>CM057451.1:998302500-999722000 GCA_016271365.2 Neoceratodus forsteri
TCCGCACAATGCTACAGACACAAAATGTGCAAAAGTGGTGAAAAGTGCATTTTTCAGTGCTTCGTTGTGCAAACATCATATGTCGACTGAAACGCAATTTAGTAAATCAAGAGATCTACCATACCAGACTGTGTATTCCAAATTTCATGCAAATCCATTGAACGGTTGCTAAGTCATTAGCGTGCAAAATTTCAGGTTTAACATTAAAGTGCTTACTCAACCTTAAATATAGGTGCACGACCATGCCTCTATTACGATATCTATCTATCTATCTATCTATCTATCTATCTATCTATCTATCTATCTATCTATATATTCATGGCAAAAAACTCTGTTTAATGCATCAGTTAGGGTTGCTCCACAGCGACATAAGTGAGGAAATTCAATGTTAGGGTTGAAAATCCCTGTTCCACCTCTGCCCACCTACCCCCCCAACCATCATCAGGGTGTGTATTGGGGTCATCGGTCTAACTCGCACCCCATCCCATGTGTAAACAAGCTGAGGTGCTAAGTATAGGAGAATGAGGTGAGATTAGGATGGATGACCCCAATGCACCCCTGATGCCGGTTGTGGGGTGGGTGGGGTGAAGGGGTTCAACCCTAACATAGAATTTCCTCGCTTTTATTGCTGTGGAACAACCCTAACTGATGCATTAAACTGAGTTTTTTTGCCATGAATTTCCCTTCTTTTTGAGAATGAGGACTATAAATACTGAATGGAATGTGGTGGTGAGAGTGTGGGACCCTTTGGGCCCCTCGCTTCCACCACATGATTTTTTGTTACATAGTAACGGTAACTGCAATGCAAATGCAAGCACAAATGGTAACAGACATGGTGACACAAATGTAAATGGTTATGCAAACGGTAATAGAAATGCAAGCGAAAAGTGATGCCAAAGCAAACAGTAACGCAAACGGAGACACAAATGCAAATGCATACGGAAATGCAACTGTTAAAGTGCATGGTCACAGTACCACAATTGGAAATGCAAATGGTTATGGTAACAGCAACAATAATGCCAAAGGAAACAAAAACAGAAATGCAAACGCAAGCGCATATGAAAATGTAAACTGTAACACGAACAGTCATGGTTACACAATTGGAAATGCAAATGGTAATGGTGACAGCAACAATAACACCAAAGGAAACAGAAACACAAATGCAGGCACATATGGAAATGCAAACAGTAATGCGCATGGTCACAGTAATGCAATTGTAAATGCAAATGGTAACAGTAACAGCAACAATAATGGCAAAGAAAATAGAAATGCAAATGCAAGCGCGTAAAGAAATGCAAACCATAACATGCACGGTCACAGTAACGCAATTGGAAATGCTAATGGTTATGGTAACAGCAATGATAATGCCAAACGAAAGAGAAACGCAAATGCAAATGGAAGGGCAGCAGCAAACGCAAATAAAAATGCGCATGGTGACGCAAATAGAAACGCAAACAGAAACAGTAGTGGAAATGCAAATGCTAACATTAAAGCAAATGCAACAGCAAACAAAAAGGCAAAGGGTGTCGCACACAGTGGCGTACACGGGAATGGTAACACAAATGGGTACAGAAACACAAGTGGGAATGCTAACTGTAACAGTAACAAAAGTGCACACCCTATTTTTGCCCAACAGCTGCATAGAGAAACACAGTGAGTACAAAGAATGTATGCGTAATAATGGACCTCGGAGCAGAAAAAGAGCACTTGGAATACTAAATTGCTTATATCTCAGTAGAAAAAATGTACGACGTGGAAAAAAATTAAAATTTCATATTATTAATGACTTTCATGGCTAGTTTTGCACTTAGCACCCTAGTGGGGGGCTAAGCATTTTTTCAATGAAAAGTCCATATCTCCAGGCGTTTCCAAGATATGGACCCCGAAAGGCGCAGCGGATGCCGCAATGTTAGTCTATGGGAAAAAGTGTCAACTTCAAAACACCGTAGCTTTTCATCCATGCAATATTTTGTCACCAGCCACAGAAATGCATATGTGTGGGATGTTGACTTTCTTCCCTCCAAATTTCAGCCCAAAAGACCAAACCAGTGTTTTGCAGCAGGGTGGCAAAGAATTCCTGTTATTTTCCCCATAGTCTCAAATAGTAGTGTCGCAAATCACGACACTTTCACAAAAAAAATCACAAAAGTGTTACAGGTGCAACACTACTTTGTGACACTACTTTTCCCCAAAATTTCAAAAACATATTTCTGGGGTGTTTAACCCCAAAATAAAGACATGCCTAGCATCCTCAGGGCTTCACTAGGTAAACAAAAAATAATTGTGTCCCTAGAGGGTCCCAATTTTAAATGCCAATCATTTCTGTGATCAGTAACTGAAAAAAAATGTCTAACTCATGACACTTCAGGGGTCATTTGCAATACTAAAAAATGCATTTGCGACACTGTCGAACTTTTTGTTAACTTTTCCCTTTGACTATAATGGGAAACTTGTTTTTTGAATAACTTTTGAACCGTTCAATATTTTTTCACAAAATCTTCAAAAAGCACATTGGGGACCTTGGCCAAACATTCCCTGAAGTTTTCAGACTGGTCGCGCAAACTGTGCTACCTGTAGGTGAGAGCAAAGAAAGCACAAAAAAGGGTAAATGCACTACAGAATGTTGCTTAATAACTCTGCAGTCGTATATGTGACTGGTACGAAACTCGGTATATCCCAAGATCTATGCTATTGATCTATGCCTGCCAATTATCAGGCAAATCTGTTGAATGGTGGCAAAGTTATTAAGGTGCAAAATTTCACACTTTAACCATAAATGAGGTATTCAACCCTAATTATAGTGGCACGGTAATACATATATATAAATAGAATAATAGAGTACTGTGAATTACAAGGCTGTAATTTCATTGAGAGGTTCTGGGGACATAGATAACCTCGAGAGTGAAGCTCGAGAGGTTTCTATGTCCTCAGAACCTCGAGATGAAATTTCAGCTGAGTAATTTACAGTAACCTATTTCTTATTTTTTGTAATATATGGATGCAGGAACGTGGCGAGTTCTTACTTGTAGGCTGGGTGATGGCTTGAACGCTGCCTGAGGAAGTTGATTAGAGGTCATCAGGAAGAGTTTCTAAGAATAACAGTTTCTAAGCATAACATCTAACAGTTCGTTGTAAAACGTGGAACATATAACAGTAAACATTTTAAAAAATAAAAAGCCAATGATTGCGGCAGAGGAAGGAGTAAATGAACGGAGTAAAGTTTGTGGTTGTGGTTTTCACTCAGACTGCGAGTATGAGTACATCACATATCTTCTCTTTTTGGGTTGAGGAGACTTGTGATTTCGTTTTTTACTGTGAGACTATATCGCCGAATAGTTGCATGCATTAGTTTCCCGCGGATCCGTTGTTTAAATTATTGGAGCTGTGTGGTGAAGAAGGTGGCTCGTGGTGGGCACGAGGTTGAAGGGCGCACTTGCGCTGTAGTGCTGCAGTGATAATACTATCGTTCGTTGGAATGATAGTATTATTGGCAGTGAATTGTAGTATTATTGGGAGCGCAGTGTTCTGTGCTATGTATTACAACAATTTGTTTACATCGTTTTCAGTAGTATTATTTTGAAGATCCATATATACATATATATATATATATATATATATATATATATATATAAAATAGTGTCACGGTAGTCCCACTATAGTAAGGGTTGCATAGCCATTTCTATATTAAACCTCAAAGTTTGCACTTTAATAACTTTGCAACCATTTGTCCGATTAGCCTGAAATTCAAAATGTAAAAAGATTTATCATAGACCTCCGGATCTGGAAATCTTCTTGTTGCTCAGATGTATGGTTGCAGAATTGCAGTGCACTCAAAAAGTGAAAAATCCCCAATTTTCCATTTTCTTTAGATGCGCGTATTGGCCTGAAGAATGCATTTGAGTGAGTTCAAATTGGGTGGTCTGCATGTGTCCTGGCTGGCAGTGGTGCCTTTTGAAGATTTTGTGAAAAATTTAGTTCCGTTCAAAAGTCATGCCATTTTTTGTCCCCATTATAGTCAATGGGAAAATTTATATGTGCACTGCAAAAACATCTGCAATCACATTTTTTGATCGAACTTGCCAAAAATGTTGTTGAACTGCTGCCATCTCGTTTTCAGTTAGCAACATGAAAAAAACATTATAACTCAAAAAATACAGCACTTTTGAAGACAGGGATCATTGGGTTTACCTGAACAAGCACTGAAGAACATGCCTATGGCATTTATTTTTGGCTAGCTGGCCTGGAAACACGTGTTTCAAATGTTTTTATGTTTTTGATTGTGGGAACATTTTCTTTGCTGCGAAAACAATTGCAGCAACTTAAAATATGATCACGATCACATTTTCTTGACCATCATCATTTCCCCATTATAAAGTTAGGAGATTTTTGCTTTCTGTTCATTTTCTTTGTCACTTGATTGTGGCAAGGTGGATTGTGCTATTGACATAAGATTTTCAGGGTATGAAGCCCAAGTGCCATGGATGAACCTTTCACTAGTTTGGTGTGGAACAGTTCCAGACACCCATAGTTACAGCATTCCAAATTTCAGAAATCTCCCCATCAGATAACACTGCGGGTGTCGTTTGCCTTTTTCCTTTCATTGTGTGAGCGTGGGTTGTGGTATTGGCCTGAATTTCTCAGGGTGGAAAGGTTTAGTCCCACAGGTGTGCCTTTTGGTGGTTTGGTATGGAACCATTGAAGATGCCCATAGATACAGCACTCCAAAGTTCAGACATTTTCCCATAGGATAACATTGTGATGCCTGTGACGCATTTTTTGGTCAGTATCTCGAAAACAGTTCGAGATACGTACTTTTCATTGGAAAATTTCTTAGTCCCTCTTAAAGGGGGATTAAGCAGAAAACTAGGTTACAAAGCCACGAAAACCCTGAAATTTGATTTTTTCCTATCTTGTACAGTTCCTGAGATATTTGCAAATTAGTGTTCCTGTTGCTCATTTTCATGCCTCAAGGCCACAATTATCACCTCAGGCTTAGTACTCACATTGTGTTTTGGGGCCCCATCTTGGAAACGTGAGACACAGGTTTGGTTGATTATTCTTGCATTAACTACTCACTTTCTTGATTACAATGACACTTGACTTTTATTTATAGCTGCTATGGCTTACGAGATATGGGCACATTACTGTTACAAGAGCTCCTTGCCTTATAGAGCTGTGGTATGTTTCCATGGCTGTGTGTAAGTGGCCCTGTGCTCACACACACACACACACACACCATTCTGCACAACTGGGTGGCTTGGTAGGACATTGGCTGTAGGCCACAATTACAACCTCAGGCTTACCACTGATTTATGTTTTGGTGCCACTATCTCGGAAACGATGCAAGACATGGGTTTGGTTGATTTATTTTTGCGTTATGTACTCACTGTCACTATTAGAACAATACTTTACTTTTTTTCTGACTGCTATGGTTCATGAGATATGGGCACATTAGTGTTACAAGGCTCCTTGCTTTATAGGGCTGTGATATGGCTCCATAGCAATGTGTGAGTGGGATCGTAGGCTGTGGGAGGGGCATGTTCTCTCACACAGACACGCACATACACATACCATTATGCACAACTAGGTGGTTTGATGGAAGCATGGGGCCCCGTGCTCTCACCAAACTGCCCATTTCTTACATTGCAATTTAAAAAATAGTAAGGAAATTCTTTGCAAAAACTTAATTAATGCATCAGTTAGGGTTGTTTCCACAATGACAAAAGTGTGTAAATTCCATGTAATGGTTAACATCCCCACCCACCCCACCCACTACCCTCCATGCTTCACACAGCAAGAGATTTTTAACGACATTTGGCCAGTGATTACAATGAACACCACACCAAGCCATCCATTTTTACTACTACTTACATTACACTTGAAAAAAATTTTAAAAACTTCATTAATGCATCAGTTAGAGTTGTTTACACACTGCCAAAAGTGTGTAAATTCCATATTATGGTTACCACCCCTCCACCCCCAACACCCCATGACCCTTCACACAACACCAAGCATCGGGGTGTGTGTTCCTCATACTGTACTACCATAGCTCCTTTACACATGGAATGGGATGAGAGTTAGAGAATGAATTTGAGTTGGCTAAAATTGGGTTGCCTGCATGGGTCCTGGGCTGCAGTTATGCCTTTCAAAGATTTTATGAGAAAATATTGCTCTGTTCAAAAGTTATTGCATATTTTGTGTCCCATTACAGACAGGGTTGAGTAGCCATTTCTATGCTAAACATTGCATTTTATAGTGTTACAACTTTTGAACTGTTTGTCTAACTTGCCTGAAATTTTGAATGTGGAAATATTTGTCATAGATCTCTAGATCTGGAAACTTTTGTGTTGTTCAGATGTACGGATGCAAAATTGTAGCGCCACCAAAATGTAAAAAAAGCCCCACAGTTGCAATTTCTTTCTCCATCTATTATGCACTGAACAATGGATTTCAGTGAGTTCAGATTGGGTTGTGTGCATGGGTCCTGGGCTGCAGTGGTTCCTCTCAAAGACTTAATGACAAAATATTGTTCCATTCAAAAGTTATAAAATTTTTTGTGTTCCATTACAGTTAGGGTTGTGTAGCCATTTCTATGTTAAATGTCAAATTTTGCAGTGTTATACGTTTTGCAGTAATTGTTTAATTTGCCTGAAATTTGGAATATGGTGAGATTTATCATAGCTCTCCAGATGTTAAAATCTTTGTGTTGGTCGCATTTACAGTTGCGGAATTGTAGTGCGCTCAAAAATTGAAAAGGGCCAAAGTTGTCATTTCTTTGTCCATCTATTATGTACTGAAGAATGCATTTGAGTGGGTTCAAATTGGGTTGTCTGCTTGGGTCCTGGGCTGCAGTGGTGCCTTTTGAAGATTTCATGAGAATGTATTGCTCCATTCAAAAGTTATATCAT
Organism: Neoceratodus forsteri; assembly: GCA_016271365.2. NCBI lineage: Eukaryota > Metazoa > Chordata > Ceratodontiformes > Ceratodontidae > Neoceratodus > Neoceratodus forsteri. Next base: position 998,309,409 of record CM057451.1, read on the forward strand.
TTTTTGTGCCCCATTACAGTTAGGGTTGTATAGCCATTTGTGTGTTAAACATTGCATTTTGTACTGCTATAACTTTTAAACCATTTAACTGAAATTGTGATTGTGGAAAGATTTATCATAGATCTGTTGATCTGGAAATTTTTGTGTTGGTCGGATGTACGATTGTGAAATCATAGCGTGATCACAAAATGAAACAAGCCCCAAAGTTGCAATTTCTTTCTCCACCTATTATGCACTGAACAATGGATTTCAGTTGATTCAGACTGGGTTGTGTGCATGGGTCCTGTACTGCAGTGGTGCCTTTTGAAGATTTCATGAGAAAATATTGCTACTTTCGAAAGTTATAGCATTTTTTGTGTCCCATTACAGTTAGGGTTATGTTAAACATCAAATGTTGTACTGTTATAACTTTTGAACCATTTGTCCGAGTTGCCTGAAATTTTGAATGTGGACAGATTAATCAAAGATCTCTAGGCATGCACATTTTTGTGTCAATCGCATGTGCAATTGTGGAATCATAGCACATTCAAAAAGTGAAAAAGCCCCAATGTTGACAATATCCCATTATAAGGCATAGGAAAGCTCCAGCACATTTTTTTTGTGGCAGCAATATTTTCGTTCCCACGCCAACATTTCTACAAAACATTGTACCAGGTGTTTCTTTCTTTGTCACTTCATTGTGCCAGTGGATTGTGCTCCAGGGCCGAAATTTGCAGGGTGCCAAGCCTTGGTCCCACAGATGTGTTTTTTGGTGATGTTTCCAATGTTTTTATCGTGGCAACATTTTTTTGTTGTGCAAACATTTAATTTGATTGTGATCACATTTTTTGATTGTGATCACATTCCCATTCTAGAGACAGTAGATTTTTCCTATCTGTTGCTTTCTATATCACTTGATTGTGGCAAGCTGGATTGTGCGATTGGCCTGAAATTTTCAGGGTAGGAAGCCCTAATGAATCAAATGTGCCTTTCAGTGGTTTACAGTGCAAACATTAAAGAGGCCCAGACCTATGGCATTCCAAATTTCAAAAATTGGCCCACAGGATAACATTGCAGTAGTTATTTTCTTTGGCCCTTCATGTGGCAACATGGATTCTGCTATTAGTCTGAACTTCCCAGGGTACAAAGCCTTAGCCCTACAGGTGTGCCAAAGGAGAACCACAGGAGGGTGGCATGAGACCCCACAGGGGAAGAAAACACCTCCTGGTGGGGGACTCAATCATTAGGGGTAGAAGTGTGGGAGGTAGGGGTTAGGGAGGTAAGGTGCCTGCCTGGCACCATGGCTCGGAGGGACAGAAAGTGAATCCTCAGAATCATGGGAGCAGCTGCATGAGGGAGGGAGCTGGATGTCATTGTCCACCTAGGGACAAATGACCTGGCTGTGAATAGGATCAGAGTGGTGCAAGAGGAGTTTGTGGAGTTGGGGAGGGGCCTTAGATAAGTAGCATGTACGGTAACTTTCTCGGAGGTGCTGCCTGTATATGGCAAGGATGATGCTAGGTTATTCTGCACCATGGGATTCAATTAATGGTTGAAATACTGGTGTGGAACTCAGGGTTTTGACTTCATTGGGGACTGGGGAGCCACCTGGAGAGATGCAGGCTTACACTGGTGCAATGGTTTGCATCTGTCCGGGGGGGAACCAGGATCCTAGGTGACAGGTTTAAATGCTTCATTGGCAAGTATTTAAACTAGCCAAGGGGGGGAGGCACTGAAAAGGAGCAGGAAAATCCCAGCCTTCCCCCACAAAAGACAGTAGTTAGAGAGGTAAGCACCAAGGTAAAGAAGTCAGTAGGGAGCAGGACAAGGATACATGCAGAAAAAGGCAGTAAGGACAGGGATGGGGCTAAAAGGGGTAAGGCCATAAAAAATAAATGGAAGGTGATGAGTACCAATGCCCACAGTCTGTGCAACAAGATCCCTGAACTAGTGGCCTTGATGGAAGAGAGATGCCTGGATATTGGGGCAGTCACTGAAACATGGTACACAGACAACCATGACAGGGATGTCAACATACCAGGATACACAGTCTACAGGAGGGACAGGGTGGGTAAAAGAGGAGAACGAGTAGCTCTCTATATAAGGGAAGGAATTAAAGCAACAGAACTAAAGAGTAAACAGGAAGTTGATGAGTCACTATGGGTCACCCTGGAGACAGGAAATGGCACCACAATCCTCATGGGGGTTGTGTACAGACCCCCATCTCAGGGGGAGGAAATGGACAAGGAAATAATAGAAGGCATCCTTAAAATGGCAGAAAAAGGGGAGATATTGTTGATGGGGGACCTGAATATGCTAGATGTTAACTGGAGTACCTTTGCTGCCAGCACATCCAAGAGCAGGATCATTCTTGATGCCCTACAGGGGGCATGCCTCAGACAGCTAGTGTTGGAACCCACTAGAGAGGGAGCAATCTTAGACCTGGTACTCTCAAATGGGGAAGGAGAAAGGATCTTAGATTTAGAAGTGGGTAGCCATCTGGGAACAAGTGACCACCAAGCAGTGTGGATCACAATCCACAGCACAGCATCTCTCTCCGGAGGTCATGAGGGCCCATTGATCTCGCCTTCCCCCATCTCTGAACTCAACACACTGAGAATAAGCACAGTATCTCTCTCTGGAGCTCGTGAGGGTCCATTTATCTCAACCTCCCTTGTCCCCAAACTCAACCCACTGAGAAAAAGGTAGACACGTTTTTGCTCAGCTCCAGTTTCCAGCTGTGATCGCTGTGTGTGTCTGCCCTACAGATGCAGAGCGTCGGCTCCCCACCACCCCTGCCACCACCCTTGGTTGACTCCTCATTATATAGCTCAACAAACCACTCCCACTCTGTTTTTAACCAATCACACAACTTTTCCATCCACAGGTTATTTTCTTTCACCACCAGAGGTCATACCATCTCCTTTGATCTCACTCATAACCTGCCCATACCATATCTTCCCCCCTTCCCTGCCTCTTAAAGCTATAATGTCACCCTCACAGTCCAACACGCTGCTGTCTATGGTCATCTCTATCTCAGTGCTATTATCCCTCCCTCTCAAGACAAAGTGGAATTTCTCACATGTCCTAACAGACTGGGACTCTCCCTACAGCCCTCCCTCCAACTGTTTGCCCATGAGCGGGGAGCTGTTTAATTGGCTGGCAGGTACCCCACTGCCTGCACTACTCACCCCCACAATTACTGCAACCATACCACTCCCTACAGTCCTTCTCTCTATCAGTAGGCAGCATTATGGGCACTGGACTATGAGCAGTCCTGCTTTCCCCAGCCAACCACCAGTCACTCTCCCCCTACCATCCACCCAACCCCTGCCCCACCTCCTCCTCCTCCTGGTTGCCCCCCGAACCTTGAAGCTCCCAATACCCACCCAACACCCAACCAAAGGATACATGATGCATAAATGTCACCAACTATATGCCCAAACTAGAAACTACCACCTCAGGACACTTGTCCTATTATTACTTCTCACAGGCAATGTCCATCCCAACCCTGGCCCGTCGACTGCCCCCCAACCCACCACTACCACTTCCAATGGGTTGCGAATCACCTCACTCAACATCTGTAGCCTGCAAAAAAAGTGGGACCCCTTTCAGGGGCGGGTACTCCAGCACCACCCTGACATTATCAGACTGAGTGAAACCTGGCTCTCCCCCTGTACCAGATTCTGCTGTTAACCTCCTCAGTTACATCCTCTATTGCTCTGATAGAGTGGGTAAATGAGGTGGTGGCTGCACTGTATACCTTAAAGACTCGCTGTCAGGCCAACTGCTCCCTACCCCTCAACTATCATTGAGAGTGCAGGCTCTTACACTAAAAATAGCTCCAGGCAGGTCAACTGTCCCCCTCCTACTCACCATTGTCTATCTTCCACCAAACGAACACAAACTTGCCTTCCAGACTGTCCTGAACTATATCGTGACTCTTCCACCTCCACTTGAAAAAATAGTCATGGGTGACTTCAATATAAACTGGCTGTCCACAAAAACGGTCCCTTATACTAATGATGCCTCAACGCTCAACCTCACTCAGGTTGTCACCTCACCCACCAGAACAAATCCCTGCACAGGAACCTCCTCCCTTCTGGATCTGGTCTTCACAAACTGCCCGCACTGAATTACCAACACCCAAGTACTCCCCAATGCTCTAAGCAACCACTCTACTGTGCTCTGTTCCTGGTCTTGCAGGGCACCTAACCCCCTTCCAATGTTACCTTACAGTGCACCCTTGGCCCTGGAAAACTCACCCAACTCAAGGCCTTCCTTAGAAACTGGGACTGGATACCCCTCGTTGACACCACAGACCCCGATCAGGTGCTAGATCTATTTACCTCCACTTTCAATAGGATCTGTGATAAATTCGCCCCCCTTACCAAGAAAATGTCCAAAGGCTACCAGGTCCCCTGGTTTTCTGATCACCTCCTGGGCCTAATGAAACAGCTTGATTCCCTTTGGCATATTGCTAATGAAACCAAACAGCCTGCTGACATGCAACACTTTCGGGAGTTTCGTAACAAATGCACGTGGTCCCTCTGCAACATCAAAGTGGACTATTACAAAGCATCCTTAACTTCCACCTGGGGAGATGGGCAGAAATTCTGGAACAATATTAAAGAACTCTGTGGCAAATCCCAAAACCAGCCCCCAGACCAATTAGAAATGCACGGTGACATCGCCATAGACCCCCACCGCATAGCATCAGCCCTAAACTCCTCTTTCACAAATCTCAGCCATATTCTCCCCCCTAACTTCTTTGATCCTCCTCCAACCTGGACCCACCCCCCCCTTGCCCCTCCCTTTTGCCTTCACGTTCTGTCCTGCAGAGGCCAGACCCTACCTAGACAAAGCCCTTAGCCACTCAACAAACCACAGTGGCCCCCTTAATCTGAAACTTCATTGCCTTACTCTCCAGGAAGTCCTCCTCCCTCTCACTCATATCCTAAATTGCTCACTCTGTCAAGGGAAATTTCCTTCCCAATGGAAGCTGGCCAACATCTCTCCTATTTAAGAGTGGGGACAGCACCTCCCCCAACAACTACCGTCCCATATCTATTCTTCCCCCCTCTCTAAAGCCTTAGCATGAATTGTCGCCGACCAAATCACAGGCCGCTTGACTAAATACAAACTTCTCTGCGACCAACAACATGGTTTCCATAAGGGTCATAGTACCACCACTGCCCTCCTCACTTTCACCTTGCATGTCCACTCTGCCCTGGATTGTGGTCACCTCACATGTGCCATCTTCATGGATCTCTCTAAAGCCTTTGACACTGTCAACCATGCCCTTCTCCTAAACACTCTCTCCTTCAATGGCTTCTCCAACAATACTTTAAAATGGTTTACCAGTTACCTGTCGGATAGAACACAACAGGTAAAGGTTGGCACTGTCTTGTCCCCTTGCCTCCTGGTCCACTCTGGAGTACCACAGGGGTCAATTCTTGGCCCCTTAGTTTTCAGTCTATTCCCAAACTCCCTCCCATCGGCCATCCCAAGTAACCTGCTCCTCTACGTGGATGACGCAGTACTCTTCACCTCTGACTCTGACCCACTTAATCTCCACCAAACACTACAAATGGTTTCCACGAAGCAGAACATTGGTTCTCCAACCAGCAGCTAACTATCAACTACAAGAAAACTAAAGTCATGATCTTCTCCCACCCCAGAACCCTGACAAGAACCACTGTCCACCATTTCTCACTATCAACCACACCCCCCTTTGAGCAAGTTAGCTTCTTTAAATACCTAGGGATCACTGTGGACCCAGCCCTCAACTATAAACAACACCTTCTCCTCCTTGCCTTGACCCTAAACTCAAGACTAGGTGTGTTTTATAGACACAAACATTGCCTCACCCCGGAAGCCCTACAGCTTGCCATCAACTCCTCTGTCCTTGCCCTCCTTGACTATGGTATTACCATATACTGTGCTGCCCCCAACTCATCACTAAATAGTCTCCGCCTTGTACTCAACAAAGCCTGCCACCTCATCCTAGGCTGTAATCGCCACACCCGCACCTGCACACTTTACAACTCCTCAAAATGGCTAAACCTTCATAGCAGAATCCTGTATCATACATGCCTAACAACTAAGAAGATCCTCCTAGAACTCACCCTTCCCTCGCTCTCCTCTATTATCTGCCCAGCTGACTCAGCCAGATCCATGAGAAACTCAAACAAGCAACTGCTATGGGTTCCCCGCCCTCATACCTCCCAACTTCAAAGGACTTTCTGCTACCAAGCCCCTAATCTGATGAACTGTCTCCCTATCCAAATAGCAAATGAAACAAGGCTAGGTCACTTCAGAACTAGGCTGCAGGAACTCCTCCAAGACTCTAACGTATGTGATTGCACCTGACACTATCCTGCATCTTGCTGTCCCACCATCTCCCGTAACTATCCCTGTTCCTGGTGCAAATACTATCCTAACCCTCTACCAACTATCAGCCAGTAAAAGACTCTTCTGCAACTCTTTGGCTGTCCTTTACTGTGACCTCTCTACTATACTAACCAAATCCCCCCTTCTGATCTACCCTGTACCTTATGTTATGAATTTGTGATGTAATCCTTCGTTATTTAAATATCCTGTACTGCCATCTCTGTTTATCAATTGTTTGTACTGTCCCTGTTGTATGATGTGGAACCTTTGTAAATGAGTCTCTGACTCATAAGTCTTTCTGAATATTTCACAATAAACAATAAACAAACAATAAATACAGCCATAGAGTCAAGCCATACAAAAACAAGAGTACTGAATTTTAGGAAGGCTGACTTTGGGAAAATGGGAGAGTGCCTCAGAAAAGCACTAGCAAATGGGCAAGAAGGAGGGGTGGAGGAACAATGGGAAATAATCAAAACAGCCATCGCGGAGGCAACAAGCCTTTGTGTGAAGCAATTCAACAAAACAAAATGAAGGAAAAAAACACTGTGGTTCTCAAAAGAGGTTGCAGGGATGGTTAAGGAGAAAAGGATAGCATTCAGGAAATATAAGGAAGCACAGAAGGAGCAGGACAGAGAACTTTATCAGTTAAAGCAGAAGGAGGCAGGGAAGGCAGTCAGAATAGCAAAGGCACAAACTGAGGAAAAGATAGCCAACTCTGTTAAGAAGGGGGATAAAACCTTTTAGAGGTACATTAGGGAGCAAAGAAAGACCAAGGGAGGGATACAGAGACTTAATACAGGGGAGGGAATGTGGGGAGAGGGTGACAGTGAAAAAGCAGGGATACTGAATGAATATTTCTGCTCAGTATTCACAACGGAAGAGGAGGGGGAGGTTCCTAAACCAAATAAGAGAGAAACTCTGAATACAGGGGTTCAGTGCCAGTCCATTAACAGAAGAAAGGATTGTGAAAGAACTCTTGAAACTGAGGTTGGAAAAAGCAATGGGGCCTGATGGGATTTACCTAAGAATTCTAAAAGAACTAAGGGTAGAACTAGTAACACCACTGACTACTCTCTTTAAGAAATCAAGGGAGGATGGGGTGGTACCTGAGGACTGGAGGAGGGCAAATGTGATTCCACTTCACAAAAGTGGGAGCAGGGCAGAGGCAGGAAACTACAGACCAGTTAGTTTTACTTCAGTGTTAGGGAAAATGATGGAATCACTTCTGATGGAAAGAATTGTTCAGTACCTAGAGGCCAGTGTGGCACAGAACCCAAGACAGAATGGTTTCACAGCAGGAAGGCCATGTCAGATGAACCTAATAGATTTCTTTGACTGGGTGACCAAAGTATTAGACCAGGGAGGGGCTGTGGATATGGCCTACCTAGATTTTAGTAAGGCATTTGACACAGTCTCACACAAAGATTAACATACAAGTTAGCCAACCTTGGAGTGGGTCCCAAGGTGGTAGCCTGGATAAAAAATGTCTGGACAACAGGACACAAAGGGTAATAGTAAACAGAGTCTACAGTGAAGAAAGGAGGGTAACTAGCGGGGTACCGCAGGGTTCAGTACTGGGACCAGTCCTCTTTAATGTCTTTATAAGTGACATTGGAGAGAACCTGGAAGGAAAAGTATGTCTCTTTGAAGATGACACAAAGATCTGAAACAGAGTTGATACACAAGGTGGGGTGGAAAGAATGAAAAGGGACTTGGCAAGGTTAGAGGAATGGTCAAATATGTGGAAGCTCAGATTCAAAGCAAAGAAGTGCAAGGTAATGCATCTGGGAAACAAAAACCCAGGGGAAGAGTACGCAGTGGGGGGTGAGTTAATAACAACAACAAAAATTGAAAGAGACCTAGGAGTAATTACATCAGATAACCTAAAGGTGGGCAAGCAATGTGAGAAGGCAGTAAGGAGGGCTGGGGGGATACTGGGATGCATAGGAAGAGGCATCAACAGTAGAAAACAGTAAGTTGTTATCCCACTGTACAGAGAGTTAGTGAGACTCCATCTGGAGTACTGTGTGCAATGCTGGAGACCCCATCTCTACAAAGACATAGACAGAGTGGAGGCTGTTCAGAGGAGGGCAACCAAAATGGTGCAGGGTCGGCTCCAGAAGACATACGAGGACAGACTAAAGCAGCTTAGTATGTATAAGTTAGAGGAAAGAAGGGAGAGGGGGACATGATAGAAACTTTCAAGTATCTCAAGGGAATTAACAAAGTACAAGAGGGTAGTATCTTTCAGAAGAAGAGATGTGCAAGAACAAGGAGGCACAATTTGAAGCTAGAGTGGGGATGGCCCAGAGGTAATGTTGGAAAGTATTTTTTCACAGAGAGGGTTGTGGATGCATGGAACAGCCTTCCTGAGGAGGTTGTTGAGTCAGAAACAGTTGGAGAATTCAAGAATGCATGGGACAGGCATAAGGCAATTCTAGTGGGGGGTTGGAGGAAGTAAGCTGTTGATTAACTAGACTCTGCAGCTTATCCATCAGGTAGGGAACTGGGCAGACTATGTGGGCCAAGCGGTCCTTATCTGCCATCAAATTCTACATTTCTATGTTTCTATGGGCTCCTTGCCTTATAAGGATGTGGTATGGCTCCATAGCTATGTGTAAGAGGGAGCACAGGGCCCTGCACTCTCACAGACACACACACACACAAACCATTATGCACAACTGGGTAGTTCAGGCCTTGTGCTCCCACCAACCCGCCCATTTCTATTACTACTTACATTACACTTTTAATAAAAGAAAGGATATTCTTTGCAAAAAACTTCTTTAATGCAACAGTTAGGGTTGTTACTACAGTGACAAAAGCAGGGAAATTCAATGTTTGGGTTTTCAACCCTAACTCCAACTTCCCCCCACCATCACTGCCACACATTCACACAGAGAGACACACCCACTGACACACATAGACACACACACACACACACACCACACATACAACTGGGGGGGCGGTACAAGGGAAGATGACCAATCACAGTACACACCATAATGCAATAGAAATAACTTAAACTTCTTAAACATACTGAAACAGCCATCCATCATCATGTTTCAACAACTGTATCACTTCTGCTGCAATCTCAGTCTATTGGGTGTGGACACCCATATACTCTACAAGCATATGACATGGTCACTGCACGAAATCTGTATGCCATTGTGGACAGTGCTTAACATGGGCACTCTTGTTCTTTAACAGATTAGCAACCAAAATGTAATTGTGGTTATGACCGGATAACATCTGACAGCATTTACACCAACTATAACTGCATGTGAATGCCTCATGATGCTACCCCTGATAGAATGAAATACCATTAAAGTTTACTATCACTAATAAATCCATTCAGTGAAATGGTAAACACTTCACTACTGCATATGTGTAAGGTGTGACCACAGGTAAACATGAATGTCCAACTGGTTTCTGAAATGGAAAAGTAAGGCCAGTATGTGGTCAATTATATATAGCATGGGTCACCATGCACCCCAAACTTTAGAGTGTCTTTATGTGGTCTGATGTTACCCACACATGAAAAAATACTCCTGTGCACCATGCTCTTACTGATGTACTTCTGAACAGATAACGTCAGATAGCATTTTCTGTACCAGTAAGTCTGTTTATATCCAGACTGCATTGCAACATAAACAAATACTGTTTGAGTTTAAATTATCAGCAGAGTCCTGCACTGACTACAGAAGAAATTGAGTACTGAGTATTATACAATGATGTGTGAAGATACTGTAACCTCATTAGTCAACACATGCCATGTGACTGTGGGTGACTTCTGTATTACCCAGGACTGAGGAGTTGCATTGATAAAAAAACATAATTAAACAAATTGTACATTTATTTTTTACATGGATTCATTGTATTATTGCAATAAGGCACTCCAAGGAGTTAGCTATTGGGGATTTAGCCACTTCTTGTGTGGTTAAGTCACTCGGGTGTTCCTTGTGACACACTACACAAGTCGTGGGTAAACCCCCAATAGCCCACACCCTGTTGTATCCTATTTATTAATTCATACACATTGACACAATGAAGTGACAAAGAAGACAATGAACTGCATTATCATCCCATGGCAAAAATTATGAACTTTGTAATACTGTAACTATAATAATAAATAATAATAAAGCTTTATTTATTTAGCACCTTTCAAAGCATCAAGGCAATTTACATAAAAACATGAATAAGACAGATTAACCTATAAAAACAATATAAAACAGATAAACAATAAAATCCAACAAATTAGGCAGCAAATGCTTGGTGCTATAGAAATTATTTTAGTGCTTGCTTAAAACCCCCATGGTCGGACACTCCCATAGCTGACAGGATAGAGAATTCCAAAGGGCTGGGGCCACATACATGAATGCACAGGCCCCTGAAGATTTTAAGGACACCCTTGGAATCTCTAGCAACTGCTCTTCAGCCAAGTGGAGTGATCACTCGGGGCAGTAGGGGAACAAAAGTTCTTTCAAGTGGTCTGGGCCCAGTCACTGTAGGTCTTTATAAGTCAGAAGTCTAACATTAAGGGTGATCTGCCATTGAATTAGCAGCCAGTGCAGTTTGGCAGCACCGGTGGGATATGACATGACCGTAAAGTTCCTGTCAACAACCGGGCTGCTGTGTTCTGCACCAGCTGAATTTGGCAGATATCAACCCCCTGTAAACCCTAGATAAAGGGAGTTGCAATAATCATGGTGCAAGGTCACAAAGGCATGGACCAGTGTGGGAAGATCACCTAATGGAACAAGGTGCTTGACCCTAATGATGTTCCTCAGACGGTAAAAGGATGACTTGTCGACTGCCAACACTTGAGATTGAATTGTCAGCATATCATCAAGCACCACCCCCAGGTCCCGCACCCATTCAGAAGCAAGAAGCTGGGAGTCCCCTAAGAAAAGCCCCGTGGGCTAACCAGCCCCCAGCCCCCCTGTCTGGTGACTTGGATACACTACCATCACCTCTGTCTTACCCGAGTTCAACTTCAACCAGCTGGAATTCATCCAATCCTGGATTTCAGTGAGGCAGTCATTAAATACTGAGAGTGCACTATCCTTGTCAGGTGAGAAAGACAGAGTTGGGTATCATCAGCATAGCAGTAAAACCTCAACCCATACCATCTTACAATGTCTCCGAGGGCAGCATGTACACCACAGACAACATGGGGGTCAGCACCAAGCCCTGAGGGACCCCACATGACAGAGAGAGAGAGAGAGAGAGGCTGAGAGGAATAAATCCCTGACACCACCCACTGAGTTCTACCCACGAGGAAGGACTTAAACCACCTGAGGACTGTACAAGACAGGCCACAGATGAACCTCAGGTGCCCATGCTGCACCCCATGGTCTATGGTGTCAAATGCTGAAGAGAAATCTAGAAGTACCAATATGGAGTGGCTTTTCTGATCTCTCGCCATCAGGAGATCATTGAGCACCCTAACCAGTATAGTCTCGGTACTGTGCCTCTTAAGAAAACTGGATTGGAGAAGTTCGTAAATGCTATGGATAGTCAAATGGTTCTCCAACTGTATGACCACTACTTTCTCAACCACCTTCCCAACAAAGGGAAGGTTAGAGATAGGGCTGTAGTTGGCAAGGCAGTCTGGGTCTAGAGAAGGTTTCTTCAGGAAGGGTGTCACCACCACCTCTTTCAGGGAGCTAGGAAACTCACCAACCTCAAGGGAGCACCAGACTATCCATGCCAGGACGGGGCCAAGAATGTCACAACAACCCATAATCAGGGAAGTTGGGCCCAGATCCAAGCTACAGCACATAGATTGAATACCATGGACAATCCACATAATGTCCATGAACTCAAGCTGATCAAGGGTACTCCAGAAAAAATGGGGGGAGCGACCAAGTGCCAATCAATAGCAGCCCCCATAGAATGTGCTGGTTGAATCTCCACCCTGTCGTCAGCCACCTTATTTGAAAATAATTGAGCCAGCTCATCACACTCCAACTGTGAAAAGGATGTTCAAGACTGCAGACAAGCCAGGTTGCACAGCCTGTCCGCAGTTCAAAAGAGCTGCGTGGGTTGGTTCTGAGCAGCAACAATCTCCCTGGACAGGAACTCTGCCTTCTTAAAGGAAGATTGTTGATTGATAGACTTGATAATGATCTAGCAATCTAAGATGGTTGGCCTCCATAGCAGATTTCCACCAGCTACACTCTAGCCTTCGTTCAAGTCACTGAATCTCCCTCAAGGTCCCATCAAACCAAGGGGACCGAGGGTGAAGAGAGAGAAGATGAATATGGACAGAAGTGATAGAGTCCAGAGCTGTTGTAATGACCTTATAGGCCAAAACCAAGGCCTCTGCGCTCCCACTTGCCACAGGAAACTCCGATAGGTCAAGCACCGCTGCTATGTATACTCTTGAGGAAAGAAGGGAGAGAGGAGACATGATAGAAACTTTCAAGTACCTCAAGGGAATTAACAAAGTCCAAGAGGGTAGCATCTTCCAGAAAAAGAGATGTGCAAGAACAAGGGGGCACAATTTGATGATAGAGGGGAACGGCTCAGGGGTAATGTGAGGAAGTATTTTTTCACAGAGAGAGTTGCAGATGCATGGAACAGCCTCCCTGAGGAGGTCATGGAGTCAAGAACAGTGGAGGACTTCAAGAATGCATGGGACAGGCATAAGGCAGTCCTAGGGGTGGGTAAGAGGAAGTAAGCTGTTGGTTAACTAGGATCTGCAGCTTATCTGTTAGGTAGGAAAATGGGCAGACTGGGAGGGCCAAGCAGTCCTTATCTGCCGTCAAATTCTATGTTTCTATGTTTCTATGTTTCTATTCCTTCAGGGCTTACATTCCATAAAGGGCGGTATCTGACCATCTCCACAGGGGCAGACCTATGAAGGGGGGGTTGCAAAAATTTAATGTAGTGATTGTTCCAACACCAAATCAGAGGCTTCGATCCTCAGGAGGAATACCTGGTCAAGAGAGTGACCGTGTTTATGGGTAGAAGAGGAAATAATCTGTGTAAGGCCCAGAAATGTCATCTACTGGAGGAAGTGTTGTCCAAATTGTGAGCGTTCATCATTGACCCAGGCATTAAAGTCACCCAGGACCATCAGCCTAGGTGACTCAAATGCCATGTCTAACATGAAGTCCGCTACTTCCTGCAGGAATCACTTGTCATCCTCTGGTGGATGGTAGATGAGGGCTATCCTACAACCTAATCTACACCTGCTACTACAGTACACTCAAATGACCCGGCCTCCTCAACTGGTACATTCATGAGGCCCAATTTGGTCTTGAAACAGACCACAACCCCTCTGTGGTCCTGTCTCGAGCGGTGTATCACCTAGTACCCAGCAGGAATCACAGCCTCCAATATGGGGCCAGCATTTTCATCCAGCCAGGTCTCGGTGATGCAAGCTAGATCAGTTGACCCAACAAGATCTGCAATAACTGCAGTCTTGTTCTTAATTGATCTGGCATTGCATAACACCATTTGAGTTGGATGGGTCTCCAGAGCCATCCAAGCTACTTGCCCACCACTAATGATGGTGCCCTTGAGTATGGAGACCAGGCATGGTGGACCATGTTCCAGAATCTATTTCACCCCAGGGCGTCTTCTGGACCTAACAACCCGGATGTGAGAGCCCTGCTCATTCATCCACAGTTGTTTTCATCCCTGCCCCAACCCCCCCATGGGTAATACCCAGTGCTCTGCAATGTTGATAGGTTCAAAATGTCATAGGGGGAAGGGCAGAGGGCATGGAGAGCTGAGGATGAATAGTGTATAACCGGGGGCAGGCCTCCAACACATAATGCTATCCTAAACAGAAGACAGGCCAGGCTAGTATAAAGAAAAACCCTAACAAAATAAGCACAAAACAATAAAACAAAATAAATAAATACATAAATAAATAAATAAACAAACTATGGTCCTGTTGAATGTTTTTGCACCAAATCACCAAGAGGCACACATTTGGGAGTAGGCCTTTGCACTACTAAATGTTCAGGCAAACACCACAATCCACATTGCCACAGGGAGGGGACAAAGAAAAACCACAGCTACAATGTTGTCCTATGGGAAATTTTTTGAATGTTGGAGTGGTGTAACTAGGGACATCTTTAAATATTCTACATGAAACCAGTGAAAGGCACATCTATGTCAGTAGGGCTTTGAACCCTGAAAATTCCATGTCAATAGCACAATACATTTTGCCACAATCAAGCAAAAAAGAAATGTAACAGATAGCAAAAAACTCCTATCTTTATAGTGAAAATGTGATAGAGATCAAAAAATTTGATCACAATCATATTTTAAGTTGCTGCAATTGTTTTCACGGCAAAACAAATGTTGCTGCAATCAAGAAAATATAGAAGAATTTAACAAATATGTTTCAGGGGGTAGAACCAGGAGGCATTAACCAAGAGACTCAGATTGCAGCAGAAGTGAAGCAGTTGTTGAAACATGATGATAGATGACTGTTGTGGTGTGTTTAAGAAGTTGTTTGTTATTTCTGTTGCATTATGGTGTGTGTTGTGATTGGTTGTCTTCCCTTGTACCGCCCCCCAGTTGTATGTGTGTTTTGAGTGTGTGTGTGTGTGTGTGTGTGTGTGTGTAGCAGTGGTAGTGTTTGGGGAAAGTCAGACTTAGGGTTCAAAACCATAGTGTCAAATTTCCCTGCTTTTGTCGATGTAGTAACAACCTTAACTAATACATTAACTAAGTTTTTTATAAAGAATGAAGATATATGTGTGTGTGTGTGTATATATATATATATTATTGTGCCACTATAGTTAGGGTTGAGTACCCCATTTAAGGTTAAATTTGAAAATTTGCACCTTAATAACTTTGGCACCGTATGACAGATTTACCTGACGTTTGGAATGCACTGTTTTTACTATTTTCATTCCATGTATATTTATCTTCCCATGTTCCAACATGTGGTTGATAACAAGTGACGTAGAAAATCTTTACAATAACATACCACATTAAGAGGGTTTAGGAACCTTAGAGAAAAACATAGAGGGTAGACCAAATAATGTAGTACCACCAACAGATTTTATTCTGAAACTGGCTGATTTGGTTTGGAAGAATAATTACTTTCTATTTGGTACACCATTTTTCAAACAAATCCATGAGACTGCCATGGGCACAACATTTGCCCCTTCATTGGCAAATATATATGTTGGAACATGGGAAGATAAATATATATGGAATGAAAATTGTAACAAATGGTATAAACATGTGAAAAAATGGGTCCAGTTTGTGGACAATGAGTTTATTCTACGAGAAGGTGAAGAAAATGACTTAAAAGAATTTCTGGAATACATAAATAGGTGTGACACTAATTAAACATTTGTCTCAACTTATAGTAAGATAGAAATACACTTCTTGGACCTAACAGTTTATGTCAAAAATTCAGAATTAGAGACAGCACTGTATCGAAAAGACACAGATAGAAACACCATTTTTCACCATGATAGCCAAACACCCTTCCCACGCTAAAAAGAACATACCATATAGACAACTGCTTAGAATAAAAAGGAATTGTAGTGAGGAAGAAATAAGATTACAAGAATCAGCAGAAATGTGTCAATGTCTGTTTGATAGAGGCTACAAATATAGGGAGTTGAAAGCAGAATTGGAAAAAGTGAATAAAAAAACAAGAGAAGATCTACTAGAAGATAAGGAAAGAAATGATACAGGGGAACAGATCTGTTTTAATACAGAAAACAATGATTTATATGGAGAATTTAAACAGATAATAAAGAAACACTGGCCAGTATTGAAAGTAGATGACAGTTTGAAAATCATCATGGAGAGGGGGTCTTTATTCAGTTATAAAAGAAATAAAAATTTGAAAGATATATGTTAGTACATACTTTGTACACAGATGAAAAACCTCAGAATAGACCAAATCAGATGCCAGAGTTCCCACAAGTGAACTTTAAGTGTGGAAACTGTCCACATTGTAATGGGACAAAAAATACAAAGGAAATCAACCATCCCAGAACAGGAAAGAAATACATGATAAAAGGTTTCATCAATTGTTCGTCAGAGGGGGTAATATATATATATATATATGTTAAAGTGCCCTTGTGGAGATGCATATCTAGGTCAAACAAAAAGAGCATTAAAGACAAGGATTGGTGAACACAAAATGGCTATTAGGAATAAAAACATAAAGTATGCAATAGCCAAACATTATATGGAGGCAGGACATGGATCAGCAGTGTCCCTTACACATGTAGGACTGGAAAAAGTGGAATTACCAACTAGACGAGGATATTTGAAAATATATACTCCTTCAAAGGGAGGCATTTTGGATCCATGAAATGCAAACTCTCACGCCTAATGGATTGAATGATGATGCAGGGTATAGTAATTATTTTTAACATAGTAAGTTTTAAGGACTAATGAAATTGAAATGTATCAATGTGTTGTTAGAGAATCACAAGTAAGGAAACTGACAGAAATGTACAGAAAAAATGTAAAAGTAATATGTGACCTTGAGCAGTATAACTTGACCTCCAGAGGAGTTAGGTTGCTTGAAAATAGAAATGTAGCCTACTTTAATGTCTAGAGCAATGTGAATATTAATTAGAAATGTTGGGGTATTATAAGTAAAAGAAGGGATAAGAAAGTAAGAAAAAATGTATAGAAAAAAGTATAGAAAAAATGTAATGTTGATACGTGACCTTTAGCCCTACCACTTGACCTCCTGAGTAGATCGTTTTTTATTTTATATTAAAATGGTGGATGGATTTTTGTAGTAATAAGTAAGATGATAAGAATGATATAAGGCAAAGGAGAGAAAATAAAGAATGAAAGAAGTATATGAGAAATGATTAAAGTTTATGTGACCTTTAGCAAGATTAGTTAACCTTCGAAGTAGTGACAAATCTCTATATTAGGATCATGGTTATTTGCTAACCAAAAAGTTAGAATATAAGTAAGAATGGTAAAGACATGAGACAAAGGAGAATGAACAGGGATATATAAGGCATAGATAAAATGAAATAATATTATGATATTTTTAGGATTTGATGATTGTATAACATATTAGAATGTATAGGTATCATTGGATGAATAGTGATATATGAAATAAGAAAGGAGAATGACATAAGATAAGTGTGAAGTACTTGGGATAGGCATATAAAATTAGAATGATGTGACCTTGAGCAGGACTGTTGACCTTTGTAGAAAAATGTGGAATCAGTGAAAAATAACAGTTAAGATTGAAGCATGGCTACATTAAAAGTAATAGAAAAATAAAGACTAGATAGTAGAATAAGAAAAAAATGGTGTTGTTTAAATAACATACCAGTAAGAAAGAGAAGCGCATACAAAATGATTAAAAAAGGCAGAACACCCCCATGTACACTGTTCTGATGATGGGGACTTGTTCTCCGAAACGTCAGCAAGTTTGAGCATAGAAACACCTCCTGACTTGTGCAAGCACTGAGGAGGCTGGACTGTCCTAAGCAGGAGGAAGGAGGAATGGTGTGGGTAAGCACTCTGGAGTGCTAAACAAAGACGCAGTAGCATTTTGAAGCATTTCTCTTATGCAGACAGCACAAGCTCTCTAAATTTTTGGCTAGCAAAAAAAAATAAAAGGTGATCGCACGCAAGCAAAAGGTGATTTCTTGGAGAAAGAAAATGAGTGGAATAGGCAATAGAGCCATGAAACTAAATGAAGCAGTATGCCATACATGTAAATGGACATGGTGAAAGAATAAGTGAGAATCAAGTATGAGAAGCACGGTAAAGTACATAAATAAGGAATTGTTTCTTAAAAATAGTGACAGAACTGAAAAAGAAGAACTTTTTAACTGATACAGTACTTTTGGGCCTAATTTATTTCTGGCTATTTGGAATTTAGCATGTTGAGAGTCTGACTGGAGAATAAAAAAGTTTTATATGTGAAGGTACCCAATGCATGATTTTTTGGAAAAAGGACTAAAAAATAGGTTAAAAGTTTGGAAGGGGAGTGCAAGTGGAAAGCACACAGAGGTTTAGGTGGCTTTAGACTCCAGAAACATGTTTTTTAAGTTTTTGTAAAAAGTAGTGTCGTAAAGTACTTTCGCATATGTGACAGTTTTGTGATTTTTTTTTTGCAAAAGTGTTGTGATTTGCTAAAGTAATTTGTGACACTTTGCCGAAAAACAATAGGAAATCTGTGCTACCCTGCTGCCAAACAACAGTTCGGTCTTTTGGGTTGAAATTTGCAGGGAAGAAAGCCAACATCACAAAGGTGTGCCTTTTCATGGTTTGGTGCAACAATATAACAGGGCTGCAAAGTTATGGCACTCGGAAGTTGATGCTTTTCCCCATAGGATAACATTACAGTGTCCGCTGTGCCTTTTGGGTCCTGTATCTCGAAAACGGTTTGCGTTACGGACTTTTCATCACAAAAGTTCTTAAACCCCCATTGGGGGTCTGGGTACAAAACTAGCCTGGAAAGTCATAAATAATATGTGATTTTAATTTTTTTTCTGCATCGTACAGTTCCTGAGATATAAGCAATTTAATATTCCAAGTGATCATTTTCCTGTCTAAGGGCCATTATTATGCCCATATTCTTTGTATTCACTATGCTTCTGAATGCACCTCTTTTGAACACAAAGCGTGTGTGTTAGCATTACCATTAGCATTAGCATTTATGTTCACGTTTGCACTTTCATTTCCGTTACTGTTTGCATTAGCATTTCTGTTTGTGTCACTGTTAGCGTTACTGTTTGCGTTTACGTTTGTGTTACAGTTTGCACTTCCATTCATGTTTGCTTCACCATTATGTTACCGTTTTCCTGTCCGTTACCATTTGAGATTCCATTACTATTTTCATTTGCCTTACCCTTACCGTTAGTGTTACTGTTTGCATCTACATTTACGATTGCATTTGCTTTACTGTTTGCGTTTACGTTTGCATTTGTATCATCGTTACAATTACCATTAGCGTTTGCGTTTGTGTTTGCACTTGTGCTTCCATTTAAGTTACCATCACAGCTTGCATTTACATTACCTTTACCGTTTGCGCTTGCGTTACCATTTGCATTACCGTTACCATTAGCATTACTTTTTGCATTTCAGTTTGCGTTTGCATTTATGTTTGCATTTACATTAATGTTTGCATCACTGTTAGCATTACCATTAGCATTTGCATTTATGTTATCATTTGCATTTGTGTTTGCGCTTGCATTACCATTGCCATTTGCATTTTTCATTACCATTCGTGCTTGCATTACCATTTGCATTTCCATTTCCGTTACTGTAAACATTACCATTTGCATTTGCATTTGCACTTGTGTTTGCACTTCAGTTTGCATTACCGTTTCTGTTTGTGTCACTGTTAGATTGTCATTAGCATTTGCGTTTACGTTACCATTGACGTTTGCATTACCATTTGCGTTTTTGTTTGCACTACTGTAACCGTTAGCGTTTGCATTTACATTCATGTTTGCGTGGGTGTTACCTTTCCCATCAATGTTTGCATTTCCATCACCATTACCATTAGTGTTTGCATTAACATTTGCATTTACATTTCCATCACTGTTACCGTTACCATTTCTTTTTACATTACCATTATCTTTTGCGTTTCTGCTTGCATTTTCATTAGCGTTTACATTTACGTTTGTGTCACTGTTACTGTTACTGTTTCTGTTTCTGCTTCCATTTCCGTGAGCTTTAGCATTTGCATCTGTGTTCACATTTGCATTACTCTTTCCATTATTGTTTTTGTTTGCGTCACCATTACTGTTGATGTTATCATTACTGTTAGGGTTACTATGCATAAAAGGGCAGCATGGTGGGAGCATAGGGCCCTAAGTGCCCCATGCTCCCACCACCACATTCCATTCACTATTTATATTGCACATTCTCAAAAAGAAAGGAAATTCATGGCAAAAAAAAAACATTTAATGCATCAGTTAGGGTTGTTCCACAGTGATAAAAGAGAGGAAATTTGGTGTTAGGGTTGAAAATCTTAACTGCGTATCCCCCTCCCCACCACCACACACACACATACATGCAAATGGGGGAAGGACCAAGGCAACACAACCAATCACACTCAACCAGCAGCAGAAAACAGAAATAACATACAACTATCTAAACCATGAAACCACACATCCATGCTCCCATTGGGCTGTAGCATGGGGTCGTCACTACTAACTGTGATCTCAGATTTTCCACTCACTGCAAAACATATATCAGTATGGACAACTAGCCATCTTGAGCCACACGCTTCCACCAACACATAACACAGACTACACATATGGTATTTTGGGGTATACAAGACCTAAAACAGGATTTTCCACTTTCCCTGAAATACTTTCAAAAATAACTTTCACAAATGTGACAGTGTCCTGCTATGCATTTGCAACACTTTTGTGTTTGCGACAGTATTTTGTGAAAGCATGATCCTGATGACTGCAGATCTTTGCCATCATCCTGCAAGCAAATGGTTGAGACCTATGGGCTGCAATTTGCAGGGTGGCAAGCTCTGGATCCACAGATGTGTATTTGCCTGCTTTGGTGCTAAATACTTAAGCATAACAAAGTTACACTGTTCCAAAATTGAGCAATTTCCCATAGACTAACATTGCGGCACTCTTGACACCTTTCACCACCCATATGTCAAAAACGTAGCAAGGTACACAAATTTCACTACTACTACCTTGTTTCACCTTTAGGTGAACTAACCTCATGAAAGAAGTTTGGAAATACTGTATGTTACCTGAAGTTAGAGTTCTTATCTACTTGCTAAAGTAACACAGGTATGCACCTCCTGCTGGTTGTGTGTGATTGGTTGTGTTGCCTTGGTCCTTCCATTACTTGCATATATATGTGTGTGTGGTGGTGTTGGGGGAGGGGGCAGAATGCATAGTTAGGATTTTCAACCATAACACCAAATTTCCTCACTTTTGTCACTGTGGAACAACCCTAACTGATGCATTAAACAGACTTTTTTGCCATGGATATATATATATATATATATATATATACATAGATAGATAGATAGATAGATAGATAGATAGATAGATAGATAGATAGATAAACATACCCCCATTCCCAGGTAGTCAAGTGCCTCCCTCTTCCCCGATCCACCCAGTATAGATATAAATAAACTTACCCCTGTTCCCTAATAGTTAAAAAACTTACCCCTGTTCCCTAGTAGTCAAGTGCCCACCCCGCTATCTGGATCCCCCATCCCTCTATGATGAGCATGTACACTTTACAGTGTATGATTGGTGAAGTGACAGTTCAGTCGGGGCTGGCCTCAGAGGTGTGTTGATGGATGTGCTGGTCCAGGCTCTCTTTCAGGATCAGTGGGAGCTGGGTGGTGGGCATTACCTGCTAGGATGGGTGGTAGGGGGCCACTAGACCACCAGAGAATGGGGGTAGCTCTATGTACCTTTTTTCTAGGCACATCGAGGAACAGGGGACACTAGACTACCATAGAATAGGGGTAGGTTCATTTATAGCTATACCAGGTATATCGGGGAAAGGGGAGCACTTGACTATCAGGGAATGGGGTACATTTATTTGTAGCTATACTGGGTGCATCAGGGAAGGTGGGGCACTTGGCTACCAGGGAATGGGGATAAGTGAATTTATATCTATAGTGGGTGAATCGGGGAACAGAAGTGGTGCCAGTAGACAACCAAGGCAGGGGATAGTTTTATTATTCCTAGTAGGGGCAACATCTGGATGGGGATGGGGTTCTGCTAGATCATCAGGTTAATTTGTTCCATGTGAGGACATTTTGGTGGTGTGTTTGGGAGAGAGAAAATGGCACATTGCAGAACACTTCTTCAGTGGACAATGTTCTATGAACCCTTAGACCAGCACTGGCTGGTCTAAAGGTACATAGAAATTCATCCTCTGGGTGTTTTTCCTGAATCCTGTTTTAGGGGATGTGGCAGCTTACATCTGCCACATGCCTCCTTGTGCCATGCCACAGCCACTTTTGTCAGTGCATGGGTGGTGCAAGCTCAGTTTGGCGCAAGCAGCCTGTGGTTGATGCAGGCTGCCATTGAGAATAACTCCTGGTGCATCATTTGGTGCAATGGCACTTTGCGCAATTCTTTTTGTCACAAGCCCCTTGCATCCTGCCAGAAGCTTTGCGAATCGGGCCCCCTGAGTTGAATGGCATTAGATACATTTTTAAATAACACTCACCAAAGTACTTGTCTTTCCTGTAATCAACTTTACGGTTGCTCTGTTCCGGTACTGTAAATGAACCTGTAATTATTGCGGCATGACTCAGAAAGCACTGACAATATTTCTATCCAATAGCATATTATAAACTATAGTATTAGACTGCACCAATATGAATGTTTTAATGATATTGTGCAGTATGATAGTCCACATCTTGCAATATGTCAGTTTATATTTGGATGTCTCCCCTCCACCCCCAAAGCCAGTTCTACTTTTATAGGCACAGGATTTGACTGACAGCAGGAACTTCCTGTTTGGGAGCAGGAAGTGAGTGATCACAGAGCCATCAAAGACTCTTCATCCTAGAAGGACATGAGTAGCTCTCCATTCCCCCCAGCTGCTGGAGGTCTGCCTCTGAGAAAGTAAGGAGACTACTGAGAAATATAGGATCTTCTTGTCTCAGAACAGGAAGATCAGGAGCTTAATGGGCACAGAGGCAGTAAGTAAGTAGGGAAAATAAATAAATAAATGAACAGAGGAAAGAGTAAGTATTCCAAACAACAGTGAAAGGGCAAGAAATAAGACATGATGGGAGTGGTGCAGTGCAGTGGCTATGGAGCAGCAATCTTCCAGGAGATGTTCTGGAGGATGCGGTGTTGTCCCATCTGCAGGCAACTCTCTGGGCTGAGGGAGGAGATTGCTCATCTCCAGGCTGAGGTGGCCAGGATTTGTGGGACCTCCTCTCCTATCCAGGAACCACCGGGGCCACTGCCGTTGCCTCAGAGGTTGCCAAGAAAGAGGAGCAGCTGGACCACAGATTGCTCAGGGAGGGTGAAGGTGGGGAACTGAGGTGCATCCCTCCAGTTGTACCTCTCCACAATTCATATGCTGTTCTGGCAAAGTGTGGTTCCTCTATGGAGGCACCCGCAGTGGAGACCAAGGAGGATGCTGGGAACCACCACAAAGAAGACCCACAGGAGGGTGGCATTGGACTCCCACAGGGAAGGAAACAACTCCTGGTGGGGGACCCCATAGTTAGGAAGGTAGAACTGGGGGAGGAAGGGGAGAGGGAGGTGAGGTGCCTGCCTGGTGCCTTGGCTTGGAGGGACAGGGAGCAAATCCTTAGACTCACCAGAGCAGCTGCACAGGGGAGAGAGCTGGATGCCATTGTCCACCTAGGAACAATTGACCTGACTATGAAAGGAATCAGAGCAGTGCAGGAAGAGTTTGCAGAGTTGGAAAGGGGCCATAGACAAGTAGCACACATGGTAACCTTCTTGGAGGTGCTGCCTGTCTATGGTGTAGGTGAGGATAGGGTGCTCGACACCATGGGATGTATTCAGTGGTTGAAAAATGGGTTAAGAACTCAGGGATTTGGCTTCACTGGGGACTGGGGGTCCACCTGGAGTGATGCAGGCCTATACTTGCATAATGGTCTGCATCTGTTCAAGAGGAGAACCAGGAACCTAGGTGATAGGTTTAAATTCTTCATTGGCAAGCATTTAAACTAGCCAGGGGGGGTACTGGAAAGGAGCAGGGAAATCCTAGCCCCCCCAAAAAATCAGTGTTGTAAGTGAGGTAAACACCAAGATAGAGATGTCAATAGTGAGAAGGGCAGGGGTAAATGGAGAAAGTGACAAAGGCAATAATAACAGGGATGGTGCAAAAAGGGATAAGGTCATCAGGAAATGGAGGGTAATGATTACCAATGCCCACAGTCTGGGCAACAAGCTTCCTGAACTGGTAGCCTTGATGAAAGAGGGATGCCTGGATATTGTAGCAGTCACAGAAACTTGTGAAACAGAGAACCATGACTGGGATGTTAACATACCAGGGTACACAACCTACAGGAGAGACAGGGAGGGGAGGGGAGAAGAGGGGGAGGAGTAGCTCTGTATGTTAGGGAAGGGATAAAAGCAACTGAACAAAAGAGTAAACAGGGAGAAGAGGAGGCACTGTAGGTCACCTTAGAAACTGGAAATTGCACCACAATCTGCACAGGTGTTGTATACAGATCCCCATGTCAGGGGGAGGGAATGGACAAGAATATGAAAGAAGGCATTCTTAGGATGACAGAAAAAGGGGAGATACTGCTGATGGGAGACCTGAATATGCCAGATGTTAACTGGAGCACATTTGCTGCAGCCACATCCAAGAGCAGGGCCATTCTCGATGCCCTACAGGTGGCATGCCTCAGACTGCTAGTTTTGGGACCCTCTCATGAGGGAGCAATCTTAGACCTCATACTCTCAAATGGGGACAGTGAGAGGATCTCAGATCTAGAAGTGGGTAGCCATTTGGGAACAAGTGACCACCAAACAGTGTGCTTCATGATAAACTCAGCTACAGAGTCTAGCCATACAAATGTGAGGGTACTGGACTTCAGGAGGGCTGACTTTGGCAAGATGGGAGAATGCCTTAGAAAAGCACTAGCAAACAGGCTAGAAGGAGGGGTGGAGCAACAATGGGGAAACGTCAAAACTGCCATCACAGAGGCAACAAGCCTTTGTGTGAATCAAATAAACAAATCAAAATGAAAGAAAAAGCCACTATGGTTCTCAAAAGAGGTGGCAGGGAAGGTCAGGGAGAAAAAGATAGCATTCAGGAAGTATAAGGAAACACAGAAGGAACAGAACAGAGAGCTATGCCAGTTTAGGCATAAGGAAGCAGGGAGAGAAGTCAGAATAGCAAAGGCCCAAACTGAGGAAAAGATAGCCAACTTGGTTAAGAAGGGGGATAAAACCTTTTATAGGTATATCAGGGAGAGTTGAAAGACAAAGGGGGGATAGTGAGGCTGAATAGAATGGACGGTAGGTGGGCAGAGAGGGACAGTGAAAAAGCAGGGATACTGAACGAATATTTCTGCTCAGTATTCACAAAAGAGGAGGAGGAGGAGGTGCATAACCCAATTAACAGAAGCACTCTGGAAAGGGGGGTTGATCCCAGTCCTTTCACAGAAGAAAGGGTTCTAAAAGAATTCTTAAAACTGAAGGTAGACAAAGCAATGGGGCCTGAGAGAATTCACCCCAGAATTCTAAAAGAATTAAGGGAAGAACTAGTGACACCACTGACTACCCTTTTTTTACAAATCATTGGAGGATGGTGTGGTATCTGAGGACTGGAGGAAGGCTGATGTGATTCCCCTTCACAAAAGTGGGACCAAGACAGAGGCAGAAAACTACAGACCTGTCAGTTTGACCTCTGTGGTAGATAATGTGATGGAATCACTTATGAAGGAAAGAATTGTTGAGTACCTAGAGGCCAGTGGGGCACAGGACCCAAGGCAGCATGGGTTCACAGCAGGACTGTCATGTTAGATGAATCTATTTGATTTCTTTGACTGGGTGACCAAAGTAGTAGACCAGGAAGGGGCTGTGGACATGGCCTACCTAGACTTTAGCAAGGCATTTGACACAGTCCCACACAAAAGATTAATAGTTAAATTAACCAGCCTGGGAGTTGGTCCCAGGGTAGTAGCCTGGGTAAAACATTGGCTAGACAACAGGACACAGAAGGTAATTGTAAATGGAGTCCACTCTGTAGAAAGAGGGGTTACTAGTGGGGTTCCGCAGGGTTCAGTACTGGGTCCAGTCCTTTCTAATGTCTTTATAAGTGACATTACAGAGGGACTGGAAGGAAAAGTATGCCTCTTTGCAGATAACACAAAGATCTGCAACAGGGTTGATACACAAGGAGCTGTGAAAAGGATGAGAAAGGACTTGGCAAGGTTGGAGGAATGGTCAGAAGTATGGCAGCTTGGATTCAATGCAAACAAGTGCAAAATAATGCACCTGGGAAACAAAAACCAAGGGAGATATTACACAACGGGAGGGGTAGTAACAACAACAAAAATGGAAAGGGACCTGGGGTAATCATATCAGATGACCTTAAGGTCATCAAGCAATGTGAGAAGGCAGTAGGGAGGGCTGGGGGGATACTGGGATGTATAGGGAGAGGCATCACCAGCAGAAAACATGAAGTTGTTATCCCTCTGTACAGACAGTTGGTGTGACCCCATCTAGAGTACTGCATCCAGTTCTGGAGACCCCATCTCGGCAAGAAGACAGACAGGATAGAGGCAGTCCAGAGGAGGGCAACTAAAATGGTACAGGGTCTGCAAGAGAAGCCATACTAGGAGAGACTAAAGGAGCTTAATATGTATACCCTTGAGGAAAGAAGGGAGAGGGGGGACATGATAGAAATGTTTAAGTACCTCAGTGGAATCAACAAAGTCCAAGAGGGTAGCATCTTTCAGA
Organism: Neoceratodus forsteri; assembly: GCA_016271365.2. Taxonomy (NCBI): domain Eukaryota; kingdom Metazoa; phylum Chordata; order Ceratodontiformes; family Ceratodontidae; genus Neoceratodus; species Neoceratodus forsteri. The sequence continues at coordinate 998,336,165 of CM057451.1, forward strand.
AAAAGGGATGTGCAAGAACAAGAGGACACTAAGGTTCATACTAAGGTTCATACTAAGGTAGGGGTGAAGGAGCGAGTAGGCCGAGGCCCATAATGCTCCTATACTATATCAAAGAATAATAGGATAAATCATACCCAGAAATAATTAATTTATCCAGACGATGTTTAAAAGTCACTTTATTATTACTAGAAACTACCTCCAAAGGGAGCCGATTCCATGGCCCAATGATCCTAACAGTAAGAGTATTTTCTTCCGATATGCTTAAAACATTTACCGTTTAATTGAAGAAAATGACCTCTTGTATTATGAACAGATTTCTTAAAAGAAAAACCTAATTCAGACATAATATAAGGATCATTAATGATGTCATATAAAAGAAGAAGATCCCCACGGATGCACCTGGTAATTAATGGCATTAATTTTAATGTATTCAACCTAGATTCATATGATAACTTTCCAATCCAGAAATTTTTTAGTATATTTTCGTTGGACCCTTTCAAGTGAATAATTATCTGATTTTTAAAGGGCACCATAATTGCGAAGCATACTCAAGATCTGCGGTCGAACATAGGATCTAAATAAAGGCAACAACACATCCTTGTTTCTGGATCTAATATTGTGCAAAATAGACCACATGATTTTATATCCTCTACTAATAACAGAGTGCAAATGCGTAGAATAAGTTAAATCATCAGATATGGTGATACCTAAATCCTTTTCGTCCATAGTAGAACTCAATGGAAAATCATCCAAAATATACTGGAATTTTTGATTATTGGAACCCAGATACATAACCTTGCATTTATCAGTATTTAACTTCATTCCCCATTGTGTTACCCAAGCAGATATAACGTCGAGATCATGCTGTATACAGGAAATTTGCTCAAGGTTAGAACTAGGACCCCCGATCTTGACATCATCCACATATTTAATAGTATTAGAAAGGCAGGTATTGGTTAAGTCAGAAATGAAGGCCTGAAAAAGACAAGGACCAAGAACAGAGCCCTGAGGCACACCACTAAGCACCCTACCAACATCTGATAAAGATCCATTTATCATCACTCTCTGAGTCCTATCCGAAAGCCAATTTTGAATCCATCTAATAACATAACTATTAATGCCAAGAATGGAAAGTTTATGAATAAGGGCCCCATGAGGTATAGAATCGAAAGCCTTACTAAAGTCAATAAAAATGATATCACAGGATACCCTGTTATCCAAATAGGAGCTAAAAATCTCATAAAAACAGAGCAGATTAGTAAGGCAACTTCTTCCCTTCCTAAAACCATGTTGTTCTGGGTCTGAGTCATCTATTAAAGGAGACAACATATCCTTAAGTAAGCTTTCAAGGAGTTTACAAATAGATGACGTCAAACTAATGGCCGATAATTATCACTTAGATGTTTGGAACCCTTCTTATGAATGGGAACAACAAAAGCCTCTTTCCACTCACAGGGAACAAAATTATGTAGTAAAAAAAGATCAAATAATATTTTTAAGGGAAAAGCAATATAAGAGGACATTAAATAAAGTAAGTGTCCTGCAATAGAGTCAGGACCTGAACAAAATTTCCCTTTTAATAATAATAATTTACTAATAATAGACTCTTCTGAAAAAAGAATAGGAGACTCGGATGGTAATAAACTATAACTAATAATATTATGCTCATTAGAATGGGAAAAGGCTTTACAAAATTCTTTATTGAAAACTTCAGCCATGGGTTTGGGTTCATGAACAATTATATTGTTAGATGTCAAAGGGCCTACCATACATGGATTTTTCTGAGGAATTAATATAAGAAAAAATTGTTTGAAATTGATTTATCTGCAGAAGATGCCAAATGAACTTCCCACTTAGCTTTAGCCTTTCTGATAGAAGACTTACATTGTCTACTGATTTTCGAATAGAGTCCCAATTTGACACTGTCCTGTTTTTAAATAATTACTATGTTTTTATTTTAAATTAATTAAACATTTAATGTTTTTGTTTAGCCATCTAGGAGACTGTTTCCCATTAGAATTTTTATATTTAGATGGGATATAGGTATCCCTAATAGTCAAAATAGTGTTTCTAAAAACACTCCAACACTGAAAAGGAGTTAAATCCTTAAACAAGGCCAACCAGTTTATCATGTTTAAAAAATGATACATATTAAATGTGTCAGCCTTATCATACAAATAAATAATTGAAGAATTTTGGTTGAAAACTACATGTCTGTGAAGATCAAATAGGATAGAATTATGATCACTATTACCAATAGGAGTAGTGACACAAACATTCTTAATGTCTAAAAAGGAGCTAGTAAGTACAAGGTCAAGAATATTATTACCCCTAGTATTAGAGGTTACCCACTGATACAAATCCAGATCTAGACAAGTAGAGAAATTTTTTTTACTGACACCACTGGTTGAAGTTAATAACTGCCAATTAATGTTAGGAAGGTTAAAATCACCAGTAATGATGACATCTCCTAATTGACTAGCTAATTCGAATTCAAACAAAATAGCACCCATGACTAAGCAGGATGAAGTGGGGGGCAAATAACATGTCCCAATGATAATAAAATCAGAATCAGATAGAAAACATTTAAGCCAAAGAGTCTCAGTAGACACATTATGAGTTTTAATAATGTCGGAAATGTTAATAGAGTTAAGTGAGTTAATAATAAATGTGGCAATGCCACCGCCCTTTTTTTCCTTACGATTTAAATAAAAGGATTTATAGCCTGGAATTGTCATAGACCAGGGAGAGTCAGGATCGCCCCATGTTTCCACCACAGTAACTATGTCAAAATTCTTATTGATAGTAATAGTCAATAACTCATCAATTTTTTTGCCAAGCTCCTAGCATTAAAGCTAAGGAATTGCAGTGAATTACTAGACACTTTTGAAGAAAAAGATGAAGGAATTCGAACTATTGGTACTCCCCTCTCCCCATATATCAGTTTAAATTTAAAGTGGAATTAACAGAATGTAAAAATTGATAACTCAACAAAGCATTCCCTTTTTTGCTTAAATGCAAGCCATCAGGACAGTACAATTCATTTCTTTCAAAGAATTTCTCCCAGTGTGTTAAACACTGTACATTTTGTCGAAGACACCATAACCTGAGCCAGTTGTTGACAATTTTGATTTTATGATTAAGGGGACCAGAAAATTGTGGGATAGGTAATATCTCAGAGAAAATAATCTCACATCCCAATTCAACCAATTTATTAGTCAAGGAGAAAAAAGCTTGTTTAATATTAAAAATATTATTATTGCCATTTGAAGATAGAGGGAGGGTGGTTCAGGGGCAATGTGAGGAAGTAATTTTTCACAAAGAGGGTGGTGGACACATGGAACAGCCTTCCTGAGGAGGTTGTGGGGTCTAAACATGTGGGAGAGTTCAAGAATGCATGGGACAGACATAAGCCAATTTTTGTGGGGAGTAGGAAGAAATAGGCTGTTGGTTAACTAGGATCTGCAGCTTATCCTGCAGGTAGGGAAATGGGCAGACTAGGTGGGCCAAGCAGTCCTTATCTGCTATCAAAGTCTATGTTTCTATGACTAGTAGTTTGCATAGTACACACAGTGATTAATGACTGTTTCATCATTCTCTGCAGCACAGCCTGTATTTGCAGAATTAATTATTAACTAAACTGCCTACATTTTGGGAGTTGTAGACATTCTGGAGAGGAGCCCAAAATATTAATTTTAGCTATCCATCAGAACATTGTAATTTATGATTCACCTTAGGCAGAAGAGATGAGAATGCAGTCAGTAGAATTGTAAATGTGTTATGTATGCTGGGATTTCTAGTTACTGTTGTTATGTTTTATTTCTTCTGCTTTGTGGGAATAATGCAATATTATAGTGGTGCAATAGTGCCACTATGGTTAGGCTGGCTGGTGAGTTCTGTGTTAAACTAAATTTTTTGTTTGTTTCTTGCAGAAATATGATTTTATAGATTTACACAAAATGTTTGGGGTTTCTTCTACATGACATAATCCAAATTCCCTGAGAATCCCCGAAAATCTCATGTAAATCCATTTAGTGTTTTTAAAAAATATTAAAGTATGAAAAAGCTGTGTTGTTTCCCTGACTTCAACTGCATTTTTTTTCTGAATTTTTGCTCTGGTCCAGACAAAAAAAACTATACATTTTTAAATAGTGAAATTATATATGCATGTGTAGTTTGGGTGGAAGAATTTCCAAGGGGTGGTTGGAGTTTAGGAATTTTGTATTTTTTAAGATATTTACATTTGAAAGAGCTTGGTTTAAGTGTTTCTGGGTCTGCTTCATGACTGGGCTTGGAGATTACATACTGCATGTGCAGAACAGTTTCAAATCTATTGATGGGGAAATGGAAAGTGAAAGCAGTCGGGGTTCGGCAACTCCACCAATAGAGTTCAAACTCCACATTTTGAGGAGTTTTTTGTATTACTCTTGTTGTGTAGTAGTTAGAGGTCCTCCCACTGATGGTTGCCCAACATAAAATAAAATTTATTTCTTAGTGGCTAGTGGTCCATTCTGCCGCAAAAAAAAAAAAAAAACATGCCCATAGTTTTACTAATTTTATTCCTGGTGGCAAGTGGTCCCTCTCACCCTCCCAAACCCATGCCCATTCTTTTAAAAATTATTCCCTTTTGGCTAGTGGTTGCTCCCTCCTCCTGAGCCTATACTCAAAGTTTTCATAATCAGCCATGGTGGTTAGTGGTCCATCTCCACTCCAGAACCCATGCCCCTACTTTTAAAGATTATTTCCTGGTGTCTAGTGGTACCACACCCCTCCCTAACCCAGACTGGTAGTTTTGATAATTATTTGACTTGTGGCTACTGGTTTCTCTCCCCCACTGAACCCATGACCCTGCTTTTAAAAATGATTCCCTGGTGGCTAGTGGTTCTTCCCTCCTCCCAAATTCATGCCTGCAGTTTTAATAAATATTTCCTGGTGGCTGGTGGTCCATCTCTCATTCCAAACCCATAGTTTTAAAAATTATTCCCTGGTAACTAGTGGACCCTCCACCCGCACCACCCCAATAGGTAGCGTCTATGCACCCACTCTCCCACACCTCGATCCGAGTATGTGATTGACACAGCCCACCACTCTCCTCCATGGTTGGCCTCCTGAATGAGATGCTGAATGAAAGAGTGCACACTTGTATAAGTACTGTACGTGAATGAGTGCAATTTTGTATAAGTATGCACTGATTCATTGGTGACAGCTCATTTGGGTGGCCAACAGTGAAGGAGTGGTGGGCTGTGCTGGTTCCTTTTTGGGTCAAAGTGGTGCAGATTGGGGTGGGGTGGGGGAACACTAGCTGTTGTAGGTGGGGGATCTACTAGCCATCAGGATATCATTTTTAAAACTATGGGCATGGGTTCTGGAGTGGGGAGGGGCCACTAGCCAACAGGGAATTATTATTAAAACTATGGGCATGGGTTCAGAAGAGGGAAGGGAATTATTTTATTTAACATGGGAGAGGGGGAGACAATTTGACACCAGTGAAAAGATCTGGCTGGTGTTGGGTAATTCACCATTTACCTTTCTTTTGTTTGTTTTTTCCTAAGTGTAATTTGCACTTAAAAAAGCTCAAAAACAAGATGAAGTTAAATGGCAAATTTCATTTTAACCAGGGAAATATCATGAATTGATCTGCGAGGCAGATTTGATGGATTTGCAGGAATTTCACTGATGAATTTAAATTTAGGGCACCAGTACATTTGCTTTAGTAGGTACCAGGGTGACATGAATATATGGGTACCATGCCACTCTGTCTAACCAATTAGATACTAGCATTTTCTCTATCCCTTAAACAATGTGTCTGATAATGCATTGTACTGTGGTCAAGAAGCTACAAAGCTGATCCAGTCTTTGCTAAGCAATATGTACTTTTTGGTCAATAAAGTACTGTAGATTGCATTTCTTGTGAAGCACTGACCACATACTCAACAAGACTAGACATAATTTGACTTAACAGTAGCATAATGCATAGAGTATTCGATGTAGCAACTGTTGGATATCTTGCAACAAGCCAACAACATAGAATCACTCTTTTAAGAAAACAAGGTGAACTGCTTTGTGCGTACTATGCTCTGTGTATTTATTTTTTTATTTTATTTGTTTTTTGTTAACTGGGTAGGTGAACTAGCTATAGAATGACTATTTTCAGTCACAACCCGGGAGGATTACAACATAAGAAAGAAAACAAAACAACATTACAAGTACAGTATAGACAAGATTGGAGAAATACATGAAAAGCAAATTACAAATTGGCTGAGAAAGTATATATGGTGAAGACAAGAGTACATGTAGGACAGAATAAGCATATAAAACCAGCTATCTAATATATAGGGAGAGCTAGGCAACAGTTACAGTAACCTAGAGAGTACATAGTAAGTACAAGGTTTAAGCAAATACAGTTTTTTACATTGAAATGAGGCAGGAAAAAGCAATCATTCTTATGAGGCAGATTTGTGGTGAAAAAATGTCGCTGTCCTGTGAGAAGAAGGATAATGCATATACACTGGAAAGAGCAATATGGAATGGAGTGGGAAGGGAAGTAAAAAGCAACCATTCATATTGAGGGGAGGAGGAGGAAGACAAAGAGACAGGTTAGTTATTAGGAACACAGCAGGCAGTTGGGATGTGGGCAAGATCAAGGGGGTTGAAAACAGGTGCATGAGTTAGAAGCAAATAGGCTGGCACAGAGCTCTTTTTTAAAGAGAGCATGGGACGGCGCTTGGTGAAGTGTTAATGGTAGGGATGAGGAGGCATAGTGGCAAATGTTATTGTAGGTAGTGTCCCAGGCACACAGTGATGACTTAGATATGGCCCCATATGTGATGACTCCATAGCTCAGGGCTGGTAGAAGGATGCCACGGGCAACAGCCAGCCTGAAGGATGGAGTAAGTGTATAGCTAGATCTATAGGCAATGCCTAGCTTAGAGTTTACTGATTTGCAAGTGGATTTGACATGGAGATCAAAGCTAAGAGACTGATCAAGGACAACCCCAAGATATTTGAACGAGGTAACTATATTAATGGGAGGGGAGCCAGGGCAGGAGACCATGATGCTATTATTGCAGGATTTTAGTTTGGCAGCAGACCCAAACAGCATAGCTTGGGTTTTTGCTACATTGCGGACCAGTTTGTGGTCAGATAGCCAGTTTTGAGTTTTCTGGAAGTCTGATGACAGGGACGAGTTTATGTCGGACAAGTTTTCGGAGCTGGCATATAGAACAATATCATCTGCTTCTAAGAGTGATGAACAGGAGGTGAGCTCCAAGGTGATGCTGTTGATAAAGATAGAGAAGGGGCCTAAAATTGAACCCTGGGGTACCCCAATGTTTAGAATAGCCTGGTTCGAGAAGGTGGAAGTGTATTTCATAAATTGGACATGGTTTGACAGATAACTACCGAACAAGGCCACAACACCCTTCGAGAAACCCATAGACTTTAATGTTGTGAGAAGAATAGGGTGGTCAACAAGATCAAATGCTGTGGTCATATCTATAAAAACTGCACCTGTGAGGAGGTCTGTGTCCATGATAGACAGGGTGTCAGTGGTGAATTTGAGCTGGGCCGTGGTGGTGCTATGGCCCTTTTGGAAACCATGTTGGGCAGAGGAGAGAAGATTGTTTTTGTGAAGGAAAGCAGTGGTTTGAGTAGCAACTAGCTTCTCAAGAATTTTGCTTAATACAGATAATATTGCAATGGGTCTATAGTTGGAAGGGTCTTTAGAGTCACCTTTCTTGAACACTGGAGTAATTCTGGCAATTTTCCAGATATCAGGAACACAGCTCTGACAGAGGGATAATGTAAAGATTCAGTCAAGAGGAGAGGCTATGAATGGGGCTGCTATCTTCAAAAGTCTAGGTTCAATACCATCAGAGCCAGTATTAGTGTTGTCTGAGACAGAGTTTAGGAGTTTTAGTACCTCTGACTTAGAGATGGCTTTGAAGTAAAAAGATTGTCTTAATGTATCCGTGTGTGGCTCAGTACGTACGCCTAGGTGTTGCATAGTGGGGAAGGCCGAGGTGTATTTGAACAGGTCATAAAATTGTTGGTTGAAGAAATTTGCAATTGTTCACAGATCATTAAAGTGTATCCCATTTAAGACCATGTTATTTGGAGTAGGGGACTGGGTAGACCCCAGTAAAGACCTAACGTGCGTCCAGAATTTCCTAGGTTCTCCTGCTGCATCAGTGAGAAGTCATATTAGCTTTTTACATTCTTTTTGTGGGCTCTATAGAGGTCATAGTCAGCTGGAAGACCAGAGAATTTAAAATCTTTCCAGCTCATATCTCTCATTTTTAGTTTGGAAAGGAGGTCCTTTTTTAACCATCTTGTTTGTTGTCCCTTCACTCTACATGTAGAGTAAAGAGGATGGATATCCTGGATTGTCAGGAATTCATGAAGGAAGAAGTCTAGGGCTGACTGGGCAGCTGGAGGCTGAGGTAGCCTGGTGTTTGTGGTGTTGCACCACCGTCCGTACCAAGGGGATCTAAATGAAGCAGGAGGGAGGGCTTCAGAAACCTGACCCTTGCGACCATCCACCCGCTGTTGGGGGGGGGGTTCTATTCCCGTTCTCGAAATGAAATTGATAAGAACACAGCATAAACAACACATGTGCTATCCCAGGAAAGAAAGCCATTATGGCAAAAAGATTACTAGTAAAAGTAAAGCAACTCAGGGGATACCTTACAAAGACCCCAAAAACATATATTTACATAAGATCAAATGGTATTTTTGAAATGAAAAAGAAGGCAGTTTTCCATATGAACATTCGAACATACGAATGTGCCAGCAGAAACAGACCACCCAGTCTATCTAAGTCTGCTCGAGTATGCAGCCAACACCCCTAGTTTGCAGCTGCCCCACCCCCCCTTTGTTATCCCACTGCCACCCCCACCTCCCCTACCCTCACTCTCCCCTGTTCCCTGTCCCATGTGCCCTTTTGAAGCTGTTCACAGATTTACATGATGGCGCCCATTCTGGTAGGGAGTTCCATTTTGCTACCACCCTCTTTGTGAAATAGTGTCTCTTCATTTCCTTCCTAAATCTTCCCCCCCTCTATTATTAGCCTGTGCCCCTGGTGACCCTTCCCCTCCTTTACTTAAAGACGTCATCTGCTCCAACCTTATTGATTTCCCTCAGAAACTTGAATGTCTCTATCAGGTCCCCCCTGTCCCTTCTCTCCTCCAGGTTGTACATAGTCAGGTCTCCCAGCCTGCTGTCATAGTCTCTCCCCTCCATTCCACATATAATCTTTGTTGCCCTCCTCTTCACCCTCTCCGGTAGCCTAATATCATGCTTTAGGTATGGCCTTCAAAACTGTACGCAATACTCCAGGTGCGGCCTTACCAGCGACCTGTAGAGGGGCAAGATCACCTCTCTACACCTGGATGAAAACCCCCTCGCTATGCACACCAGCATTTTGTTCACTTTTGCAGCTGCTGTCCTGCACCCCTAGGTCCTTTTCCTCCTCAGTGATGCCCAGCTTAACCCCCCCAGCCAGTATTCTCTCCTTGGGTTCTTCACCCCAAAGTGCATAACCTTACACTTCTTGGCATTGAACCCCTGCTGCCATCTCTCTGACCACTCTTCTAGCTTATGTAGGCCCCCCTGCAGCTGCTTCCATCCCTCCTTTCCATCCACCACTGCTCCAATTTTGGTGTCATCAACGAACAGACTTACCTTGATCACCACCCTATGTGCAATATCTGATATGAAGAGCCCAAACAATACTGGCCCCAACACAGAGCCCTGTGGCTAAACACTCATCACTGGCCTTGGAGTTGAGAGCTTCCCTCTCACCACCACTTGTTGCAGCTTGCCACTCACCCAGCTTGTAACCCAGTTTATCATTTTTGCCCCTACCTCTATACCAGTTAGCTTCCTCCCAAGCTGCCCATGAAGCACAGAATTGAAGGCCTCAAGATTAAATAAAGTAAAACCAATATGTTTCTTTGTTTGAAATATATATGGGATATGACATGGGTGAGAGTGAGATAGCAGAAATATCTCCACAAGCTGTAATTGAACTCTTAATATTCCATGAATGGCAAAGCCACAAGTGGGATAACTAGAGTACAGTGACAGGTTGTGGAGATATTTCTGCTATCTCACTCTCACCCATGTCATATTTGATTTATACAACCATTGTGAATCTCTTTTTTTTTTCACTTTTAAAGTTATTTGCATTCGTTTGTTGCAAAAAGTGAAAAAAATGGATTTTGTACTGTTTTTTGTTAAATATAAAAAAACTAAAAAGTATCTGTAGATGGAACACCACTTATTTTGTAGCTCTTTTCATGCTATTCAAATTTTGTGCTCACTGTACCATGCTATCATTTTTTGTTTATCAAATTATTCACATTTATTTGTTGAAAAAGTAAAATAAATACATTTTCCGTTTATCTGGTAATTATAAAAAAATAAAAGGTTGCTATAAATAAAACACCACTCATTTTGTAGATCTTTTTTGTGCTGAACAACTTTCATGCTCACAGTACAATGCTATCATTTTTCATTTTAAAGATTTTTGCATTTTAAATTAGTTAGTACCCTTACTGAGGCTGAACATTCTAAATGAGTTCCAGACCTTTTGTGACATAACCAACAGGCCAAGATATCCAATGTGACATACACAACTTTGAAGATAAAAAGTGATATCTCATGTGTTCAGTGAGATATCTCTTTTATCTTCATGAAAAGAGGCACACACGTGTTGTGTGTATATATACAGTATAAATATATATATATATATATATATATATATATATATATTATTCATGCTCAAGGTTTTCCTAGCCAAGCCATTTCATTACTTAAAGCACTTCACATAATTACCTAATATTTTTTTCACCTTAATCAAATCTTTTTTGAATTCCTAATGGAAAGAATGAAATAATTTCGGGCCTTGAAAACACAAAGCAAAACTATGACATTTTAATAGAACAGAAATCAGTGATTTGCCTGGCAACTGTGTACTATTCCACAACCAATTTAAAGCACCTTCACTGTGTGACTCCATTAAGGAAATAATAACTTAAAGCTTTTGAACATGTTCTACATTGTTTTAATGGCCAATTAAATGTTTTCAATGTAGAAGAGATAAAGTATCTGGGAGACCAGCCACTCAGTTCATCATAAGAAATATAGTTTTATTGTAACATTTTCTTAGAACAGGCCCTAAAAACAGGCCCTAAAACATTTCTGTGGAAAAAAGCATTCGGTGATGAAAATTGTTGATTCGGTTTGTACTGTATATTTTAATGTGATTATGATACTGTTTTATTTGTTTTAACTGTACTGCACCTTGATATTCGAAAGCCGCATTGTATATAAAGAATATTATATTATTATTATTATTATTATCCTCTTCCTTGACAGTTAAATGTTTTGACATTGTGCAGCTCAAAGTCACTGTCAAACAACTTGCCTGAAACCATTGTGCTAAAAGTTTTAGAGTGGGCCTTCGAAACTAAAGTGCCAGTATTGTTTCAGGTGTTTGTCAGCTGTGCAGGTGAGGGGATGTATTTAAATGCATGCAAGGATATACACTCTCACTCAGAAAATAAACCACCCTGTGTTTCTTCTTGTTTCCAACTTGGCTTTAAAATGTACTGTTGAATAGTGTCATCGTTTTGACTTTAACATTGAACTTGTATAGTTGTTGCAAGTTTGCTTACTTTAACATTGCTTTTTGCTTTTTAAATATTACAGCACAATTGAAAATGAATAATTGCGTTGGGTGGTGAGGACTGTTTTGGCATTTTGGCAACCTGGGTTCACACCATGAGCTTCAGATGACAGGATTAGGTGCTGAGTGGGGCAGGGGTGTGTGGCATTGCTTTTTTAGCAGCTCATGGTAATGCAGTAGAGATGCTGTTGATGACATTGATGGCCATGTATCATCAGAAAACCCTGTAAGGCCAGCTATCACGGTGCCCATCAAGTGAGGTTGGGGCAGTGGAAAAAGCTGAGGAAAACTGATGGATAAGGAACCTGTTCTGTGGTTCTTAATATTTTTAGAGCACTCTGCTCAATTCTTAAAAAGCCTGTTCCCCAGGATGTTGTTAGTACTAAAAAGTGCTTACTTTTTCCTGTTGCCATACTTTATTTATCTATTTACATTTTTTACTAGGAAATACACACTGAGATGGAAACAACTCATTTCTAGATGAGTCCTGGGGGAGACACATAGTGGATTCCTGCAGGGGGAGGGCCTCAAACAATTGGTATAACAACCCACAAGAGACAGGGCTATCCTGGATCTAATACTGACTAACAGGGAATGGATCACAGATCTCCAGGCAGAAGGTCACCTGGGGGCCAGTGACCATCACATGTTATGGTTCAGTTTGGCCATTAGAACTAAATAATCCAATTGGAAAGCAAAAATATCAGACTTCAGAGGAGCTGACTTTGATAAGATGACCAACAGAGTTAAGCTAGCCCTGCAAGACAAAATACAGGTGGGGGGGGTACAGGCAAAGTGGCAAACATTAAATATGTAATACTTGAAGCAACATCCCATTGTATTAGGAAGAAAAGCAAGAGCAAAAAAAGGAGGAAACCATTTTGTTTCTCAAAAATGGTAGCAGAAAAGATCAGAATCAAAAGGCTGGCATTCAGGAAATATAAGAGAATGCAGTGGGACAAAGATAGGGAGGCATACCAAACTTCCCTAAGGGAATAAGGGAAAGCAGTAAGGCAGGCAAAGGCCCAAACCAAGGAAATACTATCATGAACAGTAAAAAGAAGGGGACAAGACTTTCTATAGATACATTATTGAAAGGAGAAGTCCAGAGGGGGTATTGCTAAGATCAAAGGGGATAAGGGGGAATGTGTGGAGGAAGACAAAGATAAAAGCATCCAATTTTTTTCCAGTTGTTTAACCAGGTGAGACACACTAAGCTGAAAGCTTGTTTACAGGTGCAACCTGGGAGCACAGGGAAGTTAAGTGACTTGCTCAGGGTCACACAGTATGCAAGTGGGGGCTGTGGGATTCAAACCCAGGTCTCCAGATTTGCAGCTCAGAGCCTTAAACCACTGTGCTATACTGCATCCATCCTAAATAGATACTTCTGCTCAGTATTTACTGAGGAGAATGTAGGATAGGGCCCACGGTTGAGTACCATGGACACAGGGGGGATGGAGGTGTGCACTAGTCCCTTCACAAAAGAATAGGTCCTACAAGAGCTCACTAAACTCATGGTGGGCAAGGTAATGGGACCTGATGGTATACATCCCAGGGTACTAAAGGAGCTAAGGGTGGAACTAGCAGAGCCATTATCAAAACAATTTAGTGAGTCTCTGAGCACAGGAGAGGTCCCAGAAGACTGGAGAAGGGCTCATGTGATCCTGCTCCACAACAGAGGCAGCAGGAAGGAGGCAGGGAACTACAGACCAGTCAGTCTTACCTCAGTAGTGAGCAAGACTAGGGAGGCACTCCATAAGGAAAGGATATTGCAACACCTGGAATTCATAGGCACACAGGATCCAAGACAGTATGGGTTTACAACAGAAAGGACCTCTCAAACTAATCTCATAGATTTCTTTGACTCTGTGACCAGAGTGGTGGACCAAGGGGGTGGAGTTGATGTTGCCTACCTTGACTTCAGCAAAGCTTTCAATACTGTTCCACCTAGAAGATTGATTAATAAGCTGGGGTAGGCTCGGGAAGGGTCAGAGGTAGGTCAACTTGGTGGCAAACTGGTTAGCGGACAGAAAACAGAGAATGGTGGTAAATGGTATACAGTCAGAAAAGATGCAAGTCAAAAGTGGGGTACCTCAGGGATTACACTTGGGGCCAGTCCTCTGAAATATCTTCATCAGTGACATTGCAGATGGACTGGAGGGTAAGGTTTGCCTGTTTGCAGATGACACCAAGATCTGCAACAGAGCAGATGATCCAGATAAGGTGGGCAGAATGATAAGAGATCTGGAAAAACTGGCAAAATGGTCGGAAGAGTTGCAACTTGGGTTTAACACAAAGAAATTCAAGATCATGCACACATTGAAGAGAAACCCTGAAGCTACCTATACAGTAGGTTGGGAGGGGAGTTTCAGGCAATCACAAGGGAAGAAAGAGACTTAGGCATCATCATTACAGATGATCTGAAATTGACCAAACAGATCACTAAAACAGTAGGTAAGGCCAGAGGGATGTTGGAGTGTGTTTGTAAGGGTATTACAAGTCATAAGAGGGACATAATAATCCCTCTTTAAGAGACACTGGTTAGGCCCCATCTGCAGTACTGCATGCAGTATTGTTGGCTGCACTTGCACAAGGACATTAACAAAATGGAGGCAGTCCAGAGAAGGGCAACTAAAATGGTGTAGGGACTGCATCAGAAAATATATGAGGACAGGTTAATGGAGTTTAATATGCATACCCTAGAGCAAAGGAGGGAGAGAGGCGATATGATCGAAACATTGAGACATGTTTAGGGCATTAACAAGGTGAAAGAGTTTAACATATTTCAATATAAGAAAATAGCAGGACAAGAGGACACAGCGTGAGATTAGAGAGAGGGCAATTAAGTGGTAATATGAGGAAGTTCTTTTCCACAGAAAGCATGGTGGATGCATGGAAGGGTCTACCTCAGGAAGTGATGGATATGAATACAGTGCAGGACTTCAGATAGGCATAGGATAGGCATATGGGAACAATACAGATGATTATGAATAGTTAGACCATTGACAGAGTAAAGGCATATGGCACATTCATTGGGTAGAAAAAATGAGCAGACTGGATGGGTCTTGGGGTCCTTATCTGCCGTCGACTTCTATGTTTCTATGTTCACATGGGGGAGCAGAAGATAGCTAACAATATAAAATTAACAAAGTAAAATACAATGAAACAGTAGTTACATGCAAAATGATAAATATCATAGGTAGAATAGTAGATGAAGACAACTAGATAATAACATTTCTCTAATAGACAAAGAAAAGGAAAAAAAAATAGTGGAACAACAAGAAGAGGGCAAGGCTTGTGAATGGAGAAAATGAGGAAGGTTCATAGGCAGTTACAAGTAGGATGACAAAAGTCAGAAAGGAGAGACCTTAAGGAGGAAGCAGAAGAAGCAGAATGAATGGAAAGGGGAAGTGAAGATCAAACTTTAGAAAAGCAGTGAGAACAAGCATTTGTCAATGCCGAATGTTTGCTTGCTGGTATTAGCGTTGGAAATGCAAGGGTTAGACAGATGCAGAATAGGAACAGAGATGGTCGAAGTGGCCCCAATTCGCTCCTCGAAGTGATTCGCAGGGTGAAGCCGACTTTGCGGAGTGCTCCACAACGTGAAGCGGAGTACTTCACGTTATGATGAGTAACACGAAGTCCATTGAAAACAATGACTTTGCATTACTGTGCCTCCCCAAACCAATACTCCATCAATTCCTAAGGTGCCTCACTTCACCTTGTTTTTAAGATCCAAAGGCGAATTTTGCAGTCATTCAAGGGATTTCAGGTCTCATGGGCTCTAGATCATTCTGCACAACCTCAGTTTGAGGTAGTGTGTATGTAGGAAGCTGTAGAGAGACAATCTGCTCTGAGAGCTCTCTGTGATCCAAACCTTCTAAAAGCTGTTAAAAAAGCATTTTTGAGTCATCTTTTTGCTGAAACTTTAGTTCAATGATTATAGGAAACCCTCCTGTGCTCATATCATCGAGCGTTTATTGTTTGTGTGTGGATTTTGAATGTTAATGTACAACATTCAGTCTGTGTGCTGAGAGACAGTGGAAGTGTGCTTTGGGGAAGGGGCATAACTGTGGTGTAGGTAGATTAAAGAAGAAAAAGACAGTGCTTTCTGTTTTGGTGATATTTTTCTTGTATAACTGTATTAATGTTCATACAGTAATATTTTCAATAATTCTTGCAATTTTTTTGCTGATTGTTGTGGTGCGGCAGTGCATGATTTTAGTTTGTTTAAAATATGTATTTATATTTCTGAAGTTTTCAATTTGATACGCATTACTTAGTGTGTGTGTGTGAATATGTGTGTGACGTGTGTCATAAAATCAGATACCTTTTATTGTGCCACATAATAATTTCAGGAATGTGAACCTGCTATCCACTGCAGCTGTGTGATGTTTGTACTTCTTTGTGGTATCTTTACTGGTGCTAGTACTAGTGACTGTTACTACAGCAGTGCAGTACACTGCCCCCCCAGTGGCCTGCCCCAACCGGCAAAGGTATTCTTTTCAAGATTTGAATTTCTGATGGTGAGCACTGGTTAGGTGCTGTGCCTTTGTGTCTGCATCTCTTCAGTGCACAGCAGAATCTTAATCTGTCTGTGCATTTGCATCTCTTTAGGGCCCTATCTCCATCTGTAACTTAAGTCACAGTTGTTTCTTTGGCTTCCCTTCAGAGTACTTGACAGGTGTGGTGCATAATTCTGCATGAACATTGTACTCATTAATATGCGTTTTTAAGTCAGGACCATCATCACTAGTCACTCGTGATACAAATCACGTTCTTCGTCAACACGGTCACAAATGCAGTCTCAAATGACGATTCATGATCACTTCATGAATCACAACACAAATTTTTTGACTAGTTACTTGGATGTATTGTAAGCATATTTTGTAGTATCTCTACACGCCTCACCACCCCACCATTGTACTCATTAACAAGCATTTTTAAGTCAGGGAGTTTGTGTTACAGCTCATTGGGGAAGTACAGCCATATGCATTCACGTTCCCAATATAGTTCTATATTGGTAATCTCACACTGTTGACACAGAATCACGTTCTTCATCATCACAGTCGCAAATGCAGTCATAAATCATGATTCACAATCACATCACGAATCACATTTATTTTTTTACTAGTTACTTGGATGTATTGTAAGCATGTTTTGTAGTATTTCTCCAGTCTTCACCACTCCACCATTGTACTCACTAATAAACGTTTTTAAATTGAGGAGTTTTGTGCTATAGCTCACTGGGGAAGTACAGCCATAGGCATTTGTGTTCCTTCCCGTACACCATGTGAGTTACAGTACTGTAAGTAGTGTTGGGCGAAGTGGCCCCAATTTGCTCCGTGAAGTGATTCACTGAGTAACGTGGAATTTGCGGTGAACTCCACAATGTGAAGAGGAGTACTTTGCTTCATAATGAGGAACATGAAGTCCATTGAAACCAATTATTTTGAGTTATTATGCCTTCCCCAAATCACTTCTCCACCAATTTTAAGGCGAAGTGCATTGAAATCAACGTAGTTCGCCTCACTTCGCCCTGCAATTGAGCTCCAAATGAAATTCTGCAGTTATTCATGGGATTGCAGGTCACATGGGTTCTAGATTGTTTGGCACTGCCTCAGTTCTTGCCTGAGTAGTGTGTGTGTAGTGGTAGCTGGAGACAGTTTGCTCTCAGAGCTCTGTGATTCAAAACCCTGTAAAAACTGTTTAAAATGCCTTTTTGAATAATATTTTTTGCTCAGAATTTAGTACATCGATTGTAGGAAACCCTTCTGTGCTCATATCATCGAGTGTTTATTGTTGTGTGAGGATTTTGAACATTAATTTAGAACAGTCAGTCTGTGTACTGTGAAGTGTGCTTTGGGGAGGGGCATATTTGTGGTGTAGGTAAATTAACTGGGAGAAAAAGGCAGTCTTTCTGTTTTGGTTATATTTTTCTTGTATAGCTGTGTTAATGTACGCACAGTAATATTTTCAGTAATTCTTGCCTTTTTTTTGCTGATTGTTGTGGTGCAGCAGTGTACAATTTGTCTGTTTAATACATTTGGTTATATTACTAAAGGTTTTCAATTTGCTACATGTTACTTGAGTGTGCATGTGTGTGTGTGCAATGCGTGCCATTAAATCAGGCACCTTTTATTGTGTTACAGAGTAACTGCAGTAGTGTGAACCTGCTATCCATCGCAGCTGCATGAATTTTTTATACTGCTTTATGGTATCTTTACTAGTAGTTGATTGTTACTGCCGTGCACTAATCCCCCAACTGGCAAAATGTATTCCTTTCCAGATCTGGATTTGTGGCTTGTGAGCACTGGTTAGGTGGTGGTGTGCCTTTTTGTATGCATCCCTTTAGTGTGCAGCACAATCTTAATCTGTCTGTGTGTGTTTGCAAGGCACCATTAATTCTGGGAGACTGCATTTCTTGTTACGCTCTCATTTCACTTCGTCAGCACTGGGGAATTTTCTGAACACAAGACAGTAGCATTTTGGGGATGCACATTCATTCTGGTGACTCTGTGTGTGACCTGAGAACTGCATGCATGACTGAGTGCACCATTAATTCTGAGAGACTTTGCATTTCTTGCTACCTTCTCATTTCACTTCATCAGCACTGGGGAGTTTTCTGCACACAAGACAGTAGCACTTTGGGGATGCACATTCATTCTGGTGACTGTGTGGGTGGGATGCTGCCAATATTGTTGTCACTCTGCCTTACTTCACATTTAAGGTGGAATGACAATGCAAAGTAATAATAACAAGGCGAAGTGAGCCTTTCCTATGGGGCACGCCACATAGCGAAATGACAACGCGAAGTGGCCACTTCATGTTCACTTTGGCCGGCAGATTTTAAATTCAATGCATCTTTAAATAGGAATGGCAGTGAAGTATTGGAACTTCATGTCAACCCCACCTCCATCCTCTAGAGATGGACAGGCATTGGGGTATGTGTTTGGGTTGTTGCCATGATGGTCATGCCATGTCACCTCACCCTATTCTGCAGACACTGACACATGCTGAGGTGTGCCTTGGGGTGTTTGGCTTTACAGTCACCCCATTCCATAAGGACATATGCTGAAATGGTCCAAGGTACATCTCGATGCCTGTCAGTGGCTGGGGGGGTGGGGGTAGGATGGCATGAGCAGTACAGTCGGCAATGCAAAGGCACATCCCGATGCCTGTCAATCTGTACAGGGTGGGACGTTACGGTTAGAAACCCTAATGCCCCAGTCATTTGTTGGTATTTGCACTACAAATTTTCAACATGACCTTTTTGTGTCTCCATCTCTTGAAAGCATTTGGGACCTCTTCTCATGAAGAGTGGCAGTGTGATTTTGTCAATGTGTCCAGAACTTTGAGTTCCAACAGTGACCGTGTCATTCTGCGCCACATGTACGAAAACACAGATTGGGCAGGATGTGAAGAATGACAGCTGTTCACTCTAGAGGGAGGTGTGAAGAGATGGCAATGTTGAAAATCTGTAGTGGGAATATTAAAAATGCTCACAGTTCCAAACATATGTGGAAATTGCGCAACACATGCATGTTACACACTCAATTTATGGACTTTCATCACCAAATTTTCAACATAGGCATTTTAGGACATCTACTAAAGAACAGTGCCACTGTGATTTTCCTAATGTGTCCTGAATACTGATTTCCCACAGCGACCACACTATTTTGTACCAGAAGTGCAAAAACACATTTTGGCCAGGATGTGAAAAATGACAGCTGTACTGTTCACAAGGAAGTGTGGAAAAATGGCTATGTTGAATATCTGGCCAGAAAGTATTTCCAGTCCACTAAGTTATGAGCATGTGTAGCAACTGCTCAACATACGGTCGTAAAACAGTCATTTGTTAGATTTTTTCCACCAAATTTGCAACATAGACTTTTTGAGAGGCCACCTCATGAACACTGGCACTGTTGTTTTGTTAATCAGTCCTGAAAGGCGATTCCACACAGTGACCGCAAAATCACCTTTTGGGACCTAATAATGCCATGACAGTGGCTGAATTCATGAGGAATTGTCCCAATAACCCCATGTTGAAAATGTGGTGCCAAAATTCCCAAAAATGCCTGAGATATGCAACAAAGTTGAAAAAACCCTATTTATGCCATTATACAGCTTACTGGCATTTCTTCAGTTCGCGGTCGGCTTTGAAGAGTGCAGACATGTTCCTGATCCACCAAAGATCATCGCGTTGGGCTCTGGAGGTAAGTATGGGGTGAGGGGGTGTGAGGAGGCAGGGTGTGCAGATGATGGGGGTTGGGCTACTGGACTCAACGAGGGATCATTTTCTGATTTACAGGTAATGAAAAAAACATCACGGGACTTTTTTTTAACAGGGACATTTGGCATGCTGGGGTGGGCTCCCAGTGTGCCATCAGAGTATTGTTTTTTGTGGGATACTGTAGCCGATGGGGGATTGGGCGCCCCCGTCAGCACATGGGAGAGCGCAAGAGCCGAGGGGGATTGGGCACCCCCTGCACAAACCTACTCTTTTTTGTATGGACATTATGCTGATGGGGAGTGGAATCCCCCATTGGCAAATTAAACTGGGACGGAGGAACATTATGCTGACAGGGAGTGGGATCCCCAATCAGCAATTACACTGAGGGGAATGAAGCCAACGGGGATTGTGGCCCCCATCAGCAAACGAAAATTGTTTTGGGGTGGCACATGATGCCAAGGGGGATTGGGCACCCCCTCAGCACTAGGGGCATCTAATGTTGTTCGTAAACATGGCGGCGGCTTGTTTCCATGTTCACAAACAATATTACTGTAGGCAATGTTCCACCTAGCAATGACAGGTTGCTCCCTCATTGCAGCAGAATAGCTGACGCCACAATGACAAGGTAGCCCCTGATTGCTGTGGCAAAAACGTTACAACTGGGTGGCACTTTTGGAAGCCAGTGTCATCAGCACACTATGCCTACATTGGTCCACCAGTGCCAAGTCCCCAAATGTAGTGCCTCTGTTGGATGCCACAGTGCCGCAACTCCACAACACGCTTCTCTCCTAAGCTGCCACATAATGTTTCTTATGCCTGCACTCAAGCAAACATAAAAAGCAGATTGCTCAACAACAGATTTTCTAGAAGGAATAGTGAGAGAATGGAAAGTATTGTTGTGGAGAGGGTGGGGAAAGAAGGAGGAGAGGAAAGAAGGGATTTGAGATAAGAGGGAAGATTGCCGAAACAGAATTCAGATAGAAAAGAGACACAATAGGGAAGGTGTCTAGCATCAAGAGGGAGGAGAAAAGAGAAAGAGCTGAGTAAAGAGAGTGTTGAGTACAAAGTGGTCAATCTAAAGCAAAGTGGCAGTAAGAATGAACAAACTCTGGCCAGAGCCAAAATGTCTGCTGGATTTGACCTGATAAGGAATACATTTAGTGTGAGGCTTGGATTGTGCATTGATTGTTGAGGGACCACCCAAAAAAACAAAACAGAAAATTAGCACTTCTTGTGATTGTTCACCCATGTTAAGTGCAATGTTCTGAAATTTATCTCACTTTGCAATGTATACAAATCAGCCAATATTAGTGCCTACCTTGTTAATCTGCTGTACCTTTTTAGGTGAAAGTATAAATTGTATGTGCTTCATGAACCTGTTGCCACAAGCAGAAAGCACATCGTACTGCAGTGCTAGCAGTGCAGCATGTCTGCACAGGTATTTTACAAAAAGGAAGGCTGTCCATATACGTATGTGTATGTCTGTGTCTGTGTCTGAAGTGAAACAATATTTTCTACAGAAGTGTGCCATGGATAAAATGAAATGATCACTAACATAGCAGTTGACCAACTACACATTGAGATTTCCACCCTCTCCATTTTCCTTGTGAGGCCACTGTCCTACTCCCTCCACCCCCAGTACCACTGCACAATCTGCAGCTTTCCTCATCTCAGTGTAGGACTGTCTCTTTAATCAACAAAACATGTTCAAGGACACCTTCTCCTTTGTCAGTTTGTTTGACTTGGGCAGCTCCATAAAAACTGAATACCTTTCCCTCTCATGTATCACATGACCCTTCCCCCAAGCCAGCCATAGGCCTTGCCTCTAGTGTACTTATTCCTACAACAGCCAAAGGATGACTCAGTGATCACACTGGCATGCCTTTAAGATACTGGAAATTGCCAATCACCCCCCCCCCATCATCAAGAGACTACAAGTGAAGGCTACTGAGCAGCTCCTGCTGTATGTGTTCCTCTGTAGGCCATTCTCCAAGTAGTTTTTTAGCAATTTGATATTTATAATTTAATAAGATACCAACTCTATAGTGAAGTCCAGATGTGGCATCAACATTAATCTGTGGAATTGTCTGAAATGCAGCTGTCCCCAGTATGAAATGTCATGCGGGGAGCAGCTGGGGTGCACCCATAGGATTACTATATTGCCATAGCTTTACATAGCTCCAATTTGGAGCCTACATGTGCCCGTACTATAATGAGACCAGGTACAGATTGTAGGTGCCTGTCAGTCTGTACTGGGTCTCAGTATAACATGGACAAACATAGGCTCCAAACTGTATCTATTTGAAGCTACAGCAGTACAGTAATCCTATGAACGTGCCCTGGCTGCTCCCTGCACATCACATCATACTGGGGACAGCTGCAGGTGGTTATGGATATGCTGGGAAGGGCTTTAAGTTGTAAAAGGCAGACAGGGAGTGTGCATGATCAACCAGATTCAATTCTAAATAAAAAATGGAGCAGTACATTAAAAATGGGGCTTTTTAAGAAATTGCTAATCTGGCCCTGCTTCACACGGAGAAGTGTCCAGATCAGATGTGGACATATCTCTTTAATTAGATAAGTAAGTAGATTTTTATTTCTACAGTGCCCAATTCCAGAGGCTCTAGGCACTTAACAGAGAAGTGTAAGAAACATACAAAAATGTCATACTAACGTATGTACCACTGCCCTATATTTTTACCATCACCCTATAGTACATTTGTAGCCATGAGCAATAATTCATTTTTATAGAAGTCCCAAAAATTGCCTTTTACCACCATCCTTTACTGCACTACTGCCCTTGTTATTATACCAGTACTCGAAACCTTACTTAATACTCATGAACATGTATAGTGTATATAGGAGGCCCAAGAAATAATACACTTTCAACCCTAGTCACCACTGCCACAGCCCTATATCTGCAGGTTATATGGAAACCTGGATTAACCAAATAATATTTACAAGAAAAAAAACAGACAAATTGTGAGCTCCAAAGTGATAATTCAAAACTCGGGTTTATGAAACAAGTAAACTTTTTGAGGTTCAGTACAGGTTATTTTTATGTTCCATAAACCCCTGAATTGAATTGTCACCCTAAATAACACTTTTGACCATTTTACAAATGTTTTAAGTGTATTAATCCATTCCAGGTGTGTGTCACTGCTATAAAAACCTCACTTCCTGGGTTGGTGAAGGACCTTTGCTGTGTCTTGGGCCTCACAAGCCAACCCGGTTGCTTGGTTATTATAATACTGCTGAACACCTAACCATGAAGTATTCCTCACATAAGTTACAGTTGGCAATCAGTTTTTCTATATATAATTATTGGTAGCCCTTTGTAATTCACAATTTGCTAGTGTTTTCAATTGCTTTAATACCCTGGGTTTGCATAATAACAGTCAGTGTATTACAGCCATTTTTCCCAACCAGCCCGCTGAGCTTCATAAGCCATGTGTATCACTCAAATCTGATGGCTGTGCAATTTTTCCTCCTTGCTGCACGTTGCAGGCCTCAGCCTTCTAGCTTGAGTGAGTGATCCCACTCACACCACAGGTGCAATCTGCGACAGCATCAGTTCATGCATCCCCTTTCCACTCACACACTACAAACTAAACAGCAGAATCAGAGGTGCATCAATACTTCTGCCTCTCTGCATTAATTGTATGGCAGCTTGGATTCAAAGCAAAGAAGTGCAAAATAATGCACCTGGTACACAAAAACCCAGGGGAAGATTACACAATTGGGAGGGAGGTAGTAACAACAACAAAAATGGAAAGGGACCTGGGGGTAATCATATCAGATGACCTTAAATTGCAGACACAGTAAGTGATGAAAAGCCATCGATTACATAGGGTCAGTGGCTTAATACAATATATATGGCCTATGGGCAGACTGGATGGGCCTAGCGGTCCTTATCTGCTGACAGTTTTTGTGTTACATGATGGTAACATGGAATACAATAATTCAAAATTGTTCAGAGTTCCACTGGAATACACACACACACACACACACACACACCAGAAAGTGTAGCAAGAACCTCAATGTCATCAATCTTCTTGTTGTTTATCTGTTGCCAGGTTAGGAGCAGGAAAATCTCTAGCAAATTGATGGGAATAGAAGGGTTGGGGGTTTGTGATCATCAGAGAAACACCAGAAACTGAAACCTTGAATAGTACTTGACTTTCTAAATTTGTGTATGTGTGTGAGGAGGAGCTCTTGAGTGGAAATAACATAAAATTATTTACTTACTTTAGTTAATTTAATGAGCTTTCATTTTTAGGGCCTAGTTGAAGGTTTCTGTCCATGAGTAAAGGTTGCAGACATGTTTATGATGGAGATTTGGAAACAAGTGGCTTATAATGTCTGTTAGTTGCCACAGTTGACTGGGACTTGTTTTTAGCCATTGCCAATGCTCTCTTAAGGCAATGGCAAGAACCAAGTCTCAACCAATCAAGATAGTGGGATTTTTTTGCCAAGTTTGCATTTCAAGATTAAAGAAGTGCTACAACACGCTGCACACTAGCCCCACCCACAAACACACTTTCCTTCCTCTGTTTCTGCTCTGCTGCTGTTTCCTTCCAACTAACCTATCTTGTTTTTTTTCCTGCAGTTCTGACGAAGATAACTCCTACCCTATCAGATAAGTACAATTTTTTGTCCATTCTTTCCTCTTTGCCCTGTTTATCCCCTAAGAGCTGTAGATCCTTTGTGGCCCCTTTTCTATTCTTTTTTTACAGGTGTGGTGGACATCTCTCCAGAACTACCCCTCGGCACTCTGTTAAGTCCCTCAATTTTACATACGCTTGGTGGGTGAACTGTTACAGGGCAGCTGCACTGTTATTTACAACTAACTTGAACTACATTTGATTGCTGCTCTGGATATATGTCATTTGACAGAATTTCAAAACACTAAAAGCTGAAGAACCAGTTTGTGCTCTGTAGGATAGGTTGTAATCCATGGCCAGGAAAATTTGGTGAAAAGGTTTGCATCCAGTATGACCTAGCTACTCTCCTGTGGACACATTGTGCTGATTATTTCCTGTGTTAAGAGTGTGAACATCTTAGGTGCATGTCTATTGACAAGAGTCCTGAGTCTCAACAGACTCGGAACATAACAGTTAGAGAAGTGAGTTATGTAACTTGTCTTTACTTTCTTGAAAGTGTTTTATAAACCACAAGTGGAATAGTGGTACTAATAATCTAGCTATTTAGTGGTGAAATCAAGCAAGGTGACTTATGATTGAAATCAAAGAAATAAAAAAATTGCCTGTAAATGTGCTGTGTGATGATTAACCGGTATGCTACCCTTTTTTCGGCAGGAAGTAACTGTGGGTTTCTTGTTGCTTTCAGAAAAGTCAGAATTGCTCAAAAACTGGGTCTCAACAGTTGTGCACCCATGCAGTGTTTTGTCTCTGAAAATGTGAAAGGAGCACTTTCTTGTATTTTTAATCATTTCTGGTGAGGCTACTTATAAAAATAGGAAAGAAGGAACTTGTCATATTTTGTTTGATTTTTATCATTACTATTAAAAAAATATATCTGCATATTTTTCAGAGGGAAGACTCTTGCAACATACATAGAAACATAGAAACATAGACTTTGATGGCAGATAAGGACCGCTTGGCCCACCTAGTCTGCTCATTTCCCTACCTACAGGATAAGCTGCAGATCCTAGCTAACCAACAGCCTATTTCTTCCTACCTCTCGCAAGAATTGCTTTATGTCTGTCCCATGCATTCCTGAATTCTCCCACAGTTTTAGACCCCACAATCTCCTCAAGAAGGCTGTTCCATGCGTCCACCACCATCTCTGTGAAAAAATATTTCCTGAAATTGCCCCTGAGCCATCCCCCCCCATCTTCAAATTGTGTCCCCTTGTTCTTGCACTTCTCTTTTTCTGAAAGATGCTACCCTCTTGGACTTTGTTGATTCCCTTTGGGTATTTGAAAGTTTATATCATGTCCCCCTCTCCCTCCTTTCCTCAAGGCTATACATCTTAAGCTCCTTTAGTCTTTCTTCCTATGTCTTCTGGTGCAGACCCTGCACCATTTTGGTTGCCCTCCTCTGGACAGCCTCCACCCTGTCTATGTCTTTGTGGAGATGGGGTCTCCAGAACTGTACACAGTACTCCAGATGTGGTCTTACCAACTGTCTGTACAGAGGGACAATAACTTCCTGTTTTCTACTGGTGATGCCACTCCCGATGCATCCCAATATCCCACCAGCCCTCTCTACTGCCTTTTCTACTTTATAAAAGAATATTGCCAGGCAAGGAATAAGCCTCATCCATGGACAGCGCTATCAGAACCCAAATAAAGTTACTGAACATAATTACGAAATACACTTGCAGTACAAAAAAAAGCTGTCTACAATTGGTGTCACTATCAATTTGTAAGACCTCAGATTGTTTTTACTTCAAAATAAAAATACAACAAAAATAAGATCACCAGCTTCAAGCAGTTGTATAACATAGCAGTAATTGTTTTACAAGCATGAATGATGCATTTGCAGTGGGAGAGAATGAAACACAGGTTTGTTAACTGTGGATAATTTACAAAGATATTCATTAGGTAATATGTTTTATTATAGCTATAGATAAACACATTTATATTTATTCTTTAAATTCAGGTTTTCCAGATTATACACTTTGGCCCAGATATTCAAAAGGGTTGCACATGACGCAACAGTGTTGAGCCATATGCAACCCACTAATCAAACCGACACGATATTCAAAGGCGGAGCGCATCAGTAATCATGTCTGAAACACAGTAGGGGGCATGCCCGCCCATAACCTGCACAGCCCGACATTCAGCCAGGGATGTGCAGAGCCAAGCATGCGCAACCCCTACTTGCGCCAGCACAAAGTTAAGCCAAAAAAAATGGAACAACTGATGACCACCCACAGGTGACCTGTCGCATTGCAGGGCACAACACGGCAGCTGCCACCTGTAGGTGGCCACCTGAGTTCTGGCTGCACCTGGCAGCGCCCCCCCATGCCCGATCGTGGGCATTTGTAAAAATAAAGAATGCTGTCCAGTATCCCTGGTGGTCCAGTGGATCGCCTTCCACCTGATCGCGGACATCTGTATGTAAAAATATGTTTAATATCCCTGGGGGTCCAGTGGACTGCTATCTGCCCGATTGCGGGCATCTGTATAAAAGAAGAAGGCACTATCCCTGTTGGTCCAATGGACACCCATCCGCCCGATCACGGGCATCTGTATAAAAGAGGAAGGTCAATATCCCTGATGGTCCAGTGGACCGCTATCCGCCCGATCGCGGGCAGTTGTACAAAAAAACTAATTCTGATATCCCTGGTGGTCTAGTGGTACCCTCCCACCTGCCCACTGAGCCCCACCGCCCTGCCCCCCCAGTCAGCCAGTGGGCGGCAGCACCCCACCTGCCTGCCGTCCGCCAACTGACACCTCAGTAGGGCTGCACGCCTATTGGATCACAGCGTGAGCCAATGGGCATGCAGCCCATACCGTATTACACATTCCAGATATGTGAATGAATCATTCACATATCTGGAATGTGTAGTATGGTAGGAGCTGAACGTCCATTGGCTCATGCTTTGATCCAATGGGCATGCAGCCCTACCGATATGTCGGTCATTGGGTGGTGGGGCAGCAGGCGGGTGGGGTGCTGCGGATCCGCGGCTAACGGGTGGGGAGGCGGGGCAGTGGGGCTCAGTGGTGTGGTGGGGGACCACTAGACCACCAGGGATATTGGAATTAGTTTTTGTACAACCCATGACGGATTTGATAGCGGTCTGCTGAATTGCCACCAGGGATATTGACCTTCTCTTTTATACAGATGCTCGCGATCAGGGTGGATAGCAGTCCACTGGACCACCAGGGATATTGATCTTCTTCTTTTATAGAGATGCCCACGATTGGGCAGATAGTGGTCCACTGCACCACCAGGGATATTAAACATCTTTTTACCTACAGATGCCCGTGATCAGGTGGATGGCAGTCCACTAGACCACCAGGGATATTAGACTTCTTTTTACAAGCAGATGCCCTCGATTGGGCTGCAGGGGGTGTCGGTCCCCGATGGCTTCTGCCTGGTAGGGCGCCAGGCACAAGTCGTCGGGGATCAGCGCACCTGCATGCAAATGGGGCCATAATGACATGCAAATGGCCCCATGTGTGCCTTGCATACATTATGGCCCCATTTGTATGTTCAGTTTTGAATATCGTGGTTGCTGTGCATGGTGCAATGGTACTTGCGCTAGTGCATCTCCATGCTCCACTCTGGCCACTTGCACTGGTGCAGTGCCACTGCGCCATGCACACTGGGGGTGGCCAGGGTGCGATATTCAAAGCTGCTGAGCCATGGCGCAGCTCTTTTGAATATCACTTAGTCCACGCCCCTGCGCATCCAAGTTGAACTGCGCCCAAGCTTGCACCACAGCCGGGTGCAGTTTGAATATCTGGGCCTTTGTCTTTTTTGTAACTGCAGACCATCAAGTGGAAGCAACCTATTGTACACCGTTTTTTCCCTCATGGTACAAAATAATAATAAAAAAAAAAAAACAGGCAGCTAATAGTTCTGACGGGATACAATGGTAATGGAGAGTGAATGGATTTTGAAGTTGCGTATTGAGGTTCACCAATGGGCCATAACCACCAATGGATGTGTTCAATATATTAATTACCGCCATGCACTAACAAATCATGCATTCCAGTACTATCTGCGATACTGCCAGACTCAAATTAGGAACAAAGATTTATGAGAGTGCAGCTGTACAGGAACATGTTTCTACATAAACTAAACCACTTGTCAGAACTAGGAGTGTGCTGAGGCAAATGGAACTGTCTTTTTGAAACTAAGTTAAAGTTAAGCAGAAACAGTATACAAATCATTAGCATT
Organism: Neoceratodus forsteri; assembly: GCA_016271365.2. NCBI lineage: Eukaryota > Metazoa > Chordata > Ceratodontiformes > Ceratodontidae > Neoceratodus > Neoceratodus forsteri. The sequence continues at coordinate 998,364,963 of CM057451.1, forward strand.
CATTCTTTCCTGCCAGACACTTTTTTCTTTGGGGTGGTAGTGGGCATGGGAAGGGGTTCCATCTGTATCAGTTCTGTTCCACATATGAGATACATCTCTGTTATGTCTAAAACATAGAAACATATAAAAAAACATAGACTTTGATGGCAAATATGGACTGCTTGGCCCACCTTGTCTGCCTATTTCACTACTTACAGGATAAGCTGCAGATCCTAGTTATTTTTTATTCATTTATTTATTTTGTTTTTGTTGACTGGGTAAGTGCACTAGACAAATTCTGCCTATTTTCAGGCACAACCAGGTGGAAGGGGATTCAGATGAATGCCAACTGACTTTGAACCAGATTAATCTGTTGGTGATATTTTAATGAAATGGGGGGAAATTTAGCCATTGCACCAGGAAAATTGCTGTACTCTTTACGAGAAGTGCCATGGGATCTTTAACATCCACCAGAACTACCACCAGAAAAGGCAGATGGGACCTCGGTTTAATGTCTCATCTGAAAGGCAGCACCTCAGGAGTGTAGCACCCACCTGATGCTGCTTTGCAGTGTCAGTATTGGGATATTAACCCAAGTGCCTGGTGTGGGGCTAGAACCCACAGCCTTCTGATCTCCCAGTCTCAGAGGCAAGTGTGCTACCTGCTGAGCCACTGACACTGACACCAGTGACAACCAACAGCAAATTTCTCCCTACCCCTCCAAAGAATTGTCTTATGTCTGTCCCACGCATTCTTGAATTCTCCCACAGTTTTAGACCCCACAACCTCTTCAGGAAGGCTGTTCCATGTGTTCACCACCTTCTCTGTGAAAAAATACTTCCTCACATTGCCCCTGAGCCACCCTCCCCATCTTCAGATTGTGTCCCCTTGTTCTTACACATCTCTTTTTCTGAAATATGCTACCCTCTTGGACTTTGTTGATTCCATTGATGTACTTAAAAGTTTCTATCATATACACCCTCTCCCTCCTTTCCTCAAGGGTATACATATTAAGCTCCTTTAGCCTCTCCTCATATGGCTTCTCTTGCAGGCGCTGCACCATTTTAGTTGCCCTCCTCTGGACTGCCTCCATCCTGTCTATGTTCTTGTGGAGATGGGGTCTCCAGAACTGGATGCAGTACTCCAGATGGGGTCTCACAACTGTCAGTACAGAGGGATAACAACTTCCTGTTTTCTGCTGGTGATGCCTCTCCATATACATCCCAGTATCCCCCCAGCCCTCTATATTGCCTTCTCACATTGCTTGCTAACCTTAAGGTCATCTGATATGATTACCCCCAGGTCCCTTTCCATCATTTTTGTTGTTGTTACTGCCCCCCCCATTGTGTAATCTTCCCCAGGTTGTTGTTTCCCAGGTGCATTATTTTGCACTTCCTTGCATTGATTCCAAGCTGCCATACTTCTGACCATTCCTCCAATCTTGCCAAGTCCCTTCTCATTCTTTCCATGCCTCCTTGTGTATTAACCCTTTTGCAGATCTTTGTGTCATCTTCAGAGTGGACTCTGTTTACAATTACCTCCTGTGTCCTGTTGTCCAGCTAATGTTTTACCCAGGCTACCACCTGGGACCCACTCCCAGGCTGGTTAATTTGTTTATTAATCTTTTGTGTGGGATTGTGTCAAATGCCTTGCTGAAGTCTAGGTAGACCATGTCCACAGCCCCTCCCTGGTCTACTACTTTGGTTACCCAGTTACAGAAATCGATTAGATTGATCTGACATGACCTTCCCACTGTGAACCCATGTTGCCTTGAGTCCTGTGCCCCTCTGGCCTTTAGGTACTCAACAATTCATTCCTTTAGACGTGATTCAATCACTTTCCCTACCACAGAGGTCAAACTGACAGGTCTATATTTCCCTGCCTCTGTCTTGATCCCACTTTTGTGAAGGGGAATCATTTCCGCCTTCCTCCAGTCCTCAGGTACCACACTATCCTCCCATGATTTGTTGAAAAGGGTAGTCAGTGGAGTCACTAGTTCTCCCCTTAATTCTTTTAGAATGGGGTGAATCCTGTCAGGCCCCATTGCTTTGCCCACCTTCAGTTTTAGGAGTTTTGTCAGAATGCTTTCTTCTGTGAAAGGACTGGGATTGACTCTCCTATCCAGAGTGCTTCTGTTAATTGGATTAGGTACCTCCCCTCCTACTCTTTTGTGAATACTGAGCAGATGTATTCATTCAGTATCCCTGCTTTTTTATTGTCCATCTCTGCTCACCTACCGTCCATTCTATTTAGCCTCACTATCCCTCCCTTTGTCTTTCTACTCTCCATGATGTACCTATAAAAGGTTTTATCCCCCTTCTTAACTGAGTTGGCTATCTTTTCCTCAGTTTGGACCTTTGCTATTCTAACTTCCCTCCCTGCTTTCCTTTGCTTTAACTGGTACAGTTCTCTGTCCTGCTCCTTCTGTGTTTTCTTATACTTCCTAAATGCTATCTTTTTCTACCTAACCTTCCCCGCCACCTCTTTTGAGAACCATAGTGGCTTTTTTTTCATTTTGATTTGTTTATTTGCTTCAAAGGCATGTTCCCTGCTCCTTTCCAGTGACTCCCCCCTTGGCTAGTTTAAATGCTTGCCAATGAAGCATTTAAGCCTATCACCTAGGATCCTGGTTCCCCTCCTGGACAGATGCAGACCATCACACCAGTATAGGCCTGCATCACTCCAGGTGGAGCCCCAGTCCCCAGTGAAGCCAAACCCCTGAGCTCTGCACCAGATTTTCAACCACTAACTGGATCCCATGGTGTGGAGCACCCTAACCTCACCCATGCCATAGACAGGCAGCACCTCTGAGAAGGTTACCATGCTTGCCACTTGTCTAAGGCCCTTCCCCAACTACACAAACTCTTCCTGCACTGCTCAGATCCCTTTCTCAGCCATGTTGTTTGTTCCTAGGTGGACAATGACATCCAGCTAATGCCCCCGTGCAGCTACTCCAGTGATCCTGAGGATTCACTCCCTGTCCCTCCAAATCATGGCACCAGGCAAGCACCTTACCTCCCTTTCCCCTTCCTCCCCCAATTCTACCCCCCTAACAATGGAGTCCCCCACCAGAAGTTGTTTCCTTCCCTTGTGGGGTCCCATGTCACCCTCTTGTGGGTCTTCTTTGTGGAGGTTTCCAGCAACCTTCTTAGTCTTTCATTGTGGGTGCCTCCGTAGAGGAACCACACTTTCCCAGAACGGAGTATGAATTGTGGTGAGGTACAGCTGGTGGGATGCATTGCTGTTCCACCACCTTCACCCTCCCAGATCCCACTCCACTCCTCTTTCTTGGAAACCTCTGAGGCAACAGCAGTGGCCCTAGTGGTCCCTGGGTGGGAGAGGAGGTCCCCCAAATCCTGGCCAACTCAGCCTGCAGATGAGCAACCTCCTCCCTCAGCCCAGAGAGGTGCCTGCAGATGGGACAACACCGCATGCTCCAGAATGTCTCTCAGAAGACTGCTGCTCCACAGCCACTGCACTGCACTGCACCACTCCCACCATGTCTTATTTCAGGCCCCTTAAGTGTTGTTTTGAATACTTACTCTTTTCTCTGTTTATTTAATTATTTTAATTTTTTTATTTTTTTTTCTCCCTACTTACTTACTGCATCTGTGCCCTTTAAACTCCTGATCTTCCTGTTCTGAGACAAGAAGTTCCTATAGTTCTCAGCAGTCTCCTTACTCACATTTTCCAGAACTCATTGGACACAGGGGAGGTAGTAGATTGTTGGAAATCATCCACAGGCATCCCAATATTCAAAAAAGGAAATCAATATGACCCTGTGAATTGCCGACCCATAAGTCTCACTGCTTTTTCATCAAAAATCCTAGAGGGGATATTAAAGGATGAGATAACTCAACATCTCCACACTCAAAACATCACAGACCATTCTCAACATGGATTTGTAAAGGGAAGGTCATGTCAGACAAACATGTTGGTATTCTATGGTAGAGTAATGGATAGCTTGGATGAAGGAACACCAGTGAATATACAGTTTCTCAACTTCTCCAAAGCATTTGATAAGCTCCCCTACCTTGAACTAATACAGCAAATGAATAAGCTAGCCATCCATGTGACCATAACAAACTGGGTGCAAAATGGCTAATCAATAGGAAATAAAAGGTGTGTAACAGAGGGGAATTATCTGAATGGTCAGAGGTGACAAGTGGAGTCCCACAGTGGTCAGTCCTGGGCCCCTGTCTTTTAAATTTATATGTGTCATCTCTACAAATCAATCATAACTCAATTTGGCTACACATATTTGCAGATGACTGTAGGATGGGGCAGAAATCAATATAAATTCAAACTCATCATATCTACAGGACATAATTGACAATATTGTATCATAGACTAAGCAATCCAAATTAACACTAAACCAGGACAAATGCTACATTATATACTTGGGGAATAAGAAATCCAAGAATATCATACACACTTGGAAATACTGCCATGAAAGTAATTGAGGAGGAAAGGGATTTGAGTATCATTGCATCCAGTGATATGTCCTTTATGCCTCATTGCCGTTAAGTAGCCCAGAGGGGAAATAGAAACATAGAAACATAGATTTTGACAGCAGATAAGGACCGCTTGGCCCACCCAGTCTGCCCATTTCCCTACCTATTGGATAAGCTGCAGATCCTAGTTAACCAGCAGCCTACTTCTTCCCACCCCAACCCCCTAGAATTGCCTTATGACTGTCCCATGCATGCTTGAATTCCACCACTGTTTCTGACTTCACAACCTCCTCCGGAAGGCCATTCCATGCATCCACAACCCTCCCTGTGAAAAAATACTTCCTTAAATTACCTCTGAGCCGCCTCCCTTCTATCTTCAAATTGTGCCCCCTTGTTCTTGCACACCACTTTTTTTGAAAGATGCTACCCTCTTGGACTTTGTTGATTACCTTGAGATACTTGAAAGTTTCTATCATGTCCCCTTCTCTCTCCTTTCCTCGAGGCTATACATATTCAGCTCCTTAAGTCTCTCTTCATATGTGTTCCGGTGCAGACCATGCACCATTTTAGTTGCCCTCCTCTGGACAGCCTCCATCCTGTCTATGTCCTTGTGGAGATTGGGTCTCCAGAACTGCACACAGTACTCCAAATGGGGTCTCACCAACTGTCTGTACAGAGGGATAATAACTTCCTGTTTTCTGCTGGTGATGCCTCTCCCTATTCATCCCAGTATCCTCCCAGCCCTCCTTGCTGCCCTCTCACATTGCTTGCCCACCTTTAGGTCATCTGATATGACTACCCCCAGGTCCCTTTCCATTTTTGTTGTTGTTAGTTTCTCACCCCCCATTGTGTACTCTTCCCTTGGGTTTTTGTTTCCCAGGTGCATTACCTTGCACTTCTTAGCATTGAATCTAAGCTGCCATACATTTGACCATTCCTCTAACCCTGCCGAGTCCCTTCTCATCCTTTCCACTCCACCTTGTGCATCAACTCTGTTGCAGATCTTTGTGTCATCTGCAAAGAGACATACTTTTCCTTCCAGTCCCTCTGCAATATCGCTTATAAAGAAATTGAAGAGGACCGGTCCTAATACTGAACTCCTCTGTATTCTCACTAGTAACCCCTTTCTTCAGTGGACTCCATTTACTATTACTCTCTGTGTCCTATTCTCCAGCCAATTCTTTACCCAGGCTGTCATCTTGGGACCCACTCCCAGGCTGGCTAACTTGTATATTAATCTTTGTGTGGGACTGTGTCAAATGCCTTGCTAAAGTCTAGGTAGGCCATGTCCACAGCCCTCCCTGATCTACTACTTTGGTCACCCAGTCAAAGAAATCTATCAGATTTGTCTGGCATGACCTTCCACTGTGAATCCATGCTGCCTTGGGTCCTGAGCCCCTCTGGCCTCTAGATACTCAACAATTCTTTCCTTCAGAAGTGATTCCATCATTTTCCTACCACTGAGGTTAAACTAACAGGTCTGTAGTTTTCTGCTTCTGCCTTGCTCCCACTTTTGTGAAGGGAATCACATCTGCCCTCTCTAGTCCTCGGTACCACCCATCCTCCCATGATTTGTTAAACAGGGTAGTCAGTGGTGTCACTAGTTCTACCCTTAGTTCTTTAGAATTCTGGGATGAATCCCATCAGGCCCCATTGCTTTGTCCACCTTCAGTTTTAAGAGTTCTTTCAGAACCCTTTCTTCTGTAAATGGGCTGGTATCAACTTCTGTATCCAGAGTGTTTCTACTGTTTGTTTTAGGTACCTCCCCCTTCCTTTGTAAATACTGAGCAAAAATATTTGTTTAGTATCTCTGCCTTTTCACAGTCACTCTCTGCCCACCCTCCCTCCTCTTTATTAAGCCTCACTAGCCCTCCCTTGGTCTTCCTTCCTCCCTGATATACCTATAAAGGTTTTATCCCCTTCTTAACAGAGTTGGCTATCTTTTCCTTGGTTTGGGCCTTTGCTGTCTGACTGCCTTCCCAGCTTCCTTTGCTTTTAACTGATACAGTTCTCTGTCCTGCTCCTTCTGTGATTCCTTGTACTTCCTGAATGCTTTCTTTTCTCTTGAACCTTCACTGCCACTTCCTTTGAGAACCATAGTGGTTTCTTACATCGTTTTGTTTTGTTTATTTGCTTCACACAAAGGCTTGTTACCTCTGTGATGGCATTTTGCTTTGATGGCTTGACTCTATTGCTGTGTTTATTGTGAACCATACTGTTCGATGGTCGCTAGTTCCCAGATGGCTACCCACTTCTACATCTGTGATCCTCTCTTCATCTCCATTTGAGAGAACCAGGTCTAAGATTGTCCTCTCGAGTGGGCTCCAATACTAGTTGTCTAAGGCATGCCCCTTGTAGGGCATCTAGAATAACCCACTCTTTGAAGTGGCTGCTGCAACTGCATTCCAGTTAACATCTGGCATATTCAGATCACCCATCAGCAATATCTCCCCTTTTTCTGCCATTCTAAGTATTCTTTTTATCATTTCCTTGTCCATTTCCTCCCCCTGAGAAGGGGGTCTGTATACAACCCCTGTGCGGATTGTGGTGCCATTGCCGGTCTCCAAATTTACCCACAGTGCTTCTTCTCTCCTCCTGTTTTCCCTTTGTTCTGTTGCCTTGATTCCTTCCCCTATGTAAAGAGCTACCCTCCTCTTTTACCCTCCCTGTCCCTCCTGTAGATAGTGTATCCTGGTATGTTTATGTCCCAGTCATGGTTTTGTGTGTACCATGTTTCTGTGACTGCCACGATATCCAGATGTTCCTCCTCCATCAAGGCCAGTAATTCAGGAAGCTTGTTACTCAGACTACGGGCATTGGTACTCATTGCTCTCCATTTTTTACTGGCTTTACCTTCTTTTGCAGCATCCCCCACTGACCTGTCTACCTCGGTCTTTTTCTCATTTAGTACCCTGTTTTGTAGGGAGAGGCTGGGATTTTCCTTCTGCTTATCAGTGCCTCTCCCCTTGACTAGTTTAAAAGCTTGCCAATGAAGCATTTAAACTGATTGCTCAAAAGACTTGTTCCCTTCCTGGACAGATGCAGACCATCCTGCCAGTATAGGCTGGTGTCCTCCAGGTGGAACCCCAGTCCCCAATGAAGCCAAACCCCTGTGCTCCACACCATTTTTTCAACCATTCATTAAACTGCATGGTGCAAAGTACCCTCGCCTCACTCATGCCATTGACAGGCAGCACCTCAGAGAAGGATATTGTGTGTGCTACTTGTCTTAGGCCCCTCCGCAATTCTACAAAGTCCTTCTGCACTGCTCTAATCTCATGATTAGCCAAGTCATTTGTCCCTAGGTGGACAATGATGTCCAGCTCAGATTCCCGTGCAGCTGTTCTTGTGATCCTGAGGATGCGCGCTTCCTGTCTCTTCAAGCCATGGCACCAGGCATAAAATTCTCAACTGTATATTAAGACATATAACTTCAAGGAACAGGGAGGTCATGTTGCCATTGTACACATCCCTAGTTTGACCCATAATGGAGTATGGTGCACAGGCGTGGGCAGCACATTAAAAGGGGGATATAGCACTATTAGAAAGAGTCCAAAAATGAGCTACCCGGGCAATCCAGGGTATGAACAGCAAGGACTATGGAGCACATCTGTTAGAACTCAACTTGTACTCCTTGGAGATAAGAAGGAAAAGGGGAGATATGTGTTTAGTGCATAGGGCATGGAACAATGAAAGATCTCTGGGACATCACTGATTTAGATATGAATACAAACACATATGATACTAGATACCATCCACTTCTGCTTACTGCACCAATCAGAAGAAAGGTGCATAGTACATAGTGGTTTAGTCAGAGAGTAGTCCATGACTGGAATAGACTTCCTTTGGAGGTCGTGGCCAGTTCACCAACCTCATCATTTAAAACTAGATGGGATGCTTATACTAAACAAATGAGTATTTAGTAATATAGCTGGTGAACATTTAGGACAAAGTCCATCAGCTCTATACCTATGCTATGTATCCTATGTACTTGCTCAGAGTCAGACCTCAAGCAGCTGGGGGGGGGGAGCAGAGAGCTACTCTTTTCTTTCTAGGATGGTGAGACTTTTGTGGCTCTGTGATCCCTCACTTCCTGCTCCCAAACAAGAAGTTCCTGTTGTCAGTCAAATGCTGTGCCTATAAAAGTAGAACTGGCTTGGGGGGAGGTGGGGAGGGAGGAGGGCAATTTAGTCCTAGTAGAGAAGTATAGTTATAACAAAAGCTCCTTCCTCTTGTTGTTCTCTGCTTGTTCTCTGACAGACGCTATCTAGGGAACATTTTAAATCTGGCTTTAACCTGGCTTCCTTCTAGCTAAGCCACTCCCCCTGATTTACTGCTCTTTCTACACCTAGTTAACTGCACAGATAACAATTCCCTTCAGCCAACTGAGACTAACACCTAGATAAATTCACAGATAACAATTCATTTCAGCCAACTCAGACAAACACGCTAACTCTTTTTTTGCATTGTTTTTACCCTAAATTGAAGGTCCCAGTAGTAGAATTCTAGTTCTTTAGTCCCAGTAGAGAAGTATAGTTATAACAGCAGCTCCTTCATCTTGCTGTTCTTTGCCTGTTCTCTGACATACACTATCTAGGGCAGTTTTAAATTTGGCTTTAACCTGGATTCCTTCTAGCTAAGCCACTCCCCCTACTTTAGAGCTCTTTCTACACTGAGTTAATTTCACAGATAACTATTTCTTTTGGCTAACTGAGACACACACCTAGATAACTGCATAGATAACAATTCACTTCAGCCAACTCAGACAAACACACTAACTCTTTTTTTTGTTTGTTTTGTTTTTACCCTAAATCAAAGGGATATAGCCTGCTTCAGTGCTTCACACTGTAGCGCTGGATAATATAACGCTTTCATTCTAGTGCCACATGATTACGTGCTGTCTTACTACAGCGCCTTCTGATGTCAGCACCAACAGTTCAGCTTGGTTCACCACAATGAACAGACAAGTGTGGAAAGTATGTTATAAAAATAATGTATTCAATATGCAAGAGTCCCTCTAACAGCTCATCAGTGCTCCATGGCTGTACATTACAAGAATGGAAGTGAACACAGTACAGTACCGTTAAGAATTTAATCAGATAAGTCCCTGACATTTCTAGCGATTCCCTCTAATGGCTTATCAGCTGATCGGTTACCCGCATTATATTCCTTCATTATAGCTGCTATTCTAACATTCAGGGACACATACTTTCATTTGTTCCTCACCAGTACATGACCTTTCATTATCTGAGTAATAATGACCTCTGTTAGTGCCTATTCATCCTTTAGGAACCCTATCAATTGTCACAAATTAGGAAGGTACCTACTGACCTTATGGTTAAATCGTCTATGCCACAATTCTAGGTCATTGTTTGTGTCACAGGCAACCATTTACACACTCCATTAATGGACTGGGCAGTCTACAAGCCACTGTTTGTGGAAGTTTTCATTAAACATTTTTTGCTTCAGGCCATCTTTCTAATGCATATGTAACTAAACTGTTAAAATTCAGTCGTACAATCTGTGTGGTAAAAATGCTAACCCTAGCAACTTTCTGACTTCAAGGTTAAATACTGGGTCATTTTGATATAGACATTTTAATGATAGTGCACCTAATTTCTTTATTATCGCTTGTGAGAAATGAAAATAACAGCCTCCATGGTTGACACTGGGGAACACTTCTGGTAATGAACTTAGAAGGCCAGATTTGAAATCTAACATGATTAGTGTAGGGCTTAGGTCATATCCTCTAGCAGCTGCTTCAGAAACTAATTTATGTAGCCACTCCCCCTGCTTTACAGCTCTTTCTCCATCTAGATAACTGCACAGATAGCAATTCGCTTCAGCCAACTCAGACAAACACACTAACTCTTTCTTTTTGTTTGTTTTGTTTTTATCCTAAATTGAAGGTCCCAGTAGTAGAGTTCTATTTCTTTAGTCCTAGTAGAGAAGTACTGTATAGTTTTAACAGCAGCTCCTTCTTTTTGCTGTCCTCTGCATGTTCTCTGATAGACGCTATCTAGGGCAGTTTTTAAAACTGTCTTTAACCTGGCTTCCTTCTAGCTACGCCACTCCCCCTACTTTACAGCTCTTTCTACACCTAGTTAATTGCACATATAACAGTTCCCTTCAGCTAACTGAGACAAACACCTAGATAACTGCACAGATAACAGTTTACTTCAGCCAACTCAGATGAAAACACTAACTCTTTTTTGTTTGCTTTATTTTTACCCTAAATCAAAGGGGTGTAGCCCACTTCAGCACTTCACACAGTAGCGCTGGATAATATAGCACCTTCATTCTAGCACCACATGATTATCCGCTGTCTTACTACAGCGCCATCTGATGTCAGCACCAACAGTTCAGCTTGGTTCAACACAATGAACATACAAGTGTGGAAAGTATGTTAAAAAAATTGTTTATTCAATATGCAAGAGTCCCTCTAATAGCTCATCAGTGTTCCATGGCTGTACATTACAAGAATGGAAGTGAATACAGTACAGTACATTAACAATTTAATCATATAAGTCCCTGACATTTCTAGTGATTCCCTCTAATAGCTTATCAGCTGATCAGTTATCCGCATTATATTTCTTCATTATAGCTGCTATTCTAACATTCAGGGACACATACTTTCATTTGTTCCTCTCTACTACATGACCTTTCATTATATGAGTAATAATGACCTCTGTTAGTGCCTGTTCATTCTTTAGGAACCCTATCAATTGCCACAAATTAGGATGGTACCTGCTGACCTTATGGTTAAATCATCTATTCCACGATTCTAGGTCATTGTTTGTGTCACAGGCAACCATTTACACAATCTGGTGATGAACTGGGCAGTCTACAAGCCACTGTTTGTGGAAGTCTTCATTAAACACTTTTGCTTCAGGCCATCACTCTAATGCATATGTAACTAAACTGTTAAAATTCAGTCGTACAATCTGTGGGGTAAAAATGCTAACCTTAGCAACTTTCTGACTTCAAGGTTAAATGCTGGTTCATTTTGATATAGACATTTTAATGATAGTGCACCTAATTTCTTTATTATCGCTTGTGAGAAATGAAAATAACAGCCTTGATGGTTTACACTGGGGAACATTTCTGGTAATGAACTTAGAAGGCCAGATTCGAAATCTGACATGATTAGTGTAGGGCTTAAGTCATATCCCCTGGCAGCTGCTTTGAAAACTAATTTCTTTAACCACTCCCCTTACTTTACAGCTCTTTCTACAGCTAGATAACTGCACAGATAACAATTCACTTCAGCCAACTCAGACAAACACACTAACTCTTTTTATTGTTTGTTTTGTTTTTACCCTAAATTGAAGGTCCCAGTAGTAGAGTTCTAGTTCTTTAGTCCTAGTAGAGAAGTATAGTTATAACAGCAGCTCCTTCCTCTAGCTGTTCTCTGCACGTTCTCTGACAGAAGTAATCTAGGGCAGTTTTTAAATCTGTCTTTAACCTGGCTTCCTTCTAGCTAAACCACTCCCCCTACTTTACAGCACTTTCTACACCTAGTTAATTGCACATATAACAATTCCCTTCAGCTAACTGAGACAAACACCTAGATAACTGCACAGATAACAATTCACTTCAGCCAACTCAGACAAACACACTAACTCTTTTTTTGTTTGTTTTGTTTTTACCTTAAATCAAAGGGGTGTAGCCCACTTCAGTGCTTCACACTGTAGCGCTGGATAATATAGCGCCTTCATTCTAGCGCCACATGATTACGCGCTGTCTTACTACAGTGCCATCTGATGTCAGCACCAACAGTTCAGCTTGGTTCAGCACAATGAACAGACAAATGTTGAAAGTATGTCAAAAAAATTGTTTATTCAATATGCAAGAGTCCCACTAATAGCTCATCAGTGTTCCATGGCTGTACATTACAAGAATGGAAGTGAATACAGTACAGAACATTAAGAATTTAATCATATAAGTCCCTGACATTTCCAGTGATTCCCCCTATTAGCTTATCAGCTGATCAGTTACCCGCATTATATTCCTTCCTTATAGCTGCTATTCTAACATTCATGGACACATACTTTCATTTGTTCCTCACCACTACATGATATTTCATTATCTGAGTAATAATGACCCGTTAGTGCATGTTCATCCTTTAGGAACCCTATCAATTGCCACAAATTAGGATGGTACCTACCGACCTTATGGTTAATTCGTCTATGCCACGATTCTAAGTCATTGTTTGTGTGACAGGCAACCATATACACACTCTGGTAATGGACTGGGCAGTCTACAAGCCACTGTTTGTGGATGTCTTCATAAAACTTTTTCGCTTCAGGCCATCTCTCTAATGCATATGTAACTAAACTGTTAAAATTCACTTGTACAATCTGTGGGGTAAAAATGCTAACCCTAGCAACTTTCTGACTTCAAGGTTAAATGCTGGTTTATTTTGATATAGACATTTTAATGATAGTGCACCTAATTTCTTTATTATCGCTTGTGAGAAATGAAAATAACAGCCTCGATAGTTTACACTGGGGAACATCTCTGGTAATGGACTTAAAAGGCCAGATTCGAAATCTGACATGATTAGTGTAGGGCTTAGGTCATATCCTCTAGCAGCTGCTTTGAAAACTAATTTCTGTAGCCACTCCCCCTGCTTTACATCTCTTTCTACACCTAGATAACTGCACAGATATCAATTTACTTTAGCCAACTCAGACAAACACACTAACTCTTTTTTTGTTTGTTTTGTTTTTACCCTAAATTGAACGTCCCAGTAGTAAAGTTCTATTTCTTTAGTCCTAGTAGAAAAGTATAAATATAACAGCAGCTCCTTCCTCTTGCTGTTCTCTGCATATTCTCTGACAGAAGCTATCTAGGGCAGTTTTTAAATCTGGCTTTAACCTGGCTTCCTTCTAGTTACGCCACTCTCCCTACTTTACAGCTCTTTCTATACTTAGTTAATTGCACATATAACAATTCCCTTCAGCTAACTGAGACAAACACCTAGATAACTGCACAGATAACAAATTGTTTCAACCACCTCAGACAAACACACTAACTCTTTTTTTTGTTTGTTTTGTTTTTACCCTAAATTGAAGGTCCCAGTAGTAGAGATCTAGTTCTTTAGTCCCAGTAGAGAAGTATAGTTATAACAGCAGCTCCTTCCTCTAGCTGTTCTCTTCATGTTCTCTCATAGAAGCTATCTAGGGCAGTTTTCAAATCTGGCTTTAACCTGGCTTCCTTCTAGCTAAGTCACACAACCTACTTTACAGCTCTTTTTACACCTAGTTAATTGCACAGATAACAATTCCCTTCAGTCAACTGAGACAAACACCTAGACAACTGAACATATGACAATTCACTTCAGCCAACTCAGACAAACACTGTAACTCTTTTTTTCCCCTTTTTTCCCCTAAATTGAAGGTCCCAGTAGTAGAGTTCTACTTCTTTAGTCCCAGTAGAGAAGCATAGTTATAACAACAACACCTTCCTCTAGCTGTTCTCTGGCTGCCTGCAGTAGTACCCTTTGTCAGAATCCATCATTCTCATTATTTCTTATTTCTATTTATTCTCATCATCTCCTCATTCTCATTGGTTTGCAGTTAAGCTGAAAAGTTTTATGTAGAAATGCATTTGAAGATTTCCTTTCTTTTTTATTGATTTATTTATGTTTTTAATTATGTGTTTCATGGCTGATTACAGGGTGCCATCTGAGCACATGCAAGGAAAAAGGTGCATGGATTCCCAGCAAATTGATTTCCAGATCAAATCATAGGGTACATGTGAATAGACTATCACAATTTTGTCAGTGTGTATATTTAGAGGATCACAATAAAATCAGTTACACCTTTTAAAATGTGCCTTGTATCTCAATCTACTGAGGACTGACTATGTCTTGCATCTGTTGATGGGTCACAGTCAGCAGGAGCCCTGGTAGCATGACACAGTTAGAGGTAGCAAAAACCAAGGGAACAGGATTTGAAATATCATATTAGTTTGTTATAGGAAGCTCAGGACATGCTGAGAATAAAGATGTTGCACTGAATGTGACTAACCTTTGTGAAGTGTTGCAAACTGGGTCATTTTAAATCAGGAAAGTGTCAGTGTAGTATGAAAAGCTACATTATTTTTTTGGAGTGGGGATGAGTTGTCAACCAGGATGCAGTTAAAAAAATGAACACAGTGGTTGTCACTATTCTTCCAGACTACCCTAACTTCTCTAGTGTTTCTGTCCTTTATTATTGTTGTACACAGCTGATATGGCTGAATTTAGTGAACACTCATCCAAGAGGAGTGTGACTGTCAATTGTACTCCTTCCTGGCAGTAACAGGGCTGATTAATAAATACAGCTTTTCATTTATTACCAATGTACTACTTTTTTCTTTATTTGAACATTACGTTTCATGATTAAAAAATTGCTTCTAGATGGTAGTAAGTCCCACAAATGATGTCAGTGAATCCATTTGCTAACTTACACACAGCTACTCAGACATTTTCTCCTTTCTATAAGCTTGCAGACTTACCCAATTGACCCCCACCACCACCTCCCCAAAAAAACAAAACAAAAAACTCCTTGTTACATTTCACTTACAAGGTTAGGACCTAGTGATGAAAAGATGTCTGGTTTTTAATCATTTTTTTTTTATCTAAGACAGGAACAGGATGCATTGATGGATGTCAGTTTAATGACATTTGGGACACTCACTTATTGAGGGAATGTACTACAGTACTTTTAATTTTTAACTGGGGGGTTGAGATGACATCACGTCCAAAACCTTGCCTTAATGGTCCATTTTAAAACAGCTGTAATATTTTTTGAGGATCAAACCGACGAAATGGAAAAGTTTGTGAAGTTGCACGCCCTGGCCCAGATATTCAAAAGGGTTGCGCCATGCGCAAGTCCAAAACTGTGCCATTTTGCGATATTCAGAAGGAGGCAGTTGCGCCCCCAAAAACATGCTGAGCAACAGCGCAATGAAAATGAAGGCATGCGCAACCAAAGGGGGCGGATCCATGCATAAAGACCGCAATGCGATATTCAAAGACTTGCACGATGCGCAATAGAGGCACAGCCGGAAATTGTGCACTAGTGGAAATGAGCCAAAATAAAAAGGCTCAAGGAAGCGGCGCAAGAACGCTACCAGGCTGCCAAGTGGGGGAGAGAGAGACAGAGACAGACAGACAGACAGCAAAGGGCAGGCAAGGAAAGTGTGTCCCATAGTCTGTAGAGGCCAGCGGGGGGTGCCCGGTGCAGTGGAAGTAGCAGTCAGGACAGTGGAGGTAAAACAGCAACACCAGCCAGGGGGGGTCAGAGGCCAGGGAGATGGACAGTACCAGTTTCCACATGGAAGCTGTATTGAGGGGGCTGAGAATGCATGCTGCAGGGGGACGTGGCTGTGGAAGGGCCCGTCGGCGGTACGCCCCTGACAGGCGGTACCGTGCCCGCATCAGCTTTGAGCTGTACACAGATGTAGAGATCGTGGGCTGGTACCACCTGAACAGGGCAATGCTGAGATGGCTCTGTGAGCTGTGCAGTGATGTGATGCAGGCACCCTCACGGAGGAGTCACGCTCTGTCGGTGGAGACCAAGGTGACAGCCTGCATGTGCCTGCTCGCCACGGGCACCTTCCAGAGGCTGACAGGAGACACCACAGGCATCACACAGTCGGCCACATCACGCATCCTCACCCATCCTCAGCACACTGCTGCCACATGCTGCAGAGTACATCCATTTCCCAGCACCGCTGCAGAGCGACAGCAAACATGCAGGAGTTCCACAGGTAGCACTTATGCCTGGCGTGCTAGGAGCCATAGACTGCACCCATGTGGCCATCCCATGCCACCTGGCCCGATGGCCACGCATATCGGAACAGAAAGGGATCCTAGTGTCAACTGCCAGGTGGTGTGTGATGCCACTGACGATCAATGTCTGTGCCACACCCTGGTGGAGCACATGATGCCTCATATGGTATCAGTCTGCACTGTGCCATCGATTCAAGAGTGGGGACATCCCACAGGACATCTAGTGGGTGAGTACACATGTATGGAATGCAAACTCTGGGCAAGGGTGGAATGCCACAGGTGCCATGGTAGTGGCACACAGGAGATAGGCCAATATGGACCTGAACATGACACTGATCTCCACTATCTCCACACAGGTGACTCTGGATACCCACTCCGCCTCTGCTGCTCACACCGTACCATGACCCCAGCGCAGCTATGCTATAATGAGGCACATGCCGCAACATGCAACATCATAGAGCGGGTGTTTGGGATGTTCAAGGCACGCTTCCGATGCCTAGATACCTCCGGTGGTGCCCTACAGTACAGCCCCCAAAAGGCCTGTGGGATATTCCTGGCCTGTTGCATCCTGCAAAATATGGCCAAAGACCATGGGATAGCTGTACAGGTCGAACAGAGGGACAGCGATGGGGACGCCAGTGGCGCCGGTGATGATGGTGATGAGCAGCCCCCCCTAGGATGGAGGGACCCCCGACTGATCCGGCAGGCCCAGCTGCACTGGGACACCATCACAGAGGAGCACTACGCACAACACAGGTAAGTCAAGGGGACATGTGCAACCAACACTGTCCATGCGCAAACCACAGGCACACAGGGGAACACACCAGGGGTGCATGATGATCAGGGAGTGGAAGGGTCCAGGCATACAAACACACCATCAGGGAGGGTGAGCACTCATATGGACACACACACCAGGCACAGAGCATACATGGGCAGATGCACAACACTGCAGAACTGACATTGCTAACACACAGCACCACTGACACACCCCACCACCGTATCGTCCAAGTACATGTGTCAGAACCTGGGCACCCTTGCACCTTGGTGTACAGTGCAATGCAGGCATCATCATGCACACATGCACCTGTGGACAGCAGTTGGGAGGGTGTGCAGGTCCGTAGGTCAGCGTGGTGAGCAGAGCACCCAGCAGTGCACTGCCCACCATGACACACATTGCACACATGGCAGCACCAGACAGGGCCCGCACTGGGAGACAGCTCAGTCATGTAGCACTGTCCCACGGCCACTGCGGATGCGTGGGAGGCCCCGCCGTGACCCAGCAGCACGGGCAGGCTGAGCAGGGTCCACATGGGGTGGCACTGTTGCACCACCAGGGGTCCCACTGCGCGAACGCAACCTTGCCGGCACAGGGGTCTGCAACATGCCGAACAAACCTGCACCAGGGGTGCTCGGGATGCCCACAGCAGAACCCGGCGTCGACAGGTCTGGTGTTGCACGACGCCGGGAATGGGGAGTGGAGAGTGCACCGTGTGGGGTGTGCAGTACAGGGGCACCTGACTGTGTGCCCAATGTGTCCACGACAGAGACCACTGCCTGGGTCAGCCTGTCAATGGCGGCGGTCACATCCGTCCGCATATGGACCAGCTCGGCTCGGTCCCGAGCACACTCCCTGCTGTGCCACTCCACAGACCCAGACAGTGCCTCCACGGACCTTGCAACCCGCCTCTGCAGCTGTACTGATTCCTGCAGGCGGGTGTGCTCGTCCAATGGGTACTGTGCCCCAACGGCATCCTGAACCCCAGGTGTGGACGGTCCTGATGCACAACACCCTTGAGGTGGGCGCTGTTCACCAGGACCAGGAATGGGCAGATCAAAGGGCGGCGGACATGTGCCACTGCTTGACACTGTATCCCCAGACCTGGTGGGTGACTGCTGCTGCTGCCCCTCCAACCACTGTGCCCCCAGGTCCACTCGTTCCACTGCTGTGCTGGCAACAGTGCCAGACACCTGCACAGCCACTGGTGCTGCCCCACGGGTGCTGACAGGCACAGCCTGGCACCGTGCCAGCATGCTGGTACACAAGTTGGAACCAGACAGGCCCAGGGGCACGTGCTGGCCTGCTGTGTGTCCGTCATGGGACACACAACCATCACTGTCCATTGCAGGCCTTCTATCATCAATGGTGCAGGTATGCGTTACTGCCATGGTCATGCGTGCTGGCATGCTTGCATGCCAGACTGCTGAGACACAGGGTGTGCACCCCCGCACCGCATCACTGACACCAGAGTTTGCGCCCAGCGTGCATGCTGCTGCAGTGCCTGCTGGCTGGTGGTGGAGGTGGATGGACCCTCCATGTCCAGCAGGTCAGCATCACTGTCTGGACCCACCACCACTGTCTTCTGAAGACGAACAGGATCTGTAACAGAAAGAGAGTACATGTGAGTGCATGTGAACAACCGCCCCCCCAAACACCACCACCATGTCATACCATGCAGTGATGGGCTTCCACCTGTCTGGAATCCTCCGCCTGGTACGCCCTCAATGGCGCTCGGCTGCATGGCTACAACCAGTGTCTCCTCAGTTGGGGTCAGCTGCAACACCACTGGCGGGCCCCGCCAGAGCCAGCACGTGCTGCCCTGAAGGCTGCCACCTTCTCCTTCAACCTCCTGCGGTCTGTCCCCATCTTTTTCTTGCATTCCTGCATGGAGCACTGGTGGCTTCCGTGCAGGTTAACGGCCCGAGCTACCCCCTCCCATGCAGCCGCACGGGACTGAGGGGTGCCTCTCTGTCCACTCAGCACTGGCTCCTCATCCAGGTAGGCCTGGAAGAGAGCCTCCGTCTCTGCTGCTGTAAAGTTAGGCCTCCTCCTATGCCCACCGTCCTCACCCTCACAATGACTCTGCTCAGTCATGGCGATCTGTATGGGGGGAAGTGGACACCTGTCACTGTGCAGTCTACAGCATTTTCCCATGACCATCGTCCTGAACATCACACAGCATGCAACTCACCTCTCACCTGTAGTAGCTGAATCTGGCCAACGCAGTCCAATGTCGCACATTTATAGCGCAATACATGCAAATTAGGAGTGGAGCAACTATAATGACATGCAAATCGTGCCACTGCACCCTTGAATGGCTGATCATATGATTTGCATGTTTCGGCTGAATATCGCGAATCTGCGCTTTGTGCAATACGGAAGAGTCAGCTGAGCCAATGGCGCAGATCTGTGCCTGTGTGGTACACTGCATTGCGCATGTCCAGATAGCTTACGCAGGCATCTGTCGCGCTGCTGACGTGCTGAGTGTGATCGGCAACTCAGGCCATGGCCACCATTGTGCCAGTGGCGCTACAGCAATGGGCACTATATGGCGCTGTGGCATTACTGCGCAATACTCCACTGTGGCACTGGTACGCAGCTGGTCAGTTGTGCAGGATGCCTATACGTCAGATGGTGCTGTGCGTAGCCTTGCGTCATTGCCCATGACCTCGTGCATGACCTTTGCCCCCTGGCAATGTTCACCTGCCATGTGTACGTCCCTATTGCGCTGTCTGGTGACAGCGCTATGTGAAGTGACGGCGCTGTTTGAACAGCGCGATTGGAGCCTGTGGTGGTCTATTGCGCAACATCTCCACGTGGGGTTACGGCGCAGCTGGGCGCCATATTGCCTGCTATAAAGTTGGTGCCATGGCTAGGAGGAGGGTGGTGTCCTGGAGCCAGCTGGAAGTGGCCAACCTGGTGGCCCTAGTTGAGCCACACTATGATGGCCTTTATGGTGAGGTGCCCCTCACCAGTGCAAGGACTGAGGTGTGGCAGCAAGTGGCCACTGACCTGGTGGGATCACTGGACAGTGCCGGTCTGCTGAGCAGTGCCGGCACCCGGTACAGTGACCTCCGCCGGAGGGAGCCAGAGCTTTTAACGCGGCTGCGTTCACGTGCCAGGTGGGGCGTGGTGCCTAGGCCAGGTGGGTGTGCCATCTATGCACCTGTATTATCTGTAGGGGTGTGTGTGTGTGTGTTGGTGGCTGTGCATAGGTGATGGCTTGGCCATGGTTGGCTGTGTCAGTGTGTGCAGCTCTGAGATGAATGGGTATGGCTGTGTGGGGCAGGCACTGTCACTGGGGCAGGGGGCAGTCTGCTTTTGAGTCACACTGATGTTTGTCTCAACATATGTCTCCCACAGGCCAGGATGTGAGGATGCGGGGCAACAGTGATGAGGGCCATGCCAGGGACCCGATGCCAGCAGGGGTTGGACCCCACCAGCAGCAGCAGCACCAGCAACAGTGCCAATCAGAGCTGCTTGAGCAGTGTGAGTATCATGACTTCATGGATGCTATTGCATGCTGGGGGGGCAGTAGCCCTGCACAATACAAACATGCAGGAAAGGGGAGGTCATAATTCCACTATACAAGACACTAGTGAGGCCCCACCTGCAGTACAGTGTACATTTCTGGAGACCATACCTATGTAAGGACGTAGAGTGGGCAGAGAAGGTTCAGAGGAGAGCAACAAAGATGGTGCATCATAACTCCTATGGAGACAGGTTGAAGGAACTGAACCTGTACTCCCTGGAGGAGAGGAGGGAGAGAGGGGATATGATAGAGACATACAAGTATCTTACAGGGTGGAACAGGGTGAAGGGAAACACTATTTTGAAGTGCAAAAGATGTTCCAGGACTAGAGGGCATGGGATGCAGTTGGAGGGAGGACGATTCAGAGGAAACATGAGCAAGACTTTCTTCACAGAACGGGTGGTGTACAAGTGGAACACCCTGCCAGAGGGAGTGGTGGGGGCTGACACACTCACGGGATTTCAGACTGCACGGGATAGACATAACGGAATTCTTGAGGTCAGGGGTAAGGGGCAACAGACTTCTAGGTAAACAAAGTAACTTACAGGCTGAAATGGACTGACTGTGTGGGCCATAGGCCCTTATCTGCCGACACTGGCTATGTATCTATGTCTGTAGGCATGACACAGGTGACATGCATCACTGTCCAGTTTCACAGCACGTCTGTGTATGCATCACTGGTGGTCCATGCATGCACTGGGCACATAGCTGGGTAACTGGCATCGCACCATGTTGCCACGTCACTTGCCAGCCTTGTTTGTGCTGTGATGGACATGGGCAGTGTGTGTGTGCAGTGGTGCGCATAGCTGGTGCCGCCTGTTTGAGATGGCCATGTACATGTTCACTGTGGGTGGGTGCATGCCATCACAGGTGCGGGACATTGGGCTATATGGTTTGCAGGTTGGGTGGTGTTCAGGGTTGTGGTCAGTCACAGCCATTGACTGTGTTCCCATTTTCCTAGGCCTCGAGGTTCTCCATCGGATGGCGAGGGATGTCAGGGCCATCCGACAGCTTGTGGCCCAGAACAGCGACATCCTACAATCAATACACCGCCATGGCATGCGGAGGAGGCGGCAGGGAACTGCAAGACACCAGCAGGAGGACGGGTGGCTGGCTGGCCCATGACCTCTCTTCCCTTCCCACTTCTCCCATCCCTACCACCCTGCCTTCCCTCTCCAAGTTTGTCATCCCTACCCCTTGACCAACCCTACCTTGTACCCATCCCCCTTGTAAATAGTTGTACTTGTTCTTGTTAATGTTTGTTGTGTTGAAATACATTTTTATATTTTTATACAAATAATGTGTTGGTCTCTGATTTTCAGCTGCCTATGGGTGCTCAGTTGCAGGGGTGTACATGCCATCTGGGCTGGTATGGTCCTGGGTATGTGTGTGTGTGTGTGCATGGGGAGGTATCTCCAGCATGGCAGTGACTTTCGGTTGGTCTTGCCATCTGCTGCCACCCACTGCTGGGTGCACAGGGTGTGTCTGGCTTGTAGGCTTCTGTGCTGCACGGGGTTGACGTGTGCTGTGGGGGATGCATGGTTTCCTACAGTGCCAGTCACTGCACATAGGTGGTGTCTTGGGGTCACAGTGCAGGGTGTGCTGTGCGTACAGGGGGCTGATGTGCACTGTGGTTGTCAACCCCCTGTGTGTGGCACTCTTAGCCTGCCAGTGGTTGTGCTGGGGTGTCATGGCTCTGCTATGCCTTGTTGGCTTGTCCCCATGGGCAAGTAGATCATCCATCCCACCCCCAGTGATGCTGTGCTTGGGGTGTGCAGGTGTGGTGTGGGTTCTGCAGTGTGTTCCTGTGCCCATGTGTGGCATGGCTGGCGGTGGGCCCCAGCCTGCCTCCCTGGATGTGCAGTTCCATTGCTCTGGGGGGGGCTCTGCTTGCGCTATGGCACCTCTGGAATGCTCAGCTGGGCTGCCTTGGTTGCGCCATAGCGCATCATTTCGGCTCAGCTTCTCCTTCCTGGTTGCGTTATGGCGCAGTATGTGCAATATTCAGATGTTGGTTGCTTGCACAATTTGTTCTGCTCCATGTTTGAATATTGCACCTGTTGTGCATTTGCGCAACTGGTTTGTGCTTGCTCCTGCTGTTGTGCTCATTTTGAGCGCAGTTTGAATATCTGGGCCCCTGTGTCATAAACTGAATTTTTTGCTCAGACCCCGACTGGATGTAAACTTTTAATACATTTGTGAAGTTGCACGGCTGATGTCAAAAATCAGATTTTTTTTTTCTCTGAAGGCAATCTGCATTTTTTTTGGTAGGGTGCGACAACATTATAGCTGATCTCTTCATCTAACACGCTTCTAGACTGATTCAAGAAGGGAGATGAGCAAAAAAATTTCAGCAAAGGAATGGGTTCCTCTTAAACTAGCAGCTTGTTGTCAACATCCAACTTAACTGTAGGCACAAGTAGATGTATTTTAGTGGTTAGATGTAATGCCCTTCATTTTGTTTGTAGCTGTCTAATTCTTGGTTTAAAGGAGAAAAAATACTGAGAAATAAGTCTGTATAGCAAGCATCCAAACTTTCAAATGCTGCAAAAGGCTTCTAGCTTAACACAGCTACTACATACATGATTTATTAATAATTTAGGACAGAGCCTTTTTTTAATAAAAAGATTTTTTCCACACTTTCAGACACAGCTACAGGTCTCTATTCTGGCACAGTGTGAAACAGTCACATTTGCCAGAAGAACGAGGAAGACGGCAGGTTGTCCCTTGTCAACATAACATAATAACATAAAAGTTGATGGCAGATAAGGAATGCAAGGCCCATCCAGTCTGCCTATTTCTTTTTCTGCCTTATGAATGTGCCATCGGCCTTCACTCCGTCAATAGCCTATCTATTCATACTAATCTGTATTGCTCCCTTATGCCTATCCCATGCCTGTTTGAAGCCCTGCACTGTATTCATATCCAGCACTTTCTGAGGTAGGCCATTCCATGCATCCACCACCCTTTCTGTGAAAAAGAACTTTCTCACATTATCTCTTAATCATCCTCCCTCTTATCTCATGCAGTGTCCTCTTGCCCTGCTATTTTTCTTTTATTAAAACATGTTAGGCTCTTTCACTTGTTAATGCCCTTAAGGTGTTTGAATGTTTCGACCATATCACCTCTCTCCCTTCTTTGCTTTAGGGTATACATATTGAGCTCCATTAATCTGTCCCCATATGTTTTCTGATGCTGTGTCTGGATCATTTTGGTTGCCCTTCGCTGGACTGCCTCAATTTGGTTAATGTCCTTGTGAAAGTATGGCCTCCAGTACTGCATGCAGTACTTCAGATGGGGCCTAACCAGTGTCTTGTAAAGAGGGATTATTACTTCCCTCTTCCGACTTGTGATACCCCTACTAATACACCCCAACATCCCTCTAGCCTTACCTACTGCTTTAATGGTCTGGTTGGAAGATTTCAAGTCACCGGTGATGATGACGCCCAAGTCTCTTACTTCCCTTGTGACTGCCCGCAACTCCCCTCCCAGCCTATAGGTGGCTTCAATGTTTCTCTTCCCTATGTGCATGATCTTGCACTACTTTGCATTAAACTTCAGTTGCCACTCTTCCGACCATTTTGCTAGTTTATCCAGATCTCTTCTCATTCTGCCCACCCCATCTGGATCATCTTCTCTGTTGCAGATCTTGGCGTCATCTGCAAACAGACAAACCTTACCCTCATCCCAATTTAACCATAGGCTCAAGCAGATGTATTTTACCTGTTAGATATAATGCTCTTCATTTTGTTTGAAATTGTTTAATTCTTGGTTCAAAGGAGAAAAAATAGAGAGAAATGACCACCTCCTCCCCAAAAATTAAAAAAAACCTCCTTGTTACATGTTACTTATAAGGTTAGGACAGCAAGGGTTAGTGATGAGAAGGTGCAAGAAAAAAGAAATGATTTATAATTTTAAATGACAGAAAAGAGTAGGGTAGATGGAGATCAGGATGCCTGTGTGTTTAAAAAATTAAGTGACGTCGGGATTCACACAATAGTTGATTAAGTGGTGAGAAAGAGAAGAGTTAATTGAATATTGTAGCCATGGAAAAATTTACCTTGCATGTCTTTGAGGGAATAGTGGACCTAACCTGGCACTGCAAAAGTACTAAAGAAATTTGTAGATTATAAAAAATACCCTATATCTACAAAGATGCAGAGTTTAAGTTGGAGAATTTTGACTCCAATACGTTGAACCACATCCTTGTTTCTTCAGTTTGGTATAAGCTTAGACTCTACATGAACTTATTTCTCGAGCTTTCTGAATACGTATTTCCTGTAAAAACCAGTCCTCAGCACAAGATTCCCCCCAACACTCTAAGAATCCCCTCAAACTCCTACTATTTCCTAATTCGCCCACCTCTTCTTTGATCATTCAGCTCTGACCTTGTTCTAAAATAGTTGAGCAGGTTGATTGACTTTTCAAGTACAAAGGGAACATAGATTGGGCTCTAAATTAACCCTTGAAGAGCCGCCACCTTTTCCTCTTTCTTTTTATTTTTAGTTATTTCCCAGGTTATTTCTTTTAGTGAAACTGGGTAAAGGGAGCTTCTTTTTGCTACTCTGGGTTTTTGCTGTATATGTAACACTTTTGTTCAGGCAGGTTAAGGGAGAGGTAAACAAAAATACTGAAAATCATGCCTGTATGGAACATTTACCAAATCAGCAACTTTTACTTCCTTATTCCTTGCAGATATTGCAGCAGAAACAGTTAAAGCAAGCAAGGGTTGAGCAGACTAAGCAAGTGACTCATTCTAGTAATGAGGAGATTTTGGACTCAAAGTCTGATCACGCAAGCCTGGTTTTTAATTATTGTTTTCACCTAAGACAGGAACAGGATGCAGACCCTGATTGAATGCAAATGTTTCATAAGTTTGTGAAATTGCACACCTGATGTCAAAAATCGGATTTTTTTTTCTCTGAAGGCAATCTGCATTTTTTTGGTAGGGTGTGACAACATTATAGCTGACCTCTTTGTCTAACAAATTTCTAGTTAGATTAAAGAAGGGAGCTGTAGGGTGTGACAACATTATAGCTGACCTCTTCATCTAACAAGCTTCTAGTTAGATTAAAGAATGGAGCTGAGCAATATCATTTCAGCAAATGAACGGGTTCATCTTAAACAAGCAGTTTGTCGTCAACATCCCAATTTAACCATAGGAACAAGCAGATGTATTTTACTTGTTAGATGTAATGCCATTAATTTTTTTTGTAGCTGAGTAATTCTTTGTTTAAAGGAGAAAAAATAGAGAGAGATAGGGATGCGTAGTAGGCATCCAAACTTTCAAATGCTGTAAATGGCTTCTAGCTTAATGCAGCTGCTACATAAGTGATTTACTGATAATTTAGCATAGAACTTTTCTTTTATAAAAGGATTGTTTCTGTACTTTAAGACACAGCTACAGGTTTCTCTGTCTCTCTATTCTGGCACAGTGTGAAACAGCCACACTTGCCAGAAGAACAAGTAAGACTGGAGGTTGTCCCTTTAGAAAGGAGTCACGGGACTTTGAGAAACATTTTTTTGGCTACAACCACCTAAGTTCACATACAAAATATAGGAGAGCCGAGTGTTCTTACCCTGGTAGCGTGACTGCACTCCATCTCATTGCTGGCTTTCTAAATGAATAGAAGGGTCAAAGAAATCCAGAATCTGGTAGGATTAGGGATTAGTGAGCCAAAAAGCCCATGAAATGTAAAGTGGGCAAACAAAGAGGAGGATATGCTGCTGACTGCCTGCTTTTTTGCTACCCCATGGCTACTTGGTATATATAATAATAATAATAATAATATTTTATTTATTATGTGCCTTTCAAATATCAAGGCGCAATACAATAAGATAAAAATACAGAAATCAACATTATAAAACCAAACAGAAACAGATCAATGAACAAGCCGTGGCTTACCTGGTGTATTGGTAGCTACGCCCTTGCAGCACAGTACTTCCCTCAATTGTCAATACTACACAGTTTGGGGTGATGTATCCAGGCCAGAGGTTGTTGTCAGAGATTAGATATCCATCTGTTCAGGGGCTACTGGGTTCAAGCATGGGATGGAGTCCAGAGATCTAGAGGGTCCCCTCTGAGCAGGTTGTAGTGTTCTTCATTGGCTGCTGATGCCACATGATGAAGGAAGTAAGCTGGTCCGAGCTATGGGTGGGCAAAAAAAAAAATGAGAAGCCACCCTGGCCCTCACCCCCAAAATAGTGTGGTAGTGTGGTGGAGAAAATACATGCAGTAGGGATATGGTGGAGGGCTTCAGCTGGTGGAGGTATCACACCTCAGCTTTATTATTGTTGTTCACTTGGTTCCGGATCCAGTGAGTGCTTTTCCAAAGTGAAACACCTACAGGCTCTTCCCCTGCAGATGTAAAAAGGGGGTCCAGTCTTGCAGGGGAGGATTTAGGGGCACTACTGTAGACTATGTCACCATAGCAAGACATTGGAAGGATAATTTTTAGTACAATTTCTTGGTGGGCAGGGAGTAAAATACTCACTTTATTCCTGAACCAAGCACCAAGCTTAGGGCGAAGCTTACAGTGAATTGCTTCCATGTGCACAGAGAAATCAAGAAGCCATTTAAGGCAAACCTTGAGGTTCTTAAAGGAGGTGACATCACCTCTGATGGGTGGCAAAAGTCATTGGGACTGTTTTTAGGCATTAGGATACAGCTGGTTATCTTTGAACCAGTGCTGCAGGTTAACAAAATCCAACTGTAACTGGGAGGAAAGGTCAAGGTGGGAGGTGCCAGATGCAAAAAGAACTGTGTCAAGCATATATATATATATATATATATATATATATATATATATATGAATGGATGCAGAGAAACAGACAGAGGGTAGATCATTTAGGAATACTGGAAAGAGAATAGGACCCAGAATAGACTTTTGAGGGATGCCTGAACTAATGGGAAGTGAAGGTAAGATGGCTTTTCCTATCCAGACAGCTTGAGACCTTCCATTAAGGTAGGAACAAAACCAGCTGACTGAAAAGTCAGAAAGGCACACAGTTCTAAGTTTGTCCAGTAGAATAGAATATGCCACAGTGTTGAATGCTTTAGAAAGATCAACAAAATGGCAGAAGTAATCAGTCCTTTATCCATACCTGTAAGTATGGCATCAGTGAGCTGAAGGAGGGAGGTAGACATGGATTGGGATTTCCTAAAACCAGACTGGAAGAGAGTGAAAAAGAAGGAGTTGTCAAGAAAAAAAAGTAAACTCTGATAGAAGAATGCATTCCTGTATCTAAGCCAAGGTAGGAAGTGGTGAAATTGGACTGAATTTATCAGGAGAAGTTGGGTCACCACCTTTGTGAATAGGTATGACAATACCATGTTTCCAGACATCAGAAACAGTAATAGAGGAGAAGGAGAGAATTAGACGTAAGGAAAATGGAAAAGCAATGGCTGATGTCAAGTGAAGAAGTTTAGGGTCAAGGCCATCAGGACTGCCTCCGTTTAGTGGATTGAGGGAAAGTAGGTCCTTCAGGAAAGCAGCAGGAGTGATACGAGAAAAAAAAATGAAGGGAGAGAAGAAGGCAGGGAGAGGGAATGAGGGGTGGTGGTGGAGGAAGGGATAAGAGAAAGGGAGCAGGTACTAAAGTCAGAGTCAGGTAGTCAAGAGAACAGCTACTTTACGCTATCAGTAATTTCAATGGTATCTCTCAAGCAGTAAAAATATATTGGTCAGTTGCCACTGAGGCTACTGATCCAGTGGCCACTTAAAAAGCATCAGTGGCTACTAATTATGCAGCTTGGCTACTAGGTTTTGGCTACATACCTCATGCAGTTTGCATGAAGGACCACTATTTTAGGAGCTTTGACCTCCAAATGTGCAGATTTTTTTTTACTCCTTGACATCTGTACAGTCGATGTTAGTAACACAGCATGAAAGAGGTGCTGATTGACAATATCCCAATTTGTCTATTGTCACCCCTGGTGACCTGTAAGTAAGCAATGGGGGGGCAGGACTCTGTCTGCAGGGTGCTTCAAGTAGCTGTAAGAAACAAAGATTGTGCTCGCTGTCCCATACTTTCTTGTGATCACTGTTTCAGGTACTTAGCCATCCCTGTTCTTGCAGGATAGTTTGGTGCTATTTAGAATCAGGTGAGTTTCCAAACTCCCTGAAGGAGGTGGTGGTGGTGACACCACTCCTTAATATTATCTTCTCTTTTCCGAAACTGTCCTGCTAACTACAGGCCAATCTCTAATCTTCCCTTTGTAGGAAAGGTGTTTGAGAAAGTAGTCACACTGCATCTGGAGAACTACCTGACCATCTATAATATCTGTGATCCTCTCCAGTCCAGTTTTCAGAAGAGGCATAGCACTGAGACTGCTCTGGTTTGGGTACTCAATGATCTCCTGATTACAAGAGATCAGAAGTGCCATTCCATCTTTGTCCTTCTTGATCTCTCTTCAGCTTTTGACACTGTGGACCAGAGAAAATAGCTGGAGTGCTTGAGGGGTATCTGTGGTCTGTCAGGGTTGGTCCTCAGATTATTTCAGTCATTCCTCACTGGCAGGCCTTAAAGGGTGGTGTCTGGGATATATTCCTCAGACTCATTCTCTATGCCATGTGGGGTCCTCCAGGGCTCCATGTTGTCCCGAATACTGTTCATGGTATATATGCTGCCGTTGGGAGACATTGTGAGACAGTATGGACTGAGGTTTTACTGTTATGCCTTTTGTTCCTGACCAGGATATTGAAGCCTCAGTCTTTAATAGCTGCCTCATAGAAATCCAGGACTGGATGAAGACCAGTTGGTTGAAGTTCAGCTCTGATAAGATTGAGGTGCTGGTGGTGGATCCAGGTTGCCAGATAGAGAAGTTGGTGGCATGGTCTACCTTTGGGCTTTGGCTTGGGGATAACCAGCTGCTGTCCTCCGAACAGGTGTGAAACCTGGCGGTGATTCTTGATGATGGACTGACATTGCATTCACAGGTATCGGCAGCAGACAAGTCCCCATTTTATCATCTGAGGAACATCACCCGGGTTAAGCATCTTGTTCTGTCAAGTGACCTTGCAACATTGATCCATGCCTTTGTGACTTCATGCCTGGACTACTATAACTCCCTCTACCTAGGTGTGCTGGAGTTGATGTCTGCCACTTGCAGCTAGCGCAGAACACAGTGGCCAGATTGTTGATGGGGGTTTCACATTCGAGTCACATTTTTCCTCTGCTGCGCAAACTGCACTGGCTGCCTGTTCAATGGCAGATCACCTTCAAGGTAGGTTTACTGACCTACAGGGCCCTAAATGGACAGGGTCCAGGTTACCTGCAAGAGCTCCTGATTCCTTACTACACCATCTGACCACTCCGCTCAGCTGATGAGGGGTTGCTAGAGGTTTTCAGGGTATGGCTGAAAAATTCAGTGTTGTGAGCTTTTATGTACACAGTCCCTACCTTGTGGAACTCTCTACCTTATTGGATTCAAGAGTGCCATACCATGGAGAGCTTTAAGAAGGCCTTAAAGACCCATCTGTGCTATCTCGCTATGGGGGATTTTATGTAATAGATTGTTTTGATACATACTGGTGCAAAATTTGGAATTGCACTGTGTTTTATCATTGTATTGTTTTAACATGTTTTTACTATCAGTATTTGTACAGCACTTTGATATTTTTTGAATTGCGCTATAAAAATAAAGAGTATTATTATTATTATTATCCCCTTGGTTCCTGGAGGTAATATGTTACAACTGAGTTTACTTGAGGTTATCATGAGTCAGATGCCAGGCATCAGATATTCTGGGATTGTAACAAGGTGTCCTGTGGGACTAGTGGGCACTGACAATGTCACATTGTTTTCCATTGAATCTGTAAAAGAGCAATGTTCCTTTGAGGTGTGGGGAGCATACTATGCACTGCATTAGCCCTGGTATTTGTAGTCACTGGGCAGAGAGGTCGGTTTATCAGACTTACCATATTTTGTAGACTTACCTGTAGTGTAAATGGCACCCTGGCACAGGGCTCAACAGCCCCTCAATGTCAGCATTTGTTCATGCAGGTCCCTAAGTGGCCTGCGTGAATGAGGATATGATTCCACTGTCCCAAAATGAAAGGAAATTCTTTGCAAAAAATAAAAACTATGTCTATGCACCAGTTAGGGTGCATTAATCCCAAAAAGTCAGGAAATGGGGCATTAGGGTTTTCAACCCTAACTCCCCACCTCCACCCTGCAGGCACCAACAGGAAACACTCTTACAGTTTCATCTCTATTCTGTGTTTGCAAATCAGGCATGGGGTATGCCTTGTGGTTGTCAGCCTTAATATTCACCCAATTCTCATATACTGTAATCATCTCAGCTTATTTGCTGATGGAATGCAGTGAGCTTTAGGGCTGACAACACAAAGCACACCCCATGTCTGATTTGTGAAGATGCAAGAGAGGTGAAACCATAATGGTTTTTCCTGTTGCTGCCTGCAGGAAGGAGTGGGGGTGTTAAGGTTAGAAACCCTAATGCCCCATTGCCTGACTTTTTTTGCATTAAGGCACCTAACTGGTGCACTTATATAGTTTTTTTTTATAAATAATAGACAGATAGATAGATAGATAGATAGATAGATAGATAGATAGATAGATACATAGATAGATACATAGATAGATAGACTGACAGACAGACAGATAGATAGATAGATGAGAGAGAGAGAGAGAAAGACAGACAGAGCAAGGGATCAGCAGGTCACTGCAGCACATAACATGTCTCCATCTATGGCTGCAGATGTCAGCAAAGTTCTACTGTTCTCATGCAGAGAATGCAGGTGAATGGTTCCTCTAACTAAGCTGGGCACCCTGGATTTGGTGTACCCAGAAAAGATGTTTCTGGCAACTTTAAAAAACAAACAGCAGAATCTAGCCATTTAGCTAGGTGCAGGCATTTGCTTTTTTTAAGAAGAGATAAGCTTTATGCATTTTCAAAGTTTGTGAGTTTAAAAGGAGGGAATAAAAAGGCAGCCATCATGACTGGTATCTTTTCAGCAGGAGAGGTAAATCACGAAAATAAGCACTTGCAAAAGGTTTTTTTTAACCAGTCGAATGTGAATATTTACTCAAAAATTGTTATAACTCTAAAACAGTATACTATTTATTCACTAAACCTTCAAAAGGCACACCCTTGACACATGCCCCTTCAAACCTGAAAAGATCATTAAAAAATTCCACATCATCTAGGTTATAGGTGAGTAGAGATGCAGCGAATTTAAATTCTGCCAGCGAAATGAAAAAGGGAACGTGCGTTGCCACTCCACACGCAGAGGGCACGTAAAAGAAGTACTCCGCTGTCACTTACTTTTGTGTTAAGGTGAATGGCAACACGGCAAGGCGTAAGTCATTATTTTTAATGGACTTTGCATTCCTCATTATGATTTTAAGTAATCCACTTGTGTTTCAGATTTGGCAGCCCCCCACATCACATGGCTTACAGTACTGTAAGCCACATGTTCTTTAGCTAGGCAGGAAGGAAGTGAGTCATGCAAGCAGACACTTTTACTTTCTCTTGTGCAGACGGAGAGAGAGGAGTGTGTTTTGTGACTGCTGATACTTTGAGATCAGAGCGAGGAGGAGATTTAAACATTGATTTAGACCCAACAGCTTTTTTAAAAGCTACAATTTTTTGTCTTTTCTGTACTCTTTTTTACTTAATTTGTTCTTTCTTTGAACATTTTATTTTTCTTACCTTTATAAGTAGTTAGTTGTTTGTCCCCCCCAGACCAGCACTGCCTCCTGTCCTGACTCTGAGGCAGTTGAACCACCACCACCACCACCAAGTCCAGCACCAGGTCCTCTGGAGCAGGATGTACCTGTTACCCCAGGCCCAAGTGTGGATCCCATCCCTGTTCAGCACCATGACCAGTCGGCTGCCAGTTCATTTGGCCCTCCCCTGCCTGTGCCTGGTTCTCCCCACACCTCTGTTGTTTGGCATTTTTTTGACTGTGTCGGGAGGGACAGCAGTGTGGGCAGGTGCTGCCTATGTGAGGTGGAGGTGCACCGTGGCCACCCAGGGACTCACCTAGGGACTGGGGTCTAGCACAACCATATGCTCAATCGCCACCAGTTGGAGTGACAGGCTGCCACAGAACGGACCATGCCTGCACCTGCTGACCATTCTGTGACAGAGGGTGCAGCTGTGCATGGCGGCATCCCTAAGAAGAGGAGGGCCACAGCA
This sequence comes from Neoceratodus forsteri, assembly GCA_016271365.2. NCBI lineage: Eukaryota > Metazoa > Chordata > Ceratodontiformes > Ceratodontidae > Neoceratodus > Neoceratodus forsteri. Next base: position 998,397,651 of record CM057451.1, read on the forward strand.
GTACCTGCTGCTCCACCAGGATCGCATAGAGGGACATCAGTTGCAAATTATGTCAGTGCTGGAACTGCTGCTGGATCACCATGGGATCCCACATTAGTTTTTTTTTCCTCACACCATGTGCCCCCCCACACCTTCCTTGCTGTGTTATAAAATGTATTCCTCCACCATCCCCGACCCTTGTATGTAATTATGCCCTTTTTTGTTGTCTTCTGTATGCATGACACTTTGTATTCTGAGCAGTGCAAGTATACTGTGCTAAACTGCATGTGTGCAGTCAGTCTTCTTTCCAGTCTGTGTATGTACTGCATACACTGTCCAAATCCCTGACTTAAAAACACTTATTAATGAGTACAGTGGTAGGATAGTGAAGCCTTGAGAGATACTACAAAACAGGCTTACAAGACATCCAAGTAACTAGTAAAAAAATTTATGTTGTGATTCATGACGTAATTGTAAATCGTGATTTGTGACCGTGATGATGAAGAAACATGAATGCCTGCGGCTGTACTTCCCCAGGCTCCAATGAGGTGTGGCACAAAACACCCCGACTTAAAAACACTCATTAATGAGTACAATGCTGGGTTGGTGAAGCATGGAGAGGTACTACAAAACAGGCTTAAAATACATCCAAGTAACTATTAAAAAAATTAATGTTGTGATTCATGATGTGATCATAAATTATGATTTGTGACTGCATTTGTGACTGTGATGATGAAGAAATGCGAATGCCTACAGCTGTACTTCCCCGGGCCCCAATGAGGAGTGGCACAAAATACCTTGACTTAAAAACACTCATTAATGAGTACAATGGTGGGGTGGTGAAGCATGGAGAGGTACTACAAAACAGGCTTACAATACATCTAAGTAACTATTAAAAAAGATTAATGTTGTGATTCATGACATGATCATAAATCATGATTTGTGACTGCATTTGTGACCGTGATGATGAAGATCGTGATTTGTATCATGAGTGACTCATGATGATGGTCCTGACTTAAAAATGCATATTAATGAGTACAATGTTCGTGCAGAATTATGCACCACACCTGTCAAGTACTCTGAAGGGAAGCCAAAGAAACAACTGTGACTTAAGTTAGAGATGGAGATTTGGCCCTAAAGAGATGCAAATGCACAGACAGATTAAGATTGTGCTGTGCACTGAAGAGATGCAAATGCAAAGGCACAACACCTAACCAGTGCTCACCATCAGAAATTCAAATCTGGAAAAGAATTCCTTTGCCAGTTGGGGCGGGCTGTGGGGGGGGCAGTGTACTGCACTGCTGCAGTAACAGTCACTAGTACTAGTAAAGATACCACAAAGTAGTACAAATATGACACAGCTGCAGTGGATAGCAGGTTCACATTGCTGAACTTAGGTGGCACAATAAAAGGTGTCTGATTTGATGACATGCGCCACACCCATACTCACACACACATTAAGTAATGTGTAGCAAATTGAAAACTTCAGTAATATAACCACATATTTTAAACAAACTAAAAATATGCACTGCTGCACCACAACAATCAGCAAAAAATGGCAAGAATTATTGAAAATATTACTGTATGAACATTAACACAGTTATACAAGAAAAATATCACCAAAACAGAAAGCACTGTCTTTTTCTCCAAGTTAATCTATCTACACCACAGATACGCCCCTCCCCCAAGGCACACTTCCACTGTCTCTCAGTACACAGACTGAATATTGTACAGTAACATTCAAAATCCACACACAAACAATAAACACTCGATGATATGAGCACAGGAGGATTTCCTATAATCAATGAACTAAAGTTTCAGCAAAGCAAATGATCCCAAAAGGCTTTTTTAACAGCTTTTAGAAGGTTTTGAAGACTTCTTGAAGAAGTAGAAGACTTGGTTTGCTGGCCAAGGCACCTAGCTTCACCTGAGCTCTTTCCTTCCAAGACTGCTTGAAAGGCAGAGTAGAGAACCTTACCAGAGCAGGGGAAAAGGATTAAGACTTCTTTTGGCTAAGCAGATTTACTGTGTGGTGTTGTTTTAATTTTTTACTCACAGAGATTGCTACTGTTTGTTGCTAACATTTCATTGCTTTATTTTTCTCTGTAGCAAAGTGTTTCATACAGCGTATATATCCTCTGAAATTATTGCAGGTGGTGCTTTACAGGTTTTACAGTTTTATCTAACATTAGGATAAGCTTTCAGGGTTACTGCATTTGTTGTTGACTGATTGTTTCTGCTCTTACCTCTTTGTTCTTTCGTCCGTGGTTCTTCTGTTTTGGCAGCGGAAGGGCCCAGCCACCCACCCCCATCCCCCACCACCCCACACTACACTCCTTTTATAGGGTACCACAGTTGTGACATTTCCTGTGGCAGAGCAGGAAGGGGCGGATCAGTGGGGCATCCACAAGGTGAGATCATTTACAGGGGCACTAGTAATTTAACTTGTTATAACAAGTTAAACAAAAACAAAACACAATTAAACCATTACTTGCATTTTTTCTTTCTAATTACTCTGACTAGGTTATAAACCCAGCAGCTTATCTGGAATGGATATCATTAACTGCAGGTACTGTGGAACAATTTTCAGAAGGGCAGTCTTACAGGATTTAGGACAATGTCCTACATGCTGGGCCATTTGAGATCTTAGGGCTCAGCTCCGGGCAGCATGGGCAGAGATTGCACGCCTCAAATTTCATATTCAAGAGGAAATATATTATAAGAACCACCGGCCATTTCCCCAGCATCCAACAGAAAAACCTCGACCGCAGAGGGTAGTTGGACCAGGAGGTTGGTAGGTGGTTAGGAGGGCCAAATTGGGTGCCCCATCACTCTCTGCTCTCCAACATATTACCTCCAAAAACCATATAAACACTACAAACAGGTATCTGCTCAAGGGCTGGTGCCAGGAAAAAGGACACAGATTTGTAGGGAACTGGCAACAGTTCTGGGAGTGAAAGTTCTTTAAATTTGATAGACTGCATCTGACTAAGGAGGGAGTCAGTGCATTGGGGCAGAAGTTTGATGTCTTTGCAGAATATTTAAACTAGCAAATGGGGGAGGGTGCAGCACCCATACGTCGAATGGGAAGAACACCCTCCCCTCAGCTAGAGGTCAAACAGGGATTCAGCATGTTTGCAGTTCATTTGCATCACCAGAGTAAGAAAAAGGTTTGTCTCCATACGACGCACGGGCACGCCAAACCTCACCCAACAACTAACACACTGAAATCTGCCCAATGGAAAATCATGTACACAAATGCTCACAGCCTGGGAAATAAGATCCCAGATCTGCAGGCAATAATGTCAGAGGCTAAACTGGACATAGTAGCAATTAGTGAGACATGGTTTACCAGTAACCACACTTGGGAGACTTCAGTACCTGGCTATGTATTGTTCAGGAGAGACTGAGGTGCAAAAAAGGGGGGAGGAGTGGCCCTGTATGTCAATGAAAATATCAAAGCTACAGAAATTCAGAATAAACATAAGGAGCCAGAAGAACTGTGGGTCACCCTGGAAACAGGAAATGGGACAGCCATAAGAACTGGGGTTGTCTACAGGCCCCCAGACCAGGGGGAGGACATAGACACATTATTGTTAGAGGATATACAAAACATGACAGCTAAAGGGGAGTTTCTGATAGTGGGAGACTTCAACATGCCAGATACAGATTGGTCAATACCAGCAGGGACATCTGCCAGAACTAGACACATAGTGGATTCCCTGCAGGGGGAGGGCCTCAAACAACTGGTACAACAACCCACAAGAGACAGGGCTATCCTAGATCTAGTACTGACTAACAGGGAAGGGATCATAGATCTCCAGGTAGAAGGTCACCTGGGAGCCAGTGACCATCACATGGTATGGTTCAATTTGGCTACTACATCTAAATAATCCCATTCCAAGGCAAAAATATGGGACTTCAGAGGAGCTGACTTTGATAAGATGGCCAACAGAGTTAAGCTAGCCCTGGCAAAAAGAAACACAGATGAGGGGGTGCAGGCAAAGTGGGCAAGTATTAAGGATGCAATACTTGAAGCAACATCCCATTGTGTTAGACAGAAAGGAAGTGCAAAGAAGAAGGAAACCACTTTGGTTCTCAAATACAGTAGCAGAAAAGGTCAGAGCCAAAAGGCTGGCCTTCAGGAAATATAAGGGAACATAGCGGGATGAAGATAGGGAGGCATTCCAAACTGCCCTAAGGGAAGCAGGGAAGGCAGTAAGGCAGGCAAAGTCCCAAACTGAGGAAACACTAGCACGAACAGTAAAAGAAGGTGACAAGACTTTCTATAGATACATTAGTGAAAGGAGAAAGTCCAGAGGGGTATTGCTAAGCTTAATGGAGAAAAGGGAGCATGTGAGGAGGAGGACCATGTAAAAGCATCTATCCTAAATAGATACTTTTGCTCAGTATTTACTGAAGAGAAGGTAGGACAGGGCCCACAGCTCAGCACCATGGACACAGGAGGGAGGGAGGTGAGCACTACTCCATTCACAAAAGAAAGGGTCCTACAAGAGCTTGCTAAGCGCAGGGTGGATAAGGCAATGGGACCTGATGGCATACATCCCAGGGTACTTAAGGAGCTAAAGGTGGAACTAGCAGAGCCATTAACAGAACTGTTTAGTGAGTCTCTGAGCACAGGAGAGGTCCCAGAAGACTAGAGAAGGGCTCATGTGATCCAGCTCCACAAGAGTGGTAGCAGGGAGGAGGCAGGGAACTACAGACCAGTCAGTCTTACCTCAGTAGTGAGCAAGATTATGGAGGCACCCTTAAGGAAAGGATAGTGCAACACTTGGAATCCATAGGGGCACAGGATCCAAGACAGCATGGGTTTACAAAAGGAAGGTCCTGTCAAACTAATCTCATAGATTTCTTTGACTGGGTAGCCAGAGTGGTGGACCAAGGGGGAGCAGTTGATGTCACCTACCTTGACTTCAGCAAAGCTTTTGACACTGTTCCACATAGAAGATTGATAAATAAGATGGGTAGGCTTGGGGTGGGTCAGAAGTTGGTCAAGTGGGTGGCAAACTGGTTGCTGGGCAGAAAACGAGAGTGGTGGTAAATGGTATACAGTCAGAAGAGATGCAAGTCACAAGTGGGTACCTCAGGGATCAGTCCTGGGGCCTGTCCTCTTCAACATCTTCATTAGTGACCTTGCAGATGGACTAGAGGGTAAGGCTTGTCTGTTTGCAGATGACACCAAGATCTGCAACAAGTAGATGTTCCAGATGGGTGGGCAGAATGAGAAGAGATCTGGATAAACTAGCAAAATGGTCAGAAGAATGGCAACTGGGATTTAATGCAAAGAAGTGCAAGATCATGCACATAGGGAAGAGAAACCCTGAAGCCACCCATAGGCTGGGAGGGGAGTTGCTAGCAGTCACAAAGGAAGAAAGAGACTTGGGCATCATCATCACTGATGACCTGAAATCATCCAAGCAGACCTCTAAAGCAGTAGTAAGGCTAGGGGGTGTTAGGGTGTATTAGTAGGGGTATCACAAGTCGTAAGAGGGAGGTAATAATCCCTCTTACAAAGTACTGGTTAGGCCTCATCTGGAGTACTGCGTGCAGTATTGGGGGCCACACCTTCACAAGGACATTAACCAAATTGAGGCAGTCTAGAGAAGGGCAACCAAAATGGTGCAGGGACTGCATCAGAAGAAATATGAGGACAGATTAACGGAGCTCAGTATGTATACCCTTGAGCAAAGGAGGGAGAGAGGTGATATGATCGAGGCATTCAAACACCTTAAGGGCATTAACAAGGTGAATGAGTCTAACATGTTTAAATATAAGAAAAATAGCAGGACAAGAGGACACAGTATGAGATTAGAGGGGGGCCGATTAAGGGGGAATGTGAGGAAATTCTTTTTCACAGAAAGGGTGGTGGATACATGGAATAGCCTACCTCAAGAAGTGGTGGCTATGAATACAGTGCAGGGCTTCAAACAGGCATGGGAGAGGCATAAGTGAGCAATACAAATGAGTATGAATAGATAGGCCACTGACAGATCAAAGGCCAATGGCACATTTGTAAGATAGAAAAAGAAATGGGCAGACTGAATGGGCCTTGCGGTCCTTATCTGCCATCAACTTCTATGTTTCTATGGTTTGAATCACAGAGCTCTCAGAGCAGATTGTCTCCTACAGCTTCATACACACACTACCCCAAACTGAGGCTGTGCAGAACAATCTAGAGCCCATGTGACCTGAAATCCCATGAATCACTGCAAAATTCACCTTTGGAGCTTAAAAAGAAGGCAAAGTAAGGCGGAGTACATTGTTTTCAATGCACTTTGCCATACGAATTGGTGGAGTAGTGGTTAGGGAAGGCTGAGTAACACAAAGTCATTGTTTTCAATGGACTTCACGTTACACATTAATACAACGAAGTACTGCACTCGTTGTGGAGCACTCCGCAAATTCACCTTCATTCCACGGATCACTTCGCGGAGTGAATTGGGGCCACTTCACCCACCACTATAGATGAGAGCAAAAAATATTTAGCATTAAGGGATTTTCTTTTCATTTTTTTGGTGCATTTATCTTGAAATCCATACGAGATGCCATCACACATTTCACATCTTGAGACTGACTGTGCATGCCAAATTTTTTGCTATTTTATCAGTTATTAGGGTGCACAAATTTGGGTTTAACATTGAACAGCCAACTCAAACCATAACTATAGGGGCACTACCGCATGCCATAATATATACACATACACACACACATATAAAATCTATTTGTCTGTCTTTCTGTCCCTCTGTCTATCTATCTACTGTATCTACCTATGCACAGAGTATGAGAGGATTTCACTCCAGGTTTTGAGTACCAATGCCCACAGTCTGAGTAACAAGCTTCCTGAATTAGTGGCCTTGATGGAGGAGGAACATCTGGATATCGTGGCAGTCACAGAAACATGGTACACACAAAACCATGACTGGGACATAAACATACCAGGATACACTATCTACAGGAGGGACAGGGAGGGTAAAAGAGGAGGGGGAGTAGCCCTTTACATAAGGGAAGGAATCAAGGCAACAGAACAAAAGGGAAAACAGGGAGGAGAAGAAGCACTGTAGGTAAATTTGGAGACCGGCAATGTCACCACAATCCGCACAGGGGTTGTATACAGACCCCCTTCTCAGGGGGAGGAAATGGACAAGAAATGATAGAAAGAATACTTAGAATGGCAGAAAAGGAGATATTGCTGATGGGTGATCTGAATATGCCAGATGTTAACTGGAATGCAGTTGCAGCAGCCACTTCAAGAGTGGGGTTATTCTAGATGCCCTACAAGGGGCATGCCTTAGACAACTAGTATTGGAGCCCACTCGAGAGGGAGCAATCTTAGACCTGGTTCTCTCAAATGGAGATGAAAGAGGATCACAGATGTAAAGTGGGTAGCATCTGGGAACTAGCGACCATCGAACAGTATGGTTCAATAAACACAGCAATAGAGTCAAGCCATACAAAGGCAAAAGTACTGGACTTTAGGAGGTTGACTTTGCCAAAATAGGTGAGTGCCCAAGGAATGCACTAGCAAATGGGCAGGAAGGAGGGTGGAAGAACAATGGGGAATAATAAAACTGCCATCACAGAGGTAACAAGCCTTTGTGTGAAGCAAATTAACAAAATGAAATGATGTAAGAAACCACTATGGTTCTCAAAGGAAGTGGCAGTGAAGGTTCAAGAAAAGAAAGCATTCAGGAAGTACAAGGAATCACAGAAGGAGCAGGACAGGGAACTGTATCAGTTAAAGCAAAGGAAGCTGGGAAGGCAGTCAGAACAACAAAGGCCCAAACTGAGGAAAAGATAGCCAACTCTGTTAAGAAGGGATAAAACCTTTATAGGTACATCAGGAGCGAAGGAAGACCAAGGGAGGGCTAGTGAGGCTTAATAAAGAGGAGGGAGGGTGGACAGAGGGTGACTGTGAAAAGGAAGAGATACTAAACAAATATTTTTGCTCAGTATTTACAAAGGAAGTGGGGGAGGTACCTAAAACAAACAGTAGAAACACTCTGGATACAGAAGTTGATACCAGCCCATTTACAGAAGAAAGGGTTCTGAAAGAACTCTTAAAACTGAAGGTGGACAAAGCAATGGGGCCTGATCAGATTCATCCCAGAATTCTAAAAGAACTAAGGGTAGAACTAGTGACACCACTGACTACCCTGTTTAACAACTCATGGGAGGATGGGGTGGTACCCGAGGACTGGAGAAGGGCAGATGTGATTCCCCTTCACAAAAGTGGGAGCAAGGCAGAAGCAGAAAACTACAGACCTGTTAGTTTAACCTCAGTGGTAGGGAAAATGATGGAATCACTTCTGAAGGAAAGAATTGTTGAGTATCTAGAGGCCAGAGGGCTCAGGACCCAAGCAGCATGGATTCACAGCGGAAGGTCATGCCAGACAAATCTGATAGATTTCTTTGACTGGGTGACCAAAGTAGTAGATCAGGGAGGGCTGTGGACATGGCCTACCTAGACTTTAGCAAGGCATTTGATACAGTCACACAAAGATTAATCTACAAGTTAGCCAGCCTGGGAGTAGGTCCCAAGATGACAGCCTGGGTAAAGAATTGGCTGGAGAATGGGACACAGAGAGTAATAGTAAATGGAGTCCACTCTGAAGAAAGGGGTTACTAGTGGGTACCACAGAGTTCAGTATTAGGACCGGTCCTCTTCAATGTCTTTATAAGCGATATTGCAGAGGACTGGAAGGAAAAGTATGTCTCTTTGCAGATGACACAAAGATCTGCAACAGAGTTGATGCACAAGGTGGGGTGGAAAGGATGAGAAGGGACTTGGCAAGGTTAGAGGAATGGTCAAATGTATGGCAGCTTAGATTCAATGCTAAGAAGTGCAAGGTAATGCACCTGGGAAACAAAAACCCAGGGGAAGAGTACACAATGGGGGGTGAGATACTAACAACAACAAAAATGGAAAGGGACCTGGGGGTAGTCATATCAGATGACCTAAAGGTGGGCAAGCAATGTGAGAGGGCAGCAAGAAGGGCTGGGGGGATACTGGGATGCATAGGGAGAGGCATCACCAGCAGAAAACAGGAAGTTATTATCCCTCTGTACAGACAGTTGGTGAGACCCCATCTGGAGTACTGCGTGCAGTTCTGGAGACCCAATCTCCGCAAGGATATAGACAGGATGGAGGCTGTCCAGAGGAGGGCAACTAAAATGGTGCAGGGCCTGCACTGGAAGACATATGAAGAGAGACTTAAGGAGCCGAATATGTATAGCCTCGAGGAAAGGAGAGAGAGGGGGGACATGATAGAAACTTTCAAGTATCTCAAGGGAATCAACAAAGTCCAAGAGGGTAGCATCTTTCAAAAAAAGAGGTGTGCAAGAACAAGGGGCACAATGTGAAGATAGAAGGGGCGGCTCAGAGGTAATTTAAGGAAGTATTTTTCACAGAGGGTTGTGGATGCATGGAATCGCCTTCCGGAGGAGGTTGTGGAGTCAAAAACAGTGGTGGAATTCAAGCATGCATGGGACAGTCATAAGGCAATTCTAGGGGGTCGGGGTAGGAAGAAGTAGGCTGCTGGTTAACTAGGATCTGCAGCTTATCCAATAGGTAGGGAAATGGGCAGACTGGGTGGGCCAAGCTGTCCTTATCTGCCGTCAAAATTTATGTTTCTATGTTTCTATGTTTCTTCACTCCAGTGATATTGCACACCAATAGCTATTAAGGCTGGTTTCGCATTTGTGGCCAGTGATGGCCATTATCTATCTAACTTCCAGACCAGTGTGGGAAAGGAGCTGCACTGTAGATGATCTGAGTGAGTGGCTGGTGTAATGAGCTGGAAGTTAAGCTTCTTTACTTAGCCTCAGCATCACGGTAGAATGGTAATTGATTTCTATTGGTTCTTCAGAGTACCATATGGGAATTGTGTCCAGGAAGTGTTGCTGTGTTTTGGGGTAGGAGTAACAATCTATGTCATCTAGTAGCAGTTTGATCATACTGTGTATAATTGAAATGCGAGTATTGAGCTGAGAAGATTGCCAGGTAATTTATACATAAACCCTTTGTTTTCAGTTTTGTTTATTATATTCACCAAGATGTTTCATGTGCTTGGTAAAAACAAGCATAATGTACTTTCTCCGTTTTGTTCATTTCCACTTCAAATGAGTTTGGCTGCAGATCACACAGCCCTCATCTCCAACAGCAAGTGAAGTTCAGCTTGATGTCCACTCAGACTCAACAGACAACCCCGACTATGGTGAACGTAGACAGCCCCAGTGAGGACTGAAGTTTCTGTAAAGTCCTCAGCTGTCAGAGGAGGGTGGAGAGTGATGTGATCCTTATCTACTTTTCTGCATCTCTTAGGTACGGATTCAATTATGTTGTTGCTTGAAGTGAATAGAAACAGAGAAACATAGAAGTTGATGGCAGATAAGGACCACAAGGCCCATCCAGTCTGCACATTTTTTCTACCTTATGAATGTGCTATAGGCCTGTACTCTGTCAATGGCCTATCTATTCATATTCATCTTTATTGCTGCCTTATACCTATCCCATGCCTGTTTGAAGCCCTGCACTGCATTAATATTCACCACTTCCTGGGGTAGGCAGTTCCATGCATCCTCCACCCTTTCTGTGAAAAAGAACTTCCTCACATTACCCCTTAATCAGCATCCCTCTAATCTCATGGTGTGTCCTCTTGTCCTGCTATTTTTCTTATAGTGAAACATTTTAGACTCTTTCACCTTGTTAATGCTCTTAAGATGTTTGAATGTTTCAATCATATTACCTTTCTCCCTCCTTTGGTCTAGGGTATACATATTGAGCTCCGTTAATCTGTCCTCATATGTTTTTTGATGCAGTCCCTGCACCATTTTGGTTGCCCTTCTCTGGACTGCCTCTATTATATTAATGTCCGTGTGCAGGTGTGGCCTCTAGTACTGCACACAGTACTTACTCCAGATGAGGCCTAACCAGTGTCTTGTAAAGAGGGATTATTGCCTCCTTCTTATGACTTGTAATACCCCTACTAATACACCCCAACATCCCTCTAACCTTACCTACTGCTTCAGTGGTCTGCTTTGATGATTTCAGATTATCTGTGATGATGATGCCTAAGTCTCTTTCTTCCCTTGTGATTGCCAGCAACTCCCCTCCCAACCTATAGGTGGCTTCAGGATTTCTCTTCCCTATGTGCATTGTCTTGCACTTCTTTGTGTCAAACTTCATTTGCCAGTCTTCTGACCATTTTGCCAGTTTATTCAGGTCTCTTCTCATTCTGCCCACTCCATATGGATCATCTACTCTGTTGAAGATCTCGGTGTCATCTGCAAACAGACAAACATTACCCTCCAGTCCATCTGCAATGTCACTGATGAAGATATTAAAGAGGACTGGTCCTAGGACTGATCCCTGAGGTACCCCACATGTGGCTTGCATCTCTTCTGACTGTATACCATTTATCACCACTCTCTGTTTTCTGCCTGCCAACTAGTTTGCCAACCAGTTGACCAAATGTTCTGACCCACCCCAAGGCTACCCAGCTTATTAATCATTCTTCTATGTGGAACAGTAAAGCTGTGCTGAAGTCAAGGTAAGCAACATCAACTGCTCCCCCTTGGTCCACCACTCTGGTTACCCAGTCAAAGAAATTTATGAGATTAGTTTGATAGAACTTTCCTGTTGCTAACCCATGCTGTCTTGAGTCCTGTGCTCCTATGGATTCCACGTGTTACTCTATCCTTTCCTTAAGGAGTGCCTCTATAATCTTGCCCAATGCTGAGGTGAGACTGGCTGGTCTGTAGTTCCCTGCCTACTCCCTGCTACCACTTTTGTGGAGAGGGATCTCACGAGCCCTTCTCCAGTCTTCTGGGACCTCTCATGTGCTCAGAGACTCACTAAACAGTTCTGATAATGGCTCTGCAAGTTCTACCCTTAGCTCCTTTAGTACCCTGGGATGCATGCCATCAGGTCTCATTGCCTTTTCCATAATGAGCTTAGTGAGCTCTTGTAGGACCATTTCTTTCATGAAGGAACCAGTGCACACCTTCCTCCCCCTGTATCCATTGTGCTGAGCTGTGGGCCCTGCCCTACCTTCTCCTCAGTAAATACTGAGCAGAAGTATTTATTTGGGATAGATGCTTTTCCTTGGTCCTCCTCCTCACACTCCACCTTCTCCCCTTTGATCTTAGCAATACCCCCCTCTGGAATTTCTCCTTTCACTAATATATCTATAGAAAGTCTTGTCTCCTTCTTTTACTGTTCATGCTAGTGTTTCCATTGTTTGGGCCTTTTCCTGCCTCACTGCCTTCTCTGCTTACCTAAGGAAGTTTGGTATGTCTCTCTATCTTCGTCCTGCTGCTTTCCCTTACATTTCCTGAAGACCAGCCTTTTTGCGCTGACCATTTCTGATACTGTTTTTGAAAACCAAGGTGGTTTCCTTCTCCTTTTGCTCTTACTTTTCTCTGTAACACAATGGGATGTTGCTTCAAGCATTGCATCCTTAATGCTTGCCCACTTTACCTCTACACCCTCACCAGTATTTCTTCTTACCAGGGCTAGCTTAACTCTGTTAGCCATCTTATCAAAGTCAGCTCCTGCGAAGTCCCATATTTTTGCTTTGGAATGGGATGATTTAGTTCTAGTGGCCAAATTGAACTATACCATGTGATGGTTACTGGCCACCAGGTGACCTTCTACCTGGAGATCTGTGATCCTTTCCCCGTTCATCAGTACTAGATCTATGATAGCCCCATCTCTTGTGAGTTGTTCTACCAGTTGTTTGAGGCCCTCCAACCTGCAGGGAATCCACTATGCATCTAGTTCTGGCTGATGTTCCTGCTGGTATTGTCCGGTCTGTATCTGGCATGTTGAAGTCTCCCATTATCAGAACCTCCCCTTTACTTTATTTATTTTATTTTATTTAATTTAATTAGTATTTCGGAAAGACCTTTGAGCGTGAGCTCTTTTACAAAGGTTCCACTTCAGTGTGGACAATAAGACAATACACATATTCAGTGGTTACAGAGGCCTGATCATTAGGCATTAAAGAGCGATTACACGAGAATTAGACAAATAGGAGAAAAACAGAGCAGTTGTAATAGAATACTAAGCTATTTCTAATTGGTTGTCCTAGGTAGCACACCTCTGGAAGCCTCCAAATCTATTGATTGACTCTGGCAGAGTAATTGCTTAGGGTTTAATGCTATCCCAGATGGCAAGAGGCCGAGTGACAGTGAAACAAAGGGGATTCGGTTTGAACCTACTGAGAGAGCGAGAGGTGGTGGGATACTGAAATGGGGGGGCTGTGATGGGGAGAGCAGCTCCAGAGGGCTTTGTCAAGTAGGGTGTGTGTGGGGGGGGAGTTAGGGAGGAGCAGCACCAAGAGTGTTTAAAGAGGACTGATAGCTTACTTAAGCCCTTGGCTAGGCTGGAATGGAGGCAGGATTCTATAGGTAGCCCTGTTGGGTGCTACCTTGAGGGTAGGCCTGTCTATCAAGTGAGGACTGAGAAGCAGGTGCATTTTGAGCTAGACATTAGGTGCTTTTTGAGACCTGTTTTGAATTGAGACAGGCTGTTGTTTGTTTGTAATTTCATTGGGAGTTCATTTATCCAGAGGGTGCCTTGATAGGAGAAAGTGTGCTGCCCTAGTGAGGTTCAGCGGAGTGGTATGGACAGTGCTCCATTCTTCCTCCCTCTGGTGATGTGTGATGAGAAATATGCCTCAAGCAGGTTTCCTATACAGGGTGTTTTTTTCCAAGGAGTGCCTTCTTTCCCAGGAGGCAAGTTTGGTATTTGATCCTGTCTTTTAGGTTAAGCCAGTTTGTACGCACATACAGGGTGCAAGTATGAGTGTAGTGATCTGTGCACAGGGTGAGGCGGCATGCCTTATTGAGTGCAATGTGGACCCTTTTGGGCACTGTATCAGTAGCAGCTCCATAGACCACCAGCCTGTAGTCTATCGTGGAGAGTATGGAGCTGGAGACTGAGATTCAGAGTGCTTCTGGGGTGAGGGATTTCTTATGCCTATAGAGGACCCCAATCTTTGTGTTTACCACTCTGACAAGGGAGACTACGTGGTGTGTATAAGTGAGGGAGTCATCAATGGTGACTCCAAAGTATTTGAACAAGGGCACCTGCTCATTCTGCTCACCAGCCTTATTGGTGATTACGAAGGGAGCATTCCTGTGTTTGTTGTAAGGGCTGGATTGTAGCATGGCTTTGGTTTTCTTTTAATTTAGTAGCAGCTTTTGCTGACTGAACCAGTCCTTGAGTTTATTGAAAGAGTTCTGTAGTTCTGTTTGTAGGGCAACCTGAGATGTGCTGCTGCTCAGAAGCATGGCATTGTCTGCATACAGGATAAGTTTGGTGTCACAGGCTGTGGGTAGGTCATTTACAAAGAGGCTAAAAAGCAGAGGCCCTAGAATTGATCCTTGAGGGACTCCTAGGAGTACATCTCTGGAGCTGGATAACATCTGCCCGATTTTGACTCACTGGCTCCTGTATGTTAGGTAGTCATTAAACCAATTCAGGGTGTTAGGTGCCACACCCAATCTTTGGAGCTGGAGTACTAGTAGAAGGTGGTTGATGGTGTTGAAGGCTTTGGTGAGGTCAATGAAGATGGACCCCACCAATTTGCCTTCATCCAGCGCCTTGTGCGCATAGTCAGTGTATTCCAACAGTGCCATGATGGTACTGTGTTTTTGCCTGAAACCATGTTGTTTTGGGCAGAGCAGATTGTACTTATTGAGGTATTCTGTGAGTTGACTTGCCATGATTTTTCCAAAGCTTTGGATAGTGGGGAGAGGATAGATATTGGCCTGTAGTTTGACACCAGCATCTTGTCACCATTCTTATGCACTGGAGTTACCAGGGCTTGCTTCCATATCTCCAGAAATTGAACTAGAGCCAGGGATTTATTAAATAGTATTTTAATGTCAGATTGTGTGTGTGTGTGTGTGTGTGTGTGTGTGTGTGTGTGTGTCTTGGGGGTGGAGGAAAATAAAGCTAAATAAGGTTAGCTGTCATGTTTTGTATATCTTCTGCTAGTAATGTGGCTATATCCTCCTCCTGGTCTGGAGGCCTGTAGACAACCCCAGTTAGTATGGCTGATCCATTTCCTGTTTCCAGGGTGACCCACTGTTCTTCTGGCTCCTTATGTGTATTCTGAATTTCTGTAGCTTTGATATTTTCATTGACGTAAAGGGCCACTCCACCACCACCTTTTTGCACCTTGATCTCTTCCGAACAGTACATAGCCAGGTACTGATGTCTCCCAAGTATGGTTACTGGTGAACCATATCTCACTAATGGCTACTATGTCCAGTTTAGCCTCTGCTATTGTTGCCTGCACATCTGGGATCTTGTTTCACAGACTGTGAGCATTTGTGTACATGACTTTCCATTGGCCAGATTTCAGTGTGTTAGGTGTTGGGTGAGGCCTGTGAGGTAGACAGCCCGTTCTGAGTGCTGTATAATTTTTTTTTTATATATAAAATGTATTAATGACTATCTCTGCTGAAAAATCAAATGATTCAGGAATTACCTCACTCATCCCCCCCCCCCCAGATTTCAGCTCACAGCTGCAGGCCAAGAGAACTGCTGACAGCATGTGTCACACACTCAGTTTTTTAGAGACAATGTGTTACCTGGAAGACTTTAATCAAGAATCCTGTTTCTCTGAGTTAATTACAGAGTTGTTTTGGGTAAACTTTGTTAAGAGGGAAAATCATAAAAGAGGTATATGATGTTGAAGAGAAAACACATTTTATTACACAAAGGTAAGAGGTCATAAATGCTCATATGAAGCCTGTGTGAGTAGGGTACAGCAGGAAATCAAATAAAGTGTCATTTGAAACTTGAGTTATGCTAAGGTTGCAGAATTAATACTTGAAATTACATCCTGTGGTTGTATAGACATATAATTTATTTAGATATTTTGACAGAGGAGGAGCTGGATGACCTCATCCAAAAGGGGTTGGCAGATACAGCTTGTAAATATTATTCTGTTTTACTACAGAGGGACACTTTTAGCTGACTCTGACCAAGATAACACCTGAGCACTAAAAACAGGTATTTAGAAAGCTAGACAAAATCTAAATATTGTTGTAGGAATTGCACTGTTTTAAACCTTGTTGTGTTTAAAGATATGCATGTCTTGTGATATAAGAGTTCTGTATTGTATGTTTGACGTATTATTATATATTTTAGTAAAAACTCTAATTTTAGAGAAAACCTGGTCTGTCTTTGAATTGCTTTCCTTTGCTGAGATCCAGAAACAAATGATTTGATACCTTTTATTGGACCAACATGGATGTTACAGAAAAGAACAAAGTGCTCTAGCTTTCGAACCTACCAGGTCCTTCTTCAGAAGCTTTATGGCAGTTATTTTGAAAATCCCATACTATTAACACCAGATTATGTTGAAAAAACAAAAATAATTCTCATTGGTTTAACACATACATTTAAAACATAACAGAAGATTATGTCAGAGAAGCTAATTAACACCAGTATGCTTTTAACTGAGAAGCCTCAGAAGATCAAAGGTTATCAAGAATTCTCAACAACCAGAGAGGAATTCTCACATAAATTGTAAAATGTCTCAGTATGCTAAGAAAGCATTCTAGTGATAAAAAAAACATTGGGATAGCATTATCTCTAATACATGTAAGATGAGGTTATAACTTACATTCCAAGTGTCCTGGTGTATTAAAGAACAGATAATGAGAGACAAAATCCTGAAAATAGGTATAACTGCAAGTTGAAACAGAGCCCCAAATTAAGCATACACATACTGTATATACATGATGCATGATAGTATCACTTGTAAGTGTAAGTGCCAAATAAAAATACTTGTCAAGGATCCCCAAGAAAATGAGACCATGAGCCTGATAAGTGCTGATTTCAACACAGAGTCAGTGTATAACAAAAATGCACAGAATCAGTCTTCGGAATCTAAATGAAAACTTCCAAGGATGAAATCCTCCAGGCTCCCTCCTTTTTTTTTATTTTCTCACCCTCTCTCTCTCTCTCTTTCCTTGGGAAAGATACTGTAACTAGCAGAAATGAGATATATTTATTTTGCTGAGAAATATTTATGGTTATAGCAGACAGCAGACATAGCTTGTATGGTGGTACCAAACTTGAAAGAGAAGCATTTTAAATCTGAGGTCTTTATTAAAGTTTTAAAGGGTTCATTTCTGCACACCTGGTTAGGTGCCCATAGGCAAAGATATCTGGCCCCCCAAAGACAGATATATCTCAGCCTGTGTACTGGGTATGCTAGCAAGAGGTTAACAGTTTGAATCCCTCCAGAACTGAGACCAAAGGTTGATCCGAACTCACACAAACAGACAAGAGGGTTACCTTGTCTGTTACACTGTTCACAAGACTGCGCTCAGAGGTTAGCACTTTGGGAGTAGAGGGCCTGACCTGCTGAGTGAATTTGTGACAAGGCCCAGCATTCCCCCTTTGCTTCATATGGGGAGCCTGACCTTATTCCTTACCCGGTGATGCAAATGAACTACAAATATGCTGAACTCCTGTTTGATCACTAGCTGGGGGAAGTGGGTTCTTCCCATTTGATGTATCAGGTGCTGCACCCCTCTCCCCATTTGCTAGTTTAAATATTCTGCAAAGATGTCAAACTTCTGTCCCATAGCACTGACTACCTCCTTAATCATATGTAGTCCATCGAATTTAAAGAACTTTCACTCCCAAAACTGTTGCCAGTTATCTACAAATTTGTGTCCTTTTTCCTGGCACCAGTCCTTGAGCCACATGTTTAGCTCCCCTACCTCCTCTTCTCTGACCTTCCGTCCATCTGCCCCCTCTCCCAGACTGGCAGGATCTCAGAGAAGGAGATGGCAAATGAAATGGACGATAGTTTGTCACCCAGCCTAGTCACGTGTTCCTTGGCCTGCACAACTGACTGGCTGGCGAGATAGTTAGTTCCTATGTGTACCAGAATGTCGATGTTTTCTCCTGCTTCCTGCATGATTTTAGCAATGCGGTCAATGTCTTTCCATGCTGATGTACCTGGAAGACATCTGACCATTATCCCCGGCTGGAGGTAGGTGTCAACTCCCCAAATCATGGAGTCTCCATGATCAGAAGTGGTTTGAATTTTCTTTTGGTTTTTTTTGTTTTGGTTCTTGTTTTAGGTGAGTTTTGTTGTGTTAGCTCCTGTGTTGCATTGTCCTGCTCTGCAGTATTCTCTGCCCCTTTGTTTGATTTTTGAGATGGGGCACATACAGGTTTGTAGTTTTTATATGGTTTGTGGAGGGGATACATTGGAAAGCACTGAGTGATGAGGCACCTGATTTGACCCTCTTAACCATCTGCCAGCCTCCCGGATCGACTACCCTCTGCGGTCGAGGTGCTTCTGTTGGATGTTGGGGAAATAGCGAGTGGTTATTATAATATATTTCCTCCTGAATATGCAATTTGAGGAGTGCAATCTCTGCCCATGCTTCCTGGTGCTGAGCCTTTAGATCTCCAATGGTCCAGCATGTAGGACAGTGTCCCAAATCCTGTATAACTGCCCTTTTGAAAAGTGTCCCACAGTGCCTGCAGTTAATAATATGGATTTCAGATGCACCACCAGTCAGGATGCGGCCTATGGTGGGAGACACCAAATGCCATTGATGACAGTGTGCAGCTCAGTTTGGCTAACTGAGTACTCTGAGTCATGGACTATTATAGTGTCCACAGTCATCAATGTATAATTATACCCTAATCTGTTTTCTGAATGAAGCTCTTATGACCTCATTTTTGTATTCCCTATTTATACTCCTGTGTTAACACCATGATGTATTTTACCATACCGTTTATTTTTGATATGTGCACTGTATTTCTGTTTCCTTGAAAATTGTCTGATTATGTATTGTATTTATTGTACTGTTATTGTTTTCATATGAACTGTTCTGTACCCTCCCGGGTCGTGCCTGAAAATAGTCATTGCTATGACTAGTGCACCCTACCAGATCAATAAAAACTAAACAAAAAAAAAATAAATTGGCATTTCAGACTTCAGCACTGAAGTCCCATATTGTTGCATTCAGCTTTTCAATGCCTATAGTATCCCAGTTTACTCAAAGTCCTTTAATCTGTGCTCAGTCTTTAAATACTCCCAGTGCCTAGGCTATTCATTTTTGAGTGTTTTCTTTTTTATGTTTATTCCGCTATAGGGCATTTGGTTAAGATGAGTTTAATGTCAGAGTGTGTGTGTGTGTGTGTGTGTGTATGTGCGTGTGTGTTGAGGGCAGAGGAAAATAAAGGTGAATAAGGTTAGTAAAAAAGTGTAATGTAGAGGAATTGTAAGGTGTAATGTATCAGAGGAAAAAACAATTCTTTGAAGAGAAAAATACAGATCGTGGGCTAGAAGTAAGACTATTTACAAATTTACATAATAGTCTGGAGACTACCTAGCATTCATGTGATAATGCAATAAACTGAAAATCCATTTCATGATTCATTGGTCCCACTGATTCTAACTGAAACTTAAGGTTAAGAACAGAATCATGATAGACAGGACACTGTCAGCAGAAAAAGACAAATAGTCCAACCAGTCTGTCCGGTTCTATGTGATAACGGTGAAAGCCTAAAGGTGATCACCGTTATCAGAGAATCTAAGTGCGAAAACATTTTGGCACTCTGACACCAATGCGCGAGGAACTGGTGGCTGGGGACTTACTTTTAATGTTTTCTGTGGGGGCTGCACTACCCACACTAAACACAGGGGCTTCACCCCCTACCTCCCTACTAAAGGATTCTCAACTCTGGGGGTGCATGGGGAGATGAAACATTAAAAAATGAAAGGTTCAGGCCGAGCACAATAAAATTGCACCAGCTCCCAGACCCGAACCCAGTACCACACCCACCCCAGTCATGGACAAACTCTGGACACCATGAAGCAGCTCAACAACCCACTAGATCGCCACCCCCTACAGCTCCTCCATCCCCTCCCAGCCCATGCTTGGCATGCTCACTTCCCCCCGTATGTGTACATACAGTGGTAGTTGTCGAAAAGTTTCCTACCTCAAGGTACCTCGAGGTTTGACTGAGGTAATTTGCATTGACTATAATGTGATCCTGCCTCACTCTGCCTTAGTATACTTAGTTATACCTCAGTACTGCAAAACTTTTCTATGACTACCACTGTATAGCGACATCCTGTAGCTGTTTTTGCTCACCCCCTCATCCAGCCACCCTACCCTCCCATTGCCATGAGGGATTTGCTGGGGAACTGGTCGCTGTTATGGATGACACCCTTCCCCATGTGCCCTCCTCATGGAATACCAGTTTGCCCTGTTTTACCCTACTCTATGACTAATTGGCTAGGCCAGATTTTTACCTCTACCTTCCACTGCTCCCTGCCTTACTGCCACCTTCTGTATAGCTGTGACACCTTTTTATGAGTCCCAGCCATGCCTGAACACATTTATAGTTTTTGCTCCCACCACCTCAACTGGTAGGCTTTTCCAGGGCACAAGTTTTCCCTCTCAATGAAATAACATTTTCTCACATCCCTTCTTAATCCCCCACTGCCAACTTCTATTCATGCCCCCCAGTTATTGATCCATTATTCCTGTTCAATAGTTCCTCACAGTTTTTCTTTCCATCTTTTGCTGCCTAGGTGCATACTGTGTGATTCTGAGCAAGTCACTTAACTTCTTTGTGCTCCCAGATCATATCTGGAAACAAGCTTCTGCTTAGTGTGCTACTCCTGGTTAAACAATGTTCCCTTTCCCTTTTGTGTTGTTTTGGTGTTGGTCTGCCATGGGACCCTTATCTTCCTTGTAATCCTGACTAGAGAGGATAATAGACATCATGGATGGACAAATGATCATCCAGCTGCAGTGCAACCATCTTCCCAATAACCTTGCCCACAAAAGGTAGTTAGGGGCAAGTCTATAGCTAGTCAGACAGTCTGGGTCAAGGGAGGGCTTTTTAAGGAGTGGCCAAACAACTGCCTTCTTTAGGTGATCCAGAAAGATCCTCCTGTCCAGTGACCTCTGGCATATCTCAGCTAGGACTGGGTCAATTTCCTCAACGCACCCTACAATAAGGCAAGTTGGGCCCAGGTCCAAACTACAGCTGGTTGGCAGCAAAATCTGAACAATTCTCATGATATCAGTGATTTCTGGCTGGCAGAAGTCAGACCAGGCAAACTGGATGCCCACCACCTTCTGCCGACCTCCACCATTCCTATTAGAGAGGGCTGGACAGATCCCAGATCTGATGGTGGCAACCTTATCTGTGAAGAACTGAGCAAACTCCTCACTCCTCTCCTGTGAAAAGACTCCACCAGGCTGAAGACAGATTGGACTGTGCAATCTGTCAACAGTCCAGAAGAGCTGAGCTGGTCAGTTCTGCGCAGCATCAATCTCCCTGGACAGGAACTCTGCCTTCTTATGGGTGAATGCTGATTGACAAACCCCATAGGGGTCCATCAATCTAAGTCTGTCACACTTCAGGCCCGACTTCCGCCAGCTCCTCTCTAGCCTTCGTCCCACTCTCCTGAACTCCTTCAAAGTTCCATCAAACCATGGGGACCTTGGGTGAAGAGTGAGGGGGCAAACACAAACAGGAGCTATGGAATCCAGGGCTGCTATTGCTGCCTTATTATAGGCAAGTGCTAGATTCCCTCTGTCCATGTACTCACTCTGTATACCTGATAGGTCCAGCACGGCCATTAGTATGATAACTTGTTGTGTGAGTCTTTTTGATGTCAAGAGGTTTGCATGTTTCTCACACAATAGTTGAAAGGTAGTTAGTGCCTCTGTCTGAATGCAGGAATGCTGGGGTACTGTTATGACAAATGATTCTGTTGAGGAAGGCCCTTGCCACTGTGGCAGCTTTAATGTCTTCTAGGGGAATTAATTCCAAGTACTTTGTAAGGTAGTACACAATAACAAGAATGTGTTTGTTGCCAGAGTCAGATCATGTGGGTAAAGGACCAAGCATGTCTGTGCTGACTCTTTGGAATGGCTCAGTGGCTACAGGCATTAGAATGATGTGTGACTTTGTTAGTTTGGCAAGAGGCTTTCTTTGGGAGCAGGGCTGGCATGATTTGATGAATCAGACAATGTCCTTGTTCTGGTGAGGCCAGAAAAGTGAAGCCTTATCTTTTGAAGAGTTCTGTGGATTCATATATGACCTCCAGAAAGTAGAGAGGCATGAGTGGATTGAAGAACTTCATTGACTAGAGAGGCTGGCACAACTAACTGTACATGAGTTCTATCCATGCGATGGCCCTTTCCTTCAATAGTCCAAATGTGAAAAAGTACACCATCATTAAGAAAGTATTGTGGCGCAAGGAACAATACATACTGCCGATGTTGCTTTTGTTGTGGTAAAGTTTTTCATTGTAATTTTTTTTTTATTGTTTATTTTTTACCCTTGTAAGTCTGATGAGCAAACTGCATGTTTTCACAGATGGCAAGCATACAATAACATTACAAAACAAAATACATAAAAAGTACATAACATAGTGACTACATGAAAAAATAATATTAATAAGTACATTCTTGGGAGGTTTGTAAATGCCTCTTTAACATTGACTTAAAATACAGTACAGACTTGCAATTTAATTTTTTCAGCCTGGAGGCAATTAATAAAAGAGTCACCCCTATAAAGCAATGATTGCTGTCCTGATAATTTCTTAAAAAATGGAGCATTGAATGTAAACTTGGATTGAGTTCTACTACAGTTGAAACTAACATACTTAGAAAAACAAGTGCTTACTGAATTAGGTAATAAGCTAGATTTGATTTTATACAAAACAATACACATTTTAAGCTGAATTCTATTAGTTAAAAAAGACAGAAGGAAAGTTTGAATAATAAACAATGATGGGTTCTGTAGGGAACTGAGGGCATGAATCTGAGAATGGAGTTATATGTAATAGACATTTTCCCTAAATGTTAACAGTTCATGGCTCCATATACCACCAGCCCATAATCTAGAACACTAAATAGAAAGCTATGCGCCAAAAGCTTTCTAGAGTCCATTGTTAAAAATGATTTTACTCTGTATAGACACCCTAATCTTTGATGGATTTTCTTGATAAGCAAAATAACATGATATTCAAAAGTAAGAGTAACATCAAATACAATCCCAAGATATTTAAATGTATCAACATATTCCATACAAATTCCACTGGATTCCTGAATAGGTGGAAGATGAGACGGACTACTGTTTTTGCTTGAGAAAAACATAGTTTTGGTTTTAGCAGAATTAAGTACAAGTCAATTGTAGGACAACCAGTTTTGGAAAGAATTAAAATTAATAATAATAAATTTTATTTGATATAGCACCTTTCACGCTTCAAGGCACTGTACAATAAGATAAAAACAACAATCAATAAATACAGATAAAAATCAAAGCAATTCAGGGTACATTGTTCCCCACAAATAGGTCTTCAGTGCCTGCTTAAAGCACCCCACTGTTCTGCACTCCCATAGCTGACGGGGCAGAGAATTCCAGAGGGTAGGTGCCACAAACCCGAAGGCACGCATACCAGATGACTTTAAACTTACCCTTGGAATCTCCAGCAGTTTGCAGTTTGGCAAGAGCCTCATTTATTATGGGATTGACCTTGTACATAACTGTGTCATCAGCATAAATTATAATAGAACTAGAAGGACATGAGGTTGGGGCATCGTTCATGAGGAGAGAAAAAATTAGGGGGGCCAGGACTGATCCCTGAGGGATACCACATTTAATTGGTTTGGGGGAAGAAAAGTGACAGTCAATGGTTGTAACATGTGACTTATTCACAAGACATTGTGAAAACCATCCAATAGCTTCCTGAGAAAAATGCAATTTTCACAATATGCTGGGGAGCAAATTGTACTCCACCAGATCAAATGCCTTGGTGAGGTCCACAAAAAGAGCAGCAATCACGTGCCCTTTATCAAGGGCACATTGGATGCCACTAGTGAACCTCACCAATGCTGTTTCAGTGTTGTGTCCTACCTTGAAACAATGCTGACATGTAGTTAGCAGATTATATTTATTAAAGTACTTCAAGGCCTGGTCTAATGCTATTCTTTCCAAGATCTTAGACATAGAGGAAGGAGAGACATGGTCAGTAATTAGAGGCCAGTGATGGATTACCATCTTCATAAACAGGTCTCATTAAAGCATGTTTCCACAATTCTGGGAAAACACCAATTAAAAAATTGAAAATAATAGTTAAGGAGTATGAAAAAGTTTCAATACCCATCCTCAAAATTCGAATATATCAATGGAATCCATTAAAAAGTACAGTTTAGGATCATATCAAAGTATGTAATCCCTAATGGTTTCTGGTGTAACTTTTTGAATTGTAAACCTGGGAAAAACCTGAGAGTCAGGCAAAGGTAAATAATTTTTGACTAAGAAAGAATTAGACTGAGGTGACCTTAAGCTGTCAATGTCACCATAGTGGTTGTTAAAACATTCTGAGAACTGATCTAGTGTGCAGATTAATGTATCATTATTTTGAAGAGAAATTAGTTTATCTTTGGTTCCCTTAACCATTTATTTATCCAATCTCTTCCATGTATGTCTGGAATTGCTTGATGCTTTGTTCTGCTGATTAAAAAAAAACAACTTTAGCTTTTCTAATTTCAGATTTGCATTTATTTCTCAAAATTTTGTAGTTCAGGAGGAACCTACCTCTCTACTAGTTTTCCAACGTCAATTTCTTAATTTCATAAGATCAACAAGTCTTTAGTAATCCATTCTTGTTTAGATTACCTAATTCACATTTTTTTCAAGGGTGCCAATCTATCTACTATAGCTGCATAAAGTGTAATAAAGGTATCTAAAAGAAGATTAATATCAGAAATCAGTTCCAACTGGGGATCAATCGTTTCTTTACTGGTGAAGGCAATATCTTTAGCAGTCAAAGATGAAATCCACTTGAATTTTATATATCTTGGTTTTTGCTTTGCATTTTTAACAGACCATTCACATAGTACTGGGCAATGGTCACTTTTGCTATCAGGATCACTGTTCTAGTGATCTTGCATGGCTGGATGACCAGAAGCCAGTCAAGAATTGTACCTGATTTAGTTTTGTAATTGTGTCTGGTGATATCATGAATCATTTGGTGAATCAAGATTACAAGGCGGCTAAGGGTAAAATCCTGCTACTGGGGGATTTCAATATTCTTGATGTGGATTGGGCCACCCAGATGGTTGCTTCAGCCAGAAACACAGCCATCCTAGAATCCCTTCAGGGGGTTGGATTCAGGCAGCTAGAGCATGAGCCTACCAGGGACAAGTCAATTCTGGACCTGGTATGGACCAGTGGATTCAGAGTCAAAGAAAAACAGGTGGAAGGGCAGCTGGGGTCCAGTGACCACCACATGGTGTGGTTCAGCAAGGAGACATGAACTCAATCAAGCCATACAAGGGCAAGAGTATTATATTTCAGGAGGGCAGATTTCACAGAAATGGGTAGATGTATACAAGCAATCCTGGGAAAGGGAGAGATAGTACAGGGGGTGGGAAAACATTGGGAGAAACTGAAAGGAGCCATAGTGGATATAACAAATCAACGCATTAGGACAGTGATCAAAGGGAAAAGAAGAAGAAAACCACTATGGTTCTCCAAAGATGTGAGGGACAACGTCAGGGCTAGAAAGTTGAGTTTCAGGAAATATAAGGGGAGCCAAAGGGAAGAAGACAGGGAGGTGTACCTTGAATGTCTAAGGGAAGCAGGGAAGGCTGTTAGGAGGGCGAAGGTGCAGACAGAAGAGAGCTCAGCATAGTCTATAAACAAAGGGGATAAGGCATTTTATAGGTACATTAGTGAAAGAAGAAAAAACAGGGGGGAAGGATTGTGAGACTCAAAGGGGAGAAGGGACAGTGTAAGGAACGGGATCTGGACAAGGCAGAAATACCAAACAAATACTTCTGCTCAGTATTCATTAAGGAGGAGGCTGATCAAGGATCACAGTTGGATTGCAGATGCAATGGGGGGGGAGAAGTGAACACCAGTCCATTCGCAATGGAGAATGTTTGGGAAGAACTCACAAAGCTGAAGGTGGATAAGGCCATGGAGCCAGGTGGCATCCACCTAAGGATATTAAATGAGCTGTGAAGGGAACTAGCAGTGCCTCTGGTGGCCTTGTTCACAGAGTTACTCAACACGGGTGTCATTCTAGAGGACTGTAGAAAGGCACATGTAGTCCCACTGCACAAGAGTGGCAGTAGGGAGGAGGCAGGGAACTACAGGCCAGCCAGCATCATCTCAGTGGTGGGAAAGATCATGGAGATACTGCTGAAAAAAAGGATAGTGACACATTTGGAATCCAGAGGTGCGCAGGTTTTGAGGCAGCATGGATTCACAGCAGGAAGGCTATGTCAAATTGATCTAATCATTTTTTTAATTGGGTGACAAGGGAACTTAATCAGGAAGGGGCAGTAGACGTTGTCTACCTAGATTTTAGTAAAGCCTTCGACACTGTCCTACATAGAAGGCTGATTAACAAGATGGATAGTCTGGGCATGGGAGACAAGGCGATGAACTGGGTTAGGAACTGGTTAACAGACAGGAGACAGAGGGTTGTGGTAAATAGGGTACAATCTGGGGAGAGGGGTGTGACCAGTGGGGTACCACAGGGATCAGCACTAGGACCAGTCCTGTTCAATGTCTTCATTAGTGACATTGCAGAGGGGCCGGAAGGAAAGGTCTGCCTGTTTGCAGATGACACCAAGATCTGCAACAGGGTGGATACTCCAGAAGGGGTGCAGAAAATGAAGAGGGACCTGAAGAAGCTTGAAAGATGGTCAGAGATGTGGCAACTGAGGTTCAATGTAAAGAAGTGCAAAATAATGCACCCAGGTAGAGGTGACCCTAGAGAGAGAGCTACAGGTTGCGGGGGGAGTAGCTGACTGTCACCAAGGAGGAAAGGGACATAGGGGTTATCATCTCTGATGACCTTAAAGTATCAAAACAGTGTACAAAGACAACAGGGAGGGCCAGTGGTATGCTGGGATGCATACGTAAGGGTATCTCTAGCAGGAGGCAGGAGGTGGTGATGCCTTTTTTATAAAACATTGGTAAGGCCTCACCTGGAGTACTGCATGCAGTTCTGAAGACCACACCTGTGCAAGGACATAGATAAAGTGGAGACTATCCAGAGAGGTGCAACACAGATGGTGCAGGACTTACAAAACAAAACATATGAGGAGAGAATAAGAGACCTTAATATGTACTCACTGGAGGAGAGGAGACAACGGGGGTACAAGATTGAAACTCTCAAGTACCTTAAGGACATAAACAAGGTGCAGGTGGGGGAGCTTTTCCAGTGCAGAAAAAGTACTAGAACAAGGGGGTACAATATGAAATTGGAGGGGGGTAGATGAAGGAGAAATGTGAGAACGTTTTTCTACACAGAAAGGGTGGTCGACACATGGAATAGTCTGCCACAGGAGGTAGTTGGGGCAAGCACAGTGGAGGGGTTTAAGCATGCTTGGGACATGCACAAGGGAAGCCTGAGAGGGGATGGAGTGATGGCAAGCCATTGATCACGTCGGGTCAGTGGCCACATACAATGTATAGGGCTTATGGGCAGACTGGATGGGCCTAGTGGTCCTTGTCTGCTGACAGTTTCTATGTTTCTATGATAAGGCTGTGGTACCAAATGGGATGTATCCCAGGGTACAGAGGGAGCTCAGGGAAGTGCTAGCTGCTCCACTGACTGCCTTGTTCAACAGTTCACTGAAAATAGCATTAGTTCTAGATGACTGTAGAAGGGTTGATATGATCCTTCTACATGAGGTAAGAGTGAAGCAAGGACAAATTTAACAACTACAGACCAGTCAGTCTATCTTTCATGGTGGGGGAAAATAATTTAAACCCTGATAAAAGGCAAACTGGTAGATTACCTAGAAGCCAAGATGCTGCAGGACCACAGGCAGCATTGATTCATAGGGTAAGGTCATGCCAAACAAACCTGATAGATTTCCTTGCCTGAGTGACCATGGAAATAGACCAGTGGAGGCCAGTGGACATAGCCTACAGTATCTCTACTTCAGCAAGGCCTTTGACACTGTGTCACACAAAAGGCTGATTAAGAAGCTGACAAATTCAGGGTTACTGGGCCAAAATGGTAAATTGGGTTTGCAGCTGGTTAACATATAGGGGGTAAGGGTAGTAGTAGTAAACTGCATGCACACTAAGGCCAGGGGAGTGGTGTTACCAGCAGTTACTCCAGGGTTCAGTGCTGGGACCCTGTGTTTTTCAATACCTTCATTGGATACATTGTCCAGGAATTAGAGGGGGAGGTATGTCTTTTTGTACATGATACCAAGATCTGTATGGACACCTAGGAGAGAGTGGAGACAATGCACAAGTTTCTAAGAAACCTAAATGAGTGGTTGAAGGCATGGCAGTTGAGACTTATTGCCAAAAAGTGTACAGTAATGTACCTAGGGCATACGAACCCCAGGAATGAGTATAGGATCCGGGAGACTTCTGGGAAGTTGCTATGTAGGAAAAGAACCTCAGGGTTATTATCTTAGAGGACCTCAAGGTGGAAGTGCAGTGTCCATTGTGTGGGCAGGACTACTAGGATGCTGGAGTGCACATGGAGGGGAATGACCTGCAGAAAGAGGCAGGTGGTGTGGCCACTGTACAGATCTCTGGTATGCCTCCACCTAGTACTGGTACTTGGTACCTAGTACTCACTGACAGAGACAGTATTGCAGATGTCAAGGTGAGAGACCACCTGGGCACCAGTGACCACCGTATGATGTGGTTCAATATAAGTGCAACTGCATAATCAAACCACACAAAAGCAAAGATCCAGAACTTCAGGATGGCAGATTTTATGAAGACGGGTGAATGCCTCTGTGATGACCTGGTAGGGATGGATGGCCAGAGTGGGGTGGAAGAACAGTAGGCAATACTAAAAGGGAGCACAGTAAAAGCAACTCTGAGTCAAACAAGTGATCAAAAGTAATACAAAAAATAGACCACTACTGTTCTCGAAAGAGTTGGATGAAAAGGTAAAGACTAAAAGGTAGCATTCAGAAACTATAAAAAACACAGATGAAGGAGGATAGGCAGGTGTATAAGGAGAAACAGAGGGAAGTAGGGAATGCAATAAGGAGTTCAAAGGCACAAACTGAAGAGAGAATAGCCCAGATAGAGACAAGACATTTTTTAGGTACCTCTGCAGGTCAGTGAAAAGAGGAAGATGAGGGATTGGATTGTGAGGTTAGAAAGGGAAGGGGGAACTGTGCAGTGGGGACCAGAAAAAGGCAGACATTCTGAAAAATACTTCTGTTCAGTATTCACAGAGGACAGAGAAGGGGAGGGGCCACAAAAAGTAACAGGAGCATTGGCGGCAGAGGAGTGGACACAAGACCATTTTTGGAATCCTGAAGAGACTCGCTAATCAAAAAGTGAATAAAGCAATGGGGCTAGATGAGGTGCTTCTAAGGGTAATGAGGGAGCTCAGGTAGGTACTGGGTTCACCTCTGACAGTTGTTTTTTACAGCTGATTGGAAACAGGAGTGGTTCCAGAAGACTGGAGGAGGGTAGTTGTAGTGCCACTTCACAAAAGTGGCACTAGGGAAGAGCCTGGCAATTATAGGCCAATCAGCTTGACATCGGTGGTGGAGAAGATAATGACATAACTGCTGAAGGAAAGGATTGTGGAATATCTTGAATCCAGTGGGTTACAAGACCCAAGGCAGCATGGTTGCTCAGGGGGGAGGTCATGTCAAATGAATTTAAAAAAATTCTTTGGCTGGATGACAAAGGATTTAAATCAGGGTGGAGCAGTGGACATGGCCTACCAAGGTTTCAGTAAGGTTTTTGATACTATTCCACACAGGAGACTAATAAGGAAGCAGAGTAGCTAAGGAGTGGGTCCAAAGGTGGCAAACTGGGTAAGAAATTGGTTAGGGTTTAGGTGACAGAGGGTGGTGATATACAGAGTTCACTCCAAGGAAGGAAGGGTGACCTGCAGGGTGCCTCAGATATCTGTAAATCCAAAAAGCAGTGTCACTCGGGTCTCTCACAATAGGCAAACACTGTAACGATGCAGTAGTGAAATTTATTTTAAACAGAAGTAAGGACCAACAATGAAAAGGACTGCCTCCTGTCCACCCAGCACTTTGACTCCTCGTGTGTCCTCCTTACGGATGCCTAATGGATCAGTGCTGGGATACATCTTCTTTAATAGCTTTATAAGTGACATTGCAGAGGAGCTAGAAGGGAAGGCCTGTTTCTTTTCAGATGGCACCAAAATTTGCAATAGGGTGGACACTCAGGAGGGGGGGCAGAGACATGAGAAAACTAGAGGCATGGTCAAGACATGGCAGCTAGGTTTCAATGCAAAAATGTGCAAAATTATGCACAAGAAACATAGAAACATAAAAGTTGACTGCGGATAAGGACCGCAAGGCCCACCCAGTCTGCACATTTCTTTTTCTAACTTATGAATGTGCCCTCGGCCTTTGCTCTGTCAATGGCCTATCTGTTCATGCTCATCTGTATTGCTCCCTTCTGCCTATCCCATGCCTGTTTGAAGTCCTGCACTGTATGCATATCCACCACTTCCTGAGGTAGGCTGTTCCATGCATCCACCACCCTTTCTGGGAAAAAGAACTTCCTCACATTATTCCTTAATCGGCCTCCCTCTAATCTCATGCTGTGTCCTCTTGTCCTGTTATTTTTCTTATAGTGAAGCAGTAAAAAGATGCAGGGTAATCATAGGGTAATCATACTGAAGGACCTAAAGGTGCAACAAAGCAGTCGGGAGAGTCAGTGGGTTGCTAGGGTGCATAGGGAGGGGTTTCATCAGCATAAAGAAGGAAGTGGTGTTGCCTTTATATAGATCTCTGGTAAAATCCCACCTAGAGTACTGTGTCTAGTTCTGGTGAACACATCTCTGGAAGGACATAGACGGAGAGGAGGCAGTACAGTGGAAGGCAACAAAAATGGTGCAAGGTCTTCATCACAAGCCATAAAAGGAGAGACTAAATGGCATCAATGAATAAACTCTGGAAGAGTGGAGAGAGAGGGGATATGATAGAAACAGCCACATGGAAACATAGACTTTGACAGCAGATAAGGACCACTTGGCCCACCTAGTCTGTCCTTATGTCTGCCCCATGCATTCTTGAATTCCTCCACTGTTTTTGACCTCACAGCCCCCTCTGGAAGGCTGTTCCATGTGTACACCACCCTCTCCTTGAAAGAAAACTTCCTCGTGTTACACCTGAGATGTCCCCCCTCTATCTTCAATTGTGCCCCCTTGTTCTTGCACATCTCTTTCTCTGAAAGATGTTACCCTATTGGACTTTGTTGTTTACCTTGAGTTACTTGAAACCTTTAAATACCTTACAAGGGTAATCTCTGTACAGGAGGGAAGAATTTTTCAGATGAATGGGTGCTCAAGAAGAAGGGGACATACTGGAGCTGGAGGGGTTAGAGTCAGGAGAGATGTGAAGTACTTCTTCACAGAGAGTGGTAGATTCCTGGAGTAGCCTTCCAGCAGAGGTGGTGTTGGCAGAAAAAGTGGTGGGGTTTAAGATTTCATGAGTCAAACACAAATAAATCATACTGAAAAGGAAGTGGAGAGGGAGAAATAGCTGTAGATCAAATATGGTCTGCAGTACTGTTGTACTGTAGGTATGGAAAAATAGGTAGATTGGGTGGGCCAAGGGGTCCTTATCTGCCATCACATTCTATGTCTTTGTATCTATTTTATTGAATTTGGGTAAATGGGTGGCCCCACTGAGACCAAGTCTCCCTTTTTCAGGGATGACCTGGGATTAGTTACATATACAGAAGGCACAGTACATGTTTAAATGCAGCATGAACAAGATAAGCATGATTAGCAG
Organism: Neoceratodus forsteri; assembly: GCA_016271365.2. Classification (NCBI taxonomy): domain Eukaryota; kingdom Metazoa; phylum Chordata; order Ceratodontiformes; family Ceratodontidae; genus Neoceratodus; species Neoceratodus forsteri. The sequence goes on from CM057451.1 coordinate 998,429,460, forward strand.
TTTACACAGAACTAAGTAATACAGTATAAACAGACAAGTAGACTTGTGCAGCCAGTTACATACAATGGTTGGGCCTGTACATGATTAGGTATAAGTTACATATACGGTGGTAATTATATTTAACCAAATGACTTTTTATGGAAGTACAAACATACATCTTAAATGGTACTCAAGTAAGTACTGTGTTTATACATCAGTAGTAGCATACCACAAATTAAGAAGAACAGGCTCAATGGCACTTTGCCAAACATAGTCTACTAGTTAAAGGTCAGCAGGTAGAGGCGCACTTAGAGAAGAGGAGTACTTTTAGTGAATGTTTAAACGAGGGCAGTGAGGGGCAGTTCTGCAGGGTGGTCTGTGTTTGCATGTTTTTATATTTCTAGAATACTGTGTCTGGTTCTGGAGGCCACACCACAGGAAAGATATAAAAAGGACTGAGGCAGTTCAGAGAAGGGCAAAAAGATTGTTCAAGAGTTGTAAGGGAAGCGTTATGAAGAGAGACTCAGAGATCTCAACATATATACTCTGGATGACAGGAATGTGATAGGTGATATGATTGAGACCTTCAAGTATCTCAGAGGAATGAGTAGTTTGCCAGGAAGGAGACTTTTCCTAGAATGGATGAGCTCCAGCACATGGGAACATGAAATGAAACTGGAAATGGGAAATTTCAAGAAGCATGTAAGGAAATTCTTCCTTACACAAAGGGTCAAAGAATCATAGTATCGACTGCCAGTTGAAGAGGTGGAGGTAGAAATGGTGGGAGGCTTCAAACATGCATTGGACAGATACAGGGGCATATTACAGAAGCAGGGAGTGGGGGAGTCCCAGAAACCTGTTAGGGTCTGCGGAGGTACAATAGGCAGGGAACAGTTGGGCAGACTGGGTGGTCTTATCAGTCCTTTTCAGTCAACAATGTTCTCTGTTTTTAAATTTCTATGCCAATATTCATGATATAAAGTAATAATTTCAATCAGCCTTCTTGTCATTCTACTGTGGTGATGGACCTATACATTAAGGAGCGTGCTAAGGGCAGCCAATAATAGCATATTTCCAGACAGGCACCTGTAACCTAATTCTGTTTTCTTATCTCCAGGTAAATGACACTTATGTCACTTACACCATCAGTTTCCAGTCTACAGATCCTGCTATAGGTGGTGTAATCCTTTACAATGATGCACAGATAAATTATAGCTGTTCTTACCCATTGGACATGATCACAAGCCTTGACGTAACTGTGAATCCTGTGAAAAGGTAAGGCTTCACTGAAATACCTTTACCTTTCAGCTTCTCTCACTGCTTGCTCCTATCTTCTTGTCAACTTCCATGTGGGCCTCCTCTACTGCTTACTTCCCACCTCACTCTGTCTATGAATTTCCACCCCACCCACCCACCCAACTCCTCTTGATATGTCCCTGGCACTTATTTTTCATGTAGTACTTCATAACAAAGTTAAATTGATATAACTGCTAATGTTGCTTTATTGTTGTATATACCCCATCACCAAAAGCTAATAAATAAATGCCTGTCATAGCTTACTGTATACTTAGTTTTGTTTTGCCCTCTCCATTTGTATTTGATTGACCTCTATTTAATGTTTCTCCCCCAACTGTTTCTGTTTCCATTTGTTTTTTATTGTTGAAACATTGTTCAATGTGCTTACACAACTGGAAGAGATAATATGAGATGATTCTTGTGTAACTTGATCTGCTTTGTGGCTTTCCACCTATCTATCATGGGATATACCACCCTGTAGGGGTACGATGCAAGGAACCCTAGAGGAGTGTTCCCCTACAGGTGCCAGGAATGAATGCATCGGCTAAAGGTAGGTTAGGAAGAAGCCCAAAAAGAATAGCCTAAGATGTTGAACTTTGAACAGGCGAGGATGATGATTGAATTCTGAGAAGAGAAGGGCTGACTTCCCAAGGAGAGAGGGTCATGCCGGGGCCACAATCCGCCTCCGTCCAACAACAGAACCTAACTAACTAACCAGCCAAAGAAGGCACCAATGAACCTAACTAATTAACCAAAGATAGCACTAACTCTAACTAATATTATTACCAGTGGCATGGAGGAAAGGAAAAACACCCTTTGAGGAGGAAACCTTTGGGGATCCAAGGCCTAGGTCACCTTCCCTCCAGGCTGATGACTTTTGATTTGAGGATGTATGTCATTAAAAAGAAGGGTTCAGTAACAAGAGGAATACGAGTAGGGTGGATGATGATGGAATAGAGAAAATCCTTAAAAGAGAGCACAGATCAAAAAGGGAACATGAGGCTGCAGGTAGATCGAAGAAGGAACATGAGGCAACAATGAATACTTTCTTTGTCGATGGGAGGGAGTAAATCCATGTAGAAGTCAGAGGAGCAAGGGGTATCCAGATGTGCGCACAAGGAGATTCCAGATGTGCTGATGAGAAGACCGAGGACAATGCAGACTGGATTGATTGAGCGAAGTGAGTGAGCAGACACTGAGGTTGAAGAAGCATGCTTGATTATGCGATGTAAATCATTAGACTTTGAACAATTAGACCCTGAGGTTGTAGTCAATGAGGTAGCATAGGATTCAATGATAGGAATGTTTGAGTAAGCGATGTAAACAGATGAACCTTGAGGTAAGGCTGAGTGAATGATGACTGGAGTTATGAACTCGATAAGTCCGGCAGGATAGCCGCATGTTGATAACATGGAATAGGAGTCATGATAGGTATGCCAGAAAAGAAATATCGATAGCAGGCTATGAGTGGAGTGAATCCTGGATGACCAATATGGAATTTGAAAGAGGAGGAGACAGAAATGAACTTGTAAGAAGGAAGTAAAAGGAAGTAGGCTCCTCAAAAGGAGGTAGACTCCGAGGCCAAGAAGGTAGATCTGGAATCAGAGGCAACTCAGGTTGAGCGATCGAGGAGCAAAGCTGGATGAGATATGATGAGGAGTGATGTATGATGAGGAGGGAAGCTAAAAGTGGAGTGAAGCCATGATGGCCGGTACTAGAAAAGGCCTTAGGACAAGGAAGGCAAAATTAGGAAACAAATGAGGTACGATGATGGACTGAAGCCATGGAGGCTGGTAGCTGGTAGAGGAAAGTGAGGTATGAAAGGACAAAGGACGGTAGGGAGGTCAATGGGGTAGCATAGGACACAGCTGATACGGGATGAGAAATGCAGTAGGGTGAGCTGGATGAGGTGGCACGCAGGTGAGATTTGATGGAAGGCCAGATGGAGTCAGTCATAGATGGCCCAACTATGTGAATGGCAGAGTAAGCAAATAGATAACTGTGGCATGATGAGAGATAGAAGCCATGACTGGAGTGAATCCTTGATGGCTGATGATGGATGGAATCAGAAACCTGATACATGCGGGATGAGGGCCGTGGATCAATGAGGTTGGCATATGAGTAATGATAGGTATTCTCAAAGAGAAACATTGGCAGGAGAGCGCCAAATGGGGCAGATGGGAGAATGCCAGGATGGAGGTGTAGAAGGCAGGATCACAGGAGGAGAAGGCCAGCCAGCCTTGAGCCAAGGTCAATGGACAGGAAGGCATGTCCAGAAGTGGAGATTGAGGAGATTCGAGGTAGCAGGGACCACAGGACTTTGGCACCGAGATGCCCTGTGGACTACAGTAAGAGGAAGATACGAAGGAGGAGGAGGGTGATGGTGGGAGAGGGTCAGATACAGGGACCAGAGAGGGTACGCTTGAGAATATGGGAGTGAAATGGATGATAGACGAGGAGGAGGTAGTTTGATATGGAGAGGCAGAGTTGAAGTTAGCAGGTATATAGGCCAGGGTTAGATTAAAAATTTTGCAGATGATACTAAACTGGAGCTGGGGTAGAGAACCGAAGAGAGCGAATTTGAGAAACCAGGTGGCATGAATTTAGAAAACTAGAACAATAGTGCTCCAAGGCAGTGCCAACTGAGCGTGCACGAAGGGAACAGGCTAGAAACAACTGTAAGGGACAGAGAATGTGGTTTGATCATCAGCACTAGTGCGTTGCCCAGCAGAGAGGTAGCGAAGGAAAAGTATACCAATGAAGATGTAGCAGAGTGGAAAACTTCCCCCGTTGTGAAGGCAAGGTGCAGTATATGCACACATGGCACTTCAACCAAATGAACCTAGGAAGCGGGTAAGCGTTCCGTGCCACAAAGTTGAACGGCAAGATAAGAACACAACTTTCCACCAAATGTAGTGACAATACCAGGAAGGAATGAAGCATAGAAGGGATTCAATTGGAAGTAGAACATGCCAAACTAAACAATGCACTAGAAAGCAACAGTTCGGCATTGCAGGAGGAGGACAAACAGCTGCAGGAAAAAAGGGAGCTGAGAAAGTAATACATACCGGAAGCAGGAATGCTTGTTGCAGCAGCAGGAGTTGAGCAGAAGTGAATGGGGTGGAGGGGGCAGGTGAGAAATGGAGCAGTGGAGCCATGAGTGGGTGGATAGAGAGAGAGAGAGAGAGAGAGAGAGAGAGAAGGAACAGAACCACCAGCACAAAAGGAGGGTGTTTGCCACGACTGTCCCAAGGTGTAAGAAGAAGTGTGCACACTGCAGTCCAAGGCAGCAATGGAGCCAGAAAACTGAAACAATGGCAGGAAAAGCAAGGATTGCAGGAGACCCAACTGAAACAAGTCAGGAAATTAGCAGCATGGTCCTAGGAGCTGGATGCAGCTCAAATCCAGACTCAGGCAGGTTGCAGGGGTTGGCAGTGGGTGCCATCAATAGTGTGGGGGGATGCGAATGAGCAGAGTGAGAGGAGACTTGAAAGTGTCAATGAATAAGGGGCCAGCACAATGAAGCAGCAGCAACTGCGGGAAGAGAGAGAAGGCATGGTGAAATGTGCCGAAGAAGGCAAGGAGGAAAAAATAGGTAGTCGGAGACATTGCAAAGACAAGGGGAAACACAGCCGTCAAAATGGAAAAGTGCCTCACAAAAGCACTAGCAAAAAGGCAAGAAGGAGGGGTGGAAGAACAATGGGGAAACATCAAAACTGCCATCACAGAGGCAGCAAGCCTTTGTGTGAAGCAAATAAATAAATAAAAATGAAAGAAAAAACACTATGGTTCTCAAAAGAGGTGGTGGAGAAGGTCAGGGAGAAAAAGATAGCATTCAGGAAATATGAGAAAACACAGAAGGAGCAGGACAGAGCACTATTTCAGTTAATGCAGAAGGAAGTAGGGAAGGCAGTCAGAATAGCAAAGGCCCTAGCCAAGTAAAAGATAGCCAAGTCAGTTAATATGGGGGATAACACCTTTTATAGGTACATTAGGGAGTCAAGAAAAACGATAGGAGGGATAGTAAAGCTTTATAAAGGGGAGGGTCGGTGGGCAGAGAGTGACAGTGAAAAAGCAGGGCTACTGAATGAATACTTCTGCTCAGTATTCACAAAAGAAGAGGAGGTGGTGGTACCTAATAAAGTCAATAGAAGTACTCTGGATAGGGGGTCTATACTAGTCCTTTCACAGAAGAAAGAGTTCTGAAAGAACTCCTAAAACTGAAGGTGGACAAAGCAATGGGGCTTGACAGTATTCACCCCCAGAATTCTAAAAGAACTAAGGGGAGAACTAGGGATATCACTGACTACACTTTTTAACAAATCATGGGAGGTTGGTGTGGTATCTAAGAAGTGGAGGAGGGTGGATGCGAGTCCCCTTCACAATAGTGGGAGCAAAGCAGAGGCAGGAAACTACACACCTGTTAGGTTGACCTCTGTGGTAGGGAAGATGGTGGACTCACTTCTGAAAGAAAGAATTGTTGAGTACCTAGAGGTCAGCAGGGCACATGACCCAAGGCAGCATGGATTCACAGTGGGAAGGTCATGTCAGATGAATCTAGTAGATTTCTTTGACTGGGTGACCAAAGTAGTAGACCAGGTAGGGGCTGTGCACATGGCCTACCTAGACTTTAGCAAGGCATTTGACACAGTCCCACAGAAAATATTAATAAACAAATTAGTCAGCCTGGGAGTGGGTCCCAGGGTGATAGCCTGGGTATAACATTTGCTTAACAACAGGACACAGAAGGTAATAGTAAATGGAGTCCACTCCAAAGAAAGGGTGTTTACTAGTGGGGTACTACAGGTTTCAGTACTGGGTCCAGTCCATTTTAAAGAGACTTACCAAGTTAGCCCATTGCACCAGGCAGTTTGGTGCCTTCCCTCTCAGACATGCTTTCTATGTATATTTGACCTGAAAATATGCACTTGTATTTTATTTCTATCACTTGTAAATTCTTCTTTACTTGGGCACAGGCACTTCCCCATTCTAAGCTACACCTCCTGCACTGCCCTGCACTCAGGGAATTTCTGATGTAATCACAGGGTGAGCACAGGGATGCACTACATTATAATCTATGGGGGACACTTTTATGATCATTTTTATGTTGATTGCGTACATGCACAAGAAACATATTGCAACAGCTTTCTTGAGAAGAAGGTTGTGGAGGTGCTGCACTGTTGTGGACAATGCCCCCACAGCCTTTACAGGCTTGGCCTGCTTCACTCAATGCTGTGGCATGCTGCTGCTGACACTAGTTCAGCCAGCGTGCCACAACATTCTAAAAAAGTAGCCGCTGCAATCAGGGGCCACCTTGTCATTGCAGCATCAGCCATTCACTGCAATGAAGGAGCGACCCGTCATTGCAAGGCGGGATCTTGCAATACTGGCATTTGTGTGAACACGGCGGCAGCTTGCCGCCGTGTTCACAAACAATATTAACCCCCCCTGCTGAGGGGGTGCTCAATCCCCCTGGCAGCATGTCCACCTCCTCCACATGTTTGTTTGCCGATTGGGCTCCCACTCGCCATCGGCTGTGCCCTGAGATTTATGTTGCCGACGGGGAGCCCACTCCCATCAGCATTATGTAACACCCCGCTTTGGTTGTCTGCTGACAGGGTGCACAATCCTCATTGGCATAATGTCCCTCCTCTTGTGTTGTGTGCCAATGGAGGTGCCCAGTCCCCTGTTGGCTACAGCTGGACCCCCCAAAAAAGACTCCCTTGCCACGCTAGGGTGCCCCTGTAAAATTAAAAACAGTCCCACGATGTCTTTTCTTTTTTTTTTCAAACCTGTGAAGAAGAAAACGTCTCTAGGCGGTCTCCTTGGTCCCCTCTCCCACAGCCCGCACCCATCCACTGTGCACCCTGCCTCCCCACACCCCCACCCCATACTTACCTCCGGAATCTGGCGCGATGATCTTCGTTGGACCAGGAAAACATGTGTACTCTTCAAAGCCAACCGCAAACTGAGAAAATTCCGGTAAGCTGTATAATGGAATAAATAGGGTTTTTTTGAAGTTTGATGCATATCGCAGGCATTTTTGGGAATTTTGGCACCAAATTTTCAACATGGGGATTTTGGGACCCCTCCCTGTTAATTCTATCACTGTCATGGCATTAATCGGCCCTGAAAGGTGATTTTGCCATCACTGCGTGGAATCACATTTCATCACTGATTAATGAAACAACACTGATTAATGAAACAACAGTGCCAGAGTTCATGAGGTAGGCTCTCAAAAATCCTATGTTGCAAATTTGGTGGGAAAAATCCAAAAAATGACTGTTTTACGAGCATGCGTTGTGCAGTTGCTATGCAAGCTCATAACTTTGTGAATTTGCAATATTTTCACCCCATATTTTCAACATTGCCATTTTTTCAGACCTCCATGTGAACAGTACAGCTGTCATTTTTGATACCCTGTTCAAAATGTGTTTTCGCACTTCCAGCGCACAATAGCGTGGTCACTGTGGAAAATCAGTGTTCAGGACATATTAAGAAAATCACACTGACACTGTTCATGAGCAGAGGTCCTAAAATGCCTGTGTTGAAAATGTGGTGACAATACTCCATAAAATGAGTGAGTTACGAATGTGCATTGTGCAGTTTCCACGCACGTGCATACCTTCGCAACTTTGCAATATTTTCACTGTCCAAAACAAAAGAAGGTGTCAACAGTCAAAGGCCAGGCTGAAGAGATGGGCCTTTAGCCTCCCTTTAAATACCTCAATTGAAAAAGCTTCCCTGACTGCAGGTAGAAGCGAGGTCCACAGGGCCAGCCTAGAGACACTAAAAGCCTGATCTCCCAAGGTTTTGTGCTGAACCCTGGGAACATCCAGGAGGCCTCTCGAGGAGGAGTGGAGGGAGTGAGCAGAGGACACCAGTGTCAGGAGCTCAGACAGGTAACTGTACTCGTGGGATCAAATGGAGTCCAGCACATGGTCAGGATTGTAGAAATCAAACTTAAATTTATTCATACAGCAGGCAAAATAAATGGACTAAAGGCGAAAAAATAAAATAACACTAAGCAGAATGAAAAGAAAATACAATTCTACAGTTATATTCACTGAAGAAAGGATTTGCCTAGAAACTGGATAGACAACTGGTAGGCTTGCCTCCCTACCACACACTGACTTAATACACTCTTTTGCACTCAATATATACTGTGGTCAGATCACATGGTACAGGAAAAATCCTCCCTGTACAGAATTAATCTAACTTTTTAACAGCAAACACAGTTAATATTTCACCTGAGTTTCAGTTTAGGCATTCATTTCACCACTACATGGTTTTCTGGTTCATTAAAGTTAAAAATTTATAGTAATTTCATCTTTTACCCTTTTTCTGAGGGCAGCAGACTCCTCCCATCAGCTTTCTTCATAAAAGAGGTGGCTCAAGGGCCGGCCGGCACTGTAGACAGATGGAAAGCTAAGAGAAGAGGCTGCTGAACAAACAAGCCATTTTCAGGTCAGTTGTTTTTACTATTTATAACATTCGGAGCATACAGCTTACACAGTGTGACTAGCCTAACAAAATAAACTACCTAATATAATTCAGCCAGGTGGCTTTACAAACACCAAACAGCTCAAACCCTGCTTTACTTTTGAATGTTTGCACACAGTTTGCTGGCTACAAGAAGCTGTATTCGCTTCAGTGACTTCACTTGCACTGAAGAAATGCAAACCCTGAAGTTCTCAGCATCAGGCTAAAGAGCTATTTCTCTATTTCAGTACTGACATGGAAGTGCTCACTAAACAGTGCAAAAATTCACATAAAGTCTTAGAAACCTTCTATGTGAAACTATATGGGGGATTTTCCACAGTCAAACAGCAGTTTTGGCAATATCTGGGTACAAAACAAAGAAAGAGGACACAAAGGGAGATTAGGGAGAGAGAGAGAGACTACTCACAGGTGGCCATTCCGTGAGCAGGGAACAGATGAAATAAACAAAAGAATACAGGGACAGAAGAGAGATCAGAGAGCTAAGTACTGTTGCAACAGGTTTCTACACAGAGGGAAAGTTCCTGTTTTCCAGCCCAAATAATTGAAACTTTAGCTGCCATTTGACTGCAGATAGGTATTTACAAACACCCATTTAACACTTCAAAATACACGGGGATAGAGAGCAGACAGCCCCTACCACAGTAACCAAGACACAGTCTGTATAGGGCCTTAAAGGTGAGAAAACCCATCTTGAAAAGAACCCTCCACCTGACTGGCAGACAATGCAGAACACACAGGACCGGAGTCACATGACTGGACCTCGAAAGGCCCATCAGCAACTGGGCCGCTGCATTCTGAATTAGCTGCAGCCTGCTGAGGGTCCCTCCCATGACTCCGAAGTACAGAGCATTGCAGTAGTCAAGCCTAGAAGTCATGAAGGCATGTACTAGTGTCTGCCGGTCCTCAGGTGGAATGAGGGGTTTAATCTGGGCAATGTTCCACAAGTGGTAGAAACCATTGCTGACTACAGCTGACACCTGATCTGCAAAGGTCAATCTGCAATCAAGGATCACATCCAGATTTCACACCCTCGGAGAAACCACCTATGGAGCAGACCCCAGAAAAAGTCCAGAACCAGCCCCTGTTGGCAAGCCATCATGCCTGCGATCAGGCTCGATCACCAGTACCTCAGTCTTAGCCGGGTTTAGTCTCAGCCAGCTGCCTGCAAGCCATCCAGTCATTGATTTTAGACAGACAGCTGTTAAGCAAGTCAACTGCTCCTGATATTCCGGGTGCAAAACACAAATACAGTAGGATGTCATTTGCATAGCAGTGAAACTCCACACTGTAGTGTCGAATGATCTCGCACAAGTGCAGCATGTGCACTGCGAACAACATTGGCAACAAGATCGAGCCCTGAGGTATTCTGCAAGACAGAAGCATTGGGGAGGAGGAGAAATTCTCCATCACCACCCGCTGCACTCTGTTCAAGAGATAGGACACAAATCATTTTATGATGGTGCTGGCAAGTCCACAAAACTCACAGAACTGATCAAGAAGCACAACGTGATCCACAGTGTGAAAAGCTGAAAGAGATCGAGGAGCATGAAAACCGACCTGTCTCTTCTATCTCTAGCCCTGAGCAGATCATTATGCACTCTCACTAGAGCAGTCTCATTGCTATGTTTGTCCCAAAAACCCAGCTGGAAAGACTCATAGATATCTAAGGACATCAGGTGATCCTCAATCTGATGTGCCACCAGTTTCTTGACAACCTAGCTCAGAAACGGCAGGTTGGAGATCAGATGGAAATTTGCCAGGATGTCTTGGTCGAGGGAAGATTTCTTTAGGAGGGGCTTCACCAGTGCTTCTTTCAAAGCAACTGGGAAGACCCCTCCACCATCGAGCATCTAGCAACCCTGGCAAACACCGGGCCAATGGCATCGACACATCCCATTAAGAAACACGTTTTTGCCAGGTCCAGTTTGCAAAAGGTGTGCTTCAGCTTCAAAATCACCTTAGTCACTTTAGACACCACCACTGGCCTAAACTCCTCCCAGGCAGACAGAGTACCTCTAAAACTCCCAACTCAATCACTGCAAGGCAAAGGCCTCCCTGGGTGAATCCCCGACTGGCTGGCTGACACGCTGTCTGAGAAAAACAGAGCAAACTCTTCACACAAAGTTGCTGAAAAACCTTTTTTAGGCCAGAGACAGGCAGGTTGTAAAAGCCTTTCCACGGTCTGAAAAAGCTGAGATGGTCTGTTTCTCCCTACAGCAATTACCCTGGGCAAATCTGGTGGGAAAAATCCAAAAAATTACTGTTTTACGAGTGTGCATTGTGCAGTTGCTAAGCAGGCTCGTAACTTCACAAATTTGCAATATTTTCACTCCAGATTTTCAGCATTGCCATTTTTCCACACTTCCTTATGAACAGTGCATCTGTCATTTTTCACATCCTGGCCGAGATGTGTTTTTGCTCTTCCGGAGCACAATAGCGCGGTCACTGTGGAAAATCAGTATTTGGGACATATTAAGAAAATCACACTGACACTGTTCATTAGCAGAAGTCCTTAAATGCCTATGTTGAAAATTTTGTGATGAAACTACATAAAATGACTGTGTTATGAGCGTGTATTGTGCAGGTTCCACGCACTCTTCCAAGTTTGCAAATTAGTATTATTTTCACGCCAGATTTTCAACACTGGCATTTGTTCACACCTCCTTATGAACAGTACAGATGTCATTTTTCACATCCAGGCTGAAATGTGTTTCCACACTTCCAGCACAAAGTACTGCAGTCACTGTCAGAAATCAGTGTTTGGGACAGATTAGGAGTGAGCGACGGGGGAGGGGGACTGACCAAGCTCAACTGAGCTCTGTCTGGATTGCTGCAGATTTCTTTGTGGCCAGAAAAGGTGACAATGCAGGCAGGAGCCCAGTACAGAGGGGCAGCTTGCAGCGCCAGGAGACACAGAACGAGTGAGTGAGGGAGGGGGAGTGAGTGAGCTCAAAGGAGTTCTGTTGAGACTGCTGTGGATTTCTTTGTGGGCAGGAAAAGGCAGCAATGCATGCAGGGGCTGAGTACAAAAGGGCAGCCTGCAGCGGTGGGAGAGACAGAACAAGAGAGTGAGAGAGGGGGAGTAAGCGAGCTCAACGGAGCTGTATTGTGATTGATGCAGATTTCATTGTGGGCAGAAAAGGGTGGCAACGCAGGCAGGACCCCAGTACAGAAGGGCAGCCTGCAGTGCCTGCAGAAATGGAATGAGTAAGTGAGACAGGGGGAGTGAGTGAGGCCAACGGAACTGTGTTGGGACTGCTGCAGATTTCTTTGTAGGCAGAAAAAGATGCTGACAGAGGCAGGAGCCCAGTACAAAATGGCAGCCTGCAGTGCCAGGAAAAACAGCATGAGCGAGTGAGACAGGGGGATTGAGCAACCTCAACAGAGCTCTGTTGGGACAGCTGCGGGTTTCTTTGTGGGCCAGGAAAAGGTGCCAATGCTTGCAGGAGCCCAGTACAAAAGAGCAGCCTTCAGCACTGGGACAAATAGAATGAGTGAGTGAGTGAGAGAGGGGGATTGAGCAAGCTCACCAGAGGTGTATAGTGATTGCTGCGGATTTCTCTGTGTGCAGGAAAAGGTGGTAATGCAGGCAGGAGCCCAGTACAAAAGGCTAGCCTGCAGCACCAGCAGAAACTGAATAAGCGAGTGATACAGGGGGAGTGAGCCAGCACAATGGAGCTGTGTCTGGACTGCTGCAGGTGCCTTTGTGGGCAGAAAAAGCCACCAATGCAGGCAGGAACCCAGTACAAAAGGGCAGCTTGCAGCAGTGGGAGACACAGAATGAGCGAGTGAGGGAGGGGGAGTGAGTGAGCTCAACAGAGCTCTGTTGGGGACTGCTGTGGATTTCTTTGAGGGCAGAAAACAGCAGCAATGCAAGCAGGGCCCCAGTACAAAAGGGCAGCCTGCAGCAGCAGAAGATACAGAATGAACGAGTGAGAGAGGGGGAGTGAGTGAGCGAGCTCAATGGAGCTCTATCGTGACTGCTGCAGATTTCTTCATGGCCAGAAGAAAGCAGCAATGCAGGCAGGAGCCCAGTAAAAAAAGGCAGCCTGCAGCACCAACAGAAATGGAACGAGCGAGTGAAAGAGGGGAAGTGAGCGAGCTCAACGGAGCTCTGTCAGAACTGCCACAGATTCCTTACTGGGCAGAAAAGGCACCATCAGAGGTAGGAGACCACTACAAAATGGCAGCCTGCAGCACCAGGAGAAACAGAATGAGTGAGTGAGACAGAAAGCATGAGCGAGCTCAACAGAGCTCTGTTGGGACAGCTGCAGATTTCTTTGTGGGCAGAAAAAGGTGCCAGTGCAGGCAGAAGCCCAGTACAAAAGGGCAGCCTGCAGTGCTGGGAGAAACACAATGAGAGAGTGAGAGAGGTGGAGTAAGTGAGCACAATGGAGTCTCATCATGACTGCTGTGGCTTCCTTTGTGGGCAGAAAAAGGTGGCAATGCAGGCAGGAGCCCATTACAAAGGGCAGTCTGCAGTCCGACAGAAACGGAATGGGATAGTGGAGACAGGGGAGTGAGGAGGCCAACGGAGCTCTGTCGGAACTGCTGCAGATTTCTTTGTAGCAGAAAAAAAGGCCAACAGAGGCAGGCCCAGTACAAAGGGCAGCCCACAGCCTGGAGAAACAGAAGCATGAAAGACAGGGGGAGTGAGCGACCTCAACAGAGCTCTGTCGAGACAGCTGCAGATTTCTTTGTGGGCAGAAAAAGGTGCCAACGCAGGCAGAAGACCAGTACAAAGGGCAGCCTGCAGCACCAGGAGAAACACAACTAGTGAATGAGAGAGGGGGAGTGAGCGAGCTCAATGGAGCTCTATCGTGACTGCTGTAGATTCCTTTGTGGGCAGAAAAAGGTGGCAACGCAGTCAGAAGCCCAGTACAAAAGGGCAGCCTGCAGCACTGACAGAAACAAAATGAACAACTGAGACAGGGAGTGAGTGAGGGCAATGGAGCTCTGTCGGGACTGCTGCAGATTTCTTTGTGGGCAGAAAAAAATACCAACAGAGGCAGAAGCCCAGTACAAAAGGGAAGCCGGCAGCGCCAGGAGAAACAGTGAGCGAAGTAAGATAAGGAGGGAGGCGACCTCAACGGAGCTCTGTCCAAACAGCTGTGGATTTTTGTGGCCAGGAAAAGTTGCCAAAGTAGGCAGGAGTCCAATACAAAAGGGCAGCCTGCAGCGCTGGGAGAAACAGAACAAGTGAGTGAGACGGGGGAGTGAGTGAGCTCAACAGAGGTCTATCATGACTACTGCAGATTTCACTGTGGGCAGGAAAAAGTAGCAACACAGGCAGGAGTCCAGTACAAAAGGCCACCCTGCAACCCCACCAGAAATGGAACAAGTGAATGAGAGAAGGGGAGTGAGCGACCTTAACAGACCTGTGTCAGGACTGCTGCATATGTCTTTGTGGGCAGATAAAGCTGGCAAAGCAGGCAGGAACCCAGTACAAAAGGGCAGCCTGCAGCAGTGGGAGACACAGAATGAGCGAGTGAGGGAGGGGGAGTGAGTGCGCTCAACGGAGCTCTGTTGGGACTGCTTCGGATTTCTTTGTGGGCAGAAAAAAGCAGCAATGCACGAAGGGGCCAAGTACAGAAGGGCAGCCTGCAGCGGCGGGAGAAACAGAACGAATGAGTGAGAGAGGGGGAGTGAGTGAGTGAGCTCAACAGAGCTCTATCATGACTGCTGCAGATTACTTTATGGCCAGAAGAAGGTGGCAATGCAGGCAGGAGCCCAGTACAAAAAGGTAGCCTACAGCATCACCAGAAATGGAACATGCGAGTGAAAGAGGGGGAGTGAGTGAGCTCCACAGAGCTCTGTCGGGACTGCTGCAGATTTCTTTGTGGGCAGGAAAAGGCACCAACAGAGGCAGGAGACCACTACAAAATGGCAGCCTGCAGCACCAGGGGAAACAGAATGAGTGAGTGAGACAGGCGAAGTGAGCGACTTCAATAGTACTCTGTCGGGACAACTGCAGATTTCTTTGTGGGCAACAAAACATACTAATGAAGGCAGAAGTCCAGTACAAAAGAGTAGCCTGTAGCAACAGGAGAAACAGAATGAGCGAGTGAGACAGGCGGAGAGAGCGACCTCAATGGAGCTCTGTTGGGACAGCTGCAGATTTCTTTGTGGGCAGAAAAAGGTGCCAATGCAGGCAGAAGCCCAGTGCAAAAGGGCAGCCAGCAGCACCGGGAGAAACACAACGAGTGAGTCGGGGGGGGGGGGGGAGCGAGCTCAACAAACCTCTATCATGACTGCTGTGGATTGCTTTGTGAGCAGAAAAAATCAGCAATGCAAGCAGGAGCCCAGTGCAAAAGGCCAGCCTGCAGCGCCACCAAAAATGGAATGAGTGAGACAGGGGGAGTGAGCTAACTCAATGGACCTGTGTCAGGATTGCTGCAGATTTTTTTGTGGGCAGAAAAAGCCACCAACAGAGGTGGGAGCCCAGTATAAAAGGGTAGCCTGCAGCACCAGCAGAAACAGAATGAGCGAGTGAGAGAGGGGGAGTGACCCACCTCAACACAGCACTGTCAGGACAGCTGCAAATTTCTTTGTTGGCAGAAAAATTTGCCAATGCAGGCAGGAGCCCCATAAAAAAGAGCAGCCTGCAGCACCTGGAAAAACAGAATGAGTGAGTGACACAGGGCCACTGAGCAAGCTCAACGGACCAATGCAATCAACATTCGGCATTGACAATTGCTTGTTTAATATTATAATGGCCCTTTGGCAATGAAACGTGGGTACTGGTCGACTAACAAGGGCCCATGTTTCATTGCCAAAGGGCAACTATACATAGAAAGCATGTCTGGGAGGTAAGGCACCGAACTGTGTGGTGCTCAGCTAAATATATTTAGCATGGTGAGTTTCTTTAATGTCTTTATAAGTGACATTGCAGAGGGACTGGAAGGAAAAGTATGCCTCTTTGCAGATGACATGAAGAGCTACAACAGGGTTGATACACAAGGGAGGGGGGAAGATAAGAAGGGATTTGGCAAGGTTGGAAGAATGGTCAAAAGTATGGCAGCTTAGATTCAATGCAAAGAAGTGCAAAGTAATGCACCTGGGAAACAAAAACCTGTGGAAGAGTACACAATGGTGGGGGGGGGTATTAACAACAAAAAAAGCAGAAAGAGACCTGGGTGTAGTCATATCAGATGACCTAAAGGTAAGCAAGCAATGTGAAAAGGCAGTAAGGATGGCTGGGGAGATACTGGGGTGTATAGGGAGAGGCATCACCAGTAGAAAACAGGAAGTTGTTATCCCTCTGTACAGACAGTTGGTGAGACTCCATGTGGGGTACTGCATGCAGTTCTGGAGACCTCATCTCTGCAAGGACTTAGACAGGTTGGACGCAGTCCAGAAGATGGCAACTAAAATAGTGCAGGGTGTGTAACAGAAGCCATATGAAGAGAGACTAAAAGAGCTTAATATGTATACCCTTGAGGAAAGGAGGGAGAGGGGGGTCATGATAGAAACTTTCAAGTACCAAGAAGGAGGCAGTATAGCGCAGTGGTTTAAGGCTCTGAGCTGCAAATCAGGAGATCTGGGTTTGAATCCCACAGCCCCACTTGCATACTATGTGACCCTGAGCAAGTCATTTAACTTCCCTGTGCTCCCAGGTTGCACCTGTAGGCAAGCTTTCAGATTAGTGTGTCTCACCTGGTTAAACAATTGGAAATAAAATAAATAAAATAATCAACAAAATCCAAGAGGGTAGCATCTTTCTGAAAAAGGGATGTGCAAGAACAAGAGGACACCATTTGAAGATAGAGGGGGGATGACTCAGGGGCAATGTGAGGAAGTATTTTTTTCACAGAGAGGCTGGTGGACGCATGGCATAGATTTGCTGAGGAGGTTGTGGGGTCTAAAACAGTGGGGGAATTCAAGACTGTATGGGACAGACATAATGCAATTCTGGTGGGGGTGTAGAAAGAAGTAGGATGTTGGTTAACTAGTATCAGCAGCTTATCCAATAGGTAGGGAAATGGTCAGACTAGGTAGTCCAAGTCTGCCATCAAAGTCTATGTTTCTATGTTTTCTATGTTTCTTTATGTCGTGACTTGATTACTTCAACACTCTCTCTGTCTAGGGCTAGCTGGAAAGTTTGAGCACTAACTGCAGCTGGTGCAGAATGAGGCAGCCTGGCTGGGTGCAGGTGTAGCCCAAGTCATGTCTGAAAACAGTCCATGGGACCCAGTGTTGGGGTAGTAAAGCATTACAAGTAATGCGTTACTGTAATCTGATTATATTGGCATGTAACGTGTAACTGTAATGGATTACTTGAAAGAAAATGTAATCTATAATGCATTACAGATTGCATTTTCTTTCGAGTAAAGCGGTTACTGTAACGCAATTCACTGTATTAGTTTTTGTTGTAGGACTCGGGTCACCCACATTCATAAGGCTACACCAGAAAACTAGTGTAAAACGCATGCTTTGCACAGCTCTACCCCTAAGTTCTGTCTGAGTATTTTCACAAGGAAAAAAAAAACAATTCCAGCACTTCCCCCATCCTCGATCATGTTTCGAGCATCTAATGGACCCCCAAAATGAACTGTGGAGAAGTAAGCAAGGACTTTCATCTTTAATAAGATGATATGACGAAGTGGCACACTATGACATGTAGCATCGTAGGCTGCACCAGTTTCCCCCAGCGCTTTCATTTAGGGTAAGTAAGGGGAAAACAAATGTGAACAAAAAGCAGTTACAACTTTAAAACTAAAGCAGCTTCTGGAGAGAGAGATGTCCTCTGTAGCTCTGTTTTGCTGTTGGTTTTCAATGTGCCATTTTTAAAAAAAAATATCAGTATTTAGAAATGTAGCAAATTATCAGCCACATTTTGGTATAAAGGTGTGTATTCAGTCCATAACATGGAACTGAGTTCAGGAGTAGTTTCTGAAAGATCTGTTTTCATGTACTGTACTTCATTGCGCAAAGATAGACAGGTGTTTTTTTATGGGCGATTACAGCGCAGCTCTTACATTTTTACATTTTAGTGAAACTATGCAAATCCTTGCTCTGATGAAAGGATCCACTGGAAAGGTCACTGAACACTCTATAGGTCCGTCACCATCTTTATGCACTACTGTGGTAGTTTGAGCTCAATGCCGAATGCTGCAGCAGACACGGTATTAGTCTGTGTGTATAATATGGGATCCCACTACCTGGAAGAACTCCTGACTTCTTACTGCCCCTCCTGCTCCCTCTGATCCTCTGGTGAGGGATTGCTAGAGATTCCCAGGGTAACCTTAAAAACATCTGGTGGAAGAACGTTTGCCTTTATGGCTCCTACCCTGTGGAATTCTCTACCTCGCCAGATACGAAATAGCCGGACTGTGGAGAGTTTTATAAAAGCCCTAAAGACCTTCCTTTTTAACCAAGCATTTTCTGTGATTTAAAGTATATTGAACGTGTTATAGATGAAATGTTATTTATTATTGTGGTTTTACTGCTGCTTGTGAAATTTTTGTAAAGTTGCCCTGAGCAGGGGAAGGGTGCCTTATAGAAATAAATTTTACATTACATTTTACATTACAATATTCTTCTTAGAATCCACATATTTTTCTTCTACTCCATGGAGATGATCCTGACTTCCAGATAAGTGCACCTTTCAAATTCAGGAACAAACTGGTTTGAGATTTGTTGTCCTTTCCATTTTTTTGGTGAACTGCTAGTTATGTGCTGTCTATCTCCCATGTTCATACTGAGATGCAAGACATATAACTTTATTTTTTGCCTGTGATACTGTTCCAACTAAATGTGCAGGTTAGAAACTTTAACAGAATTGCCTACGGATTAGCTGTGCCTAGTTAAATAAAATGACAGCCGTGGGATGAAGTTGTAGTATAGCAGTCTGAAATATGAGCAATCTAGCTAAATGCATAATATAAAATTTAACATTTTACTGGCACACAACGAAGGATTTCACATGACACTTTGAGCACTGAACAGCAATAATCAAATAATAGGCATCATGGCTGCTTGAAACAGTACAGCAGTAATTCCGGAAGTAGCCACCCCCTCAAACTAAACACACACACACACTTTTGTTTCAGTATATGATGCAGTATATGAATGGGGATGGTGCAGCCCTGATCCTTGTTTCTTTGAACAAAAAATAATTTTAGACTCCGAGTCCTCCAGAGCTCTGTTTTTAATAAATTTAATTGAATATGGGAAGCAATATACTGTATTTATATCCCTTCCAGTGTACTCAGTGGACTTACTTAAAAATATTTTTTTTTATGTATATTAAAACTCAGTTGGTTTAGTTCTCTGTGGCGTTTCACTGTCATTTTCTATGCACATTCTCAGCTGGTGCTGTCATATAATTCATCACGTTGATTGCACCTAGCACTTTAGCATATGATTTTTTATTTCCATGGCTTGGACCATACATATTTACTGTTGATAAGCAGTTGTTGATATGAACAAAAAAGAATGTCCATGAAGATAAAATTAATACACAAAGCAAAGCAGTCCCAGCTCTCAAATCATTTCACTTAGTGCACTGAATGCTTTAGTTGAGGGAAACAGTAAGGACAGATATCAGGTACCTCCATAACTCCTCCTACCCCAAGAAATACCAGCACCAGACTGGGAAATATAATATTTAACTTTATAAAGTATTTCTATCTTTGAGATGTCTTTATTTTGCTTAGTTTCTTTCATTCATCTTTCTTCTCAAACATTAACGTGTTCAGTTCATTAATAAAATAGTTGATGGCACATAAAGAAGAGTGCATGTGCATGAATAAATAGACTAATTAGACAGAGCAAAAATCCCAGTGAGTTCTAAGTTACTAAAAGATTTATATACTGGTGAACTTTGCATGTGCTGCAATTAATAACAATGTGAAATTGGTCCAGGCATGTTATTTTTGCAATAAACAATTTCATTTGACAAGCAAAATTCAGTTGCTGGAATAGGAGATAAGGGCCTCAAATGAAACACAGTTTTCAGGCTATCAGTCCCAAATCACCATCGTGGGTGGCCAACACAAAGTTTATAAAGTTGTCTCTTGTATTTTCTATTATTTCCTATTCAAGCAAGCGAATGTGCAATCAAATTTTCCATTACAAAAAACAATGTGTCTGGACCAGTCTCACATTGTGATTAATTACAGCACATGGCAAAGTTTGCCCTTACATATATCTTTTAGTAACTGAGAAGCCACTGGGACTTTTGCTCTCCTATCTTCTTGGTCTATTTATTCATGAATGTGCACTTTTCTCTATGTGTCATCAACTATTTTATTAATGAACTGAACATGTTAATGTTTGAGAAGAAATATCTCTTTTTTCAAGCTTTTTTCTGATACAGTGAAGTCTGTACTTATGACAAATTTCCGAATGAAACAAACTAAGCAAAAGACATCTCAAAGATAAAAATACTTTATAGTTAAATATTTTTCAGTCTAGTGCTGGAATTTCTTGGGGTAGGAGGAGTTATGGAGGTTCCTGATATCTGTCCTTATACAATTAATATAGTATCAATGTTGGACTATGATTAAATGTGGATATATACAGAAAGCAATTTATTTATATGAACAAATTGAATGAATCTCTAGCATTCTGCTTTTTATAGTTGTTTGTGATCTGGATATATAAAGGATCTTTTTTTTTCAAATTTGAGGTTTCCAAATGGAATATTCATATAAAAATCAAGAATATATTTGATGCCGAACTGTGACATGTATCTTCACAAAGAATTGGATTCTGTACTGAATGGAAGGATTAGTTATGCATATTTTATTTTACAAAATGGATCATATTTGGAGACCAGAAAAATATGGTATTTCTGTGAAAAAGGAAATTCTATTACACAAAAAAGGAAAAAGTTAGTAAAAGAGAGACTTTTAATTTAAGGATAAGACAAGATATGAAATTAAGTTGTGTTCTCTCTGATTAGATCATGTAGCTGCTAAAAACGTCCACTGTGAATGTTAAAAATAGATATGCATCCTACAGGGTGCTGGTCCTACCAAAGGCAATGGGAAGTTAGGAGTACCTGTTGTGGTTTTTCCATTTATAGATACATCTACAGAATGGCAAGTACTCCTGTGAACTGTACATGGGAGCTGGGAGACCCCCTTTTCTGTACAGTATAAATCCACTTTGCATCTAGTTCTGCTGGTAAGAACAAATTGTAGTTATGTGTAAATTAAAATTGTATTGATTTCTTTTAGAGCAGCTTATACTACTGTTAGTCTGTCAGGAGATTATGTTTTGAATATTACTGTTTAGGTAACTATGTTACCTTCTACTGTCATCAGTTACTAAAGTCTATTTTCAGATATTGGCAAGAGCATAGGTCACTTAAGTCCTGACAAAATGGAGTGGTTTAGATAACTGATCTGAGCTTCTGGATTATAATTGAACTTCTTTATTTATGCCCCAGCTCCTTTGGAAAAGTGCAACACAATCTTTATAGTTCAGCCATACTAGACAACCACAGTAAGTGGTCAGAAAGGGCCTTTCACCAAGGTCCTTGGATGAAAGAAGAATTCTGTATTTATATTGTGCTTTTCATACACAGTATACCAAAGTGCTTTACAAGAAGTGAGAGACTGGTAGTGCAGTGACTGGTATCATGTAGTGGCAGCCATTTCTCATCCACACCCACACACAATCATCAAAAGTAATAGAAAGTAATAGAAAAAGTAATATGCATTACAGTTACAGTTACTATTTTTTTTTATACACAAGTAATCAGTAACTGTTACTGATTACATTTATTTGAAACTAACTAGTAACTGTAACTGATTACTTATTTAAAGTAACTTACCCAACACTGATGGGACCAGAGTTCTAACTTGGTTAACAAATAAATAAACACATGAAAATGTCTCAGCATATCATGCTTGTACAGTGTAGTCTGAACTGGCTACTGGTTAGATAGTGAATTACTTTCAAGATGCCAGAAGCTTCTCCTAGTGGGGGACTCAGTAGTTTGGGGTATGAAGATAGGATCAGGCATCAGGAGGGAGATGGAGATTATATGTCTCCCAGGAGGTACAGCTTTGAGGGAGGGGGAGTGGATCTGCAGGATCGCAAAAGCCATGACTGGGGGGTCGTGGACATCATTGTACATCTGGGGACAAATGACCTAGCCATAGAAAGAGCATGTATTGAGAAGGTTCAGGAGAATTTTGGGTATTTAGATAGGAGCCGGGGGTGGTGGTAGCAGACTCTGTTATGTTCTCTGAGGTGCTACCAGTCAGTGGAAGGTGGGGGGGGGGGGAGAAACCAATACATCAAAACGTTCAACAAGTGGTTGAAAGACTGGTGCAGGGAAAACATCTTTGGCTACATTGGAGACTGGGGCACCACCTGGGATGATGCACTCCTTTACAAAAAATGTGGCCTACATCCTTCTGAGAATAGTACATCTGTCTTCAATGAGATGCTTACATGCTTTCTGAGGAAGCATTTAAACTAGCCATTGGGGGCAGGCAGGAGTGAGGAGATTCAGGCAGCCCACCCCCAAAGTTTAGTGCACACATCAAGCAAGACTATGATGTCAACCTGGGAGCAGATACACATGTACCACAGGGTGGGATAGCCTGCATTCAGGACATAATGATTGTTCCATGTCATAATAGCGATCGCAAAACAGCGATTGCTATTATGGCGAGTGTATATAGCTGAAAAGCAAAATCGGCGATATACACTTTAAAGTGACCCAACATCTGGATATTATGAAAGTGTTTTTGCAGAAGGGCTGTGCCCCTCCACCCCACTGAATTAGGATTCTCAACATCAGGGTGGTCCATGTCTACTGGGGGCAAAATCCAGATTTCGGCAAAAAATGAAGTGCCGCAACTTGCAGCTGTGGCAAAATGTAACCTGCTCCCGGTCCTGAATTCAGTACTTGCTGTGCCAGCGCTAGCCACCCACACAACCAGGCCACATGGCTAGTTCAGCAGCAGCAGGTATTTCAGTTCCTGACAATCCCTTCCCTGTCCCTCCCCTTCTCCTTGCTATTCCCCCCCTTCCATTCACCCTTCCCCATAATCGCTGTCCCATACCCTCACTATTCTACAAGGAAGCCTAGAATAATAGCACCCAAAATGAGTCACTATTTTTGTAGTCACTCATTTTGGGTTGCCATTATTATGTGATACCTATCACCACTGATAAAAGGACCTGGACCACAAGCAACCAGTAAGGTAATAACAAGGAAACACCACATAAAACACTCCAGGAAAAGTAGGATGAAGCAAAGGACAAAAAACAAAGAAGGAACAAAAAGATGCCACATTTCACGGAAGGTCATGCACACAAATGCCTGCAGTCTGGGAACAAGATCCCAGACCTGGTGGCTGTAATGATGGAGGGTGATCTGGACACAGTGGCGATAACCGAAACATGGTGCACCAGCAACCACAGCTGGGACATAAGTGTATCGGGTTATGCCCTGTTCAGAAAAGATAGGGAAGTTAAAAGGTGGAGGGGATTCCCTCTACATCAAAGAGAGCATAAAGGTAACTGAAATTCAAAACAGGCATGAGCAAACAGACCATGTCTGGGTCACCCTTGAGCCATACAATGGAACAGCCATCTGCACAGGGCTCGTTTATAGACCCCTGGCTCAAGCTGCTAGAAAACATGCATGGAATGGCAACAAAGGGAGAGGTACTGCTAATGGAGACTTTAACATGCCAAAGGTAGACTGGTCCATCCCAGGCTGCAAGGGTCTCAGCTAGGACACAGGACTTTGTTGACTCCCTTGAGGACACCGGCCTTAGGAAACTGGTTTAGGACCCTACCAGGGACTGGGCAATCCAGAATCTGGTGCTGACCAATGGGGACAGGGTAGCAGATCTTAGGGTGGAAGGTCAGTTAGGTTCCAGCATCCACAATATGGTGTGGCTCAAAGTGGACACAGGGATCCAGTCAACTCATATGAAGGGAAGAGTCTTAGACTTAAGAATGGTGGGCTTTACCAGTATGGGACTACAGCAAAAAGAAACCCTGGAAAAGAGGGGGATGGGGAAGTTGAGGAGAAATTGGTACACATCAAGGAGGCTATAGTGGAGGTAACAAGACAATGTATTAGTGGAGGTAACAAAACAATGCATTAGGTCAATAGACAAGAGTAGAAGGAGAAAAAAAACACTTTGGTTCTCAGGGAGGTGGCAGAAAAAGTTAAGGGCCAAGAGGCTGGCCTTCAGGAAGCATAAGGAGACACAAAGGAATGAGGACAAGGAAATGTACTGGAAGTGTCTGAAAAAGGCAGGAAAGGCAGTGAAGTGCACTAAGGCACAAGCAGAGGAGAGAATAGCTTAAGCAGTTAAAAAAGGAGGTAAAACATTCTTCGGGTACAATAGCGAGAGAAGGAAGGCAAAGAGGGGAGTAGAAAAGCTTAGAGGGGCCGGGGGGAGATAGTGGAGGGAGACAAGGGAAAAGTAGTGATCCTGAACAAATATTTCTGTCCAGTTATCATTGTGGAAGGGGATAGACAGGGACCACAGCTGGATTTCAAAGGAGCTAAGGATAAGGAGGTAAACAGCAGTCCATTCACTGAGGAGAGGGTCCTAGAAGAACTAGTGAAGCTAAGGGTGAAAAAGCCATGGGTCCAGATAGCATACATCCCAGGGTCCTAAAAGAACTGAGAACTGAACTGACAGCCCCTCTGGTAGCCCTGTTCAGTGATTTGTTAGACACTGGAGTGATCCCAGAGGACTGGAAAAGGGCAAACATTGCCTTTCTTCACAAGAGCATTAGTAAAGAAGAAACTGGGAACTACAGGCCAGTTAGTCTAACCTCTGTAGTCAGAAAGATAATGAAGGCACTCCTTAAGAAAAGAATAATGGAATACCTGGAAGCCAATGGGCTGGTGGATCCCAGGCAACATGGGTTCTCTGCAGGACAATACTGTCAAATTAATCTGATAGATTTCTTTGACTGGGTGACAAAGGCAGTAGACCAAGAGGGGGGTGGCGGTAGATATTACCTACCTCAATTTCATCAAAACCTTTGACACGGTCCAACATAATAGACTGGTCAACAAGCTAGGCAGCCTGAGGTTGGGATGCAAGGTGGTGAACTGGATTGGAAACTGGTTAAGGGACAGAAAACAGATGGTAGTGGTGAATGGAACCCAATCAGATGAAAGGGAGGTGACCATTGGGGTGCCTCAGGAGTCAGTTCTGGGGCCATTCCTCTTCAATGTCTTCATCAGTGACATTGCAGATGGACTGGAGGGAAAGTTTTGCTAGTTTGTGGATGACACCAAGATCTGCAACAGGATGGATACTCCACAGGGGATGGAAAGGATGAGAAGAGACCTGGAACTATTGGAGAGATGGTTAGGAGCATGGCAGCTAAGGTTCAATGCAAAGAAGTGCAGAATCATGCATTTGGGGAGCTAAATCCTGGGGCGAGCTACAGGTTGGGTGGGGAGCTGTTGACAGTAAATAAGGAGGAGAGGGACTTGGTAGTCATAATAAAAGATGACTTGAAGGCCACTAGGCAGATGGCAAAGGTGGTGGGAAAGGCAGTGGAATGTTGGGGTGTACTGGAAAGGGAATCACAGGCCAAAGAAGGGAGGTAATAGTTGTACTATATAAGACCCTGGGGAGACCTCACCTAGAATACAGTGTACAGTTCTGGATATCACACCTTCGAAAGGACATTGACAAAATAGAGATAGTGCAAAGGAGGGTGACCAAAATGGTGAAGGGATTACATCACAAGTCTTATGAGAAGAGGGTGAGGGACCTCAGTTTCCACACGCTGGAACAAAGAGAGAGAGAGGTGACATGATAGAAAGATTCAAGTACCTCAAGGGCATTAACAAGGTGGAACAAGACAACATATTCAACATTAATAGTAGTGCCAGGACAAGATGACATGATATGAGACTGGGGTGGCTGCATAAGGGGAAATGACAGGAACTTTTTTTTTTCAGAAGGAGTGGTGGATGCCTGAAATGGTTTGCCCCATGAGGTGGTAGCAGCCCTTACAGTAGTGGGCTTCAAACATGCACATGACAGAAACAAAGGAATAATAGAGATAGGAAGAAAAACTAAAGCCAATGACCAGAAAGGGTCACTGAATGCTTCTTTAGGCAGCTTGAACAGGCAGACTGGATGGACCTAGTGGTCATTTTCTGATGACAGCATCTATGTATCTATTTATCTATGACTTTAGTAACATATGAAGCCCTCAACTAACTGGGTATGGGCTACCTGAAATATCTCTTTGGCTTATATGCACCTTAAAAAAGTATACCTGCCATCAAAGATACAATTAATTGGCTGCAGCCTACCTGAAACAATCAGGGTATAGATGTTTTGCAGTTGTGGCCATTTCGATTTGCAAATCTGCAGAATTTCCCATCAGTAGCAGCATTTAACAAGCATTTCTCAATGGCGAATGTTGATTGCGTTGGTCCCTTGAGCTCGCTCACTGGCCCTCTGTCACTCGCTCGTTCTGTTTCTCCCAGTGCTGCAGGCTGCTGTTTTGTACTGAGCTCCTGTCTGCATTGGCACCCTTTTCTATCCACAAAGAAATCCACAGCTGGCCTGACAGAGCTCCGTTGAGGTGGGTCACTCCCCCTCTCTGACTCGCGTATTCTGTTTTTCCTTGCGCTGCAGGCTGGTCTTTTGTACTGGGCTCCTGCCACTGTTGGTGTTTTTCTCTGCCCACAAAGAAATCTGCAGTAGACCCAACACAGATCCCTTGAGGTTGCTCACTCCCCCTCTGTCACTTGCTCAATACATGTCTGCCAGCGCTGCAGGCTGGCCTTTTGTACTGGGCTCCTGCCTGTGTTGCCACCTTTTTCTGCCCACAAAATAAATCCACAGCAGTCACGAAAGAGCTCCGTTGAGCTTGCTCATTCCCCCTCTCTCACTCACTTGTTCTGTTTCTCCTGCCACTGCAAGCTGCCCTTTTGTCCTGGGCCTCTGGGTGCATTGCTGCCTTTTTCTGCCCACAAAGAAATCTGCAGCAGTCCCAACAGAGCCCGTTGAGCTCACGCACTCCCCCTCCCTCACTCGCTTGACCGTTCTGTGTCTCCCACTGGTGCAGGCTGTCCTTTTGTACTGGGCTCCTGCCTGCATTGATGGCTTATTCTTCCCACAAAGAAATCTGCAGCAGTCATGATAGAGATCCGTTGAAGTCGCTCCCTCCCCCATCTCACTCACTCATTCTGTTTCTCCTGGCGCTGCAGGCTGCCCTTTTGTATTGGGCTCCTGCCTCTGTTGGCACCTTCTTCTGGCCACAAAGCAATCCACAGCAGTCCTGACAGAGCTCTGTTGAGCTTGCTCACTCCCCCTCTCTCACTCACTAATTCCATTTTTGCCAGAGCTGCAGGCTACCCTTTTGTACTGCGCTCCTGCCTGCATTACTGCCTTCTTCTGCCCACAAAGAAATGTGCAGCAGTCATGATAGAGCTCAACTGAGCTTGCTCACTCCCCCTCTCTCACTCGTTCATTGTGTTCCTTCTGGTACTGCAGGCTTCCCTTTTGTACCGGGCTCCTGCCTGCGTTGGCACATTTTTCTGCCCGCAAAAAAATCAGCAGCTGTCCCAACAGAGCTCCATTGAGGTCGCTCACTCCCCATGTTGAAAGTGGCCAATGGCCAAGGTTTTAGTGACCAATGACAAAACTTTTACCAACAATATATAGTTGGCTAACCAAAAGGTTGAGGAGATAGAAAGGTGTAAAATGGCTAGTGTAGATTGATAAAGGGCTACTAAAAAGTGAAGGTGGCTAGTAGATGACTAAATAATGCCAACATGTGAATTGGTATATATAGTAGCAATGGCTACAAGTGGCTAAGTAAATGAATGATACCAACATGTCAGTTAATGTGCATGCATGTGTAAGACTTTAAAAGGTTAATGGCTGAAATGAAGAAAATGAAATAATTCAGGAAGCACAGAGCAGAGGTCTAGCTTGGAATTGCCCTATTCAGCAGAGAAACACTGTGTATCAAAACATGTCTTTTTAAAAGGTTACGGCTAAGATAAGAATGCAGCTGCTAGTAACCATGGCTGGCCTTGAGAATTTAGTTCCCCAATTTGGCCACTGTCTGTTTTTTTTATCTGTAAACCGAGTATTTTTAAAACAGTCACATCCCCTTGCATGTTTTCTGCATCCTGAAGTAAGTATTTTTGATAAATAATAAAACCCTGATTACTTGTTTTTCCATTTAAGAATGACCGTATGTCTCTGGCAAAGTGTCAAAAGTACCTTATGACCGAGGTATCTTATGGCCAATGTATTTTCAAACCCAAGTCTTATGACTTGTTGAATGACATATTGTCTGTGTTTAAATCTGCTGAGGTAGTTTTTGGGAAATTCCAGTCTTACATTTTGTTTCTAAGCTTGCTACACATAAAAAATGGGACCTATAGTTATGTCCAGCATCCCTTCGAGAAGACGCAGTCTCGGACAATCTGCATTCTGAGACTATCCACAGATTGCTCTGGGGATCCAGAGATATATGGTTTCATGTGTCTCTGAAATTCTGTAGCCCTGGTGGTAATAAGCCATCAGCTGTTTAGATTTGATCATGTTAGAGGTAAAATTGTTAGGGCTTATTTGGTATTAATAAATTGCATCTGATTTAAAATAACATTTGGTGTCAGGTGGCTTTATTGGATTACCAGGGACCACTAGCCAAGAAACTTGTGTTTTGCACCCTGTCTTACATGCTCATTCTGTTTCTCCTGGCGCTGCAGGCTGCCCTTTTGTACTGGGCTCCTGCCTCTGTTGCCACCTTTTTCTGCCCACAAAGAAATCTGCAATAGTCCCGACAGAACTCCTTTGACCTCACTCACTCCCACTCTCTCACTCACTCTTTCCGTTTCCACCGACGCAGCAGGCTACCCTTTTGTACTGGGCTCCTGCATGCATTGTCACCCTGTTCTGCCCACAAAGAAATCTGTAGCAGTCAAGATAGAACTCCATTGAGCTTGCTCTCTTCCCCCTCTCTCCGTCGCTCGTTCTGTTTCTTCCACCGTTACAGGCTGCCTTTTGTACTGGGCCCCAGTGTGCATTGCTGTCTTTTTCTGCCCACAAAGAAATCTGCAGCAGTCCCATCAGAGCTCCATTGAGCTAACTCACTTCCCCTCCCTCACTCCCTCATTCTGTGTCTATCAGCGCTGCAGGCTGCCCTTTTGTACTGGGCTCCTGCCTACGTTGGCACCTTTTCCTGCCCACAAAGAAATCTACAGCAGTCCTGACAGAGCTCAGTTGAGCTCAGTCACCCCCCCTTGTCTCACTCTCTTGATCCTAATCTGTCCCAAACACTGATTTCCGACAGCGACTGTGACATTCTGTGCCGGAAGCGCGAAAACACATTTTAGCCAGGATGTGAAAAATGACAGCTGCATTGTTCATAAGGAGGTGTGGAACAATGCCAGTGTTGAAAATTTGGCATGAAAATATTACTAATTTGTGAAGTTACAAGTGTGCATGGAAACTGCATGATGCACGCTCGTAACACAGTCATTTTACGGACTTTCATCACCAAAATTTTCAACATGGGCATTTTAGGACCTCTGCTCATGAACAGTGTCAGTGTGATTTTCTTAACGTGTCCTGAACACTGATTTCCTACAGCAACTGTTCTATTGTGCACCGGAAGAGCAAAAGAACATTTCAGCCAGGATATGAAAAATGACAGCTGCTCTGTTCTTAAGGAGGTGTGGAAAAATGGCAATGTTGAAAATCTGTAGACAAAATATTGCAAAGTTGCAAAGGTACGAGCATGCATGGAAACTGCGCACCGCATGCTCGTAGCACACTCCTTTTATGGACTTTCATCACCAAATCTTCAACATAGGCATTTTAGGACCTCTGCAAATGAACAGTGTCACTGTCATTTTCATAATGTGTCCTGAACATGGATTTCCCACAACAACCATGCAATTCTGCACCAGAAGTGCAAAAAACACATTTCAGCCAGGATCTGAAAAATGACAGCTGTACTGTTCATAAGGAGGTGCGGAACAATGCAATGTTGAAAATCTGGAGTGAAAATATTTTAAATTCATGAACTTATGAGCCTGCTTGCAAACTGCGCAATGCACACTCATAACACAGTCATTTTATGGAGTATCGGCACCAAATTTTCAACACAGGCATTTTAGGACCTCTGCTCATGAACAGTGTCACTGTCATTTTTGTAAGCTGTCCTTAACACTAATTTCCCATGGCAACCGTGCTATTCTGTGCTGGAAGTGCTAAAACACATTTTAGCCGGGATGTGAAAATTGGCAGCTGCAATGTTCACAAGGAGGTATGGAAAAATGCCAGTGTTGAAAATCTGGTATGAAAATATTGCAAATTCACGGAGTTATGAGCATGTGTAGCAACTGCACAACGCACGCTCGTAAAACAGTCATTTTTTTTTTATTTTTCCACCAAAATTTGCAACATAGGCTTATTGAGAGCCCACCTTATGAACACTGGCACTGTCATTTCATTACTCAGTCCCGAAAGGTGATTCCACACAGTGACTGCGAAATCACCTTTGGGGGCCGATTAACACCATGACAGTGGCAGAATGCATGAGGAGGGGTCCCAAAAACCCCATGTTGAAAATTTGGTGCCAAAATTTGAAAAAAATGACTGAGATATGCATCAAAGTTGAAAAAAACCCTATTGATTCCATTATACGGTTTACCAGCATTTCCTCAGTTCGCGGTCAGCTTTGAAGAGTGCAGACGTGTTCCCGGTCCACCGAAGATCGCCGCACCAGACTCCAGAGGTAAGTATGGGATGAGGGGAGTGTGGGGAGGCAGGGTGCACAGTGGGTGGGCACGGGATGTGGGAGGGGGCAGAGATACCGACGAGGGACCATTTCCTTTTTTCACAGGTCAAAAGAAAAAAAAAGACATTGCAGGACCGTTTATTGTTTTCAGGGGCATGTGGTGCACTGGGGTGGGCTCCCAGCATGCTAATGGACTCTTTTTCTGGGGGGGTAACTGTAGCCAACAGGGGATTGGGCACCCCCTGTCACCACACAATAAAATGGGGGGTCACATCATGCCGACAGAGATTGGGCACCCCCGTCAGCAAAAAAACAGGAGAGGGGACATGATGCTGAGGGGGCTTGGGAACCCCCTCGGCAAACAGGTGGGGAATGCAAGGGAGCCCTGCAATGAGGGGTCTGCTGCACTGTCGAGGCGGCCCCTGATTGCAGTGGCTAAAATGTTTGAAAGTTGCTGCACACTGGCTGAATTAGTGTCAGCAGCAGCATGCCACACCATTGGGGGAAGTGGGCCAAGCCTTTAAAGGCTATGGGGGTATTGGCCACAACAGTGCCACGCCCCCACAACCTGCTTCTGGAGAAAGCTGCCACAATATGTTTCTTGTGCATGTGTGCAATCAACATAAAAAGGGGCAAAATTAAATATTTATTTGAATAAGCATGCTGTGGAGGTTAAGTAATAGTTGGTGTACCTGGACTGGGACCCTTTTCGTAATATTTATTGTTACAATATTTGATGATATTTTAAGCACAACAGCTAGCTAGGAATGTTGGGTAAGTATGAGATTTAGATCACTTTAGTTGTGCTACATATTAAAGAGTATGTTTCTAAATAAAATGTTTAAAACTACTGTATTTACAAAACTTATCTTTACAGTTTTCTAATTTTTTTGTTGGTTTTACTTTTATCTATTATAAACCTACTAAATATTTCAGGTAATGCATTTCACTGGGCCTTTTAAAAAGACTTTGATAATCCTCTACTAACCTCACAATTGTGAGGTTAGTAGCTCCTGTTCAAGCTGTATCTCGCAGAGCTCTTTAGTGAGGCGACCAGCTGGTTCCACTTCAACCTGATAGGCAGGTCCCAATCTGTCAGAATTGGTAACACTACCTCTGCCCCCCTCCCTGTCACCACTGGCGTACCCCAAGGCTCAGTTTTTGGCCCGCTGTTGTTCTCCATTTTCCTTAATGACCTGCCTGCAGCCTGCCCACACACATCCATTCACATGTATGCTGAAGATATGGTACCGTAGACATCTGGCCCCTCATCCACTGATGTGTTGACCAGTCTACAGCAGGACCTCAATGATGTTCATCTCTGGTTTTGTTCAAATCAGCTTTTTCTCAATGCCAAGAAAACAGTCTCCTTAACCTTTGGCACAAGGCAGAGACTTTCTCAGCTTTCCTCCATCCCCACATTCCACACCCTGGACCGGACTTCCCTGGAGGCCTGCACTTCCTTTAGATATTTTGGGGTCTTGCTTGACCAGCACCTCTACTTTTCTGCACATATTGATGAAATTCACAAAAAGCTTCGCCCCAAGTTAGGTGCCCTATACCGCAGCCATGGTTGCATCCCACTGTTGGCTCACAATTGTGCAGAAAATGATTCTCCCTATTTTTGACTATGGTGACATAGTCTACAGTGCCACTACTAGGTCCACCCTAGCCAGACTGGACCCCCTCTTCCACTCCTTCTGTCACTTTGCCCTTGACTGTCTTCCCTCCACCCATCACTGCATCCTCTACTTGACCCTGGACCTCCCCTGGCTTCAGAATCGGAGACAGTCCCACTGCACTAGGATCACAGCTAAGTTCTGGGCCCAGTTCCTGCCCCCCTACCTCACCTCAGTCTTAACAGCCCAAACCCCACCCATGTACTCACTCAGGAAATACAACTCACATCTCTTGTCTGTTCCACACATGTCCACCGCCGCATACCAGGCAGCCTTTAAACTTCACATGCCTAAACAGTGGATCTCCCTCCCCAGGACATTTGGCATGCCCCCCCTCCCCACACCTCAACTCCCTCCACAAAGAACACTTCTCCTCTACCTGCACATGCAACTAAGATATGTGTTAGCACTAGGGCCTAGCTTCTCCTTATTGTGACTGGTAATATGTAATGTATTATGAACCTATATTGTTTGTGCCTCACACAACTACCTACTGCACAGTACTGTATCTATGTTTTGCCTGCTTATTCACTGTACACAGTATTTTACATGTATTATCCCCTATTCCCTCCCCCAGGACACATCTGGAATCGAGCAGTAGTCTGATCAGCATGCTTTCCTGGTAAAACTTTTAAATAAATCAAAAAATGAAACATCCCAAGTTGTCTTGATGAGCACTGTGCTGTTATAAATGATGGCACTGTGAGACCAGTAGAGGGCAGTCAAATACTATGTAGACTGCCTTTAGACACACTACTGAGATGTGGCTTAAATCTAGAAAATGAAAACTTAGAACTAAATATGTGTTCTCTAGTGAACTGTAAAAATAGAAACATTTTGTTATGAAAGCGGACGCTGAAGTGCAGAGTTGCTCTTTTAGCCATCTGTTGTGCTGCTGAAACAATGATTTGAAAAGTAGCCTGTGCCCTTGCGATAAGGCTCTAAATAAAAACACCTTGCCTTAATATTATGTTTTTTAAAATTTCTCCACACGTTAACAACTGATCTGTTTATCACCAATTCAAAAAGAAGACTGTCTACTCTCTGAGGCAGAGATGAAATCATCAAACTGGCACCATATCAGGTTAAATCACTTCTTTGATTAGCCATAATCTCTGTAATCAGAATTTCCATAATTAGATTCCCATATACTTAATGTATGGGGTACGTCCAAGAGCCATTAAAGAGCATGTGCCAAATAATGCTGTATATTGTGCAGATTAAAGGTTTGGTGCCTTTTTATGCCTTGGTAATTGTTATGTATTTTTTTGTTTCTTTACTTACATTTTCACTGTTTACTTTTTGTGTTGCTTGCACGCATGTGCAAGAAACACATTGCTTTCAGCAGTTAGGGAGAATGCCTAGATGCTTTAGAAAATTGGTACAACACGCAATCAGCTGTTTTGCTGCATTACAAGCTACCAAAACTGCTGATTGGGTGGTGTCCCCATGGTAACGGCTTCTCTGTCGGCCTCTCACAGTCTCCAGGAAGCCGACAGAAAGCCGCCACCCACCGTTTAGTGTGCCTTCCTGGTGAATCATTTCAATAAATAAACAAAAAGCCAACCAGGGGTGCCCAATCTCCCTGTAAGGCATGCACCCTACCCGGTTCACCGACGGGGTAGCCTAGTCTCTGTTGGCTTGATGCCCCCTCCATTTGTTGTGTGCCGAGGGGGTGCCCAATCCCTCTTGGCTAATGCACACCTGCCCCCAAGCACAAGCACAGTGTATGGCCGATGGGTTGCCCAAACCCTGTCGGCTCCAGCACCCCCCAAAAAAAGAAGCACTCAGGTGTGCCGGCATGCTGGGAGCTCACCCCATTGTACAAAAAAGAGTCCAGCGTCATCTATTTATTTGTAAATCCTGTAAAAACAGAAAATGGTCCCTCGCAGTCTTTCATGCCCTCTTCCCCAACCTGCATCCACCCACTGCGATCCCACCTCCCACACCCCCCTCACCCCCCTCACCCCATACTTACCTCTGGAGCTGAGCATGACGATCTTCAGTGGACCGGGAACATGTTTGCACTCTTCAAAGCCAACCTCGAACTGAAGAAATGCTGGTAAGCTGTATAATGGCATAAATGTATTTTTTTCAACTTTGGTGCATATCTTGACCATTTTTGGGAATTTTGTCACCACATTTTCAACATTGGGTTCTTGAGATCATGAACTCAGTCACTGTCATTTTGTTATTCAGTCCCAAAAGATGATTTCACGGTCACTGCGTGGAACCACCTTTTGGGACCAATTAATGAAATAACAGTGCCACAGTTCATGAGGTAGGCCCCCAAAAACCCTATGCTGAAAATTTGTTAAAAAAAATTCCCTAAAATGACTGTTTTACAAGCTTGCATTGCGCAGTCCCTACACACGCTCGTAACTTCAAGCATTTTTAATATTTTCAATCCAGATTTTTAACATTGCCATTTTACCACACCTTTTTATGAACAGTACAGCTGTCATTTTTCACATCTCACCTGAAATGTGTTTTCGCAGATGTAGCACACAGTGGCGTGGGCGATGTGCAAAATCAGTTTCAGGACAGATTAAGAATATCGCAGTGACACTGTTCATGAGGTAGCACCCCCCCAAAAAAGAAGCACTCAGGTGTGCCGGCATGCTGGGAGCTCACCCCATTGTACAAAAAAGAGTCCAGCGTCATCTATTTATTTGTAAATCCTGTAAAAACAGAAAACGGTCCCTCGCGGTCTTTCATGCCCCTTCCCCAACCTGCATCCACCCACTGTGATCCCACCTCCCACACCCCCCCTCACCCCATACTTACCTCCGGAGCCGAGCGTGACGATCTTCAGTGGATCGGGAACATGTTTGCACTCTTCAAAGCCGACCGCGAACTGAAGAAATGCTGGTAAGCTGTATAATGGCATAAATGTATTTTTTTCAACTTTGGTGCATATCTTGACCATTTTTGGGAATTTTTTCACCACATTTTCAACATTGGGTTCTTGAGATCATGAACTCAGTCACTGTCATTTTGTTATTCAGTCCCAAATGATGATTTCACGGTCACTGCGTGGAACCACCTTTTGGGACCAATTAATGAAATAACAGTGTCACAGTTCATGAGGTAGGCCCCCAAAAACCCTATGCTGAAAATTTGGTAAAAAAAATTCCCTAAAATGACTGTTTTGCAAGCTTGCATTGCGCAGTCCCTACGGACGCTCATAACTTCAAGCATTTTTAATATTTTCAATCCAGATTTTTAACATTGCCATCTTACCACACCTTTTTATGAACAGTACAGCTGTCATTTTTCACATCTCACCTGAAATGTGTTTTCGCAGATGTAGCACACAGTGGCGTGGGCGATGTGCAAAATCAATGTTCAGGACAGATTAAGAATATGACAGTGACACTGTTCATGAGGTAGGCCACCAAAAACCCTATTTTGCCCCCATGGGCAGTGGTCATGATCCAGCCATAGCACCTCTACGGTGCCAGAAGCCTGATCCACCCCCCACCCCAAAGAGATAGATAAGCTACAACGCTTGAAAAATTGCCACAATTTCTCTGGGCTGTGTGAACGCTGAACTGGATCATCGCTTGCAATTAGCTGTTTTCAATTTCATCACCTTCTCAGGGTAGCGCTATTGGCTCCATGCCTGTGTAGAGATCCCTGATTGGCTGATCTCACTCACATGAGACAGGAGCACCAAAAACATATGGCTTATTGTAAGCCTGCATCACTGTACTCGGCTTCTAATTTATATATTTTAATTTAGCTTGTTCTGCTCGGCCTGTGTAAAGTAATTTACCATCCCCCCCACTGCAGTTTCTCTCCAACTGTATGTGCACTGATTCAGTGCTAGCTCTGCAAACTTCCCCTTGATTTTTCCCCAGTTAAGCTTTCACTCTGTACACTACCTTGAACTGAGTTTGTAAAAAAGTTTTACAGGCTTTGTTAATATACTTTTCTTTAATCCTATTTAAGACTGTACTGGGATTACATGCTTACTGCTATGGACTTAGTTAGAAAATTCAGTGAATTGTAAAATCTGTGTAGCCTCTGTTTTGAACCTAAGACTCCTGCTCTTGACTTTCATTCTTAATCATCATCCTTTGTCCTCCTGTCCTCCTCTGTCTCTGTTCTGTCCCTCCTGCCCTCCCTCCCTCCCCCATCAGTCTATTCTTTTGTGCTTGTTTTGAATTCCCAATTTAGCTGGGATCTTGTCTCTGTCTGAGACCGCCCCCGACTTGTCTTTCAAGTTGGTGCTTAGCTCTCTTTGTGTGTTTCTGTTTAGACACCCTCCCATCTGCTCCTATTTAATCTGCTGTCTCCTTCCTTACAGGTGCCACTTGCCCCCACGGGCAGCGGTCACAATCCAGCCATAGCACCTCTACGGTGCAAGGAGCCTGATCCACCACCCCCAAAGAGATAGATAGGGTACGACGCTTGAAAAATCGCCACGATTTCTCTGGGCCGTGTGAACGCTGAACTGGATCATCACTTGCAATTTGCTGTTTTCAATTTCAGCACCTTCTCAGGGTAGTGCTTTTGGCTCCACGCCTGTGTAGAGCTCCCTGATTGGCTGGTCTCACTCACCTGAGACAGGAGCACCCGAGACGTGTGGCTTATTGTAAGCCTGCATCCCTGTACTCAGCTTCTAATTTATATATTTTAATTTAGCCTGTTCTGCTCGGCCTGTGTAAAGTAACTTACCATTCCCCCCTGCTGCAGTTCCTCTCCAACTGTATGTGCACTGATTCAGTGCTAGCTCTGCAAACTTCCCTTTGATTTTTCGTCCAACCCCCATCCCCCTCCCAGGCCTCCTTTAAATGCACACAGTCTCCACCCACTCCTATCAAATGTTTCAATTTATTGGTTACTTACTGTCAACAACTGCAATTCCTCCCATCCCCTTTTTGCAACTAGGTAAGGTAAGGTAAGGTAACATTTTATTTATACAGAATATTATGCCATTAGGGATTCAAGAATCCCTGTTTACAAGGCATCCCTGTATTTGTACAATATAAATATACATAATACACAGAACACACAAAGAATACAATAACATACAATTAAGTACGTACAGACATTTCATTTATGTATACATCCATTCATCATATGTTCATAACAATCAAACTTCAACTGTTACACAAACATTTAAAAAGCAGCTCTTTTTTTACTGCTGACTTATATTCTAATAATGACAGGTTTGAGTCCCTAAGGGGGGGGAGCCTATTCAACTCTTTGAAACTTTATACTGAAGAGTCATTGTGCTATATCTATTTTTGATTTTTGGAGTAAGATATACTCTCGCTCCAGAATTTCGTAAGTTTAATCCATGTTCTGTTTTTTTTAGATTATACAATAAATGATTTTGTAAATTATTCTTATGTAAACCTTTTATTTGAGTTAACCAAGAAGCGTCTGCCCTCTGTTCTAAAGAATTCCAACCCAACCTTAAATACATATCACAATGATGGGTACCAAAGTCACATCTTAACACAAATCTACCTAATTTATTATATAAAACATCCAGATTGTGTTCTTGTTTTTTTGAGGTGTGTCTATAAATATGGGAACCATAATCAATCACGGGAAGAAGTAATTGGTTTACTATACTCAGTCGCATTTCCCTTGTTAAGCAATTCGATATCCGTCTCATAACCCCTAGTTTTGAGTTAATTTTTTTTATAAGTTCAGTCACATGTTGGTTAAAGTTCAATTCCTGGTCAATTATGACCCCCAGATATTTATAATACTGGGTTTGCTCTAATATTTTCCCATCCTATGTCCTAATTGTCAATTTTGTGCCCACACTATCCTTCTTCTCTGAACCAAAGTACATAGTCTGGGTTTTTTTATTGTTAATCAATAAACCAAGATTTGTAAAATATTTTGCATATTTGAAAAATCACCCTGTAATTTTGTTCCAATTCACCCACATTTTTACCAGATGTAATCAAGACAGTATCGTCCGCGTACAATCTAATTTGTGAATTTTTAATAACTCTAGGTAAATTATTCAAATATACTAAGAACAAGAGGGGGCCCAGGATCGACCCCTGGGGTACCCCCCTAGTGACCGTACCCAAACTAGAACTGTATCCATTTACTGTTACAAACTGAGTTCTATCTTCTACATAAGATGTAAACCAACCACGTGTTTCATCATCCACTCCCAGGCATCTCAACTTCTCGATCAAGACATGGTGATTTACTAGATCAAACACCTTAGATAGGTCCACATATACTGCACCCACCGATCTCCCCTCTGCTAGAGGAGTGGCAACTAAGTCCAAAAGATCGGTGAGTGCAGTAGCTGTGGACCTACCCTGTCTGAAGCCTGACTGAAAAGGGGTAATTTTTTTGATATTTCTCCAAATATGTAGTTAATTGCCCATGGACAAGCCGCTCCAGCAATTTAGAAATTGTTGACAACAATGCTATTGGGCAATAATTTGAAGTGTCCAATGAATCCCCCCCCCTTATAAATTGGAATTATTTTAGCCTTCTTCCATAATGCAGGATACAATCCTTCCCTTAGGCTCCAGTTAAAAAGATCCCTTAGTACTGGGGAAATCACTTGGGCAGCTTCTTTTAATAACCTATTTTCTATTTTGTCAGGGCCACAAGCTTTATTTATATTTAAATTTCTTATTAATTTACATACTTCGGATGTGGTCACTATTTTAAAATGGAACTAAGCCTTCTAGCAGCTTTATCTCATTCTGTGTTGCTGAGGCATACCATTTTGGTACTTTAGGTTTGCTTATTGCTCACTAGCATATCCAATCTTGCTAAGACAGTTGATTTTGGTCAGGTGATCTCTCTAGTACTTAGTCTGCTCCAGAGTAGTAGCTAAGAAATTTGCTTCAAAGCCTCTCTGCCCCCTAGTACTACTCTATAGTCAGGTGAACTCTTTTCTTACTAGCTTGACTAGGAGCTGTACTTAAGGATTACTGCTTCAGGCTCCACTGCCTATAGTAGTATTCTGCAGGGATTAAGAAATTCTCCTGCATTGAGAATCCCTTCTCTTGTCCACACTTGTAGTGCCTATTGGGTGATAGTCTCATAATGAGTGCATATTACCTGCTTCTATACTTGTCTCTGCTCATCTTACATGTATTGGACCCGAAAGTGAACAAAAAAATAACTCCTAGAGTGAGAATGGCTGTCTTTTTACATTGTCCGACCAGGACTTTTCCTATCAAGTAGAAGAACTTGTATGTGCTCTAACTTCCCCTAGCCCACTGCTGGTCCTTCACCTGCACCTGCATACAAGAACTCTCCTAGATCCTGCTCACAGGGATACACCACCTTCTGCATACTCTGCCTTGCTCCCATTGACTCTCTCGGTCAGGGTATTATTGTATGCAGCATCAGGAAAACTGGGAACTAGCCTCAGAACTCCCTATACTGCCGCAGACAAATCATGTAACCGAAAGAAGACCCAGCTACCCACACTTCTCCTAGGACTCTGCAGGAAACTCTTGTTCCTGCTTTTACTATGCTCAGGAAATGTTGAGCTTAATCCAGGCCCTCTGGCACCCATGGAATCCCCAGCAGAGCTGCAAAGCCTCAAGGGGCTTGCATTCTTGCAAGTTAATGTGTGTAGCCTATTAAAAAAATCACTTCTGTTCAGGTCTGGGTATGTCATACTGCTCCAGATGTTCTGGTGATTACGGAGTCCTGGCTCCGACCAGCGACCAGTAACAATGGAGTTAACATTTCCTCCTACTCTTTGTTCAGAGCCGACAGGCAAACCAGAGTTGGTGGGATAGCTATTTACATCAAGGATAAATTCCCGCCTCCATAATTGACTCAATCTCTGTCCCAAAAGAATTTGAAAGCTTGTCATTAAAGATTGAAATTGCAACTGCTGACTCATTATGTATAATAGGATGCTACAGACCCACATCAGCTGGACTACAGTTGTTAAAACATCTCGAAAACATCCTGGGTTTGGCATCTTCAGAGTGTATCATACTAGGGGACTTCAACTTAGACCGGCTCTCCAGTGCATCCACCCCCCCTTAAAATGTTCTGCAATTCCCTTGGGTTGTCACAGCTAATAAACGAATCTACTCACCCTAACAAGCTCAACCCTAATAACAGTACTCTCTTGGATATCATTTTAGTTAACAAACCCCTTTTATTCTCCCTAGCTGGTGTCTTTTTCTCTGATATTAGTGATCATTGCTTCATCGCGTGTGTAAGATCTACTCTTAAATCCACAACTGTACCAAAATTCTCCTTTAAAAGGTGCATACGCAACTTTGATCTCCATGGGTATATACAGTATCAGACCTAAGAGACTCCATGC
Organism: Neoceratodus forsteri; assembly: GCA_016271365.2. Classification (NCBI taxonomy): domain Eukaryota; kingdom Metazoa; phylum Chordata; order Ceratodontiformes; family Ceratodontidae; genus Neoceratodus; species Neoceratodus forsteri. The sequence continues at coordinate 998,469,936 of CM057451.1, forward strand.
GATGGCAGGACTTCTATCTAGCCAAGTCCCTGACTACTGCTTATGATATTTTCTCAGAAATTGTGCTAGGGGCTCTCAACAAGTATGCTCCCATAGTAAAAGTCTGTGCCAGAAACAAATCCTGTCATTGGTTTACAGAAGACCTGAAAGATGCTTTGAAGAGTAGAGATGTACTCTGGAGAACTGCTAGGAAAAATAATTTAATAAATGACTGGAATTCTTTCCGGAGGGCGAGGAACCTCTGCACCAAAATGGTCAGAGAAGCCTAAGCTAATTTCTACCGCTCTCAGCTGGAGAGCTCCTCAAGGAATGCCTCCAAATTCTGGAGGACTATCAAAGACATTGAAGGTCACACCACTATAAATTCCCTACCTACTAAATTATTGATTGACAATACTGTCATCTCCCGATAGACTGTCTATCCTTGATGCTCTCCATAATCATTTTGCCACTGCAGGGCTAGAATTTGACCCCTCTCCTGCGAATATCCTCTGCCAACAACTTAGATTGGATACACAAGAAAAACCCATCCCCAGTCCATCCTTCTCTCTGCAGCCTACCTCCCTGGAAGAAGTTGAAGATCTTCTCCTTCAGCTGGACACTAGGAAAAGTGCTGGGGCCGACCTCTTTGACCTGTACTTCTTAAAGGTTGGCTACCATGTCCTCGCGGTCCCAATTACTCATCTCTTCAACTTATCCTTGTCCCAGGGTGATCTACTGCCCATTTGGAAAAATGCACTTGTGGTCCCTTTGTTTAAATCAGGAGATCCTACTAACCTCAATAACTACAGGCCAATCTCCCTACTGCCAATCCTGTCAAAGATGCGGGAGAAAATAGTGAACTCCCAGCTTCGGAAGTACCTGGAATCAGAAAAATTGCTCAACCCATTACAATCCAGTTTTAGAGCACAGCACAGTACAATCTCTGCTCTAGCCAAGGTGACAAATGACTGGCAGCTTGAATTAGACAAAAAAAAACTTTGTCTGCGCAGTTTTCTTGGACCCTAAGCAAGGCATTCGATACCGTTGATCACAGACAGGTTCTGTCGTCCCTCCTGAACATTGGTTTGGATTCCCTATCCCTTAAATGGTTCTCCAACTACCTCTCAGGACGACTTCAACAAGTAAAGGCAGAAGGGGAAGTTTCTCCACCAAAACCCCTATTGAGGGGTGTAACGCAAGGTTCCATTCTTGGTCCCTTGCTCCTCACCATTTATATTAACAACATAGATGCCCCCATCAAAGAAGCACAAATACACCTATTTGCGGATAATACGGTACTCTATGCTAATAGCCCCACACCTGAAGCGGCCTGTAAAGCCCTTCAAAATGAATTGAATCTGCTGCAACATCAGCTTATAAACCAGAAATTGCTCTTAAATGCAAAAAAAAACAAAGCAATGTTCCTCTTGCCCCTTCAAAATGCAATAAATCCTGCAATTGCTGGGACACTCCCGCAGATCACTACCATTCTAGGTGAGCAGTTGGACTACATACCAAAGTTCAAGTATCTGGGGGTCTGGTTAGACCATAGAGTTACTTTCACAGATCACATAGAAGAACTGGCAAAGAAACATAGACAAAGACTTGGTCTGTTCTTTAGGATTAATAATCTCCTCACAAGAGATGCTAAACTGAAACTGGTTCTAACTACCTTTCTTTACCTATTGGATTACACAGACTTTCTATACAGTCAGGGACCTGCAAGTACCCTAGCCAAACTCGATGCACTTTATCATAGAGCCATAAGATTTATCACGGGTCTTCCATACTCAACCCACCACTGTGCATTGTACATGGCAGTAGGATGGTCATCCCTTGCTTACAGATGGCAAAAAAATGCTGCAGTTTGAACATACAAAGCTATCTCAAATAAACTGCCCCAGTTTATCTTTGTACACTCTGGGGAAGTATGCCCTGAGAAGCACCTCATACATCCACCTTTATGTTTACAAAGCAAAATCTTTCATTCGCAGAGCAGCTATCAGCTTTGTGCTCCCTCAACTCTGGAACAAGCTGCAAAAAACTTTGAAATTAACTCACCACATCAGCCTAGCAGCTTTTAAATCTCTATATCTACATCATAATAAGGAGTCCTGTGCCTGTCTACCCTAGATAGCGACTCCTATAAGTCCAAGCACACTCTAATTACTACTGTTTAAAGACTGATCACATCTACAATTGACTTTTCCCTGTCCTCTTTTTCTACTCCCATATCTGTCCCTTCCACATTCCTTTGACCCTGGTTCCAGCTCTAAATTATCCATACCGTATCACTATATATCTTTTTATATTAGGTTTTATTTGTGTTCAGTGCACCAGATATGTATATTTCTTTACTTTTATGAAAAATTGTGTCCTACCCAAAACAAGCTGTATCTTCTCTTCCAAACATATACTACTGTCAATGCTACTTGCTGATACTTTGTATATACTGTATTATTGTATCTCACTTTATTTGTATTATTACTATTTTCTTGTGTGTTGCATCCCATGTATATTGTCTCTTGTTCCTTGTTAACATACCCAGGTCCACCTCAAAAATGAACTTGCTCAACGGTGATCGCCTAGTTAAATAAAGACTTTGATTGATTGATTTTGAAAATTTGGTGAAAAAAATTCACCAAAATGACTGTTTTATGAGTGTGCGTTGCGCAGTTCCTATGTACTCTCGTAACTTTGAGCATTTTTAATATTTTTACTCCAGATTTTCAGCGTTGCCATTATACCGCACCTCCTTACGAACAGTACAACTGTCATTTTTCACATCTCACTCATAATGTGTTTTCACACATGTAGCGCACAGTGGCGTGGTCGGTATGGAAAATCAATGTTCGGGACAGATTAAGAAAATCACAGTGACACTGTTCATGAGCAGAGGTCTTAAACTGGCTATGTTGAAAATTTGGAGACAAAAGTCCATAAAATGACTGTCTTACAGGCATGGATTGTGCAATTTCTACGCACCCCCTAAGTTCACAAATTCGTAATCTTTTCAGTCCAGATTTTCAACATTTGACATTTTTCCACACCTCCTTATGAACAATACAGCTGTCATTTTTCAGACACTGGCCGAAATGTGTTTTCGCACTTCTGACGCAGAATAGCATGGTCACTGTGGGAAATCAGTGTTCGGGATAGATTAAGAAAATCACTGTGACACTGTTCATGAACCGAGGTCCCAAAATGCCTACTGTATGTTGAAATTCTGCTGTAAAAAATCCCAAAACTAATTACATTATCAGTGTGTGTTGTGCAGTTTCTACACACACTAGTGACTTCATCAGTTTTTTTATATTTTCACTCTAGATTTTTAACATTGCCATGTTTTACACCTCCTCAGGAACAATACAGCTGTAATTTTTCACATCCTGTTCGAAATGTGTTCGCACCTGTGGCACCAAATGGTGTAGTTGCTGTGCAAAATCACCTTATAGTGTCACTGTTCATGTGGCGGGATCACAAAAATCCCATGTTGAAAACTTGGAGGAATAATACCACGAAATGCCCAGTGTGTTAGAGTTTTCAACCATAATGCCCTACCCTGTAGGGACTGACAGGTGTCAGGGGTGTGACTTGTTATTGTCGACATTAATGCTCATGCCATTCCACCCCCACCCTACAGCCAGTGGCAGGCATCGAGGTTCACCTTGGACCCTTTGGTCCCAGAGTTCACCCCATTCTCCTATACTGCACCCATTTTAGTGTATTTCCTTATGGAATGAGGTGAGTGTAAAGCCTGAACACTTCAAAGCACACCTCAACACTTATAAGTGTCTGCAGGGTAGGGTGAGGTGAAATGTTGTGACCATTATGGGCGATGACCCAAAGGCACACCCCAATGCCTGTCCTTCTCTGCAGGGTGGACTTGGAGTTGGCATCAGTTCAATACTTCACTGCCGTTCCTATACTGCATCTGCTGAACTCATGCACTTCCACTGCTAATGACAGCAAGCAGCACTTGGCATTAAAAAATGCTTGTTATATATCATATAGGAGAGTGCAATTGTGTATGAAATTCAATGAATTCCTAACACTGGTGTACCATTGTAGTGGTATCAAGAGGTTGTTGTACCCTATTGAGTACATCACTATGATGGTATAACTTAGAATGCCTGATCGCTCATTTTTTCCCTAATTTTCATTGACAGTTGATAGGAGAAAAAAGAACCAACAGCAATGGCTTCAGCAGTTTTCTTTTCATTTTGCCCCTCGCCCCCATCTCTTAAATGAAGCATGATAATTTCTGTAATTACATAAGAACATAAGAAAGTTTCTACAGAAGGGGACCGTATGATCCATCTAGTCTGCCCAGATTGCCTACCCCCCTATTTTATTCTTCATCCGAGATTACCGCAGTACTTGTCCCACTCTAGCTTAAAAGCAATGACTGTTTTGGCCTCCACAGACTCTGGTGGTAAGCTATTCCAATGGTCTACCACCCTCTCTGTGAAGTAGAACTTCCAAATGTAGGTTTTGAACTTACCCCTTCTTAGTCTCAAACTGTAACCCCTCGTTCACGTGGTCTTGTTTCTGGGAAAGAGGTTTTCTGCTTGTACCTTATTTATGCCCTTTATGTATTTGAAGGTTTGTATCACATCCCCCTATTTCTTCTTTGCTCAAGGGGGTTCATTTGCAGTTGATGTAGTCTAGATTCATATTGCTCTTGGTGCAGTTCCAGTATCATTTTAGTAGCTCTCCTCTGTACAGCCTCCAAGCAGTCTCTGTGTTTTTTTAGGTGTGGTTTCAAGAACTTTATGCAGTACTTGAGATGTGGCCTTACCAAAGACCTGTAGCGAGGGAGTATGACCTCTCGCTTCCTTCTTGTAATGCCCCTGCTAATACATCTGATGATGCTACTACGTTTCGGCCTGCCTTTTCACATTGTCTGTCTAGCTTTAAATCATCAGAAATAAGCACTCCGAGGTCCCATTCAAGTTTTGTTTCTGTTAATTGTTCACCATTGAGTGTGCATATTTTCCTTGGGCTCCCTTTACTTAGGTGCATGACCTTGCATTTTGTGGCATTGACTTTCAACTGCCAGTCCCTAGATCATGCTTCTGGATTCTTTAGATTTGCTTCCACTACTACTGCTGCTGCTTCAATTGTATCTACCCTGTTGCAGAGCTTTGTGTCATCTGCGAACAGACATACCTTACCCTGCAGACCATCAGTAATGTTGCTGATGAATATTTTGAAGAGGGTTGTGCCAAGGACTGATCCTTGAGACACACCACTGATCACCCTTCCCTTGCTAGACAGTGTTTCATTGACTATGACCCTCTGTGTTCTATTGTGGAGCCAGTTTTGAACTCACTTGACTATTTTGTGCCCTAACCCAGAGTGCTCTAGCTTATTGACCAATCTTCTATGGGAGACAGAGTCAAAAGCCTTGCTGAATTCTAGATAGACTATGTCTGCTGCTTCTCCCTGGTACACTATTTTGGAGACCCAAAGAATTTAATCATATTTGTTTGACATGACTGTCCTGCTGTTAATCCATGCTGTTTAGTATCTAGCTGCCCTGTTTCTGTAAGAAACCTCACTCTTCTTTCCTTAAGTAGTTACTCCATAAGCTTCCCCACACCTGAGGCCAAGCTCACAGGCCAGTAGTTTCTGGCCTCCACCCTGCTTCCACTTTTGTGCAATGGTACCTCTGTGGCCCTTCTCCAGTCCTGAGGTATTTCCCTGCTCTCTAGAGATTGTATGAATAATTCTGCCAATGGGCCTGCAATTTCCTTTGCCAGCTCCTTCAGAATTCTACTGTGGATTTCATCTGGGCCCATTGCTTTATTTGCTTTTAATCTGAGAAGCTCTGTTAGGACACTGTCTCTTGTAAATGGTCAAGCATCTGCTTCTCTGGTGAGACCACCTCTGTTCTGCATCTTGGGTCCATTGCCATTATCTTCTTTTGTGAAGACTGAGCAGAAAGAAGAGTGATGTTTCTTATGGAAACAGGGCAGCTAGATACTAAACAGCATGGATTTACAGCAGTACGGTCAAGTCAAATGAATATGACTAAATTCTTAGACTCGGTCTCCAAATAGTGTTCCAAGGAGGGGCGGCAGACATAGTCTATCTAGATTTCAGCAAGGCTTTTGACTCTGTTCCCCATAGAAGATTGGTCAATAAGCTAGAGCACTCTGGGGTAGGGCACAAAATAGTCAAGTATGCTTACTTACCTTGCCTCCATGCTGACCCCTCAGCTCATCTCCTACGGTCTCCGATCTTCTGACTTCTCCTTGCTTAACATCCCCAGATCTAGAACTACCAAAGAGAAATTAGGATTCTTGCACATAGCTCCCAGTTACTGGAATTCACTGCCCATAGATGTATGCATGGCACCTAATCATGCTACATTTAAGAAGAGGCACCGCTCCCTCTTTTCTGCACATGCCCAATGCACCTGTTTTGACCCTCCATAGATCTTGGCTCTTTCTGTTTGTGAGGCCCAGCAGTTTCCCTCCTTTTTTCTGTGGAATTTGTTTCTTTTTTTCTATCCTACCCCCTTCTTCCCATCCCTTTCTTCTCTCTCTGCCTCGCTCTCGCTAGGCTATATCTCTGCATTACCTTTCACCCTACCTCCTCCCAAAACTGTGTTTTTTTTTTTCAGTTTCAGCTGATAGTATGATACCATTACACTGTATTGATACCCTGTGGTATTTTTTACACTTTAAAAGTGATATCACAATAACTGTTTACTCATGGGCACCTATGTTCTATTTGTATCAATACACCTTCTGTGCCTTGGTACCATTATTGTTTTAATCTTGTTCACTCTGATATGTGATGTATTGTATATTTCTTGACACTGTATTTCCATGTGCCTGTATCTCTATGTGTTGTCAACCTCCTGGGTTGTGCCTGAAAATAGTCACTCTTGTATCTAGTGCACCTACCCTGTCATCAAAAAAAAAAAAAGAAGAAACTGTTCAGAATCTCTGATTTTTTGTTATCATTTTCTGCCTGTTTGATGTCCTTGGGTGCTATTCTTATAATGCCTCCATTTGTTTTCCTTTTTTCTCTGATGTATCTATAAAAAGTTTTGTCACCCTTCTTCACTCCACGTGCAATTCTTTCTTCTGTCTGGGCTTTGGCTGCCCTTACTGCCTTCCTTGCTTCTTTTAGTTTTGTTTTGTAGACTTCCATATCTGCCTCATTGTTAGTATCCTTGAATTTCTTGAACGCTTTCCTTTTATCTTATTTTTTGTTGCTACATTCTTGGAATACCATAGTGGTGTTCTCCTTTTTCTTGACTTAGAGATCTGCTTCATGCACTGGGCAGTTACTGTGAGTAAAGTTTCCTTCAGGGCTTTCCACCTCTGTTCCACTGCACCCCCTATTTCCTTGCTAAGTATTTGTTTTATGGAATGCCTCATTTGAGTAAAGTCGGCCTTTTTGAAATCCAGGACCCTGAGATTGCTGTGGCTGACTTGCTCTTTACTGGTGATGATGGTCCAGATGGTCCTATGGTCAATGGTCCCCAGACTGTAAGCTTTTCTTATGATTTAGCAAGTACTGTAATAGTTTCTTTCTAATGAGATTTTACTGGGGAAGAATAAATACAGTAGAAGCTATATGTTTTTTTTAATTGTAAAATCATATATATTTGCAAATGTAAAAAAAAATACATGTAGTTGCTAACAGGAGTATCTTTCTTTTGAAAATCATAGAATTCAGTCTTTCCCTTTTCATTAAAATACATTGAACTCATAAATAGTTGGGATTATTTTACATCCTACCTATATTCTATTGCTAGCCTTGCTTGCAGAGCAGAAAGCAGCTAACTAAAAGAAGCTACATTTTCTTATTAATTTAACACTTATATCTCTGCAAGAGTCAGGGTCTGTTGAGATTAAGCAGAATGATACTTTATTAGAAGTAGAAGGGGTCTTATTTAGGGTTAAAAAAAGAAAGAAAAGAAAGAAAGCCAGTGTGTGTTTTTTCTTGTAAGGGTACTGTATCAATTTACTTTGCTTAACCAGTAGGAGGAGAGAGAGCTTAATTGGGGGTGTGGCTTAGACACTATAAAAGCAGGTGACTCAAATTACAACTTCCTGTTGCTAGCCTTTTTTCTTACTAATTGCCCTCCATCCCACCCCCTCCACTGACCCACCCTAAGCCAGTTCTATTTTTATAGCCACTGGATTTGACTGTCAACAGGAACTTTCTGTTTGGCAGTAGTAAGGGAAGGATCCTAGAGAAACATTGGTTTTGTCAACCCTGTGTGGTACCATTTGCTTGTAACTGACTCTTCAATGAATAGCAGAGCATTGTGGGAACCTGGAGTACTAGCAATAGGCTAGTATACCTCCTACCCCAAAACAACATCTTTCTGTTAAAAGCACTGTTGCCTGGTGGTTCTCTTGCCCTTTTAAGGGCTTGTAAACCTTCAACTTACAGAATCTTGCTGAATTTAAGTAAATATTGTTATTTTTACTTTGCGCCGAAACCGGAAGTGAACAGACACTTACTTCTGGTTTTTCGACTTAAAATCTGCCCCTCTAGCGAGCGGGGTGAGCATTCACGGGCGCGCGCGAGACATGCGCGCAGAGACGCGTGTGTTTGCACGTGTCTACTGTGTCCGCTGGGCACACTGAAACTGCTGGCATTAGACAAACTTGGATAAGATCATTTTCTCACATCCTCTACTTAGTAAATATACACCATTAATAATGGAAAAATAACTTAATAAGTGTATGCAATGTTTGATGTATAGTGAGGGAAAGTATGGGAGCGACTATGTATGTGCTAATTGCCATCTGATTACTACTCTTGAAGCAGAGATAGCATTTCTGCCTAATATTAAACCAGTTTCTACTGATATTAGGGAATTGGAAAGTTACATTGATTTTATGGATGAACAACTTGATTCTAATGAACAATTTCCTTCACTTTTAGGTAGCATTTCTATGCCTCCTGATGAGGAGACAATTGTAACGACTAGTACTAGTATACCTGTTGCCTCTGCCCCCTCTTATAAGGTGGATGATTATCTGCCCTCTTCGCATGATAATAATGACTGGACCATTGTCACAAAGTCTCTTCAAAAAAGGAGGGGTGGTCAAATACACAATAGTGCCCCTATTGAAACTCGTAATAGGTTTGAGCAGTTGACTGTATCAAATAATGAAGTGCTACATGATTTATCCTGTGCATCACCCCTCTGTTGATAATAATGGTTTAAAACACTTTTCAATCAGGAGTTAATGCCCATGAATATTTATCCTAGTAAGGCTCAAGCTACCAAATCAATACCTATTAAGTTAATCACTCTAGAGTGTGTTAAACAATCACCTGTTTCTGATTCTTGGACCCATACTGTCTCAAAACAAGTGTTAGTCCTGGGAGATTCAATCATTAAGCACATTGACAGGGTGGTATGCAACCACACTTGTTCTAGCTTCCGTGGGACCAGGGTATCTGACATTACCTCCATGATGCCTAAAATTTTACAAAATGCGGGGGAAAATCCATTGGTTATCATACATGCTGGTGTTAATGATATAAACACCCCATTTAATCAGTTACAACAGGACTATGTGGCGTTATGTAACCTGTTACTTGATAGGGGATGCTGTGTATGTATATCTGAAATTCTACCTGTCCCGAAAGCAACATCTACCATGATGCAGAAAATCAAAGCCTTAAATGAATGGCTGAGAAAGTGGTGTTTTAAACAAGATATACCCTGTATTACCCACTGGGAATCATTTTCAGATCGTTCTTCCTTGTTTTGCTGGGACGGTTTACATCTCAGTTGTAGGGGTAGTACACTTATGGGAAAAAGTATCACTAAAATCATAAATCATTGTTTAAACTAAAAACAATGGGGGAGAATGGGTCTATTCCCAAGTCTCTAAATACTTACCAAATTATTATTACAACTAAGTGTAAATTCCTAGCTTTGAATGCAAGATCTTTAAACCAACTCAAATTAGCAGAACTCGAAGCCAAATGTAAAACTTTAAATATAGTTGTGGTGAGAGTAACTGAAACATGGTGGGATGCATCCTCAATTTGGTCCAGAGAAATTCCAGGTTATAAGTTATATCATAAAAACAGATTAGATAAGCAAGGCGGTGGAGTTTGTATGTACATACGAAATGATAGTCCTTCTTTTGAAGTGTGTTCTCCCTTTCCTTTGGAAAGTATATGGGTTAAAATCTTATTGAAGGAGCAGTCCTATAGGTTCTCCCTATAGGGTCTCCCTTAAGGAAGTCCTAGCTCCTCTAATCCACATTCTAAACCTCTCCTTCTCACTAGGTAAATTCCCCGCCATCTGGAAATTGGCCTCTATCACACCCATATTTAAAAGTGGTGATCGTATAGCCCCTAACAACTACCACCCAATCTCCATACTCCCCCCCCAAGGCCTTAGAGCGAATAGTTTCAGATCAACTCACTGACCATCTCAACAAATATGACCTTCTCTGCAAGCAACAACATGGGTTCTGCAAAGATCACAGCACTACTACTGCCTTGCTTCAACTAACATCACACATCCACACAGCAATGGATAAAGGCCACATCACTGATGCTATCTTTATCGACCTCACCAAGGCCTTCGATACCATCCACCATACACTACTCCAAACCTCCTTACTTAACCTAGGTCTCTCAAAGGATGCAGTAGGTTGGTTTGCCGACTATCTTTCCAACCAAACTCTTCAAGTTAAAATTGCTAATACTCTATCATCCAAATCTTCTTACTCTATCCTCCGAATCTTCTGTCCTCACAGGGGTCCCTCAAGGGTCTATCTTGGGTCCCCTCCTATTCAGCCTTTTCCTTAACTCCCTCCCTGCAACCTGCACCTCCAATCTATTACTATATGTGGATGATGCTGTCATTTTCACCTCCAGCCCAGATCCCTCTCAACTCCACCTTTCCCTCCAGTCCCCCTTCACTGCTGTCGAAAGCTGGTTCACCTCCCAACGCCTTATTATTAATTATAAAAAAACAAATGTATGCTTTTTGCGCACCAGTTGAATTCCAGGATAGGGTGTTTCCCACAAATATTATCTGTGTCTCAGACCCCCTTGGAATTTGTCCATTGCTTCAAATACCTGGGCATAACTTTGGATACTGTCCTTACCTATCACGAGCATATTCGTCATTTATCTAAGGCTCTAAATATTAGATTAGGGCTTTGGCACCGCTTTAAACATTGCTTAACCCACGAGGCCCTTAAGCTCGCTATCTCCTCCTCGGTACTCTCCCTGCTTGTCTATGGCCTTTTGACCTTTGGTGGGGCAAGCTCCTCAGCTCTTGATAGTCTTAGACTTGTCCTAAACAGGGCCTGCCATCTTTTACTAGGGTGTGACAGACTTACCCATACCTGTGCACTATATCAGGATACCAACTGGCTTGATCTGGACAATAGAATCAAATTCCACACTTGTGTCCTAGCAAAAAAATTCTCCCTTGGCCTCTCCGCTGCAGCTCTTACCCCTTTAATCACCATGGACCAAAAAGCTCAGCACACCCGTAGCTCCGATACCCTATGTCTCTCCATCCCCTACTGTCGTACAACACAATTCCAAAGATTCTTTTGCTACAGGGCACCCTTGTGGATGAATTCCCTACCCTACGCCTTGCGTCTTGATCAAAGAATTGGTCAATTCAAATCACACCTGAGTGCTCATCTAAGGGCCATAAGTATCTGTGACTGTAAATGAACCAGTGCCCTGCCCTTTACTACTTTGACAATGGCCTCTGGCTGGCCTCTTCCTACATTTCCTAACGCCGCCTTCTCAGGGTGTTAAGTTCCCGATATCTGCTAACTACCACATACTGCACTAGCTCGGATTGTTAGCCAACTAGTCCTGTAAATAATTAACTTCCTTATTCTATAACATTTACTATATTGTTTGTATGCACTACCTGTACTGTGTATTCTGTTCTATTGTGTATGACATGGAACCTTGTGAAGGAGTCTGTAACATTTCCCATATTGTTTTATTCTGCTCTAACTGTTTTTGTATCTCTGTAACTATTATACATGATGTGGAACCTTTGTAAAGGAGTCTTTGACTCAAAGGTATTTCTGATCCCTGAAATAAAATAAAAATATAACTATTGGTAACATCTATCGACCTCCATCTGCAAATTCAGATTACACAACTGATATGTTTAAAGAAATTATACATTTTTCAGAATCTCAAGATACTGTAATATTTGGTGACTTTAACCTCCATCATATTAACTGGGACTCATTCTCAGGACAGTCCTATACCGAGAAAGGACAAATAGATGTGGTAGTTAGTACTGGATTACAACAACTTGTTACTGAACCCACTCAAGGTCCTAATATTTTGGATCTATTATTTACTAACATAGAGCAACAAATTAGCAATTTACAAATGTGGGATCCACTTGGGACCAGTGATCATTCTTCTATTCTTTTTGAAATTCAACAGTTTAAAATCACACCAAGAAAGTTACATTGTATAAAAAACTATAATAAAGCAACTTTTTCTAAAATCAATGAATACTTACAAAACATAAACTGGGAATCTAATCTTCTTAATTGTACAACACAACAAGCTTGGGACTTTTTTAAAAACATTGTACATTATTTGGAAAATACCTTAATTCCATCTAAGAGGAAATTTAATAATAAAGGATAAATCCCCCCTTGGTTCAACAAGACAATTAAAAATCAGATTAAAATAAAAATGAAACTTTTTAGGAAACTTAAGAATAGTTCTGTTCCATTTAAAACTACTCTATCACATAAATATAGGCTATCTGTGAAAAACTTAAACATTTCTATTAAATTGGCAAAAAATAAGCTAGAATTTAAACTAGCTCACACAAAAGACTGTCATAAATCTATTTTCTCCTATATAAATAGTAAAAAAGGTGTATCAAGGACCATTGGTCCCATTATAACCAATGGCTCTTTTCTATCTGATATAGAAACCTCGAATCTCTTTAATAAGTACTTTTGTTCTGTCTTCTCTCAAAAATCACTTATTAGTACATTTAAAGTTCACCAAATAGATTATCATAGGTTCTATCCAACTGAAATTATACAGGTTATCAAAAAACTAAAAAAAAATACTAGTCCGGGCCCAGACGGTATTCATCCATGGTTTCTGATCGAAACCTCTATAAATATTTCTAAACCTTTGTCAATTATCTTCAACAAATCTTTACAAGAAAGCATTGTACCAAATGATTGGCATTCAGCAATAGTTACTCCCATATTTAAAAAGGGCAATCGAGGTTCTGTGCAAAATTATCGTCCAATTAGCATGACCTCAGTGGCTGGTAAATTAATGGAATGAGTAATGAAGTCTCTAATAGATCAAGATTGTAAAAAATTAGGAATTTATGATTCAAATCAGCATGGGTTTACTCCCAAGTATTCCTGCACCACCAATCTGATATCTTTTTACAATAATATAAGTGCTCTACTAGATGTGAGTATCCCTACTGATGTAATTCTTTTGGACTTTAGTAGAGCTTTCGATAAAGTCTCACATGAAAAACTCATTACTAAAATGTACAATCTAGGTTTGTCACCTGATACTGTCAACTGAACTTTAAACTGGTTGACAATTCATTCTCAGAGAGTCAGAATTAATGATATCTTGTCTGATTCAGGTAGTGTGACAAGTGATGTACCTCACTGGTCGGTCTTGGGACCAACATTGTTTAATCTCTTTATCAGTGATTTACAAACAAGGCCAAATAACTTCATGGTTAAATTTGCAGATGATACTAAATGGGGGTCAAGGTTAATAATCAAGAAAATATTTCTGCATTAAAGAAGGATTTGGAAAAATTAACACTTTGGGCAAATGAAAATCATATGCAGTTTAATCAAGACAAATGTTTAGTAGTGCATTTCAGTGTAAATAATCCAAAAACGATATATTATATAAACAGACTACCACTTCATTCATCAAATTGTGAAAAAGATTTAGGGATATATGTTAATAATAAACTTACATCAAATGATCAGTGTGTTAGAACTGCTTGCATGACCAACAGACTTTTGAGGCAAATAAAATGCACTTTTGTTAATCGCACTGAACAATGCCTTATTCCATTGTAAAGGGCATACATTAGACCATATCTAGACTATGGCTCCTCTTTCTGGAATCCAAACCAAAAAAAGACATAACAATTCTTGAACAGGTTCAAAGGAGAGTACCTAGGATGATTCCAAGATTAACAAACTTGGATTATTAGAAGAGATTAAAAGCTACTGGTCTCTTCTGTCTTCAGACTAGAAGATTAAGAGGTGATATGCTTATGGTTTTTAATTTAATAAATTCACCAGATCTAATGGAAAAATGTGGTCTAACATACTCCAAAAGGAGACATGTTCCAAGACTGCATAATAAACAGCTTGAAGTAAAAACTTATAAAACCAGCAAAAGGGGAAACATTTTTCCAATAAGAGCATCCATTGTATGGAACACCATGCCACAAGAATTGGTAGAGGTAACTAGTGCCACTGTCTTTAAAAACAAATTAGATGTTTGGTTGAGGGATAATAGTTAAATAATGTCCCACGTAGTGTGGGAGACAGTCTCAATGTGCTTTGGCCTTCTTCTGTTCTTTCATACCTAGTAATACCAAGTAAGTAATAATTCTTTTAACTAGACACTACCCACCATGAAGTGAAAGGCTGATGCCACAAAAAAGATTTAAAATTACTTTATTTACACATCATGCCTCATCTTTCAAGTCCAAATGACCCTTTCTCAAAGGTCAAATGGACCAGAAACACAAGGTATGATGTATAAATAAAGTAAATTATGGTGGGAAGTGTCTATTTTTTCAGTTACTGATGTTCATTGTTTACCAGCTGCACCCCAAACTAGAGCAAGCTCCTTTATCTTTCTTTTACAAATTCTTTTATCTAGTAGATTGAAAATAAAGATACAAGTAGGTAGAAGACTTGGTTTGCTGGCCAAGGCACCTAGCTTCACCTGAGCTCTTTCCTTCTAAGACTGCTTGAAAGGCAGAGTAGAAAAACTTGCCAGAGCAAGGGAAAAGGATTAAGACTTATTTTGGCTAAGCAGATTTACTGTGTGGTTGTGTTTTAATTTTTTACTCACAGGGATTGCTACTGTTTGTTGCTAACATTTCATTGCTTTATTTTTCTCTGATTCAAATTGTTGTTGCTGGTATACCTTCTTCTGCATTATTACAAGGTGTGCCTACAGGTGTGTGCTAACAGATTACTGCTGTAATCTTCTGATTCAAATTGTCTTTTGCAAGGTCTATCTTCTGTTACTGCTTTTTCTCTGTAGCAAAGTGTTTCTTACAGCGTATATCTTCTCTGAAATTATTACAGGTGGTGCTTTACAGGTTTTACAGTTTTATCTAACATAAGGATAAGCTTTCAGGGTTACTGCATTTGTTGTTGACTGATTGTTTCTGCTCTTACCTCCTTGTTCTTTCGTCCGTGGTTCTTCTTTTTCAGCAGGGGAAGAGCCCAGCCACCCACCCCATCCCCAACCACCCCACACTACACTCCTTTTACAGGGTACCGCAGTTGTGAGATTTCCTGTGGCAGAGCAGGAAGGGGTGGATCAGTGGGCCTCCACAAGGTGAGCTCATTTACAGGGCACTAGTATAACAAGTTAAACAAAACACAATCAAACCATTACTTGCATTTTTTCCCTTTTTTTTCCTTCTAATTACTCTGACTAGGTTATAAACCCAGCAACTTATCTGGAATGGATATCATTAACTGCAGGTACTGTGGAACAATTTTCAGAAGGACAGTCTTACAGGATTTAGGACAATGTCCTACATGCTGGGCCTTTGGAGATCTTAGGGCTCAGCTCCGGGCAGCATGGGCAGAGATTGCATGCCTCAATTTTCATATTCAAGAGGAAATACATTATAAGAACCACCTGCCATTTCCCCAGCATCCAACAGAAAAACCTCGACCGCAGAGGGTAGTTGGACCAGGAGGTTGGCAGGTGGTTAGGAGGGGCAAATCAGGTGCCCCATCACTCTCTGCTCTCCAACATATTACCTCCAAAAATCATATAAACACTACAAACAGGTATCTGCCTCTATCTCTGAAATCAAACAAAGAGGCAGAAGACACTGCAGAGCAGGACACTGCAGCACAGGAGCTAGCACAACAAAACTCACCCAAATCAGGAACCAAAACAAAAAAAGCAAAAAGGAAATCCAAAAAACTTTTGATCATAGGAGACTCCATGATTCTGGGAGTTGATACCCATCTCCAGCCAGGGGTAATGGTCAGATGTCTCCCAGGTACATCAGCATGGAGAGACACTGACCACATTGCTAAAATTGTTCACAATGCAGGAGAAAACATTGATGGCCTAGGACACATAGAGACTAATGATCTCACCAGCCGGTCAGTTGTGGAGACCAAGGAACACCTGACCAGGCTGGATGACAAACTATCATCTATTTCATCCGGCATCTCCTTCTCTGAGATCCTGCCAGTCTGGGAGAGGGGAGCAGATGGACAGAAGGTCAGAGAAGGGGAGATAGGGGACCTAAACATGTGGCTCAAGGGCTGGTGCCAGGAAAAAGGACACAGATTTGTAGGGAACTGGCAACAGTTCTGGGAGCGAAAGTTCTTTAGATTCGATGGACTGCATCTGACTAAGGAGGGAGTCAGTGCATTGGGGCAGAAGTTTGACATCTTTGCAGAATATTTAAATTAGCAAATGGGGAGAGGGGTGCAGCACCCCATATGTCGAATGGGAAGAACACCCCCCCAGCTAGTGGTCAAACAGGGATTCAGCATGTTTGCAGTTCATTTGCATCACCAGGTAAGAAAAAAGGTTTGTCTCCCCATACGACATATGGGGTAATGCCAAACCGCACCAAACAACTAACACACCAAAATCTGGCCAATGGAAAATCATGTACACAAATGCTCACAGCCTGGGAAATAAGATCCCAGACCTGCAGGCAATAATGTCAGAGGCTAAACTGGCCATAGTAGCAATTAGTGAGACGTGGTTTACCAGTAACCACACTTGGGAGACTTCAGTACCTGGCTATGTATTGTGCAGAAGAGACCGAGGTGCATAAAGGGGGGGGAGGAGTGGCCCTGAATGTCAATGAAAATATCAAAGCTACAGAAATTCAGAATACAGATAAGGAGCCAGAAGAACTGTGGGTCACCCTGGAAACAGGAAATGGGACAGCCATAAGAACTGGGGTTGTCTGCAGACCCCCAGACCAGGGGGAGGACATAGACACATTACTGTTAGAAGATATACAAAACATGACAGCAAAAGGGGAGGTTCTGATAATGGGAGATTTCAACATGCCAGATACAGATTGGTCAATACCAGCAGGAACATCTCACAGAAATAGACACATAGTGGACTCCCTGCAGGGGGAAGGCCTCAAACAACTGGTACAGCAACCCACAAGAGACAGGGCTATCCTAGATCTAGTACTGACTAACAAGGAAGGGATCACAGATCTCCAGGTAGAAGGTCACCTGGAGACCAGTGACCATCACATGGTATGGTTCAATTTGGCTACTACATCTAAATAATCCCATTCCAAGGCAAAAATATGGGACTTCAGAGGAGCTGACTTTGATAAGATGGCCAACAGAGTTAAGCTAGCCCTGGCAAAAGAAACACAGGTGAGGGGTAGGCAAAGTGGGCAAGCATTAAGGATGCAATACTTGAAGCAACATCCCATTGTGTTAGACAGAAAAGGAAGTGCAAAAGAAGAAGGAAACCACTTTGGTTCTCAAATACAGTAGCAGAAAAGGTCAAAGCCAAAAGGCTGGCCTTCAGGAAATATAAGGGAACACAGCGGGATGAAGATGAGAGGCATACCAAACTGCCCTAAGGGAAGCAGGGAAGGCAGTAAGGCAGGCAAAGTCCCAAACTGAGGAAACACTAGCACGAACAGTAAAAGAAGGTGACAAGACTTTCTATAGATACATTAGTGAAAGGAGAACGTTCAGAGGGGGTATTGCTAAGCTTAATGGAGAAAAGGGAGCATGTGAGGAGGAGGACCCTGTAAAGGCATCTATCCTAAACAGATACTTTTGCTCAGTATTTACTGAAGAGAAGGTAGGGCAGGGCCCACAGCTTAGCATCATGGACACAGGGGAGGGAGGTGAGCACTACTCCCTTCACAAAGAAAGGGTCCTACAAGAGCTTACTAGCTCAGGGTGGATAAGGCAATTGGACCTGATGGCATACATCCCAGGGTACTTAAGGAGCTAAAGGTGGAACTAGCAGAGCCATTAGCAGAACTGTTTAGTGAGTCTCTGAGCACAGGAGAGGTCCCAGAAGACTGGAGAAGGGCTCATGTGATCCCGCTCCATAAGAGTGCTAGCAGGGAGGAGGCGGGGAACTACAGACCAGTCAGTCTTACCTCAGTAGTGGGCAAGATTATGCAGGCACTCCTTAAGGAAAGGATAGTGCAACACCTGGAATCCATAGGGGCACAGGATCCAAGACAGCATGGGTTTACAAAAGGAAGTTCCTGTCAAACTAATCTCATAGATTTCTTTGACTGGGTAACCAGAGTGGTGGACCAAGGGGAGCAGTTGATGTCGCCTACCTTGACTTCAGCAAAGCTTTGACACTGTTCCACATAGAAGATTGATAAATAAGCTGGGTAGGCTTGGGTGGGTCAGAAGTTGGTCAACTGGGTGGCAAACTGGTTGACGGGCAGAAAACAGAGAGTGGTGGTAAATGGTATACAGTCAGAAGAGATGTAAGTCACAAGTGGGGTACCTCAGGTATCAGTCCTGGGGCCAGTCCTCTTCAACATCTTCATTAGTGACCTTGCAGATGGACTAGAGGGTAAGGCTTGTCTGTTTGCAGATGACACCAAGGTCTGCAACAGAGTAGATGATCCAGATGGGGTAGGCAGAATGAGAAGAGATCTGGATAAACTAGCAAAATGGTCAGAAGAGTGGCAACTGGGATTTAATGCAAAGAAGTGCAAAATCATGCACATAGGGAAGAGAAACCCTGAAGCCACCTATAGGCTGGGGGGGGAGTTGCTAGCAGTCACAAAGGAAGAAAGAGACTTGGGCATCACTGATGACCTGAAATCATCCAAGCAAACCTCTAAGGCAGTAGGTAAGGCTAAGGGGGTGTTAGGGTGTATTAGTAGGGGTATCACAAGTCGTAAGAGGGAGTTAATAATCCCTCTTTACAAGACACTGGTTAGGCCCCATCTGGAGTACTGTGTGCAGTATTGGAGGCCACACCTTCACAAGGACATTAGCCAAATTGAGGCAGTCCAGAGAAGGGCAACCAAAATGGTGCAGGGACTGCATCAGAAGACATATGAAGACAGATTAACAGAGCTCAATATGTATACCCTTGAGCAAAGGAGGAGAGAGATGATATGATCGAGGCATTCAAACACCTTAAGGACATTAACAAGGTGAAAGAGTCTAACATGTTTAAATATAAGAAAATAGCAGGACAAGAGGACACAGCATGAGATTAGAGGGGCCGATTAAGGGGAATGTGAGAAATTCTTTTTCACAAAAAGGGTGGTGGATGCACGGAATGGCTTACCACAAGAAGTGGTGGCTATGAATACAGTGCAGGGCTTCAGACAGGCATGGGATAGGCATAAGGGAGCAATACAAATGACTACGAATAGATAGGCCACTGACAGAGCAAAGGCACATTTATAAGGTAGAAAAGGAAATGGGCAGACTGGATGGGCCTTGCGGTCCTTATCTGCCGTCAACTTCTGTGTTTCTATGTTTCAAATCCAAAAATGGTTTATTGCACAAATGATTTATTATAAAGGTAAACGGTAATTACTAACACATTCAAACATGTACACAAAAAAGATAATTGTCTGTTTACTAGAAGTGAACACATGCTGTTTAAGGCTGCCTCCTCAGAAACATGCTACACAGTCAAGAGCACATGTGAATAAGAGCACAGTAAAAACTGCACAGATGAAATAGTGTAAGTGAGAGCAGCTACAGGGAAATTATAGCATGGACATTATAACACTATTCTTGTAGCTTTTTTCAGTTGGGCCCAGCTTACTGTTACATAGTGTGTGCCAATTCAGCATTGTGCCAGCCTGGCATAGTGATTAGAGTAACAGGCTGTGAATGCTTTGGATGGTCAGTGGACCCAGATTCGAGTCTTCTTCCCTGATTGGATTTTTTTTTTATTTTTTGTGGTGTTTGGAGCATTTATGAGGTTGTTTGTATATATAATGGGGATGTGGTGGGAGAAACACCACCTCTCACATGGTGATGTGGGGGAACAGCCTCCACATAAAATTTTGGAATAGATCGTGAGCAAGTTCAATTGTGCACCCAGAGCTACGTCCCCCCAAGTCTGTAATAGTGACTGTACCTTCCCCCAGCTTCTCCCACTGACTTGTGGCCTGTCCCCAAAGTAAATAGCCCCACTTCTTCAATATTTTGTGTGTGTTTTGTTGTTCCTTGTCTGCTGGGGCATTGCGAGCTGTGCATTTATATTAGCATGGTATGTTACAGTCAATATTTTTCTGGGCTTCTGTCATAAACAATGCTCTTTTGCTTGCTCTGTTTTCTACTGCACTATTATTGTACAGCTCTTTTGACCTAGACCCTGGAAACACAGAGCACATGCCCCCAAGTCACTTGTGTTCAGCACTATGATTTAAATGTGTATAGGTTATGAATGCCTTAGATTTCTCTCCATTTTACGTTGAGGGAACTCCAAAAAGGCTACAGATTTCAGCACCCCCAAAATATGGCACACTGATCTGCTTAGCATTCACATTTCCAGTAGTACAGATCGTTTTGAGAGGCATGCACATGCTTTGTAATCACTACATTTCAGAAAAATCTAGCAATAATCTCATGTCATTTGTAGTCCTCTCACTATGCACTTTTCTAAATACAACACTGAGCATACAAGGGAACAGTGCAACTGTTTACCATCGGAACATTGATGCAACTATAGTGAACCCCCCACAGCGACACCCCAAAGACAGACTTTGCTGCGATGGTGATTTCTCCATGACAGACTTTGCATCGACGGGGTGGGGGGACCTAACTCCACTGTCTGTGTGGTGTGGAGTTAGATATTAAAAGTGGTGTGTGTGTGTGGGTGCTTGAATATGGCAGTCGGTGTCAGCGTGTTGTGGGTCATTGTCAGAACATGTTGGTGTCAGTGATGTGGGCAGGATTGCATTGCTGTAAGGAATGTCAGCATACTTTCTGTTGCTGTGGTTTGGTGGAACCCAGAGTAACAAATGGAGCTATGTACACAACAGAAAGAATAGGGGGTACCAAAGAGGGTCCTGGTGCACAAATATGATTGTCATGCCTACTGTACACCTCTGTATGCCACTGCCTTTATCACCACCATCCCAGCTTGCAGCCTTTCATTCCCTCCTAACATACAGTTGTCTGTAGGAAACATTCATGAAGAAAAACATTTTGTAGTGACTTCTGTTGGGCCAGTTTGGTTAGTCAAATAGTCAGGAGATGAGCTGCAATGGATAGGCTGGGCAATACTGCAGTGGGTATCATGTAAAGTGTACAGTACTGCAGATATATGGCATTGGTGCACATGATGAAAAGAAGCACAGTGTTCTAACATAATCCTGTGACTGAGATCCCCTAGGTGTTCTGGACAAAAGACTAAGATTCTGCACACTCTATATTCTTGAAGTAGCAAGTAGGTCCCTTCTTTTCTATATTAGAACACAGTATAAAGGTTATGTCTAGCAAGAAAAAGGAATTTTTTAAATAAATTCTTTTTTATTCCTGTCATCAGTGCTGGCTCCATTCTTCCTTTCACTAGGACTTATCTCATACTTTTCAGGGGGGATCCACAGAGTAGCCTGTGCAGCTATGGTGGATTTCTCAGGGAGGGAAATAGAAACATAGACTTTGACAGCAGATAAGGATTGCTTGGCCCACTTAGTCTGCCTCTTTAACAGGAAGACAGCAGTCTTCCCTCAGGTCTGGCTAATGTATGTGAAGTCAGGTGACCAGTCAAGCTGATGAGGCCCATATGAGCAACAGTGTCATGCTGCACACTCCAGAGGTTTCCTTCTTTCTTTCTACCTTCCCTCCAGGCACTGGCAGCAAGAATGTCATGAAGGGCTTCTACTCTGGAACTAGCAGGTGTGAACTATCCTCCAAGTAAGCTCTAACTACACCACCACTTGTGGTGAACAGTTGGTGAAAAAGCAGTAGAATCTTCTACCCTTCTTTTGAGAAGAGTATCTTGAAGGATGCTTGATCCTCCTTCCACCATCTGGCATGCAATTTCCCATGCTCATTCCTGACCCAGGTCACCAGCATCTCAGCTGTTATCCTTGCTGCTATGCAGATGACTAGCAAGTTTTTTTTTTTCATGTGTTTCTTTGTTGGATATTTGCCATTAGTATTTAAGTAACACAGCTGGTAGAATAATAAACCAAAAAAAATTAATTTCACTTTTTCTGTGGTAATACCTTTCATGAGACAAGCTGAAGAATTTTTACACATGCTTTCAGGACCTCTCAGGTCCCTTAAGGAGCAAAGAAAACTAACCAGCAATTCAGAATATTCACAAGAGTTGCTTAACAAAGGGGAGGGTATAAAGGAAAGGAAGCAATTATAATACAGTAAAGGTGGCTGTCAACAAATAGGTCTCATGTCATTAAAATTGGAGAGACCAGACATGCAAATGGTGAGCTACATCAAAGTAATGCCATACAAAAAGGACCAAGGGCTGAAAAAGACTTCCATTAGGTTATGCAGGATGCATAAATTAATTAGGCAGTTTCTATATATGTGACTTCTTTAAGTTGATTATGTCCCAGTAACAAAGAAAGATTAAAAAATAAAAAAATAAAAATTTTAATTGGTAGGGCCCAAAGCTGCAGTGGAAACTGTCAACCCAGTTTGGGATAAGGTAATGTGTGAGGAAGCCCACATGTTTTGTTCAGCCCATGTATATCTGCCTCTCCTTCTCTACCCTAACTCTTCTCTTGGCAGTCCTGGAAACTCACAGGCAGACTTGGTGTGCATTAAGCTGTTTCTGGCCGTTGTGGGCTTTGCATCCCAGAGTGACAAAAGACTGCTAACCATTCTTTACCTACCCACTATCCCCCTTTGTCCCTCCCTCCTATCTTTCCTCAGCCTTCCACTAGCCATTTCCTATCTTATAACTCTCTCCCAAGCAATCCATTCAATCCCACCTTCATCCACACCCTCTCTACTATATTTCTGGGTCCCAGTCTATGCCTTCAACAACTCCTTAATTTCCTATGGTTCTCATATGTTCCTTTGTGCATTTTTTGTATTAACTGTAAGGTGTAAATAATGTATTTTATGCAGGATTGTATGTATATAGAAACATAGAAACATAGAATTTGATGGCAGATAAGGACCGCTTGGCCCACCTAGTCTGCCCATTTTCCTACCTAACAGATAAGCTGCAGATCCTAGTTAACCAACAGCTTACTTCCTCCTACCCCCCACTAGGACTGACTTATGCCTGTCCCATGTATTCTTGAAGTCCCCCACTGTTCTTGACTCCACGACCTCCTCAGGGAGGCTGTTCCATGCATCCACAACCCTCTCAGTGAAAAAATACTTCCTCACATTACCTCTGAGCTGTCCCCTCTATCTTCAAATTGTGCCCCCTTGTTCTTGCACATCTCTTTTTCTGAAAGATGCTACCCTCTTGGACTTTGTTAATTCCCTTGAGATACTTGAAAGTTTCTATCATGTCCCCTCTCCCTTCTTTCCTCAGGGTATACATATTAAGCTCCTTTAGTCTTTCTTTGTATGTCTTCTGGTGCAGACCCTGCACCATTTTGTGCCCTCCTCGACAGCCTCCACTCTGTCTATGTCTTTGGAGATGGGGTCTCTGAACTGCACACAGTACTCCAGATGGGGTCTCACCAACTGTCTGTACAGAGGGATAACAACTTCCTGTTTTCTACTATTGATGCCTCTTCCTATGCATCCCAGTATCCCCCAGCCTTCCTTACTGCCTTCTCACATTGCTTGCCCACCTTTAGGTCATCTGATATAATTACCCCCAGGTCCCTTTCTATTTTTACTGTTGTCAGTATCTCATCCCCCATTGTGTATGCTTCCCTGGGTTTTGTTTCCCATGTGCATTACCTTGCACTTCTTTGCATTGAATCTGAGCTGACACATTTGACCATTCCTCCAACTTTGCCAAGTCCTTCTCATCCTTTCCACTCCATCTTGTGTATCAACCCTGTTGTAGATCTTTGTGTCATCTGCAAAGAGACATACTTTTCCTTCCAGTTCCTCTGCAATGTCACTTATAAAGACATTAAAAGGACCGGTCCCAGTACTGAACCCTCGCGGTACCCCACTAGTAACCCTCCTTTCTTCACTGTGTACTCCATTTACTACTACCCTTTGCGTCCTGTTGTCTAGCCAATTTTTTATCCAGGCTACCACCTGGGACCCACTCCAAGGCTGGCTATCTTGTGAATTAATCTTTTGTGTGGGACTGTATCAAATTCCTTGCTAAAATCTAGGTAGGCCATGTCCACAGCCCCTCCCTGGTCTACTACTTTGGTCACCCAGTGAAAGAAATCTATTAGATTCATCTGACATGACCTTCCAATCATGAATCCATGCTGCCTTGGGTCCTGTGCCCCACTGGCCTCTACGTACTCAACAATTCTTTCCTTCAAAAGTGATTCCATCATTTTCCCTACCACTGAGGTCAAACTAACTGGTCTGTAGTTTCCTGCCTCTGTCCTGCTCCCCCTTTTTTGAAGAGGAATCACATCTGCCCTCCTGCAGTCCTCGGGTACTGCCCCATCCTCCCATGATTTGTTAAAGAGAGTAGTCAGCGGTGTCACTAGTTCTACCCTTAGTTCTTTTAGAATTCTTGGGTGAATCCCATCAGGCCCCATTGCTTTGTCCACCTTCAATTTTATTAGTTCTTTCACAACCCTTTCTTCTGTAAATGGACTGGTATCGACCCCTGTCTTCAGAGTGTTTCTCTTGTTTGGTTTAGGTAACTCCCCCTCCTCTTCCTTTGTGAATACTGAGCAGAAATATTCTTTCAGTATCCCAGCTTTTTCACTGTCACCATCTACCCACATTCCCTCCCCTTTATTAAGCTTCAGTATCCCTTCTTTGGTCTTTCTTCGCTCCCTAATGTGCCTATAAAAGGTCTTATCCCCCTTCTTAACAGAATTGGCTATCCTTTCCTCGGTTTGGGCCTTTGCTATTCTGACTGCCTTCCCAGCCTCTTTCTGCTTTAACTGATAAAGTTCTCTGTCCTGCTCCTTATGTGTTTCCTTATATTTCCTGAATGCTGTCCTTTTCTACTTAACCTTCCCTGCCACCTCTTTTGAGAACCATAGCAGTTTTTTCCTTCATTGTGTTTTATTAATTTGCTTTACACAAAGGCTTGTTGCCTCTGTGATGGCTGTTTTGATCACTTCCCACTGTTCCTCCACCCCTCCTTATTGCCTGTTCGCTAGTGCTTTTCTGAGGCACTCTCTCATTTTCCCAAAGTCAGCCCTCCTAAAGTCCAGTACTCTTGCTTTTGTATGGCTTGATTGTATGACTGTGTTTATCGTGAACCACTGTTTGGTGGTCACTATTTGTTTGTTACTTTGTTGTGTATATTAAATTATATTCCTCTTTCCCTTCCCCCCCGGATGCATATGTAAATGAGCTGTTTCAGCTCAGTATGCCTTTCCTGGTGAAACATTTAAAATAAATAAAAAAAGAATATCTGTTAAAAAAAAAATTATGAGTTTTGCTTCCCAGTGAAGTCTCATATGAATATCTTTGATTTGGTTCTGATACCCTAATAAGGTAAGCAAAACCACTCTTGCAACCTTAAAATTGGGTTCAGTGGCAGTATTAATGTATTATTGATCAAGCTGAATCAGTAATACACTACATTTAAAAAAAAAACCTTACCCCAACCTGCTACTTGGAAAGCAGCTACACATGAGACACTCTTCACAGAATAAGAGTGTCTCATGCACAGAGGAAAGGAGTACTCAGACTGGTCGGGAGCACTTCCTTGATCTATAATGCCTCTTTTAGATCCCTCAGAGGATAGTTATTCTGGAAGAAGTGCTTGACCACTGATGCATGGTTGTCCAAGTGTTTGACAATGAATCTGTGTCCATCCATGCATTTGTGGAATGTTTGTCATATTTCACCCACTTACCAGCCATGTGGACATTTTTGGTGTCTTATTCAATAAGTCAAATTGTTGGTGTTATGAGAAAGACCCTTTCATTTTGTATTCCTGTTTGTAAATGGAAAGTAGACAGAGTCACTTGTGTCAATCATGCTGCATGCTTTGCATCTGATTGTGTTGCATGGTCTTGTTCCATAAGTATCTATCTGAATTGTGGGGATATAATTCATGACCACTGTTCTGCCCAGATTTGGTGGTTGTCTATGTGATTTTATAGGTGGTTCACTGAATATAGTGGACAGGCTGTTATTGTTGTACAGGACCGGTTGCAATTCTCTGATGATCTAGTGGTCTGATTGATGGGTTTTTATGTCACAACCAATGGTTTGTTTAAATTATTTTTTCTCTTTGCATGCCAGTAGCTGCTCTCATGGTGTTTGTATAGCTCATGCAATCTGTTTGTCAGCTACATGTGGGGGTAGTTCTTGTTGGTGAAGGCTCCTCATAATATTTAAAATTGTTGATCCTTCTCTGACTCATCCATGCATATACACTGGTATTGTAGGGCTTAGCTGTAGACAATTGCTCTTTTTGTATGGCATGGGTGTGCACTAGAATGGTGTAGGTAGAAAGAAGTGGTGGGCAAAGTGGCTAAAATTCTCTCCGCAAAGTGATTTGCGGAGTACTGCAGAATCCATGGAGTAATCTGCAATGCGAAGCAGAGTACTTTGCGTCATAATGAGGAACATGAAGTCCATTGAAACCAATGACTTCATATTATTCTGCCTTCCCCAAATCACTTCTCCACCACTTTTAAGGTGAAGTACATTGACATCAATGTACTTTGCATCACTTCATCTTGTAATTGAGCTCCAAGGGGAATTCTGCAGTGATTCATGGGATTGCAGGTCACATGGGCTCTAGATTATTCTTCACAGCCTCTGTTCAGGGTAGTGTGCGTGTAGTGGTAGCTGGAGACAGTTTTCTCTCAGAGCTCTGTGATTCAGAACCTCTAAAAGCTGTTAAAAATGCCTTTTTTGAGTTATTTGTTTTGCTAAAAATTTAGTGCATCGATTGTAGAAACCCTTCTGTGCTCATATCATTGAGTGTTTATTGTTTGTGTGTGGAGGTGGAAGACTAGGTTTGCTGGCCAAGGCACCTAGCTTCACCTGAGCTCTTTTCTTCTAGTTTGCTTGAAAGGACAGAGCAAAGAACCTTACCAGAGCAAAGAAAAGGATTAAGGCTTCTTTTGGCTATGCAGATTTACTGTGTGTTATTATTTTTATTTTGCACTCACAAGGATTATTACTGTTTGTTGCTAACATTTTATTGCTTTATTTTTCTCTGATTCAAATTGTTGCTGGGTATACCTTCTGCTGCATTATTACAGGGTGTGCCTACAGTGTGTGTTTACAGATTACTGCTGTAATCTTCTGATTCAAATTGTCTTTTGCAAGGTATATCTTCTGTTACTGCTTTATTTTTCTCTGTAGCAAAGTGTTTCTTACAGGATATATCTTCTGTGAAATTATTACAGGTGGTGCTTTACAGGTTTTACAATTTTATCTATCATTAGGATAAGCTTTTAGGGTTACTTTATGTGTTGCTGGCTGATTGTTTCTGCTCTTACCTCCGTGTTTCTTTCATTGGTGGTTCTTCTTTTTGGACGGGGAAGGGCCCAGCCACCCACCCCCATCCCCAACCAGCCCACAGTACAATCCTTTTATAGGGTAGCACAGTCAAGACATTTTCTGTAGCAAAGCAGGAAGGGGTAGATCAGAGGGGTATTCACACAGTGACCTCATTTACAGGGGCACTAGTAATTTAACTTGTTATAACAAGTTATACAAAAACAAACAAAACACAAAATCAAACTTTTGCTTTTATTTCCTTCCTTCTAATTACTCTGACTAGTTTATAAACCCAGCAACTTATCTGGAATGGGTATCATTAACTACAGGTACTGCGGAACACTTTTCCTGAAGGGCAGTTTTACAGGATTTGGGACACTGTCCTACATGCTGGGCCATTGGAGATCTAAGAGCTCAGCTCCAGGTAGCATGGGCAGAGATTGCGCTCCTCAAATTGCATATTCAAGAGGAAATATATTATAAGAACCGCCTGCCATTTCCCCAACATCCAACAGAACAACCTCGACCGCAGAGGGTAGTTGTTCCGGAAAGTTGGCAGGTGGTTAGGAGGGGCAAATCGGGTGCCCCATCACTCAATGCTCTCCAATATATCACCTCCACAAACCATATAAAACTATAAACAGGTAACTGCATCTATCTCCAAAATCAAACAAAGGGACAAAAGACATTGCAGAGCAGGATACTGCAGCATAGGAGCTAGCACAACAAAACTCACCCAAAACGGGAACCAAAACAAGAAATGCAAAAAGGAAATCCAAAAAACTTCTGATCATTGGAGATGCCATGATTTGGGGAGTTGATACCTATCTCCAGCCAGAGGTAATGGTCAGATGTCTCCCAGGTACATCAGCATGGACAGACACTGACCACATTGCTAAAACTGTTCAGGAAGCAGGAGAAAACATTGATGTCCTGGTACACATAGGGACTAATGATCTCACCAGCCACTCAGTTGTGGAGATGAAGGAACACTTGACCAGGCTGGGTAACAAACTTTCATCCATTTTGTCCGGCATCTACTTCTCTGAGATACTGCCACTCTGGGAGAGGGGAACAAATGGATGGAAGGTCAGATTAGGGAGATAGGGGAGCTAAACATGTGGTTCAAGGGCTGGTGCCAGGAAAAAGGACAGAAATTTGTAGGGAACTGGCAACAGTTTTGAGAGTGAAAGTTCTTTAAATTTGATGGTCTGCAACTGAATAAGGAGAGAGTCAGTGCATTAGGGCAGAAGTTTGTCATCTTTGCAGAATATTTAAACAAGCAAATTTGAAGAGGCATGCAGCACCCCATATGTTGAATGGGAAGAACACCCCTCCCCCCTCAGCTAGTGGTCAAACAGGAGTTCAGCATTATTGTAGTTAATTTGCATCACTAGGTAAGGAAAAGGTCCGGCTCCCCATACAATGCACAGGGGAAACGCCAGACCTCGCACCAACAACTGACACACCAAAATCTGGCCAATGGAAAATCATGTACACAAATGCTCACAGTCTGGGAAACAGGATCCCAGACTTGCAGGTGATAATGACAGAGGCTAAACTAGACATAGTAGCCATTAGCGAGACATGGTTTACCAGTAACCACAGTAGAGAGACTTCAGTACCTGGCTATGTACTGTTCAGAAGAGACTGAGGTGCAAAAAGGGGGGGGTGGAGTGGCCCTTTATGTCAAAGAAAATATCAAAGCTACAGAAATTCAGAATACACATAAGGAGCTAGAAGAACTGTGGGTCACCCTGGAAACAGACAATGGGACAGACATACAAAAGGGGGTTGTCTACAGCTCTCCAGACCAGGGGGAAGACATAGACACATTACTGTTAGAAGATATACAAAACATGACAGCTAAAGGGGAGGTTCTGATAATGGGAGACTTCAACATGCCAGATATAGATTGGTCAATGCCAGCATAAATATCTGCCAGAACTAGACATATGGTGGGTTCTCTGCAGAGGGAGGGCCTAAAACAACTGGTACAATAACCCAAAAGAGACAGGGCTATCCTAGATCTAGTACTTGCTAACATGGAAAGGATCACAGATCTCCAGGTAGAAGGTCACCTGGAAGCCAGTGACCATCACATGGCATGGTTCAATTTGGCCAGTAGAACTAAATCATCCCATTCCAAGGCAAAAATATGGTACTTCAGAGGAGCTGACTTTGATAAGATGGCCAACAGAGTTAAGCTAGCCCTGGCAAAAAGAAATACAGTTGAGGGGTACAGGCAAAGTGGACAAGCATTAAGGATGCAATACTTGAAGCAACATCCCACTGTGTTAGAGAGAAAAGAAAGTGCAAAAGAAGAAGGAAATCACTTTGGTTCTCAAAAACAGTAGCAGAAAAGGTCAGAGCCAAAAGGCTGGCCTTCAGAAAATATAAGGGAATGCAGCAGAATGAAGATAGGGAGGCATACCAAACTTCCCTAAGGGAAGCAGGGAATGCAGTAAGGCAGGCAAAGGCCCAAACTGAGGAAACACTATCACAAACAGCAAAAGAAGGTGACAAGACTTTCTATAGATACATTAGTGAAAGAAGAAAGTCCAGAGGGGGTACTGCTAAGATCAAAGGGGATAACGGTGTGTGTGAGGAGGAGGATCATGTAAAAGCATCTATCATAAATAGATACTTCTGCTTAGTATTTACTGAAGAGAAGGTAGGGCAGGGTCCAAAGCTCAGCACCATGGACACAGGGGGGAGGGAGGTGTGCACTAGTCCCTTAACAAAGGAAAGGGTCTTACAAGAGCTCAATAAGCTCAGGGTTGACAAGGCAATGGTACCTGATGGCATATATCGCAGGGTACTGAAGGAGCTAAGGGTGGAACTAGCAGAGCCATTATCAGCCTGTTTAGTGAGTCTCTGAGCACAGGAGAGGTCCCAGAAGACTGGAGAAGGGCTCATGTGATCCCGCTCCACAAGAGTGGTAGCAGGGAGGAGGCAGGGAACTACAGACCAGTCAGTCTTACCTCAGTAGTGGGCAATTATGGAGGCACTCCTTAAGGAAAGGATAGTGCAACACCTGTAATCCACAGGAGCACAGGATCCAAGACAGCATGGGTATACAAAAGGAAGGTCCTGTCAAACTAATCTCATAGATTTCTTTGACTGGGTAACCAAGTGGTGAACTAAGGGGGAACAGCTGATGTGGCCTACCTTGACTTCCGCAAAGCTTTCAATACTGTTCCACCTAGAAGATTGATTAATAAGCTGGGTAGGCATATCTCTCAATCTCTCAACAATAAAAAGCATAGCACTGTCCTTCAAAAATCATGGCAGATGGCCAGAATGTGGAACACATTCTCATTTTAAAGAATAATATGTCTACAAATAGTGGACACCATATAGTCAGTGATAAGGAATGTTTCTATCAACTTAATTCAATGACTTTATATTTAATATTAAATTCCAATACTGTTCCACATAGAAGATTAATTAATAAGCTGGGTAGGCTTAGAGTGGCTCAGAACTTGGTCAACTGGGTGACAAACTGGTTGTCAGGCAGAAAACAGAGAGTGGTGGTAAACGGTATACAGTCAGAAGAGATGCAAGTCACAAGTGGGGTACCTCAGGGATCAGTCCTGGGGCCAGTTTTCTTCAATATCTTCATCAGTAACATTGCAGATGGACTGTAGGGTAAGGTTTGTCTGTTTGCAGATGACACCAAGATCTGCAACAGAGTAGATGATCCAGATGGGGAGGGCAGAATGAAAAGAGATCTGGATAAACTAGCAAAATGGACGAAAGAGTGGCAACTGAGGTTTAATGCAAAGAAGTGCAAGATCATGCACATAGGGAAGAGAAACCCTGAAGCAACCTATAGGCTGGGAGTGGAGTTGCTGGCAGTCACAAGGGAAGAAAAAGACTTGGGCATCATCATCACCGATGACCTGAAACTATCCAAGCAGTCCACTAAAGTAGTAGGTAAGGCTAGGGGGATGTTGGGGTATATAGTAGGAGTATCACAAGTCAAAAGAGGAAGGGAATAATCCCTCTTTACAAGACACTGGTTAGGCCCCATCTGGAGTACTGCATGCAGTATTGAAGGCAACACCTTCACTAGGACTTTAACCAAATTGAGGCAGTCCAGAGAAGGGCAACCAAAATGGTGCAGGAACTGCATCAGAAAACATATGAGGACTGATTAATGGAGCTCAATATGTATACCCTAGAGCAAAGGAGGGGGAGAGAGAGAGAGAGGTGATATGAACAAAACATTCAAACACCTTAAGGTCATTAACAAGATGAAAGAGTCTAACATATTTCAATATAAGAAAAATAGCAGGACAAGAGGACATAGCGTGAAATTAGAGGGAGGCCAATTAAGGGAGTATGTGAGGAAGTTCTTTTTCACAGAAAGGGGGTGGATGCATGGAACAGCCTACCTCAGGAAGTGGTAGATATGAATACAGTGCAGGGCTTCAAACAGGCATGGGATAGGCATAAGGGAGCAATTCAGATATGTTTGAATAGATAGGCCATTGACAAAGCAAAAGCCGATGGCACACTCATAAGGTAAAAAAAGAAATGGGCAGACTGGCTAGGCCTTGCGGTCCTTATCTGCCACCAACTTCTATGTTTCTATGGATTTTGAATGTTAATTTAGAACAGTCAGTCTGGGTACTGTGAAGTGTGCTTTGGGGATGTGCATATCTGTGGTGTAGGCAGATTAACTGGGAGAA
This sequence comes from Neoceratodus forsteri, assembly GCA_016271365.2. NCBI lineage: Eukaryota > Metazoa > Chordata > Ceratodontiformes > Ceratodontidae > Neoceratodus > Neoceratodus forsteri. The sequence continues at coordinate 998,502,385 of CM057451.1, forward strand.
AAAGGCAGTCTTTCTGTTTTGGTTATATTTTTCTTGTATAACTGTGTTGATGTACACACAGTAATATTTTCAGTAGTTCTTGAAATGTTTTTGTTGATGCAGCAGTGTATAATTTCAGTTTGTTTAAAACAGCAAAAGGAGAGGGGACACAAAATAAGTCAAGATGGGAGTGGTGTAGTGCAATGGCTGTGGAGCAGCAGTGTTCCGGGAGATATTCTGGAGGCTGCGATGCTGCCCTGTTTGCAGACACCTCTCTGGTCTGAGGGAGGAGGTTGCCCGTCTCCAGGCTGACCTGGCTAGGATTCATGAAACCTCTTCCCCCACCCAGGGACCACAAGGGCCACCATCGTTACCTTGGAGGTTGCCAAGAAAGAGGAGCGGTTCGACCAAGGTGGGCTCAGAGAGGGAGAGGGTAGTGGAACAGAGGTGCATCCCTCCAGTTGTAGCTCTCCACAATTCATATGCTGTTCTGGCAAAGAGTGGTTACTCTATGGAGGCACCTGCAGTGGAGACCAAGGAGGATGCTGGGAACCTCCACAAAGGAGACCCACAGGAGGGTGGCACGAGACCCCACAGGGGAAGGAAACAACTCTTGGTGGGGGACTCAATCATTAGGGGGATAGACTAGACTTGGGGGAGGAAGGGGATAGGGAGGTAAGGTACCTGCCTGGCAGCATGGCTTGGAGGGACAAGAAGCGAATCCTCAGGATCGCTGGAGCAGCTGCATGAGGGAGGGATCTAGATGTTATCATCCACCTAGTGACAAATGACCTGGATGTAAATGGGATCAGAGCAGTGCAAGAGGAGTTTGTGGAGTTGGGGAGGGGCCTTAGACAAGCAGCATGTACGGTAACCTTCTCAGAGGTGCTGCCTGTCTATGGCAACATAGAAACATAGAAACATAGACTTTGACGGCAGATAAGGACCACGTGGCCCACCCAGTCTGCCCATTTCCCTACCTATTGGATATTCTAGTTAACCAACAGCCTACTTCCTGCAACCCCCCATTATAATTGCCTTATGTCTGTCCTATGCATGTTTGAATTCCTCCGCTGTTTTAGACCCCACAACCTCTCCAGGAAGGCAGTTCCATGCGTCCACCACTCTCTCTGGGAAAAATAATTTCCTCACATTACCCCTGAGCCATCCCCCCTCTAACTTTAAATTGTGCCCCCTTGTTCTTACACATCTCTTTTTCTGAAAGATGCTACCCTCCTGGACTTTTTTGATTCCCTTGAGGTACTTCAAAGTTTCTATCATGTCCCCCCTGTCCCTGCATTCATCAAGTGTATACATATTAAGCTCTCTCTCAGTCTCTCTTCATATGGTTTCTGATGTAGACCCTGCACCATTTTAGTTGCCCTCCTCTGGACTGCTTCCATCCTGTCTATGTCCTTGCATAGGTGAGGTCTCCAAAACTGGACGCAGTACTCCAGATGGGGTCTCACCAACTGTCTGTACAGAGGGATAACCACTTCCCTTTTTCTACTTGTGATGCCCCTCCCTATGCATCCCAGTATCCCCCTGGCTCTCCTTACTGACTTCTCACATTTCTTACCCACCTTTAGGTCATCTGATATGACTATACACAGATCCCTTTCCATTATTGTTGTCGTTAGTACCTCCCCTACTATTGTGTACTCTTCTCCTGGATTTTTATTTCCCAGGTGCATTACTTTGCACTTCTTTGCATTGCATCTAAGTTGTCATATGTCTGACCATTCCTCCAACCTTGCCAAGTCCCTTCTCATCCTTTCTACCCCCTTTGTGTATCAACTCTGTTACAGATCTTTGTGTCATCTGCAAAGAGGCATACCTTTCCTTCCAGACCCTCTGCAATGTCACCTATAAAGACGTTAAAGAGGACTGGGCCCAGTACTGAGCCCTGAGGTAGTCCACTAGTAACCCCCCTTTCTTCAGAATGTGTTCCATTCACTATTACCTTCTGTGTCCTATTCTGCAACCAGTTTGCTACCCAGGCTACCACCCTGGGACCCACTCCCATACTGGCTAACTTGATTATTAATATTTTGTGTGGGACTGTGTCAAATGCCTTGCTAAAGTCTAGGTAGGCCATATCCACAGCCCCTCCCTGGTCTATTACTTTGGTCACCCAGTCAAAGAAATTGATTAGATTCATCTTACATGACCTTCCTGCTGTGAATCCATGCTGCTTTGGGTCCTGTGCCCCACTGGCCTCTAGGTACTCAACAATTCTTTCTTTCAGAAGTGATTCCATCATTTTCCCCACCACTGAGGTCAAACTAACAGGTCTGTAGTTTCCTGCTTCTGTCTTGCTCCCACTTTTGTGAAGGGGAATCACATCTGCCCTCCTCCAGTCCTCAGGTACCACCCCATCTTCCCATGATTTGTTAAAAAGTGTGGTTAGTGGTGTCACTAGGTCCTCCCTTAGCTCTTTTAGGATTCTAGGGTGAATCCCATCAGGCCCCATTGCTTTGTCCACCTTGAGTTTTAGAAGTTCTTTCAGGACTCTTTCTTCTGTAAATGGACTGGTGACAACCCAACTACTCAGATGCTAGGGTATTCCGCACCATGGGATTCAATGAATGGTTGAAAAAGTGGTGTGGAGCTCAGGGTTTTGGCTTCACTGGGGACTGGGGAGCAACCTGGAGGGATGTAGGCTTAAACTGGTGCAGTGGTCTGCATCTGTCCTGGGGGGATCCAGGATCCTAGGTAACAGGTTTAAATGCTTCATTGGCAAGCATTTAATCTAGCCAAGGGGGAGGCACTGAAAAGGAGCAGGGAAATCCCAGCCTTCCCCCAAAAGGCGCAGTAGTTAGAGAGGTAAACACCAAGGCAGAGAAGTTAGTCAGGAGCAGGACAGGGATAAATGCAGAAAATGGTGTTAAGGACAGGGATGGGGCTAAAAGGGGTAAGGCCATAAAAAATAAATGGAAGGTGATGAGTACCAATGCCCACAGTCTGTGCAACAAGCTCCTTGAACTAGTGGCCTTGATGGAAGAAGGATGCCTGGATATTGTGGCAGTCACTGAAACATGGTACATAAAGAACCATGAGTGGGAAGTCAACATACCAGGATACACAGTCTACAGGAGGGACAGGGTGGGTAAAAGAGGAGGATGAGTAGCTCTCTATATAAGGGAAGGGATTAAAGCAACAGAACTAAAGAGTAAACAGGAAGTTGATGAGTCACTATGGGTCACCCTGGAGACAGGAAATGGCACCACAATCCGCATGGGGGTTGTGTACAGACCCCCACCTCAGGGGGAGGAATTGAACAAGGAAATGATAGAAGGCATCCTTAAAATGGCAGAAAAAGGGGAGATATTGTTGATGGGGGACCTGAATATGCCAGATGTTAACTGGAGTACCTTTGCTGCAGGCACATCCAATAGCAGGGTCATTCTTGATGCCCTACAGGTGGCATGTCTCCGACAGCTAGTGTTGGAACCCACTCAGGAGGGAACAATCTTAGACCTGGTACTCTCAAATGGGGAAGAAGAAAGGATCTCAGATTTAGAAGTGGGTAGCCATCTGGGAACAAGTGACCACCAAACAGTGTGGTTCACAATAAACACAGTCATAGAGTCAAGCCATACTAAAATAAGAGTATTGGACTTTAGGAAGGCTGACTATGGGAAGATGAGAGAGTGCCTTACAAAAGCACTAGCAAATGGACAAGAAGGAGGGGTGGAGGAACAATGGGGAATAATCAAAACAGCCATCGCAGAGGCAACAAGCCTTTGTGTGAAGCAAATCAATAAAACAAAGTGAAGGAAAAAAACACTATGGTTCTCAAAAGAGGTGGCTGGGACGGTTAAGGAGACTAGGATAGCATTCAGGAAATATAAGGAAACACAGAAGAAGCAGGACAGAGAACTTTATCAGTTAAAGCAGAAGGAGGCAGGGAAGGCAGTCAGAATAGCAAAGGCACAAACTGAGGAAAAGATTGCCAACTCTGTTAAGAAGGGGGATAAAACCTTTCATAGGTATATTAGGGAGTGAAGAAAGACCAAGGAAGGGATACAGAGATTTAATAAGGGGGTGGGCAGAAGGTGACAGTGAAAAGCAGGATACTGAACATATTCTGCTCAGTATTCACAACAGATGAGGAGGGAGGTGCCTAAACCAAACAAGGAGAAACTCTGAATAGGGGGTCGATACTAGTCCATTCACAGAAGAAAGGGTTTTGAAAGAACTCTTGAAATTGAGGGTGGACAAATCAATGGGGCCTGATGGGATTCACCCAAGAATACTAAAAGAACTAGGGGTACAACTAGTAACACCACTGACTACTCTCTTTAACAAATCATGGGAGGATGGAGTGGTACCTGAGGACTGGAGGAGGGCAAATGTGATTCCACTTCACAAAAGTGGGAGCAGGGCAGAAGCAGAAAACTACAGACCAATTAGTTTGACTTCAGTGGTAGGGAAAATGATAGAATCACTTCTGAAGGAAAGAATTGTTGAGTACCTAGAGGCCAGTGGGGCACAGGACCCAAGGCAGCATGGTTTCACAGCAGGAAGGTCATGTCAGATGAACCTAATAGATTTCTTTGACTGGGTAACCAAAGTAGTAGACCAGGGAGGGGCTGTGAATATGGCCTACCTAGATTTTAGCAAGGCATTCGACACAGTCTCACACAGAAGATTAATACACAAGTTAGCCAGCCTTGAGTGGGTCCCAAGGTCGTAGTCTGGATAACAAACTGGCTGGACAACAGGACGCAAAGAGTAATAGTAAATGGAGTCCACAGTGAAGAAAGAGGTCAACTAGTGCTGTACTGCAGGGTTCGGTACTGGGACTGGTCCTCTTTAATATCTTTATAAGTGACATTGGAGAGCACCTGGAAGGAAAGGTATGCCTCTTTGCAGATGACACAAAGATCTGCAACAGGGTTGATACACAAGGTGGGGTGAAAAGAATGAAAAGGGACTTGGCAAGGTTGGAGGAATGGTCAGATACATGGCAGCTCAGATTCAATACAAAGAAGTACAAGGTAATGCATCTGGGAAACAAAAACCCAGGGGAAGAGTACACAATGGGGGATGAGTTAATATCGACAACAAAAATTGAAAGAGACCTAGGAGAAATTATATCAGATGACCTAAAGGTGGGCAAGCAATGTGAGAAGGCAGTAAGGAGGGTTGGGAGGATACTGGGATGCATAGGGAGGGGCATCACAAGTAGAAAACAGGAAGTTGTTATCCCTCTGTACTGACAGTTAGTGAGACCCCATCTGGAGTACTGTGGGCAATTCTGGAGACCCCATCTCCGCAAAGACAGAGACAGAGTGGAGGCTGTTCAGAGGAGGGCAACCAAAATAGTTTAAGGTCTGCACCAGAAGACATACAAGGAGAGACTAAAGCAGCTTAGTATGTATACCCTTGAGGAAAGGAGGGAGAGGGGGGACATGATAGAAACTTTCAAGTATCTCAAGGGAATTAACAAGGTACAAGAGGGTAGTATCTTTCAGAAGAAGAGATGTGCAAGAACAAGGTGGCACAGTTTGAAGATAGAGGGGGGGATGGCTCAGAGGTAATGTTACATAGAAACATAGAAAACATAGAATTTGACGGCAGATAAGGACCGCTTGGCCCACCCAGTCTGCCCATTTCCCTACCTACTGGATAAGCTGCAGATCCTAGTTAACCAGCAGCCTACTTCTTCCTGCCCCCACCCCCTAGAATTGCCTTATGACTATCCCATGCATGCTTGAATTCCACCACTGATTTTGACTCCACAACCTCCTCCGGAAGGCCGTTCCATGCATCCACAACCCTCTCTGTGAAAAAATACTTCCTTAAATTACCTCTGAGCCGCCCCCCATCTTCAAATTGTGCCCTCTTGTTCTTGCACACCTCTTTTTTGAAAGATGCTACCCTCTTGGACTTTGTTGATTCCCTTGAGGTACTTGAAAGTTTCTATCATGTCCCCCCTCTCCCTCCTTTCCTCGAGGCTATACATATTAAGCTCCTAAGTCTCTCTTCATACAACTTCCGGTGCAGACCCTGCACCATTTTAGTTGCCCTCCTCTGGACAGCTTCCATCCTGTCTATGTCTTTGCGGAGATTGGGTCTCCAGAACTGCACACAGTACTCCAGATGGGGTCTCACCAGCTGTCTGTACAGAGGGATAATAACTTCCTGTTTTCTACTGGTGATGCCTCTCCCTATGCATCCCAGTATCCCCCCAGCCCTCCTTGCTGCCCTCTCACATTGCTTGCCCACCTTTAGGTCATTTGATATGACTACCCCTAGGTCCCTTTCCATTTTTGTTGTTGTTAGTATCTCACCCCCCATTGTGTACTCTTCCCCTGGGTTTTTGTTTCCCAGGTGCATTACCTTGCACTTCTTAGCATTGAATCTAAGCTGCCATACATTTGACCATTCCTCTAACCTTGCCAAGTCCCTTCTCATCCTTTCCACCCCACTCTGTGCATCAACTCTGTTGCAGATCTTAGTGTCATCTGCAAAGAGAAAGTATTTTTTCACAGAGAGAGTTGTGGATGCATGGGACAGCCTTCCTGAGGAGGCTGTGTAGTCAGGAACAGTGGGTGAATTCAAGAATGCATGGGACAGGGATAAGGCAATTCTAGTGGGAGGCAGGAAAAAGTAAGCTGTTGATTAACTAGAATCTGCAGCTTATCCATCAGGCAGGGAAATGGGAAGACTGGGTGGGCCAAGCAGTCCTTATCTGCCATCAAACTCTATGTTTATATGTTCCTATTTGGTTATATTGCTAAAGGTTTTCAGTTTGCTACGCATTACTTGTAGTGTGTGTGTGTGAGTGTGTGTGCAATGCATGCCATTAAATCAGACACCTTTTATTGTGCCACAGAGTAATTGCAGCAGTGTGAACCTGCTAACCACCACACCTGCATGAATTTTTTGTACTGCTTTGTGGTATTTTTACTGCTAAAGTGGACTGTTACTGCTGTGGCACTTCTAACCGCAAAAGGTATTCTTTTCCAGATTTGATTTGTGACTTGTGAGCACTGGTTAGGTGTTGTTGTGCCTTTGTGTCTGCATCTCTTGTGTGTGCAGTGCAATCTTAATCTGTCTGTGCATTTGCAGTGCACCATTAATTCTGGGAGACTTCTCATTTCTTGTTACACTCTCATTTCACTTTGTCAGCACTGGATAATTTTCTGGACACAAGACAGTAGCATTTTGGGGATGCACATTCATTCTGGTGACTGTCTGTGTCCACTGTGCACATGACTGAGTGTGCCATTAATTGTGGGAGACTTTGCATTTCTTATTACACTCTCATTTCACTTCGTCAGCACTGGGGAGTTTTCTGGACACAAGACAGTAGCATTTTGGGGATGCACAATAATTCTAGTGACTGTGTGTGTATGTGTGTGAGGAGCTGCCAGTATTGTTTTCACTTTGCCTTACCTTGTGTTAAAACAGAATGACAACGCAAAGTAATAATTGCAAGGCAAAGTGAGTCTTTCATATTGGTCACTCAACAACGTGAAGTGCCCATGTTGCAGGCATGTTGCCAGCAAAATTTAAATTTGCTGCATCTCTAGTAGATAGCAAATAAATACGTAAACGTTTATTTATTAGTTATCAATCCCTGGGGCTCAGGTCACTGTACAGCATGCAGACAGTAACAGATCAAAGTTAAAAATATCAAATATAAAACAAAGAATAAACAGTTTCATTAATAAATTTAAAATAGCAGCTAGGGATCCTAAAACTGGAATAAAAGCTAAGTTCTGAAGGTCTCCCTAAATAGATATGCCTTCAGACCCCACACAAAAGCCTCCAACAATGTAGTCACCCTCAAGGGCAGTGGGAGAGAATTCCACAGAGCTGGCCTTGCCACTTCGAATGAGCAGACTCACAACATTTTAAGCCAGATCCTGGGAATCACTAGGAGGCCTTCCTTGGAGGAGCAGTGAGAGAGAGTGAGTGAGTGAGTGAGCACTGTGAGAGTGATGAAGAGTCAGGAGGTTAATCAGATAGCTAGGACACAGTCCATACAGGGCTTTATGGGTAGCAAAGTCATCTTATAGGCAATTTTCCACCTCACCGGCACCCAGTGCAGATCACGAAGGACCGGGGCCGCATGCCAGGACCTCAAAGACCCATCACCAAACTGGCCACGGCATTCTGTACCAGCTACAAGCAATGCAAAACCCTTCTGCTTACCCCAAGGTAAAGAGTTCTACAGTAGTCAAGCCTGGATATCACAAAGGCATGCACCAGTCAAGGTAGGTCATCCAGAAGGATTAAAGCTTTAATCCAGAAGATGTTCCTCAAGTGGTAGAAACTATTCTGGATGACAAATGACACCTGGGCCTCAAATGTTAGTCCATTGTCAAGAAAAATCGTAGAATCATAGCATCACAGAAATCTGTTTGCAGGAAAGTACCCCATGGCCAATCCAGCCTGCTTGAATCCCCCCCCCCCCAGAAAACCTCCACCCACCATACTCCCTGTTGGTTAGGCCCATGTGTGTATCCCAAGCTCTTTTAAATTTTTCCACTGTATCTACTCACACCATCCATTCTGGCAGTCTGTTACATGGCCCACCCACCCTCTTAGTAAAGAATTTCCTGATGTCAACTCTGCATCTTCCCCTCTAGTTTGAATGCATGCCCCTAGTGGATTTGTTCTCACCTCATTCTGAAGATGTTGTCAACCCTCACCCTGTTTATTCCTTTCAAGTTCTTGAATGTTTCAACCATATCCCCCATCCCTCCTCTCCTACAGCGTGTACAGGCCCAACTCCCCCAGTCTTTCTTCATATTACTTCTCCTGCAACCCTTTCACCATTTTGATTGCTCTTCTCTAGACCCTTTCCAGCTTGTCCTTGTCCCCTTGCAAGTATGGGCTTCAGAACTGGACCCCATATGCCAGGTGTGGTCTGACCATGGTTTTGTAAAGTGGCATGATCACTTCCCTCTTCTCACTTGTAAAGCCCCTCCCAGTGCATGCCCACCTTTTAAGTGTTCTCCCTGCTTAGCAAAAGCCTCTAGTGTGGTGAGGGCCAGCGCCAAGCTGATTCCAACCTCGGCAGCCTCTGCATCCCACCAATGACCAGCCTGTATCACCGGCACCTCTATTTTGCCTGGGTTAAGCCTCAGCCAGTTAGAGGACATCCTGTCCCGGATCTCAGCCAGACACACATTTAGTGCTTCCACAGTGTCATGTGTCCTGGGTGTAATTGGCATATACAATTGAGTATCTTCTGCACAGCAGTGAATCCTCCTGCTGTGACATGTAATGATCTGTTCCAGAGGCAGCATGTACGCTGCAAACAACAATTACAAGAGGATCAAGCACTGATGAAAGCCCCACAACAGGGCCTTCGGGCTGGAGGAAAAACTGTGCATCACCGCTGTGTTCTACATGTAAGAAAGAACTCAAACCGGCTGATGACAGTGCTGGTGAGTCCACAGAGCTCCCTTAGGTGATCCAACAATGAACTATGGTCCACAATGTCAATAGCTGAAAAGCGATCAAGGAGGATGAAAACCGATCATTCCCATCTATCTCCGGTCATGAGGAGATCATTATGCACCCTGACCAATGCAGTTTCAATACTGTATCTAGACATAAATCCTGACCAGAGTGGCTCATAGATGTCAAAGGCAGTGAGGTGCACTTCAAGCTACAGAGCCACTATGTTCTCAAAAACCTTACTTTACCCAAGAAGTAGGGTTGTCCGAACCCTCTGAAGTTCTGGGTTCTAGTTCTAGTCTAGAACTTTTGAAAAAGTTCTAGGGTTCTAATCTTTTTTAGAACTTTTTAGAACTCAAACCCTATTTTTTTATTGTGCTGCCAGTAATGAAGATAGAAATATAATACATGTAAAGGAAAAACTGTTCAATATAAGGGGGAGAGAAATTATCATGTGTGACATTGATAGGAATACAACTAGGTTTATCTATGGTTTCTTCTGTTTGCTAAAGCCAGCAACTTAATACGTAATATGCCCACCCACCCACCCATATGTTAAAAGTTTTCCTGCTGCAGCTGCATCATAGTTCCTTAGTGAAAGAAAGAGGTTACATCGCATTTATGTAGTCAGTTATATATATACTCATCAATATGAATTATGAGAAAAATAACTGATATTACCTAATCTCAGCTATTTGCTGCTTTCTGTTTTAAATGAGTAACTCAAAAGTTGCTATGTTTAAAAGAAAGCTTGTATAACAAAGTCAAGCCAAGGTACTACAGCAGTAGCATGTGGAACTGTTGCAAAACATATTATGTCATAACGTAGTCAGTCAAGACATTTGAATAAAAAAAATATACCAGTCATTGTTGCTGGCAAAAAATGCATGCAGTTTTCTAAGATAATGCATACATACATCAACATTTTTGTTGGCAAATTGAAGTAATACATACAACTTTCTAAGATGATGCATTTGTGCAGCTGATACTTCAATAAAATCTGTATCTCAGTCACATAAATAAAAAGTGGTTTCACCCACACACTAACTTAAGGAACATTTAATGTAGCTGCAGCAGTTGGCATGTGATGTTTATGGACAGCGCCTGTCAACCCCATTATGTATCAAATTATCACTACTTGTAAAGCAAAACACTTTATGATAGGTCACATTCTGTGAAACTGCTGATGCAGATTTTCTTTATTTCTGATTCCTTATTCTTTTTAAAGGGGACAGGATAATTGTGCTAGGTGGCAGCAGCTTGCAATGTATTTAATAAGAAAAAAAAAAAATATATATATATTATATGTACACAGTAGGTTCGGTCTGTCATCATTTTTTTCCTCACCATCCCAGCCGATCATGAATCTGTAAATGAAAGGACTAAAACAACACCCACCTTTCACCCCATCACCCATTCCACTTTTCTTCCACCACCCTCATCTGTGCAGTAGCAGCCATACCACCTTTACACCCATGGTAAAACCAACCCACAACCATGTACTAGCATCCATTTTTGGTTTATGGCTAACATTTCTGTAATTGAAAAAATAATAAACAGCTACCAATTAGAACTCATTGTTTTGTGCTCTTTAAAATTGAAAAATAGACCCTCCCCGGTCCCAGCCCATACTGATGCACCACAAAGTCACAGAAGGTAAATCCAAAAATATATGTTTGCACTTTATAAATAATATGATACAGAAAGGATTGACGTGACAGTGTCCCTTTTATGCCAAATTTGGGCCTGTTCCCACTGATGTTAAAATTGCCCTGTATATAAAACTTGTTGACTTTAGTTTAGATCCTAGCTACAAAGCAGTTTGCCATGAAATGGTGAAAGTTTTGGGGGTATATAGTCCAAGGCAGTAGATCGAGAAAGGAGAGAGACAACCAAAGTCATCACAGTCTGTAAAAGTTTCCTTTTTAGTGCAGAGAGACTCTGTCCCACACTATATTTACCAGCCACCACCATCTGAGTTGTCATCACCATCAACATCCACAACATCAATCACTTCAGGATCAGTTTGTATACTCTTGTAGGGATACGAATCTTGACTTATTAACTTTAATAAAAGTTAACGTGTGTACATTTTCTGGCAGCAACCTATTTCTGGTGTCTGTCAGCTCATATTGCCAGCTGTACTATAAACATGCGTCTGAAGAGACACTTGTTGCAGGGCAATCAAGATATTTACAGGCTTCATCATACAGCTCTGTCCAAATTGACTTTTTTGATCTCCAGTATTCAAAAGGGCAGGCATCAATAGGAATAGGAAGTTCTTGCAGGTAACTGTCTACCATGATGGACAGAGACTGCTCAGAAGAGGAATCAGCAGAAGCTGGTATGGCAGCAATTTGGGAAAGGTTTTGCCACAGATTTAGCTTGCTACTAAGGGTTGAAGAAATGGCAGTTGTGGAACAACTACTGTTAATGTTTGGTGACTTTTCCAGTTCTGTATCCCTTTGTGAAGATGAACCTGCATGTTGTGGTGATGACAACCTGAGGGTACTGTGCGTGGTCTGTGTTTGACTCCTGTGAGTGCTGCAGCTCATCTAGCAACAGACATTTGTACTGCTGTATATCATCTGTTTTTGGAAGATGTATAGCCTTGAACCTGGGATCTAAGAGAGTTGCAAGGATGTAGTTTTTGATTTCGTCATTGCAACTAATTTGTCATTGGTTTTGAAGCGCTCACTCATTCTCTTTACGAGATTCCCATGATACAGGCGATATGTTGCCTGCGCTTCAGATCTGTCTTTTTCTATTTGTAGATTTAGAACACTAAGATGATGTGAAATGAGCATTATGAGTGGGATAACCTGACTCACAGATGTTCCTTCAGAAGACATGTCCCTTGCGGCTGTCTCAAAAGGAGCTAGGATGCAGCACACTGTCTCCATTAATTTCCACTGCAGCACAGACAGCATAATGCCATCTCCAATAATGTAACTGGAGCAATACTCATGTACAGCTTGCTTTTGCTCCAAGAGGCGCTGCAGCATATAAAGTGTTGAGTTCCAACGAGTGGAAACATTTTGAATCAGCTTTTGCTGGGGCAGCTTGTGTTTTGTTTTGCAGTTCGGACAATGTCCGTATAGCCTTGGTTGAATGTGAAAAGTGAGTCACAATTTTTTTACAAACAGCAATCATACCATCCACTTGTGTTTCATTGCTGAGAAATCCCATGACAATTAAGTGTAAGCAATGTGCAAAGCAAGAAGCATGCAGAAATCCTCCATCCTGTACTGCTTTCAAGATGTTGGCTCCATTGTCACTTACTATGAAGCCACATTTTAGACCATGAGAATAAACCCATTCATCAAGGAGGTCATTTAGTTCCTGCAAGATGTTTGCAGCAGTATGACTTTGCCCAAACTTCTTTATATGCAGCAGTGCCATCTTCTGCGGTGTCTTTGTTTTTGAAGAAGCACAAGAAAACGTGACCCAATGAGCGGTAAGGGACATGTAATCTATGTTTTGAGTGCTGGTCCACATATCTGTTGTGGCATGAATAACCCCACCCTCCGCAGTTTTAAGTGCAAGCATCACTGTCGCTTTTAAAGCCTGATAAATGTTTGGTATTTCAACATAGGAAAAGTACCTTCGATGAGGAACATTGTAATGAGGCTCTGCTAATGTCATGAGCTCCTAAAATCCTCATGATCTACCAAAGAGTATGGAGAAGGGTCTGCTAACAGTTCACCAATTCGTGATTAAGATGAAGGGTCTTTGGATGATTTCTAGTAAAAGTATTCTTCCTTTCAAATGCCTGAGACAGTGTTAGCTGTTTACAACATGTCCCTGCTGGTTTATTATACACCGTGCTTCGATGGGCAGATGGACGCAGAGATGGTGGACTAGGACTTATACATTCAGTGCCATCACTGGATGTGCAACTGGTACTAATGGTGCTGGCATTGGTGGTAACAGTGATCCTAGGGGTGACAGTGGTTCTGCCCACATCAAGTTCAGACAATTCAGTATCCATTTCAGATTCCTGACCCTTCTCACATGTGGTCTGGAAGATGGAGGACATGGGTTTTGGATGATCAAGCAAAACTGAATGCTTTTTCAGATGGCGTTTAAGAGCTGTAGTGCCAAAGCATGACACAACTTTACCACGGCTTACACTCTGTTTACACAGGGAACAAATTGCTCTGCATGGATCAGTTTTACTGACAGAGAAATAATTCCACACCTCAGATGTGACAGATTTTGTTCGAGTGCTAGGAAGATAGCTAAAGACTGTTTGTGTCTTTTCACCTGTCCTAACAGAACCCGGGACATGCTCCTTGGTGCTAGAAGAGTGGGCAGAAGACTCTGATGGATTTTCATTGCTGGCCAACACAGAAGTGTTGGATTCAATAGATATGTCCTTTTCATTGCCAACAGTGCTGGATGTATTTGCAAGTGCACTACCTGATTCATTGTCAGCAGACTTGCTCATTTCACTTTGTTGAGGAAGTAATGATTCGTCGCGAGACACAACAGTGTCGGACTGAGACAAAGAGCTACTGTCTGAGTCAGAGAGGGACTCACTGTCACTTGCATTATTGCTGCTAGTCACAGGGATCTCAACAGCATGAATGGCATACCTTATGGTGCCTCTACGTAGACCCCAGCAGCTGTACAGGTTTTCTTAAAAGGTCCCCTTTACCACACTTCACTGTTGCTCTTTGCTGTTTCTTGAATTTTTATCACATGAAGCATTTTGGTTATTTCTGCTAGCACCAGGATTACCACTACCACCAACACTTACCCAACACCATCACCAGATGCTTCATCTATGTTGGTGTCAGCTATAACAGACAGTACCAGTACTACCAGTATACTGCGGTGAACACATCCACACCCAAACAATTCCTGTGTAAGAAAGCAATGTGATCTGTGATCGCTGGCTACAACTCCAAAATTTTATTTTGTCAGTGGACACTGTGATGCAGTAGACTGAAAGTAATTAAAGAATATGACGGTTTGCAACTAAAGGATCCCAGGTTCAAGGCTTAGGGAATGATTGGGCTGCTGGGCATAGGCATACACATAGCAGTCAAGGGGCGCACAGCAACAGGGTGATGGGCTGACCACAGGAGACGGAGTCACATACACAACCCAGGGAATGAGAATTATATTTCTAAGTTTCTGTCATGTAAGGTTAATGCCACCACACAACTGGCCACTGGGCTTCTTTCTGTAACACACACTGGGTAGGGTACAGTGCAGTCAAGGGACACACAGCAGCAGGGTGATGGGCTGACTACAGGAGATGGAGTCACATACATAACCAACAACTCAGGGAATGAGAATTATATTTCTGTGCTTCTGTCATGTAAGGTTAATGCCACCCCACAACTGGCCACTGGGCTTCTCTCTGTGACACACACTACACTGGGTAGGGTACAGATTTATTTGCCTTTTTTGGCCCCCCTTGTTATATGCTTGTTGCTGGCAGATGCTGAGTGTGCACCACTGTGCAGTGCTGCAGTTTCAAATAATCACAATCACATTTCACAAAGGTTCTTCACTTCTTCTTATTTTTTTATTCTCTCTCCTGAGTCCTCCTGATATTGATTGATCTCGGTCTCAATCCCTCCCTATTCCCCAGTCCCTTCCCAATTCTTGATTAATCCCTCCACCTGAACCTCCTCCTAATCCCACTCCCACCTGACCGTTAATTTTGAGCCTTTTTTTCAGCCTTTCTCTTGTTCTCGGTCTCACAGGAAAATGGATGATGGAATTTTTTAAATAGCACTGCAGCAACTAGCAAGTGCTCGCTGCAGTCCGATTGTGGCCACACCAACCTGGGCCCTGGCCTATAAGTATAGTATCGGGCAAGAGAATGCCTGGCTGCAGTAGTAGAGTAGTGGTACACTAACCACTAATGCTACTACAGTTAAGTAGGCTGCTGCTGCCTCCTGAATCTTCAGCAAATAGCGCTCTGTCTCGGCTTGCATCTGCCTATAAATACCCCCACAGATCCCACGGCTTGCGCAGCTTACTCGACCCCCACCTGACCACATAGTATTGGTCAGGTGGTGAGGAGAATGACTTCACTTGAGCGTACGTACGTAAGTACGTTATGCAAGTGCAAACAGACAACTCGCGGTGGATGGCAAATAAGTTCAACCCCCCCCCAAAAACACTGCTGCTGCTGCTGCACCCCCCCACCACGTCGGGGCTACCACTTGCCTGCTGCTGCCTGGGACATGCCTCCTCCAGTTCCCACACATACCCCTACCCCCCCTCCTTTGGGGCTGCCTGCTGGGACGTGCCTCCTCTGCCCTCCTCTCCACACACACACACACGCTGGGACTCAGATTCGAACCCTTTTGCAAACCTTTTAGTGTTCGGGTTCTAAGTTAGAACTCGAACACCAGGGTTCGAGGAGGGTTCGAATCTTTGACGAACTAGTTCTGACAACCCTACCAAGAAGGCAAGGTTAGAAATAGATCTATAATTTGCCTAGATTTCAAGGTTGAGACATGGTTTCTTCAAGAGAGGCTCCACCAGTGCCTCTTTCAAAGCACTAGGGAATAACCCCTCCAAAAGAGAGCACCAGATGATCTTGGGGAACACCGGGACAACAGACCCCCACACATCTCACTAAAATATGCTTTGGGGCTGGAACCACTTCAAAATATGTGGGCTGCAGTTTCGTGATTACCTCACATACCTGTTCCACCTCCACTGGCCCAAATTCATTCCAGGCAAATGGAGTGTTTAAGGAGACAATCATCTTACTGCTGTGGAGCTGTGACCACCCTGCTGGAGAAATCCCAGATCTGACAGAGGACATTCTGTTGGAGATGTACAGAATGAAGTCTTCACACTTAGTAGCTGAAACTGCTCTTTTCAGCTGCAGACAGGCAGGATGAAACAACCTATCTACAGTCCAAAAGAGCTGAGATGGTCTGTTCCTTCCAGAAGCAATCTCTCTGGACAGGAATGCTGCCTTCTTATGAGAAATCTGTGCTTTGATGCTCACTGTTGTGAGTTCTCAAAGCCAACCTGTCCCCCTATGCTAGGATGCATAAGGAGGAGCATAACCAGAGGAAAGAGGGAGGTGGTGAGTCTGCTGTACAGATCATTGGCGAGACTTCATCTAGAGTACTGTGTCCAGTTCTGAAGACCACATCTCCAGAAGGACATTGACAGGGTGTAGGTAGTACAACTAAAATGATGGAGAGTCTGCACCAGAGACCCTATGAGGAGAGACTAAAGGACCTCAATTTGTACACCCTGGAAGAAAAGAGGAATAGAGGGGATATGATAGAGACCGTCAAATACCTCATGGGTATAAATGAGGTAAAGGAGGTAAGCATTTTTCAGAAAAAAAGATACTCAAGAACAAGGAGGCATGACATGAAGCTGGAGGGAGGTAGACTCAAGAGAAATGTGAGGAAGCACTTCTTCACAGAAAGAGTAGTGGATTCCTGGAACAGCCTCCCAGTGGAGGTGGTGGGTAACACCTATATGGGCGAGTATTACTGAGCGGATCAATATGAGTGACTAAATAATACTGCTCCCATTTAGAGCTAGTGGAGAAAGAGAGCACTGAATGGTTTATTTATTTATTTATTGTATTTATTCAATCTCGGATTACAAGCACATTTGACAGCCAATCAGCTCATTTACAAAGGTTCCACATCAGCGTGTGTGTGTGTGGAGGGGGAGGGCATTTAGAAACAGCCAGGGGAGAACAGACAAATTTGAGTACAAATAACCAGAGCAATCCATAAAACAGCAAAAAAATAGTGCTGAGAGTGCCAAAAGAGTTCATGTAAAAAGGATTCCACAAGCAGCGATCATAAATCCCTTCCATTTATATATATATATATATATATATATATATCTATATATATACAGTATATATATATACATTATACCTATCCCCAGTTTCTGCCTTCCTACCATGACCCCCCCGGCAGGGTTCTCAACATCCTGAAGGGGGAAACTAGGAAATGGATACCCCTTCTCCTCATATTCAGTTCTTGCCTCTCACACCTCTCTTCTCCACCTGCCCTTCTGGGTCACCAGTGTACACAGCCGAACCCTATCCTTTTTAATCCAACAGCACTTGCGAACTATCTTGAGCCTGCTCCTGGTACACTCATGCACTATAAATGGTTCTATCTCATTATCACTGTTTTGTATGTTTATATGTTCTTTTGTATGTTTTTGGACCTATAATTTACCCAATGTTCCTCTACTGTTTATTGTACAATACCTTGTGTTCCAACTGTTGCACAATCTTAAAATGTTGCATTATTTGTACTACCCACATACTATTGTAACTGATCATCCTTCACAACCCTATGTAACCCCTCCCCCCAGGTCACACAGTGAGATAAGCAACTTGTTGTTCAGTGTGCCCTCCTGGTGAAACATTTCAATAAATAAATAAATAAAATAAATAGACTTCAGAGTTAAAGTGCTTAAGTGTGTCTAGCAATTAATTAACAAGGATTCCAGTTCAGAGTGTGAGCGTTTCAAACAGACTTATAAGAACTAACAATTGAGATACTGTTCATTAATGCAGTACAAGTAATGGTTCATGATAACTAGCAACTGGTAAAAAGGAGGGGGCAAGGACTTAACATGAGGAAAGGGGGTAGAGAAGCATAAGACCTAGGGGAAGAGGTAGGTAGGTAGGTAGCAGTCACAAGCCTTGTTATAGCATTGATTGGTGGGGGGCAAAGGTAGGGAGGGAGGGAGAGAAGTAAGCAGAGGAAAGGCAGGGGAGAAAAGAAAAGAGGGGTGATGGTTCAAGAGAGGGTAGGTGATCTGAAAGGGGTCACAGTGGAGGGGGGAGAGATAGAAGGGGGAAAAAGAATAAGGAGGGAGGGGAAGTGAGGGGCAGTATTACTTAGGAGTTAGGAGGTACAGTCACAGGAGCTTTCAGATAAGAGATGTTGTCTGAGCATTTGTTTGAACTGGCCTAACTAAGGTGCAGGCCATTGAACCAAAAAGGGGCTCAAAAAAGAAATGATCGTTGGCATTGGGTGATCTGGCACCTTGGAACAAGGAGGAGTTCGGCTACTGAGGTGCAAGTGTGTTGGGTCTTGAGGGATTTATTAACGAGGCAGCACACACCCAATGGCAAGAGCCCAGGGAGCACCTTTTTCCTAAGAAGGCAAGTTTGATATTTGATCCTGCTTCTTAGCTGCAGCCAACCCAACTGAGCATAGAGCTTACAAGTGTGGGTGAGACAGGGAGTACCCATGATAAGTCTACAGGCCTTGTTCAGAGCGACAGTTAGTCTATTGAGTGCTGTGGTAGTAGAGTTCCATAGATGGTAAGGCCATAATCAAGTGAAGATAATACTGAACTGTGGATTGCTAGTTTTAGAGTTTCATGGGTTAAACTCTTTCTGTATCAACAGAAGAGCCCAATCCTAATATTAACAGCCCTGGCAACATTCTCAATATGGTGCACATAAGTGAGGTGACTATCCAAGGTTTGTTTTGTTCTAGGGGGGGCTCCTTGGTTATTCATAATCATAAGGGCATGAGCCTTATGTTTGTTGCATGCAGATGAGAACAAGACTTTTTCCTTCTTATAGTTTAGCAACAGTTTGTGTGCATTAAACCATTATTCAACTTCTAAGAATCCGAGTTGCAGATTGCTTTCAAGCAAGGTTGGGTCCGAGTGACTTTCAAAAATGACAGCGTCATCTGCATAGAAGAGGGTCTGTTGGTGACAAACAGATGGCAGGTTGTTCAGAAAGATACTAAAGAGGGGTGAAACCAAGATTGACCGCTGTGGTACTCCAGAAAGGACTGGAGTTGTTCAGAGACAATATTAGATATCTTCACATGCTGCAATCTGTCTCCAAGCTAGCTTTTGAACCATTGCAACATATCGAGTGATAGACTAATTTTGGATAGTTGTTCTAGTAGGAGTGGGTGATTAGAAGTGTCAAATGCCTTCGCTAAATCAATAAAGGCTTCTCCTACAAGACTGCCTTGGTCAAATAATTGATAAATGGAGCTGGTGAATTCGAGCAAAGCTGTGCTGGTGCTGTGCCCCTCTCTAAAACCATGTTGTTGTGGGTACTGGAGGGAGTATTTTTCGAGGTAATCCACAAGCTGGGTGGCAACAATTCTTTCCAGCACCTTGGATAGGGAAGGGAGGATAGATATTGAACAATAGTTGTTATGCAGGGCCTAGTCACCAGATTTATGTACTGGGGTCACAAGGGCAGTTTTCCAGACCCGTGGGAATTGTGACAGGGTTAGGGAGAGGTTAAGGATCTTTGTTATAGGTAAGAGTAATTTCTCAAGGGTGAGGGCAATAAGTTTAAGGTCAAGTGAGTTAGCACTTTGCCTGGATTTTCCCAGCACTGATTTCAGGTGTTTTCAAACCTAGGACACTGGGACCTTCTTGAAGTAGAAGGGAGGGTGCTCAGAGATCTTGTCCCCAGGAAGACTGGTAGGCTTAGAAAATGTATTAACAAAGAAGTCTTGTGGTAGGACACTGCTCAGGTTAGTAAAGGCATCATTAAAAGTTTTTGCAATTTTAAGCGGGTCAAGAGTGGGGGTACCATCAAGGTTTAGCATTGCAGATGACAGCATTGGTTCTTTACCAGTAATATCTTTTATATTCAACCAGAATGTTCTGCTGTCTCCTCAAGTGGCAGCCAACATTTACCTATGGTGCTTACTTTTTGCCTGGCAAATAGCTCGTGTACAGGAATTTCTTGCAGCTTTATAGGCTTGCAGATCCTGTTGACTACCTGATGCCTTGCCCTGGTGCCAGAGATGACCCCATTGTTTCATGCTGCCAAGTAGCTTGAGAGTGATCCAAGGATGCAGTGCGCAATGAACCTTCATCTTTTTTAATAGGGCATGCATGTCACAGGTGGCATTGAAGACCTTAATAGAGTGTTCAAGAGCTGCATTGATGTCACCAGTGTGATCCAGTAGAGCCCAATCCTGATAGCGTAGTTGTTGTTTTAGGAGGTACAGGTGGCCATGTTTTAGAACTCTGTTGTAGATAGTTTGGGGAGTGGGGTTATGGTACCTGTTAGACCAACTGCAGGTAATGGGTGAGTGGTCACTAAGTGAGTCAGGGTGTACAGTTACATTTGAGATGCGATCAGGCTGATTTGAGATTATCCAGTCAAGTGTGGTGCTTGTCCCAGTTTTATAATTTATTCTGGTTGGGGAGCTGATGAGTTGGGTGAGGTGTAGGGCTGATAAAGCATCCGTAGTAGGGCTACTGGCTGGTGATAGCCAATTTATATTGAAGTCATCCAGTAAAATTGTCTCAGCAATGTGATTTTGGGCTCGGATATAGTCCAGAACGCTTTGGAGACTGGAGGCTGGATCTTAAGGTGGTATGTAGACAAATAGAACTTGAGTGCTTTATAGTGGGCTCCCTGTAGCACTTTAATAGCCAGTAACTGGGTGGGGCATCGAAGGTCTGACACAGGCAAGGTCAGTCCTTTTAGATAGTGTTTTAGATAGATGGTGCAACCACCACTACGTTTGGATGTCCTATCAAGCCTGAAAATGATATAGCCAGGAAAGGCAATTGCTGTGTCAGGTATTTTTGGGAACAGCCAGGTTTCTATGACAGATAATATGTCATGCTGCGACATCCAAACTTTGAGGGTGTCAATTTTGCATAGCAGACTACAATTGTTGACTGTAGCAAATTTTAGGATACCCTGCTTGCGGCATGCACTGCTAGTCATTTGATCTGGAGGCCCTGGGTTAGGGTGTATATTGCCTGATAGCAGAAGCACCAGTAGGGCGATCCTAAGGAGGTGTTCTCCTAGTAGCTTAGCAGAGTGTTTTGTATCCCTTCTGGTGAAACTGCACTTTTTTGCCTTTCTACTTAAAATGAGAAAGTTGGTGGGGACTGAGAGGACATTGATGTGACAATGCATGCTATGTGAAAACCAGCTTATCAGATGGGTCAGAAAAGGGGACCATTTACGATACTGAAAAAATCCCCAGAGGTACAGCCTTTGTTGCAGTGATGCCTGTTTCCAGATTCATTATTGAAGGATAGTTCTCTGTTGTAGGGAGGGTTTCCAGGGAGTATGAGTAGGAAAAAGAAGAAAAAGAGGTGGGGAATGGTATTTAGGATTAAGTTGCACATTGTAGCACCTCAGACTTGTTTAGTATGTAGATAGACAAGACAATTAGCACATAGGATGGAGGCAGAAGGCAGAGGTTTAGCAGTTCCCTCTTGAAATCGTCAGGTAAAAAGCCCTAGAAAAGAGGGAGATAAGCTGCCAATAGGGAGGGAGAGGAGTTGAGGTAAGGCAGAGCTTAGGTCTTTTTAATAGCAGCCAGGGTTGGGGAGGGTGGGCAGGAAAAAAACAGAGAGCTCAATAAAAAGACTGCAATACAGAATTTAAAAAGCGCTGGTAAATGCTGCCATGGTGAGCTGTGCTCCATTGTTTACAGGCATTGAAAGGGATTCTGAAATCCAGCCAATGTCAGGGCAGCAGAGAGAGGCGGTGCCCAATCACTGTATAGACTGGGGATACAGGCCAATAAGGTGGCAGATAACAGAGCCGGAGGAGTCACTGGGAGATGTACGTGTCCCAGTCCCGGGTGCAGCTTCAGAGTCTCGGCTTGCTAATTGGTGGCTGTTGGCCAGTAGGGTCTGAGTCCATGGCTGCAGTAGAGCCCAAGTCAAGGGCTGGAATCTGTAGGGGAGGAAAGGAAGGATGTTAGGGCAAGTTAGCTGTAGCTGCCCAGACACCTAAATCAGTGGAAGGGGTAATTAAACGAAGACAGAGGGAGGAGGTGAGAAAGCAGGGTGGGTTAGACAGCAGAAGTCAAACAATAACGGCAGTTTGGCTGGCTCAAGGCGCCAGAAGAATTGGCAGGACAAAGGAGGTTGGGGGCCATGTGTGCGAGCAACCACTACACTTGGCCAAGCTGAGGTAGAGAGAGGAGCAAAGTAACAACTAAACACCTGGGAGGGGGACAGAACACTACGAACTTGGCGGTCGGTTTAGGAGAGGCGGGAAGTGAACAAGGTTGCAGCTCAGGCAGGAAAGTGCTGGGGCTGCATGGTGGAAACAGGGGTTAGGAGGGAGAGAGAGAGTGAAAGAGAGAGAGAGAGAGAGAGAGAGAGAGCAAGATAGAGAGAGACAGAGACAGAGAGGGAGAGAGCAAGGCGGACAGGGGCCCTAGAGAAATACTTAAACAGCAGCTACGTTTTCAGCTTTTAAAACAGTTAAACAAGACATTGCAGCTGGCCTGGTGGCGCTGAAGGTTGAGCCACTGGAAACCATACCTCACGCCATGCCAGTGACCCGAGTTCGGGAGCAAGCTCGGAGTGCTGGGGGATGGCAGGGGTGGGAAAGGATTGAGCGCCTGCAGGACTGCTCTCCTTCCCGGGGGGAGGTCAGGGATTGCTCGGCACAACAGCGGCTGCTGGTGGAGACCAGGAGCTCTGTAGCCCACTGAGCAGCATGTTGCTGGCATGCCCAACACAGGCAGGGGTTGCCGTGCATGCTGTGTATCAGGATGTGCACATGCATGGGAGGGAGGGCAGAGGAGCTCACCAGAACAGGGAAAACCCTGGTCTGCGGAGTAGGTGATGGCACCTGCCCCCATGCCCACAACCGGGTCCTTCCTGTCTGACCCTCCAGGTTCCTCTCCCAAGGTCCTCTGCCACATTGGAGCTGACTGTTGAGAGAACCCAAGAGGAGGGGTGGCCCCACCCTGGAGGGGTTAAGCTGGGGGTACTGATCGTGGCTAAAGGAGGGGGAGAGAGGAGGCACAGGTAGGAGGACTTCAGGTGGGGCAGGAGTAGGCAGGATGCCTGAGAGAGGCCCTGCAGACCATGATTGGAGGGAAAAAAGAGTCTACAAAAAAAAAAAAAGACATTGCAAAATAATACACTCTTAATGCAGTTTCAAAAGCAGGAGAAACATACAGAGAGCTCAATAAAAAGCACGGTTCGAGTAACAATGTGAAAGCTTTTAACAAAAAATGGGGCAAACTGTATGCTTTATATTTGCACTAATTGTCAGATCTCCTATGTCTCCACCCCTTTTTTTCCTGCATCCTGTATGTTGGTGGTATACTTCATTGTTTTCCTTACCAATCAGACTAATTTCAGTCGTACGCACGCTCCACAGGAGGAGGCTGTGGGAGAATAATGGGTGGGGTGGGGGCTAGGGGTTAGAGGTTTACTCCTTTTTGTATAAGTTATCCAATTACAGATTATGTCTGGCAAGTTACATGTTTGTAAGTTGGTTGTTTTTTATAATAAAACAAATAAAGATGTTGAATTTAAAAAAAAAAAACGAAAAGTGCGGCAATACAGAATTTAAAAAAAGTGCTGGTAATTGCTGCCACTGTGAGCCATGCTCCATGGTTTACAGGTGAAGAAAGGGGATTCTGAAATCCAGCCAATGTCAGAGCAGCAGAGAGAGGCAGCGCCTAATCGCTATATAGCCTGGGGATACGGGCCAATCAGGCTGCAGATAACAGCCAAAGGAGTCACCGGGAGACGTACCTGTCCCAGTACCTGGCTCAGCTTCAGAGTGTCGGCTTGGGAGGTGACGGCTGCCAGCCAGGAGGGGCCAAGTTCACGGCCACAGTAAAGCCTGAGTCAAGGGCTGGTATCTGTCCCAGTCCCGGGTGGTTATAGCAAGTGTAGCACTGAGGGAACCGCACTACACTTACAAGAAAATGGATAAAGAGATTGATTTGATCAAGTCCTGCTGAGCTGGCCATGTGGTGTAGTGTCCCACCATACCCTTCAGAACATTTTCAATGTACTTAACCCTTGTGATGTATTACTTTCCTTTTGTTTAATGAAGGATTGGTATTAAGAAATTAGAAGAATGGTTTATGATTTAATGACTGAATTTATTTATTAGAGGTAGTGAGATATTTATTAGTTATTGAAGGATAAGGGGGGATTATTGGGAGTGATTAGATAGACAGTGTGTACGGGAAAGAGTGCAAGAGTGGAAAGTAGATTGAAAATATTGTTTAATTGAAAATATTGCTTAAGTGAAGAGTAAGTGATTGTGAGTGTGTGAGATATTTGTGATAACAGAATAAATTCCTAGATGTGTTGAGGGGATGTTACCTCGGTCAGGCAGTACTCCCCCTCGAGGCTGAGGGACCTGCGACCCTTTAAGTGTCCCCCACTTTCACCGCAAGTATATTAGAGATGTATGGCCTTAGGGATTATTAGAAGGTGGAGAACATGCGAGTTCTGGAGACCTTGGGGGGATGGGAAAAGGGTGAGTGGATAAAGATGATAGGGACTAGAACGTGACTTGGGGCAAAATGGGACCAGAATCGAGGACCCCCTTGCCTGGTACCCATACCCAAGAGCTCTGAGGAATTCAGACAGGTTTTGCAGCTATCTACAGAATCCCATCCCTCTTAGGAGGTGTTATTTAATACCAGGTCAATTAAGAACAAGACTGCAGTGGTTGCAGATTTAGTAGCCTCTGCAGACCTGGCCTACATCACCGAGACCTGGCCGGATGAAAATGTAGGACCTATTTTGGCTTCTGCAATTCCAGATGGGTTCTTGGTGGCACACCACCAGAGAGTGGACCAGAGGGGTGGGGGGGGTGTTGCAGTCTATTTAAGACAGGAACTGAACCTCAGGGAAGTGCCAGTGGGGAGCAACCAACTCCTTTAAGTGCATGGTTGCTGCAGGTGCAGGACTCAGGATCCTTCTCATCTACCATCCACCTAGGGATGGGAGGGTATTCCTGAAGGAGGCTGCAGACTTTATCATTGAGATGGTATTGAAGTCCTCAGAGGATTAATTCTGGGGGACTTCAATGCCTGGTTCAACGATGAACTCTCATGTCTTGGACAGGATCTCCTCCAATTGATGGATTCTTTGGACCTGACATGGGTTCTTACCTCTGCAACACATGAGAAAGGGCACTTGTTGGACTTAGTATTCCACCTGGGAATGGAGATTTCGGATATGGAGATGGATCCTGTCAGATGGTCAGACCACCACACCCTGAGGTTTAGTTTTGCGATCCCCGGAAAAGGGCCTCCCCCAAGGAAATGGTACGGTACCGGCCTTTAAGACAGGTAATGCCTGAAGGCCTTATGTCAGTATCGAACC
Source organism: Neoceratodus forsteri (assembly GCA_016271365.2). NCBI lineage: Eukaryota > Metazoa > Chordata > Ceratodontiformes > Ceratodontidae > Neoceratodus > Neoceratodus forsteri. The sequence goes on from CM057451.1 coordinate 998,527,870, forward strand.
TTTCAGGTGTTCCGTTAGATAGTGTTGACCCAGGGCCCCTGGTGCTGGCTTATAATAGGGCAGTGACTGAGACCCTGGATGTCATAGCTCCAGTTTGTATTTGCCCATGACCTCTCATCCCAGTGTCCCATGGTTTGATGGGTCACTAAGGGAACTAAAGAGGTAGAGGCAAAGGTTAGGTAGACATGGGCGGAAAACTCACCTAGAGATGGGCTGGCAGTATAGCCTAGTGGTTAGAGTAACACGCTGTGAACAAGCTTGGTACATCCAGCAGACCAACCCAGGTTTGAGTCTCACAACCTCCTCTTGCATACTGTGTGACTCTGAGCAAGTCACTTTACTGCCCAGTGCTCCCAGGTCACCCCTGAAAACAGGCACTTGTGCCTAGTGGGCCTTACCTGGTTACCAAAGACTTATATAAAAAATAAAAAATAAAATGGACAGACTTAGCTTGCTGGACCATTATGAGGTCTACCAATCAGCAATTTCCCACAAGAAGGCAGAGTTCCTGTCCGGGGAAATTGCTGCAGTGAAGAACAGATCAGTTCAGATCTTCTGGATGGTGAACAGGCTGTGCAGTCCAGTCTGTCTACAAGCTGGAGGAGCATTGTCACAGGAAAAGTGTGAGGAGTTGGCTCAGTTTTTCGCTGATAAGGTGTTCTCTATCAGGATAAAGATCAGCCAATGTCTCCCCATAGGGCATGGTGGTTGTCTTCCGAGTGGTACTAACACCCAACTTACCTGATCTACCTTCAGCCAGCCAGTAGTCATGGATATAATGAGGATCATCCATACTCTGCTACCAACCTGCTGTAGTTTGGACTCAAGCCTGACACACCTTTTGGTGGGATGTGTTGAGGTTATTGGCCCTGTCCTAACATGGATAATCAGGGATTCCTTGGAGAGTTGATCTTCCCTGACCCCTTAAAGGTAGCAGTGGTTAGGCCTCCGCTGAAAAAGCCCTTCTTGGACCCAGACTGCCCTGCTAACTACAGACCAATCTGAAAACTACGTTTAGTAGGAAAGGTGATTAGTGGTGGGCAAAGTAGCCCCAATTCACTCCTCAAAGTGATTCGCGGAGTGAAGGCGAATTCGCGGAGTGCTCCGCAATGAGAAGAGAAGTACTTTGTGTTATGATGGGTAACGTGAAGTCCATTGAAAACAATGACTTTGCATTACTCTGCCTTCCCAAACCACTACTCCACCAATTCTTAAGGTGAAGTACATTGAAAACAATGTACTTCACCTCACTTCGCCTTGTTTTTGAGCTCCAAAGGTGAATTTTGCAGTGATTCATGGGATTTCAGGTCACATGGGCTCTAGACTGTTCTGCACAGCCTCAGTTTGGGGTAGTGTGTGTAGGAAGTTGTAGGAGACAATCTGTTCTGAGAGCTCTCTGCAATTCAAACCTTCTAAAAGCTGTTAAGCCTTTTTCAGTCATTTGTTTTGCTGAAACTTTAGTTCATTGATTATAGGAAACCCTCCTGTGCTCATATCATTGAGCATTTATTGTTTGTGTGTGGATTTTGAATGTTAATCTACAACGTTCAATCTGTGTACTGAGAGACAGTGGAAGTGTGCTTTGGGAGAGGGGCATATCTGTGGTGTAGGTAGATTAACTTGGAGAAAAAAGGAGTACTTTCTGTTTTGGTGATATTTTTCTTGTAAAACTGTGATAATGTACACACAGTAATATTTTTTATAATTTTTGCCATTTTTTTTGCTGATTGTTGTGGTGCAGCAGTGCATAATTTTAGTTTGTTTAAAATATGTGGTTATATTACTGAAGTTTTCAATTTGCTACGCATTACTTAGTGTGTGTATGAAAATGTGTGTGACACATGTCATCAAATCAGACACCTTTTATTGTGCCACATAATAATTTCAGCAATGTGAACCTGCTATCCACTGCAGCTGTGTGATTTTTCTACTTCTTTGTAGTATCTTTACTGGTACTAGTACTAGTGACTGTTACTGCAGCAGTGCAGTACACTGCCCCCCATGACCCACCCCAACCGGCAAAGGTATTCTTTTCCAGATTTGAATTTCTGATGGAGAGCACTGGTTAGGTGTTGTGCCTTTGTATCTGCACCTCTTCAGTGCACAGCGCAATCTTAATCTGTCTGTGCATTTGCATCTCTTTAGGGCCCAATCTCCATCTGTAACTTAAGTCACAGTTGTTTCTTTGGCTTCCCTTCAGAATACTGGACCGGTGTGGTGCATAATTCTGCATGAACATTGTACTCATTAATATGCATTTTTATGTCAGGAACATCATCATGAGTCACTCGTGATACAAATCATGTTCTTCATCATGGTCACTAATGCAATCACAAATCACTATTCACTATCACGTCGCGAATCATAACATTAATTTTTTTTTAGTTACTTGGATGTATGGTAAGCCTGTTTTGTAGTATCTCTCCAGGCTTCACCACCCCACTATTGTACTCATTAATGAGTGTTTTTAAGTCAGGGAATTTGTGCTACAGCTCATCGGGGAAGTACATACGTAGGCATTTGCATTCCCCTTCCAATACAGTTCCATATTGTTTATCTCACACCATCGACACCGAATCACATTCTTCAACATCACGGTCACAAATGCAGTCACAAATAACGAGTTACGATCACGTCATGAATCACAACACTCATTTTTTGACTAGTTACTTGGATGTATTGTAAGCATGCTTTGTAGTATCTCTCCAGGCTTCACCTCCCAGCCATTGTACTCATTAATGAGCATTTTTAAGTCAGGGAGTTTTGTGCTACAGTTTATCAGGGAAGTAGAGCCATAGGCATTCATGTTCTTTCCCGTACAGCATGTGAGTTACAGTACTGTAAGTAGTAGTGGGCAAAGTGGCTCCAAGTTGCTCCGTGAAGTGATTCACTGAGTAATGTGGAATCCGTGGAAAACTCCACAATGTGAAGCAGAGTACTTCGCTTCATAATGAGGAACTTGAAGTCCATTGAAATCAATGAATTTTGCGTTATTCCACCTTCCCCAAACCACTTCACCAATTTTAAAATGAAGTACATTGAAATCAATGTAATTTGCCTCACTTTGCCCTGTAATTGAGCTCCAAATGAAATTCTGCAGTTATTCAAGGGATTGCAGGTCTCATAGGCTCTAGATTGTTCGGCACAGCCTCAGTTCTGGCCTGGGTAGTGTGTGTGTGTGCAGTGGTAGCTGGAGACAGTTTGCTCTCAGAGCGCTGCGATTCAAAACCTCTAAAAGCTGTTTAAAATGCCTTTTTGAGTAATACTTTTTGCTCAGAATTTAGTACATCGATTGTAGAAATCCCTTCTGTGCTCATATCATCAAGTGTTTATTGGTGTGTGTGGATTTTGAATGTTAATTTAAAACAGTCAGTCTGTGTACTGTGAAGTGTGCTTTGGGGGAGGGGTGTATTTGTGGTGTAGGTAGATTAACTGGGTGAAAAAGGCAGTCTTTCTGTTTTGGTTATATTTTTCTTGTATAACTGTGTTAATGTACACACAGTAATATTTTCAGTAATTCTTTACTTTTTTTGCTGATTGTTGTGGTACAGCAGTGTACAATTAGTCAGTTTAAAACATTTGGTTATATTTCTAAAGGTTTTCAATTTGCTATGCATTTCTTAAGTGTGTGTGTGAGTGTGTGTGCGATGTGTGCCATTAAATCAGACACCTTTTACTGTGTTGCAGAGTAATTGTAGCAGTGGGAACCTGCTATCCACAGCACCTGCATGAATTTTTTATACTGCTTTGTGGTATCTTTACTGGTAGAGGATTGTTACTGCCGTTCATTAATCCCCCAACTGGCAAAATGTATTCTTTTCCAGATTTGGATTTGTGACTTGTAAGCACTGGTTAGGTGTTGTTGTGCCTTTTCGTGTGCATCCCTTGAGTGTGCAGCGCAATCTTAACCTGTCTGTGCATTTGCATGGCACCATTAATTCTGTGAGATTGCATTTCTTGTTATAATCTCATCTCACTTTGTCAGCACTGGGGAATTTTCTGGACACAAGACAGTAGCATTTTGATTATGCACATTAATTCTGGTGACTCTGTGTGTGACCTGAACACTGCGAGCATGACTGAGTGTGCCATTAATTTTCAGAGACTTTGCATTTCTTGTTACACTCTCATTTCACTTTGTCGGCACTGGGGAGTTTTCTGGACACAAGACAGTAGCACTTTGGGGGTGCACATTCATTCTGGTGACTGTGTGGGTGGGATGCTGCCAGAATTGTTGAAACTTCGCCTTACTTCACGTTTAAGGTGGAATGACACATAAAGAAATAATAACAAGGCGAAGTGAGCCTTTCCTATGGAGCACTCCGCGTAGCGAAGTGCCGAGGCGAAGTGGTCACTTTGTGTTCACTTTGCTGGCAGATTTTAAATTCACTGCATCTCTAAAGGTGATTGAGAAGGTGGTTGCTCTGCAGCTGGAATATAATTTATCTAGCCACAATGTCTATGACCCTCTCCAGTCTGGTTTCTGGAAAAGGCACAGCACCAAGACTGCCCTGGCGTGATTACTTAATGATCTCATGGTGGAGTGAGATCAGAGAGCCAATTCCATCTTGGTTCCCATTGATCTCTTAGCAGCTTATGACACTGTGGACCATGGGGTATTGCTGGAACACCTGCAGTTCCTTTGTGGACTGGATGGGGCAGTCCTCAATTGGTTACAAACTTTCCTTGAGGACACATCACGGAAGGAGATATCAGGAATTTATTCCTTGTCCCCTCAGGGTCTGCCCTGTGGGGTACCTGTAATAAGCAACCATTGTTATTTGTGATGGTCAATGTTGTGAGGGGTTGTCCTTGTGATGTTGGGCGGTTGATGTCTCACTTTATGTGATCAGCAGTCTTATAGACTCACTGTTATCACATAAAACTGAGGTGGTGGGGGCAAACATTGCAATCAGATTCAAGAAGGCATGAAATAGGCATAAGGGAACCTTAGCGGTAAGGAAAAGTGGTGGTAAATGCTGGAGATCAAGTAGGGTCTGCGGTGTTACAGTAGGTAGAGTAAATGGGCAGACTGGATGGGTCAAGTGGTCCTTATCTCCTTATCTGCCATCAAATTCTATGTTTCTAGGATAAACCAAATTGCTTTATTCTGCTGGCTTTTTCATATGTTTGTATGTTCGTATGTTCGTATGTCTGTCCTGGAAACCTAAACAATCAAATTTGTGATTTGTTTTTTTTTAAGGTTAGCTGTGCAGTACTATATACTAATTTATCAGTGATTATACAATGGCATGAATAATTCCATTGCTCTGGTCGCATTGCATTATCTGACAGTAACATCAATGTATCTATGGCAGGCACAGAGATGACCACAGAATACTAAAAGAAATCCTTCCCTCCCTGCTTAAGCCACCCCAAAGCTGATGGCTTCACATTCCTCCCCACTCAATTCATCCTGAAGCTGGCTCACTTCCCGCCACCAGATACAACCACACAAAGTCACGATAATCCTCCTGCCCACGCTTGACTCCCCAAACCACAAAACTCTTTCAATAAAACAAAGTCATCCTTTGAAATGGCATTTCAGAACCTCCCACTTGGCTGTAGCGCAAGTGCTTTCAAAAAACCATGTAGCACAAGTACGGTACTTTCAAAAGAGCCATACTCGCTACACACACCACTCAACTCCTGAAACAAGTGGCCATACAGCTTATGGCCAGGTTAACAAACTGAAAAAAAAAATAAAGTAAGTGAATCCAGATGCATGACAAAACTGGTACACTGCAGAAATTATTTTCAGCACCACTTACGATTGCTTCCAAAGAACCGGAAGTAGGATCTTTGCTCCTAAACTGATATCCAGTCCCCACTGCTATTTCAAACTAGCAATAGCTACATATCTTGTGTGTATATAGTGTGTATGTATATATATATATATATATATATATATATATATATATAGAGGCAGAAACTCTTTTAATGCATTAGTTAGGGTTGTTCCACAGTGATAAAAGTGAGAAATTTGGTGTGGGTTGAAAACCCTTGGACCCCTACCCACCCCCAACTGGCATTGGGGTGCTCATTAGGAGCGTCAGCCCTAACTCTCACCCCATGACATGTGTAAAGCAGCAGAAGTATAGGAGAATGGGGTAAGAGTTAGGACCGATGATCCCAATGCGCACCCCAATGCCAGTTGAGGGGTGGGCGGGGGTCCAAGGGGTTTCAACCCCAACACTAAATTTTCTCACTTTCATCACTGTGGAACAACCCTAACTAATGCATTAAATAGAGTGTTTTGCCTCTAATTTCCCTTCTTTTTGAGAATGATAACGAGAAATAGTGAATGTAATGCAGGAGCGCTGGGGCATCTCTAGGCTCCGCACTCCTGCCACGTGATGTCTTGTGCCATAGTAACAAGAACCTCAATGCAAACAGAAGTGCTAACAGTGGCACACATGGTAATGCAAGCGTAAATGAGAACAGAAAGGGTAATGCACACGGTGGCGTAGACGGGAACGGTCTGCCATGTGATTGGTTGTCACATAGTAACATGGTGCCTGCAAACGGAAATGTCAATGGGCATGGTGACGCAAAGTGAAACAGAAAGAGAAACAGTACAGTAGACACAAATGGCAAAAAATGACAGAAACACAAGCGCAAATGAAAATGCAAAGGATAACGCACATGGTGGCATAGACATCAACGGTAAGTGAAACGGGTACAGAACCACAAGCATAAAGGGCAACGGTAACAGTAATGTAAGGGCACAGTCTGGTTTTCCCCAAAAGCTGCATAAAGAAAGACAGTGAGTACAAAGAATGTATGCGTAATAATGGGTATCGGAGCAGAAAATAAGGACTTGGAATACTAAATAGGTTATATCTCAGGAACCGTACGACATAGAAAAAAATTTAAAAGTCATATGATTTATGACTGTCCTGGCTGGTTTTGTACTTAGCCCCCATTATGGGGCTAAGCATTTTTCCAACAAAAAGTCCGTATCTCACACCGTTTCTGAGATACCGGCCCTGAAATGCGCGGCAAACACCATAATGTCATCCTATGGGAAAAAAAGAGAAGTTCAGAGTGCCATATTTTTTCAATACAACACTGAAAGGCACATCTGTGAGATGTTGGCTGCGTTCCTTCCAAATTTCAGCCCAAAACTCCCAACCCGTTCTTTTGCAATGGGTGCCAAAATTACTATTATTTTGGCATAGTGTGCTAAAGTAGTGTCGCAATTTCTGCTTTCCACAGAAATTTGACACTTTCGTGACTGTGACACTACTTTGCAAAGGTACTTTTTCCAGAAATCTGAAAAACATATTTCTGGGGTGTTTTACCCCAAAATAAAGACATGGCTAGCATCCTCAGGGCCCGACTAGGTGAATACAAAAAGAATTAGGTTGCTAGAGGGTCTCAATTTTAAATGCCAAGCATTTTTCTGATCACTAACTGAAAACAAGATGGCAGATTTGCGACAGTAACAGGGCCATTTGCAACAGTAAAAAGTGCATTTGCGACACTGTCAAACTTTTTGTTAACTTTTCCCATTGACTTATAATGGGAAATTGTTTTTTGAATAACATTTGAACTGTTTAATATTTTTTTACAAAGTCTTCATAAGGCACATCGGAGACCCCGGCTGCACATTCCCTGAAGATTTTGGGCAGGTCGCACAAACCGTGCAACCTGTAGGAGCGACAGCAGAATTCCAGAAAAAGCGCAAACGCACACACAGATCATGCTTAATAACTCTGCAGCCGTATATATCTGACCAGTACAAAACTTGGCAGATCCTAAGGCCTATAGTCCTTGATCATGTATTCCAAATTTCAGGTAAATCCATCAAACGGTTGCAAAGTTATTAAGGTGCAAAATTTTGGGTTTAACATAGAAATGGCTCCTCAACCCTAGCTATGGTAGCACTACTGTGCTACCATTATATATATATATATATATATATATATATATATATATATATATATATATATATATATATACTAAATAAATAAATAGATGCATAAATATAACACCCAGTCCTAGGGCAGGCAGTGAGTGGGACTGGGTGAATAAAACACTTACTCCACAATCAGAAAACTGGCACCCAGAGCTGGGGGGCTCAGAGAAAGACACAAAAACATCAATCCCCACAGTAAAACTGCACCACCTACTAAAAGAAAATTCCAGCAGCACTACTGTTTCTTTCAATATATCTACCCACTTAAAAAGTAAAGAAAAAATATTTTCACTGTTTCTGCATGCTTAAAAATTAAATACAAAATACAAGCATATTTTTAAAGTATTTTTCATTTTTTTATTATTACAGATGGACTATTGCATAATAGCAATAATATACTCCAGGGTGTGTGACTGTGTAATAATGCCACTTCCTGGGTATTGAATGCACTCGATCTGTGGCCTCTTGCTTCAAGCACCCATGGCATGACCTTATTACACAAAAACACACCCTGTCATGCCTTATTGCTTAACTTTAAACTGAGGAAGGTGGGTAATGGGGGACTGCAAAGAGGAGTCACCAAGCAGGGGAGACCGGAAAGACCTACCCCCAGACAGGGAGGATGGGAGGGAGGGGAATCTATCAAGGTGCAAAAGTAGGGGGAGGAATGGGGAGAAGAGGGGCCAGGGACAAAGTGGACTGTAATATCCTTGAATGCAAGGAGCTTGGCAAACAAGGTAACAGAATTCCAAGTAATGATGGTGTTAGGGGAGGTAGATATTGCCGCCATCACGGAAACCTGGGCCACCCAATACCATGACTGAGCTATCATGATCCCTGGACATAAGTTGTATCACAAAGACAGGGAGGAAGAAGAGGAGGAAGGGTGGCTATTTACGTGAGGGATTGGATACTATGTACTAGGGATGAGGGGGAAGAGAGGAAACCAGAAGCCATATGGGTACTGCTTCAAAACTCCAAGGATAAGAAGGCTAGGATGGGGTGGTGTACAGGCCACCCTCTCAAAATGAGGAGAATTGACAGGGAGTTGGGGAGAACAAATTGGGAAGGTCAGTGGCAGAGAGAGTATGGTCATAGTGGGTGACTTCAACCTACGTGGGATTGACTCTGGACCATGACTACCACAAATGCCAGGGAACAAGAATTGCTTGAGACTATGCAGGACAGCAACTTTGAGCAGAGAGTGTCAGAACCCACCTGGAAGGGGAACATACTGGATATAGAGAATAAAGTATGGGTTAGTGTGTGTAACATGAAGTTTACACACACACGAGAGGTTAGATGCTCATAAACCCTGAGAGTGAAACTTGAGGGGTTTATGTCAGCATCTAACCCTGAGGGTGTTTGTAAACTTCAAGTTTCACACTAACCCTCAACCATATTTTATTTTATATAATTTCTGAGTTTCCCTTTTTCCCGTTAGCAGCTATATAAAATAAAGACCTTCTCGTGCAGCCGCGGTTTGGCTTAGTGTTAGTCCGGTGCCCAAATGAGAATCTATCTGTGTCTTTTAAAAATTGCTTTTTTTTAACAGGATTCTGAAGTTTATGCTATATATTGGGGGAAAAAATAAAACAAAAAACTTACTGCTGCATTCTTCTGGTGGTGCTGTTTTTGGCAACACGGAAGCAGGGAGTGGTAGGGAACAGTCACGCTGCTCCATGGGCATGTGCACAGTGAGGGAAACCATGCACATGTTTGCCATTATAAACACGCCTTTATAACAACAAATTATGCTACAGTTTCCCTATGGAAAAAGGAGAAGCCAGTTATTATATTGTGTTAGCAAATGGGAACCAAGTCCAGAATGTGTAGTACAGGACCCACTAGCAGAAAGCAACCACAGCACAGTGTGATTCTTCCTCAACACAGGGAGGGAGGTGGCTAAGACCAGGATGAGAGTGGTAGACTTCAGGAAGACAGATGTTGCTGGTATGGGCAGCATCCTAGGGGGCATCTTAGTAGAATTAGCGCATGGATGGATTCTGAACAGAAATGGTCTATTATAAAGGAGGGTCTGACAGAGGCCATGAACACATGTGCCAAGTCTCAGATTAAGCAGTCTAGGTCACAAGAACCTAGCTGGCTCAGCAGGGAAGTGGTGAGAAAAGTGAGGGAAAAGATGGTGGCCTTCAACAGGTATATGAAATCTGAGCGAGAGTTAGACAAGGAGGTTTACTCAAAGATATCTTGGCAAGTGAGTAGGGCAGCCAAGGCAGCAAGGAAGCTGGGATTTGCTCGGGGATCAGAGAGGGGTATAAAGAGTTCTTTAAGAACATTAGGGATAAGAGGAGTTGAAGGGACGACATTGTCAGAATCGGGAGGCAGGTGGGATGGGCAGAACAAGGGGAAGACCAGGCAGAGGCACTCAATGAGTTATTTTGCTCAGTGTTCACAAAAAAGAAAGACAGCCAATACCACAAGGGAAAGGAGGGCGTAGAGGGGTGGGCAGAGGTAACATATGAGGTCATCCAGGAGGATAGGCTTCTAAAAGGCCTTAAAGTCTTGTGTGTGGACAAGGCACCTGGACCAGACAGTGTACATCCAAGAGTCCTAAAGGAACTGACAGAGGTATTGGTGGGCCCTCTGGCAGACATGTTTAACACCTCCTTGGAGGCAGGGAGTCTGCCCTAGAACTGCAGGATGACACACATTGGGCCCATGCACAACAGTGGGCCCAAGGATGAACCAGGCATTTACAGACTGGTAAGCTTGACTTCTATAGCGGGGAAGCTGTTGGAGACAATTCTGAAGGAGAGGTTGATAACCTTTCTGGATAGTAATGAACTCCAGGACAAGAGACAGCATGGGTTTGGCTTAGTAAGATCAAGCCACACTAACCTAATTGACTTCTTTGATAGGGTCACAAGAGTGTTTGATGAGGGCCACACTGTAGATGTCCTGTATCAGGACTTCAGCAAAGCTTTTGACTCGGTGCCACACAGTAGGTTACTGGGAAAGCTGAGGGACCTGTGGCAGGAGAGAAACTAGTGGGGTGGGTTAGGAGCTGGCTTCAGAGCAGACAGCAGAGGGTAGTTGTAAGGGGAAGACATCCAAGCCATGATCTTGACTAGTCGGGTACTTCAGGGTTCAATGTTAGGTTTTGTTTTATTCAATGTCTTTATAAGGGACATTGCAGAGGGGGTCAAGAGTAAGATCAGCCTGTTCACAGATTACACAAACATAAGTGCAAAGTTGGAGAGTGAGTAAGGTAAGCAGGCTCTCAGGGAGGATCTAGCTAAACTCAAGCACTGGTCAGATGTGTGGCATTTGGGGTTTAATGCTAAGAAGTGCAAGGTCATGCACCTCAGAGCCAGAAACCACAGGGCCAGCTACTGGATGGGGGGAGTGCAGGTATGAACTTCAGAGGAGGAGAAGGACCTAGGGGTACTGTTCACAGGGGACATGAAGGTATCAGCACAGTGCAAGAGGGTGGCAGCATGGGCCAATTGGATGCTGGGGTGCACTGTCAGGGGTATCACCTCCAGGAAAGAGGACGTTATCCTGCCCTTGTATAGATCACTAGTGAGGCTGCATTTGGAGTACTTTGTGCAGTACTGGTGCCCTTACCTCAAGAAGGATGTGAGATTGCTGGAGGGGGTAGAGCATAGGGTGACAAAGATGACCATGGAGCTAGGAGAGATGCCATAGGAGGAAAGATCGAGGCAGCTCAACATGTACTTCCTGCAGGACAGAAGGGAGAGGGGGGACATGATAGAGACCTTTAAATACTTAAAAGACATAAACAAGGTCAGAACAGTATGACTGTTTCACTTAAAGGGAGGAAGGGTCATGAGTGGGAAGGGGGAAGATTCAGGAGGAAAATGAGGAGGCACTACTTCACTGAGAGGGTGGTGACTGGGTGGAAAGCACAGCTGAAGGAGTGGCTTGAACTGAGGACAGCAGACAGTTTAAAGCGAGGACGGAATAGAGTCAAGGGCAGGGTAAGTGCAGACAAAAACAAAATGTGGGAAAGACCTGGAAGAGGGGATGATGGGAAGGGGAAAGGGTAGGGGGGCAGTTGCAGAAGTACTAAACTGTGAGCTGCACACTCAGGCAGACTTGATAGACCTATGGGCCTTTTACTGCTGGTGACTTCATGTGTAAATAGCTACCAGGAGGGAGCAAAAACAGAGGAGAGCTTCAAGCATGTGTGTCATAGACACACCGAGTATAATAAGTAGAGATGGGAAGAACGCCGGTTACCAACTAGGGTCCAAGGTGTCAGAATAGGCAAGGTAAAACAGAGCAGACTGGATGGGTCTAATGGTCCTTTTCTACTGACAAATTATATGTTTCTATGTTTCACCCACTGTTGATGCCCTATTACAGGGCCGGAGCCAGATTTTTGAGGGCCTCAGGCAATAGCCATCTAGTGGGGCCCCCTCAGACCCATTTGCCATGTTAAAAGAAATCAAGGCAGCCCTGACTTGGCACAGACCTGAAATGCAATCATGCAGGGAAGGCAGTCATCCCCCCCAAGAGAGAGAGAGAGAGAGAGAGCAACCCGCCGAGGTCGGGACTTGGAGGATGGAGCCTGGAGCAGAAAGGACCATGGTGTGGCAGGGTTAACTGTTCAGACTTGCTGCGGTGCTGTTGGGGAGCTGATGGGGGAAATCAGATTTTGGTACATCTGTATGACAGCCTGAGCCTCCCCTCCCTCATAGGGCTCTACTACCTACATTGTGTGTTGCCGGAACTGAACGGTCATGACTCACAGCTTCATCCATGCCTTGTCAGTAGTCCATTTTGCTGTCAATTGTCATCTTCATTACTCAACAGTGCAGTTAAGCTCAACTTTACAGGCCCGCCGCATGGACACACAACCGATCACTAGCTCAGCAAGCTCTACTCACTCTGCCCCGTGATAGGATTGAATAGGACCTTGTCCCAGTTGTTATGGAGAATTTGAATGCTGGGATCTGTTCTGTTCTTTCCTCTCCTGTCTCTTGTCTGTCTGGTTGTGCAAACAAATTTTTCCCTCGAGACTTAGGACTTGTTCTCCCCAACAGTCTCGCAGTTATTTGTCTCACACTGTCTTTCTGTCTTCTCTTGCTGTTCTGTCTTTTCCACCCTTGCATATCTGCTGATATAAAAATATATGTAAATCATTATGTGGAAAAATAACTGATATTGAAATCCCTTTGTTTAGAAATTATATAGTGTTACTGTTGAAATGTATATAATTATAGTTTGAGATGATTGCAAAAAGCTATTGGGAATGCAAGGGGTTAACCTGAGACCAGTTTTTAAACCCTGTTTCAGAAGCTGTGGGGAAGGGGCCTCAGTTCTTGGACATTGTGTTCATGCTGTACCTGCCTGAAATTTACAAGAACATTTTAGAAAAAAACAGGATGCTTGTTAAGAAGGGGAGTTGCAAGGACTAACAAAAACAAAGCTGCAATTTCTTGCAAGAGACGCAGAAATTGAAGGAAAACTCAGATGGATTGTCTCTATTTAATCTGCCTTTGTTAATAGTTATTCTGAAGCATTTTTTTTTTATTGTATTGCTGTTCTAATAAAACTCATGTTGAGAATTTTAAAACTGCTCCTGGTTTTCCAATGCTTCATGACCTGTGCCTCAATGACAGATGTTATCAGCCTAAGTGGGATTTATGCCCTGCTTACTCAAAGCCAGGAGTTTTGTGCGTCGGTACAGAACCTAGTACCAGGGAAGCATAGAGAAAGGTATGGATTCTGCAGGAGTGGTTACCACGATAATGGCAGCCAAACTAGTAGAGAAAGAAGTCCAAGCTGAGATTGTACAGCCAGCGCAAGTTATGGAAAAAAAACAGGCAGTGACAGAACCTGAAAGCCTGATGGACTTTTTCAAATGGTGGGCTATACAACACAAAGAGATGGAGAAGCAGAGAGAAAAAGAGATTCAATGTTTAGAAGTACAGAGGAGAGAAGAGATGCAGTGACAGGAGCACCGATGGATGGATGCCTTGTAAGCTATGAAAGGCGAAGCATCTGATACTGATCCAGACTAGCAACAAAACATAAGCCACTTAAAAGCCATTAAACTTACAAATTTGTGTCCCTCAGATGATATTAAGGCATACCTGACAACTTTTTAAAGAGTTGCCACAGCCTGCCGATGGTCAAAGCAGCAATGGACAATCAGACTGGTACCCTACCTGGCAGGGAAAGCACAATTTGCCTACAGCAATATGGACACTGCACAGTCAGAAAACTATGACCTGGTGAAAAGCGAAATCCTGAAAATGTATGACATCTCAGGAGAGACCTACTAGCAGCGATTTTGACCACTGAAGTACAACTCAGTCAACAATCCTTGAGAAGCCTTCACCTAACTCAGAGAATGCCTGATAAAATGGCTCCAACCAGAGGGCAAAATAGTCCCACAGATCATCGACACATTTGCAATGGAGCAATTCATCAACATCCTTCCTACAGATATGCAGCTTTGGGTAAAGGAACACTGACCAGAAAGTGGGGAAAAGGTTGATTCTTTGGCTGAAGACTACTAAATGGCCAGACAGATGCCACAGCAGCAAGGTAACAGCCAAGCATTGCTAAGACATTCTTTTTCCCATTTAAACTGCAAGTCTGATAAGAACTCTAGTGGAGGTAACAAATCTGTGCCCAAAGATGCTATTTGCAATAACTGTAATATGCCAGGTCATAGTGCAAGAAATTGCCATAATAAGAGTGACACTGGAGCAGATTTGTCCCTGGAAAATTGGGGCAAGTACTTAACAGATGTGAAGGTGGGGGATAGGACTGTAAAGGGACTCATTGATTTGGGAAGCAGACAGAACCTAGTGCATGTTGAAATGCTGGGAAAACACTGTGCCAAAGGACCAGGCACTGGTGTCATCTGCATCCACAGGGACACTTGATAATATTCCACCCATGATTATTGGAAATGACTGTCCAGGACTTACTGAGTTAATCTTAGAGGAACTGAACCCTACAGTTTTAGCAGCAGTGGTAGCAAGAGCTCAGGAAATGCAAATCTCAAATGGTGGGGACATTTTCCTTTCAGTGACTTTGATTGGGACTTGTTTGAGCACAGCTCTAAGATCTAGAAATCTAGGAAAAAAAGATGATGTCTGAAGAAACTGTGGCAACAAATGACTGATGGACATAAGGGGTTGACATATGAAAATGCTGAAACTAAACTGATCACTGATTGTGATTTTCTTTCAGAACTAGCTACCAATGTTTCTCTCCATGGTAATCTTAAGCAGCCTGGGGTAAAACCAAAACAGGGAGGACCAATGCTAAAACAATGTAATTGGTTACTGTACAGAGTTTGGGTTAAACCTCAGACAGTAACAGACAGAACAATTGGTTATACCACAGAAGTATAGAACAGAGTTGTTACAGATAGCACATGATAGTCCTATGGCTGGTTACTCAGGGAGGGATTGCACTATTGTCAGATTGCTGTATAGATTTTACTGGCCTGGAATTCATAAAGATGTTGATACCTATTGTAATTTATGTGCTGAGTGTCAGAAAGTATCTCCAGTCACTAGAAAAGACAAGGTGTTCCAGGTATCACTACCCTTGATAGATGTGCCCTTTGAGAGAATTGCAATGGATGTGGTTGGTCCTTTAGATGAAAGTAAAAATGGTAATAGATTTGTCCTGGGAGTATGCAACAATGCTACTCGATACCCAGAAGCAGTTCCAATACTTACTATCACAGCTTCAAAAGTGGCAGAGGAGCTTGCAAAAATTTTTAGCAGAGTGGGCATACCTAAAGAAATTTTTACTGATCAGGGTAGTAATGTTGGTGCTGCATTACTTAAGGAGCTGTACAAATTACTAGGCATCACTGCCAGAAAAACCTCCCCCTATCACCCTGAGACAAATGGTGTTGTTGAGCGTTTTAACCAAACCCTAAACTGCATGTTAAAAAGGTTTGTAAAAGGGGAAGGGAAAGACTGGGACCAATACTTGTGTTACCTACTTTTTGTTTACAGAGAAGTGCCACAGATATCAACAGGCTTTTCACCATTTGAAGTGCTGTATGGTAGACAGCCAAAAGGGCAACTGGATGTGATAAAAGAAATGTGGGAAGATAACCCCACTCAGAAACCATTTTTAACATCTTATATGTGTGCCCTAAGAAGGAAGCTGGCAAAATATGTTGAAATTGCCCACAGTGATCAGGAAGAGGCCCCAAACCAGCAGAAGGTATATTATGACCATGGGGTAAAAGAAAAGGTTTTTGAGCCCGGTGAAAAGGTTTTGCTACTGTTACCCACAACATAAAATAAACTGTTAATGAAGTGGAAAGGGCCTTATAGAGTGCTTAGACATACTGGCACTGTTAACTACGAGACTTAGACTTCTGACAGGTAAAATCCTAGTAAGGTATACCATGATAACCTCCTCAAGAAATGGGTTGAAAAAATGCCAAAAGCTATTTTGCTAGTTTTACTAGAAACTGATAAAGAAGATATTGATGTTGCTTATGAAAGACTGGAACAAACTGTAACTGCCGATGCTGTAATGGTGAATTTTTCCTTAACCTCAGAACAAACTGCAGAAATTTGTAATGTGCTAAAGACATTCAACCGTACTTTTACCACAGTACCAGGTCAAGCAAAAGGGGTCAAGTACGTGATAGTGCCAAGCAATGCTTGCCCTATTAGGCAAAAGACATACAGGTTACCATTACCAGAGCAGTTAAGAGCTAATGTGGTTAAGGAAATATAAAAAAATGAAAGAATTGGGTAAAATAGAAGAGTTGAGGAGTGCTTGGTCATCTCCAGTGTTGAGAAGGGGGTGTATAGAATCTGCCTTGATTTTAGGAAACTTAATCAAGGGTCAGAATTTGTCAGTTATCCTATGCCCAGAATAGATGATTTGGTGGACAGACTGGGGAGTGCAAAGTATGTCAGTACCCTCAGTCTCACCAAGGATTACTGTCAAATCCCTTTAGCTAAAGAATCCAGAGACAAAACTGCATTTGCCACTCCTGTTGGATTCTGTCAGTTCACCACCATGCCATTTGGTTTACATGGTGCATAAGTTAAATTCCAGCACTACATGGATGTCATTTTTTTCACCTCATACTGGTTATTGTGCTGCATACCTGGATGATGTTGTTGTGTGCACTCCAGGCTAGAAAAGCCACCTGGAACACCTACAAGCAATTATCCAAGCTATTAAAAATGCAGGTCTGACTATTAATCCTATCAAATGTGCACTGGGCATGAAATGAAATATTTGGGCTATGTTTTGGGAAATGAAGAAGTCAAACCAGAGGTTTCCAAGATAGAAGCTGTAGCTAACAGCCCTGTCCCTATAATGAAGAAACATGTCAGGTCATTTTTAGGACTGGCTGGTTGTTATCAGATTTTTGTTCCCAATTTTGCTGAGTTAGCTACTCCCCTCACCGAGTTCACAAAAAAAATGGTACCCAAATAATGTGAATTGGACCCCAGAGTGTGATGAAGCATTTAAAGCCATTAAGGCTGCATTATGTTCAGCCCCTATTTGAAGAAGTCCAGACTTTGAGAAACCATTTTTGTTACCAACAGATGCATCACAGGCAGGCCTAGGTACAGTCCTGAGTCAAACTATAGATGGGATGGAAAATCCTATTCTATACACAAAAATGAAACTGTGCGACAGAGAGAAAAGGTACTCCACCATTGAAAAGGATTGTCTAGCAGTAAAGTGGCCCATGGAGTGCATTGCATTTTAATTGCTAGGCACTGACTTTGTACTTATAACAGATCACATTCCTCTCTATTGACTTAACCAAATGAAAGATAAAAATTCCAGAATCACAAGGTGGTACCTGGCACTACAGCAATTTAAATTCAAGGTGATACACAACTCTGATAAAGAGAATAGCAATGCTGATTTTCTGTCAAGATATGGATCAGGAATTGAGGGTTCTGAAGGTTGAAAAACTAACGTATGAATTTAAACTTTACTGTTTGCTGTAATATTATAGAAAAAAGGATACTGCACATGTGCTTAATTTCTGAAAGTTAGAGGCTAATATTATTAGAGAATTAATATAAAGTTTTGAAAATATGTTTAATGAAACAAATTCCCTCTTATGGAGGGGGTGTATGTGATAGGGTTGAATAGGATCCTGTCCCAGTTGTTATGGAGAGTTTGAATGCAGGGATCAGTTCTGTTCTTTCCTTTCCTGTCTCTTGTCTGTCTGGTTTCTCAACCAAATTTTCCCATGAGATCTAGGACTTGATCACCCCAATGATCTCACAATTCAATGCCTCTCACTGTCTCTCAGTCTTCCCTTGCTGTTCTGTCTTTTCCTCCCTTGCATATCTGCTGGTATAAAAATATATGTAAATCATTATGTGAAAATGTAACTGATATTGGGATCCCTTTGTTTAGAAATTATATAGTGTTACTGTTGAAATGTATATAATTATAGTTTGAGACGATGCAAAAAGCTATTGGGAACTCAAGGGGTTAACTTGAGGCCAGTTTTTAAACCCTGTTTTAGAAGCTGTGGAGAAGGGGCCTCAGTTCTGGGGTATTGTGTTCTTGTTGCACCTGCTTGAAATTTACATGAACATTTTAGAAAAAAAACAGGATGCTTGTTAAGAAGGGGGGTTGCAAGGACTTATAAAAACAAAACTGCAATTTCTTGCAAGAGGCACAGTGATTGAAGGAAAACTCAGATGGATCTTCTCTGTGTAGTCTGCCTTTGTAAATAGCTATTCTGAACAACTTTATTTTATTTTATTTTTATTTGTAATAAAACTCTTGTTGTGACTTTTACAACTGCTCCTGGTTTTCCTGTGCTTCCTGACCTGTGCCTCAATGACAGACCTGAACTGGCCAGTGGGCCAGGTGAGGCAGGCCACCTGAATGGTGTGACTGCCATAGAAACTTCACCTGGCAGCTGCACCCAACTTTGAACTCCCTACTACTCCAGCCTTTACAACGCCAGCCGAGCTACTCAGGCCCACACCCCCTGCCCACCACATTCTCCTCCAACTATTGATCACCTACTGCACATCCCACACCCCTTGCCTACCCCACAAAGCACAGTAGTGGATCAGGGCCCTGCCACTCAAGTAGGGCTCAGTCAGTGACATCTAGTGGGTCAGAGAGGAAACTAAAGCATGCTGCACTACACCTGCCAAAGTTGACAGAAATTATATTTGACACTTTTTTTGAGCCCCTGGTGGGACTCCCTCCGATAATCGAACCCTGGGCAATTTCCTGGGTGGCCAGGGTGCTGACACCGGCCCTGCCTTATTACCTAGCACTACATAACTTATATTGCTTGTATCCTGCTGTCTTCTATTGTCAATATAATTTTTTTCTCAATGCTGTGTAACAGTACAGCATGTGTAAAATGTAACTGTAGAGCTCTGTAAATAGTGTCTTCTAGTCATCAAAGGAACCCTAATTATTACACCTATGTAACAAAATGTACTTTTGTAAGTTACATCATTTATCTAAAATGTACTGCTGCTACAGCTGTTTTAAATAAAACCCAAGACCCTCTTGAAAACTAGGTGATGCACTCAAATGAGTCTATCTTGTGACAGAAAAGTAAATATTTGTTTGCTTTTGCAATTAATTTGGTGTTCAAGAAATGTGTCATATTAGATGCCCTGAAAACTGAAGATCTTTGTTTGTCCACATGACAGGTACATCACAAACAGTCATTGTGCAGCATGTTCTACTAGTATCTGACAATGTACCACCACCCTGTAAAAAGGGACTACCTCCAGTGGGGCAGAGTGTAGTTCATTGAAAACCCATTTGACCCTTTGCCCTTTTTATGTGGGATTACAGTCAATAGAAACATAGAAATATAGAAATTGATGGCAGATAAGGACCGCAAGGCCCATCCAGTCTGCCCATTTCTTTTTCTACCTTATAAATGTGCCATCGGCCTTTGCCAACAAGCTGATTAGTGCCAGTTGTTTTGATAGAATTATGATTTATGAGGTGGTTTCCTTAACATTGCTCGGCAGTTTTAAGAGGTGGTGGGACAAAAGGGGAAGGTCACATATAGGGCTAAAAATTGCAATCAATTGGTCCTTGTATTGATCAATTGAGTGGTACAGCTATCTAGGTGACCTAATTTGACTTCAGCCTGCGGGTAGTCACTGATATTGTGAGGATCATCTAGACTTTGTGGCCAACTTACTGTATTTTAGATCCTGGCCCAACTCACCTTCTTGTAAGGTGTGTTGAGGTCATTGGCCCTGTCTTGGCCGTGATAGTGAGGAATTCTCTGGAGAGAGGCATCTTTCCAGATCCCTTAAAAGAGGTGATTGTTAGGCTTCTTTTGAAGAAACTTTTCTTAGATCCTGACTGCCCGGCTAACTATAGACTGGTTTCTAACTTGCCTTTTGTGGGCAAAGTTATTGAGAAGGCGGTCACTCTGCAGCTGGAAGATCATTTGAGTAGCCCCAATATCTATGACCCTGTCCAGGCAGGTTTCAGGAAAAGACACAGCACCAAGATGACCCTGGTCCGTGTACTAAATGGTCTTCTGAAGGCCAGAGATCAGAGATCTCATACTATATTTGTTCTCCTTGATCTCTTGGCAGCTTTTGATACTGTAGACCATGGGGTGTTGCTTGAGCACCTGTGGCTCTTCTGTGGACTGGGGGGGCAGTTCTCAGTTGGTTTCAATCATTACTCAAGGGCAGATCTCAAAGGGTGGTGTCTGGGGTCTATTCCTCGGCCCCTCATGAGCTGCCTTGTGGGGTGCCGCAGGGCTTGGTGCTTTTCCCAGTGTTGTTTGCAGTATATATGCAGCCATTAGGAGACATCATAAGATGATATGGTCTGAGTTTTCACTGCTATACAGGTGACTGTCAGCTATACAGGTCTTCTGTGCCTGACCAGGAGAAAGATACTGTCTCAACATTTAACAGCTGTCTGACTGAGATTCAGGACTGGAAGAGTGCTAGCTGGCTGAGGCTAAACCCAGGAAAAACAGAGGTATTGGTTGTGGACCCAGCTCGTTGATTGGCCAGGACATTGGTGGGACCAGTCTCTGGATTAGAGCTGGGAGGAACACCTCTAACTGTCTTGGACCAGGTGCATTACCCTGGTGTGATTTTTGATGAGAGCCTGACCTTTAGGGATCAAGTGTTGGGTGTAGTCAAGTCTTCCTTTTATAATCTTAGGAATATAGCTAGGGTGAAACACCTGGTTCTGACTAAAGATCTTCCCACTCTGGTCCACACCTTTGTCACCACTCATCTTGATTACTGCAACACCCTCTAATAAGGACTACTGGAGGTTGATATCTGCCAACTGCAGCTGGTGCAGAATGAGATGGCCAGTTTGTTGACTGGAGCCCCTAGATTCATACATATAGCACTTGTGCTGCACGAACTGCACTGACTGCCAGTACAGTGGCCGATAACCTTCAACGTTGCATTGCTGAGCTATAATGCCCTACATGACCAGGGAGTGCTAGAGATTCCCTAGGTCCATTTGAAAACATCTGGAGGAAGAGCTTTTTCCTTTATGGTTCCAACCCTGTGGAATTTTCTATCTTATCGGATACGAGATAGTCTGACCGTGGAGGGTTTTAAAACATCACTTAAAAAATAATTGTTTAATAAAGCCTTTTCTGTTTTTTGAGGGGTCTTTAAGGCCTGTTTTGATATAAGGAACTTCTGTATATTTTAATTTGTGTGACGGGAAGGTTTTATGTAAATTCTGAATTTCATGTATTTTATTGATTGTAAGGGTGCCCTGAGCTTTGGAAAGGAGCTTTTTTAGAAATAAAAATGATGATGAGGATGATGACAATGATACAAAGGAAGTGGGTCAGCAAGCAGGGCAATGACTTTGCATGTGCGGGTGGTGCAGGGAGGGGCAGCTGCAGTATAAATGGTTTGCTAGCTGCACACTCAGGCAGAATTAATAGACCACAAGACCTGTATCTGTTGGCATTTTCTGTATGTTCATACGACATGGATTCTTGTCCATTAAAACACATACTTTCTAAGGGTTACCACAGCCAAGTCTACTAATGTCTACAAAAGCACATCTTAGGATAATGGCATCTGGTTAATACTGATCTGGGCCAGGTTGAAGCTAAAGGCTTGGGGGCAAAGGGCAGAGTATGCCACTGCCAGTCTGCTGAGTCATCTAGTCTCTCACATTTTCAGTCATTTTACTTTCCAAGTATTGCTGCTAAAAGGGCAAATAAATATTGCTTAATGATATATAATAAGGGATAGGAATTAAGGTGTGCAAAATATTTCTTGCATGCACTGTAATTACAGTTAAGCACACTATTCATGTTCTTTTTAGTAAGTACCTCATTAGCAAATGTTTCTGTATAGCATTCTGACAACAAAATGAACAGTATCTTATGCAGAACCAACTGAGGAGATGTTCCAAGGTGTTTCTTATAACCTAATCTTTTACTAATACATAATACTTTTGTAGCAGCTTCTTTAACTATGTAATTGCTGACCAGAAATGTGTTGAACTTACCCTTAGTCTCCTATTTATTTTCTTTATAACCTGCCTTACTTAACGCAGCACAGTTAAGGGTAGGCACATCCATACACCTGTTGGAACCTCGAGGCCCTCCATTCAGAAATAGAACATGGCAGAAAGCTCAGGTCAGGCAAGTGGAGAAAGGGGGGGTTTGCAGCTGGACCAATAGTAGAGAAAAATGTGTTTAAATAAAGTAGCATGGGGTAGAAAAGTAGGAGACAGTGAGGAGGAGGCAATGGAGATAATAAGCATGAGCATGGGGAAGCACAGTGGTACCAGTTGGAGAAGAGACAAGGGGCACAGAAATGAGAGGAATGGCAAGTAGGAAGAAAGAAGGGGCAATGGAGGACAATGTGTGGTCATGCCAGGAATCTGGGGAACAAGATCCATGATCTTAAGGTAATGATAGCTGAGGCACAACTGGATAGTGGCTGTAAGATAAAATTGGTGATTCAGCACCATGGCTAGGAGTTAAAGGAACCAGGGTACACAATGTGCAGGAGGAACGCAGTAAAGGGAAGTGGTATGGGATGACTTTGCTTTAGAAATGGTATCAATGCCTCAAAAATATAGGAAGTAGAGTGGTGTGTAGGGCCTGAATCAGTTTAGGAAAAGGTTATTGCAGGTGGAGGGAGGTTGATTAGGGTTGAGCGGTGTACTGGACCCTGGTTCAAAAAGATGAAACTGAAAGACAGCTGGAAGAGGTGGTCAAGAAGGTGGTGGATCTGGGGGAATTGCTGATATTGGGGGACTTCAACCTGCCAAGCATGGAATGGAGTATCCCCATAGCAAGGAATGCAAAGAGCCAGACATTAGTTGATGAAATACTGGAAGCCTTTCTAAATCAGAAGGTCTAGGAAACCCTAGGAAAGGGGCTAT
Organism: Neoceratodus forsteri; assembly: GCA_016271365.2. Classification (NCBI taxonomy): domain Eukaryota; kingdom Metazoa; phylum Chordata; order Ceratodontiformes; family Ceratodontidae; genus Neoceratodus; species Neoceratodus forsteri. The sequence continues at coordinate 998,551,148 of CM057451.1, forward strand.
ACTGGATCTAGGCCTGCAAACAAGGACTTTGTGAAGAATATCCTGGTGGGGAAATGATTGGGATCACGAGATCCATTCACAGGACCATGGGGTTTGAGGTCAAGCTGCAAGCAGATAGGGTGTGCTACAGGACTAAGGTCCTTGACTTCAGGAGGCAGATTTTGAGATTATGAGCCATACATTGAGGGAACAATTGCAGGGTGTTAAAGCTGTTGTAGTTGTGGCAGCAAATGTGATGTGATAAATGAGGGAGTACTAAAGGTGACAAGTCTCTGCACAAAGAGGGTGGCGATGGCAAGTGGAGGGCCACTGTGGTTTTCTAATAGGGTGGCAGAGGCAATGAAGGAAAAAGAAGGGTTTTCAACAAGTACAAACCAAGTCAGACAGAAGAGGTCAGGAGGGATCATCAAGAAAGATCGAGGGTGGTCAACAGAAAAGTGAGGCAGACAAAATGGAATGTGGGACTGTGGTTAGCAGAGATTTTAAAAGAGAGTCACAGAGTCTTCCTTTAGTACATGGGAGAGTTGCACAAAATCAGAGAAGTGGTGTACAGGCTCAGGAAATGGGAGAGGTGGGGTGGAAAGAGGATGAGAAAGGGAATGTGAATTAAACGGAATGAATGTTTCTGTTCTACGTTCATGGTGGAATACAGTAGCCCAATGCCAGAATCCAGCAGTAAGCCAGAAGGGGGACATTAATGGATGCTGATATTGAAACTATAAAGGAAGAGGGATATGAAAGGGCTTGAATTTATTTTTTTAGTTTTGTTGATAGGAACATGAGGGCTAGGGGATTCTGCTTATGTCCAGCCTCATCCTGGGGAGGATGCAGACTGAACCCAACAGAAGATGACCCAGATTGAGCTGCTGGTGGCATTTTTAGTCAATGGGAGGAATTTGACCAGGACACTGGGGAAAAAAGCCATGGGATCTTTAACATCCACCTCAGAAATCAGAACAGTCAGAAGGGACCTCAGTTTAAAGTCTCATCCAAAAGATAACACATCAGGAGTGCAGCATCCCCCCATGTATACCATGGGCTCTGTCATACTGGCCATCCTGACTAACAAAGATCGTTGTCTACTTGGGTTGGTTCTCCACTCCTTCATTATACAGTCCCCCCATTGGAACCTTCCTACCTGCTGCATCCTCTCAATTCTCCTCCTTGCAGGGGATGTGGAAGCCAAACCTGGATCCTCAAACATGCATAGTAAGCATGCTAGTGCTATCTGGACAGGACACTGCAGTCTCAGGGTTGCACACCTAAATGTGTGCAGCCTCCCAGCTAGGTTCTCTGAACTTGAAGCCTGGGTGTCCATCTACAAGCCACATGTCCTGAGTCTATCTGAAACATGGCTTAAACAATACCACAGTGATGCCTTCTACCAACTCCCTGGCTACTCATTGCTGTGCTTTGACAGGCCTGGCAGGAATGGGGGTGGTGGCATTGCACTATACTTGCAGGACCATATTTGTGCCACCACTATTGCCTGCTCCTCCCCCTCCTTGGTCAGTGAATGGCTTGTTGCTGAAATTATCCTGGGTACACCAAAAAAACTGTACATAGGCTGCTGCTACAAACCTCCCTCAGGAGGTGCACGGGGCAATCTAATTTCCTGGATGACCTTGCATCTGCCCCCTCATCTACCATAATGCCAAGCCCCTTGAATCTATATCTTCTACACTCACTGCAAACTATGGATCAGCTCATCATTGGTTCCTCTCCAAAAAACGACTTGTAAATAAGAAAAAAAAGAAGGCCATGCTCTTTGGCTCAAAGCCATACCATGGAAAGGCCACCAAATCAAAACCTTGTTACACATAGTCACTCCTGCAGACCTTCCTCTTGACACTGTATCCTCCTTCAAATACCTTGGAGTGACTCTTGATCCCTCCCTGACCTACAATGACCACATTTCTAACACTATGAAGAGAGTCCACCAGAAGCAGGAGCAGCCTACCATGTTAACCACTTCCTGACCCCAGAGGCTCATCTTGCAATTGCCCAGGGAAATCTACTGCCCCAACTTGACTACTGCTCCCCAGTGTTCTCCTCCATATCCTCCTCACTTCTTTCTCATCTAAATATCACATACAACTCTATCAGTTGCTTTGCCCTTCAGATCCCTTCCTCCACTACTCATTGCTTGCTTTATCAGTCCTTAGGCTAGCTCTCTCTGCAGGGTCATTTTTGAATATACAATGAGCCTTCTAGATGACACCTCTCTCAGGAACTCACATAAGTCCCCATACTCCTCGCTTCTCACCAACAGGGTGTTAACTCAGTGTCTCTGGGTCTCTTTTGTTCTCTCCCGGTAGTCCCCCATGTATCTACTGTCATGGGGATCAAGGCTTTCTCTGTCTCTGCCCCCTAACTCTGGAAAAGAATACCACCTGCTATCTGTATGTTACCCTCTCATCAGTCCTTCAAATCGAAGCTAAGAGATAGGCACATGTCTCAGGCCACCTGTGCCTGCTCCCTTGGAATCATCCTCATCAGAAATACACTTTAGGGTCCCAGTGTACCATTTTGCCTTACTTCCCAAGTACTGGCCACTGCATATACAATTGACACATTTTTGACTCCATTGTGAAAATGTTGATTGCTATAGTACAATCCTGTATGCACTGTATTGTAAACCTTGGACTGGCTGAATATTGTCTTGATTTGCAGTAAGTGTATGTCCTAGTTCTCTGCAAGCAGAGAAGCATTGCTTTATTTGTCATGAACTTGTTTTTTCATGTCCTTAACCCCTATTTTAAGATATGATGTTTATGTATCACTGTTCCTGATGCCACTATACTCACTGCATCATATGTACCTACTTTATTATAACTTATACTTATTGTCTGTGCCACTGTACGTACAGGGTCGCAACTGAAAATAGTTCTTCAGATCAGTTTATTCACCCAGCGACCAAAAACATAAATAAATAAATAAACAAATAAATAGTGAACTACAGTGACAGAGTTGTATGGGATTTTACCCGAAGTTCCTGGTGTGGGGCTAGGACCCACACTGTGATGTTCCAGCTTCAGAGGTGAGTGTGCAATCTGTTTGGTCACTGACACTAGTGAATGAACTAATAGTGGATATAGTCTATCAGTGAACCCAGACAGGATGCATCTGAGGGTGTTAAGGGAGATGTGAAGGTCAACCATGACAGCTAGCAGATCTCTTTAGCTATTCCTTAGAAATAAGGGATTCGCCAGGTGATAGAAAGCTAGCAGATGTAGTTCTCCTCCTGGACAAAACTGGTGAAATGAGATGTGGAGGTGGGAAAACTAGGAGATTTTCACCTAAAGCCAAGCTATGTGTCTGGTTTGACTCTACCAGTCAAAACATGAACTGAGCCCTGGCTGCTGCAGGCTGTTCTCTACATAGGAGTGGAACATTTCAGACACTACACTGTTTTCTCAAGCTGACAACATATGTCTATTTGACAATAGCTGGCTCGTCTTGACCTTGGCTCTCAATTGCTTACAGAGGTCATCCGAGCCAAGCCAGCCACTTGGCTTGAGCCCAGCTCATGCTGACTCTGGCTCACCCACTTCTAGCTAGAGAGAGCCAGGTAATTACATACTGGTCAGTCTAATATCTGTTGTGGGGAAACTATTTGAATCAATACTGCATGAGAGGCTAGTAGGATTCCTGGAGACACGTCTGTAAGACACCAGGCAAAATGGATTTACCAGTGGGAGGTCATGTCAAACAAACCTACTGGTATTCAAATTATTTGAATGGCACAGGCTGTAAATAAGTGCCTGGCACTGGATGTCTTATATCTGTGCTTTAGTAAGACATATGACTCCGTTCAACACAAACAGTTGGTTAACAATCTTGGCAACCTAGGGAAGGAAGATGAAATAATTGGGTAGGTAAGAAATTAGCTATATATGAGGAGCAAGAGGTTAACTCTAAATGGAAAGAATTCAGAGGTAAACGAAGACACAAGCAGAGTGCCCAAAGGATTGATTTGGAGATCGGTCCTCTTTAGCATATTTATATATGATATAGGGAGGAGGTCCAGGGAGAGATAATACAAATATCTGTGGAAGGGTAGACAGCAAAGGGGGTAAGAACAATGAGGAATGTTCTGAAAAGATTGGAGATGTGGTCCAGGGTGGCAGCTCAAACTTAACAACAAGCATTTGTCAATTCCAAATTTTCACTTGCATGCAGTTACAAGTTACAACAGCAACAAAATCTCATTTTTATTGAGGTCATGCTTTTATACATTTTTACACTGTATCCTGCCAGGATAAAACAAATATGATGCAATATCTTGTTTTCCATGGTGTCCTACTTTTTTATATCTACAAAGCTGTTTCTGGTTCCAGTCCAGTTCCTCAGCTCTGCCACTACCCTTCTCACAGACTTACAGGTTACCCACAACTTACCCAGGACCACAGTGTGGTGGATGGCAGCTGTGTCAGTTGTGAAAGGTGGGAGGTACCTGCTTGAATAGCTGACATTTTTCTCCTGTCAGCTGATGTTCTTCCCTGGTGTAGCAGCATGCAATGAGATGGTCATTCATAAGTGTGGTGGCACACATGTGTGACAGATGTCCACTGGCATCCCTTCCCTTCCTGGTGCTAATGGCCCTGCTGTCAACCAGTCTCCACTTGTCAGTAGTCATGCATTGAGAACAGCATCCTCCCCTGCCAGAGGAAGGAGAGAAGTCACTCAGACACTTAATCTTTTCTCCCTGACCAGCTCCTTACAGCCTTCACTCATTCATTCCCAAATGCACATTGCCAGCATAGCAAGTGGTAGCACTGGTGATTGCCCTGACAGCCACTCCTTCTGGTATAGCTACTGCTTCAAATGGAAGTACAGACCCTGTCCACTGGCCAGGTCAACTGTCAGAAGGTGACAGAAAGATTCAGGACAGCTGGTTTTGTACTGCTAGGTGGGGAAATTCAGTGACAAAGAGCAGCTGAGAAGAGCGAGGCAACTTGAGGAGGAGGTTGGAGAAGTAAGCAAACCTTCTATGAAACACACTGACAGCCAAATGTTATATACAAGGCAAATTTTCTGATTTTAATCTGGCATGCTGAAATATATAGCAGATTTTGAATAGTTATCTTGCTTTTTTCCTAAGTGATGATTGCTGTCCGCACTTATAGATGTGTTATCTGTTTTTGGTTTTTTTTTACAGAGGCTGATGCCAGAGCAACAGAACACCCAGAACTGAAGAGTGGGGAGCTGTTGTACCGCTGAGTTCCAGGACTGAACTAGTTGCTTGGTAGCCCATTGAGGAGTTAGAGTTTATAAAGACATGAGAAAAGCCAATGGGAAACCAAGAATAAGGAGTAGAGAAGGAGTCCCTCATTAGCTATTGTAAAACTGGTTACTGCTTTTAAGTAAAAATTTGATAGATGGAGTGGAAGTTGAGTGCTTCGCAGTCTATGCTGCCCAGGAATACTGTAGGAGTCAGGCCAATGAGATAAGGAGCTGTACTGTACAACTGCAGAGTCAGGAATTGAGAGCTGAGATTTGAAGTGGAGTTAGAGATAGATGGAAAGAGTTGTGGAGAGAAAAGACAGCAGTGCAGTAGGAGACACTGAAGACACTAAAGAGACTAAAGAAATTAGAGAAGACGTTTATGAGTTGAAAACATTTTGAATCATTAAAATGTGTCAAGAGTTCTTTAAAGTAGCAAACTTGTTGCTCATACTAAAAAAGCCCCATGCTAAAAGTTATATTGGAAAGTAGGGAGAGCTGGGTTATAACTGCAGTTAACTGGACATTTCAACTGGCAGGGGTTCCCCTCTTATTTACTCTGAAGTGTGTAGTGCAATGTAATGTTCAGGATGGGTTTTGTCAAGTTTGCTGCTAGTGATTTTGTTTAATACATATTATATGTCACTGTTTACATACATTGGCTATTGCTTTTGTGGCACTGTACAGACATTGGGCCAGATATTCAGAAATGCGCCAAAGGCTGGCGCAAGTCCAGTGCAGTGCAACCCCGATGCACCATGGTGCAATGAGTCCAATACTCAAAGATTGTGCATGGCGAAATGTGCCAGTGCAGCATGGCTGAATATCGCAGGGAAGCACCATGGCGCAACCAGACTTGCGCAGAGGCACAATCAGACAGGCACCAAGGTGCAACCAGACCAACCCCATAGAGCAACCAGAGATGTCCTAGGGCACACAAAGACTAGCCAAAGATAATGGTGGGAGCACAGCAGCAGTGTAAAGGTGTCGGCCATGGCAGAGGATGACACCCGAGGACAGTGCCAGGGATGCACAATGGTACCACCAGCAGGACAAACACAGGTACCTAGACACCTCCACCCCGGAACACACCTGTGGCACACAAAGCAGGCAACAGGTGGCACCGATGGCCAATAGAGGGCCAACAGTAGAGCCCCTACCCCCACATGCTGTGCCCCCCACCCACCTAGACCCCAGCAAGCCACATCCAGGACCATGCTGTCAAACACACACATGCCACACATCCCGGACAGCCACCCCAAGGCTACCCCAAGGCACAGCCACTGACCAAGGGACAGGGCACGACAATGCATGACCCACACGGTGACACACTCACACCACACAGACACACACTCCACCACTGCAGCCTCGCTCCACACACCAGCTGCAAAGCAGACACAGACACAGGGAGGTAAGGTAAGATAGTAATGTAATGAGAAAACCTATGTATAGAAACAAAGGGGTGGGAAAAGGTAGGATATTGAGGGAAGAGGACAGGAAACAGGGACTGTACAATGGGATGGGGGACTGGAGGGTGAGGTATGGCAGTGGAAACGGGAACACAGAATAGGACTAGTAGTGCACACACTTAGCCACCCCCTGCTGACGCAGCTGCCTCTGGATAGCCAGGACCTGCCTCTGAACCTGGAACATAGCCTCCATATTCATTGAGGTGACCAGGATTATCTGATGTAGGAGCCTGCAGTACAGTGGCAGCCATGAATGTCTATGGACACCTAGGAAAAGGGACAGAACTGGTGATCAGTGCAACGCCCCAAGGAACAAGGCCCAACCAGAGCGCTGACCAAGCAGGGGGAACACTCCCCCCCGGAGGGCTCATACAGGATTCCCACTGGGTTGTGGGCCAATGGCTGCTGGCAAGGTGGCACACCACATCAGTGCTCAGCAGTCACATGACATAGTGCCCCTCCTGCACCACAGCAATATCAGTGGTGGCCGTGCGCACACCAACCCCACCAGTAGCAGGCATATATGACTGATGGATGCACCACAGTGGCAGGCACCACCCACAGTGCCACATAGACAGCTGCCACAGCACAGGCTGCCATGCCTGCACCCACACCCCTGCCACCCCTTACTGATGGTGAGTTGAACTATGTAAATGCCTACCTGCCCTCTGTGGCCCCACAGGTGGTGGTTCTGCCACTCCTCCTCATCCTCCTCCTCCTCCTTGGGCTGCCACAGTCTAGCGACCTGCCAGTTCTGCCCGACACCTGTCCTCAGGGCCTGGGAATGGAACAGAAACAGATATACATCAGTAACCAAGCATAGCAGCTGCCCATCCCTGTGCACAGGGAGAGCTCCCGCCTGACACGGCCCACAGGGTGGCAGCACAATGCAAGTGCCAGAGGATGAAGCCACAGTGCACTGCGCATGATGGTAGCACTCCATCCTGCAGGACACTCTACGCAGCATAGCCAACACCACAGTACAGCACCAGGGCACACATGCATGATGGGCATACTCACCGGGCTGTGGCACAGCCCCACACTGTGCGCACGCCTCCATCAACAGGAGGTGCTCAGGGTCCCTCTGCTGCATGTCCCCATATTGGTGGCAACACTGTTCACCATTCCTGGCCACATATGTGTGCTGTGACAATGTGGCAGCAATCACCTGCCACACAGCCACCCTGGGCTGCTGCAGTGGCAGGACACAGGTGATAAGATTTGCAAGCTCAACCTGTGACCAGTTGGTTGCCCATGCATGGCGTTGCTGTAGCTGTGCCATCATAGGTCACTATGAACCATGGATCAAAATGGCAACATGAAGCGCATGTGGATAGTGCATGTGCCAGATGCGAGGGCTGAGAGGAAATGCACTGTGATAATCTATCGTGCAGTCACAGAAATGTGTAGAATGGGTGTGGCCTACCAGGTTCACAGGTACAGGGGTCACCCAGGGGCAGGGACCAGCCACCGCACGCTCCTCACTGTGTGCAATAGCAGCAATGGCGCACTGTGCACCATGGCTGCTATTGCGCACAGTGCACACAGGGCACAATTGGTGGCAGCACACTGTCCTGCACATGTGCACTGCAGTTCCACTCAGTGCACATGCATGCGCATTGTGCCACAAGTTGCTTCAGTGCAATCACATTGCACAAGGAGCAATTCTGCGATATTCAGCTGCCACATGCTAATGAGCTCATCAGCCAATGCATGGCGCACTGTGGAAATTAGCATGTCATTACAGTTGTGCCACTGCTCATTTGCCTGTGTTGCGCTATAAAAGTGCCGCAGAGCAGCACAGGCCATAGACCAGTATTGCAGCCTTCTGAGGTAAGTTACGCATGGTGCTGACCCCAGCCAGCACAGCAGGGGGGACGGTGTAGGCTGCTGCTGACACTGACCCACATGTCCATGTCCACAGGTAGCACAATGTCAGAATGCAATGAGGCTGAGGAGTGTGGGCCTGCATGCAAATACAGGCCCAACTTCACCAGGGCAGAGACTGATTCCCTGTTCTAGGCTTACTTGGACAGGGAGCCTCTGCTGAGTGGTGCCATAGGCACACCAGAGGCCAGGGCTTCGGCCGGGGGGGAGGTGGCGGAGACTATGAACCAGCAGGGCAGCCACCAGCTGTTGGTGCAGGAGTGCTGGAAGAAGGTGGGCACTGACAAACGCTGCATCACAGAGAAGGTGGCATGGCTCATGAGGTGCTGGTGGTGGCCACCATGTGACGTAGCACAGTAGAGGGTGTGCCGGGTGGTGAGTTCCAGACTGGTGGAAGTCCATCACTGCATGGTAAGTATGATGTGCACACACAGCAAGTAATGGGGAGGTTGGGCCTGGGAGGTTGGGCCAAAGGACATGAATCACTGACATGTGTGTTTTCACTTTCAGCACCAGCACACCTGCATGCAGTGGAAGGGGCACCAGCAGCAGCCGTGAAGGTAGTCCCAGCCCCGGGGGACCAGCCTTCCATCTCAATGGGCTTCTGGGGGCCTGATCAGCTGCAGCACACCACGGCTGTCTGGCCAGATGTCCTGGGCATGGGGTCAGACAAGGCCCTGGCTGTGTTCCAGCAGGATGCCATCCATGGCATCCTCTGCACGGATACACAGATCGGGGCGGGGTCCGACACCGATGACATGACCATGATCCTGGACAGCAGTGGTGGTGTCATGGGGGAGACACCCATCCTAAGTACCAACTCGTGCAGTGTGCCCAGTGGCCTGCCAGTGGTGGAACAGCTGCCTGCCACCACTGCAGGTGCTGCTGTGTGCACCACCATGGCAGTGCCATGTGGTGGTGGTGGTGCGGACGCACAGCTGCTGGGCAGTGTTCAGGGGCTGGAGGGGCAGCAGGAGCAGGCAGCAGGGGATGGGGCAGCCGGATGCATTGTCCACCACTGGGGCACCAGACAGGGACTAACCACATGCGGACCCCACTGTGCAGCATCTACCTGAGCGGGGGGCTGCTCAGCATGGTCGTACACCACCAGTGGGTTGGCATACCTGGGGCGGGCCTGTTTGGGTGCCTACACACAGCTGCATGGACCCGGTCACAGTCCCATGGTTCAACCCCTGGGGGGCTGTTGCAGACACCCCCTGTGGCTGATGTGCAGCCTGTGGCTACCGATTGGCCCCAGCACAGCCACCCCCATGGCCACAGTGGCCATGGTTCCACATGGTGGATCTGAGGTGTGTGTGGCCCTGCCTGTAGTCTGCTGCCACTGCCCTGTGCATGCATGGGTGGTGTGTGTGAGTGCATACCACAGGTGTGGCATCTGTGTGTCACCTGTCCGGCTGCTGGCCCATGTGGATGGGCGTGATGAGAGCAGATCAGTGCCGGTTGCACCTGTGCACCGGTGCACTGCATCTGAACCCTGCCACTTGCCGGTGCCTGGGCATGTGTGGGTGGGTGGGTGTGTGTGTGTGTTGCCAGTCCCTGGTGTTTGCTGCTGTATGGTCTGTCACCCCCATTGTGTGTGCATGCCCATTGCCATGCACGACCCTTCCTGTGTGCTGTCCCCGTGTCATGGCCAGTGCATGGGTGTGGTGCAACCTACCTGCCTGCACCATAGTGCTCCCATGTGATGGTGTCCCTGTGCTAGCATGTCATGCGTTGGAGCTGGGGGTCCCTCCACCTGGGGGGGCTTCCCACCACCCTCCGGCCCATTGCCCTCATCATCCCCTCTACTGTCCCCCTCCTCAGCCTCAACAGCTATCCCACAGTCAATGGCCATGTTGTGCAGTATGCAACAGGCCAAGAATAGGCCACAGGCTTTTAAGGGGCTGATCTTTCTAGGCAATGGAGACATGCCTTCAGCATCCCAAACACATGCTTAATCATGTTCTGCATGCTGGCATGTGTCTCATTGTACCATTGTTCTTCTGGGGATGCTGGGCACCAGTAGGGGGTGAGCAGCCATGTCCAGAGTGGATATCCATTGTCACTTGTGAGGAGAATGACATGGTTAGCCCTGTGTCCTCTGTTGCTGTGCCCCTTGCCCATCCCTGGCACCCTCGCCACCTCATCCACCCTACCTTCCCCATCTCATGCTCTGTCCAGCCCCCCTTGCCCATCCCATACTCACCCACTAGGTGGCCTGTGGGGATATCCCCATGCTTGAACCTTTAGCATCATATGCACTCCCTGGATGTGTGGCACAGACATTAGCAATGCACCCCTTGGCATCGCACACCACCTGGCAGTTGACACTGGAGACCCCCTTCCTGTTTATATATGCCACACCCTCAGGGCCTGGAGGCATGTGGATGCCCATTTGGGTGCATTCAGTTGCCCCAAGCATGCCAGGCATGCATGCTACCCTGTGGAAATCCTGCATGGTTGTTGTATGCTCTGCCTGTGTGCTGGTGAAATGGATATATTCCAATGCATGTGGCAGCAGGGCATTGAGGAATTTTGTGAGGAGCCAGGATGTGGCAGACTGGGTTATTCCTGTTGTGCCCCCTGATGGTCTTTGGAAGGTGCCCGTGGTGAGCAGTCACATGACAGCTGTTACCTTCATCTCCACTCATACAGCATGGCTCCGTCTAGTGGATGCCTGTATCTCCTCACTGCACAGCTCATTGAGCTGCCTCAGAATTGCCTGGTTCAGATGGTACCAGCCAACAATCTCCATATTGCTGAAATTCTCGAAGGTGGTGCAGGCATTGTACCACCTGTTCCAGGCATACTGCCAACTAGTCCTTCCACGGCCATGTCACTGTTCCTCCTGCCTCCTCACACCCCTCATTACGGCCGCCATCTGGAAGGGTGCACTGGCCATGGACCCTGCTGTCCTGTCTCCCTCTGGGAAGTCTGCTGCTGTGGGCTGTCTGCCACCCTAGTGCAGTGCATGGCACCTTCTCTGCCTCTCACTTGCTCTGCCCCTGGCACAAGTCTCCACTGCCATCTCTATCCCACACCCCTGTGACTGCCTGTACAGGTCACACTGTCTTTCTCAGGCTCTGTCTCCCTTGCTCTTCTCAGTTTTATCCCTCCACCATCCTGTTCCACTCTCTCTTTCTCTCTCTCTCTCTTTCTCTCTCCCTCCCTCGACCCTGCTGTTGGTATGCTTGTGCCCTGTATTTATAGGTTCAAGTCTGCTCAGCACATCTGGGACTTGCTCTGCTCTTGCGCCATGGTTCAGCGGTTGAATATCACAGTGTGACGCATATTCATGGGCACGCCCCCTGCTCTTGCACATGCATTCATTAGGGTTGTGCACTGGCGCACTGGGATTTGTACTGTGCATTGGCTCCCACTAAATATCACTCCTTGGCACATTTCCCTACTTGCACCAGCACAACTCAGTTGTGCCATGCACAACTGCATTGAATATCCCAGCCAGTCTGTTGATTTTATAATTTAAAATGGGCTTCTAAAAATGTTTTAATTTTCATGCCATAACAGTCATGTGACCATTCCCTTAAATGTGCAAACATTAGCATTCTTATACTCAAACACCATTCCAAGAAGATTCTCTGTAGCACTACAATCTGGAGTCACTACCTGGATATTAGTGGGAGCTGAGTGACTTTTAATGGCAGTTTTTGCTATTTTCCATTTGAACTCATTGGCTGTCACCAATGGGCTTGTGCTCAGTACAGTACAGTACAATAATCATTAGCAGAACAGTTGGTGGGTGACTGTGGCAGGGTGTGGAGGACTGTGCCAGTCACCAGCATGGGTAGTGTGGGTGTGTGTGGGAAGAAGTCATGCCTACCATGGTGAGGGGTTGGGGGGCTGCTACACTATGGAAAAATGTGGGAGGGGCATCTTGTTCAACACGGGCAGCTGGATCAGGTATGGGGTGTGGGGCCCTATGATATGTTATGGATATGGGGTGGGAGTCCTTTACAAACGGGGATCAGGGTACTGGGGTGCCACTACTTTATGGAAAATGGGCTTTCGGGCATATAATACTTCTCAGTGGGGGATTTGGCAGGGAGGGAGGTAGCCTACACTATAGAAGACCAGGGGTGTACTTATGTATGTATGTATGTATGTACAGTGATTGGGAACAGGCAGGGTGGGGGGGTGCCCTTCACTATGGGACACTGGGGGCATATTTCTTTCCTCACAGTGATGGTGTTCAGGAAGGGAGGATTACCCTACACTATGGGAATGGGGTTGTTTCTGCCCATACATGAGCAGCCTGGAATGGGGCTGGGGGGATGCCACTGGGCTGCAGGAGTTGGCAGGCTGCTGTGCTGCTGTTTGCACTAGTGCAGCCTGCCTGTGGGTGGCCACGAGTTAGGCATGTTTTTACTATGCCTAACTTTGCACCACTCATCTCCTGCACTTGGGTGGCCCATCTCTTCTGGATATCACATTGTGCAGGATATTCATGGGCATGCCCCCTCAACTTGGGCAGCATACATTAACTTTGGGCCATGGTCCATCTCAGTTACGGCAGCCCATCTCACTCATTTGAATATGGGAGTCTGGAGCAACTTTTGAGATGGGCTGCTCATCTCCATTTTTTTTCAGAGATGTGCCACCCATCTCCTTTTAAAATGTGGGCCCTGAGCTTGTGTACAATACCAGCATAATATCTCATGCCCTTTCATATACTTTTGCTACACCCACCACTGATGTACTGATCTGTTCTTGCTGAAGGTGACTGTCTTTTTGACTAAGCATAACTGTATTGAGAGTTTTTATATTGTTGGTACTTACATATGACATTTAATATTTGTTAAAATAATATAGAAGAGTGTGAACAAATTAATTTATTCAAAAGCCCAGCTAGTGAATGAACATTTCATTATTATTGATATTTAAAAGTGAACTTCTATGGTGTGAACTGAAGGTGATAAAATTAAGTGTACTTCAAAACTTGATATTGAAGTATTGACTATTAAGCTTTGATTTTCAGGCTTCGATTATTAAGCATTTTTAAAATGATGTGTTGATAGATAGCAAAATGAGGACAAGAAGCAAAATAGAAAAACTGGAATAAAATTGTAAACAATATTTTAACTTAAATCAGAAATGAAGCTGAATTGGAAGAATGAGATAGTGAACAATACAAAAAGCAATAAAAAGAAAAATAAAGCTAATAAGAATAAAAAAATGTAATTCCCTAATAAAAATCAACACTAGGTTAAGTGAGAAAAACAAAACTACTAACTCCACAGGGACTGTACCTGTTCCACCATTAATTATTAATCACCTAAAATGGAACAAAAAAAATAAACAGAACTTCAAAAAGAAACAATTATTTTAACCTCAGCTCCTATAACAGATCCAAATGTACAACAAATAAAATTTAAAAACTCAATTAAAATATCTAAAATCTGTGATTTAATCAATTCACAAAATAAGAATTCCAAAATGATTCATTTTAATAGATCTCTGGAACAATGTCCACCAATGACAGTTGAGTGCCAACAGGAAAATGATAGTACAAAAGTATACAGTACCTAGTAGGCTCAAAAAAGAAAGAGGTTACAACATTTGAAAGAAAAAATGACTCAATTGAAATTGAACAAGCATCAGTATGTGATAGCTATCAGAGTTTATTGGCCCTAACTTCAGAAAGGAGTAAACTTCAAGAGAAATTACATTACAGTGAGAGGCATTCTCAACAAAATGGAGCAGCTATTTAAAAAAATATGCAGGGACTGCAGGAAACCATTATAGGTATAAAAGAGATAACAGATAAAGAAAAAATCCATGAAAATAAAATAGAGAGACAAATCCCTTAATCCCCCTTTCCTGGGTGAGAATCTGGTGGAAAACTTAAAAATCGATACATGACGAGTGTAGTTCTACTAGAAGAGTTGGTTATACTAAAAAGGAAATAGCATCTCTGAGAGAGGATGTGGCAATCAATGGGGTACACTTTGATGAATTACTTGATTTTCAGAGAAGAAACTGGGACCAGATATTCAAAAATGGTTGCCTGGGCACAAATCCTAGTTTGCCCATGCAAACTGGGTTTTGCACAGATGTTCCATGTTCAAAAGCCCAGTTAGCACAAGCAAATAGGATTTGCGCCCTGGCAAATTTTGGAGGTGGTACAATGTCAATTGAGGGGCAGGGACCTGAATATTTGCCCAGTCTAATATTCAGACTAATTGCACTGTGCAAGGATATTTTGCACAGTCCCATTGTGTGGCACAAATACCATTGATTCAGACTTTGACTGACTCCCATTCAGTCCTAGCAGTTAATGGAGGAAGTGCATCAACCCCTCCAACCCCCAGCACTGTTGTCTCTGGTACTAGTGGTCCCCCTCCTGCTGATCACCATCCCATTGTAAAAACGTAAACTGTTCCTAGTTCTAGTGTCAACCCCTGTCCCGTGCTGATTGTCGTTCAGATGTGAAAATGTAAATTGTCCCTGGTGCTAGTGGCTCCCACCACCACTGATAACTGATCTGATGTAAAAACGTAAACCATCCTTGGTGCTAGTGGCCCCCCTCTGATTGCAGGCTGATGATAAGAATGAAACATTCCCTGCTGTCCAGAGGTCCTCTGGCCATCTGCAACCATGCCTGATGATTATGTATTATTCCCTGATGTCCAGTGGTCCCCCCTTCCCCACCCACATCCATGCCCAATGTGTACTGTATTTTTACCTGGTTTCCAGTGATCCCTCCCCAGCCTGATCAGCCACCTGACACACAGGCACCATTTCCCTGGTATCCAGTGTACACACCCAATTTCGATCCCCTGTATATTAAAGCTTAACCATTCCCTGGTGTCTAGTGGACCCCTCTACCTATTCCTAATCCCCTGTATCCTATAGTAATGCTGTTACCTGATATCTAGGAGACCCCCCCAACCTGGCAGGTAGTGCTCCACCATCCAGCTTCCCCCATCCCAACCTTAAACCAGAGACTGGCACAGCCCTCTGCTGTGCAGCAATGCCAGCCACCAACTGAGCAATCAATGATTGCATACTGTACAATCAGCTGTTATATTACGGGCCTATTGACAACTCAGTTGGCAGCTGGCCATGGTGGAGAGTATAGGACTGTGCTGGTCACTGACCTGGGGTTGGGATGAGGCGGTGGAATGGTGAGTACTACCAGGGTTAGGGGTCCACCAGACGCCAGGAAAAACTTATACTTTATGATACAGCAGATTAGGAATAGGGAGAGGGGTCTGCTAGATACCAGGGAATGGCTGAGCTTCAATATAAAGGGGATTGGGATGAGGAGATGCACTGGATAACAGTGAAATGATGTCTGCATGTTAGATGAGTGATCAGGTGGGGAAGGGACCACTAAACACCAGGTAAAAATACTGTACACATTGGGCATGGTTATGGATGGGGTAGGGACTGCTAGACATCAGGAAATATTACATACAAATCAGGCATGGGTGTGGATGGGGTGTTGGGTCCACTAGACACCAGGGAATATTACATAAACGTTGGGCATGTTTGCACATGGGGGAAGGACGACTGGACACCAGGGAATATTACATAAATCATTGGGCGTGGTTGCGGCAAGCAACCACTGGACACCAGGGAATGTTTAATGCTTATTATTGAGCCAGCAACTGGTGGGGGAGACCACTAGTGCCAGGCACAGTTTAAGTTTTTACATTGGGTCAGTGACTGGTGGGGGGCCACTAGTACCAGGGACACTTTACATTTTTACATCAGGCTGGCAACTGGCCGGGGAACCACTAGCACCAAGGATAACTCTCTGGGACTGGGCAAGTGGTGGGCATTGCACCACAAAATTGCGGGGCTACCTATGCAAATCAGCTTATAATGGGCATAGAAATGGCCCCTTAGCAACTTGCAGGCTCAATGAGCTCATTTGCTTGGGTCCATCTGAATATCAACAATTTAGCAAGGGCACAACACATTGTGGTGCCCTATTTTGTGAGACATGTCTGCCCAGTGGTAAGTGGCATAGCGCTGGGCTGCAGTGGCCCAATATTGAGTCAAATAGCACTGGTGCACTATTCCACTGAATATAGCATCTTTTGGCACCAGGGCAAGCGCAAGGTGCAGCTAGCTTTTTGCACTGTGCTTTGCGCCTCTTTGAATATCATACCCAGGAATGTAAAAAAGAATCCTCATCTTCCATAATACTTGAGACTTCCCAACCCAATAATAAAGAGGAAGCTCACAGGTTGAATTTTACAAGCACATAATTTTTAAAAGAAAGAGTACTGAAAGAAGAAAAAAAATAAAAACAAGAAGAAAAAGAAAAACATACGAAACATTAATGAACTAAACAATGAATCCAAATCTGAAGCTGTTGAGAAAATGCAAGGAATGGATTGTACAAGAGATAAGCAAAGCAGTCATACAGGAAAAGATAATGTAACTGCTGGAACACAGTACCAACCCAGTATCCTCCTCTTCTTAAACAGCCTATTGTCCTCTCTCTACTACCTCCCCCTTGACTTCCCCTCATCTCTGACATCTTAGCCCTCACCTTGTCCTAACCTTCACACTTCCCCCCTTGACTTCCCCTTACCTGACATCCAGTCCCCGTCTATCTCATAAGTCTTGCTGCGACTGGGCAGGTATTGTTTATATTGTAAATACTGATTTGAATTATTCTGTAAACATTTTTTGTTCTTGCCCTATCAGTATTGTATTTGAGTTTTTGAGGTCAACTGTACTATTAGCCACATTGTATGTACTCTTATTTATGCCTAGTTCATATTTGCTCTACATGGATTATTATCTCATTGTATTATAGCAACATTTAGCTTATGTATTTTTGTTATGACCTACCCAGGTCCAACTTGCAAATGAGTCTGTGGGCCCGATTACAGGATGCATGTCACGACTTGTGGGTGTATGAAAGTTGTGACATGTGCTGCTATGGTGGGGACCCTGTGCCCTATTCCAACACAGGCAGGGTCCCTGGCACTTATGCCCTGTGACTTGCAGCAGCCGCAGGGTTGTGCGACAGGAATAGAGCAATAGACCTGGGTTCCATAATCCACCGACCGTGAAGAACTACGCCTTGAACCCTCTCAGGCATGAAAACACCCCACAAGCCCCTGTGGGCCATGGGCGAGGGGGGGTCAGCAGTGTGGCAGAGGTGCAAGGGTGATGCAGAACAAACCAGACCTGGGTGCTGGCAGGTGGAACCCTGGTAATGGGGGGGCTTTCCAGTGTTGGGGGGTGTCTGTGGGGCACAGCTGTGTGTGTTGGAGTATTGTGGGGGTGCAACCACAGTTTTGTCAGGATGGAAGCCCCTTAGACCACCTAACAGCTGGTCTAACCTCACAGTGCTGCAGTAGCTCTTGTAATTGGATAACAGGGTTACGGCAGTTGCCCTCTCAGAATAGGGTGCAGTTACTGCTGTAAACCCCCTTTTTACCATGCAATAGGGACTGCAGCCATTGTATGTCCCTTTGGGTGCAGGCCACCTCTGCCATGGTGTCGGCCACTTCCTGGAATCCTGACTGGTGTAACACATGGCACAAGGTGCGACTTGCACCTCTGGGTTTGGCACAAGTCACCTTGTGATATGTGTAAATGTCTTGGAATCGGGCCCAGTGTCTGAATGGTGTTTCACCTGGTAAGATAAAGATGATTGATTGATTGATTGGAACACAGGGAGGGCCAACTGATTTCATCCATATCCACAATCAGTATGCTACAGAACATGTAAGACCAAATAGCTTAGAAGAAGCAGAGGCAATACTTACTTTAAGAGGGATACAAAGAACTAATTATGAAAATCTAGAAATATTAAGAATTCAGTGCTATATGATCTGTAATGATTTATTATTGCTTGGGATTGCTCATGATGATAATTGTGATGTGTTAAGATCTGATGATCTTACGTCAGAGAATAATCTCTTGATCTTTTTTTAAATATCCAAGAGTAGCACACTATGTTTTGTGTAATGCAATCAAACTGCAAAGATAGAGTCTGAAAATGGATCACCCTGTACAAACAAAAACAATATTGGCTACGAGAAACTTGATGATCAAGACTAGATCTGAGCTTGTCAAGGAGCTGGAAAACTATTTAAAGCTAGGAAGAAAAGTATGTGAGACTGAAAGAAAGCAGATAGCACCTAACATAGTGTTGTCAATTTCTGGCATTGCACATATCCTCAACTCAGATACCCCCATCATCTGTCTGAGCTTTCCTCCTGTTTTACCCACCCTAGACCCCCACCTGCCATCCCTTGCCCCCCTGCTCCCCCAACTCCTTTCCTTCCATACCCCAACACCTCCCCTTTCCACCCACTCTCCCCCTAAATATTGTCCTTATCCCAATTCTCTTTCTCTTTCTCTCTCTCTCCCTTCCCCTCTTTCCTCCTCTCTTTCTCTCTTGCTAATCTACTCCTCGTTTGCACTCTCCCCCATTTCTTTATCCTACCCTTTCCGATACTGTACCTTGACAGGCCCCACTGGGGCAGCTATGCTGCATGTTGCTAATTGGGAAACCTTGTTTGCACTCTCCCCCTTTCCGAGAATCTACCTTCACAGGCCCCCCGGGGCAGCTATGCCATACGATGCTAACTGGGAATCTCCTCCCACGGTTTAATTTCAGTTGTCTAGGTTACTCAAATGTATTATTTATTTATATTCTGTATTACATAGCAATCTTATGGTTTGTGTTAACTGTCAAGTTTTTGTTATGTCTCTGCTGTTTGACATTCTGATGTGGAACTTCTGTAAAAGAGTGTATACTCAAAGATTGTATCTGAATCACCAAATAAATACAAATAAATAAATAAATAAATAAAAATATAGGGTTTGAGAACAAAACAAAGTTAATGCACATGATTTTTCACCTGTTTGTAAACTTTCTAGAACTGGAGTTTTATAGAGTGGATATATAGTCAATGTCCAAAGAATATTTAACAGTTGGACTAGGGTATATCAGATTGATTTGACCTTACTTAACAGAGTTCTAGCAGAAAAAATACTAACTGCGGTACATTAATTTGATAGTGTAGGAATTTTGATTGTCAATTTTGATCAATTGTATGAACAAATAAAGTATGGACAAATACAAAGATTTGATAGCAAAAAAAAGGGAGTGGCAAATGGAACAGAAGTATAATATAAAGGTCAGTAATTGCATTCAGATACTGGCTGATAAGGATATGTGACTATCTGATGTAAGAGATGTAGATGGGGAATTAATTCAGAAGGATCAGGGAATTTAAGTAAATCATCCAAGGTAGCAGACGTTAGCCTAAATGTACTTCTAAATGAGAAGAAACAAAATGTTGGTATTTGTATCATTGAGCATTGTTTGGCATCCCTCAAAACTGGCAAACACTGAGTATGCCAAATTTATTGGGAGAACAGATATAATAAACCTACAAGAAATGTGGGATAGCGATGAACAAATAGATACTATAAACATTAATGGATATCAGCTAATGCATATACCTGCACAAAAATTAACAAAAATGAGCAGGTGAAATGGTAGTTTAATCATCTCTGATGTCTAAGCAATTGATTATCTAGAAGTTAATGAGTCATGAAATGCTACTCAACACTATATGATTATGGTGATAAAAGTTCTGAAGGATGCACTAATTTTGGTTAATATCTATAAACCCCCTAAAGACTCACCTATATACGATAAAGAGATTTTTAATACAATAATGCAATATATCATTCTTCTCCAAAAACAGTATAAAATGCAGAGCTGTTACTTGTAGGGGATTTTAATAACAAATGTTGTACTACTGGACTCTGTGTTGATACAAAAATTCAATTTATGCTTGATATACTGGGTGTAAGGAATAGGGAGACCTTGAACAGAAAAAATGCTGTTAATTTTGAACAAACAAAAGTATTTTTTGAATCTATAAACTTGATAATATACATTGGATGGTTCCCATCTGACATAGAAGGAAAATTTAGTTGCATGAATCATAGGGGACCTCAATGGTGGATGATATAATCACCTCCCCTTATGATTATCATAAATACAAGGATCTAACAATCATTTCAAGCACTGAAAGTAAACATTTCCCGATTCTAGTTTATAGGAAGTCAATGAAGGTATTAAACAATGTGCATGAATCAGTAGAGATAATAAATTATAAAAAAACATTAACTGGGATAGACTCCAAGAAAGGAAAAAATATCAAATGATGAACAAATATGGGCAAGAACTACATGAAATTTGATAAAGTGAACTTGAACCAGAAGAATTATATTAATAAATTCTAAATTGCTATAAACCTGTTCAAAAGATATATAAAAAGGGGATAAGTACAACTCGGGAGAAATATCAGAATTGGTTGTACAGGCATGTAAACAAGGAGAATAGAACATAGCAAAATAGTTACAATATACAAAAAAACAGAAAACAAATCTTATTAACTTAAATAGACATAGAAAACAATATAAGGCTCATGTGAATACTGGCCCATCAGAAAGAACTATGGGAAAATATCATAACTGCAAAAGGAACAAAAGACAATAAGCTGTTTTGGAAACTGGTTGCAATGGGAACCAATTACAATAATGATCAAATAGACAGCTATATTCCTTTGTACAAATGGTCAGATTATTATAGGAACACTTTATTTAATCCACAATACTTGATTGGCAATGAAATTAAATAAATGAAGGATCTCATCACATGTATCACAGAACAAGAAGTTAAGGATGCAATATGCAGCTTTAAGAAGAACAAATACCCAGGTCCAGATGCAATTCCCATAGACTTCTATAAATTGAATTATTTTTACAACAATGCAGTGACATATGGTTTTACACCACCTGCTTGGAGGGTCAGTTATATACAGGAGTTCTGAGCAATTAAAAAAAAGGAGGTAAAGAGAATCCTGCAAACTATCTACCAATAAGTCGGATAGATAATGTGGCAACAATATATGCAAACATTTGATTAAATAGACTTATGAACTTGATAGAAGAACACAAACTACGGTCCCCATACAAGCCAGCTTCACAAAAGAAACAAGAACTGCTACAGAAACGTTTTTACTACCACATTTGATAGAAAATATTGCATTATCAAAAACAAAATCTCTTCAAAGCTTTTGGAGATTTGTCAGCAGCATTTGATTCCATTATAAAAGGTCACTTATGAATGAAGTTGAGGGACCTGGGGGATTGATCATGATTTGCTGGTTTTGTTAAGGTGTCTTTATACTGATACATGGATAAAAATCAAATATATTAAACATGAAGATTTAACTGAAAACATAGCAACTAATATAGATGTTACGCAAGGATGTGTACTTGCTCCAACTTTGTTCAAAAGTTCAGGTCTGAAAGGGTCAGGGCAAAAAGGAAAGGGTTCAGGAAATTGAGGAGACTCAAAGGGAGGAGGACGGGACGGAGCCTCATCTATTCTCCCATGCTGGAGATTTCTTCAATTATATCAGCAACCACTGTTTCATTGCCAGTATAAGAACAACCAGTAAACCCACATCCCCCTCAAAGTTCTCAACTAGAAGATCAAAACAGAATTTCGACATCCATGCATATTTGGAAGATATGAAGTACTCCATGCGCTGGCAAGAATTCTACCTGGCAAAAACTGTAGATGCAGCCTTAATGACATAATAATAGGATCCCTAAACAAATATGCACCATTATCTAAAGTACAAATAAGAAATAAAACCTCTCGTTGGTTCACTCCAGACCTTAAAACTGTGCTCCTAGAGAGGGACAATCTATGGAAAAAAGCACGTAAAACAAAGACACCGTCAGATTGGGGTCAGTTCAAAAAGGCTAGGAACATATGTACCAGTAAGATCAGAGACACAAAGGCTGCTTATTATCGTACCGAGTTGGTCTCCTCTTTCCATAACCCCACTAAATTCTTGAACTCTATCAATGACATATCTGGCCATGCACCAAGTAATTCGCTCCCAGCCAAGATAATTTCTGGGACAACTATCATCAACGACAGGCTGGAAGTCCTAGAGTCATTCAACAATCACTTCATGAGTCTAGGATTAGCATTTGACAACTCTCCTGTAAACTCAATGTGATCCCAGTTAGGTATATAACTTACCAAAACCCCGTTGACAGACTCTACATTCTCACTACAATGAGCTATGCTGATACAAGTGGAAGACTTGCTATGCCATCTGGACATAAAAGAAAGCATAGGTGCAGAATCCCTTGACCCCTACTTCCTGAAGATTGCCATTCATGTACTAGTGGTACCAATTACTCACTTATTCAACCTTTCATTATTACTAGAGACAATCCCCTCAATTTGGAAAACTGCAGAGGTCATTCCGCTATTTAAATCAGGAGACCCTTGCGCCCTCAAGCAACTACAGACCAATCTCCATTTTCCCTGTACTATCTAAACTGCTGGAAAAGATTGTAAGTACACAACTGAGAGATTACCTAGAATCAGCTAATTTCTTAAACCCTGTATAATCTGGATTTAGAATCAAACATAGCACCATTATGGCCCTAGTAAAAGTAACCAATGATTAGTAATCAGAGTTGGATAACAGGAATTGTATCTGTGCTGTGTTCCTGGATCTAAGTAAGGCATTCGACACAGTTGACCATGAACTGCTCCTCTCATCCCTGAAATCTATAAGGCTGGACTCACTCTCCTTGTGTTGGTTCAACAAGTACCTTACTGGATGGTTCTAGCAGGTTAAGGCTGAAGGCAAACTGTCCCCTCTTAAACCACTGCAAAGAGGCATAGCCCAGGGATCTATCCTCAGTCCTATTCTTTTCATCATCTATATCAACAACATTGATGATAACATCACCAAGGCCACTGTACACCTATCTGCCAATGATACAGTGCTCTATGTCAGCAGCTCTTCACCAGAGGCAGCCTGCAAAGAGTTACAAACAGAATTCAAACTACTCCAACATCAACTCTTGAGCACAAAAATCCTGCTCAATGCAAAGAAAACAAAGGCAACGTTTTTCTTTCCCCACACGCATGTCGGATATCCAGTTTCAAGTACGCGTCCACATATATCCACTATCCTTGGTGAAAACCTTGAATTTGTCTCAAAATTCAAGTACCTGGGAGTCTGGCTTGATAGTAGGGTTTCCTTCTTATAACACATGGAAGAACTACTAAAAAAACTGTGTCAGAGACTTGGTCTTTACTTTAGAATCAAACACTTTCTCACAAGTAATGCTCAGTTAAGGCTGGTCCAGGCCACATTTCTTTCTGTAATCAACTATGCTGATTTCTGATACAGTTGTTGCCCATCCTCCTATCTTGGAAAGTTGGATACACTCTATCATAGGGCACTGAGGTTTATCACAGGACTACCATTCAACACTCATTATTGCTCCCTATATGCGGCAGTTAGATGGACTTCTCTTCAGTTCAGAAGGGACAGAAATGCTGCATTATGGATATTCAGAGCTACATCCAAACAATTACCACAATCTGCCTCGGACTGCTTCACACAAATCACTAGAAGTAAATATGCCCTAAGAAGCTACTCTTCCATCTATTCAAGGCACCCAAAGTCAATTCTCACTTTGGAAGGACAGCCATTAGTTTTGTGTTGCCCTCCCTATGGAACAATTTGCAGAAAACACTAAAACTGAGTATACTTATATCCATTACATCCTTTAAATCACTCTACTCAAGGCTTACTAAGGAACAATGCAATTGTTTTCGACAGCATTAGGGTGAATTTACTCCCTCTCTATTATCTCCAAGCCTGCCCCTTCCTCTAACTCTCCATATGTTCTGCAATCCTACTTTACTGTCCTAGTTTACCCAAGATAGTAAATTGTGCCTTGACCATCCTCCCTCCTATATTCTCTACCTCAACACTATCTATTTACACCTCCCTCCCTCCCTGCCTATTCATGTCCTCCCTCCGCATTTACTCATTGTCTGCCTGGACCCCTCGTAGTCTACTTCCTCCCCACCTCACAAATCCCGCTATACAATGTTAGTTGCCACCTACACTCACTCCATGCCCAAATTCGTAATCCCTTCTTTTACCTTATATATATGTAAAAATGTAAATATGTGAATAATGTCAATGTATCATGCCTATTCACACATATTTCATGTATTTGTATACTTAATGACTTGTATAACCTGTTCTATAATTGCATCATTGTATTTTGTTCTTTGCATTGTACCCTGTTTTATGTAACTGACCTTGATCTAACCAGGTCCATCTTGCAAATGAGCTCTGCTCAACGATGTTCGCCTGGATAAATAAATATTTTGATTGATTGATTGATTGAGTACCTAGCGTGTCTAAGGGAAGCAGAAAAGGCAGTAAGGAGAGCAAAGGTATGGACTGAGGATGGTTTAGCACAGTCAATTAAGAAAGGAGACAAGACATTCTTCAGGTACACCAGTGAAAGGAGGAAAAACAAGGGAGGGATTGCTAGGCTCAAGAGAGAAGGAGGGTAATGCAAGGAGGGTAACATTGAAAAGGCAGAAATACTGAATAAATATTTCTGTTCACTATTCACAGAAGAGGGTGAGGGACAGGGGCCAAAGCAGTACAGCAGTTGCCAAGGGAGTGAAGGGGTGAACAATAGTCCATTCACAAGAGAAAGAGTCCTGCAGGAGCTCACTAAACTGAAGGTGGACAAAGCTATGGGACCAGATGGCATACACCCAAGGATATTAAGAGAACTGCAAAGGCAAATAGCAGAACCTCTGGCAGCCATGTTCACTGAATCATTGAACACAGGGGTGGTACCAAAGGATAGGAGGAGGGCATATGTAGTACCGCTACACAAATCCTGCAGCAGGGAAAAGGTGGGAAACTATAATCCAGTCAGCCTCACCTCAGTAGTGGGGAAGATCACAGAGACATTGCTTAAAGAAAGGATAGTGGGGCATCTAGAAGCCATCAGTGCCCAGAACCAAAGCCAACATGGATTCACAGCGAGGGGGTCATGTCAGACAAATCTGGTTGATTTCTTCAAATAGGTGACAAAGGAAGTAAATAAGGGTGGGGCAATGCATGTCGCCTACTTTGATTTCAGCAAAGCTTTTGATACCATCCCACATAGGAGGCTGATAAACAAGCTGGGTAGACTGGGCATGGAGGACAGGGTGGTAAACTGGGTTAGAAACTTGCTAGCAGACACGAGGCAGAGGGTGTTGGTAAATGGTGTGCAGTCTGGGGAGAGGGGGGTGACCAGTGGGGTGCCTGAGGGATCAGTCCTGGGGACAGTCCTGTCCAATGTCTTCATTAGCGACATTGCAGAGGGGATGGAGGGAAAAGTCTGGTTGTTTGCAGATGACAACAAGATCTGTAACAGCGTGGATACCCCAGAGGGGGTGGAGAAGATGAGGAGGGACCTGGGAAAGCTTGAGAAGTTGTCTGAGGACTGGTAACTGAAGTTTAATTCAAAGAAGTGCAAAATTATGCATCTGGGCCACAGAACCACTTGGAAAAGCTACAGGATGGGGAGGGAGAGCTGCTGACAATCACAGAGGAGGAAAAAGACATGGGGGTTATTATTTCAGATAACCTGAAAATATCCAAGCAGAATACTAAGGCAGCTGGGAGGGCCAGTGTCATGCTAGGGTGCATAGGCAGGGGTATCACCAGAAGAAGGAGGGAGGTAGTGATGCCATTGTATAAAACCATGGTCAGGCCTCACATGGAGTACTATGTGCAGTTCTGGGGGCCGTACCTTCAAAAGGACATGAACATGCTGTAGACAGTCTAGAGAAGGGTGACTAAGATGGCACAGGGATTGCAACACAAAACTTATGAGGAGAGATTAAGGGACCTCAATAATGTATAACCCCTTATTTTAGTGATTATTTTATTTATGCGATATCCGCGGTTAGGTATCAACACGCAAAAAATTATTCACAGCGGTTAATGTTTTATAGCTCTGTGTTTTGATTTGGTAGCATGGTGGTTGCAACGCCAGTCTCAGGGTGATGGGGTTGTCACTGCACAGGGAAAAACGACGAGTAGAGAATGTGTTCCTACCAGTGTGCTTGCTACTTTCAGTGTGTGGTGAATGATGGGGTAACGCTTCACTTTGATTAACTTGTCTAACTTGTGTTGGTGGTGCAAGGGGTTCATTGGTGTGCTTCTGAGTGCTTAATGTACAGTACTACTGCTTGCTTGCTTGACTTTATTTCAGGGACTTAAAAGCATAAACTTTATTGGAATAATAAATAAAAGGAAGTCAAGTTTCAGTAGCTGAGGCACTGAGTGTGTGCTGCCATAATTCCAGCATTTCGGAATCCGCACAGAATTTCATCTTCTCACTCTCCCACTTTGCTAATGCATTCCACCAGCCAATGAGCATGCTTAAGTTTCAAGGACTGCATTCTTAAATTGGTGTTTATTTCCCCTGAAGCACATCCATTTTTAAGCTGGTGTGATACTGCATCGGCTTACCATTTTGTGAAGCACTACTTGAGCTCATCCTTTAGCAACTTGTTTACAGTCAGGTCCAGAGGCTGGACTAGATCAGTGCACGATGCGGGCATGAAAATTGGTATAATAGCATTTTGCTCCAATGCTTCCCAAACCTCCAGAGTGGTATGCCCCAGAAACAGATCCAATATTAGCAGTGATCTCTGTTCAGTCAGTAGTTCCATCTGTCGCTTGATTTTATTACAGTAAGGGATCAAAACATCACTGATAAACTGAAGCATTGTAGCATTACATGCACAGTGGTTTTCTGAATGGCTGATTAACCAACCATCAGGGAATTCAAATGCAGGGTGGCAGTTATTGGTTTTGCCCTTATATATGATCTGAGGGGGTAGAAGTTCACCAGTCATTGACACAGCAAACACTACTGAGACCTGCCTCTTGTCACCCAACCCACAAACCTCTACCTGTTTGGACCCCATAATTGCCATGGCCCACTGGCTGCATGGCACTAATTGTACTCCAGTCTCATCCAAGTTGATAACTAAAGCTGGAGGGATCAGTTCTTGGCTGCATGCTAATGACACCCTGCCGAGGAATTGTGACTTTAAGTCATTATCGAGGGGTGTCTTACGTGCTGCTTTTGTAGCTTTTCTCTTTGAGTACCCCATGCGACTCAACAACTTCCATGACCACTGTCGACTGAAAGAAAGGTGACCACCATTCTCAGACAAGAGGTCGGGGTTATGAGCTTTTACAACACCATATGTGATAGCAGACACTACCCTGGCGTTAACTACTGCACCCTCTGACCTCAGACTTTTTACGATTTTTTTAAGCTCCTCTTCAACTTCCTCGAGAAGTAGTGCAGGTCGTCCTTGGGGCTTAGTGAGCAGCTCAGGGATAAGTTGACTGGGGTCTGGGGTTTTGCTGAGCTCTGCGAGATAGTCTTTCTTCAAACCTTGCATAGTACTTTCGTTTATGGTACCCTAGTATTCTTATTGTAGTGACGAACAGCGTTCATAACATCATTCTCAACTGTATGTTTCCCAATTTCAAATTAGATAGCTGCACTGTACCTCCCATACTCTCTCCTGAGCTTTTTAGCAGGGGGACCAGACAGCTCACCAGAAAGCTCACCAAAACAACAGACTCAGCAACTTGGAGGGGGAGAGAAGCAGATTGGCTCAGGGTTTCAGCATTAAGCGGTGCTCCAGATAAGTCCCTCTTAACAGAAGTTTTCTTGGAAAGCCAGGAAAGAAGTGACATCTTGAGTTTTGTTGTCTAGAAGTCCAAAAAAGTCTAGAAATACAGTCGCCATTATTTCTCCGTAATTTGTAGACTACTAACAACTGACAGCTGACTTCCAGGTTTGCCGAGCACTGTAATAGTGCTAATAAACTTTGACGCTAAAAAGTCTGGGAGACACAGCAGCGCTGAAATTTGGTTGTGTGGTAATAAAGCGTTATACAGTATGTACTTGCTGGAAGAAAGGAGAGAAAGAGGGGAGATGATAGAAACATTTAAGTACCTAAAGGGTATAAACAACATGCAGGAGGCAACATTTTCCATTACAGGAGGACAACAAGAACAAGGGGGCATGACATGAAACTGGAAGGTGAGAGGTTAAGAGAGAATGTAAGGAAGTTCTTCACAGAGAGGGTGGTGGATGGATGGAATGGTCTGGCTCAGGAGGTGGAAGTGAACACTGTGGATGGATTCAAGCTTGCTTGGGTCAGGCATAGTGGAACCACAGAGGTATAGCAGCATGTGGGTCAGAAGCAGTAATGCAGTACAAGGGCTTACCGGCAGACTAGATGGGCCAGGTGGTCCTTTACTGCTGACAATTTCTAAGTTTCTGTTTACCATTTATATAAATGAGATTTACTTAAGCTAAATAATTCTGAACATCAAATCCCAAAGATTTCACGACAATGTATATTTGTTCTTGCATATGTCAATGACCTGGCCATAAGTTCCACTAGTAGATTAGGATCACAGAGAAGTTTACGTAAACTGATATGTTGTATTCTAAACTAAATCTTACAGTATACCAAACATTTAAAAACACAAAGTCATGGTCTTTGTTAGCAAAAAGAAATATAACAAATTATACTTAGCAACCAAGCCATTAAAATTTGTTCAGGAGTTCCTATACCTGTGTCTGAACTTTACTTATAACAAGAAATGTAACAAGCATGTAAAATGTCTTTGTAGTAAAATGTGAATTACAGTAGGAGCATTGAAGAAATTTATTATAATGTACAGTGGTATGTCAGTGTCACCAATGTTAAAAACCACTAATGCAACAATTTTAAGTTAAGGACTCTGCAGCTAAAGTGTGGGGAAATACTGACCTTACTCCACTGGATTCTGTACTGCACTCAATACACAAACATACTTTAAATTTGCCTAGCGCAACATCAAACTCCTTAGTCAGAACTCAACTAGGATAAATAAATATTTAATATACAGTACAGATTAGACAGATAAATGTTTGGAGAAAAATGCTTTACTAACCCATGGGGTAAATCTTATGAGACTGCACTGAAGAAAAAAAGATGTTTATCCAAGGAAATTATAAAGATCTGTGGCTAACTAATATACTGTATATAAGCTTAGTGTATATAATATTGCTTATCTTAAGATCTTGGCAGACCACAGCATAAAGATAAATTACTCTTACATAAACTGTATCACTAAAATAATACAACAAAAAGCTAAAACAGATGATTTTAGCCTAATTACCAAGCTGAAGGTTTCTAAATGGTTAATAAATAATACCAAGGAGCATTCTTTAAAATACTATTTGAATTCAAGTGCAGAATCCAGAGCTTACAGACATACTGACACTGTTCGGATTAAAGGCATTTCCCGGCAATGTTATTAGAGATGCAGCAAAGTAAAATCCACCCATGAAGTGGTTGCAAAGTGACCACTTCATGTTACTGTTCTGCTACACGGAGGGCCCATTTTAAACCCCCACTTTACCACTGTGTGTTGTAATTATGACTTCTCATTTTGCACTCTACCTTATTCTGCTTTAAGGCGGAGCGAGAATGCACAAGCAGCCCACACACATCACATGGCTTACATAGTGTAGGTCACATGCTTCAGGCAAGCAGGGAGGAGGTTATGGGCAAAAACACTCTCCAACATGGGCTGACAAAAATGTTTTGCATGGGGTGTGACAATGACAAATGGCTTGGCTCTGTGAATGGCTGGGGGTGGGGTGTGGATATGTGATGAAAAGGGATGCACAGGTGACAAGTCCACAAATGAAGTTATTTTCCCCATTTTATGTACAGGGGTTGAGGTACCACTTGCAATAGACATACTGCATTGACCACCACCACCACCACCACTGCTACTCTGACCACCACTTGACAAGATTTCTAAATCATAATCCTCTCCCTCATCATGCCTGCAGTAATCCTCTGGTGTTATTTCATTGCTACTGCAGACATTCCTACTTGGTCTTACAATAATGGAACAGTATAACATGCTCTATAAGGTTGATTATGAGGGTGAGCACCCCACCATGGCATTAGCTGCCATCTGGTGCTGGGTCCACAGTGCCATGTGCCTGTTCTTAAGATATGTATGCTGGCCCCCTTATGCCCAGATGACTCCCCTTTTTATCTTGACTCACACATGCATGGCAAAGCTGGCAGATTGCAACTGATTCATCATTTTTATCTTGGACAAAAAAATCCCAAACAAGGGAATATGATCCCCTACTTTTAACATGTCCCTGATGCTGCTTATCGGGCTCCGTTTTTTTTACCCCTGAAGTGGGGGGTGTGATACATGATTTTTCAGGCTGGACACACTTGGAATCCAACTGACCACCATGACTACCTCTGATTATTACTGATCATCATCATTATCCTCAACAGGAACCGCTAAATCACAACTTTTTTGAGGAGGGGGTTATTTAACGCCAACAGACCCAGACTCAGCCACCTTGACTTTCTTTTTCTCTGGTTCCCAGCAGGAGTCACTGATGTCATTATCATATTCATCAACATCATCTGCATCCACATTTTCAGCTTGGATGCTGCCATGTGGAGAACATGTTCCAAGCACAGCATCATCATCATCATCATCATCATCACCCAATATTTTTACACCACACTTTGAATCATTGGATGGCAAAGGCATGGCCTCAACAGCACTGGAAGAAATGTGACATTATGAGTTATCATTGCCAGGATCAGACTCATGTTCAACTACCATGGGGATGTTAATGGGGAGTAGGACATCATCTGCACTGTCAGTCACATCTTTAGACTCAACTATATTTTTTTAAATGGTTAAAGTGTCAGAAGTGGAACTTGAGGCAGCAATGCTCATGCCAGCAGAAACTGCACTAACACCACCTGCAGGGGCAACATCATCTCCTCCAACTATGAGAGAAGCTACAGATTGCGCTCTAAAAAACATTGATGGAGAAATCCCTTTACTGACATCAGCTATGCACTTCTGCATACTACCACACCCATGGACAATCTTGCCACTGACTGCAGTGCCACAGCCACAAAAAAACTTTGTTTTCACGTCTCTTTGCAGGCATTTTGGGGTATCACCAAGAAAATTATAAACAAATTTAGATTTCTGAACTTTCAATCTGGGCTGGTGGATGTGAAGCCAAAAGAAAAATAACTGTGGTTTGCAGATGTAGATTGGGCACTAAACAGATGCAAAAGCACAGAGAGATTAAGATTGCACTGCACAATCAAGAAGAAATGCAGATGCAAAGTCACAATAACACCTTAGCCAGTGCTCACAAGTCACAATCCGATCTGGAAAATAATACTTTTTGCTGGTTGGGGGGGATGCAGTGCACTGCAGTAACAGTCCAAAACCAACATACCACAAAGCAGTACAACATCATGCAGGTGCAGTGGATAGCAGGTTCACACTGCTGCAATTACTCTGTGGCAAAAAAAAAAAATGTGTCTGATTTGATGGCACACGTTCACACACACTCACACACACACACTACAAGTAACGTGTAGCAAACTGAAAACTTAATTAATATAACCACATCTTTTAAACAAACTTAAATTATGCACTCCTACACAGCAATAATCAGCACAAAAATGTCAAGAATTACTGAAAATATTATTGTGTGTACATTAACACACATACAAGAAAAATGTAACCAAAACAGAAAGACTGAATTTTTCTCCCAGTTTTAGCCTACCTCCACCACAGATACACCCTTCCCCCAAAGCACATTTCAAGTGTCTGTCAGTACACAGACTGAATGTTCTAAATTAACATTCAGTCCCCAATTCAATATGGCTTTAGGGCAGAGCACTGCACCACTATGGTTCTTACTCTACTAACCAGCGAGGTAAAGTTCAACATGGATAAAGGTCTGATTACTGGTGCCATATTCATTAACCTCACCAAAGCTTTTGATCTGGTTAGCCATCCCCTGTTAGTTCATATATTGCATTCTTTTGGTGCTTCCAGTCCCACAATATCCTGGATCAGCAGCTATCTCTCTGGCTAATCCCAATCTGTCTTCTTCAACCGGGTCCTCTCTTCTTCTGCTCCTGTCTCCTGTGGTGTACAGCAAGGATCCATTCTGGGACACTTGTTATTCTCCATTTTTGTAAATGATAGTCCCACTTCATTCACCCATTGTCGCTCCATCATGTACACTGATGTTCTGGTGCTCTATGCATTCTCTCACTCTGTCGCTGACCTGAATACTCACCTGTCATCGGCGTTCCAACAGACTTAATCATGGCTCTCCTCTAACTCCCTTGTCCTCAGTCTACCAAAGACCCAGGCAATGCTCTTTGGGTCTGCCAGAAAAGTTAATGCTGAGACTCCTCAGCTCTGTGTTATGGGTCCGCAATCACGACAACTGACTCTTTCAAATACCTTGGAGTGATATTGGACCCTGCACTTGACTTGTCTGCCCACATCAAAGAGGTACGTAGGTCAGTTAACATCAGGATAGGTGCCAACTACTGTGTGTGCCACTCCCTCACCCCTGCTGCCAGAATCTCAGTGGCTAGAGGTGTCTTGCTCCCTAGACTATGGTATGCTCTCCATATCTTTTCTCATGCCAACACTTCTGTCCTTCATAAATGGGACACCACTTACAACAGTATCTACAGATTTGCCCTATCTGCCCCTTGCCTTATGCATCAATGCCTCCTGTACTCCTCCTTACACTGGCTATCCTACTCTCTGGGCTGTTTCACTGACTCCATTGCTAGGATCCCTCACCCTGGCAGTCTTGGGGCGGTGCTCACCCCGTGCCTCCTTCCCACCCACTTAGGTTCTCTAACTCCTTACTACTCTCCATTCTGCTCTGTTCTTCTAGAAAGTGGGAGCAAGCTTTCTCTTACTTCACCCCTAAATTCTGGAACTCTCTGCCTCCTACTCTTAAGAGCTCACTATCTCACTGCTCCTTCAGGTCTGCACTTTTATCCTACCTTTATGCACTTGATTCTTGTGACTGCTCCTATCCTACCCTGGCCCCTGTTTCAGTTTGCTCCTATCTTCTACTGCTTGGCTCTTGAAACCTGTGCATTGTGCCTGCCTGTCACTCTGTTCCCTTTCCATCCCTGTGTTGATGTGTACTACCAACTGATTTATACCCACTCTAATCCTGCGAGGATAGCAATGTTTGTTAAGCACTCACTACTGTCTGTATCTTATTTGACTTAAACATGTATGCTGTATTTCCTGGTATAATCTGCTAGGTTATCTGTTGCATAACATCAATTGCTGTTTGAATTTCTCCTATGTCTCGCTTGTTAATTGTAATGCATCTTGTACCCTCCCGCGGGTCGAGCTTGAAAATAGACAGATTCTTGTCTAATGCACCCGCCTAGTCAGCAAAAACTAATAAATAATAAATAATAAATAAAATCCAAACACAAACAATAAACACTTGATGGTATGAGCACAGGAGGGTTTCTTACAATCGATGTACTAAATTTTTGAGCAAAAAAAAAAATGGCTCAAAAAGGATTTTTTATCAGCTTTTAGAAGATTTGAATCACAGAGCTCTGAGAGGAAACTGTCTCCATCTTCCACTACACACATACTACACAGAACTGAGGCTGTGCAGAACATTCTAGAGCCTGTGTGACCTGCAATCCCATGAATCACTGCAAAATTCACCTTGGAGCTCAATAACAAGGTGAAGTGATGCAAAGTACATTGATTTCTATGTACTTCACATTAAAATTAGTGCAAAAGTGGTTGGGGGAAGGCGGAGTAATGCAAAGCCATTGTTATCAATGGACTTCACGTTCCTCATTATGACATGAAGTAATCCGCTTCATGTTGCAGATTACTCTGCAGATTCCTCATTACTCCACGAGTTGCATCACGGAGCTAATTTTGGTCACTTCGCCCACCTCTAAATGTTATTAATCTTAGATATAGGAAGGAAGATACTATAACATCAAATTATAATTGCAGTTTACTGGAAACTGAGGATCTATTGCATGTTGTGTTGCACTGCCCTTGGTACAAACAAATCTGAAATAAGTATTTGGGTAAAAGAATAGGAACACTATATGTACTGGTTAGATTTATAATGGATCTCCTTGTTATTTTTCTTGTGGGTATGATGAGAATTAGGAGGCAGCATGTCCAGGTAACTAACACCACATAATCTTATTTATTTTATTTCTTTATTTGATATATCAAGTTTACCACCTTTGAGTCAGAGGCTCATTTACAAAGTTACCTCATCACATGTAAGACAGAAACTAATACAGACAGGGTATAACAACAATTTACACTAAGTATGTGTTACAGACATTTGTCACAGACATTATTTACAGTATTTGGATGTAGATATTTTCAGACATTATTTACAATATTTGAATGACTATATTTACATTTTATATTTCAATACAAAATGAGTGGACATTGTTACTGAGTCTTTTCTATGTAGGACTTCTCAGCTTCAGAAAAGAGAATGGGGATTACAGGTACCAAACACATTGTAGGGGTGTAGGTAACCAGACTCAAACCTTACAATGACCTGTTTACACTCAAACAGAATGGCATGCCTACTCTGGGATGAGTTATTTAAAAACTTTGGACACACTGACCACTCATTTATATATGTTACAAAATGAGCAACACAGTATTGATTATAAAATGTATTCTGAAATAGCCCTCTGTCTATCCTCAGTGATATAATCTATTCAATAATGTTCTTACTCTTTCTAATTGTAATTGTGAGGTATATGGAATAATAGTCAAAGGAGTTTCTTGCCCCAGTGTTATGTCCATCTGCAAATTCATGTTGTTACTTTTGACGAATCCACACTCTGCTAATATGCTTTTAATATGTTTTAAATGTAAAATCTTTCTGGTTTTTTTGCATGGTGGTTGCTTATTCTATTGTTCTTATGTGTAATGGCCAATGACTAATCAATAAAGGTTACTTGAACTTGAAGGGCCCCAATTAAAAAAGGGTCTGGCTGTGGGTGCTGAGGTCATAGACTTGTCAAAGGCATTTGATACAGTAGATCATGAGCTTCTATTGGACAGACTACTGGAATCTGGGATATTAGAAGAAACTTGTTGGTAGTTTAAATGATCCTTGAATAATAGAACTTAACAAGTCCAAACTGGGAAAAAATATTTAACAAAGCAATGGTCCTAAGGGGTGTCCCCAGAGCTCCATTTTGGGGCCCACTTTATTTCTTATCTATATAAATAAATATGTCCCTCAGTGTTCCTCTATCATAGGCCAGTCAGCTTTCTCATACCATATCCCTAAAATCTTGACCTCACTTCCCCCTCAAATTATCCACTCCTCATCCCCATCTTCCATCTCTCTCATCCTCCATAATGTGTTCTCCCCTAACTGCACTTGTCCCAAAGCCCTTCCCTTATTCTATCTGCCCTCTCCTGATCTGCCACTTAGTTTGCCCCTCCATGCACTTAACAGCACCTGGTTGCACTTTGTACTTATCCCACATCCAATTGTCCTGTCTCCTGATCTTATGATAATGCCATAACAAGCTAAGAAGTTACTACATTTTTGGGTAATGTCAATCATCTATGTATCTAAGTTCCTGCTAAGTCACTATCTATGTGGTGATGTGAAATGTGACATGTGTAATTGTACAATGTGACAATTGTAATGTATTTATGTATCATGTATGTAAATGTGACTTGGAATTATATAATGTGACAATTGTTATGTATTTCTGTACCATCTATGCAATGCATATGTGTCCTTAATTCCCTCTGCCCCCCAGGATGCACTGTGAGACAAGCAATCACAATTGCTCAGTGTGCCTTTCTGGTGAAACTCTTTAATAAATAAAATAAATACAAAATTGACATGTTTATTTATTCTAAAATAAGTCTTTATGCAGATGATACTGTATTAGTAGCAAGTGGGAACAATATTGTAGAAACTGAATCATAGCTACAATTTTTCGAGGTTATGCATCTGGCTTTCAGAATCCAGATTGGTTTTGAACAGTAAAAAAAATCTGAAAATATGGTTTTCAAAACTGCTAAAAAGAAAGATAAAAATATAAAAGAAGAAATCAAAACAACCCAAACAAAAATGAAATATTATTACAAGAAAAAGGATATAGGTATCTAGACATTTGGATTGGTGAAAGTTTAAACTTCGATTATCAGATTGAAGATACATTAGGAAGTATAAACAGTAGATTAGGCACTTTTAGGCACTCAGGGTACTGCTTCAATAAATGAATGAGAACTACTATAATTAATCAATTGCTTACACTCATTCTGGATAATGAAAGCCACCTATATGGCTTTGCAAGCAAAGCTTTGTTGAAAAATGTAGACACAGACCCAGATATTCAAACTGCACCAGGCTGTGGTGCAAGCCAGGGCGCAGCGCAACTTGACTGTGCAGGGGTGTTGACTGGGCGATATTCAACGGAGCTGCACCATGGCTCAGCATCGTTGAATATCGCACCCTGGCCACCCGCAGTGTGCATGGCGCAGTGACACTGCACCAGTGCCAGTGGCCAGAGTGGAGCATGTGGATGTGCTAGCACAAGTTCCATTGTGCAAGGCGCAGCAACTGCGATATTCAAAAGCTGACATGCAAATGAGGCCATAATGTATGCAAGGTGCACATGGGGTTATTTGCATGTTATTATGGCTCCATTTGCATGCAGGTGCACCGATCCCCGACGACTTGCACCTGGCGGCTGTACTTCAGGCAGCAGCCGTCCAGCAACCGATACCCCTGCAGCCAGCGGTAATGTTCCCCACAGCCTGATCGTGGGCATTTGTAAAATAAAAAAAGATTCCTATATCCCTGGTGGTCCAGTGGACCACTGTCAGCCCGATCATGGGCTTAAGTAAAATAAAAGAAGAATCCTATATCCCTGGTGGTCCAGTGGACTGCTGTCAGCCCAATCGCGGGCTTTAGTAAAAGTATGATTCCTATATCCCTGGTGGTCCAGCAGACCCTTCCACTGATCCCCACTGCCCCACTCCCCCCTGGTCAGTGGTGGGCTGCAGCACCCCACCCGCCTGCTGCCCTGCACCCAGCCAGCTGAGCACCGTCCAGTGGGCTGTACTTTTGGTCCACAGCTGAGCCACTGTAGCCCATACCAGAGCTGACATTCCAGATATGTAAATGGATACATCTCACATCTGAACATGTAGTATGGTATGGGCTGCATGCCCATTGGCTCGTGCTGTGGACTATCGGGTGTAAAGCCCTTCCGATAGTGTCAGATGGTAGGCTGTGCAGGTGGGTGGGGTGCTGCCCACTGCTGACCGGGAGGAGCGGGAGGTGAGGATCAGTATGGTGGGGAGGGGTCCACTGACCACCAGGGATATAGGAATCATTATACATTTACTGAAGCCTATGATCGGGCTGACAGCGGTCCACTGGATCACCAGGGTTATGGGATTCTTCTTTTATTTTACTTAAGCCCACGATCGGTATAACAGCGGTCCACTGGACCACCAGGGAAAAGGAATCGTTATTATTTTACTGAAGTCCGTGATTGGGCTGACAGCAGTCCACTCGACCACCAGGGATATAGGATTCTTCTTTTATTTTAATTAAGCCCACGATCGGGCTGACAGCGGTCCACTGGACCACCAGGGATATCGGATTCTATTATTTCATACCACTGCCCACGATTGGGCATTGGGGGGGTGCCACCACCAAGGTGCTGCCGGAGCTCAGGTGACCACCCACAGGTGACAGCTGCTGAGTTGCACCCTGCAATATGGCAGCTCACCTGTGGGTGGCCGGCTGTTGCTCCTTTTTTTTTTCGGATCAACTTTGTGCTGTGCAAGTAGGGGTTGGGCATGCGTGACTCAGCACATCCCAAGCTGAATATCAGGATGTGCAGAGTATGCATGGGCGCCCCCACCTGCACCTGCATACATTACTGATGCGCTTCAGTGCATCGGGATTTGTGCCAGGCTCAATTCCCATTTGAATATCATGCAGGGTGCATCAGTGGGTTGCGCATGGCACAACACTGTTGTGCAATGTGACCCCTTTTGAATATCTGGGACATAGTATATAATTGTTTAACTAGCTTTATTCTGAGATGAGACTATCGAAATACATCATTGCATTTTATACAGTGATCTTGGCTGGGTAACTCCTGAGAACACGTATATGACTTTGCAAGCAAAGCTTTGTTGAAAAAGGTAGACATAGCATATACTGTAACTGTTTAGCTAGATTTATTCTGAGATGAGACTATAGAACACATCATTGCATTTTATACAGTGATCTTTTCTGGGTCACTCCTGAGAACAGAACAAAACTGATCTGGGCAAATTATATCTATAAAATGCTGAATTTTACCCAGCCAATGTATCTGTATGAAAAATTAGAAAAGATGCAACATAAAAATAATTTAAGAAACATAAATATAAGAAATTTTAAAACACCTATGCCCTTAAAGAAATATGCAAAAATTACCTTTCGAGTTATAGCTAAGTTCTGGGAACTCCATAGGAAATTCTATTCAGAGCTTGACTGGAAATCAAAAACATGTTATTGTAAATCCGAAACATGAATCAAGAATTCAGTGCATGTGCAGTGGATAATAGGATAGAACTGATCTACATAAACAGTAGAAACAATACAAACTGTCCTTGAAATTCCATTGTTCAAATCTTTGGTATTGTGTACTACATATCCTTTGAATTTATATGTCTTGAATACAGTATTGTTTAGCATAAGTAAAGGGGAACTTACAAATTTTGTTATTTTCTATTTTGTATATCTACAATATGTACAGGACCATCATGTACAGGTAAATAGCACCTCTGGGACCTAATGATGTGTTGTACCAACATATCCTGTCTAAAAATACAGAATTTTAGTAAGTGTCAGCACTACTACTGTACTATTAGGCTGGTTTGGAGTCCTGCTTTTATCCATTTTTAAAACAAATTTTTTCAGGATAGGCCTTGAGATGCAATATTATATTTTCAATACGGTCCTGCTTCTAGCCATGTTACACCGTATTTACCACATGTAGCACAGAGGAGAAGTAATATCTTGTTTTCAGTAGGTTCTTTACTTTTACCCATTTCTACAATGTGTTTACCAAGAACAGGCCAGCTGAGAGACAATATTTCATTTTCAGTGGGCTCTGATATTTTGAACCCAGATCTGTAGCTTAGCCTTTTTATGACTTCGCATTATGATCAAGACAGGTAGATTTTATAAAATCCCAAATGAAAGAAGATTTATGGTGTCCAAAACAAAGTTATAAGTGGCTCAAAAACACTCATGCCATGAGCCAAAGGCAAAAAGGACTGTTGCCAAGGCAAGGAAAGGAGGGCTCGGCTAACTGAAGGACGAGCCAGAATCCAAAATGTTAGGAACCATTGAACAAGTTTAACAAGTAAGGGGAGAGGGAAGGAGTTTCAGCTGGTACCAGAGTACAGGGAAGGTAGTGAAATAGAGGGAAGATGGGAGTAGGTTCCAGTGTGAGGATTCCTGAAGCAGAGGGAGCAGTAAGCAGAGGGAATGGAGTTGAAGAGTGAGAAAAGGCAAGAGGGAAGCCACACAAACTAGAACTTGAATATGAATGATATGAATGATACACACAGTAGTTCTGGTGATAGGAAGGTAGATGAAGAATGGATAAGGAGGAGTAGAGTGAGCACTGGTGGGTATTTATTGTATTTATTTTAAAGTTGATAACTGGGAAAGGCACCATTGGGCCAAAGCTTGTTTCCAGGTGTGACCTAGGGAAAAGGGTTACATAGGGAGAAACAGTGACATAAAACTAAACATTTGCAAGTTAACAAAGCTCTGCTTCCACTGTCTGGCTGCTTCTACCCGGCCGGCGCTGCGCCCCGGCTCCCCTCCACCCCCACCAATGCCCTTGGTGAACTCCTCCCTTTACAGGGAGTGTCACAGGGCTGTTCAAAACCCATCAGCCCACTTCTCCACTTGCAGCTCATCAGCTGTCACCACTAGAGGGCTCCTGTCCAAAATCTTCCTCTACCAAACAACATTTCTAGCTAGAATGCTGCTGCTACCAACTTTACTCATGCTCTTTCAACTGGGAAAAATTTCCTTTCCACCAACTACCCTCTTATGCATAGAGCAGCCATCTCCAATGCCCTCACTTCAAACTCCATACTCCCACTACTATGCCTTCGGACACACGCTCATCCCAGCACAGGCAAACGTTCATTACAGCTGCATCAGTGCAGCTTTCCTACCCCCTCAGTTTCACATAGGCCTTATGGTTCTAAACACTTCCTCCAATCGCCCCCCCCCACTTGCCCTTATCTCTCGAACCACAACAAATGTCTCTAAACCTCACTGGGTCAAGCTTAAACACCTAATCACCCTTCTCCTTCTCTTGTCTGGGGATATAGAGGCAAACCCTGGCCCCAACCCTCCTGTTTCTGCCACCAGTTCCACTTTCACTTTCCCAAAAGGCCTCCGTATCCTTCATCTAAACACCTGCAGCCTCCTATCTAAACTCTCGCTCATGCAACCACTGGTCTTAACCCTGCGCCCTGACATCCTAGTCATCTCAGAAACCTGGCTAAAAGCGCATATTAAAGATGCGGAGGTATCCCTACCAGGGTATTCCATAATCAGGTCTGACTGCCAAGGAAATAAGAGAGGCAGAGGCACAGCTATGTATATCGCAAATAGCCATCAGTTCTCTGTAGTGCACCGCCCTGTATCCCCTGGGAACATTGACGCACTGCTCATAAAAATCTCCCTCCCTAGCTCAAACCCCATCTATGTGGCTGGCTCCTACTGCCCCCCTTGCACTACACCCGAGGCCATTCTCTCCCACTTGGGCAATCTACAATCACATGCAGCTGGGGGAGAACTTCATATCACTGGCGATTTCAACATAAACTGGATCTGTCCTGATAAAGCACTTCTAAAGATTAAAATTAAGGCACTATCTCTATCTCAGCTTATAACAGAACCCACCAGGCTAAACCACAAATCCCTAAATCACACCTTACTGGACTGGGCACTCACCTCCCACCCACATAGAATAGCAAGTGCTGGCCTCCTACTTGATTCCATAAGTGACCATCATATGATTTATTTGATCAGGAAGGTTCACTGTCCCCCCGCCCCACCCCCAAAAACATTAGCCACCAGGTCTTATAACTCCTTTAACCTAGCCGCCCTCCTGTCTGACCTAAGACAGATAAACTGGTCCTTCATCCCTATGGTGCCCACCATCGACATAGCTTTAGAGGCTTTCAAAACAACCTTCCTAAAAGTCTGTGATAAACACACCCCTCTACGAACAAAAAGAGTCCATGGTGCGCATCTCCCCTGGATCTCGGCTGACATCATCAAATTATGCCACACCAAGGACCAAAACCAGGAAATTATATAAAAAGAGGGGCACACAGGCCTCCCTCATTACCTACAGATCCCTTCGAAACAAGTGTACAAATAGCATAAGACTAGTGAAAAAAAACTACTTCCAGTCATCTTTCAACAATAATTTAAATCAGCCAACGGATGTCTGGAAATCTCTTAAAACCCTGCTCTCCCCCCCAACCTAACCGGCCCAGTCAACTCTACTAGATCAAGGTTCCCTTATCTCCGAAACTAAAAGCAGAAAAACAGCTCCAGCTGGAGAGGAGTGTGCTAGGTCATAAAAGACAACGAATAGAAAACAGCAAAACCAGCACCACTCGAGACTACAAGTATTATAGGCTTTAATTGAAAAAATACAAAGGCAAAATGCCTACAGCATACAATCCACAGCAGAGCAGTGAAGCAACAAAAGGAACCCCGACCAGTTTAGCAACTAGTGCGTCATCAGGGGGATAGTCCATTATCACAATGTGACTAGTATAAATAGTAGTCTCTTAAAGAGACAGAATACATATAGAAAAAAGTGTGAAAATAATACAACAAATATATTATTATACATATACACAAATATATAAAAATATCAGCACACATGTATGTATACTTACTACCACCTATAAATTACTACACCAGGGATTTTAGTGACTAATTTAACAAATTCTAATAAATCATTTTGAATTCAAAACTAGACTAAACCCAATGAGGAGACTAAGCTCTTAAATATTTATAGAGTATAATATACCTAGCCAAAGCAAATATATGTATACATATAAGTAAATGACATATATACTTATAAGGAAAAAATGAACAACAATAAAAGAAGAAAAAAAGGGGAAGAGAAAAAGATAGAATAAAGTTATTTCATAACACACAATAAGGAAAATACAAATAATGTAAGCCAATCTAATGAAACAAAACTGAACTGAATATTAACTTGTTCCTATTATAACATGTAACCTGAAAACATCTCTTTGTAAAATATTTCATTATGATATGTATTCTATATGATTTCAACATACTTTTCAGGATCATGAAGTCTTAACACGAATCGTTAAGGACCTAGGAGCAATAAAAAATAAGAAAATACAAGTCTGTGAGAAAAATACTCTACAAAAAACATCATTATTACCATATATTATACAATTTCTTACTTCCTAATGCATGTTAATAAGTAAGCAATAAGGCATGATGGGGTGTGCATGGAACACATTTTACCGCATGGCCAGGGGCGTAATAAGGCACAAGGCCAATGAAAGTGACTTTAGCCACTAGTCAGTGTGTAAATGTGTTCCACGCACATCCCAGAGTGCCTTATTATGCTTATAAATTGGCTCTTTTTGAAAACGTTTTACAGTTGGGAAAAGCATGTTTATATTTAGAAACAATAGATTTACTTGTGTACATTTATGATAAAATAGTCCTTCCACCCACTACAAATGATGTCATTGATGATGATGTCATTATATTATTGCCTACTTTCTTCTTCCCATTTTTTCCAAATTCAAGATATGGAATGTTTATCATAGAATGTTTACCATGGAATACATGGATTCAAAATTCTGCTCAGTTCCATTGGCAGAATGTTTTCTGCTAACACTCTATGCGCATAGACAACAAAGGCCTTTGTTACAGCCAGAGCCTCAGTTATCTCTCTGTCAGGACAAGAAGAAGAGAGTTCCCTGATGAGCAGGTAAAGATAGAAGGAGTTTTTCACTGTAAGCAAAGAAACAGTTGTAGTGAAAACTATAAACAATACTTATTGTTTCTAATTTGTTCATGTGTGTAAGGAGAGTGTGATAATCAAGAAACTACAGTTAATTAATTTGTTTATTTTTTATTTAAGGTAGTTTTATTTTTAGGGCCCAGATGAAGTTTTTTACAGTGTAAAGGTAGCAGCCATGTTTGTGGTGGAAGATCAGTTCTGGCTGTAGGGGGCTAACTGAAATGCCTGTGTTCCAAATGCCCATTGATCTGGTTTCCAGACTCTTCACAGTCCTTTTTTTTAGCCATGTGTAAACCATATTTTACACATACATAACAGCCAATCAGATTCCATGATTTTACCCTGCCATTTTATAATTCAATTTTGTCATTAAGGCCCAGTGCACTCAATGCTCCTAAAATAAAAATCCAGAATGACTCCCTGTACTTAAGTTTCTCTTTTAAGTCACCACCCCTAGGCCCAACTACAACCTTCTCAATAGCTCAGAATTTAAAGGTATGACCAATTTTCCCTTTTATCTCACAGTGGCGAGCCAGTACATTTGAAGGATCCTCAGTCTGTATCGATCTTAGATGTTCTCCAATTCTAACTTTAAAGGATCTTGTCGTCATCCCAACATAAAAAGCGGAACACTCACAGGTTGCCAAATATACCAGATTGTTTGTACCACAATTGAAAAAATCTCTAATTTCATATTTCTTTATGTTATTAACAGTAGAGAATGTCTTGGTTTTAGAGAAGGAGGGGCAAAACTTGCAATTGCCACGTGGATAATTACCACGTGGCAATGGTGGTAACCAATTGTCTCTTACAGCAGAAGAAATCACCTGTTCCTGATAGCTATGGACTAATCTATCTTTCAGATTACATCCATGTTTATATACCATTCTAGGTTTCTCTGAAACATTTGTTTTT
Source organism: Neoceratodus forsteri (assembly GCA_016271365.2). Taxonomy (NCBI): domain Eukaryota; kingdom Metazoa; phylum Chordata; order Ceratodontiformes; family Ceratodontidae; genus Neoceratodus; species Neoceratodus forsteri. Next base: position 998,595,596 of record CM057451.1, read on the forward strand.
AATAATGGTTCAGATCTTAATATATTCCAATTATCATTCAAGATCTGTTCTATCCTCTTAGCATGTCTGGTATATTTCGTAATAAAGTTCATTCTATCAATATTTTGGGACACGTTTTCCTTAATTATAAGGAGTTCTCTCCTGTCTTTTTCTAGTGCCTGATCTAGAGCTGGATACACTATATCACGTCTATAGCCTCTCGCTAAAAATCTAGTACACATTTCAGAGGCATTGACCAGAAAATCAGACTCATCGCTACAATTCCTACCAACCCGCAGCATTTGTGCTGCAGGAATGTTCTTCACAAGATGTTGTGGACGGCAACTAGTGGCATGTAGCAGCGAGTTTCTGTCTGTATCCTTCCTGTACAAATTGGTGGTATAAGTACCATCCTCATTTTTCACTATCATTAAATCCAGGAAGGAAACAGACACAGGATCACATTTCACAGTAAATTTTAAATTTTCATTTCCCATCTCTAGATAGGATATAAACTGATCAAGTTCACTGCTACTACCACACCATACCATGAACACATTGTCAATATAGTGACGCCATAGATCAATCTTATTCAAAAACAGATTAATCTGGTCATCATAAATGTATTCCAGCTCCCACTTCCCCAGATACAGATTTGCATAGTTTGGTGCAAATGCTGCCCCCATTGCTGTTCCTTTAACCTGCAAATAATGTGTATCATGGAAAAGAAAACTATTTTTAGTTAATACATGATCTGCACATTCAAGAAGGAATTTCCGCTTACCAACATTTAATTTTTGGTCACGATACAACCAATACCGTAATGCTTCTAAACCACCAACATGTGGCATATTGGTGTATAAGGAACAGATGTCCATAGACATCAATAACCAGTCTGCATCTGATTGCATATCCTCCAGGACCTCCAACATGTGTGTGGTATCCCGTACACAAGATCTCAACTTCGGTACATAGTTTTTTATATGTGAATCCACATATTGTGAAAGTGGTTCTGTTGAAGATCCAATTCCTGCCACTATTGGTAGTCCTGGAGGATTAATGCAATCTTTATGTATTTTTGGAAGAGTGTAAATACTTGCTCTAATAGGATGTTCAACAGTCAGAAAACACAATTCAGCATGCTCAATGATACCATTAGATTCAGCCTGAAATAAAAAAGAATCTATCTCCTTTTTAAAGGATAAAGTAGGATCACACAAAAGTTTCCTGTAAAATAATGTATCATTGAGTTGTCTCTTAATTTCTGCTGTGTATAGTTCAGTTGACATCACCACAATAGCACCACCTTTGTCCACTGGCTTAATAACCAGGTCCCTATTTTCCATAAGGGATTTTATTGCCATGGACTCAGAGTTAGTGATATTAACAAAAGTGGGTCTATTGTCTCTCTCTAGCAAGTCCTTAAAGTCCTGCTCACAGGCACGTTCAAACACTCTAACAGCGTCATTATATGGAGGCAAAAAAGTAGAGGGTGGCTTGAAAGGCCTTACCTCATGTTCACCAGTGTAGGTATTGTCACCTTGATTCTCCAAAACCAGATTACCATGACACATCCTGATTTTTTCAAAACTTGCTTTTAAATTAAGATTCTGAGTGAATCTATGTAGATCCACATAAATATCAAATGGTGAAGTGTCCACTGTTGGTGCAAAAGACAAACCCTTCTGTAGGATAGATATCTGTTCCTGTGTTAGTTCCAAACCGGAAATGTTGATCACAATATTCTCAGGTACCACCTTTATTTCTTCTTGCCACAAAACCTTCCTCCTGTGTTTCTTTCCACCCCTCCTGGTTAACTTCTTTGGATAATCTGAGGTGAAGGGGTTATTTGTAGTTGGCCCCTCAGTAAGCGCACTTCTCTCTGTTGTTGTGGAAGCTGTTGGACAGGGTCCTGGAAGTGTACTACTCGTTCGTTTTCCCTGTGTGAATCCCTTTGTTCTTCTCCATCTTCTAAAAAATGATCAGTTTCAGAGTCACTGTTGGAAGTATATACTGGGGAATGACTACGATTTTTCAAAATAGATTGTGGTTGTTGTTCAGAGTTATATGATTGGTCTTAGGTGTATTGATTATTTCTTCCCCTCTTTGTGCCTCTATTCTTTTTACTATTCATCAAATACTCTGTCCAATAAGTAATCTTGCCTATCACGTTCAAATTTTTTCAGTTTTATCTGTTCGATCTTATTCTCCTCTTTTTGTACTGTTTCTTTAAGGAATTTTTCAAGACTCTTAAATTCCGGATTATCCTTATAAATTTTAACAAGATCCTCTTTATCATTTATGTCTTTTCCTACCTCTGGTTGTTGTGAGAGATAATCCTTAATAATTGTCTGTATTAATAAGTTGGTACCAAGTTGTAAAGAGGCTTTCCAGTCATTAATAAATGAAAGTTAGAATTGGAGAATATCTAAGATCGATACAGACTGAGGATCCTTCAAATGCACTGGCTCTCCACTGTGAGATAAAAGGGAAAATTGGTCATACCTTTAAATTCTGTGCTATTGAGAAGGTTGTAGTTGGGCCTAGGGGTGGTGACTTAAAAGAGAAACTTAAGTACAAGGAGTCATTCTGGATTTTTATTTTAGGAGCATTGAGTGCACCGGGCCTTAATGACAAAATTGAATTATTAACATGCATTAGGAAGTAAGAAATTGTATAATATATGGTAATAATGATGTTTTTTGTAGAGTATTTTTCTCACAGACTTGTATTTTCTTATTTTTTATTGCTCCTAGGTCCTTAACGATTCGTGTTAAGACTTCATGATCCTGAAAAGTATGTTGAAATCATATAGAATACATACCATCATGAAATATTTTACAAAGAGATGTTTTCAGGTTACATGTTATAATAGGAACAAGTTAATATTCAGTTCAGTTTTGTTTCATTAGATTGGCTTACATTATTTGCATTTTCCTTATTGTGTGTTATGAAATAACTTTATTCTATCTTTTTCCTCTTCCCCTTTTATTGTTGTTCATTTTTTCCTTATAAGTATATATGTCATATGGCTATTATTTCTGATTTTGTTGAGTCAGAAGATCTGGCTTGCATCACCGAGACCTGGCTGGATGGAAATGCCGGCCCTTTTTTAGAGGCGTCTGTTCACCGCCCAAGATTGGATCGCGGGGGGGGGTAGAGGTCTGTTTCAAGACCAGCTTGGGGCTCACGGGAGTACCAGTTAAGGAAGCTGAATCCTTTGAGTGTACCGTTGTGGCTGGTGTGGGTTGCAGGATAGCCCTCGTCTACCGTCCACCAGGAGACGAGAGACGATTCCTGCAGGAAATGGCAGACTTCGTCGCCGATATTTCGTTGGAGTTGCCCAGACTGATGGTTCTGGGTGACTTCAATGCCTGGGTCGACGACGAACTTTCTGCCTTTGGTCAGCACTTCCTCCAGTTGATGTCATCACTGGGCCTTACACAGATTGTTACCTCAGCTACGCATAATCATGGTCACTCCTTGGATTTAGTTTTTCTCCTGGGGATTGAGGCCTCTGATTTGGTGGTGGAACCTGTCAGTTGGTCCGATCATTACACCGTGAGCTTCAATTTTTGTGCTCCCCTTCGTAGGTCTGCCTCTGTGGAGATGGTTCGATACCGCCCATTATGGGATGTGTGCCCTGAAGACCTGATGGCAGTGTTGAACCTCTCAGAGTCTCCGACTGCCAGCATGGGTCCAGAGGCTATGGTTTTGGCTTATAACCAGGCCATTTCCTTGGCCCTGGATGCAATTGCTCCTGTCCGTGTTCATCCCCTCTCTCTCTTCACCCTCGGGCCCCATGGTTTGATGGGTCCTTGAGGGAGTTGTGACATGTGGGTCGACGGTTAGGCTTGAGGAAATCTGCTCTGGATGCCGACCGCCTTAGTTTGGAGGAGCATTACCGGCTTTACCAATCAGAGATCTCCCATAAGAAGGCGAATTCCTGTCCAGGGAGATCTCTGTCGAGAATCGACTGGCTCAACTCTTCAGAACTGTGGACAGGCTGTACAACCAGCCTGTCTCCAGCTCCTCGAGCTTTTTCACAGAAGGAGTGTGATGAGATCGCTCAATTCTTTGCGAATAAGGTTGACGACATCAGATCCGAGATCCATCCAACACAGTCTAAGGGGGAAGCTTTTGGTCAGCGATTGGTCATGAATTCCTCTGTCTCCTGGTATTCCTTTGACCTGCCGACTTTCAGTGATATTATGCGGATCATCCAGGGGATGCGCCCAACATGCTGTAGTTTAGATCCGGGCCCTACCACCCTAATTTTGGGTTGTGTTGAGATCGTCGGCCCGTTTCTGGTTCAAATAATCTGGTGCTCCCTAGAATTGGGTGAGTTTCCTAGCTCCTTAAAGGAAGCTGTGGTGACTCTCCCTTTTGAAGAAGGCTTCTTTGGACCCAGATGTTTTTTCCAACTATAGACCGATCTCTAACCTTCCCTTTATTGGGAAGGTTATTGAGAAGGTAGTGGCAAACCATCTGGAGGACCATTTGACTATCCATAATATCTATGAACCTCTCCAGTCAGGTTTTCATGAGAGGCATAGTACCGAGACCGCTCTGGTTTGGGTGCTCAATGATCTCCTGATGGCAAGAGATCAGAGGAACCACTCTATCTTGGTCCTCCTTGATCTCTCTTCAGCATTCGACACTGTAGACCATGGGGTTTTGCTCGAACATCTGGAGTCCATCTGTGGCCTGTCTTGTACAGTGCTCAGATGATTTTCATCTTTTCTATATGGGAGAACGCAAAGAGTTGTGTCGGGAATTTTTTCCTCTGACCCTTTCCCTCTGCATTGTGGTGTCCCCCAGGGTTCGGTGCTCTCCCCCATGTTGTTTGCAATGTATATGCTGCCCCTCGGAGACATTGTAAGAAGGTATGGGCTGAGGTTTCACTGCTATGCTGATGATACCCAGCTCTACCTTTCTTTTGCCCCTGACCAGGTTAGTGCTCTCTCGGTATTTAATAGCTGCCTTGCTGAAATCCAGGACTGGATGAATGTGAGCTGGTTAAAGTTGAATGCCGGTAAGACTGAGGTTTTGGTCGTGGATCCGGGGCATGGGACAGGTGGGTTGGGGTCCAGTCAGCCCTCTGGCGTATTGCTGGGGGGGAGGGATCTGATCCTTTCCTCTGAACGGGTGCATAACCTGGGAGTGGTACTTGACGATGGGCTGACTCTTCGCCATCAGGTGTCAGCAGTCGTCAAGTCCGCATTTCACCATCTTAGGAACATCGCCAGGGTGAAACACCTTGTTCAGTCCAGCGACTTACCCGTGTTAGTCCATGCTTTCGTGATATCTCGCCTTGACTATTGCAACTGCCTTTACTTGGGGCTTCCTGGGGTTGATATCCACCGCTTGCAGCTAGTGCAGAATGCTGCTGCAAGGTTAATGACGGGGGTGACTAGAAGGACACATATCACCCCTAGGCTGCGCGATCTGCACTGGCTGCCTATACAGTGGTGAATCACCTTTAAAGTAGGTCTTTTGACCTTCAAAGCCCTGCACGGACTCGGCCCCGACTACTTAAAAGAGCTTCTGGTCCCTTACTGCCCCATGCGACAGCTCCGTACAGCTGACTAGGAGTTGCTAGAGGTTCTGAGGGTTAGATTGAAGTCCTCTGGGGATAGGGCCTTTGGGTTCATGGCCCCTACCCTCTGGAACTCTCTGCCTCACCGGCTTAGAGAATGCACAACTGTGGAAGCCTTTAAGTGGGATTTTAATACTTTTTTATGGAATAAGGCTTTTATTGACTGATGCTGTTTTAATTGTTGATTTTATATGTATACTTTGATTTTATGATTTATCTGTACAGCGCCTTGGTATTTGAAAGGCGCTAAATAAATAAAGTTATTATTATTATTATTATACTTACATGTATACATATATTTGCTTTGGCTAGGCATATTATACTCTGTAAATATTTAAGAGCTTAGTCTCCTCATTGGGTTTAGTCTAGTTTTGAATTCAAAATGATTTATTAGAATTTGTTAAATTAGTCGCTAAAATCCCTGGTGTAGTAATTTATAGGTGGTAGTAAGTATACATATATGTGTGTTGATATTTTTATATATTTGTGTATATGTATAATAATATATTTTTTGTATTATTTTCACACTTTTTTTCTATATGTATTCTGTCTCTTTAAGAGACTACTATTTATACTAGTCACATTGTGATAATGGACTATCCCCCTGATGACGCACTAGTTGCGAAACTGGTCGGGGTTCCTTTTGTTGCTTCGCTGCTCCACTGTGGATTGTATGCTGTAGGCATTTTGTCTTTGTATTTTTTTAAATTAAAGCCTATAATACTTGTAGTCTCGAGTGGTGCTGGTTTTGCTGTTTTCTATCCCTTATCTCCGACCCTATCAAAGTAGATGAAGTTTTTAACACTCACTTCACCAGCTGCGCAAATAAGCTCCTATCCTTCCTACCCCACACGGTGCCTCCCCACAACACATGTGCCCCACGCTCTACTTCCGCTACCATACCGTTCTCCTTCCGCACAGTTACCCAAACCAATGTCTATTGCTCCCTTCGGTCGCTAAATCAAAACAAAGGGAAATGCCCCACTTTCATGGATGCAAAAATGCTCTACCTCTCCGCCCCAGCTATTGCTGCCCCTTTAGCCGACCTCTTCAATCTATCCTTCTCCCTGGGCAAATTACCTACAGACTGGAAGCTGGCCACTGTTATACCTCTACCAAAAGTAGGTGACACCTCCTCCCCAGGAAATTACCATCCCATCTCCCTACTTCCAATTCTGGCCAAACTCCAGGAACGCCTGGTCCTGTCCCAACTCACCCTGTACCTAGCAGCCTCCTCCTTTTTCACACCTTTCCAATCGGGCTTCCATAAATCCCACTCCACCACCACCTCCCTACTTCGGGTCACCGGTGATATCCTCACAAGTATGGATAAAGGTCACATCACCTCTGCCATTTTCATAGACCTAGCCAAGGCCTTCGACACAGTCTCCCACTCCCTACTACTCTCCAAACTCACCGCCGCTGGGCTCTCTACCTCGGCCACAAACTGGTTCCACGACTACCTAGTAAGCAGGAGTCAGGTAGTCAAAATAGCATCTCACACCTCCCACCCTTCGCCTGTTCCAACTGGTGTCCCACAAGGCTCAGTCCTGGGTCCCCTTCTCTTCTCCATTTTTCTGAATGATCTCCCAGCAGCATGCTCACACTCCTCGATACAGATGTATGCAGATGACACTGTCCTGTACTCCTCTGGTCCCACAGCCCTTAGCATAGCTTTCCAACTCCAGGAAGATTTCAGTGCTATCCAGAACTGGTTTTGGACAAACCAGCTATTTCTTAACTCCAAAAAAAACGTATCATTAACCTTTGGCACCCCTCAAAGACTCTCCCGCCAAGATCCCTCCTCCCCTTTCAAAACCCTGGACAGAACTCTCCTGGAAAACTGCACGAGCTTCAGATACCTGGGTGTATGGCCAGACCAACACCTTGATTTCTCTGCTCACATCACCTTTCTTCATAAGCGGTTACTCCCTGAACTTGGAGCACTGTTCCATAATAAAAGCTGCCTCCCCGCACAAACAAGGCATGCCATTGTACAAAAAATGATCCTCCCGGTAATCGACTATGTCAACATAATTTACTCCACTGCCCCCGTGTCAGCTTTGGCCAGCCTAGACACCCTGTTCCACTCATTCTGCCATTTCATCTTCGGCTGCCACAAATCAACCCACCACTGCGATCTATATAGCTCGCTAACTCTACCACCCCTACATGACCGCCGACAAACAAACTGTGCCAAATTCGCAGCCACATTCTGGTCAAGCTCCCTCCCCCCCCACCTGACCTCTGCTCTCTCCCAACAGCCGGCCTTTACGTACTCCCTTAGACGGGATGACCATAAACTACTCCATGTCCCATTTATGAGCACATCCAAAGGACAGGCCGCTTTTAAGTACCGAGTACCTCAGACCCAGAATGCCCTACCAGCCCCCATCCACCACACATCAAATACCTCCCTACAAAACAAGTTACTCCATACACATTTCACCTCCAGTTGCTCATGTATCAGATAAGAACTCTTACCTAAATGTCTCGCTGTTATTACTCGCATATGTACTGTACTGTAATCTTCACTCTGTTTTCACTATAATGTTGTAAGCATCATACCCCTGACTGTGATCCTTCCCCCAGCTATGTAAGTTTTTCCCACACAAATGTATTGTAACAATCCTTGTTTCAACTCTGTACTGTACTGTCTAAACTTTGCTATTATGTAAGTGGGTCCCGGCCCCCAGGTCACATCTGGAATCGAGCATGTTGCTCAGTGTGCTTTCATGGTAAAACTCGTAAATAAATAAATAAACAATCTTGGGCCCTGGTTACAATACCCAAACAGCAGGAGTTGGTGGCAAAATGACAGAAAGCATTGCAGATAGTGCCCAGGTTTTGTATGTTTTTAAGAGGATGTCACTTGCACATTGTAGTATAATTTGCAGTTGATTTGCCATTATGATAGTCAGTTTTCAGTCATACAGCATACTGTATTATTTATGTTAAAGACAGAAGCAGGTCCCCACAAAAAAATTGAAAGTTATTCAGCTCGGCTGTGCTGGCTAAATAAATCATAAATACTGCAAACAGTAATTCTGTCTAATAGAGAATGCTGTAGTAGCAACTGCAAGACACTCAGTACATACAGTGTTGGAAGCATGCTGTACCTGCTTTTCTTTCCTCTGATCCTGACAGTGTTTCATGTCCTTCTGTGCCACCCTCTTCCTATAAAACACTATCAGATCAAAGCTGCAATGTAAAACCTGCTGTTCTCTGTACTGTTTCTATGCAGTCTATGATATATACCCTAAATGTAAATGTGAAAATACATTGTTCCAGATCCCTTCCCCCAAGAAGGATGCCACAGTCAGTATTTTCTTTGGTTGCTCAGTCGGCACATCATTTATTTCAAATTTACATTTCATTTTTCATCATACATACTGACTTCCTTACATTTCCTTTCCTTAGCTAATACCTTTTCCATATCCCATTATGCATTTTATTGTATTCAGTTTTATCCTATTAATTTCAACACACATGATTTTCTTATATACATCTCTATATATAATCACTCTCTTTCACCATCGGGTGTAGTACCCGAAGGGATCACTTTCTGTTGTTGCTTTTTTATTCTCACCCCCAGGTATTAACTTGCGGGGGTTATCTCTTACCATTACGGGCAGGTCCATTTCCTGCACCCCCTTTTTATTATTTCTGGGGTGTCCATACCCCTTCCTCTTTTTACTCCATTTTCTATAACTCCCCCCCCCCTTTTTCTCTCTTCTTTATCCATTTGCCTGTCTCCAGCCTGCATTGGAAGACAGGCTTCCCCTTCACTTTCCACTTCCCTTTAGGCTTTTTCCCTCTGCACCTTTGACACCCATGAATCTATACCCCTACCCAGTTCAGTAATAAAGATGTGATGGCCCATTTCTGAGAGATGGACATCAGCTCTGTACAAACTTCCAATTGTTTCCACCAGTTCATTCTTGTCTTATTGCCCCCCCACCCAGCCTCTGAATGCATTTTTCAACCCTTCTATTCAGCTTCCTCTTCCTGGCATTTTCTATTGCTTTGTGCTTATATGCCTGTCTCTGTACCCTTCTTGCCACCATCACCGACCACAGGACTGTCACCCTTGACCACCATCTCCTGATCACTCCCAGGTCACCCTGTATTTTGTTAAAGATGTCCAACCAAGGAAGGGACCCCAAATCATTGCCCCCCAAATGTATAATGATGAGGTCAGGTTCTGGGTTGTGCCTCCACATTTCTTCCATGAGTGGCAAAAATTGCCCCCATCGCATCCCTCTGATGCCTTTCCATAGTAGTCTCACTGCTCGATAATCAAATCCCAGCTGTTTTCTTCTGGCTTTCCCTTCTGCCTGTCTCTGCCCAATATACCTACAAATACCCTATGATCTGTACTTCTTTCTTGTGGTTGCTCCCTATAATAACACAAACAGATGGTTGTAAACTGGTGTTCAGCCAACCCCCCCTTATCTTTTCCCATTTGTCATGCCTTTCCTGTGGAGAGAAAGAAAATACTTGTTATTGATTGATAGTTCTCACTTAACTTATGTAGCAATTTGATGTCCACCTGCCCAAGGTTTTCAACCCGGCTTCTTGTGTCCCCTGGGCTGCCACTTCCAAGGTAGCCCCAATCCAGAAGGGGTGTGAAGAGTACTGACTTGGGTCCATGCCAAGAGCCTGGATACCATTTTTTAAACACCCCTGACACCTGGTGCCCTTTTACTTCCTTGCCATCTGCATGCAGAAACAATATCCCCCCTCCCTGAGGCCTAATCACTTGAAACTCTTGCAATGTCCTCCATGGGCACTTTTCCTTGTCCTTGTGTTGGGCAGGGATACTCGCATCCCTTTTCCTGCTTGATCAGTTTTTGAGCTTCTTAGGAAGATCAAGACATCGGTTTCTATCCATTGCACATCCTTGTCCCGTAAAACCCTCCCAGGGGCTGCTTTTGCTGATCCCACTATTTCCTCTATGAGAAAAGTGCTCCCATGCATGACTGTAAATAGGGCTTTAAATAATACTACTTAATATGCTGAGTGGCACACCTGCGGCAGCACTGCCACCAGCTTCCCCAGTAGGTGTGATGATATGGGCCTCCTCTTATTCTGTCATTTTCCCTTTTCCCTCTGCCACCCCACCATCATATGCTTCATCAGGACTTCCCTGCCCGAGTCCCCCCAACCTCTCACCGTGCTCACCCAACCTATAGCTCCTAGGTGGATTCACATGGAAGCATGTGCTGTCCTTAGTTGCAATCCTGCCACCACAAATTTATCCATCTGCTGCTCTGTGACTGCCCCACTTACCTCCATGCCATGACACCTTCTAAAGGACTGAAATATTCTCCAGGAACTCTTGTAGGCCTTTAGGGTGCTGTCTGCCCAAGAGTTCCTAAAGAGAAACTCCACTCCTTCCAGCCAATCTTCCATAGCTTCTCTAGAATCTTCATCCCCATAGGCTTCACCCTGGGCACTAAGGCCCGGAACCTGTCTATCTGTAGATGGGAGAGGTTGTCAGCCAGGTCATTCTCTATTCCCACAATGTGCCTGGCTCTAAAGCTCATGTTGAGCCTCAAGCTTCGCAACACCAGCTGACGCAGTACCTGAAGGGTCATTTGTGAATTAGACCCCTTGTTATTCAGGACCTGAACCACTGCTTGGTTTTCACACCAAAAAGTAATTCTCTGGTTCCTCAACTCCACCCCCATAGCACTGTCACCACCCAGATGAGAAATATCTCTAGCAAGGTGATATCCCATGTGAGCCCTACCTTTTCCACTCTGCTGGCTATGGTTCTGAAAACCATTTTCCCTTAAAATAGGCTCCCATCCCTAAACCCCCGAGGCATCATTATATAACTCCAAATCTCTGTTATATAACCAATCCTCTTGCCAGAAAGCTATACCATTATATGCATCTAGGAATGGATCCTGCACTTTCAAATCCTCCCTGATTTCCATTCTCAGGTCCACCCAGTGGTGTGGCCCTTGCCAAGTGGTGTGTAAGTGCTTGTCCTGGCCCAATGGCCCTGCAGGCAAAATTCAAGTGGCCCAGCACTTGCTGTATCTTTTGTAGTATCACCCTCCTTTTCTTCATTACTTCTTTTAACAACTCCCTCAGTTTTTGTACTTTTTGCTCTGGCAATCTGAATAATCTGAGCTCTGCATCAATCTTGATTCCCAAGAAGTTTAGGCACCCGCTTGGCCCTTCAGTCTTATCCTCCACCAATGGCACCCCCAGTTTCTTACACATGTCTTCAAAATCTTGTAACATATTCTCTACCACTATCAGTCCTTCCCATTAAACAGAAAATTATCCAAATAATGTGCAACTGCCATGTGGCCATACTTTTGCTGAAAAACCCATTGCAACCATGTACTAAACATTTCAAATGTCATACATGCTATAGAACACCCAATGGGCATGGCTTTGTCAGAATAATACTGGCCCTCTATCTGGAATTCCAATAGATCCCAATCCTCCCTCTGGACTGGCAGTAGCCGGAATGCTGACTCAATGTCCATTTTTGCGAGCCACGCTTCCTTCTTTTCCTTGATTATCCCTACTGCATCTTCCAATGTCCCATATGACACCCTGCTGTCCTCCTCAGCTATATAATCATTAACTGAATCCCTCCCCGGGTACGATAAGTGAGTAATCACTCTGTATTCCCCTGCTTGCTTTTTAGGCACTATCCCCAGAGGAGGCACCCTCAAGTGTTATAATGGTGGCCCCTGGAATGGCATCTCCACCTTGCCAGCTCCCTTTTCTTTTTCAAATTTTTGTCTCAACAATTCTTCCCGCCCATCCATTGTCTTTAAATTTGTGGCCTATGTCCCCTTTCTTTCTTCTTGGTACAATAGATTAAACCCTTCCTCAAAACCCTGATCAGTGCTTCTCTGGTGGCTGTATCCAGATATCCTAACATCCTTCTCTGCACCACTTCTCCCTTTATAGGGGTCCATGCTATGGCAAACCCCACATCCCTCATCCTATTGCTTTGTCCCTTGGTGGTATCCCCTCCACCCAGGATGTCCCCTGCCCCTCCCCATGCTGTCCCAGTGTCCTCCCCTCTGTCCCCCTTGTCCAAAGCAAAATGACTGGCTGGTCTGTCTGCCCCCATGTTATGTTCCCCATAGGACCTGCATTTTGATGCGGGGTGTGTACCCCACATTTTGAGCACACATGATGAAATCTGCAATTTGGGAATGAACAGGATGCTCTGTTATATCCCCAACAACAATTGTGATATTGTTCCCCTCCTCTAGCCCACTCCGCTTCTGATCCTCCAGCCACCATCATCATCTCCCACCAGAAGTCCTTATGCCTTGAATCTCATCAACAATCCACCCCGTAATTAGCCATCCGTGTCCTAAACTTCTCATTGTACTGGAGCCAGTTTGTTCCCCCTGTCATTTTATAGGTATTCCTGATGATTAGGGAATAGGCTAATGGGGAACCCCCATTTCTGGCTTCTTTTCTTGTACTGTTGTGCTGTAGAAGGCAAAACCCAATGCCCATGCCTCCCATGTCTTACCCTTGTATATCGACCCCTTCTGCTCCTCTCCCTTCTTTACTAACACCACTGCTGCTGCCAGCACCTGCTTCCTGAAACCCTATTTCTCTTCATACAGTTCATCTGTTTTCTTATCCACCAGTGCAAATATGCCTATAAACTCCCCCTTCCAGATCTTCTCCTTTGTGCCCAATGGCACATTGTTCCCTATCTGCATGCCTCGTCACATTCCTTTTGCTACCAACCAACCTTTTTTCCTTTTTCAGCTACCACCTGATCTCTCTTCTTTCTCTTGTCTAATTCCCCCAATACTTTCTGTAGCTTCTCTGTTCCATCCCCCATTCCCAATAGTAACTGCTCCACATATTCCTTCATACTACTCTCCACCATCAGCTCACCTGTCCCAGGGTTCAGGCCTCCTGATGGTCCTGGTACTGGGGCCGGTGCCGGTATTGGGATTGATTCTGCCCTATCTGGCAGCATTAGTGGGTCTGGTGTCGGTGCTAGTCTTGCTGGTCCACTCAGCTGTGGGGATGGCACCAGTACTAGTACTGGTAATGGAACTGGGGCTGGAATAGACCAAGGCTGTGGTACTGGAGCTGGCCTGGATTCCTGAATTGGTAGAGGCCCAGGAACAGGTGGCAATGCAACCAGAGTAGGATACGGGCTGGGCATTGGTTCTGGGACTGGTTCTTGTATGACAGGCACAGACCTCAGACTTTTTGGGAAAGGTGCCCACTGAGCTCCCCTAAACTTCCGTCCCTTGCCTTTTCCTCCAGTCCCTGCCCTTTCCTTCCTCTTTGTCCCTTGCCCACCCATCCATTTCCCTTCCCCTTGTTTATCATCCACTGTGTCCAGTACCCAGTTGGCCCTGTCCACCAAATCCATAATAAGTTTCATGGCGTCTGCTTTTAGCACTCTTGACCATCTGGTATCCATGCTGCTGAAACTTGGGACCAAAACACACAGTCTGTCAATGCTCCATCTTCAACATCCTTTCAAGTACTTCCCACTTTTCTTGCTCTGGTGCTGGGCTATTGGACTTCCCCCTCCTCCGCTGCACCGTGCTGTCCCCGTGTGCTCATTATTTTTGTTTGTTTTTTTAAACTGCTTTGTGGCGATCATTGTTCCCCTTCTCTGTGACCACTGAGCCATGCAGTCTCTCTGTTTGCTCCCTTCCTAAAATGGCGGCTACCACACAGTTGTTCTCTTATAAAATGACAGACGCTTGCTTCTAACATGGTGGCCAGTCAGCTGCAACTAAAAACAAGTGGCCACCACGTGTGCCGCTTGCTTGATCCTGGGAGGCCCTCTCCATGGCCCCTCATAGCTCCCCAGCTCTCAGTCCACTCATCCCCTTCATTCTGGCTCAAATTAGTAGGCCCCTAGCCAATTAAGTTAGTCCACAAACAAACTGCCTGGTCTCATTTTTTCCATGGACCCTGTGTGCTTGTATTATGACCCCCCTTTCCCCATGCAGTACCATGTGCCACCCACTGACCCTGCAGTGACTACCCACTCCTCTGCACTCCCCCCGGCCTCATGGCACCATGTCACAGTGTCTGTGCCTTGTGGCGCACTCCCCCTGGGTCTCTCCCCTCAGCTGCTTCTGCATCTTTTACCCAACTCTTGTCCTCATTTTTTTTTTTTTGGCCACCAACCTTTTTGGCCATGTCCCTGCCACCTTCTTCCCCATGGTTACTGCTTCCCAGGCTTCTGCACCTTCTCATTGTGGTGCCTACCCATTCCCCCAGGCCAACCAGCACCCAGCGATCTGCTGGCATGAAAATTTCCCCAGTTCAGTCCAAAACCCCCAGCACACTTTCCCATCTCTCCTGAGGTGCTCAGCATCTCACAGCACTTTTCACCCTCAAGCACCCACAAGCACCATCAAGGCCACCTCTTGGAGTGCCCTCTCTTGCTCCTGCTGTCATCTAAACAAGCACCCAGCAATCGACTGACAAACCACAAGGTGCAAAAAAAGACTCCTTTCTCGGCAAACCACACCTTCTTACAAGTGCCCAGTGATCTGCTGGCTAACCACAAGATGCAAGCAAAAACCTCCTTTCTCTGTAAACCCTGTCTACAGCACTCAGTGATCAACTCGCTCACTCTCTTCCAACTAATCTGCTGCAGGATACCAAATGCTCTCAGTCACAACTTAAATAAAACTTTAGCCCTCTATGAAAAGTAGACCTTTTTGTCACTGAAAATTCTTCTAAGCAGCATCTTATCTTAATTATTTCTTTCTTAAACCAACATGATGCCTTTCACCTAATTCTGTCTGCCTAGGCCTACCTCTAGCTTGCTAACTTTTAAAACCACATAATACACACCAATATATATTTTTTTTAAACTTATCATGAAATTCACTGTAGTGTAACATTTTGTAGCGTAACATTTATTTCAGTATAACCTTTTATAATAGTTATATACATAGATACATAGACAGTGTCGGCAGATAAGGGCCTATGGCCCACCTAGTCTGCCCATTTGAGCTTGTAAGTTCAGTTTGTTTTCCTAGAAGTCTATTTCCCCTTACCCCTGACCTCTAGAATTCCTTTATGTCTATCCCATGCATTCTTAAATCCCGTGATTGTTTCAGCCCCCACCACTTCCTCTGGCAGGGTGTTACACTGGGTGTTTCAGTATAAGCTTTTTACAAAAAGTTTTAGTGTAATTTTTTTATACTATATAAGCAACAGTGTGTTTACTCAAGTACTTAGCAGTCTTGTGATACAGCTGCTTTTAAGACCTAGTTAAATGTCTTGTGATGCTTTTATATTATTTCACAACAGTTAACATCCAAATGTCCTATAATAACACTTATTAGGATAGTATGCTCTTATTAGGATGATGTTTACTTATTAAAGGGAGGTGTGCACACAAAGAACCTTCTGTCAGTGCAGTCAACACTTATGAGATTGTGTAAGAAATGTGACAAACACCTTGTGATGTTATGAAGAAAATACAGCTTATCTATGTTTTGACTGTTATTCACCACACCCTAAGATTAATATGTTATTTTTTTTTATATGATTGGCTTAGAAAGGGGTGTTGAGAGTATTTAAGATAAGAAATCTTTATATAAGCACTGCATAAAATCAAATGAACTAGCACCAAACCAGAAGCAAGAATACATGCATTTGAAGTTGATAGAATCACAGAGAAAATAAACCAGAGGGAAACATTTACTTGGTGTGGCTTGAATTATTTGAAGATAGAAAACACAAAGCAGCTGTCTTTACCTTACAATTGGTGCTGTGACTCAAATGTCTGAAGACAGTCTATATGTTTGCTGACAACATCAAATGAACCAAGAAGGAAGCCACTGCAAGGAATGCCTACCATACCTGAATTAATTACTCACGTATGGAAGGAGATCAGAGAGACAAAAAAGGAAGCTGAGGCGAAGTCAGACATGATTTGCCAGTGAACCTGCTGATGTAAGTATGGATGCCATATTACGTCAATTTTTAGAGACGAACCTTAAAGAAGATCTGTACAGCTCTATTGAAAAGCAGGAAGATGCGTACATATGTTTAGTTAAACAATGTACAGACCATAATGAGAAAAGTAAGTCAGATAAAATCAAGTTAGCTAACATATGTCAAATGTACGTACAGTATCAGTTAGAAATAACTGCTAGGAAGTGCCAGTTGAAGAGAGAAATGTTAGAGAAAGATGATGCTCATACTTGAATATAGCCACATATGTCAAAGAGACTAAGAATAGTGAATGCAAATGAAATGTTTCTCAAAGAGAGGTATGTGGTTTAATGATTAAGAATAACCAATTGGAACAAAATATTAAATTTATTAACAGAGTCAAGCTCAGATTAATGAATTATCCCGGCAGTTACAACAAGCTATAGAGAGATTAGATAACGCTAATCAGGAGCATGCACAAGACATAGCACAGAAAGAGTAAACTTTGTATACATTGCAAGCTGAAGCCCAGGTACAATGCCAAATTTCTTTAGAATTATGGCATCAGGTACAAAAATATAAGCAAATTCCTACCCAACCACAGCACATGACTGTTCCATATGGCTTCTTTGGAAGGTGGATGTACACATCAGAATCAGAGACTGAGTCAGATGACTTTGAGGTAGAAGAAATTATTGCATTATCCAGTAAAAGGAAAATGGCTCCTTTTTTTACAAAGACCAAAGGAGAAGGAAAGAAAGTGCAACATGCTAGAGGAAGTAAGCGTTTAAAAAAGTTACATTGGAAAACAAAAGACAATATGGAAAGAGAAGTTATAAAGTTACATGATGAAGGAAAATAATTTGAGGGTAGGCTAACAGATAAAAAAGACACTGTAACTGCCCATGATAAAGCTCCATTGCAGGAACAAGTAAGAGATCATCGTGCTACATTAGAAAGACATAAAAAAGCTTTGGAAGAGAATGAGGAAGCTAGGGCTCAAACAAAGAAGTTTGAGGAAGCCATGGAAGAAATAGAGGCACATGTAGAGTTATCACAGCATGACCTCACTATCACAGAATCCATACAGTTAGTGGATCAGTTAGGCAAGTGGGAAATGGGCCAGAATCTGGTCCCATACAGCTCTAAACTAAGGACCTTAGTGGCAAATTTTTAATTTGACCAACAAAGATGCCTGCAAAATAATAACATTGTCACTTCCAGCAGTACTATTGCAAAGCTTGCCTGCAAAAATGACAGGAGCACAGGCTAAACCAGAGATTGATGGCAACTGGGCTAATGTTGATGAGATCCAAGCTGCACTACAATCAGTGCACAGTGTCTCTCACACGGACTGGAGAAAGATCTATGAGATCACTTTACAGCCTGGAGAGTCCCCAGTTATGTTCATCAATCATCTGTATGCAGCCTACGCAACATATGGAGGTAAGGCAGACCCTAGCAAGGATAGGGAACCCTTTTTGAGTTTGATTGATCGACAGGCTACTATTGTGCCTGTGTCAGTTTGAATGATTTGTAAACGAGTGGAAAGAGTCTCAGAAAAAGAAGAGTTGCTTATCGATCGGTGGCATATGCAACAGGATGATATTCCATAGAAAGGGAGGGACAAGCGAAAGGTAGATGCTATTGTCAAAACAGAAGGCAAGGGTAGGCTAACCTGCCACAATTGCAATAAAGAAGGCCACTTTAAATGCAATTGTTGGGTTAAAGGTGGAGATATGGAAGGAAAAATGAAGCAAGTCTTAGAGAGGAGATGAGTTAAAAATCAGGAGAATAATGCTAAACCTGGTGTTAAGGCCGACTTACTAAAATGTATTGAAATGTTTAGTAATTTGATTAATACTAAGACAGTTGCAGCAGTTTGACAAGAACCTACTGCCCCTAGTGAGAGTGAAGAAGAAGGTGAGGTTAAGCTTCTCGCTAGAAATGAGAAGAAAAAGAAATGACTGGATAAAACCCTCACCTTCCACATCCTTGGTCAATTACAAGAGGATAGGGAAGGGCATCCAATAATATCAGCAATGGTCAGGGGCTGCCAGACTGTGATATTAGTTGATGCTGGTACTACTGTTAGCATAACAGATAGTGATATGCCTTTAATAACTCATGGAACACGACAAATTAATTTGCAAGGTTTCTCAGGGGGTGTGTTAATAGCATATTTGACAAAGCCCGTTACAGTTCAGAGAGGTGAACAACAATTGAAATGTATGTTTTGGAAATGTAATACACATGAAGGTACCAACATGGGTATGGGCATTCTAGCACAACATGGTTTAGTAGTAGATCCTAGTAACATGATTTTATGAAAAGGAAGCACTGCTAACCCAAGACCGAATTTGGATGACTCATGTAGTGTGTACACAGTAAAGTCATTAAATATTTATCACATGAGTGATTTATGGAAACAAGTGCCACAATGGATAAAATCTGTTGTACAAAGGCATAAATCAATTTGGGCTAAAAATGTTACAGAGTGTGGCAGGGTGTCAAATATGGAAGTCCAGATAGAACGACTGGACCCCTTCCCCAAAAACAATATGCTTTTCCTAAAGAAGCATATGAAGACATATGTGTGATAATGAAACAGTTACAGTCACAAGGGTTCATTAGACTTATATGTTCGACAGTGAACTCCCCTATTTGGCCGGTACATAATGCAAATGGTACCTGGTGTTTAACAGTGGACTATAGGGTGTTGAATAAGGTCACGCCCTTGGTCACCCCCGTGGTATCGAGACTTCCTGACTTAATATCTCGGTTGTCTCCTACTGCTACAATTTACACTGTACTAGATGTGTTAAATGTTTTTTGGTCCATCTCTGTCCATCCTGATAGACAGTATAAATTTGCATTTACTTTTCAGGATAAACAGTACACATTCCAGTGTTTGCCACAAGGCTTTCATCATCGCCCACTTTATTTCACCAATGTTTAGTGGAACTATTGGATTTTTCAGTACCTGAAGCAATAATACAATACGTTGAGGACATTTTATTGCACACTGATTCATACCAAGAGCATGTTAGTTTATTGAATGGGTTGCTAACAGTTTTAGGTAAAGAAGGGTTAAAAATGAACTCTAGCAAAGCACAAATTGGTTAGTCATAAGTTACGTTTTTGGGAATATGTATTAACAAAGAAGGACGAACTGTTGATCCTGATAAAAATCAGGTAATCCAAACACTGTCAAGACCCAAGACAAAAACAGCATTACGACAGTTCTTGGGCATGGTCAGATTCTGCAGAGATTTTATTGAAGTCTTCTCATATATGGCAAAACCTATGTATAATCTCCTAAAGGGAGGAAAGGAAATTGATATCCACAGTTGGGAACCAGAACATCAGATAGCTTTTCTGGCTCTAAAGCAAGCACTAATGACAGCTCCGACTCTCATTAGTCCTTCTAAATCCTCTGATTTTGTGATAGAGGTACACGCCACAGATCAGGTAATCAATGCAGTACTATTACAAAAGAGAACAGGGACTTTACGTCCTTTGGGAAATTTTTCTCATGTATTAACACCTCTGGAAGAAACATATAAAGAATGTGTAAAACATTTGTTAGCTGTATATTGGGCTATACAAGCCACAAAACATATTGTGGGATTTAACAGAATTATCCTGCAAATGTCTCACACTCCTGTGAAGTTTTTATTGAAAAGGGATGTGAGAGGTGTGTTGTCCCAGCAATTGGTTAAATGGGCTTTAGCTCTATAAGGGAAAAATATCACGATAGAAAAATGTACCTCACCTATGTTAGTTAAATTAATGACATGTGAGGAAGAGGCACATGATTGTGGAACTGTAATGAGAAATTATTTTAAACCCATATTTTCTGCAGAACCAACTACTGAAGCAAGACATGTTTATGTAGATGGCTCTCGCTTTTGGGAAGATGGACATTTCCACACAGGATATGCCATATGGACACCGAGTACTAATCAAGAAATATTAGTATGATGTCCATCATCATTTTCTGCCCCTTAAGCAGAATTAGAGGCAGTCTGTGGAGCTATTATGGCTTACCCTCAGGAGGCTGTTAATATCTTCTCAGCCTGTGCTTTTGTAGTGAATTCCTTATTAGACATTTTGCCGATTTGGACTAAAAAAGCAATGCGGACTGCATGTACAGAACCTGTCGCATTTGCTCCCATATTACAACATATATGGGACATAAGAGCTCAGAAAACTTTGAGAATAGCAATTTGTAAAGTAAGGGCTCACCAAAAGAATCCAAAGGATATCCATGAGTTAAATAATAACTTTGTGGATAATCTTGCTTAAGTTGCAGCCAAACAAACAAACAAACGTATGGGTAGACCCTCTAGAAGGTGACTCTACAAAATTGTGGAAGATGGACAAATTTGACAAACACCATATTAAATAAATAGCTGCCATCTCACAAGTCCCAAGTTTGGGGTGTAACCAAGATACAGATGCTTAGATAGTGGGTTGTCAGAACCAATGAAAAGATACCGGACAGTGTGCAACCAAACATGTTACTGTATGGAAAGATATGGTAGTATGGTAACGACAACCTGGGTTTACAGTAGGAAGTGGATACCGCCCACTTCATTTAGAAAATATATTATCATGGATAATCATTGAATTGGAGGTCATTGTGGATGCCACAAAACTTGTAAAATGTTGGCACAAAAATATTGGTGGCCAAAAATGGGAAAAGATGTCTCATCTGTGCACAGATGAATCTCCAGTACCTGGTAAGAGGGTTCCATTAGGGCATATACCTCTGGCGGACGGTCCTTGGTCCAGCTTGCAAATTGATTATGTGGAGCCCTTACCTACTGCAAAAGGGGGCTTCCAATATTTACTAGTCATTATTGACATATTTTTCAAATGGGTAGAAGCATTGCCCATAGGAAATGATAGTGCTACAGCTACTGCAAAGGTGCTGTGGGAACAGGTGTTTTCACAATGGGGTTTTCCCAGAATACTTGAAAGTAATAGAGGAACTCACTTTACAGAGAAAGTACTGACAGCTTTGTGTGATATTTTGGAGATCACTCAACACTTGTATTTACCCTACCTTACACAATCTTCAGGAATGGAAGAAAGGTTAAATCGCACTCTGAAAAATGCACTGAAAAAGGCAGTGTTAGATACTGACAAAGGGTGGGTGATGCACTTACCAGGAATCCTAATGGGTATTAGAGGTACTGAAAACAAGAATACTGGCTATAGCCCATATCAATTGATGACTGGACAAGATATGCAGCTGTATTATCCTTCAGATCCAGATCTATCAACACCAGTGTTGGACTGCATCAGAATTGATGAATTCTTACAACAGCTGCAAAAACAGTTAGCTGTTTATTTACCCAATGCTGCCAAAAATATGGCACAGATTCATTGGAAAAATGAACGAAGGCATGACGAAAAGGTGATACCGCCCATTAAAAGGTGTCATTACATCATGGTGAAAAATTTTGGCCAAAAGGAGCCCTAGGACACTAATTAGATGGGACCCTATGAGGCCATTGATGTTTTGGGACCATGGGTCATACAGGTCCGACAAATTCGACAAGGGTCTAGAGAGACCAAATGGGTCCATGTGGACCAATGTAAATTGTATCAGCCTTTAAATGATGACAATTGATACTGCTCTGTTTTTCCCCATAGATGAAGTCCAATGATATACCCTGTACTTAGACTGAGCAGTACTTTACTGATCCTGGCCACTTCTGACAGATACGATGGTGGGTGCCCAGGGCACATATGGAACAGTTTATATATCAGAGCATATACCAATCATTCTGCATGGGGTATCCCAGTGTTGTTAGGAGAATGACATGAACACACTGGATATCTTCTTGTGAAATGGTACTGTATTTGTTATGGACAATGACAAAATGCGACATGGGGATGCACACCAGAAACCTGGCCTGGCACGGCAACGTGTGCTGTGAACACGACAACCCAGAAAGGAATCTATATCCACTCCACTTTGGGGGAATACTACGAATTTGACAAAAGAAAAACAAGATTTATTTCAAATACAGTTAAAGGACATGTTACATTATCCATCCAATATTATGTTGTTAAATGCATCTTATAAAGGTTCAAGACATAATATGTGGCATTTTTATATAATACATCTATTGTAGTGAACTATACAGTAGGGTTAAAGCAATTTTTCACAGTATTGCCATTAGCAAATGAATATCCTTTGTTAACTTACAGTAACTACATACGGTGGCCAGGTATGGCATGTAATGTTAGTCAAACAGTATGGCGAAATTTTGCTGCATGGGATATAGTATACCAAAAACAAGGTATATCAGGGCAAAAAGTCATGACCCCATCAGATGGTATTAATTTGAACCAAAATACATATCCTTTGTATTATCCATGTAAATAAGAATATTATAATGTGTTGCTGCATTTGCCTTTTCCATGATTACCACTTCAATGTAAATATTGGGCTTCGGTAATTGTATGGCAACATTATTATAATAATACTTTAAATCGATACCATGATAGACACAAAATGTGGTCATTTCAAATCCTGACAGAAGCAACACCAGGCTTATTTCATCATAAAAGGGATGTGTGGGTCTGGTTAGGCTCAGGAGTGGGAACTGCAAATGGTATTGATTCTATGGTTTTAAAGGGCCATATTCGTTCTTTAGAGATGACTTTAAAAGAAATGGCTACTAGACCATTATCAACTACTATAAAATTAGCTGCTGATAATGAAGAAATTAATTGATTTGCATTTAGAGAAGCATTACAAAATGTTAAAATTATTGCTCAGATAGCAGCCTGTTTTTATAACTCACTTTCTAATATGTCTAGAGAAAGTTATATAGAATGGGCTTGCTCTCAATTAGCTGCTGAAGCATATGCATATCTAGACAATGAGTTAAATAAAATTGAGACCAATAGGTTACCTTTAGAAATAGGTGAGAACAATGTAACTAGATTATTGGATCATCACACTGTATTCGTACCACCCTTAGCTATGATAAAAGTATGGAATTCACTAAATCAATATGCAGATGTGCTGTGACATGTGATTCCCACACTAGTAATAATACCTGTATGTTTTGAACCACTGAAAATATTGTGGCAAATCAGTAATTTGGGAGTATTAATACATGACCAGATCATGAGACTCAAAATACCAGGTGACACTATTATCCCAGTACACAATAAATATGTTGTCTTACCTAAGCAACAATATGTACAAGAACATAAAACCTTAATATGTGGGGAAGAGAAATCAATTGCCCCATGGTTTTCTGAACAATGTAAATTTACCTTAACATCTGCTAATGAATTCTGCCAAGCTATGAGATCATCATATATCCCTATTATATCCTGGTGGGATTGGGGATCTGCTGTTTTGGGTACTAGTCCAACCCTTGTAGTGGTGGGTTGCGGTATTGCAGTAGTATGTGTTCTTATTATTGTACAATTGTTATTATACTGTAAAATGAAACACATGGTTCGACAAATACAAATGTTACAATAGAAACATCGTCTTGTGTGATCTCCAGTTATAAAAAGTCACATGGGGGGATTGTAGTGTAACATTTTGTAGTGTAACATTTATTTCAGTTTAACTGTTTATAATAGTTAGACTGAGGCCCAGATATTCAAAAGGGTAGCGCATGATTCAACAGTGTTATGCCATGCACAACCCACTGATGTACCCCGGTGTGATATTCAAATGGGAATTGTGCCTGGTACAAATCCCGATGCACTGGAGCTCATCAGTAATGTATGCGGCGCAGGTGGGGGGGGCATGCCCATGCATACTCTGCACATCCCGATATTCAGCCCGGGATGTGCTGAGTCCATGCATGCATAACCCCTACTTGGCCCACACACAGTTGATCAAAAAAAAAAAGGAACAACGTCTGGCCACCCACAGGTGAGCTGCCAAATTGCAGGGTGCAACACAGCAGCTGCCACCTGTGGGTGGCCACCCAAGCTCTGGCTACACCTGGCGGCACCCCCCATCCCTGATTGTGGGCATATATACAAATATGACCCTCCAAAATCCCTGGTGGTCCAGTGAACCACTGTCAGCCTGATCGCAGGCATTTGCATAATAAAACTACGTCCAATATCCCTGGTGGTCAAGTGGACCGCTTGCAGCCCGATCGCAGACTTAAGTATGAATAAAATAAAGTCCAATATCTCTGGTGGTTCAGTGGACTGCTCACAGCCTGATCACGGGCATTTGCATAATAAAACTATGTCCAATATCCCTGGTGGTCCAGTGGACACCCCTCCCCACCTGCCCACTGAGCCCCACCGCCCCGCTCCCCCCGGTCAGCGGTGGGCGGCAGCACCCCACCCACCTGCTGCCCTGCTGCCCACTGACTGACACCATTGGTAGGGCTGTACACCAATTGGTCTACAGCATGAACCAGTGGGCATGCAGTCCCTTAACAGACTATACATTCCAGATATGTGAATGGATCCATTCACATATCTGAATGTTTAATACGGTATATTGCATGCCCATTGGCTCATGCTGTGGACCAATGGGCATACAGCCCTACTTACGGTGTCAGTCAGCGGGTGGCGGGTGGCAGGCGGTGGGTGCTGTCACCAGCGTGACCGGGGGGGGGCAGTGGGGCTCAGTGGGTGGGTGGGAAGCGGGTCAACTGGACCACCAGGATATTGGATGTAGTTTTATTATACAAATGCCTGCAATTGGGCTGTGAGCAGTCCACTGGACCACCAGGGATATAGGACACTATTTTATTTTACAAATGCCTGTGATCGGGCTGTGGGGCACATTGCCGCGCTGTGCAGGGAGCATCAGTCTCTGAAGGCTGCTGCCTGGCAGGGCGCTAGGCACAAGTCACCGGGGATCAGTGCACCTGCTTGCAAATGGGGCCATAATGACATGCAAATGGCCCCATTTCCACCTTGCATACATTATGACCCCATTTGCATGTGCACTTTTGAATATCGCTGTTGCTGCACATTGCGCAATGGAACTTGTGCTAGCGCATCCCCATATTCCACTCTGGCCACTTGCACTGGTGCAGTGCCACTGTGCCATGTACACTGCAGGTGGCCAGGGTGTGATATTCAATGATGCTGTGCCATGGCCCAGTTCCTTTGAATATCGTCCAGCCAACACACCTGGGTAGCTAAGTTGTGCTGTGCCCAGGCTTGCGCCACAGCATGGCGCAGTTTGAATATCTTGGCCTGAGTGTTTCAGTATAAGCTTTTTACAAAATGCTTCAGTGTAATTTCTTATACTATATAACCAAAAATGGGTTTACTCAAGTAGTTAGCTGTCTTGTGATACAACTGCTCCCAATACCTAGTTAAATGTCTTGTGATGCTTTTATATTATTTCACAAGAGATAACATCCAAATGCCCTATAATAACATTTATTGGGATAGTATGCCCTTATTAGGATGATGTTTATCTATTAAAGGGAGGTGTGTACACAAAGAATCTTCTATCAGTGCAGTCAACACTTATAAGATTGTGTAAGAAATGTGATAAACACCTTGTGATGTTATGAAGAAAATACAGTTTATCTAAATTTTGACTGTTATTCACCACACCCTAAGATTAATGTTTTATTTTGTTATATGATTGGTTTAGAAAGGGGTGTTGGTAGTATTTAAGATAAGAAATCTTTATATAAGCACTGTATAAAATTAAATAAGCTAGCACCAAACCAAAAGCAAAAATACATGTATTTAAAGTTGATAAAATAGCAGAAAATATAAACCAAAAAAAACCATTTACTTGGTGTGGCTTAAATTATTTAAAGATAAAAAACACAACACAGTTGTCTTTACCTTACATTCCCTTACCAATCTGACTCAAACAAACATCAGGAACTCTCCGACTGATGTGCTAGATAAGTTAAATTCTCTATCTAGCAGCAAATGAGGGAGAGCTCCCTCTCGTGGCCCTTTTTGAATCCCCCAGTTGCCCCTGCACCCTCTTTTTCTCTCAACCCCTTTATCTCTGTAATCCACCTATCCCCTGCTTCACCTCCCTGCCCCAACCCCACCCCCTGGCTCTGAGGTCATTCCTTCTGAACCCCTTCCCTTGCTTTTTGGCTCCTCCCCTCTTTATGACCTCACTCCTCCTGACCCTTCCCCTTCATCTCCTTAACCTTGCCACCTTTCTACTCTTTTCTTCTGGATCCCTGGGCCTGGAACAAAGGGGAACTGCCCCTTTGTGACAACCCTTCTTGTTTAAAATGGAGTAGGAATGTGGTTTGATTAAGGCCTAAGTGTATGTATTATGTTTATTTTTATTAAAACAGATACACCTTTAGTAACTGTTCTGAGATGTGGGAGAGGTACAGGGCAGGGCAGTATGTGTTATTAAAAATTACAAAAGAAGCCCACAGGGCTACATATAGCATAAAAGTTCAGTAGATGTGACAAAACATAGATCTGTCAAGACAACTCTATGCCTTCATGTCTAGAGAGAGGGTAATGGTATTACACGGTAGGTTGGGGGTAACCCCCTTATAATCACCATTTTTTATTTGCATGCTTTATGTAGCTAATGTCAGTTCTCTATCACTCTCCCCTTTGATCTTTCATTTGCTGTTACTATTACCCTCTTTCCCCTTAATAATTCTGCTGGCATAAATCATAATGATGATTTTATTCTTTAAATAGAAGAGTTCAGTCTGTGCTATGCTAACCAAAAATCTGGACAGTGTTTCAGTTTACTCAATTATAGGCAATTTTCTCTTCCTCCACACTTGTTTGTCTGTCACCCTGTGGTCCTCTAAATAGACAAACAAAATCTGTTCAAATGAACCACTACCCCACCCACACACACATTCTATGTGAAGTAGGAACATTATGACAGTTACTGTTACCCTGTGATCACATTTGAAAATTCCTCTGAAGTCTTATTTAGCTATTTTCCTATAACAGAACAAAACTTGGTACCTTATATATGGCATTTTTTCTCCTTTTAATATATGTAGCAAGTTCAATGACATAGACCAATGCTGTATCTGTGATATACTGCAGTTCAGAGACACAGCTGATAATTCAAAGAAACCACTGGTATGAATCATCAATGAAAAATAGAAATTACCTCTAACTCTGGTGCTATGATGATGATTGTTTGACTCCATGCACTTGCTAAAATCACATGAAAAATGAAAGCTTTTATTTCATCTTGCAGTAGATGTGGTATGGGGGTTCATGACAATTCGCTCCTAACAATTCACTCCCGACAGATTCACACCTAACAATACGCTCCCTCGCAAACTCAGTCCCTTATAAACCTGCTCTCTATCAGTGTGCTTCTGCATCTCAGCTCAGTGAATACATAAATACATATGAGCTAGGCAAAGATTATGTGCTTTATTTAAATTGACAAGGTAGCCACACCACATCACAACACTACATCACAGTAATCACTGTAAGCCCTGTAAGCACTGGCAAGTTATTACAACCAGCACCAGTCACTGTAAGCACCAGTCGAGTAACTGTAATGAACCACATCAGCAACTTTATACAATCAGTGATATCTATAAAGCTGATGATCTGCAAATGCATGTTTCCTTTGTTGTCCTTTGTTCTGTGCTCCCCAAAATGACTGGCTATTTTATTATCTTGGAGCAGCAGAAGAGAAAGCATGTAGATGACCATAACTATATCTACAATCATCACAAGTGGGGCTAGGAGGGCAAGGTGATTTGGCAATGTGAACATGCCATTAAAAAACCAAAGTGGTGCAATTCTGGAATCCACATTACATGTTAACGATGACCTGACAATAATACACAGGTTTTCTTAGCACACACATGCTCCAGACACTAGTGCTGTCAAAAAAGTGCAAGCTGTAACTATTGCCAAGCAGAGGGCTTTGGCAACCCAAGACACCACCGTACAGGTTTTAATTTAGGCAAATGAACATGTATCCCTTGCTGTAAAAAGGCAAAATAATTGATAAAAACCTTAAGAGAACAATACAACTTGTGTGAGTTCATGGGGCACCACCAAATCCTAAAGACCTGTTGGAAGTTATTATTCCTGCTTCTGATAAGACATACAAGCCTGACTAAGGGAATGCAACAGTAACTTTTTTTGTTCAATGATAGGGGTCCTGGCCATGACAGAATTTTAATCTTTGGCACAGAAAGCAACCTTAAATATCTTGATCATGCCGAGTATTGGTATATGGATGGAACTTTTAGTGTACCACCACTGCTCTTCCAACAGATGCATGTCATTATGGGTGTGTGGTTTGGGAACATGCAACCCACAATCTATGCCTCTTTGCCAGGGAAAAGAAGGAAAACGTGAGAGAATATTTAATGTGCTAAAAACCATTAATCCCAACCTTAGTCATGAAGTAGTGATGACTGACTTTGAAAGAGCCACAATCAATGCATTCAAGTAAGTATTCCCACATGATAGACAAGTTTTTTTTTTCACTTCACACAGTGTGTGTACTGGAAAATTCAGACTGAAGGATTGGCTGTCAGAAATGGACAAGATCCTGAATTTGCAATGAAGTGTAAATATCTGCCTGCCCTTGCATTTTATCCCCCAGGCCAAGTTGTTGCCAGATATGAGGAAATAACTGAGGCACAGAATGTTTCCCTCAAGACTGGAGCCCATAGTCAACTATTTTGAGGATGTGTGTATAGACAGGCACAACAGAAGGGGGAATGGTTGCAGAGAGCCACATTATCACATTGCATTATGGAACCACTGTGAAAATGTGAAGGATGGAAGAGACAAAACAAATAATGTGGTGAAGGACTTCCATCGAAGGATGCAGAGCATTCTATGCATGGTTCATCCCACCATATAGAAGTTTATTAATGGGCTCCTTGGAGTTTAAACAAAGAGACTCTGAGGTTAACCAACTCATAGCAGGAAATGCACCCCTTGGGTCCAGACATGTGTCGCAGGACAATGTTGAGAGACTAGCATACTGTATATTTTAGAGAAATGCGCTGACCAAATGATGGAAGAATTCTTGTATAGTGTGGCACATAGTTTTGAATATTAATGCCAACCACATGTGTTTTTAACTTTGTGGCTTCCTTTTATTAATCTCACTGTTAAAAAGCTAACAGAATACTGGGCTGTATATGGAACACTATTAAGAGTAGAGAGCTGGAGATTATCGCTCCCTTATATACAAGTCTGGTGAGACCACACATGGAGTATTGTTCTCAGTTCTGTACACCACAAAAAATCAGGGAAAAGAAACTCATTGAGAAAGTTCAAAGAAAAGCTATGAAGAAGATCAAAAATATGCAACACCTTAGCTGTCCCAAAAGATTAACATAATTGGGTCTCTATTCTATGGAATACAGAAGAGGGGACTTCTGTCTCACGTAGAAAAGCATTAAGGGAGTAGGAACTGAAGGAAACAATAAGGCTAGTTATTCATAAAACCTCAAAACAAAAACAAGATCACATGACTATAAGGTAATTGGAGAAAAAAATAAGACTTAGAGGCAAGTGGTTTACTCAGTGAATAGTTACACCCCAGAATACGCTGCCTCAGCATGTAGTTGAAAGTAATAAAATGACAACCTTTAACAGTAGATTAGATGCATATATTGGATCCAAGAAACAGCAGTACCATCTCTAATGAACAGAGGTGGCAAGTTCATAATAGGCACAAGCCTTCTGAACTTGTAAATAACCTATGACCCTATAATAAAGTCTGACATTTTAATTCAAACCAGCAATTGTGCACCCCCCCCCGAACCATACTGACCAGGCAAGATGTGTGCACAACTTCCTTACACAGAATATACTGAGACTTAGCTCCCTGACAGCCCATCAGGTAAGTGCTTATGCATAGATTTGTATGAAATGCGTCTCTTACCTTGCATTGGTAAATTTCAACTTAAGTAAATGTCAATGTAAGTAATGCTCTAGTTTGATATTTGTGGTCTATTTCAGTAAGCAAGTTCACATCCAAGTGGGAGTGAATTAGCAGGGGAAGGATTGTCATAGGAGTGTAATGACATTGGAGCCAATTGTCGGGAGCAAGTTTATCAGGAGCATATTGTTATGAGCAAATTATCATGCTCGTGTGGTATGCATAGCTGTACAACTCAATTCAGGTGCAAAGCAAGTGACAGACTGATGCGATCAGGGAGTTGAGAATTGCTCACTTCTTATAACCCTCCTATTACTCATATATTGCAAGGTGGTTCAGCTGACTCAAATTTTGTGATCATATGCAGACTCACACTTCACTAATATAGAAACTTTTGGTCTAAATTCAGAGGGGTTTTTTTAATAAAAAAGCAAACTGTGAATGGGAGCTTCTTGTGCTACCGCTGCACACTCAAGCTACCTTCCCCCCCTCACCATCAACCCAGTCAGTGATCAGCTGCAGTGGGCAAGACAGCTCATGACATGTCAGATACTCTCACACTCAGCACTCTATGGGCTTGAGTTGTTGCTACTGCCCTCCCTCCCCAACACAACATCCACATTAATGATAGCATATTGAATTAATAAATATTAATATGTGAGCTCCATGGACTGACTAAAAATACAGCAGACTATTACTGCAGTCCAGCTGTCATTTAAACTGATCTAAACCAGCCCTTTCACATTATGCTACTCAGTTGGGTGAGAGTGGAAATGTGGAGGTGGGGTGGTTAGTCAGATGTCAGTGCAGCAGTGAGTTAGTACACTTCATTATACTTCATGAAACTGGTGCCAAGTGCCAGCATCCAGGAGATTCACTGAGGTAAAGTAAGAACTCTGTTAGGGTATGGGGGCACTGCACACTTATACTATGTCTGAGTGGGTGTGACAGTTTTTATTCGCACACTGGGAAGATAGCAAATGTACAGTGCTGATGTACAGTATTCTAGATCTAGCTGCCACAGTTCTACTAGCTACTTCTGCTCAGTAGTACTGCTGGGTTCCAAAAGTGCCTGGCACTTGTTTCTTGGTATTCTGACAAGGCTATGTAAGGATAAATTATTTTGCGGAGAAGGGAGCCAAGCACCATTAATCATATAAAGCACCATAGTAATGCTGCAAACACAACTGCTCACAATTCAGTGATTTGCATTTTGCATTAACATGCTCCCTGCCAGTGAACATTCATCCTACCCCCTCCCAACAACCACACACTGGAACAACATTATTCCCCCAAACTGGAAGATTCAATTAGCAGTGAGAGCAAAAGGACATTATAAGAGCTAGTCCATCAGACTTGAGCATATACTGAATCTTTTATCAAGCACAGAAAGATAATACATTATAGAAAAGGGTTCTCTTAGAAAAGGGAACCCTCTGTAACAATGTATGTGTTACCTGTGATTTGCAACTTACAATCTAAAAATGTGTTACTGTTTCAAACATCATAGAGAACCATTTGCTACAATGTCTTTCCTTGCTGTGTCTGATACAACATACAGCCTGAGTGCATTCACCCAGTTCATTTATGCAGTAGTTGAGAGCCGCCTCTTTTTCTCTATGATTTTGAACTCTGAAACCAGGCACCAGCATGCTCAGTGCATACCTGTTTATTCTCACTTAGACTACAGCTGTAATGTGACTGACACATAAGGCACTTTGTTCTGTGTGAAACTCATCTGTGATCTGGGTTCCACTCTTGCCATTTCAACCTAAATGATGTATTTTGGCTTCTCTTTGTATTCTAATATTCACGGGTCATATTTATCCTATCATAAATGAAGAATGATGATAATCTCTCACATGTTTTAATAAGTAGTGTTTCCTATTATTGGTTATTTTAGTCAGTTGTACTATGATTTGACTCTTCTCTTGCAGTTTTTTCATATGTGTGTGTGTGTAATTGATCTTTTGCATGAACATTTATACAGTTTGAAGTTGTCTTAATTTATTGGGGTGCAACTGAGTCTGCAATGAAAATGGTTCTCGGCATGTATAGATAGGCATGCATAGAATTCATTTGTCAGTCTTTTTATTTCTGTACTGCTTTATCCATGCTAAAAGGTAAAGATTAAAGTTGTCAATTATGTTATTTTGGACCTTTTACAACATTAGATAAGCAAATGAGAGAGGGAATTTTAATATCGTAACATGATAAAGACATACAGTATGTAATATGTTTAAATATTGTCTTTGTTCTCTGAGACTGCCTCCATTGGGGGTGGGTAGTGGAAGCTGAAAACAAAGAAAGACAGTGGTGGGCATACTATAGGTTGCAGGAGAATCACTGAAGTGTGTTGCATATCTCTGCAGTGCCTAGCTGTACTTCAGAATTGCAGTGCAGATTGACACTGATGGGAAACACGACACATGGCAGCAGCCCTCCTGCAACCTGTGCCCACTGCTGTCTTTCTTTGTTTTCATTCACCCCCCCCCCCATGGAGGCAGCCTCAGAGAACATGCTTAATATTAAAATATATGTGCTATATATCTTTTGTACCACTTAGTTGACAGAAATCAAAGACTGTGATAAAACAGTAAGTTATAGTTATAGAGACTCCATACATGAGAAAATGCAATACAAAAGAGTCATTTTGCACTCTCTAGTCCACAGATAAAACTGTATAATAAAATGTATTTGCTACTAGTGTCAGATTTCAGTTAGAGCCATAAATACAATCATTATTTTAAATCAATTTCATGCAGTCATAGTGAATGTTATTAATAAGTCAGTACACTGTCATCACAGTTCATTTAAACACTACTAGCCTGACTTTTCCCAGTATGGTCAGTCACTAGCATATTAGAAATATTGTGCAACAGTGAAAGTTATACAAGTGGATAGTGATGGCCATTAATCTGATAAATGTCTACTGCTTACTCCATATTTGTGATTGGAACTGCTTCTAGCCTCACATTTGCATAACTCACCACACTGGCATTTTATTTGTGTTCTATATACAGTACAAGAATGGAGCATACATAAAACCCATGGGGCCCAATTCTAGAAGGGTTACACCAAGCATAACAGCAGTTGCGCCAAGCAGAATGGCACATGTAGCAACTTATGCCAGCAGTTACAACATGCGCGATTCTTCAAAGTGAACTGCGACATGTCGTAGGTCACTTGTGCAAAACAGCAGTTATGCTGCATAAACTCCCTGTGACATGGCACTAGGGGGTTTATGGCAGCAGTTGCACCCCATTCTAGAAGGGCAGCCACAACGCACCCACATCGGGATTCTACAAGAACTCCCAGAGAAGATCTGGCAATGTAAGTTATACCAGCATTAGCTGGTGTAACTTAAAAATGCCCCTGGGGGTCCTGTAGACCCATTGGCTGTCCAGTAGGTAGTGCACAGTTTCCTTCCCCCTATGCCCAGCACACCCCAGTGGGGCCCACAGAGCTAACCATACCCCCAGCCCTCAAAACAGCCATTGGCAGAAGCCCCACAGGGCAGCACTGGCATCCCCCCACCCATGCCCTGACCCACGAGTTGCCTGCTACATATGCACCAATAATCCATCTCTGGCAGTCTAGTACCCCCCTCCCCAAACTGTACATGTCCATAATATTAAATAATTCCCACTTCTCAGAAATTAATTTCTGAGCATGTCTGTGCAGTAGTGCTAATACAGCACTCAGTCAGTGGCTGGCCATGGAGGTGAGAGGTGGGCTGTGCCAGTTGCTGACTGGGGACAGGTGGGGGGTGCTGGGTGGGCTAGCATGGCTGGGTGGGGGGTAGGAGTCACTAGACTACCAGGGAATCAGGAATTATTTTATATCATGGACATGTACAGTTCAGGGGGGGCACTAAACTACCAGGGAATTGGGAATTATTTTATATTATGGACATATACAGTTTGGGGTGCACTAGACTACCAGGGACTCGGGAATCCAGTGTTATTGTATGGTTGGGGGCACTGGACTACCAGGGCAGGTGACTTGCTGCATATGCGGTGGGTGACCTGGGGGGTCAGGGCATGGGTGGGGGGTGTACTTGCGACCTGCGTCAGCGGGTTGCGACATGCTGGCCAGGTATGCTGTCTGTGCAGTGTACCTTGCTACATGTCGCAGATCACAAGACTTTGCTGCGAAGACCCTGCCCCTTCTAGAATTGGGTGCAGGGTGAATGTCATGGTTGAGGGTGGCACAAGTTGTGTTCGGTGGCAACCTGTGCCACCCTTCTAGAATTGGGCCCATGATCTTTATCACAAATGCAATATAATTTACATCTGTACGTCTGTGAGATAATTTTCATTTTGATATTCTGCACTGCAGTTTCAAATGGCTCAAAGGTTCAAAATCATTTTGTTGTTCAGTGACAAGCTTCTACAAAGTACTGTCCATAATATAAGTTTGCATAAGATTATGTAGGTAAAATATTGACAATATTTAAATATCAGCATATAAAATAATTGAAAAAGTTATTCAATTGCAACATTAAAAGATCTCCTGTTAAGTATAGATAGTCCCTCAGATATAATATGCATAAATATATATTAACTTACTAAACAGACCTTTTATGTTATAATATAATACTTTCATGGACACTGTAGTTAATTATGCCAAAAGTTGCAGTATTTTTATATGCAATTCTTATTTTGTATAGAAACAAGCATTCTTATCCGAGGAACTGAATGTTACATAATTCATAAGCGCACAGTGGCCAGAAAACCACAGAGTTTACCTATGACCATACAATTAGAGGAATTTTGTAAAAATTGAATGATTTGGTCAGGGAGGATTCAAAATAGCCCAGGAGAGATCCAAGCCATTCACTTCTCCTTTTTGAATATAGGGAGTGCAGTAATAAAGCAAGTTTCAAGTCATCTTCACATTAGAGATCACATCTACAGTATGAACTCGAGGTATCAGGTCTCTTATGATTAAAATGTATATAATTAGCATTGTATAATTCCATCTTAAATCTTGCAAGTGATCACCTTCTCTGGGAATCAGACAAAGAAATTAGGTACGGCTCCAAACTGGTGTGCAGTTTTAATTGTCATCAACAATTTTTTTAACTTTGTGAGTCTTTGGAAGTCTATCACTATTGCAGTGTCCCTGACCCTTTTTTTGATATGATAAATAACATCCTCCCTGGATTGAGGTAAATTTCAAATACAAAGTTACCTAGTCCCAGAGGGAATAGACTTTATAATAAATTGAGTAGAGGGGAATATGAATCCCCTTATTGAATAAACTATTTCCTCCTCTAAACAATTTCTTGGTATTTGAAACTCGGGAAGCTGAAAAAGAGCAAGCAAGAATATCAATTGTATCTCTAGGTTCAAAGTCTCTAATGAATACTAACCTACCTTTAATCTCAATATTTCAGTGAGAACTGATTGCAAAATGATAAGCAAATGATGATACAGTTTATTTCAAATAATTTCCAGTGTTTTAGTATCCATAATAGCCCATATTTCTGTGGCTTAAAGAATACTTGTCTTGATTTTGGCAGTAATTAGTTTTAGTGCACCAGATACTGAACCTCCCTTTGACCATAAATTAAAGCTTTTAGATGTGTTAGTAGCTACTTCCATTTTTGCTTGTTGATACAAAGAGTGACTTTTCCATTGAAAGTTTTCCACATATCTAACTCCTAAGTAATCGTAACATTTGTCTCTTTTAATCTTCTGCTTGTTAATAAAAAGATTAGGTTTTTTTTACATTTCATAGGTTTCATAGGTGAATACAGAGCTATGTAGACAATAGTCCTTTTGCTCGCCAGTTTATCAATACCCCTGGATCTTATGTTTAATTAGGAAACAATCCAATCTGTTCTTAAAAATATTCATAGTGTCACTAGCTACCACCTCTAATGGTAGTTTATTCCAGATGTTAGTTACTTTCAATGTGAGCCAAGATTTCCTTTTATTTGTTTTGGGACAATCCACTAACAGTTGTAGAGGGTGTGCCCTAGTATTGCATAGTGATTCCCTGAATCTCAATCCCAAATGTTCCCATAAATCAGGATCAATAGTTGATTTATAAATCAAGCACATGTCCCCTCTTAATTGCCTAAACTCCAAGGAGTATAATCCCAGAGTATTTAACCTCCTTTGGTAATCTTGTCCTTTTACCTCCTGTATGTGGTGAGTAGCTCTCCGCTGGACTTTTTCCAGTGCAACTATCTCAGCTCTTCCACTAGGTGACCAAAATTGTGCACAGTAATCCAAGTGCGGCCTCACTAAGGATGTATAGAGAGGTGACAGGACTTCCCTGCTTCTAGATGTAATGTGCTTATTTATGCAGTGCAATATACTACTTGATTTCTTAATAACTGAGTTACAATGTGTTTTGAATGAAAGGTCATTTGTAACCATAATGCCCAGGTCACTCTGTTGCTCCACGATACTCAGTATTTGTCCTCCAAGTGTATAAGATAAATGTTTATTTGCTCTCCCGAAATGCATAACACAGCATTTATCCACGTTAAATAACATTTTTTTATCTGATGCCCAGATTTCCAATGCATATAATGCTTCCTGTAATCTTGTGGCATCATCTTGGTTATTTATGGGATACCCTACCCTGGAGTCGTCAGCAAACTTTGAAACCCAAACTCCATTATTGACACACATAGAAGCAATATATATATTAAACAAGCAAGGCCCCAGCACAGAGCCCTGGGGCACCCCACTAGTCACTTCGGCCCACGCAGAATTAGTCCCATTTACATTAACAGATTGTTTTCTGGAATTATGCCATGCTTCTATCCATTTTGTTATTTTACCAGGTAATCCATGTAATATTAATGCATCAATAAGTTCTCCATGAGGAACCTTATCGAAGGCCTTTGAAAAGTCCAGATACACCACGTCCACGGACTGCCCCTCTCTCATGGCCTTACTGACCCTTCCATAGAACTCAAATAAATTGGTCTGACAAGATCTTCCAGTAGTAAATCCATGCTGTACTGGATCCATCATGTCCATTTTTTGGACATACTTCATAATATAGTCTTTTAATATACCCTCAAAAATTTTCCCTATGACCGATGTCAGACTAATCGGTCTATAGTTAGATACATCATGTCTGCTCCACTTCTTGTAGATAGGAACCACCCTGGCTTGTTTCCATGCCTCTAGGACATACCCTTTATTTAATGATGTTTGAAAGATCACTGCCAAAGGTCCAGCCAAGAAATCTGCCATTTCTTTAATTATTCTCGGGTGTACTCCTTCCGGGCCCTGGGATTTATTATGATCTATTTTTTGTAACCTTTTTAGTATCCCTTCTCTCATTATCAATGATCCTACTTCTAGCACAGTTTCTAAATGATCTAATTTAGGAGAAGATTTATTATTAAAAACTGATGTAAAGAAATCATTGTACATTTGGGCTAAATGGGGCTGGTCAGTAACCATGCTACCATCCATTGCATGTAGTGGGCCTATGGCACGACAGACTCCATTTTTGTCACTAATATATACTAACATACTAAAATGCCAGCAGAATAGGCCTAAAGGTCTTTCGTGTCTGCTCGTTTGGTCAGCCTCCACCCTGGGTGCTGACCTTGCTGCCCCCCTCACCTCCTGTGGCTTCTCCCTTCATAGTTCCAGGTATTCTTGCTGCATTGGATTTTGCTTCCAGAACCCTTCCCCTGTACCTGTCCCACCCCCTCTTGAACCCATCCACTGTCTCTGCCTCCACCAACCCCCTAGGCAGCGCATTCCATGGCTCCACCACCCTCTCAGTGAAGTAGCACCTCCTCCTTTCTCCCCTGAATCTTCCCCCCCAGCTTCCACCCATGCCCTCTAGTGGCCCCTCCTCCTTCCTTTGAAGCACCCTGACTGTTCCTCCCCTATTTACCCTCTTCATGTACCTGAAGACCTCTATCATGTCTCCCGGTCCTTCTCTCTTCAAATGTGTACATATTTAGCTCTTGAGCCTCTACTCATAGGTCCTGTCCCCAAGCCGCAAATCATTTTGGTTGCCCTCCTCTGGACCCTCTCCAGGAGAGTAATGTCCTCTTTAAGTGTGGCCTCCAAACTGCATGCAGTACTCAAGAAGGCCTCACCAAGCAGTTATACAGAGGAGTATCACTTCCTCCTTCTGGAGGTGATCCCTAGCGATGCATCCCAGCATCCTGTTGGCCTTGGCTGCTGCCTCCCACAAGTCTCAGAGTTGTTCATCTTGACATCCACCACCACCCCAGGTCCCTCTCAGCCATCTAGACTTGTAGCATTTCCCCAGGGTGTACACTTGGCCTGGGTTTCTGGCCCCAGGTGGAGTACCTTGCATTTCCTGCATTGAACCCTCAGCTTCCACTTTCTAAACCATCTTTCCAGAGCCTCCAGGTCCCCTGTAGGGCCACCTCCTCCCTCCCCCATTCACCACCTCAGTTTTGAGTCATCTGCAAAGAGACTCATCTCACTCCTGATTCCTGTCCTTATGTCAGAGACGCAGGCGTTGAACAGGAGGGGCCCAAGGACTGATCCCTGTGGGACCCCACTAATGACCCTCCTTGGGGATGAGACTATCCCGCCAACTATGACCCTCTGGGTCAGGTCCTGGAGCCAATTGCCTATCCATCTGATCATCTGGTTCCCCACCCCCATTTCTCCCAGATTATCCAACAGGCCCACGTGAGGAACAGAGTCAAATGCCTTGCTGAAGTCTAGAAAGAGGACGTCCACTGGTCTACCCAGGTCCAAGGCACTCATCACCCAGTCATAGAACTCCACAAGGTTTGTCTGACAAGATTTCCCCGGGACAAATCCATGCTGTCTATCATCCAGGCACCCTGACTTTTCCAGGTCCCCCCCTAGCCTCTCCTTGACAATGCCCTCCATCACCTTGCCCACCACCGATGTCAGGCTGACTGGCCTGTAGTTCTCTGCCACCTCCCTTGACCCCCCTTGTGGATAGGCACTATATTCGCCACCTTCCAGTCCTGGGGCACCCACCCTGTCCTCAGAGAGATGGTGAAAAGCTCCGCCAGGGGTTTCGCCAGGACATCCACAAGTTTCTTCAGCACTCTGGGATGTAATTTATCCGGCCCCGGTGCTTTCTCTGTCTTAAGGGAGCTGAGGGCTTCCCTCACTCTCTCTGCTGTGATTTCCACTTCTGGTACCTCTTCTCCCTGCTTAGCCCTCCCCCCTCCTGTCAGTGATGCCTCCCCTCTCCCCAGACCCGCTGATCGGTAAGGGTCCCCCCTCCTCAGTATCTCTGTCTCCTCCCATGTATGATGCAGCACCCCCATTTTCCTTGGTGAAAACTGAGGTGAAGTACTCATTTAGTACCTCAGCCTGCTCCCCAGGTCTTGTGCCCATCTCCCCTGATTTAATCCTGCTAATCTGCCCTTCACCCTTCGTTTCTCCAATGTATCTAAAGAACCCTTGTTCCTCTCCTAATTTCCCTGGCCAGGTTCTGCTCCTTCCTTGCCTTAGCCGCCCTCACCACCCTAGTAGCCCTTCTAGCCATCAGCTCATACTCCGCTCGATCCCTTTCACTCCTTGAGCACTTGAATTGCCTATAGGCTGCCTTCTTTCCCCGCACCACCTCCTGGACCTCCCTGGTCCACCAGCAGGGTTTTCGGGCCCTACCACATTTTCGTCTTACTCTTGCACAGGTGCTGGTAGCATCCTGTACCACTCTCCTGATGATTTCCCACCTACTATCAGCGTCCATGTCTGACCCAATCACATCCAAATGCTCCTTAAGGATCCTTCCCATTTCCTTAAAATCTGTCCCCCTGAAGCCAGTTACCTCCGTCTTTGTGCAGCCTTCTAGCCCTCCTAGGTCCAGGCAGAACCAGACTGTGACATGGTCACTCCCCGCCAACGGGTCCCTTACCTCCAGGCCCCCAATCTGGTCACTGTCTGCCAGGACCACATCCAGTACCCGCGCCTTCCTGGTTGGTTCCCCCACCTGCTGAGTTAGGAAAGCATCCTGAAAGACATCCAACAACCTCTGTTCCGTGGTCACAGAGGATGTCATAGTCTCCCAGTCTGTTCCTGGCATGTTTAAGTCCCTCAACGCCACCACCGTTCCTCTGCCCAGTCTGCAGTGTCTCCCAACATCTGCCACCAAACTCTCCTCCAGCTCCTCCTCCAGGGCAGGGGGTCTATACACCACTCCTATTTTTATTCTCTTGCCACCCCTTGTTATCAAGGTGACCCAAATCACCTCCACGGTTCCCTCCGCCTCCTCTACTCCCCCTATGCCAATGCAGTTTTTGACTATCATTGCTACCCTCCTCCCCTTCCCTCCCCCCGTCCTTCCTGAACATAGTGTAACCCTCCAGGTTCAGGTCCCAGTCATGTCCTGCAGTGGTCCAGGTCTCAGTGACCACTGCCACATCCACTGCTCCCTCAGTTAGCATCGCCTGGAGCTCAGGCATTTTATTGCCCAAGCTCCTGGCATTTAGCAGGACTACCTTTCACCCTTTCCCTATACTTCCATTTCCCCTGCTCATGTTCCCATGGGGATTCTGTTTTCCCCTGGTCTGCACTTTACCAGTCGGCCTTTTCCCACAATCCTCCAGCTCCCAAGGGGGATGGAGACAGAGTCCCTCCTTTATCGGCACCCCTTGACAGCCTTTTCTCCCATCCTCCCTCTTCACAAGTTTAAACCCCACCTTTCACCAATGAACCCCTCTATTTTCAACTTAAAGATTCCCTTCCCCTCCAAATTGAGATGGAGTCTATCTCTAGCATACAGCTTCTTATCTTCCCAGGTCTCCCCCCAATCCCCCATCAACCCATACCCTCTGGCCTTACACCATTCCCTGAGCCACTGGTTTATCTCCCTAATCTCCCTTTTGTGTTCCCCACTAGCCCTTGGCACTGGCAGGATTTCTGAGAAGGAAACTGTGCATCCTATGTCATGACAGACTCTGGAAAGCTCCCTGAATCTTGCCTGTATCTCTAGCTCACTATTCCCTCAATGTCATTTGTACCCAGGTGGACCAGTATGTCCAGGGAACCCCCACAATCCTTTGCCAGCTGATATACCTCGTGCTTAGCCCTGTGCACCGTTAGTCCAGGGAAGCATTTTGTTCTAACTGGCCAGGCTTCTCCCTCCCTATCCCATTTGATACCCGTGATCATAGAATCCCCCAACAGGAGCACTCTGACTGCTCCTTTTCCTCCATTTCCCCCACTTCCATGTCCCTCATCCTTTCTAATGGCCCCTCCACCCAGCCGGCTCCTTGTTCCTCCCCCTATCTGGGTGCCACATGCCACCCCCTCCTTATTTACCCTGGCCACCCCTTCCCCTCCAATCCTATGCCTCTCCTCCTCCTGAGTATCCTCTGTACCCTGCTAACTCCCCCTCACTGCTCGTGACTGGTCCTTCTCCCCATCTGCTAAACTAGCCTGGCTCATCCTCCCTTCCTTCCTGTTTCCATTTAGTCCCTCCTTGCTTGTCGTGGCTCCCCTGGCCTAAACCCTCAGCTCCCTTTACTGAATCCTTCTTGAACTTCTGGTCCTTCTCCTTTACCTTTCCTCCCAACTGGTCCTTCTCCTTGTGCTTTCCTCCCTCTTCCCCTGCCCTCCTTCTCTGATTCACTGCTCCCCCCATTTTCCTGCATTCCAGGTTCCCCCCTGTTCTTCCTGCTATCCGGCCCCTGCCTCCTGCCCCCACTCCCTTTCCATCTCTAACCACCTCTGTCGTGGCTACATCACCCCCCTCATCCTCGAGCAGAAGAAGAGAATTGAAGCTGTTATTGAGTGTAAGATCTGATCCACCTCCCCACCTTGCTTCCTTCTGTCCAGCCCTGGCCATCTGCCTACTTCCCTGAGAAGGTTGTCCCTCTGTCCCTCCTTTGTGAGGGTCCCCAGTTACATGCCTGCTTCCTTGGTAGTGTCCTTTTGGACCCCCTCTGCCATGGACTCTATGAGACCCCTGAGTATTCTCCTGCACTCCTTTCCCTATGCCCCTGCCCCCAGTGCTTGGTGCAACCCCGTGGGAGATCCCCTGCCCCTTCCCCAACCATACCTCCCTTCACCCAGCTGTCTCCTAATCCTCGAACTCCTCCTGCTGTGCCAGCTGGTAGCACACTGGGCAACCACCGAACTTCCAGGCCCAGTCCAGCATCATGGCTGCTCCACACCCTGCACCCCACCACCTCCCAAAGATGCCGGCCCTAATGATGTGTGGTTCCATCCCCTTTCAAGTAGGTTTCCTTGTGTGAGCCACCAGGTTCCCCAGTCCAAGATACACCCTACTGCCTAATCAGGTCACCCACTAATCTTAGATACAGTCCCACAGTACACTGGTAACCCTGTTACTAGGTGCAGTACAACACAGTAAACTTATAAGGAAATGAACAACTCCCTAAGCTGCTCTCTCCCAGCCTTAAATCCAACCCCAGTGGCTAGAACTACATGAGCTGCACCTGCAGCCTTTTCTTCCAATTGCAGGGCAGGTGTTCCCCATAAATTAGCAGAACTCTGGGAGGGAGGGGTGGGGAGGGTGGGTCTTGGGCAGACACCCGACTCGAGAGAGAGTGTATCAGCCCTGTGTCTCCCCTCCAAGCCCATCAGCCAAAGAACCAGGCCCCAGCAAATCCCACCAAATAGGTTTTAAATCAGAAGAAATAGGCCTCCACCAGCGCAGCCTGTTACACAGTGAAACATCCAACAAATGAGCCCACTTACAGCCACCAAACCAGTTTTCAAACTTTCAACAGCCCCCAAAACAATACCCTGCTAGCCCCTTAGAAGTAAGAAAGAAAAGAAATAACCTTCTACCAAGTAAAATCCACAAGAACCCTGTGAAAACAACAAGCAGCAGCTACTGTCCTGGAACACAACTGATCCTGTCCCCTTCCAGTTCCTTCTGAGCAGACAAAACAGCTTACACCACAAACCTGATTCAGCTCTGTCTCCAGTCAATTAGCTGAGTGAGACCTGGCCAGACCATTAACACTCTTCCCCCACTATGCAGTAATCTTTGCTGCTACTGAAGTCAGCAACAAGGAATCAAAATTCAACTCAAAGCCCCCAAAATATGTTTGCTGCCAAAGGAAACAGGTCTCCAATTTAATCAGCTTCACTAACACCACATCAAAATAGGCTTGAAATTAACAGATATAGGTATCCAATTCAAAGAACCAGGCCCCAGAAAATCCCACCAAATAGGTTTTAAATCAGAAGAAATAGGTCTCCACCAGCGCAGCCTGTTACACAGTGAAACATCCAACAAATGAGCCCACTTACAGCCACCAAACCAGTTTTCAAACTTTCAACAGTTCCCAAAACAATACCCTGCTAGCCCCTTAGAAGTAAGAAAGAAGATAAATAACATTCTACCAAGTAAAATCCACAAGAACCCTGTGAAAACAACAAGCAGCAGCTACTGTCCTGGAACACAACTGATCCTGTCCCCTTCCAGTTCCTTCATATGCATAAAAGGACTTGTAATTATCTTGAACCCTAGTTACGAGACTCAACGTATATCTTATTTTGGCATCCTTAATACATTTTTTAGACTTTTTAAAGAGATCCTTATAGATGTCCCAACATATGCTACTGCCAGATCTTTTGGCACTAGAAAAAGCCCTATTTTTTTCTTAATCAGTTGCCGTACAGATTTTGACATCCATTTAGGTAGGATTTTAATAGTGCTGTCTGGTCTCTTTATTAGAGGGGTAAAAGCTTTAATAACTGAGGTTATTTTATCCACCAAGAGATCCCACATGGAGTCAAGTGTTTTATTTTGAAATTCTTCAACCCATTTCAGTTTTTAAAATGTGATCTCATGCTATCAAAATCTGCCTTATTGTAATTATATTTGCTAGTCATACTTTTAGTAGTATCTGCTAATGTGCCTAGGGAGAAACAGACCATAGAATGATCACTTGATCCAAGAGGGGGGAGAACCTTACAGGTTGTTACCATCTAAATTACTTAACACAAGATCTAATATATGATTTTGTCTAGTATTGGAGTTTACCCACTGATTCATCCCTGCTAGCAAACATAATTCTAGGTATCGTGATTCGATAGCG
The DNA here is from genome assembly GCA_016271365.2 of Neoceratodus forsteri. Lineage (NCBI taxonomy): Eukaryota > Metazoa > Chordata > Ceratodontiformes > Ceratodontidae > Neoceratodus > Neoceratodus forsteri. The sequence goes on from CM057451.1 coordinate 998,639,984, forward strand.
GTGCTTGTCTGTAACGTTGCCCAATTTATGCCAGGTAAATTTAGGTCACCAACTACCACATTGCTTTTAGTGGTACCAATTGTATCTAAAAAATCCAGTATTTGTTCATCCTGTTCCGGTGTAACAGTCGGTGGTCTATATATTACTCCAATTTTAACAATATCTCAATGGTGGGGAGACATCTTAACCCATAGCACCTCGATTTTATCCCATTTTGATGTGTCAATTGCCTCAGAATTTATTTTATTAGAGATATACAGAGCCACTCCCCCACCTCGTTTCCCTTTTCTATCTTTATGGAACAAGTCATATCCATTGATCTGCTTTTCCCATGAATCATTTGAACTCTGCCAGGTCTCTGTAACAGCACATATACTAATATTTAGGTGTTCAATAGATAATTTTAATTCTCCAAACTTGTTATTCAAACTCCTAGCATTTAATGAGAGAAAATTATGTGTAGTATGGTCTTTTTTTTGCTTTTTTAAAAGAGGACTGGTGGGCCTACCTCCCCCACCTCATGCTAAGTTTAAACTTTCCTCAATTGTATGTCTAAGTTGGTAAGCAAAGATTTGTTTACCACTTCTATTTAAGTGAAGGCCCTCCTGTGCATATAGCATCAGGTTCCTAAACTTTGCACCTTGTTCCAGAAAGATGTGACCTTCCCTGAAGCACCACCTTTTCAACCATCCATTTAGGTGTAATATATCATCATTTTCCTCATGTGATGCACTGAGTACAGGTAGTATCCGAGAAATGATAAGGTCACAGCCAACTTCTGTAAGAATCCTCCCTACCTCCTCAAAATCTCTCTGTATTTCTAGAAGCCTTCTTTTTCCTACATCATTTATTCCTACATGTATTAAAACTAATGGTTTATGAGTATTTTCTCTTAAACCAGGGAGGAGATTTTTAATATCTTTTATACCTGCTCCTGGAAGTGTACTGACTGTAGTTGTTAAATTGTGGTTCTTACATATAATGTGATCCGTATATTTCAACATAGAATCTCCTATGACCAGGACATCTCTAATGTTAGTCCCTCCTTCCATCTCCATGTTGTTAACATTACTAGTAGTTTGATTGATCTCCCCTACTGGTGTGATCTGTTTTGAATTTTTAATCTGATCCTTAGTAGGTGGGAAGGGGGAGTTTGCAATATATTTTCCATTTGGAGAGGGGATATCCTGTGTCATAGTAGGATCGCCAAACTTTTTTTGGGGGGGGAGTGTCATCTTGTGTGGAAATGTTGCATACTGCATCATGATTTAAAACTGAAAACCTGTTTGGTGTTAGAACATTTGAGGAGCCCCCTATATTTCTTCTACCCTTTTTTTATTTTTATTAGTATTATTTGTTACAAGACACCATCCTCTATGGTTCACAAAAGAAGTGGCAGGGAAAGTTAAGGAGAAAAGGGCAGCATTCAGGAAATATAAGGAAACACAGAAGGAGCAGGACAGAGAACTTTATCAGTTAAAGCAGAAAGAGGCTGGGAAGGTAGTCAGAATAGCAAAGGCCCAAACCGAAGAAAGGATAGCCAATTCTGTTAAGAAGGGGGATAAGACCTTTTATAGGTACATTAGGGAGCGAAGAAAGACCAAAGGAGGGATACTGAAGCTTAATAAAGGAGAGGGAATGTGGGTAGAGGGTGACAGTGAAAAAGCAGGGTTACTGAATGAATATTTCTGCTCAGTATTCACAAAGGAAGAGGAGGGGGAGTTACCTAAACCAAACAAGAGAAACACTCTGAAGACAGGGTTGATACCAGTCCATTTACAGAAGAAAGGGTTCTGAATGAACTTATAAAATTGAAGGTGGACAAAGCAATGGGGCCTGATGGGATTCACCCAAGAATTCTAAAAGAACTAAGGGTAGAACTAGTAGACTACTCTCTTTAACAAATCATGGGAGGATGGGGTGGTACCCAAGGACTGGAGGAGGGCAGATGTAATTCCTCTTCACAAAAGTGGGAGCAGGACAGAGGCAGGAAACTACAGACCAGTTAGTTTGACCTCAGTGGTAGGGAAAATGATGGAATCACTTCTGAAGGAAAGAATTGTTGAGTACCTTGAGGCCAGTGGGGCACAGGACCCAAGGAGGCATGGATTCATGATGGGAATGTCATAGTCAGATGAATCTAATAGATTTCTTTGACTGGGTGACCAAAGTAGTAGATCAGGGAGGGGCTGTGGACATGGCCTACCTAGATTTTAGCAAGGCATTTGATACAGTCCCCACAAAGATTAATACACAAGATAGCCAGCCTTGGAATGGGTCCCAAGGTGGTAGCCTGGATAAAAAATTGGCTAGACAACAGGACGCAAAGGGTAGTAGTAAATGAGTACACAGTGGAAGAAAGGAGGTTAATAGTGGGGTACCACAGGGTTCGGTACTGGACCAGTCCTTTTAATGTCTTTATAAGTGACATTGCAGAGGAACTGGAAGGAAAAGTATGTCTCTTTGCAGATGACACAAAGATCTGCAACAGGGTTGATACACAGGATGGAGTAGAAAGGATGAGAAGGGACTTGGCAAGGTTGGAGGAATGGTCAAATGTATGGCAGCTCAGATTCAATGCAAAGAAGTGCAAGATAATGCACCTGGGAAACAAAACCCAGGGAAGCAACAATGGGGGGTGAGATACTGACAACAGTAAAATGGAAAGGGACCTGGGGTAATTATATCAGATGACCTAAAGGTGGGAAAGCAATGTGAGAAGGCAGTAAGGAAGGCTGGAGGGATACTGGGATGCATAGGAAGAGGCATCAATAGTAGAAAACAGGAAGTTGTTATCCTCTGTACAGACAGTTGGTGAGACCCCATCTGGAGTACTGTGTACAGTTCTGGAGACCCCATCTCCATAAAGACATAGACAGAGTGGAGGCTGTCCAGAGGAGGGCAACCAAAATGGTGCAGGGTCTGCACCAGAAGACATCTGAAGAAAGACTAAAGGAGCTTAATATGTATACTCTTGAGGAAAGAAGGGAGAGAGGGACATGATAGAAACTTTCAAGTACCTCAAGGAATTAACAAAGTCCAAGAGGGTAGCATCTTCCAGAAAAAGAGATGTGCAAGAACAAGGGGGCACAATTTGAAGATAGAGGGGGGGCGGCTCAGGGGTAATGTGAGGAAGTATTTTTTCACTGAGAGGGTTGTGGATGCATGGAACAGCCTCCCTGAGGAGGTCGTGAAGTCAAGAATAGTGGTGGACTTCAAGAATGCATGGGACAGGCATAAGGCAGTCCTAGGGGTGGGTAAGAGGAAGTAAGCTGTTGGTTAACTAGGATCTGCAGCTTATCTGTTAGGTAGGAAAATGGGCAGACTAGGTGGGCCAAGCGGTCCTTATCTGCCGTCAAATTCTATGTTTCTATGTTTCTATATCCCTCATTATTCTCCTGGGTTTCATTTAGGTGACTATGTTTACATGAAATCGTAGTTACCTCTGCTACAGAATCAATATAGTGCTCCAGATTACTAATATCAATCTGAACCTGGACCCTTTGCTTTAGGACCTATATCTCGGCTTGTAAAATATCTATTAAATTACATTTATCACAAACAAACCCATCCAGGGCTTCCCCCTTGGTTAGCATATTGCATCTAGTACACAGCCTTATCCTGGTATGATAATTACCTTTTTCTTTAAAGATCTTGATGGGCCCCGAATCCCAGCTGTCCCAGTGGACACAGCAGACATATGCAGATCGCGTGTCTCAACATCCCGTAATAACTACGCGTGCCCATGCGCTAAGCCCTACTACGCTGCAGGGCAAGTTTTGTATGGTACTGTGACCCGGAAGTGGTCGCTAGTTGTCACGGGATCACTCACAACACAAAAACCCCCCACACAATGTTTAATTTAGCCCTCTGTGCAAGCACCACTTATCCATGGCTCAGGCACAAGGTATAAACCTTAGATTTGTAAAAAGAATGAGTTCCCAGCCCTTACTGTAGTTCAGGGTCAGCTATGTCTGAACTACCTGGCTCTCTTCCTGCTTCCTGTCAATTGGAACTGGGCTCAAACAACACAACACAGCATAAAAATAGTCTATAATGCCTAAAATAAGGTTCCAAGTACTGCCAAACAGCACAGAGGTACTATCTGATCATAATATTGCATATACTAGCGCCCGCTCACTGCAGGGGCAAGTTTTGTATGGTACTGTGACCCAGAAGTGGTCGCTAGGGGTCACAGGATCGCTCGCAACACAAAACCCCCCAAACAATGTTTAATTTAGCCCTCTGTGCAAGCACCACTCATGCGTGGCTCAGGCGCAAGGTATAAACCTTAGATTTGTAAAAATAATGAGTTCCCAGCTGTTTTGTAGCTCAGGGTCAGCTATGCCTGAACTACATGGCCCTCTTCCTGCTTCCTGTCAATTGGAACAGGGCTCAAACAACACAACACAGTATAAAAAATAGTTTATAATGCCTAAAATAAGGACCCAAGTACTGCCACACAGCACAGAGGTACTATCTGATTGCAATATTGCATATACTAGTGCCTGCTCACTGCAGGGGCGAGTTTTGTATGGTACTGCGACCCGGAAGTGGTTGCTAGGGGTCACGGGATCGCTCGCAATGCAAAAACCTCCAAACAATGTTTAATTTAGCCCTCTGTGCAAGCACCACTCATGCGTGGCTCAGGCACAAGGTATAAACCTTAGATTTGTAAACAGAATGAGTTTCCAGCCGTTTTGTAGTTCAAGGTCAGCTATGCCTGAACTACCTGGCTCTCTTCCTGCTTCCTGTCAATTGGAACAGGGCTCAAACAACACAACACAGCATAAAAAATAGTTTATAATGCCTAAAATAATGTCCCAAGTATTGCCACACAGCACAGAGGTACTATTTGATCACAATATTGCATATACTAGTGAAAATCACCATTTTTGTCTTTTCCTTGTTTTTTTGTTTAACATGAAATATTTTATTATTTTCAATATTAAGGAAGACAAGTACAGTACATACCATATAGAGTAAAAGTTACAGATACAAAGACAGCACCATGGCAAACACTTGTGAACAAACAACCTTAGGAGCACATACCTCATTACATTCCTAAAAATCTTCCTTGTAACACAACATGAACAAATTATCAAAACTAACATTTACTTAAGAGCACCTAACAGAGTTCTTAAAAGAGAGTAGTAAATCCTGACCTCAGTCAGCCCGAGAAATATGTTGTCCTGAACAGGGCAGCTTTGGACAACAGATATAGTCATTGTTGTTTATTCTACCAACTGTACAAAGAAGTATGTGGAAGGGGGTCAGTGGAAGAGCTATGCATCAGAACACTCAAGTAGGTGGCTTGCCAGGTGGTGGAGGAGACACTGCACATAAATGCGAATGGATATGCACCCCATTTTCAGTGATATTTGGGCCCTTTATGATGTATTTTCCTTGTTAATATTTAATTTGTTAACCTTACATAAATCTGCCAAGGAGTTTAATTTTCTTTGCAACCTGAGAAAGGAGGTAAACAATAAGTCCAGGTCATTCGTGTAAGCAAGACAAGAAGTCTTATTTAATAATTTGGGAGACTGAAAACTGAGGTTTTACAATGTAACAAGAATAGAATTAATATACCAAATAAGTTGAACAAGGTGTGGGATAGGAGACAGCTTTGGCATACACTACAATTAGTAGAAATAGAAAGAGTGACACCACTACCATGTTAATTGAATTGTATTGTTATCTGAGTATCTGACTGAAGGCAGATTAGAATGTGTAAAAACACTGGATCAATATTATAACTAACCAACTTTTGCTAAAGTAAGGTACACCTTATACTACCAAAGGCAGCACTTATGTCAACAAAACAACAGTTTTCTTTACATTCACATATTTCCAAATTAAATGAGACAGGACAAAGCAATGTTGATTTTTTTTTTTACTTTTATTTTTATTCATACAGGTAGGTACCTATCATGTTTAGTAGCCACATATTGAACTTTTCAGGCAATTAATTTAAAAATATGGTAGACACATATAGCCTTTTTACCTTTTTTTTTACTTTGTGACACCTATTTGCCCCAATTTATACCCCCTCCTGTACTCCTCTCAGTGCTCCACTCCTTCAGGCTTTGCTCATGTCCCTCCTAGGTCCACTACCACGGTATCCATCCCTAGAGTGCCTGGTAACTCCTTACCTCCTCTTCCTACTCGTGGAGCACCTGCACAGTGGAGATCTGCCCGTGGGTTCTGGACCTGGATGGCTGTTAGGAGCGGCCGTCATCTAGGCACTGAGGCATTTTCTGTTTTTCTGTGGCTCCCCGCCTCCCTGGGGCCTTGATGCAAGGACGTACGTCCAGAGAGGTGACGTGCTGACGCACGCCTTCTCTCAAGCGCCTGACAGCATCCCCCCCTCCCTGACAATGAACGGAGCCGTCAGACCCTGGGAGAGCCCATGCTTCCACCAGCTCTCCTTGGGAGGCGGGTGCGTATGGCACCCCTGGTAACCATCCCCAAAGAGAGGTGAGCATCCGTTGGGATGCTCAATCCTCCCTTCCCCCCCTGTCGACCCCCACTGACCCGAGTCCATTGCTGAACCCGGGTCACCAGTGCAGGGTGAGGTGTGGCATCTAGAATCTCAACCCTCAGCGTCACTGGGCCGGTTACTCTTTTTACTTTTAAAAGACAATACCTCTATGCATAGCTGCAGTAAAAGAGAACATCAAATATTTATAATATTCATCTGACTGAGCAAAAAAAGGATGAATTAAACCTCAGTTCAATCCTAGAGGGTAGTATAGCAGGGTTACACTAACAATTTCAAAAGGACTCAATAAAAATAGTGCACATGTCAGGCTAGCCAGTCCCACCCAAGCCCCAATCCGCACCCCCACAAAAATAAAAAAATTTAAGAAATCATCTCAGGTCTGTGAGATGCAATGTACAAAAAACAAATTGTCCAGATGTTTAAGAGAGTCAGGGTAGTATTCTGAAGCTTTGCCATTAAACTCTTCATCTTATAGACATTTTAGATTATATTCTCCCAATGCACTATCTCCGGTATAGTCAACTGGAGCCAGAAGTGAGTTATGACTTTCTTCACTGCTATTAATATGATACTCACTAATAAAACCTTATGCTTTTGTTTAAAATGACCTGGAAAGTGAAGCAAAAGGGCCATATCTGGGATAAGACCTCCCAACTCCAGGAAAGGTTCCAACATCACAAAGGTCATCTCCGTCCAGAAAGGTTTCAGTACTGTACAGAGCAATGTTGAATTGATGATTGACTTGCTCTGAAACTATTTTGGAGTTCACTTGAGATCTGATTCTCATTGATCCGACCTTGAAGTTTCTGTAAGATTATTTTATAGAACAGTTTTTGGAATGTGTCTATAAGACTGATCAGTCTGTACATTTTAGGATCAGATGGATCACCTTTTTTGAAAATTGGGTAAATAATGCTGCCTTTCCAACTGTTAGGTAAATGCCCACCTTGCACAAAGCAATTGAATAATACTCATAATATAAGGACCCACCAATGAGGAAAAGATCTATAGATATCTATTAATATTTAGTCCGGACCAGGGCCTGAGTTGAGGATGTCATAGCTTTTTTCGGCTCTTCTTCCTGAATACAAACAGGGTGGGAAGGAAAGTCTGAATTACATGTTGATTATGTGAGGGGAAACTGTCATAATTCCTGGTATCTAGGCTTGAAAAGTTTAAAAATCAAATGTACTCTTCCCATATAGTAGAAGAAATGTGCGCTTCAATGCCCACAGCATATCTACTATACCCATGGCTAACTAAGGACCAGAAGGATTTAATAACACTTGTGACTATCGTTTTCCTAAGCCTAGCCTTAAAATAATTTCCCCTTTCTTTATTAAGGAGCTTCTTATACTTCTTCCTTTCTCATTTCAAATTAGTTAGTTTTATGCAAGATTTGGATCTTTTGCAATGATGAACAAGTATATTTAATTGACTTTTAGCTTGTTTACATGCCTTATTGAACCAGGTAATATATACGTTCTTCTGTGTCTGGCTAGTTCTAATAAAAGGGTCACCTTTTAAAGTTTACCGGGTCATAATGTCATATGCTTAATAGCGTATGGCATTATGGTGAAACCCAGACCAGTGCGTTCTCCGAGTTGGACCACGCCCAGAGTTAGAATCCTAAGTGGGGGGGTCTGGGGGTTTACCCCCTGTAATTAGGGGTGTTGGAGCGGAGCCCTCCACATAACAGAAATTCTGCCGAAATCGCACAACTCGCTTGTGCCGCACGGCATTCTGCTGTGAAACATTATAAACCCATGCCCTAATAAAGTGAATTGTTTTACATCATTTTTCCAAAATTGTTCCACTATCAGTAAGTTCTATGATGTCAGAGTGTAAGGTGATGAGAGTAACATCATTGAGAACTTCAGATAATAAAGTAAGGTTTTTGCTTTGCCATTTTATTTTCTTATCATTAAATATTTCCAAATTTGCATCATTGGTTAATTTATTAGTTCTGTCTGTAGGTGAAATACAAGTTTGTAAAGTGAAAAGAAGAGGAAAGTGTGTGGAATCAGAGCACTCTCAGACCACAAAATCATAAAATATTTTCAAGATGCTTAAATTAATCCATATAAAATCTATGACTGAGGACATGAGGTGACCCATGAAAGTAAAGTCACCCTCTGAGTCACGGTGGAGTTTTCCATTAACCACAAACAAATTATTTTCAGACATTACTTTAAAGATGTCTCTACCCTTGTGAGTTACATTTTTTATCTTTAGTTTTTCTTATCTGACTAACCCTTGTTTTTATTACCATGAAAGTCTGAGTCAGGTCTGTATAAAGGCTTTCCAGTTGTTTACCAACAGAAATTCTTGTGATGAAGTTTCCAGCTATGAGAATATGATCTGAATTAAATCTCCCCAAAATATCAATGAGACTAGCTATAAACTGTGTTCAGGTGTTTACTGAATGTCTTGTATTAGGGAGAAAAGACAAACATTTAAAAAAATGATTTTAGAGATTCTCTTTCTAATCTTCAAGGCAGAATGGTATCTGCCTGGGAGGTTATTACGATGATTTTATACAGTACAAGTCACATTAAACTGGTCCTCCAATAAGTTGGTTAAGCATTGTATTTTAGAGTTGGCAATTCATTGGCAACTTATGTTGAATTGTTTTTGAATGCTTAACCATCTCAAGAACATTGTGGCCTATGCTGGAATGGGCAGGAAATACACACAGGAGGCACGTATACTTCCCGAGTAGCTCAGCACCTGTGGACAGGTGTGCATGGCAGGCATTCACCAATGGCTACCACCTGTCCATGGCACTGCCTCCCTGGTATGCAGGTCTGCACAGGGTAGCCAGGGGAGGAGAAGTGAACCCAGCTGGGCATCCAATCAGATGCCTGTCCTGGGTTCCTAGTGGATCACGTGCATGGCTGGGTGTGGGTGAGGGCTTGGGTGTGTGGGTAGCCCCACAGGCACCCAGACCTGCACTGCCATGTCTTGCTGGCTGTAGGACACTCTAGCCCTGCTCCCAGTGCACAATGATGACCTGCCGCACTGCTGAACCACTCCCCAACACAGAGCAGCCCTGGCACCCTGTGAGAACAGCCTCTCAAATAACATGTCCACCCCCATCCTTGTAGTGCCAGTGCACTCCCCCCCCCATCAGCAGCACTCATATCAGACTATGGCAATGCATGTCCCCCTCCCCACCCATGGCAGCCCCTCCCCAGACAGCAGTACATACGGCAACACCCCCACAGTGGTGTCCCATCCCAATGCAATTGCCCCCTCCTCTCAAGCACCCCAGATGGCATGCCCTGCCTGATTCAACACTGCCTTATCCCCCAGACCGCTGATTCCGAAGCACCTGCCCCTCACTGGTGGCCAGTGAACCCACCACCCCGCAGCACTGGCAACACCACTTTTCCATCCCATACCTGCCTGCAAGTGCCACGGTGATAGCTGGCATGCTGCACAGCCCTCCACACACTTCTATGGCTTCCCACCATACAAGTGATGCAGGGACCATACCCACAGCATTGGTTGTATGGTGGGCAGTCGATGAGGTATGTGGAGGTCTGTGCTGCATGCCAGCATTCTCCAAGGCACCTGCAGGCAAGTACAGGGAAGGGGTGGAGGTGTTGTCAGTGCCATGGAGGGGGTTTCTATCACAACACTGAGGAGGGGACAACAAGTGAGGGGGTGGGTGCTGGGTGTACCCAAGGGACAGGGAAGACATGCTGGTGGGGTGCAGCTCACATGTTGCTGGTGGCACTCCGGCATGTCACCTGGCCAGGATGGACTCTGTGGATGCATGTACCAGGCCATGTATGGCAGTCATGGTGGGATCACTTCTTACATATCTCTCTCAGCCCTATGCCCCTCCTGCAGTATGCACTACATGCCTTTGTGCATGGTGCAGAGTGCTGTCACCCGCCACCTGCCCCGGCGCATTGCTGTTCACGTAGCTGGGGGGATTGGGTGTATTGGGGCTGTGTACCCTGGTTCATGCATTCTGCCTGCAGGGTGCAATGGGTTCCAAGTAGATACGTGCTGCAGATCCATGGCACGTAGGCACTCCGCACCATCATGCATAGGCCCCATATGTTTAAAATATTTCTGTAAGTCAATTGGAATGCATCTACTGTCCAATCACGATGTGGTGTAAAACTGAGTTGTAACTCTTAAGAAACAGTTTATGCAAGGCTTTGTACTGAATCCAGCAAGACTTATGCAACTCAGTCAGAAATACTAAATTAACTCATTGAAGGAACAGTTTAATATGACTTGTACTGTAGTTCAGGGAAGTCTTTCAGTATATTGTTAGGCCAGCTTTATTGTGGCCAAACTTATATTCTTACAAGCAGGGATAGCAAAATTTGAATAGCCAGGAATTAGAGGGGGAGAAGATGAACACCATATTTCTTATAAATATATGTCATATATCATTAGAAAATTTTTGGTTTCCACATCTGCCAATTTATATATTAGCCCCTCTATATTCCAGGACAAGAGAGTAACCTTCCCTACCTGGTCTTCTGGAATTTGAGACATAGCTATATTTCCATTTTGTCATTGTATGTTAGTAGAATAAAATAAAGAAAAGTTACTGTTAATTGACAGACCTATGGGGTCAGGATTCTGCCTATCCTTGGTCCTTATAAGGCTTGGTTATGATGCTCCTCTCTGAGAATACATTATTGTGTTGTTGCTTTCTGAATTACCCTGTACTTCAAGTGTTCCAATATTCACTATTAGGTCCCCCAGTCCATCCAATAAATAGGAGGCATTTAGAACCGTGTCTGCCAGCTTAGAAATTTTAAAAGTAACTTTAATTTGAGGAGCTTCCGAAACTCCTTTATGGATCTTAGTCCAATTAATAGAGCTGTGTGTTACGTTAATTTCAAGAAAACAAGACAAAAAGGCGTCAACATTTTGTATGACTCTGCTGATTCTTTCTTCCTCCAAAGATGAAAAGCGTCTTGCTTTCCCAAGACTGAAAAAGTTTGCATTCATATTTAACTATTTCTTCCTGAAGTCTCTTAACTCTCCCTATATCCTTTTCATTTTTTTCATTATGTGATAATTTTAATCATGACTTGTTTTGAATTCTGTCTGTGGCAGTTGTGTTTTTTTTAATCATGACTTGTTTTGAATTCTGTCTGTGGCAGTTACAAAACCAAACTGCAAGCAGATTTAAACTTGGGGTTGGGCAGGTAATCAACAGACATTGTAGTTAATTGCCCACTTTCCATTTGGAGTTGAAAGAAGCAGGAACTGCAGTGGGTGTTCCTAGAGACTAAAGGGAAGTATTTATTCTTGTAGTTTGGTTAGCCTGTAGTTTCTTCTGGATAGTTTGTACTGGGAGGAGGACTTGTGGCCTGTTTTCTCCACCCCCCCCTCTACTATTAAATAGGCAAGTGGACCACTCTCAGTAGTGTTTCCACCTATCAGGAAGGGGTAGGAGGTGAAGTAATTTAAAACGGGGTAAATTCTGGTTTAACGTCTTAAAGAAATACTCATGCAAATGTAATGGATGTGCAGTTTCTTTTTTGCAGTAAGGGCTATTCTGGGGACAATGTTTTGACAGAAATGCAGATGTATAGTTCTTAAGGCTCCTAGTCGCCCCTGTTGGGGTCACTGTGGCACACCCCATGGCTCCTTGGACCTCACCAGCCCACCTTGAAGCCAGAAAGGCTCCTGGTCACCCCTGTTCGGGTCACCACAGTGTTCCCCATGGCTCCTTGGACCTCACCAGCCCACCTCAAAGCTAGAAAGGCTCCTGGTTGCCCCTGTTGGAGACACTGCGGTGCTCCCCATGGCTCATTGGACCTCACCAGTCCACCTCAAAGCCAGCAAGGCTCCTAGTAGCCTCTGTTGGGATCACTGCAGTGCTCCCCACTGCTTGTTGGACTTCACCACTCCACCTAGAACCAGCAAGGCTCCTGGTCACCCCTGCTGGCATCACTGTGACACTCCCCACAACTCCTTGGACCTCACCAGCCCACCTCAAAGCCAGCAAGGCTCCTGGTCACCCCTGCTGGGGTCACCGTGGCCCTCCCCATGGCTCCTTGGACCTCATCAGCCAACCTCAAAACCAGCAAGGCTCCTGGTCACCCCTGTTGGGGGCACCGCGGTGCTCACCACTGCTCATTGGACCTCACCAGCCCACCTTGAAGCCAGCAAGGTACTGTACCCAGCAGGTTCCATTTCAAGTCCTGAGGCAGCCTACCTTTGAATTCTGGCTCCTTTTCTAAGCAGCTCCCTGCCTTCCCAGCTGTGGCTGAATTTCTAACTCAAAATTCCTGTGCAGGCTGACTTACATGTGCCTCTGTCCAGCTGAGATGTAAACTGAATTTGTGCCTTGCATTGCACCTCCATGGTGTGTATGGCATTTCTGTGTGCACCACAATTTCAAAGTTTTTGGTGCTTTTTCTGATTTAGTTTTATGTTCCTAGCCTGTTTTTCTGTGAGAGACACCAAAGTCAAATTTAAAAATCATTTCATTTAAGTGCTACTGTACTTTTCTTTTGTGCATTTAATAATTAACTGTATTTTTCTGATGATTCTATGATTAATAAGGGAAGAATTTAAACTCTTAGAATGTACTGGCTTACTGCTCACCAATTAACTGTTTAAGGAATAATTTAGGGTAGGATTTTTATTTCTTAAAATCTACTGGCTTTCTGCTCTTGGTTTGGGATTTCCTTTCTCATCTGTACTGCTGATTCTTGACCCCGCTCCACAACTTTCTTGTATCGTTCATTGTAATGTACCTTTGCTTTCTCCTTTTGTTCTTTGTTTTGCAGTCTATGATGTGGAACCTTTGTGAAAGAGCTTGCACTCAAAGGTCTTTCCCGAATCACTAAATAAATAAAAATAAACTTTCGGTACCCCTTCCTGCCAAGCTAATCACTTCTGTCCATCCCTCCCAGTTAATTGTTCAGTCTGACTGTCTGTGCCTGCCTCCTTCTTTTGTCCCCTGACAAAATATAATGTTCTACCCCTCTTTTCTCCTTAGGCTCCTAGTCACCCCTGTTGGGGTCACCACGGTGCTCCCTACAGCTCATTGGACCTCACCAGCCTACCTCAAAGCCAGCAAGGTATTTTAGCCAACAGGTTCCATTTCAAGTCTTCAGGCAGCCTAGCTTTGAATTCTGGCATCTTTTCTAAGCGGCTCCCTGCCTTCCCAGCTGTGGTTGAATTTCTACCTCAAAACCTCTGTGCAGACTGACTTAAATGTGCCTCTGCCCAGCCGAGTTGTAAACTGAATTTGTGCCTTGCATTGCAGCTCCCTGGTGTGTATGGCATTTCTGTGTGCACTGGAATCTCAGAGTTGTTGGCTCTTTTTCTGATTTATATGTATGCTCAAAACCTGTTTTTCTGTGAGAGACACTGAAGTCAAATTTTCTCCATCCCCCAACCCCTCCCCCTTGTCTTATTAAATGTTTGTTCCTTGGGGGTGGATATTCTTTTTTCCCTCAGTGATTGGACCATTTCTTCTGGTATGAGGATCTCAAAGCAGCTAGCTTGTGAATTTCATTGTTGGATTGCCCCAGGAAGCTGGTCAATATCTCCACACTTAGCAAAAGCCTTAATAAGGTTTCTAGTTGCAGCTCTATATCTCTGCCTGCTGGATAGTTTCATCCTTGGACTTAGTTACTGTCTCACTCCTGCAGTCAACTGCACATTTGCTTCAGTCCCCTCTCCAGTCCTGAATTTGCTGCTTTCTCTCTTTTTCCCTAGTTCTACCTTCCCTTCTTTTCCTTACTAGTGTACACTATGGGGTGATCTCACTTCACTTCAGCTTTGTAGAAACATAGAAACATAGACTTTGATGGCAGATAAGGACTGCTTGGCCCATCTAGTCTTCCCATTTCCCTACCTACAGGATAGGCCGCAGATCCTAGTTAACCAACAGCATATTTCTTCCTACCCCCACAAGAATTTCCTTATGTCTGTCCCATGCATTCTTGAATTCTCCCACAGTTTTAGAACCCACAACCTCCTCAGGAAGTCTGTTCCGTGCATCCACTACCCTCTCTGTGAAATAATACTTCTTCACATTGCCCCTGAACTGCCCCCCTTCTATCTTTAAATTGTGTCCCCTTGTTCTTGCATGTCTCCTTTTCTGAAAGATGCTACCTTCTTGGACTTTGTTGATTCCACTGAGGTACTTAAAAGTTTTTATCATGTCCCCCCTCTTCCTTCTTTCCTCAAGGGTATACATATTAAGCTCCTTTAGTCTCTTCTCATACGGCTTCTCTTGCAGACCCTGTACCATTTTAGTTGCCCTCCTCTGGACTGCCTCTATCCTGTCTATGTCCTTGCAGAGATGGGGTCTCCAGAACTGGACGCAGTACTCCAGATGGGGTCTCACCAACTCTCTGTACAGAGGGATAACAGCTTCCTGTTTTCTGCTGCTGATGCATCTCCCTATGCATCCCAGTATACCCCCAGCCCTCCCTACTGCCTTCTCACATTGCTTGCTAACCTTAAGGTCATCTGATATGATTACCCCCATGTCCCTTTTCTTTTTTGTTGTTGTTACTACCTCCCCCTCATTGTGTATTCTTCCACTGGGTTCTTGTTTCCCAGGTGCATTATTTTGCACTTCTTTGCATTGAATCCTAGCTGCCATACTTCTGACCATTCCTCCAACCTTGCCAAGTCCCTTCTCGTCTTTCCCACGCCGCCTTGTGTATCAACCCTGTGGCAGATCTTTGTGTCATCTGCAAAAAGGCATACTTTTCCTTCCAGTCTCTCTGCAATGTCACTGATGAAGACATTAAAAAGGACTGGACCCAATACTGAACCCTGCGGTACCCCACTAGTAACACCTCTTTCTTCAGAGTGGACTCCATTTACAATTACCTTCTGTGTCCTGTTGTGCAGCCAGTGTTTTACCCAGGCTACCACCCTGGGACCCACTCCCAGGCTGGTTAATTTGACTATTAACTACTAGGAGTATTTTCCCTTCTGCTAGCCCTCCAACTCTCAGTAGATCTTCTCTGCTAGCCATCTACTAACTCTGTATGATCAAATAAAGCTGAGGACTGGAGCTATTGTTTTTCAAAACTAATTATCAGGGGTAATACCTCTATCCCTGAAACCTGACTCCTAAAGCTTATCCCATTTGCTAGTATAGCTGACTACCTAAGCCATTCCCCTTTTTATATGCCACTGGAGGGCAAACTCCAAAACCTCTCTCATTGAGACCTGGGTACCCCTACATCATCTCTCTCTCTCTCTCTCCAGTGATGTTGAACCTAACCCTGGCCCTCGTGACGGCATCACTCCCAAGAACCCATCTTATTGGTTCACAGAAAAGTGGCTTAGGCTTGCACATATGAACATTAGAAGTCTGTCAGCTAATTTTGTGCAGCTTGAAGCCTGGATTGCTCACAAATCCCCATCACATCCTAGGTCTAACCAAGACTTGGTTAAAACCCCATATATCAGATTCATGATGTAGGATCAATGGATTTAAACTTCATATATGTGATCATCCAAATGCTAAAAAGGGTGGGGTGTTTTGTTTTATACCAGACAGGACCTTGCCATTGCAGTCCTCCTGGTCAACACTATCTGTCTATGTGAAACTATTCATATAGTTATTACCTTAGGTCTCACTAAGAAGCTAAATGTAGTGTGCATCTATAACCCTCCTAAAAATGGACTAAAAGGTCTCACTAAGGTAACTGACCATCTTTCCTCGCTAAAGTGTACACAAGAGCTCATTGTTATGGGGGACCTCAACCTGGATTGGCTAGGGAAAAACACTAATATCTATGCTGCTGAACTCAGCAGGTTACAACTGTCTCAATTGGTCAATCTCCTGACCAGACAGGCTACTAACAGCAGTCTCCAGTCTCTTCTAGACTGGGTCATTTCCAACAGGCCTGAGAAGGTCAGTACTGTTGGAGTTTTACCAGACTCAATCAGTGACCACTCCCCAGTTTACTGTGTTTGGAAGGCT
This sequence comes from Neoceratodus forsteri, assembly GCA_016271365.2. Taxonomy (NCBI): domain Eukaryota; kingdom Metazoa; phylum Chordata; order Ceratodontiformes; family Ceratodontidae; genus Neoceratodus; species Neoceratodus forsteri. Next base: position 998,656,435 of record CM057451.1, read on the forward strand.
AGGGCTCCTAAACCACCCCCCAGAGAAATTAATTTCAGGGGATTTTTCAAAAATGGATAAGAGAGCCCTAATCTTGGAGCTACAGGGCATGGACTGGGCACCTTTATATAATACTTGTAATCTGGAACATGCTGCTCAATACCTCCTTACCACACTTTTGAACCTTCATGACAAGTATATCCCAGTAAAAATGCACCATATCCAGGGATTTGCTACCCGCTAGTTAAATTCTTCACTCCTATCCTCTCTCAAAAAGAGGGATAAAGCCTGGAACAAAGTTAAGCTAACCCAGTCCCCATCAGATTTGGGGAAGTACAGAAGACTCTGAAACCTATGGAAGGTTTCCATCAGATCTGTTAAGGGCAATTACTACCGTCAGCTGCTTAGTACCTCTGTCAGTGACTCTCATGGTTTTTGGAGTCATATTAACACCATCATGGGGAAAAACAAGTGCAATACCATTTCTGATATGGTCGTGGATGGTTGTAATTACAATAAGCAGCTCACTATTGAAAAGGCTCTTAACTCCAGATTCACTGACCTCTCCTCCTATACTACACCTCCTGGGCCTTTACCTGTCACTCCACAGGATAACCTTAAACTTTCCCATCCATCTTTCAAACTTCGCCCAGTCTCTGAGAGTGAAATCTTATGCTTACTTAAGTCTATCTCTCCTGCTGGATCGACAGGGGAGATGGACTCTTACCAAAATTCCTAAGAACCTTGCACCGTCTATAGTCTCACCAGTGATTAGACTTTTCAACCTTTCTCTTCTTACAGGACATGTCCCTTCCCTCTGGAAGATTGCTCAAGTTGTACCAATCTACAAAAAGGGGGACACCACTAAACTGGATAACTACTGCCCTATTGCCATCATCTCCACCCTCTCTAAAATACTGGAGAAAATTGTTGCTACCCTGTTCTCGGATTACTTCTACTCCTTCAGACTCCTCACCCCTGACAAAAATGGTTTCCAACATGGACACACTGCATACACTGCTCTCATACAGTTTACAAATGATGTCAGACTCACTATGGACAAAGGTTTTCTTACTGGGGCTACTTTTGTTGATCTTACAAAAGCGTTTGATTTAGTTGACCACCCACTGCTCCTATCAAAGTTGTCATCCCTATGCTTCTCTACCTCCGTCACCGCCTGGTTCCAAAATGATGTTTAGAGGCATCAACAATTTGTCCAGATTGGAAATGCTAAGTCCCCTCTTGCTCCTACTTGGATCAGAGAGCCCCAGGGTTCAATTCTTCATCATCTCCTGTTTACACTCTTCATAAACGACATCCCGCCACTCACTGGTGCTTGCTCAGGTCTGTTATATGCCAATGATCTTGTTCTTTAATCATCCTCCTCAAACCTCTCAGATATCAACCTGAATCTCAATAGTAACTTCAATACTTTTCAGAGCAGGCTATTGCAAAACAAGCTTGACTTAAATAAAAATAAAATGGTGACTAGCTCTTCAGTTCAGGTTCACAAATTCAGTCTGGCACCCAACCATTAAGTAGCAGAGTGCTTGGTGGCTCTCCCCTTAACACAGTTATTTCTTTTAAATACCTAGGAGTAACCCTTGATCCCACATTGGATTTTGAACTGTACCTAGCCTCAGTCATTAAATCAGTCAATATTCAACTTGGGCTGTCATATAAGTTGAGACATAACCTAACATCCATAGTGAGGATGGCCATTGCACAGGGGATCCTGAGACTCAGATTGGCATATGGGTTAATAGCCTTTCTGGCAACTACTGGAGGACTCCTCTGAAAGTGGGATGTCTGCTACAACAGCATTTGCCATTTTGCTCTGTCTTTACCCAAATGTACTCACCGATGCACACTATACTCTGGTCTGGGATGGTTTACCCCCTCAGCCTTCCATCAGTTTACTTCCTACTGTTTTACACAGAATATAATCTCTTCCCAGATACCTGACAAATTGGCTCTACTGCTCAAACCTGTGACCTCTGCCTACCCAATGAGATCAGCTGACAAATCCCTTCTTGTCCAACCGAGATGTAAAACTAAAATGGGGAGAATGTTTTCTCTAGCTGGACCCCTAAACTATGGAACTCCCTTTCACTGAGTCTAAGAATCTCCACTTCTCCACACAGCTTCAAACAGGAGCTTCATATGGTTCTTCAAAGCTCTTAACCCTGCTCCTGTTCTCTATCCACCCTCTCCTGTACTGGTTCCTCCTAGTTGCCTACTGGCTCCAACCTCTACTACTCTCAAAACCTGCCTGGAAATCTTGCTATTTCCTCTATTATAGCACTTACTCACTAGTTGCATAACTTATGACTGTTAGTTATTTGCACTTATATTCCTGTTTTGTTATTACATATAGATTCCTGCAAATGTATTGTCATTGCTGAAAATTTTGTGTAAGTGACTATGTTTGACTTCTACTTGTTCCCATGATGTTTTCTTGTATCTACTATTGTCTACATACCCTTTGTTGTAATCTCCAGGGTCGTACCTGGAAATAGGCAGCTATGCTGTCTAGTGTACCTACCCAGTTAACGGAAACTAAATAAATAAATAAGTAATATGGATGTAATTGTAAAGATCTGTGAGATATTTACAGCCTAGCAAAAACAGGAAAGATGTAGAGGCCAGAGCAAAGAGGCAGCTGGATGAATGGGAGGGAAGAGTGGAGGGGTAGGGATGACTGGGGTTGGGGACACTGGGAGGCTGGTAGGGTTGTAAACTGCAATGGGTGTGGGGCAGCACTGTTTCTGGGAACCTGATTGAAGGGGGTGTCCACTGTACAGGCTGTTCAGACAGCTTATGCTGGGGATAGAGAGCTTGAGATGAGAACTGGGGGGAGGGGACAGGAATGAGAGGGTGAGGAGGAGATGTGCTAGAGGGGTAAGGAGTGCTCCATCTCTGGATAGACCAGACTGCCAATGTTCAGAAGGGGGTGCTTTGCCAGGGGTACCAAGTCCACAGGGCCCTGGGAGTGCTGAAAGGGGGTGTGGCCAAGTGGTACAGAATATGGGCAGACAGAAAAGAAGTAGAAAAGAGGTTCAGGGCAAGCAGTGGCAGGTAGGAATTACAGGGAAGGGTTGGGGCAGGAGGTTGGAGACAATAAGCAGGTATGCAGTACTGGCTGATGAAACAGAGCAAGAGATTGGGGAAGGCACCATAGATTCAGAGTCAGGGGGGAGACAGGAGGGAAGGAAGAAATACAGGGTACAAGATGAGAGGGAAGTCTGTTGGGTAGAAGTGGGAGTGGCAGGAAAGCAAGTCGAGTTGGCACAAACATAAATAAAGGAGGAGGAAGGCCAAAGCATGTTGGGGGGAGAGGAGTTTTGGAAGGGAGTGAACACAGAAGGTACGGAAGAGGAGGACAGTAGGTAGAGGTGCAGTTGAAGTAGAAGCAAGGGGGAAAAGGCAGTGAATGGAAGGAGAGGACACTGAAGAAAAGCGGCTTGTAGGAGGGCAAACTATGGATGAAGTGCAAGGGATCTGGGGGTGAATACTTGTATTAGGGGATTCTATGCATGGGGGGGTGAAAGGGGAAGTAAGGGAGCAAGGAAGAGCCAAATCTGGGTGGAGAGTATGCGAGGTATGACAGCGGGGAGATTAGGGCAGTGCATTTAGAAATGTGTGAAGAAGGTGTGAGGATAACCTCATATCATAGAAACATAGAAACATAGAAGTTGACGGCAGATAAGGACCGCAAGGCCCATCCAGTCTGCCCATTTCTTTTTCTACCTTATAAATGTGCCATCGGCCTTTGCTCTGTCAGTGACCTATCTATTCATAGTCATTTGTATTGCTCCCTTATGCCTATCCCATGCCTGTTTGAAGCCCTGCACTGTATTCATAGCCACCACTTCTTGTGGTAAGCCATTCCATGCATCTACCACCCTTTCTGTGAAAAAGAATTTCTCACATTCCCCTTAATCGGCCTCCTCTAATCTCATGCTGTGTCCTCTTGTCCTGCTATTTTTCTTATATTTAAACATGTTAGACTCCTATCACCTTGTTTATGCCCTTAAGGTGTTTAAATGTCTCGATCATATCACCTCTCTCCCTCCTTTGCTCAAGGGTATACATATTGAGCTCCGCTAATCTGTCCTCATATGTCTTCTGATGCAGTCCCTGCACCATTTTGTTGCCTTCTCTGGACTGCCTCAATTTGGTTAATGTCCTTGTGAAGGTGTGGCCTCCAATACTGCACGCAGTACTCCAGATGGGGCCTAACTAATGTCTTGTACAGAGGGATTATTACCTCTCTACGACTTGTGATACCCCTACTAATACACCCTAACACCCCTAGCCTTACCTACTGCTTTAGAGGTCTGCTTGATGATTTTAGGTCATCAGTGATGATATGCCCAAGTCTCTTTCTTCCTTTGTGACTGCTAGCAACTCCCTCCCAGCCTATAAGTGGCTGGGTTTCTCTTCCTATGTGCATGATTTTGCACTTCTTTGCATTAAATCCCAGTTGCCACTCTTCTGACCATTCTGCTAGTTTATCCAGATCTCTTCTCATTCTGCCCACCCCATCTGGATCATCTACTCTGTTGCAGATCTTGGTGTCATCTGCAAACAGACAAACCTACCCTCTAGTCCATCTGCAGGTCACTAATGAAGATGTTGAATAGGACTGGCCCCAGGACTGATCCCTGAGGTACCCCACTTGTGACTTGCATCTCTTCTGACTGTATACCATTTACCACCACTCTCTGTTTTCTGCCAGTCAACCAGTTTGCCACCCAGTTGACCAACTTCTGACCCACCCCAGCCTACCTAGCTTATTTATCAATCTTCTATGTGGAACAGTGTCAAAAGCTTTGCTGAAGTCAAGGTAGGCGACATCAACTGCTCCCCTTGGTCCACCACTCTGGTTACCCAGTCAAAGAAATCTATGAGATTAGTTTGACAGGACCTTCCTTTGTAAACCCATGCTGTCTTGGATCCTGTGCCCCTATGGATTCCAGGTGTTGCACTATCCTTTCCTTAAGGAGTGCCTCCATAATCTTGCCCACTACTGAGGTAAGACTGACCGGTCTGTAGTTCCCCGCCTCTCCCTGCTACCACTCTTGTGAGTGGGATCACATGAGCCCTTCTCCAGTCTTCTGGGACCTCTCCTGTGCTCAGAGACTCACTAAACAATTCTGCTAACGGCTCTGCTAGTTCCTCCTTTAGCTCCTTAAGTACCCTGGGATGTATGCCATCAGGTCCCATTGCCTTATCCACCCTGAGCTTAGCAAGCTCTTGTAGGACCCTTTCTTTTGTGAAGGGAGTAGTGCTCACCTCCCTCCCCCCTGTGTCCATGATGCTGAGCTGTGGGCCCTGCCCTACCTTCTCTTCAGTAAATACTGAGCAAAAGTATCTATTTAGGATAGATGCCTTTACAGGGTCCTCCTCCTCACATGCTCCCTTTTCTCCATTAGCTTAGCAATACCCCCTCTGGACTTTCTCCTTTCACTAATGTATCTATAGAAAGTCTTGTCACCTTCTTTTACTGTTCGTGCTAGTGTTTCCTCAGTTTGGGACTTTGCCTGCCTTACTGCCTTACCTGCTTCCCTTAGGGCAGTTTGGTATGCCTCCCTATCTTCATACCGCTGTGTTCCTTATATTTTCTGAAGGCCAGCCTTTTGGCTCTGACCTTTCTGCTACTGTATTTGAGAACCAAAGTGGTTTCCTTCTTCTTTGCACTTCCTTTTCTGTCTAACACAATGGGATGTTGCTTCAAGTATTGTATCCTTAATGCTTGCCCACTTGCCTGTACCTCCTCACCTGTGTTTCTTTTTGCCAGGGCTAGCTAACTCTGTTGGCCATCTTATCAAAGTCAGCTCCTCTGAAGTCCCATATTTTGCTTTGGAATGGGATGATTTAGATGTAGTAGCCAAATTGAACCATACCATGTGATGGTCACTGGCCCCAGGTGACCTTCTACCTGGAGATCTGTGATCCCTTCTTTGTTAGTCAGTACTAGATCTAGGATAGCCCTGTCTCTTGTGGGTTGCTGTACCAGTTGTTTGAGGCCCTCCCCTGCAGGGAATCCACTATGAGTCTAGTTCTGGCAGATGTTCCTGCTGGTATTGACCAATCTGTATCTGGCATGTTGAAGTCTCCTTATCAGAACCTCCCTTTAGCTGTCATGTTTTGTATATCTTCTAACAGTAATGTGTCTATGTCCTCCCTCTGGTCTGGGGGCCTGTAGACAACCCCAGTTCTTATGGCTGTCCCATTTCCTGTTTCCAGGGTGACCCACAGTTCTTCTGGCTCCTTATGTGTATTCTGAATTTCTGTAGCTTTGATATTTTCATTAACATACAGGGCCACCCTCCCCCCCTTTTTGCACCTCGGTCTCTTCTGAACAATATATAGCCAGGTACTGAAGTCTCCCAAGTGTGGTTACTGGTAAACCACGTCTCACTAATTGCTACTATGTCCAGTTTAGCCTCTGACATTATTGCCTGCAGGTCTGGGATCTTATTTCCCAGGCTGTGAGCATTTGTGTACATGATTTTCCATTGGCCAGATTTTGGTGTGTTAGTTGTTGGGTGAAGTTTGGCATACCCTGTGCATCGTATGGGAGGCAAACCTTTTTCTTACCTGGTGATGCAAATGAACGGCAAACACACTGAATTCCTGTTTGACCACTAGCTGAGGGGGAGGTGTTCTTCCCATTCGACGATGGGGTGCTGCACCTCTCCCCATTTGCTAGTTTAAATATTCTGCAAAGACGTCAAACTTCTGCCCAATGCACTGACTCCTCTTTAGTCAGATGCAGTCCATCAAATTTAAAGAACTTTCGCTCCCAGAACTGTTGCCAGTTCCCTACAAATCTGTGTCCTTTTTCCTGGCACCAGTCCTTGAGCCACGTGTTTAGCTCCCCTATCTCCCCTTCTCTGACCTTCCGTCCATCTGCTCCCTTCTCCCAGACTGGCAGGATCTCAGAGAAGGAGATGCCGGACGAAATAGATGATAGTTTGTCACCCAGCCTAGTCAGGTGTTCCTTGGTCTCCACAACTGACCGGCTGGCGTAGATCATTAGTCCCTATGTGTACTAGGACATCAATGTTTTCTCCTGCTTTGTGAACAATTTAGTAATGCGGTCAGTGTCTCTCCATGCTGATGTACCTGGGAGACATCTGACCATCACCCTGGCTGGAGATGGGTATCAACTCCCGAATCATGGAGTCTCCTATGATCAGAAGTTTTTGGATTTCCTTTGTGCTTGTTTAGTTTTGGTTCCTGATTTGGGTGAGTATTGTTGTGCTAGCTCCTGTGCTGCAGTGTCCTGCTCTGCAGTGTCTTCTGCCTCTTTATTTGATTTCAGAGATAGAGGCAGATACCTGTTTGTAGTGTTTATATGGTTTTGGAGGTAATGTGTTGGAGAGCAGAGTGATGGGGCACCTGATTTGCTCCTCCTAACCACCTGCCAACCTCCTGGACCAACTACCCTCTGCGGTCGAGGTTTTCTGTTGGATGCTGGGAAATGGCGGTGGTTCTTATAATGTATTTCCTCTTCAATATGAAATTTGAGGCGTGCTATCTCTGCCCATGCTGCCTGGAGCTGAGACCTAAGATCTCCAAAGGCCCAGCATGTAGGACAGTGTCCTAAATCCTGTAAGACTGTCCTTCTGAAAATTGTTCCACAGTACCTGCAGTTAATGAAATCCATTCCAAATAAGTTGCTGGGTTTGTAACCTAGTCAGAGTAATTAGAAGGAAAAAATGCAAGTAATGGTTTAATTGTGCTTTGTTTAACTTGTTATAACAAGTTAAATTACTAGTGCCCTGTAAATGAGATCACCTGTGGAGGCCCCACTGATCCGCCCCTTCCTGCTCTGCCACAGGAAATGTCACAACTGTGGTACCCTATAAAAGGAGTGTAGCGTGGGGTGGTTGGGGATGGGGGTGGGTGGCTGGGCCCTTCCCCTGCCTAAAAAGAAGAACCACGGACGAAAGAACAAGGAGGTAAGAGCAGAAACAATCAGTCAACAACAAATGCAGTAACCCTGAAAGCTTATCCTAATGTTAGATAAAACTGTAAAACCTGTAAAGCACCACCTGTAATAATTTCAAAGATATACCCTGTAAGAAACACTTTGCTCCAGAGAAAAATAAAGCAGTAACAGAAGCAGTATCATTGTGCACCTAAGGACAAATGGCCTAGAGAGCAGTACAGTGGAAGAAGTACAGAAGAGGTTCAGATAAGTGGGGGGTATCTGCAGTCAGGTGGGAAGCTCAGTGATGTTCTTTGACATACTCCCAGTACCTAGGGCAAGCATGGTGAAAAAGCTAAGAATACAGGAGTTTAATGGGTGACTGAAGAGCTGGTGTGCAGAAATAGAGTATGAGTTAGTAGGGGAGTGGGGTGAGGCATGAAACAATAAGGGGCGCTATGCCAAGGATAGGCTGCATCTCAGCATTGAGGGTAAAAGGGCATTGGGACAGGGGCAGGAGAAGTACATTAAAAACAACAAAGATTTAAACTGAGGAGGGGGTAGGGCTGAGTCAGATAGCAGGGAGGAGGCACCTTCCGAGAAGACCAGAAGGCCTCTCCCCCCAAGAGAGGGAGGAGGAGGATGAGGGGAAGTTACCAAGACAAAAGTGGAAGAAGGAGAGATGGAAGAGGAGGGGTGGGGCACAAGCTGGACTGTAGTATCCTTGAATGCAAGGAGCTTGGCAAACTAGATAGCATAGTTCCAGGCAAAGACAATTGAGGGAGAGGTAGATATTGCAGCCACCTCAGAGACCTTGGCAAGCCAATATCATGACTGGGATCTTATGATCCTGGGTTACAAGGTGTTCCACAGGGACCGGGAGGGGGGAGGATTGAAGGGGTGACTATTTATGTCAGGGAAGGGATACTGTGTACCAGGGAGGAGGGGGATGGGAGGCCAGAAGCCATACTGGTATTGCTCCAAAGCCCTAAAGATAAGAAGCTCAGGATGGGGGTAGAGTACAGGCCACTCTCACAGAGTGAGGAGGTGGATAGGGAGCTGCGGGAGCAAATGCAGTTGTAGTGGGAGACTTCAACCTACCCACGGTTGATTAGCAGACAGTAATTACTGCACATACCAGGAAACAGGTGCTGTTGGAAGCTATCCAAGACAGCTACCTAGTGCAAGGGGTGATGGGACCTACTAGAGAGGGGAACATACTAAATTTTATCATAACAAATGGTGATCAAGTACAGGATGTGGTTGTTCAATACCCTCTAGCAGGAAGAAACCACTGCTCAGTGTGGTTCCTCCTAAACCTGGGAGGGAGTCAGCTACGACCAGGACTAGAGTGTTGGACTTCAGGAAAGTAGATTTTGCCAGAATGGGCAGCATACTAGAGGGGTATTTAGCTAAAATGAACCCAGTGATGGATATTAAACAGAAGTGGGCAATCATTATGAAGGGGCTGAATGAGGCCATGCACATGTGTGCCAAATCTCAGAGTAAGCAGTCCAGGTCCAAAGAACCTAACTGGCTCAGAAAGGAAGTGGAGTGGAAGACAAGTGAAAAAAGATTGGCCTCCATTAAGTTCAAACATTCAGAGCATGAGGAAGATAAAGAGGTGTTCACAAAGGCATCTAGGGAGTTGATCAGGTCAGTCAGGGCAGACAAGGCAACAAAGGAGCTGAAGTTGGCTCAGGGGATCAGAGCAGGGGAAAGGGGTTCTTTAAATACTTAAGGGAGAAGAGGAGTCATAGAGATGACATTGTTAGAATCAAGAGGGATGGGGGATGGGCAGAGCAATGGGAAGAACAGGCAAAGGCACTCAATGAGTACTTCCGTTTGGTGTTCACAAAAGAAAGGGATGGCCCAGTACTGCAGTGGAAAGGGGCAAGGGTGAAGGGGGGCAGAGATAACAGATGGGCTCATCCAAGAGGATAGAGTTCTGAAGGGCCTTAAGGCCTTGCAGGTGGACAAGGCACTGGGACCAGATGGTGTACATCCAGGGGTCCTGAAGGAACTGGCAGAGGTGTTGGCAGGCCGTCTGATGGACCTCTTCAACACCTCTTTGGAGATAGGGGAGGTACTCAGGGAGTGTAGAATGGCTCACGTAGTGCCACTTCACAAGAATGGGCCCAAGGACCAACCAGGCAAGTCCCTTAACTTCCGTGTACTCCCAGGCTGCACCTGTAAACAAGCTTCAGCTTGGTGTGTCTCTCCTGGTAAAAACAAAGCTTGACTTCCATGGTGGGGAAGTTGATGGAGATCATTCTAAAGGAGAGGTTGGTAGCCTTTCTGGATAATAGTGGTCTACAGGATTAGAGACAGCTTGTGTTTGTTCGGGGAAGATTGTGCCAAACTAACCTGATTGACTTCTTTGACTGAGTCACAAGGCCGGTTGATGAAGGCCTTGCTGTGGATGTCCTGTACCTGGACTTCAGCAAGGCTTTTGACTCAGTGCCCCACAGGAGGTTAGTGAGCAAGCTGAGATGACATGGGGGTGCGGGAAAAACTGGTTGGGTGAGTTAAGAGCTGGTTGCAAGGCAGACATCAGAGGGTAGTTGTAAGGGTGGAGACATCCAAGGCAAGACCAGTACAAGTGCTGTACCACATTGTTCAGTGCTGGGCCCTGTTTTGTTCAGTGTCTTTATTGGAGATATTGCAGAGGGGGTCAAGAGTAAGATCAGCCTGTTCGTAGATGACACTAAGATTTGTGTAAAAGTGGACAATGAGGAAGGAAGGGAGGCAGGCACTCAGGGAGGATCTAGCTAAACTTGAACACTGGTCTAGGGAGCGGCAGTTGGGGTTTAATGCTAAGAAGTGCAAGGTTATGTACCTCGGAGCAAGAAATCCCAGGACCAGCTACTGGCTGGGGGGAATGCAGGTAACAGCTTCAGAGGAGGAACGGGACCTTGGGGTAATAGTCACAGGGGACATGAAAGCATCAGCACAGTACAGTAGGGCAGCAGCAAGGGGAACTAGGATGCTGGGGTGCATTGCCAGAGGGATCACCTCTAGAAAGGAGGAGGTCATCCTGCCTCTGTATAGATCACTGGTGAGGCCACACTTGGAGTACTGCGTGCAGTACTGGTTTCCATACCTCAAAAAGGATGTGAGATTACTGGAGGGGGTACAGCACAGGGCTACAAAAATGATCATGGGACTGCGGGAGCTGCCATATGAGGAAAGCTTGAGGGAGCTCAGCATGTGTTCGCTGGAAGAGAGAATGGAAAGATGGAACATGATAGAGACTTTTAAGTACTTGAAAGGCATAATCAAAATCAGAGAGCCAGGATTGTTCTGCTGAAGAAACATAGAAACATAGAATTTGATGGCAGATAAGGACCGCTTGGCCCACTCAGTCTGCCCATTTCCCTACCTGATGGATAAGCTGCAGATCCTAGTTAACCAGCAGCCTACTTCTTCCTACCCCCACCCGCTAGAATTGCCTTATGACTGTCCCATGCATGCTTGAATTCCACCACTGTTTTTGATTCCACAACCTCCTCTGGAAGGCTGTTCCAGACATCCACAACCCTCTCTGTGAAAAAATACTTCCTTAAATTACCTCTGAGCCGCCCCCCTTCTATCTTCAAATTGTGCCCCCTTGTTCTTGCACACCTCTTTTTTTGAAAGATGCTACCCTCTTGGACTTTGTTGATTCCCTTGAGGTACTTGAAAGTTTCTATCATGTCCCCCCTCTCCCTCCTTTCCTCGAGGCTATACATATTAAGCTCCTTAAGTCTCTCTTCATATGTCTTCAGGTGCAGACCCTGCACCATTTTAGTTGCCCTACTCTGGACAGCTTCCATCCTGTCTATGTCTTTGCGGAGATTGGGTCTCCAGAACTGCACGCAGCACTCCAGATGTGGTCTCACCAGCTGTCTGTACAGAGGGATAATAACTTTGTTTTCACCGTGATGCCTCTCCCTATGCATCCCAGTATCCCCCCAGCCCTCCTTGCTGCCCTCTCACATTGCTTGCCCACTTTTAGGTCATCTGATATGACTAGCCCAGGTCCCTTTCCATTTTTGTTGTTGTTAGTATCTCACCCCCCATTGTGTACTCTTCCCCTGGGTTTTTGTTTCCCAGGTGCATTACCTTGCACTTCTTAGCATTGAATCTAAGCTGCCATACATGTGACCATTCCTCTAACCTTGCCAAGTCCCTTCTCATCCTTTCCACCCCACCTTGTGCATCAACTCTGTTGCAGATCTTTGTGTCATCTGCAAAGAGACATACTTTTCCTTCCAGTCCCTCTGCAATGTAAACATAAAGACATTGAGAGGACAGTCCTAATACTGAACCCTGCGGTACCCCACTACTAACCCCCCTTTTTCAGAGTGGACTCCATTTACTATTACTCTCTGTGTCCTATTCTCCAGCCAATTCTTTACCCAGGCTGTCATCTTGGGACCCACTCCCAGGCCGGCTAACTTGTATATTAATCTTTTGTGTGGGACTGTGTCAAATGCCTTGCTAAAGTCTAGGTAGGCCATGTCCACAGCCCCTCCCTGATCAACTACTTTGATCACCCAGTCAAAGAAATCTATCAGATTTGTCTGGCATGACCTTCCTGCTGTGAATCCATGCTGCCTTGGGTCCTGTGCCCCTCTGGCCTATAGATACTCAACAATTCTTTCCTTCAGAAGTGATTCCATCATTTTCCCTACCACTGAGGTTAAACTAACGGGTCTGTAGTTTCCTGCTTCTGCCTTGCTCCCACTTTTGTGAAGGGGAATCACATCTGCCCTCCTCCAGTCCTCAGGTACCACCCCATCCTCCCATGATTTGTTAAAAAGGGTAGTCAGTGGTGTCACTAGTTCTACCCTAGTTCTTTAGAATTCTGGGATGAATCCCATCAGGCCCCATTGCTTTGTCCACCTTCAGTTTTAAGAGTTCTTTCAGAACCCTTTCTTCTGTAAATGGGCTGGTATCAACTTCTGTATCCAGAGTGTTTCTACTGTTTGTTTTAGGTACCTCCCTTCTTCCTTTGTAAATACTGAGCAAAAATATTTGTTTAGTATCTCTGCCTTTTCACAGTCACCCTCTGCCCACCCTCCCTCCCCTTTATTAAGCCTCACTATCCCTCCCTTGGTCTTCCTTCGCTCCCTGATGTACCTATAAAAGGTTTTATCCCCCTTCTTAACTGAGTTGGCTATCTTTTACTCGGTTTGGGCCTTTGCTGTTCTGACTGCCTTTCCAGCTTCCTTTTGCTTTAACTGATACAGTTCTCTGTCCTGTTCCTTCTGTGATTCCTTGTACTTCCTGAATGCTTTCTTTTTCTCTTGAACTTTCACTGCCACTTCCTTTGAGAACCATAGTGGTTTCTTACCTCGTTTCGTTTTGTTTGTTTGCTTTACACAAAGGCTTGTTACCTCTGTGATGGCAGTTTTTATTATTCCCCATTGTTCTTCAACCCCTCCTTCCTGCCCATTTGCTAGTGCATTCCTTAGGCACTCACCCATTTTGGCAAAGTCAGCCATCCTAAAATCCAGTACCTTTGTCTTTGTATGGCTTGACTCTATTGCTGTGTTTATTGTGAACCATACTATTCGATGGTCGCTAGTTCCCAGATGGCTACCCACTTCTACATCTGTGATCCTGTCTTCATCTTCATTTGAGAGAACCAGGTCTAAGATTGCTCCCTCTCGAGTGGGCTGCAATACTAGTTGTCTAAGGCATGCCCCCTGTAGGGCATCTAGAATAACCCCACTCTTCAAAGTGGCTGCTGCAACTGCACTCCAGTTAACATCTGGCATATTCAGATCACCCATCAGCAATATCTCCCCTTTATCTGCCATTCTAAGTATATTTTCTATCATTTCCTTGTCCATTTCCTCCCCCTGAGAGGGGGGTCTGTATACAACCCCTGTGCGGATTGTGGTGCCATTGCCTGCCTCCAAATTGACCCACAGTGCTTCTTCTCCTCACTGTTTACCCTTTTGTTCTGTTGCTTTGATTTCTTCTCTTATGTAGAGAGCTACTCCTCCTCCTCTTTTACCCTCCCTGTCCCTCCTGTAGATAGTGTATCCTGGTATGTTTACGTCCCAGTCATGGTTCTGTGTGTACCATGTTTCTGTGACTGCAGATATCAGATCTTCCTCCTCCATCAAGGCCACTAATTCAGGAAGCTTGTTACCCAGACTACAGGCATTGGTATTCATTGCTCTCCATTTTTGATGGCTTTACCTTCTGTAGCGGCATCCCCATGACCTTTCTACCTTGGTCTTTTTTCTCATTTAGTACCCTGTTTTGTGGGCGAGGCTGGGATTTTCCAGCTGCTCATCAGTGCCTCCCCTTGACTGAGTTTAAAGGCTTGCCAATGAAGCATTTAAACCGATTGCTCAAAGACTTGTTCCTTCCTGGACAGATGCAGACCATCCTGCCAGTATAGGCTGGTGTCCCTCCAGGTGGAACCCCAGTCACCAATGAAGCCAAACCCTGTGCTCCACACCATTTTCAACCACTTGTTAAACTGCATGGTGCAAAAGTACCTCGCCTCACCCATGCCACTGACAGGCAGCACCTCTGAGAAGGATACTGTGTATGCTACTTGTCTTAAGCCCCTCCCCAACTCTACAAAGTCCTTCTGCACTGCTCTAATCTCATGATGAGCTAAGTCATTTGTCCCTAGGTGGACAATGACGTCCAGCTCAGACTCCCGTGCAACTGTTCTCGTGATCCTAAGGATGTGCTTCCTGTCCCTCCAAGCCATGGCACCAGGCAGGCACCTTACTTCAGTTTTCCCTGCTCCCCCCAGTTCTATCCCCCTAATAACTGGGTCCCCACAAGGAGCTGCTTTCTTTCCTTGTGGTGTCCTCTCTACCTCATTCCTGAGGGCCTCCCTTGTGACAGTTGTCTGCACCTCCTTAGTCTCCTCTCGGGTGCATCCATGGGGAACTATGCTCCCCCAGAATGGTGTATGGATTGTGGAGTGGAACAACTGACTGGGTGTGCCTCTGTTCCTCCACCCTTACCCTCCCTGAGCCCACTGTGGAGGATGGTGAATGGGCTCTGGGGGCACAATCTGAAGCTGGATGGGGAAAGGTTCAGGAGGGAGATGAGGAGGCACTACTTTACAGAGAGAGTGGTGGCAAGATGGAACGCACTGCCAGAGGATTAAATTGAACTGAGAACAGTGGATAGCTTTAAACAGGGTTGGGATACTGCCCCAGATGACCACTCCACTCAGCTGATGAAGGGTTGTTAGAAATTCCTAGCTATGTCTTAAAACATCAGGGGCTCATGCTTTTATGTATGTGGCCTGACCCTATGGAATTCTCTACCTCGTCAGATACATGAGTACACAACTGTGGAGAGTTTTAAGAAGGCTTTGAAGACCCATCTGTGGCATATTGCCTACCCATACTAATCATTTTTATGTTTGCTTGCACGCATGCACAGGAAACATTATGCGACAGCTTGGGAGAGAAGCGGGTTGTGGAGGTGTGGCACTGTAGCAGCCAAGGGAGGCACTGCATTTGGGGGCTTGGCACTGGTGGACCAATGGAGTCACAGTGTGCCAATGACACTGGTCTCCAAAAGTACCACCAAGTACAGGCATTTTCGCCACAGCAATCAGGGGCCACCTCGTCATTGCAGCATCAGTCAATCTGCTGCAATGAGAGAGCAACCCGTCATTGCTGGCGGAACGTCGGTACTGTAACATTATTTGTGAATATGGCAGTGCCTTGCCGCCATGTTCACAAACAATATAACTTAGCCCCCAGTGCTGAGGGGGTGCCCATTCCCCCTTGGCATCATGTGCCCCCCGACAATAGTGTGTGTTTGACAACGGGGGCCCCAGTCCCCATCGGCATCAGTCTCTGTGCAAGTTAAGTTTGCCGACGGGGGAGCCTACTCCCTGTTGGCATACTCTCCCCCCTCTCAGTTACATTTGCTGACGGGGGAGCACATTCCCCATTGGCATAATGTCCCCTCCTGAACAAACACAGGTGTGTGCTGAGGGGGGTGCCCAATCCCTCTCGGCTATTGTGCCCCCTGTATATGCTGACCGGTATGCCCAATCCCCCATTGGCTATAGTCACTCCCCCAACAAAAACACTAGGTTGGCATGCTGGGAGCCCACCCCAGCATGCCAAATGTCCATGCAAATGTCCCTGGTAAAAAAAAAAAAGTCCCGCAATTTTTTTTTCCCTGTAAAGCAAAAAATGGTCCCTCATCGAGTTCAGTGGCCTCTCCTCAACCCGCACCCAACATCTGTGCACCCTGCCTCCCCACACCTCCTCACCTCACCCCATACTTACCTCCAGAGCCCAACATAATGATCTTCAGTGGACCGGGAATACGTCTGCACTCTTCAAAGCCGACCATGAACTGAAGAAATGCCAGTAAGCTGTATAATGGCATAAATAGGTTTTCTTCAACTTTGATGCATATCTCAGGCATTTTTTGGAATTTTGACACCAAATTTTCAACATGGGGTTTTTGGGACCCCGCCTCATGAATTCAGCCACTGTCATGGCGTTATTTGGTCCCCAAAGGTGATTTCGGGGTCACTGCGTGGAATCACCATTTGGGACTGATTAACAAAATGATAGTGGCAGTGTTCATGAGGTGGGCTCTCAAAAAGTCTATGTTGCAAATTTGGTGGGAAAAATCCAATAAATTACTGTTTTATGAGCATGCATTGCGCAATTGCAACACACGCTATTAAGTACCTGAATTTGCAATATTTTCACTCCAGATTTTCAACATTGTCATTTTTCTGCACCTCCTTATGAACAGTACAGCTGTAATTTTTCACATCCTGGCCGAAATGTGTTTTCACACTTCCGGCACAGAATAGCGCAGTCGTTGTGGGAAATCAGTGTTTGGAATGCTTGAAGAAAATTGCATTGACACTGTTCATGAGCAGAGGTCCTAAAATGTCTATGCTGAAAATTTTATAATGAAAGTCCATAAAATGAGTGTGTTACGAGCGTGCGTTGCACAGTTTCCAAGCACGCTCGTAACTTCACTAATTTGCAATATTTTCACTCCAGATTTTCAACATTGCCATTTTTATGCACCTCCTTATGAACAGTACAACTGTAATTTTACACATCCTGGCTGAAATGTGTTTTTGTAGTTCCGGCACAGAATAACGTGGTCACTGTGGGAAATCAGTGTTTGTGACAGATGAAGAAAATCACAGTGATGCTGTTCATTAGTAGAGGTCCTAAAATGCCTATGTTGAAAATGTTGTGATGAATATCTATAAAATGACTGTGTTACGAGCATGCGTTGCGCAGTTTCCACGCACGCACATAACTTCACACATCTGTAATATTTTCACTATAGATTTTCAACATTGTCATTTTCCTGCACCTCCTTATGAACAGTACAGCTGCCATTTTCTACGTCCTGTCCATAATGTGTTTTTGCACTTCTGGCACAGAATAGCATGGTTGCAGTGGGAAATCAGTGTGTTTGGGACACATTAAGAAAATCACAGTGACACTGTTCATGAGCAGTGGTCCTAAAATGCCTATGTTGAAAATTTGGTGGCAAAAGTCCATAAAATGACTGTGTTACGTGCATGCATTGCACAGTTTCCACATATGCTCAGAAGTACAAGCATTTTTAATATTCCCACTACAGATTTTCAACATTGCCATGTCTTCATACCTCCCTATGGATGGTACAGCTGTCATTCTTCACATTCTGCCCAATCTGTGTTTTCGTACATGTGATGCAGAATGGCACTGTTGTTGTTGGAACTCAATGTTCGGGACACATTAACAAAATCACACTGCCATTCTTCATGAGAAGAGGTCCCAAATGCTTTCATGAGGTGGGGGCACAAAAAGGACATATTGAAAATTTATAGTGCAAATACCAACAAACGCCTGAGGCATTAGGGTTTCTAACCATAATGCCCTACCCTGTACAGACTGGCTGTCATTGTGGTGTTCTTTGGATTTCCAACTGTACTGCTCATGCCATCCCACCCCACCCCCCAGCCACTGACAGGCATCGAGGTGTACCTTGGACTCTTCAGCCCCAGACTTCACCCCATTCTCCTATGCTGCACCCATTTCACCGTATGTCCTTATAGAATGGGGTGACTGTAAGGCCAAACACCCTACGGCACACCTCAACACGTGTCGGTGTCTGTAGAATAGGGTGAGGTGACATGGCATGACCGCCATGGGCGACGACCCAAACACTTGCCCCCATGCCTGTCCATCTCTACAGGACAGAGGTGGGGTTGGCGTGAAGTTCAATACATCACTGCCATTCCTATTCTGCATCTGTCTATCTCCTGCATTTCCAATGCCAATACCAGCAAGCAACCATTCAGCTTTGACAAATGCTTGTTAGATAAGCATGGAATGGCCTTCCTGAGGAGGTCATAGAGTCAAAAAATAGTGGGGTAATTCAAGAATGCATGCGACAGACATAAGGCAATTCTAGTGGGGGGGTAGGAGGAAGTAGGCTGTTGGTTAACTAGGATCTGCAGCTTATCTGTTAGGTAGGGAAATAGACAGACTAAGTGGGCCATGTGGTCCTTATCTGCTGTCAAATTCTATGTTTCTGTTTCTATTTATTGTTTGACTAACATGCTGTATGCAATTATATGTTTTTTTTTGATTTTATCTGTTCTAAGCTGTACAGTGCCTTGATTGTAGAAAGGCACTTAAAAAATAAAGTATGATTATTATTATTATAGAGTCAAGGGCAAGATTAATACAGACAAGAACACAAAGAGGGGAAAGACCAGGCAATGGGAGGAAGGAAGTGGTTTGGGTGGGGCTGGGGATGCTGTGGTAATATAAAACTAAGAGCTGCACATTCAGGCAGACTTGATAGACCTGTGGGCCTTTTTCTGCCAGCAATTTTGTATGTTCTTATGGAATAGGGGAGGGAAAAGAGGTTGAAAGGGCTACCGAGGTAGAGATCAGTCCTGGGAAAAAAGTGATATTAGATTGCTTGGCATTTTCCCTGGCCAATGTTTCTTCCCTATTAGAGATTTTGTGTTTCCTAGGTTTTGGGCCCTTTCAAACACAATCCTGATTAGTATGTTTATTTTCAATAGAAATATAACTAATCTTTCTACTCCTTGTGCTAACCATGATTTATCAGACTATATTATTAAGAACAAGAATAGATTTGAAAACCATACTCTGTCAAGGGCTCCTCAGGAAAAATCAAACTCAGAATAGTATATTACAATGTAACAGTGAACCACCGCTATCATAAATAAGTACATAATTTCACAAATATTTGACAGACCTACTAGAATAAGTTAATATGGCCAAGCTAAATGTAAAGTTCATTTTTTTTTTATTTTATTCTTTGGTAACTAGGTAAGGCCCACTAGGCACAAGTGCCTGTTTTCAGGGGTGACCTGGGAGCACTGCACAGGGCTACAAAAATGATCATGGGACTGGGGGAGCTGCTGTATGAGGAAAGATTAAGGGAGCTTCATATGTATTCGCTGGAAGAGAGTAGGGAAAGAGGGAACGTGATAGAGACCCATAATAAATACAATAAATACAATGAAGCAAGATGTATTGTTAAATATGAATCAATAATTGATCAAAGAAAGTACCAGTCTAATTCTTTGCTCCAAAGGTTTAAAACCTGAGTTCATAGCTCTTATGAGCTGTAATAGATAATACCATAGTATACTTCCCAGAATGTTGTCTTATTCCACCAAATGAGGTCATAGATAAGGAACTTTCCATCTACAAACTGAAGTGGAGAATGAAGTTGCATCCTAAGACCTGAATGCCTTGTCCTGCAAATCCTCCTTGTTGTAGGCTCCGATAATGTCTACTTGGGGAAAGAGGAGAGAACTTGACAGTTGAGAAGAAAAGCTAACAAAAGGACTTCTATAATTTGTTAAAATTAACTATTTAAACAACAAATCCTGACAGGGTGGCTGGTATTGGGAAATATAGGAATGCCCAGGGGCATAACGAGGCCTGACACTGCAGGCAGAGGGCCTTATAGCCCATGGAAGGTCCGGTATTTCCCAATACCACCAACCGTGGAGGGTATTACTGTGCTTAGAAAATGGCCTATATGTAAAATTTTTAATAAAATATAATTATACAGTGAAGCCCACCAGAATGAAGTGCAGCACTGCAGAATTCTGCAGTAGAGTTAATGTAGCAAACAATGCAATATCAATGGAAGTTAGAAATTGTGATAGAAACAGAAATCGTTGGCTGATAAGGACCACTAGGTCCATCCAGTCTGCCTGTAGGACCTATGCATTGCATGTGACCACTGACCCTATATGATCAATGACTTTTCATCACTGCCTCCCCTCTCAGGCTTCCCTTGTGCCTGTCCCAAGCATGCTTAAACCCTCCACTGCGCTTGCCCCCACTACCTTCTGTGGCAGACTATTCCAAGTGTCGATTACCCTTTCTGTGTAGAAAAACTTCCTCAGATTACCTCTTAAGCTACCTCCTTCCAATTTCATATCATGCCCCCTTGTTCTAGTATGTTTTCTACATTGGAAAAAGTCCTCCACCTGCATCTTGTTTATGTCCTTGAGGTACATTCTTTTTCAGTTTGTAGACTTTAGGGCAGTAGTGAGACTTGCTTAATACAGTGTTTGTGTGGGATCTTCCTTCAGAGAAGGGTGCAGTGCTTGGAGGTGCAGTGAGGGACAGACACATGGCTGATACATTCCCATGAGAGTCAGGTGTGGGCCCTAATCCCACCCTCCCCAACCCCTCCCTCCCTCATCTCAGCTCTTTATAGGGGAACGCTTGCCCTGAAATTGGAGAAAAAGGTTTCAGGTGCAGCTCATGTAGTTCTAGCCACTGGGAATTGGGTTTAAAGGCTGGGAGAGAGGAGCTAAGGGAGTTGTACACTTCCCCAATAAGTTTACTGTGTAGTACTGCACCTAGTAACAGGGGTACCTGTTTACTGTGGGACTGTATCTAGGATTAGTGGGTGACCTGATTAGAGGGTAGGGGTGTATCTTGGACTAGTGGGGAACCTGGTGGTTCACCCATTGAAATCTACTTGAAGGGGGATGGGACCACATGTCATTTGGGCGGCATCTTTGGGAGGGTGGTGGGGTGCACAGGGTGTGGGGAAGCCATGATACTGGACTGAGCTTGGAAGTTTGATGGTTGCCCAGTATGCTACCAGCTGTCACAGGTTAGGGAGGGGGTTGAGGGGATTAGGAGACAGCTGGAGGAAGGGGGAGGTATGGTTAAGGAATAGGATAGGGGTTCTCCCACAGGGTTGCACCAAGCAGTAGGGTTGGGGGCATAGGGAAAGAAGTGCAGGAGAGTACTCTGGGGTCACATAGGGACCCTGACAGAGGAAGTCCTGAAGGAGGACACTACCAAGGAGGCAGAGAGGTATCTGGGGACCCTCAAAGAGGGGGGCCAAAGGGAGGACATTCTCAGGGAAGTGGGCAGATGACTGGGGCTTGACAGAAGGAAACAAAGTGGGGAGGTGGATTGAACCTTAAGCTCAGTAACCACTTCAATTCTCTTCTTCTGCTTGGGGATGTAGGGGTGATGTAGCCATGATGGGGCAGTTACAGATGAAAGGGAGTGGGGGGGCAGGAGACGGGGCTGGATAGCAGGAAGGGTGGGGGGAACTTGATATGTGGGAAAATGGTGGAGCAGTTGATCAGAGCAGAAGGAGGAGGGGTAGAGGGAGGAAAGTG
This sequence comes from Neoceratodus forsteri, assembly GCA_016271365.2. Lineage (NCBI taxonomy): Eukaryota > Metazoa > Chordata > Ceratodontiformes > Ceratodontidae > Neoceratodus > Neoceratodus forsteri. The sequence goes on from CM057451.1 coordinate 998,678,010, forward strand.
CAAGAGGAAGGGTCAGTTGGGAGGAAAGGCCAAGGAGAAGGACCAGAAGTACAAGAAGGATACAGTAAAGGGAGCTGAGGGTTTAGGCCAGGGGAGCATGACAGGCAAGAGGGGCTGAATGGAGATGGGAAGGAAAGGAGAATGAGCCAGGCTAGTTTAGCAGATGGGGGGAAGGACCAGTCACAAGCAGGGACTGAGGGGGAAGTGGGGTACAGAAGAATACTCAGGAGGAGAGGCATAGGATCAGAGGGCAGGGGGTGGCTAGGGCAAATAAGGATAGGATGGTGGGTGGCACCCAGATGGGGGAGAAGCAAGGAGCTAGCTGTGGAGGGGCCAGTAGAAAGGATGAGGGACATAGAATGGGGGAAATGGAGGAAAAGGGGCAGTCAGAGTGCTCCTTTTGGGTGATTGTTTGATCAGGGGTTTCAAATGGGATAGGGAAGGGGAAGCTTGCCCAGTTAGAACAAAATTCTTCTCTGGACTAATGGTGCACAGGGCCAAGCATGAGGTATATCAGCTGGCAAAGGATTGTGGAGGTTCTCCGGACATACTGGTCCACCTGGGTACCAATGACATTAAGGGAAATAGTGAGCTAGAGATACAAGCAAGGTTCAGGGAGCTTGCCAGGGTCTGTCATGACATAGGATGCATGATTTCCATCTGGGAAATCCTGCCGGTGCCAAGGGCTAGTGAGAAACACAAGAGGAAGATTAGGGAGATAAACAAGTGGCTCAGGGAGTGGTGTGGGGCCAGAGGGTATGGGTTGATGTGGTTTTGGGGGGGACCTGGGAGGATAAGGGGCTGTATACTAGAGATAGGCTCCATATCAATTTGGAGGGGAGGGAAATCCTTAAGTTGAAAATAGAGGGGTTCGTTGGTGAAAGGTAGGGTTGAAACTTGTGAAGGGGGAAGGGATGAGAGAAAAGGCTGTTGAGGGGAGTCCAATAAAGGAGGGACTCTGTCTCCACCCCCCTGGGGAGCTGGAGAAATGTGGGAAAAGGCTGACTGGTAAGGTGCAGACCAGGGGAAGATGGAATCCCCTTGAGAACAAGAGCAGGGGAATGGAAGTATAGGGAAAGGGTGGAAGGTAATCCTGCTAAATGCCAGGAGCTTGGGCAATAAAATGCCTGAGCTCCAGGTGATGCTAACTGAGGGAGAGGTGGATGTGGCAGCAGTCACTGAGACCTGGGCCACCACAGGGCATGACTGGGACCTGAACCTGGAGGATTACACCATGTTCAGGAAGGACGGGGGGGAGGGAAGGAAAGGAGGGTTAGCAATAATAGTCAAATACTGCATTGGCATAGGAGGAGTGGAGGAGGCAGAGGGTATTGTGGAGGCAATTTGAATCACCTTAATAACAAGGGGGGGCAAGAGAGTAAAAATAGGAGTGGTGTATAGACCCTCTACACTGGCAGAGGAGTTGGAAGAGAGTCTGGTGGCAGATGTTGGGAGACACTGCAGATTGGGCAGGGGAAAGGTGGTGGTGTTGGGGGACTTAAACATGTCAGGAATGGACTGGGAGACTATGACATCCTCGGTGGCCAGGGAACAGAGGTTGTTGGATGTCTTTCAGGATGCATGCTTAACTCAGCAGGTGGGGGAACTGGCCAGGGAGGTGTGAATACTGGATGTGGGCCTGGCAGACAGTGACCAGATTGGGGACCTGGAGGTAAGGGACCCATTGGTGGGGAGCGACCATGCCATGTTCTGGTTCTGCCTGGATCTAGGAGGGGTAGAAGGCTGCACAAAGACGGAGGTAACTGACTTCAAGGGGGCGGATTTCAAAGAAATGGGAAGGATCCTTAAGGAGCATTTGGATGGAACTGGGCTAGACATGGACTCTGACAGTAGTTGGGAAATCATCAGGAGGGGGTGCAGGATGCTACCAGCACCTGTGCAAAAGTAAAAAGAAAATTTGGAAGGGCCTGGAAACCCTGCTAGTGGACCAGGGAGGTTCAGGAGGTGGTGAGGGGAAAGAAGGTGGCCTGTAGGCATTTCAAGTGCTCAAGGAGTGAAAGGGATCGAGGGGAGTATGAGCTGATGGGCAGAAGGGCCACTACGGTGATGAGAGTGGCTAAGGCAAGGAAGGAACAGAACCTGGCCAGGGAAATTAGGAGAGGGAACAAGGGGTTGTTTAGATACATTGGGGAAAAACAAAGGGTGAAAGGGCAGATTAGCAGGATTAAAACAGGGGAGGGATTGGCAAAAGGCCCGGGGGAGCAGACTGAGGTACTAAATGAGTACTTTTCCTCAGTTTTCACCAAGGAAAATGGGTGGCTGCATCATACATGGGAGGAGATGGTGAAAGTGAGGAAGGGGGACCCTTACCGATTGGCGGGTCTGGGGAGAAGGGGGGCCATCACTGGCAGGAGGGGGGAAGGCAAAGCAGGGGGACAAGATAGTGGAGGTGGAAATCATGGCAGAGATATTTAGGGATGCCCTCAGGTCCCTTAAGATGGAGAAAGTACTGGGGCCGGATACATTACATCCCAGAGTGCTGAAAGAACTGGTGGATGTCCTGGCAAAAGCCCTGGAGGAGCTTTTCAGCATCTCTCTGAGAACAGGCTGGGTGCCACAGGACTGGAAGGTGGCACATATAGTGCCTATCCACAAGGAGGGATCAAGGGAGGTGGAAGAGAACTACAGGCCCTTCAGCCTGACATCAGTGGTGGGCAAGGTGGTGGAGGGCATTGTCAAGGAGAGGCTAGGTGGGGACCTGGAAAAGTCAGGGTACCTGGATGATAGACAGCATGGATTCATCACAGGGAAATCATGTCAGACAAACCTTGTGGACTTCTATGACTGACTGATGAGTGCCTTGGACCTGGGTAGACCAGTGGACATCCTCTTTCTTGACTTCAGCAAGTCGTTTGACTTTGTTCCTCACAGAGGCCTGTTAGATAAGCTGGAAGAAATGGGGGTGGGGAACCAGATGATTAGATGGATAGACAATTGGCTCCAGGACTGGACCCAGAGGGTCATGGTTGGTGGGTCAGTCTCATCCCCAAGGAGGGTCATTAGTGGGCTCCCTCAGGAATCGGTCCTTGGGACCCTCCTGTTCAATGCCTACTTCTCTGACATAAGGAAGGGTATCAGGAGTAAGATGAGTATCTTTTTGGATGACGCAAAACTGGGAGCAGTGGTGGATGGGGAGGGTGGCCCTACGGGGACCTGGAGGCTCTGCAAAGGTGGTCTAGAAAGTGTAAGCTGAGGTTCAATGCAGGAAATGCAAGGCACTGCACCTGGGAGCCAGTGACCTGGGCCAAAAGTACACCCTGGGGGGGAAAATGCTACAAGTCTCGATGGCTGAGAGGGACCTGGGGTTGGGGGTGGATGTCAGGATGAACAACTTGGAGACTTGTAGGAGGGCAGTGACCAAGGTCAACAGGATGCTGGGATGTAGCACTAGGGGGATCACCTCCAGAAGGAGGGAAGTGATACTTCCTCTGCATAATTGCTTGGTGAGGCCGCACCTAGAGTACTGTGTGCAGTTTTGGAGACCACACTTAAAGAGGGACATTGAACTCCTGGAGAGGGTCCAGAGGAGGGCAACGAAAAATGATCTGGGACTTGGGGGACAGGACCTATGGAGAGAGGCTCGAAGAGTTAAATATGTACACATTGAAAGAGAGAAGGGACCGGGGGGGCATGATAGAGGTCTTCAGGTACATGAAGAGGGTAAATAGGGGAGGAACAATCAAGGTACTCTGAAGAAATGAGGGTGGGCAACTAGAGGCATGGGTGCAAGCTGGAGGGGGAGATTCAGGGGAGAAAGGAGGAGGGGCTACTTCATTGAGAGGGTGGTGGAGCCATGGAATGCACTGCCTAGGGGGCTGGTGGAGGCAGAGACAGTGGAGGGGTTCAAAAGGGGGTGGGACAGGTACAGGGGAAGGTTTCTGGAAGCAAAGTCCAGTGCAGTGAGAATATCCAGGATTGGGAAGGGAGAAGCCAGATAGGGCGAGGGGGGGAAGCAAGGTCAGCTCCCAGGGTGGGGGCTGATCAAATAAGCAGACATGAAAGACCATTAGGCCTATTCTGCTGGCATTTTAGTATGTTAGTATGTTAATACTTGAACATTTCAGTCATGTCCTCTCACTGTCTCCTCTCCTCCAGTGAGTTCATATTGAGGTCCCTTAGTCTCTCCTTATATGTTTTGTGGTGTAGCCCTGTACCATCTTTGTTGCCCTTCCCTGGATGGTCTCCACCTTATCTACGTCCTTGTGCAGGTGTGGTCTCCAGAACTGCATGCAGTACTCCAGGTGAGGCCTTACCAATGTTTTATACAATGTTATCACCACCTCCCACCTCCTGCTATTGATACCCCTGCCTATGCACCCCAGCATGCCACTGGCCCTCCATGCCACATTTGTACACTGCTTTGATACTTTAAGGTCATCAGAGATGATAACCCCTAGGTTCCTTTCTGCTTTGGTACAGTCAGCTCCTCCTCCCAACCTGTAGCTGTCCCCAGGGTTCCCTCTACCAAGGTGCATTATTTTGCACTTCTTTGCATTGAACCTCAGTTGCCACATCTCTGACCATCTTTCAAGCTTCTCTAGGTCCCTCTTCATTTTCTGCACCCCTTCTGGAGTATCCACCCTGTTACAGATATTGGTGTAATCTGCAAAGAGGCAGACCTTTCCTTCCAGTCCCTCTGCAATGTCACTTATGAAGACATTGAACAGGACTGGTCCTAGTACTGATCTCTGTGGTACCCCACTGGTCACCCCCTCTCCCCAGCTTGTACCCCATTTACTCCCACCATCTGTCTTCTGTCTGTTAAGCATTTCCTAACCCAGTTCAGTTAATCCCTTTTATCATGCAGGAAATCTGTAACACTGTGCTTCATCTGGACAGGTTTCACTGTTATTAGCAACAAGTGTACAAAATGTTAAAAATAGAATAAAACTAGATTTTTTTGTAAAGTAGTCCCTGTGTTGTGCTGTACTGTTCAATAGAGGATGCTGTTGTTTAGAGAAGCATGTTTGACTGATGTTGATCTGTGCCCCATGGTTTCTTGGGACTTGCAGTTTTATGCTCTGAGGTTGAAGAAGACAGTAACACTACAAGAATAGGGTGGACTTACTGTGAGTCCCACAGACAGAGTCACATTGCTGGGTCAGAGTGCTTGGAAGAGTGGGTGCAGATAGGAGGTCAGGAGGTGCCTGAAAACTTCAGTAGAGTGTGGTTTTCTGTGGGACAGAAGATGGGTAATTTTTCTTGTTTTCTGTGTGTTTTTTTATGGTGCAAGTTTTCATTTGTTTCTGTATGGAGTGATTTGAGGACTGAAGGGGTGGGTCCTCTCACTCAGTCTCTCATTTAGCTAGGAAACAAAATGGCAGAAGAGGGTTTGTTTGATATGTCAGGTTGAGGTGACTAGCACTTGTTTTTCAGAGGGCTCTATTGAAAAATGGATGCCCACCTCTTGGAGCCTGCCAGCCAATCAGCTCACAATAATGTTCTTTGACATTTTCTGATGTTCATTTGTGCCCCATGGTTTCTTGGGACTTGTAGTTGTATGCTCTTAGGCTGAAGAAGGCAGTAACTCTACTAGTGTTGTGCGAAATTGGAATATTTCGCATAATTAATGCATTACTCAAAATATTTTGCTTGGCGAAATGTGAAATTTCACCCGCAGTTGTGAGCGAAATTTCACCCCAAGCCAGTAAAATTTCACTTGTGGGAGAAATTTCACACCGTCACAGGTGAAATTTCACCATGCATGGCGAAATTTCTCCACCTGAGGGAGAAATTTTGTTTCCTGAAGAGAAATTCTGTACAGACTTCTCCCTGGTGTCCAGTGGTCCCTCCCCTTGGCTGTCACTGGCCGTAAACATTAATAAGCACCCCCCAAAGTTACTCTGCTGTCTATTGTTGTTTGTTTAAAAAAAAAAAAAAAAAAATATATATATATATATATATATATATATATATCTATATATATATAGATATATATATATACCCTTCAGTCCCTGGTGTCTAGTGGTCCCGCCTAAAGCCACCACTGGCTGTAAAACATTAATAAGCATCCCCCAAGTTACTCTGCCACCTCAGTTGTTTAAAAAAATATATATATATATATTCACACATATAACTCCTGGTGTCTAGTGGACCCCACCCTCCCACCCCATCAGTATATAGCAGCACCACCCAGCTCACCTCAGTACCCCAATCAGGCCACCTGCACAGCCCTCCATTCACCTCCACAACCACTCTTTTCTGCCCGCCGACTAGTTTGCCATGCAGTTGACCTACCACTGACCCACCCCAAGCCAACCTAGCTTACCAATCAATTTTCTATGTGGAACAGCATCAAAAGCTCAGGTTCCCTCCTTAGTGCTCTGTGTTTTAGACTGGATCCTAACTCTTCATTTCGTCCGAAACTCATTTTAAAGTTTTCTAGACTTCGGTCTTCCTGATCCCTCACGGCTGCGATGGACAAGTCAATTCCTGGCTTTCAGAGGTGCCCTTACAGGCAGAAGATGTCCAGGATGGACCCACACTCCATGTGTGTCTACTGCCTTGGCCTAGACTATGACCTGCAGGCCTGCGAGTTGTGCCGCTCCTTTTCGGCCAACGTCCAAAGGGAGGAGGAGTAGCTCTTTACATAAGGGAAGAAATCAAAGCAACAGAACAAAAGGGAAAACAGGGAGGAGAAGAAGCACTGTGGGTAAATTTGGAGACTGGCAATGGCACCACAATCTGCACAGGGGTTGTATACAGACCCCCTTCTCAGGGGGAGGAAATGGACAAGGAAATGACAGAAAGTATACCTAGAATGGCAGAAAAAGGGGAGATATTGCTGATGGGTGATCTGAATATGCCAGATGTTAACTGGAGTGCAGTTTCAGCAGCCACTTCGAAGAGTGGGGTTATTCTAGATGCCCTACAGGGGGCATGCCATAGACAACTAGTATTGGAGCCCACTCAAGGGGGAGCAATCTTAGACCTGGTTCTTTCAAATGGAGATGAAGAGAGGTTCACAGATGTAGAAGTGGGTAGCCATCTGGGAAATAATGACCATCGAACAGTATGGTTCTATCAAACACAGCAATAGAGTCAAGCCATACAAAGGCAAAGTACTGGACTTTAGGAGGGCTGACTTTGCCAAAATGGTACGTGCTAAGGAATGCACTAGCAAATGGGCAGGAAGGAGGTGTGGAAGAACAATGGGGAATAATAAAACTGCCATCACAGAGGTAAAAGCCTTTGTGTGAAGCAAATAAACAAAATGAAGTGATGTAAGAAACCACTATGGTTCTCAAAGGAAGTGGCAGTGAAGGTTCAAGAGAAAAAGAAAGCATTCAGGAAGTACAAGGAATCACAGAAGGAGCAGGACAGATAACTGTATCAGTTAAAGCAAAAGGAAGCTGGGAAGGCAGTCAGAACAGCAAAGGCCCAAACTGAGTAAAAGATAGCCAACTCAGTTAAGAAGGGGGATAAAACCTTTTATAGGTACATCAGGGAGCAAAGGAAGACCAAGGAAGGGATAGTGAGGCATAATAAAGGGGATGGAGGGTAGGCAGAGGGTGTCTGTGAAAAGGCACAGATACTAAACAAATATTTTTGCTCAGTATTTACAAAGGAAGAGAGGGAGGTACCTAAAACAAACAGTAGAAACACTCTGGATACAGAAGTTGATACCAGCCCATTTACAGAAGAAAGGGTTGAAAGAACTCTTAAAACTGAAGGTGGACAAAGCAATGGGCCTGATCAGATTCATCCCAGAATTCTAAAAGAACTAAGGTAGAACTAGGACACCACTGACTACCCTCTTTAACAAATCATGGGAGGATGGGGTGGTACCTGAGGACTGGAGGAGGGCAGATGTGATTCCCTTCACAAAAGTGGGAGCAAGGCAGAAGCAGGAAACTACTGACCTGTTAGTTTAACCTCAGTGGTAGGGAAAATGATGGAAGCACTTCTGAAGGAAAGAATTGTCGAGTATCTAGAGGTCAGAGGGGCACAGGACCCAAGGCAGCATGGATTCAAAGTGGGAAGGTCATGCCAGACAAATCTGATAGATTTTTGACTGGGTGACCAAAGTAGTAGATCAGGGAGGGCTGTGGACATGGCCTACCTAGACTTTAGCAAGGCATTTGACACAGTCCCACACAAAAGATTAATATATAAGTTAGCCATCCTGGGAGTGGGTCCCAAGATGACAGCCTGGGTAAAGAATTGGCTGGAGAATAGGACTCAGAGAGTAATAGTAAATAGAGTCCACTCTGAAGAAAGAGGGTTACTAGTGAGGTACCGCAGGGTTCAGTATTAGGATCGGTCCTCTTCAATGTCTTTATAAGCGACATTGCAGAGGGACTGGAAGGAAAAGTATGTCTCTTTGCAGATGACACAAAGATCTGCAACAGAGTTGATGCACAAGTTGGGGTGGAAAGGATGAGAAGGGACTTGCAAGGTTAGAGGAATGGTCAAATGTATGGCAGCTTAGATTCAATGCTAAGAAGTGCAAGGTAAGCACCTGGGAAACAAAAACCCAAGGGAAGAGTACACAATGGGGGGTGAGATACTAACAACAACAAAAATGGAAAGGGACCTGGGGGTAGTCATATCAGATGACCTAAAGGTGGGCAAGCAATGTGAGAGGGCAGCAAGGAGGGCTAGGGGGATACTGGGATGCACAGGGAGAGGCATCACTGGTAGAAAACAGGAAGTTATTGTCCCTCTATACAGACAGCTGGTGAGACCCCATCTAGAGTACTGTGTGCAGTTCTGGAGACCCAATCTCCGCAAAGACATAGACAGGATGGAAGCTGTCCAGAGTAGGGCAACTAAAATGGTGCAGGGTCTGCACCTGAAGACATATGAAGAGAGACTTAAGGAGCTTAATATGTATAGCCTCGAGGAAAGGAGGGAGAGGGGGGACATGATAGAAACTTTCAGGTACCTCAAGGGAATCAAAACAAGTCCAAGAGGGTAGCATCTTTCAAAAAAAGAGGTGTGCAAGAACAAGGGGGCGCAATTTGAAGATAGAGGGAGGGCTGCTCAGAGGTAATTTAAGGAAGTATTTTTTTCACAGAGAGGGTTGTGGATGCATGGAACCGCCTTCCAGAGGAGTTTGTGGAGTCAAAAACAGTGGTGGAATTCAAGCATACATGGAACAGTCATAAGGTAATTCTAGGGGGTGGAGGTAGGAAGAAGTAGGCTGCTGGTTAACTAGGATCTGCAGCTTATCCATTCGGTAGGAAAATGGGCAGACTGGGTGGGCCAAGCGGTCCTTATCTGCCATCAAATTCTATGTTTCTATGTTTCCATGGCCGGCAGCCTGACTGAGCATCACTGAGTGCTTGAATGAATGAATAAGTGTGGTATGCTTTCATTCATTCAAGCATTCAATCAATGGCACTCATTCGGGTTGCTGGCCATGAAGGTGAGTGGAGGGCTGTGCTGGTGGCCTGGTTGGGGTACTGGGGGGAGCTGGGTGGGTGTTGCTATATACTGATGGGGTGGAGGTTTACTAGACACCAGGGAGTGATGGGTATATACAGTAAATATATATATATATATTTTTTTTTTTAAACAACGGCAGCAACTGGGTAACTTTGAGGGGGGTATTTATTAATGTTTTTAGAGCCAGTGATGGCTGGGGGGTCACTAGACACCAGGGAGTGGAAGAGTTTGAATTTTTTTTTAATTAATCAAATGGGGGGTGCAGGGTAACTTGTGTGTGTGGGGGTTTCAATTTACAGTGGAGGCTGGTGGTGATGGGTGAAACTGCAGAATTTCACTACAATTTTCAGGAAACATTTTGCCCAGTGAAATTTTATTTTGCTGTATCTCTAAACTCTACAAGAATTGGGTGGATGTAAAAAAAAATGTAGGACTTCAACAAGTGAAGAGACCAATAAATTACTAAAAAGACCACCAACAGCTTAATTGGGTCCAATTTCAGTTGGTTACCATCAGTATCCCCCCCCCCAGTCACCCCTGAAAAAGGGACTTCTAATCTCAGTGGGCCTACCGGGTCAACAAAATTCAATAAATAAATAAATACTCAGGCTGGCCAGTGACTGTTATTTTATTAGTCCAAAGTTTGGGAGAGAAGCGCGGTGAGATGGACAGGAGTGGGACTTGTGAAAAACTGTGTGTCCCACAGATAGAGTCACACTGCTGGGTTAGAGCGCTTGGGAGAGCATGTAGGGATCAGAGGTCAGAAGACTTCTGAACACCTCAGTCAAGTGCATTTTTGGTGGGATAGTAGATGGGTTGTTTTTCTTGTGGGTTTTTTTATGATGCAAGTTTTAATTTTTTTTTCTGTAGGAAGTGATTTAAGGACTAAAGGGGGTGGGCCTCTCACTTGGTCTCTTGCTTAGCGAGGAAAAAAATGACAGCAGAAGATTTGTTTGATATGTTGGGTGGAGCTGGTTAGCACTTGTTTTTCAGAGAGCTCTAATCGAAAAATAGATGCCCACCCAGTCAGCTCACAAGAATGTTCTTTACCATTTTTTAATTGCTAATAATTAATGTACTAATTAATAAAATAATAAGGGCAATAATGCAACCATTTGGATAGCTTAGGTAATAAGACAGGATTCCCCTGAATACACTTAACTACTTATATAACTTGTCCATGAAGAATAATATTAATATGCACCTAAATGCACTAAAAGCACTTTAAAGCATCCTAATGCACTTACATGCACATAATTGTACTTTATGCACTCCAATAATATTTTTAGTGAAAAGCCAAGGATACACTTTTAGAAATGTAACATAAAAGAGTGGGAATGTGGATGCTGTTCAAAAACAGCTTCACCCCAAACTTGGTGCTCTTTAAAGACACTGTGATTGTACCTAGAGAGGCAGTGAATTTAAATTTCACTGGCAAAGTGCGCGCGAAGTGGGCACTTCATGTTGTCATTCCACTATGCGGAGTGGCCAATATGAAATGTTCACTTTGCCTTGTAATTATTACTTCACGTTATCATTCCACCTTAACACGAAGTAAAGTGAAGTGACAACAATATTGGCAGCCCACAACTCACACAGTCACCAGAATTAATGTGCATCCCCAAAATGCTACTGTCTTTTGTCCAGAAAATTCCCCACTGCTGATGAAGTGAAATGAGAGCATAACAAGAAATGCAAAGTCTCCCAGAATTAATGACACACTCAGTCATGTGTGCAGTGGTCACACACAAACACCAGAATTAATGTACATTCCCAGAATGCTACTGTCTTGTTTCCAGAATATTCCCCAGTGCTGAACAAGTGAAATGAGAGTTCAAAAAGAAACGCAAAGTCTCCCAGAATCAATGGCACCCTCAGTCATGGACGCAGTGGTCACTCACGGTCACCAGAATTAATGTGCATCCCCAAAATGCTACTGTCTTTTGTCCAGAAAATTTCCCTGTACTGACGAAGTGAAATGAGAGCATGACAAGAAATGCAAAGCCTCCCAGAATTAATGGTGCACTCAGTCATGCATGCAGCGGTCACTCACAGTCACAAGAATTAATGTGCATTCTCAAAATGCTACTGTCTTTTGTCCAGAAAATTCCCCTGTGCTAATGAAGTGAAATGAGAGCATAACTAAAAATGCAAAGTCTCTCAGAATCAATGGCACACTCAGTCATGGACGCAGTGGTCACTCACAGTCACCATAATTAATGTGCATCCCCAAAATGCTATTGTCTTTTGTCCAGAAAATGTCCCTGTACTGATGAAGTGAAATGAGAGCATGACAAGAAATGCAAAGCCTCCCAGAATTAATGGTGCACTCAGTCATGCATGCAGCGGTCACTCACAGTCACAAGAATTAATGTGCATTGTCAAAATGCTACTGTCTTTTGTCCAGAAAATTTCCCTGTGCTGACGAAGTGAAATGAGAGCATAACTAAAAATGCAAAGTCTCCCAGAATCAATGGCACACTCAGTCATGGACGCAGTGGTCACTCACAGTCACCAGAATTAATGTGCATCCCCAAAATGCTACTGTCTTTTGTCCAGAAAATTTCCCAGTGCTTACAAAGTGAAATGAGAGCATGACAAGAAATGCAAAGTCTCCCAGAATTAATGGCGCACTCAGTCATGCACGCAGTGGTCACTTACAGTCACCAGAACTTATGTGCATCCCCAAAATGCTACTGTCTTTTGTCCAGAAAATTTCCCAGTGCTGACAAACTGAAATGAAAGAATAAAAAGAAATGTAAAGTCTCCCAGAATTAATGGTGCCCTCAGTCATGTGTGCAGTGGTCACTCACAGTTACCAGAATTACTGTGCATACCAAAAATGCTACTGTCTTTTGTCCAGAAAATTCCCCAGCGCTGATGAAGTGAAATGAAAGTATAACAAGAAATGCAAAGTCTCCCAGAATTAATGGTGCCCTCAGTCATGCACACAGTGGTCACACACAGTCACCAGAACTTATGTGCATCTTCAAAATGCTACTGTCTTTTGTCCAGAAAATTCCCCAGTGCTGACAAAGAGAAATGAAAGCATAACAAGGGATGCAAAGTCTCCCAGAATTAATGGTGCACCCAGTCATGCACACAGTGGTCACAAACAGTCACCAAAATTAATGTGGATCCTCAAAATGCTACTTTGTTTTGTCCAGAAAATTCCCCAGTGCTGATGAAGTGAAATGAGAGCATGACAAGAAATGCGAAGTCTCCCAGAATTAATGGCACACTCAGTCATGTGTGCAGTGGTCACACACAGTAACCAGAATTAATGTGCATCCCCCAAAATGCTACTGTCTTTTGTCCAGAAAATTTCCCAGTGCTGACAAAGTGAAATGAAAGAATAAAAATAAATGCAAAGTCTCCCAGAATTAATGATGCACTCAGTCATGTGTGCAGTGGTCACTTACAGTCACCAGAATTAATGTGCATCCCCAAAATGCTACTGTCTTTTGTCCAGAAAATTCCCTAGTGCTGACAAAGTGAAATGAGAGCATAACAAGGGATGCAAAGTCTCCTAAAATTAATGATGCACCCAGTCACATGTGCAGTGGTCACACACAGTCACCAGAATTAATGTGTATCCCCAAAATGCTATTGTCTTTTGTCCAGAAAATTCCCCAGTGCAGATGAAGTGAAATGAGAGCATGACAAGAAATGCAAAGTCTCCCAGAATTAATGGTGCACTCAGTCATGCACACAGTGGTCACAAACAGTCACCAGAATTAATGTGCATTTCTAAAATGCTACTGTCTTGTGTCCAGAAAATTCCCCAGTGCTGACTAAGTGAAATGAGAGTGTAACAAGAAATGCAAAGTCTCCCAAAATTAATGGCACACTCAGTCATGCACGCAGTGGTCACTTACAGTCACCAGAACTAATGTGCATCCCCAAAATGCTACTGTCTTTTGTCCAGAAAATTCCCCAGTGCTGACAAAGTGAAATGAGAGCATAACAAGGGATGCAAAGTCTCCCAGAGTTAATGGTGCACCCAGTCATGTGTGCAGTGGTCACACACAAACAGCAGAATTAATGTGCATCCCCAAATGCTACTGTATTTTGTCCAGACAATTCCCCAGTGCTGACAAAGTGAATTGAGAGTGTAACAAGGAATGCAAAGTTTCCCAGAATTAGTGGTGCACTGTAAATGCACAGACAGATTAAGATTGCACTGTGAACTCAACAGTTGCAGATGCAAAAGCACAACAACACCTAACCAGTGCTCAGAAGTCACAAATTCAAATTTGGAAAAGAACAACTTTTGCCGGTTGTGGGGTAGTGCAAGGCAGTAGCAGTCCACTACCAGTAAAGATACCACAAAGCAGTATACAAAATTCATGCAGGTACAGTGGATAGCAGGTTCACATTACTGCAATTACTCTGTGACATAATAAAAGGTGTCTGATTTGATTTCACACATTGCACACACTCACACACACACTACAAGTAATGCGAAGCAAATTGAAAATCTTTGGTAATGTAACCAAATGTTTTAAACAATCTGAAATTATACACTTCTGCACCACAACAATCAGCCAAAAAAGTCAAGAATTACTGAAAATATTACTGTGTGTACATTAACACAGTTATACAAGAAAAATATAACCAGTTGGTAGCATACAGTATGCAGAGAGGCAGTGGCAAAAAGCACCGGGAGGTGGAAGGGGCTGAGCTGGCACTGTGGGGTGCAATTGATGCCTCCACACACTCACATGGCCTTGTACTGGGGGGAGGTTGGGGAGAAAAAAATAAAAGCTGTATGTGTTCCCATCACCAGTTGCTGGGAGGAGGCGATAGGGACCAAATAGCTAGATAACAAAAAAAAAAGGGAAAAAAGTACAGCATTTCAGGAATTGGATAGGTGGCTTACATTTTGTTTTAATCTGAGCAAGAAAGCAGTCAAACTCTGTAAGAGGTGGCATCAATGGGAGTCAGAAAAGACTTGTCTGCTTCAGTTGGAGGCTAAGAAACTTGTTGTACTGCAGAGAACAAACTAGAACGCATTTGAGGAACTGGGAACCTGGTAAGAGATAATATTGTTGGTGACTTGTTAGGAAGGTAAGCTACGCTTTCTACAGAAAGTTTCATTTTTTCTTATTGATATTAAGAATAGAATTGTAAGATTCCATTAAAGTGTAATAATTTTATAACCAGAGGGGGTGAAATACTACTGAAGTTGCTTGATTCCTGTGCTAGAGACCTAGGATTTGGAAGGATATTTGTGCAACATTTTAGAAGTGTCATGCTGGCTGAGCAGTGAGTTTATCCCTGGTTTCAGATAAGAGTTTGTGTATTAGAATCAGACATAGCAAAGTGTCTACACTGAAAGGTCTGCTTACATCACAGGTGTCACTAGTCAATCAATTGATTCAGGGTGGGGCTTTTATCACTGACCTGTCTTAGGCAAAAAACACAGTGAGAAAACAGTCAGAAAAGACTTGCCTGCTTCTGTTGGAGGCTGAGAAACTTGATATACTGCACAGAACAAACTAGAAGGCATTTGAGGAACTGGGAACCTGGTAAGACATAATATTGTTGGGGACTTGTTAGGAAGGTAAGCTACGTTTTCTACAGAAATTTTCATTTTTTTATTGGCATTAAGAAGGAAATTGCAGGATTCCATTAAAGTGTAGTAATTTTATAACCAGAGGGGGTGAAATACAACTGAAGTTGCTTTATTTCTGTGCTAGAGACCTAGGATTTGGAAGGATATTTGTGCAACATTTTAGAAGTGTCCTGCTGGCTGAGCAATTAGTTCATTTTTATCCCTGTACTCAGTAGAGTGGTTGGTGTAGGAGCAGTGGTCTAGTATATTGTGGTGTTGGTTGGCTTACTATAAAGGGCAGTACTCACCAGGGTGGTGGAGCAGTGGTGTATTTTATTGTTTATAACAGTCACCAGTAGTTGTGGCCTACCCACCCACCCTTCCTCACCCTGCCCACCCCTGGTGTGGCATTTCTATAGCCAAGGTTCTGATATCACTTCCTCAAGAGGCAGAACTGTCATATTCTTAATAACTCTGCTTGGTGCATAAAGGGTAAGTACACACCAAAAAAAAAAAACAAATAAAAAATATATATTACTCATTGTATATTATAAGGAAGAGGGACATGTGGGGAGTGGTGAAATGCACTGGCTGTGGGGCAGAAGTTTTCTGGGAGACATTCTGGAACCCGCGTTGCTGCCCTATTTGCAAGCAACTGTCAGCTCTGAGGGAGGAGGTTGCCCACCTCCAGGCTGAATTGGCACTGGCAAGGACTAAGGAGGCATCCCCCACCCAAATAGCACCAGTTCCACAACCTCTGCCTCAGAGGTTGCCATGTGTGAAGAGCAGATGGACCACAGTAGGTTCTGGGAGGGTGAAGGTGGTGGAACAGAGGCATAGCCCCTGAGTTGTACCTCTACACAAATCATATGTCAGTCTGGCAAATCAAGGTTTCTCTATGATGACACCCTCAGTGGAGACCAAGAAGAATGCTGGGGACATTCACAAGAGAGACCCACAAAACAGTGGCAAGGTACACCACAGGGAAAAGAAACAGCTTCTGATAGGGGACTCAATTGTTAGGGTGTAGACCTGGGGAAGGGAGAGGAGAGGGAAGTAAGGTGCCTGCCTGGTGCCATGGCTTGGAGGGACAGGAAGCAAATCCTCAGGATTGCAGACTCAGCATCACAGGAGAGGGAACTAGATATCATTGTCCACCTCAGGACAAATTACCTAGCTAGGCATGAGATCAGTGCAGTGCAAGATGAACTTGTGGAGTTGGGAGGGGCCTCAGACAGGTAGTTCAAGCAGTAACCTTCTTAGAGGTGCTGCCAGTCTATGGCAGGGGTGGGGCTAGGTACTGCACACCATGCAGTTTAATGAATGGTTGCAAAACTGGTGCAGAGCACAGGGCTTAGGCTTCATTGGGGACTGGGGGTCCACCAGGAGAGATGAAGGTCCATACTGGCATGATGGTCTGCATCTGTCCAGGAAGGGAAACAAGCTCCAAGGTGACAGGTTTAAAGGCTTCCTCAGCAAGCTTTTAAACTAGCCAAGGGGGTAGGTGCTGATAGGAAACAGGAAAGTTCAAGCCTCCCCCCACAAAATATGGCAGGTAGTAGGGTAAACACTGAGGTACAGAGCTTGACAGAGGGCAGGACAGGGGTAAATGGAAAAATAAACAAGGGCAATTAGAGCAGGGATGGGGTAAAAAAGGATAAAGCCAACATTAAATGGAGGGCAATGAGTACCAATGCCCGTAGTCAGGGAAACAAGCTTCCAGAGCTAGTAGCCCTGATGGAAGAGGAACACTTGGATATTGTGGCAATCACAGAAACATGGTTCACAGAGAACCATGACTAGGATGTTAACATACCAGGGTACACAATCTACAGAAGGGATAGGGAGGGTAAAAGAGGAGGTGGAGTAGCTCTCTATATAAGGAAAGGGATCAAAGCTACAGAACTAAAAAATAAAGGGTGAGGACAAGAGGCACTCTGGGTCACCTTGGAGACAGGGAATGGCATCACAATCCGCACAGGGGTTGTATACAGACCCCCGTCTCAAGGGGAGGAAATGGACAAGAAAATGATAGAGGGCATTCTCAAAATGGCTGAAAAAGGGGCGATACTGTTGATGGGAGACCTGAACATGCCAGATGTTAACTGGACGACATGGACTGCAGCCACATCCAAGAGCAGGGTCATTCTCGATGCCCTACAGGGGGCATGCCTTAGACAGCTAGTGGTGGAACCCACTCGGGAGGGAGCAATATTAGACCTGGTACTCTCAAATGAGAGAGGATCACAAATTTAGAAGTCAGTAAACATCTGGAAACAAGCGACCACTGCACAGTGTGCTTCACAATAAACACAACTATGGAGACAAGCCATACAAAGACAAGGATACTGGACTTTAGAAGGGCTGACTTTGGCATAATGGGTGAATACCTGAGGAATGCATTAGCAAATGGCCAGAAAGAAGGAGTGGAAGAACAATGGAGAAAAATCAAAACTGCCATCATGAAGGCAACAAGTCTTTGTGTGAAACAAGTAAAAAAAAAAAAGCGGAATAAAAAAACACTATGGTTCTCAAAAGAGGTGTCAGGGAAGGTTAAGGAGAAAAAGGCTGCATTCAAAAAGTATAAGAAATCACAGAAGGAGCATGACAGGAAACTGTATCAATTAAAGCAGAAAGAAGTGGGGAAGGCAGTCAGAAAAGCAAAGGCCCAAACTGAGGAAAAGGTAGCCAACTCAGTTAAGAAGAGGGATAAAACCTTTTATAGGTACATTAGGGAGCATAGAAAGGTTAAGGGAGGGATAGTGAAGATTAATAAAGGAGAGGGGAGGTGGGCAGAGGGAGACAGTGAAAATGCAGAGATACTGAATGAATACTTTCGCTCAGTATTCACAAAAGAAGAAGAGGAGGAGTTACCTAAACCAAACAATAGAAGCACTCTGAGTAGTGAGGTTGACACCAGTCCATTTACAGAAGAAAGAGTCCTGAAAGAACTCCTAAAACTCAAGGTGGACAAAGCAAGCAGGCCTGACGGGATTCACCCTAGAATCCTATAAGAGCTACGGGAGGACCTAGTGACACCACTAACCACACTTTTTAACAAATCATGGGAAGATGGGGTGGTACCTGAGGACTGGAGGAGGGCAGATGTGATTCTCCTTCACAAAAGTGGGAGCAAGGCAGAAGCAGGAAACTACAGACCTGTTAGTTTGACCTCAGTGGTGGGGAAAATGACAGAATCACTTCTGAAAGAAATAATTGTTCAGTACCTAAAGGCCAGCAGGGCACAGGACCCAAAGCAGCATGGATTCACAGCAGGAAGGTCATGTCAGAAGAATCTAATCGATTTCTTTGACTGGGTGACCAAAGTAATAGACCAGGGAGGGGCTGTGGATATGCCCTACCTAGACTTTAGCAAGGCATTTGACACAGTCCTACACAAAAGATTAATAATCAAGTTAGCCAGCCTGAAAGTGGGTCCCAGGGTGGTAGACTGGGTGGCAAACTAGCTGCACAACAGGACACAAAAGGTCATAGTGAATGGAACACATTCTGAAGAAAGGGGGTTAGTAGTGGAGTACCTCAGGGCTCAGTACTGGGTCCAGTCCTCTTTAACGTCTTTATAGGTGAATTGCAGAGGGTCTGGAAGGAAAGGTATGCCTCTTTGCAGATGACACAAAGATCTGTAACAGAGTTCATACACGGGGTGGGGGGTAGAAAGGATGAGAAGGGACTTGGCAAGGTTGGAGGATGGTCAGACATATGGCAACTTAGATTCAATGCAAAGAAGGGCAAAGTAATACAGCTGGGAAATAAAAATCCAGGAGAAGAGTACACAATAGCAGGGAAGGTACTAACAACAACAACAATAATGGAAAGGGATCTGGGTGTAGTCATATCAGATGACCTAAAGGTGGGTAAGCAATGTGAGAAGTTAGTAAGGAGAGCCGGGGGATACTGGGATGCATAGGGAAGGGCATCACAAGTAGAAAAAGGGAAGTGGTTATCCCTCTATACAGACAGTTGGTGAGACCGCATCTGGAGTACTGTGTGGAGTTTTGGAGACTTCATCTACGCAAGGACATGGACAGGATGGAGGCAGTCTAGAGGAGGGCAACTAAAATGGTGTGGGGTCTACATCAGAAACCATATGAGGAAAGACAGAGAGCTTAATATGTATACCCTTGATGAAAGGAGGGACGGGGGGACATGATAGAAACTTTTAAGTACCTCAAGGGAATCAACAAAGTCCAGGAGGGTAGCATCTTTCAAAAAAGAGATGTGTAAGAACAAGGGGGCACAATTTAAAGTTAGAGGGGGGATGGCTCAGGGGTAATGTGAGGAAATTATTTTTCATGGAGAGAGTGGAGGACGCATGGAACCACCTTCCTGGAGAGGTTGTGGGGTCTAAAACAGTCGGGGAATTCAAACATGCATGGGATAGACATAAGGCAATTATAGTGAGGGGTTGCAGGAATTAGGCTGTTGGTTAACTAGGATCTGCACGGACCCGAGTCGTCGGAGGGCTGGCCGGGGGAGAAGGATCGAGCGTCCATGGGACTGCTCTCCTTCTCCGGGGGGAGGGTTGGGGCAGCATCCGGGGTGATGGGGACTCCTAGCGGAGGCAAGGAGCACCCACACTGCCGAGCTCAAGCACATGGAAGCGGGGCGGATGCCGGGCATCATTGCATGACCCCGCCTCCCCGGGGAGAAAATAGGAAAAAATGGATGAACCCTCCTGCCGTCGTGAATGAAGCTCGCCGCGGCTTCAATTTGCCTTCAGGCGGGCCCCCGACCTATTACAGTGCCCACAGGCGCATATAGGGAGCCGCGTGTCGTGGACCCCACCGTAAGCCACAGGGTATCGGTGGCAGCGGCCGATTTGAAGGCAGAAGTCATGTCCAGTGACCGCAGAAGGATAGGCGCCGGGAGGCTCTGAAGGAGGAAAAAGCTAAATTAAAAAAAAAAATAAAAATAACTAGGATCTGCAGCTTATCCAATAGGTAGGGAAATGGGCAGACTGGGTGGGCCAAGTGGTCCTTATCTGCCATCAAAGTCTATGTTTCTATGTTACACAGGTACTTTGATGAGTACTGTTCCCACAGATGGAGTCACACTGCTGTCGCTTCATCAGCATTTTATTTATTTTTTTTTATTAATCTTTTTCTCCTCTCTACCATGGTGCAGATGAACCTTCTAGTGACTCCCCACAGCCACACCACCAGTACACACAGGGACACAGGGACTTATCTCTGCCACCCTTCCTCTATGGCTTACCCCCCCATGGCTGTGTCATCTGGGGCACCATGCTGCCGATGAGACTGATCCAGCGAGTGCCCTCGGTACTGACTTCCCCAACAGCTTGCCCCCTCCCATGTTGGAAGTCATAGAATGGAGCACCACCCACTGAAGAACAGGTCCGGTGATGGACAGGGTCCCTGCTGTATGGTGTGGTGCCAGAGAGGTCGACGTCATCTAGACTGCAACTAGCCATTTTCCTGTGTTCTGCAGGGAGGGTCAGATGTGTAGTTATAACACAGACACACCACTCATGCTACCATGCATGAGGTGTCACTGGCCACTGCACATCCCACCCCTGTAGGTATACTAGGAGCACTGAGCCTCTCCAAGGGTCAGACCAATGCTGAAAACCTGCAACCCTTCTTCCCAGAGAAGTAGAGCCTGGATACTCAATCCTCCTCTTCCTGGCAAATCCCCAGAGATACAAGTCCATCCCCAAACCCAGGTCAGCAGTGTGGTGGCAGATGAGGCATGGTTGCCTGAACTGTCCATGCCACCAGGCCAACTGCTAGCATTTTAAATGGAGCATATCCCACAATCACCCACAACTGACTGCCACTCTATACTTGGTCTTGGCAAAGTACTGAGACCTCTAAGTGGCAAACCAGAGCTGCTAATAGCTATGTCCATAGGCTAACACTGTCCAGCTCCCGCAGCTGCTTCTGGCTCTGACATCAGCTACAGTTGATTGTGGGATGCACTGCTAGAGTCACTCCATTTAAAATGCCATCGGGATTGATAGCAGGATAAACCAGATAAAACAAAATTACCTCTGGAGTGACCCACATTTTTTATACAGTGGGCAAAAATACTTATCAGAGTGGAAGGCGCCCCACACTGAGGTGTGGGGCTTACTGAAATGGACATTTTCCTTTATAGCAAAGGCAAAGCATGTTATTAAATTGAAAGTACTGGAGCCCAAAATACAGTTCTGAGAGGAAATCAGGCACATGAAATACACTCTTTTCCAACAAAAAGGATGTTCCAGGAGTAGAGGGCATGGGATGGAGATGGAGGGAGGGCGATTCAGAGGAAACATGAGGAAGACTTTCTTCATAGAAAGGGTGGTGCACAAGTGGAACACCCTGCCAGAGGAAGTGGTGGGGGCTGAAACAATCACAGATTTAAGAGTGCATGGGATAGACATAAGGGAATTCTGGAGGTCAGGGGTAAGGGGCAACAGACTTCTAGAAAAAAATAAAGTAAACTTACAAGCTTAAATGGGCAGACTGGGTGGGCCATAGGCCCTTATCTGCCAACAGTGTCTATGTATCTACCTGCATGTATCTATTTGCTGAGGGACATAGGATCCCAGGGGGATGACAGATTCTAATGGCTGTGAAGGATCAGTGGCCAGCTGCAAGTACTGGGGGGAGGAGCGATAGGTACCCTGCTACCAGGGCTGAGGGTGGATGAACTCTGCTGCTGGGGTGTGGGGCTAGTAAGAATGCTGCCATGGCTGAATGAGGGGCTAGAGAGCCTCAGGCCAGGACTGAGGGGGAAGGTACTAGTGAGATGGAAGCCAGTGATGGGGGTGCAAGACAATTCCTTCATGGCAGGGGCATGGCTGCAGCCTTTGACTAACTTTGGAACATGGCTAGAGCAGAACTTGTGAAGCATTCTGCCATTGTTGGAGGGAAAACTCATAAGTCTGTACTGCCATGGTTGGAGGAGGGTATTTATGAGTTAGAGGCCAGTGATGGGGGCAGTCAGGAGCCTAAAGACAAGACTGAGCACACTGTAGTCCAGGGTGAATCTCAGAAGACTTCCATCATTGCTGGGTGAAAGGGGCCAAGGAGAAAGAGGCCACGTAGCTGGTGTTTGGGTATAGGCAAGGCTAACCTAGTAGCACACTTACTTTTTCTTTTGCCTGTATGAACTCATATTCTGTTCTGAAGAAGTCAACCAACATCTGATTGATTTTCCCACTCCTCCTAATGCCTCCTCCTGATGATTTTTGTCCACCAGCACTCCTCCTATGCCAGCAGGCCATCGGACTAAAGAACTCTTCGTCCATCTCTGGCCTTACTCTCTTCCAGGCTCCTCTCTCTCAGTCTCCTCTCCACCCGACTTCTGCTGAGTTCTGGCCCAACCTACACTCCGATGTGGTCCACCACTTCACCTCCACCAATTTTCAGCCTAAAAAACTTGCTAATGACTGTGATGAAGCAAGTGAATGAAGTTGACCGCATGGCAAGCAGTGCTCAAAGAAAGCAGCCAGTCACTCAACTCACAGAAGCAGCAGCACTCACCCACTCTCTCGATGATGTCCACAGATGAGCTGAGCATGCATACAAGCTCCACACAGTCACAATGGATTTTGGGAGACTGAGTTTTTTTTAACAGTAAGAGGCCACCAAAAATATGGAATAATAGGCATCCCATATGCATTTGAAACGGGACATGGGAAAATACTGTTAAATGCGGGACATTCCGTCACCATGTCTAGTGCTTCTCATTGATCCATTATATGTTTTGGGTAAATTGGTGAACATCCGATTCACGTAGCCTACTGGAAAACCATTGCCATTACATTCAAATATTCACATGTCCAATATATTGGCAATGTTATTTGATGGCAAGCAGAGAGAGGCAATCTTGAATGGCAATCTAACCAATGACAGACCACCACAACAGAGGACCAAGTGGACAAAACTCTTGCCTGTCATTTTATCTAGGTGCTTGTAGGTATGTGCTTATAGGACTGCACTCTTGGGGCCAGAGGGATGCCTGAGGTGCATTAAATCACCGTGAAGAGCATATACTAGTGTCACTGGGGCAACAGCAGGTAGCCAGGTTGGAGCCTGCTAGGAAGGATGTTTAGAAGTGTCCTAACCTCAGCAGGCTCAACCACCAGATATGTAGTGAAAGATGGGCCCATGAGGGGTTTGTTGACTTTGTTTTTATAAAGGGGAGGTATTTCACAGTAGGTTGTGGGATGGATTTCAGATTTTTTAGCAGCATTTTCCAGTGGCTTTTAATTTTTTTCATTTATTTTATGTTGTTGCACAAATGCTCACATAACCTATGGTAGCCCTAGGTTCAAATCCCACCAGAGTTATAGTTAATCCTCATCAGGTCCCTCTCAGACAAGCTTCCCAACAGTATGGTAAAATTAGACCACAAGGTATTGCATCTCTGCTGCACTATATATTCTTAGGATGCAACTATACTGCTCTTTCAGCTGCCATGCCCCACCCAAGTGGGCCATGCTATTCTTCCTTTTAGTCAAACCAGCTCCCACTCCCACTCCTTTCTGAATCTCACAGGCACTCCCGCTATTCATATTTTGTCATTAAATTGTTGCCATACAGTCAAGGTAGACTTGCTCAATAAGGCCCTATACAGTTTGGGCCTTGGCTACCTGACAGACCTCCTACTCCTGCCATCCCAGTTCGCTCCCTCTGTTCCTCTACTCAGGGCCTCCTGTCAGTTCTGAGGGCTAGGTTGAACTCCTTGGGTGATTGCTTATTCGGAGTGGCCAGCTTGGTCCTCTGGAACTTGCTTCCCAGACCTTTGAGGGAGGCCCAATGGAGGCATTTAGGAGGGGCCTAAAGACCCACCTATTTAGCCCATCCTGTAGATGCATTCTAAACAATGCTGACATATTTTATATACTGTAATTATCTAGCTGAACTATTTAAAATGTTTTTGTATTGCTTTGTTTTCTGCAACTGTCTACTACTGTACGGTGCCCAGAGCTCCTGGGACTAGGAGCCTATCCAAATAAATTTTATATTAGTTATATGTCTTTCCCCTTCATTCCATCCTAATCCTCTTCTTGTTATTTACCATGAAAAACTTCTGGGGCCTGATATGCAAAACCTTGCCCAGACTAAAACCGAGTTTGCCAACACAAACTGGGTTTAGCACAGAAGGGCAGTATTGAAAAGCCCTGTTAGCATGGGCAAACTTAGTTTGCACCCAGGCAATAGTCAGAGGGGGGAACAATGTAAATGAAGAGGGAGGGGGGACCCAGATATTGGTGTTGTCCAATATTCAGAATATGTGCACCAAACAAAGCCATGCAAGGCAATTCTGCTTGGTCCCCTTGCATGTCGCACATACTGCTGATCTAATCCCTGACTTACTCCCGCACAGCCCTAGTGGTTGGCAGAGAAAGTGCTGGGTCCCCCAACATCCAACACAGTAGTTCCTAGAGTCTAGTGCTGTCCCCCAACAATTGTAATGCCTGACGTGAAGCATTCATTTTTCCCTGGTGCTAGTAGCTCTTCCCCATCGATCGCCATCCTGAAGGTAAAAAGGAATGCTTCCCTGGTGTCCGGTGGTACCCCCACCCAGCTGATTGCTGTCCCAAAGGTAAAACAGAAAGCATCCCTGGTGTCCAGTGGTCCCCCCACTGATTGCCCACCTGAAGTTAGACAGAAAGATTCTCTGGTGTTAGTGGTCCCACACAAAAACAGATATTCTCTGGTGTACCCATGCTTGATGGTCAGGTGATGGGACCATGGGACACCAGAGAAGCTTTCTGTTTTATCTTCAGGACAGCTGTCAGTTTGGGTGGAGCACTTGCAGAAGGAATATCTCTCTGAGACCAGGCTAGTGGCAGGTGGCATGAGGCTAAATCACCGGAGTACTCATGCAAATGAGCCAATGCATGCAAATGACCATTTAGTGCCTTGTATACCCATGGGCTCATTTACATGTGTCAGTTTGAATATAGGAAATTCAGAGTGAGCACAAGCTATTATAATTCCCTATTTTGGGAGCAATGTCTGCCCAGCACTAAGTGTGCTATTCCACAGAATATAGCATTTTTGGACACCCAAGCAAGGCTAACACAAATATTTGCACTCCACTTTGGCCATTTTTAAATATTGAGGCAGTCTTGCATAGATCAGGCATATCCAACATTGTTCAAATAGAGTCAATGTTATTCATTCTGGTGTTCCATCTTAATTCTATTCTTTCGAGGATAGCAAAACTTGGTGAATGACAGGGTACAGTATACATTGCAAGCCCATTGGTTGGCAGGATCCAACTTCCAAGACAGTTCTGTCATCGGGTGGCCATGACAGCAAGTGGGTGGGTTGAGCTGTCCACCAATGCTAAGATCATGCTGTGATGGGGGAGCGGGGTTGGGTGGCAGTGCCTGAGTGGATGGGGGGATCCACTGGATGGCCAGGTTGACTTAGGGGATTACAGCGAATGGGGGGCAGTTATTATTCCATTACCGCTGCAGTGTGCAGCATACAATTGAGGTGGGCAGGGAAGAGGGGTCACATATGTCTTATTTACTGTTTCAGTGTATGTCATACAATTGGGGTGGCAGGCAGTGAGGGGGGCACTGTACTGCCAGGGTGGGAAGGCTGCTGCACTGCTATCTGCGGTATGGTGACCTGCCAGTGGGTGGACACCCATTTAATCTACTTGTTGTAGACTTATCTTGAGGAGGCACATCTCTGGTGGACTTGCTCTGGGGATGCGCCTCCAATGTGGGTTGCGAATGGTACTGCACACCATATGCATGGGCATGCCCCCTGCACAGCTCCTCCAGATGCACAGTATAACATTAAGGGTGGAGTATGATTCACATCGGTTCCCTGCCAGAATTGCACCAGTGCTCAAGTCGGGGTTGTGCTGGCATATCTCAGATATGATGGGTGCATCCCTTTTGAGAATCCTGCCTCTAGAGTGGACCCTACTCCTGGACAGTTCAGTCCATTATCAAGTAGTTAGTGACTGCAAAATATTCTAAGTTAAGATCTCAAGTAATTAATAACTGAGACATTTCTTGCATTTCAAGTAAAACTACTGAGAAATTTTCTAAGTCATATAAACAACTAACTCTCAAGCTGGATTATGTTTAAGTAGAAAATGTAAATTTATTCCTAGTTACAGTATTTTTCAGTGTCATTACTCAACTAATGAATAAGTAAACAAAAATATCCCTATTAATTGCTAGATGGCAAAAGTTAAACATTAATTGAGAAAAACTCCTCAACCAATGGTCAAGCACAATGATTAACTTTTTAGTTAGCCATTACTTAATTAAAAGGTAATTACTAGTCATTTGCTAACTTATATTTTTGTATGGGATATCAAGCACACCTGTGTCAGTTTTCAAGACTGATCAGAGATACTGCAGAGTCTGCAGAAAATGCAGAGGGGCTACAGTAAGCATGAAAAAATCATGAAAATGATTTGTTGAAGACCGGCATATTAACACATTGACTCCAGATCTGAGGGATAGACACATCACTTTCAGTCACTAATTGAAAAGGTGAACAAGCATGAAATTGAGGCAAACAAAAAAACAAATAAATGGAGCAATACTGGGGAAGAATGACTGTTGTGTATTTTTCTTTTATTTCGAAAGTTTTCTGACACAGAAAAGTATAATTCTCACTGAATATCTAAACAAAAATATACTGTGCCCCTCAAATATACATAAAATGAGCAATCAGTGTGTTAAAAAAAAAGAGTACAAAAAGATTGGATATTTCCTGAAACCGGCAACACATTTACGATCTCTCTAGTTTAATTAAAGTCAGCTGTTTGTTTAAGCCTCATATTACAGTACAGGACATTAAGTGCTACTGAAAAGTAGTACAGTGTGCTGCATATGGCAAGCAAAGACTTCGAAGTGTCTGTTTGTTACCTGCTGGTCAACTTACCAAATGCATCCCCAGCTGAGAGTCTCTACAATATTTTACAAGGCAGTTTTATAATGCGTGTCAAAAACCCATTAAGCACTTCATCCTGGTGGGCGGCTCTTTAGGTCAGTGGCGTGAAGTTATATAGTAAGGGCAGACTCGATGGAACTTTGGTCTCCTTCTGCCATTAAAAGTCTATGCTTCTATGTTTCTATCCCTACTTCAGTCTCAATCTGAGTACTGCTTATAGTACTGCAGCCCACATTTAAAGAAGTGCAGAAACAGGTTGGAGTTGCTACAGAGGCAGGTAACTGAAATGATGCAGTGACAGCAGGAGAAATTATACCGGGAGCAGTTTGAGGATTTCAATATATACACATTGGAGGACAGGCGGAAGAGGGGAGACATGACAGAGATGTTCATGTACCTCCATGGAATGAACAGGGTAGACAGCAGGGAGCTGCTCACAATAAAGGGGAACACAGACACCTGAGGAAACTCTTTGAAACCGGAGGGACATCGTAAAGAACATCAGGAAGTATTTCTTTATGTAGAGGACAGTGTAGCAAAAATCGAATACACTTCCAGAGTAGATTATACAGTATATACTTAAGCTGTTGGAGGTACAAAATGGAGTGGGTCTGGAACCAGCAAGGTGGTTGAGATTGACAGCGGGGGGCATTTCCCATTACTAAGCAGGTTTTTGAGCTGACTGGATGGGCTGGAAGGCCTTTATCTCCTGACAGCATTTATGTTACTCTGTTTCTATTTGCCAGGACAGGAGGCTTTTACATGGTCAGATCAACGTGGGTTCACAGACAGGGTTGCTAAAGTAATGGATTGCAGTAACTAGTTACTGTACTTGTATTCTGATTGTTATTTATAGCTGGCATTATAGATACTATTTATATCATTATAAACTTAACTGAGTCATTTTTGTGCCAACATGGTTTTAAAATTTGCATATAAACCAAAAGGAAACTGCAAATAGTTTGAATACCTGCCCTCTGGTGTTTCCTCCATTCATGTCTTCAGGAAAGGCAAGCATACTGTCAAGGAGGGTCATATTTCAAAGTGAAGTGACACACTGAAGAATGCAGTCCTCTCTTTGACACACACGGCCATATTTTCAAAGCCCTGAATAACGCAAGGTGCTTGCATCCAAAAGGTCTGACGCAACAGGCACCTTGCACCAGTGGCTGCGCCCCATGATATTTTTCAATGCTGTCTGCATCAAACCACAGGCAGCATGCACCAAAGGGGTCTGCACCAGCCTTGGAACAGAAATGTGACTGCAGAATGGAGCTAGGTTTGTGGCAGATGCTGGCTGCCATATCCCCCAGTCTTGTAACTTCTGAACCAATCGCAAGGACGCATTTCCAACTACAGTTAGACCAGTCAAAGGCTGGTCTAATGGTACTTAGAGATCCTCTGGGAGTTTCGACAACCATAGACCATTACGTCTTCCTTCCCCAGCCACCATCAGCTGGTACCTGATACCTGCCTGACCCATTACCATGGCCACCTAGTGCCCCCACCGTATGCCATAGAGAACAATCAGTCTCCGTTACATTAGCAGCATCCCCCCAAGCCCTGGTATGCCCCAAAGGTATAATGTAATTATCCATAAAGTGATTACTGTACAGTAAGACCCTGGTATTCCTCCCCAACTGACTATGCCATAATGTAAATATACCCCTTATCAGGGAATCCTCGGCTTCTTAGCCTGAATACTATCAGCAGAAACCATCCCTGCTCAGGGAGTGCCCCCACCCAGTACTGCCCATCACCAGCCTCCCCATCCCATACCCTGATCCAGTGAACTGCACAGTCCTTCTCACACCACCACTGCCAGCTGCTAAATGAATTGTCAGAACATGTACATTTACAGTATGTGCTCTGACAGTCCATTCGGTGGCTGGCTGTGGTGGTGTAAAGAGGGCCATGCTGGTCCCTGGTTCGTGGTACAAGATGGTGGAAGGGAGATGGGTGATGGGCACTACCTGCTGGGTAGGGGGCCACTAGACCACCAAAAAGGGATGGTTTCTGCTGATCAGTATTCAGGCTAGGAGCGGGTATCCTGATGGGGGTCTGTTTGCATTGTGGGCATAGGCAGCAGGGGAGGAATACTAGGGACTTTCTGTACAGTAATGTATTTATGGATAACAATGTTGTATGCTTGGGGCACACCGGGGTTGAGGGGGATGCCGCTAATGCACCAGAGACTGATTGGTCTCTATGGCATATCGAGGGGGGCACTAGATTACCAGGTACTAATGGGTCAGGCAGGAGTCAGGTACTGGCAGCTCATTGGGCAGAGGGGGGATGATTGCTGCTGCTCCACAGCCCCACAGCTGTTGCAGCACACCTCGTGGGTGCACCATCTCTTTGGTGCACTGCCACTGTTGCTGAAAGCTATGGGACTTAGGTGCCAGGACCCTGTTGATCAGAAAATCGGTCGCAGGGTCCCAGATGCAGTGGCACTTGATGAAGCTGCCATTGTTGCAGCTTGTAACCCGGATTTGAAAATCCAGCCCCAGGTTTGGGGGATATGGCAGCCAGCATCTGCCACAAGCCTCGAAGCTCCATGCCACAGTCACATTTGTTGCACAAGGCTGGTACAGGCCCCTTTGGAGCATGCTGCCTGCAGTGTGATGCAGGGAGCACTGGAAAATAGCGTGAGGCACAGCCATTGGCGCAAGTTGCCTGTTGCGTCAGACATTTTGGACGCAAGCACCTGGCATCATTCTTAGGGTTTTGAAAATCTGGTCCCATAATTTACAAATTCCCAATACTTTTTACATTTAATATATTGTTCAAAAACTTTTGACTTCTAAAAAGTTTTCATTTACTATAAAATTTGTGGGACTTAGCAAAACCGGAATGAAAACAACATTGATGTCTAATTGCTGGTTGATAGGCACATGACTCTTGCATTCAGTACTGTGTCCTGAGAGATGGCCAAGCTCCGCCATTCCTCTAATCCCTGACCCTCTGCCTCCCACTGTCACAAAATGACACATCTCATCTTGTACCAATTTTGAGTGGTGGTATCCAGGTTCTTGGTGGTTTTGTTATACCATTTCTACCTGTCACTAGAAAATTAAGATAATTAGTAATAATGGTATCATTAATTTCAATGGACTTGTTTAAAGATTATATTAGGGTTTAAAGAGATACTGAAGGGCCCTGATGTGAAACATTTGGCTGATAGGGAGCCAACACATATACTGTATATGTTGAAACCAGCATTAAAAGTCATCCATTTGTACATTGAAAACTTTCCTTTATTGACTTCCCCCTGACAGCGCAAGCTACAGAATGGAGGTGAATGTGTTAGCTCTACCACCTTTCATGCCATGTCAGGGAGAACTCAATGTACTGTATAATATATGAGCCCTCCAGCTTAGTTTTTGGCAACTAACAGAACTGTAAAATATAGTCTCTCTGGGGGAAGACACCCACCTTCTATATACTGCATAAATTTAGATGTTAATTTGATATTACAAATTAAGCTAGAGGCCCCATTTAATTTACCCCTAGCTCCTATATAGTATATCATAGCTTCTTTTGATTTAGTAGCAGTCTGAGGCACATGTGCCTGTTTTCAGGAGTGGACCAAGAGCACTGGGGAGGTTAAGTGACTTGTTTAGAGTTACACAGTATTCGTGTGGAGGTTGTAGGAATCAAACCCATGCCTTCTGGATGTACCAAGCTCATTCACAGCTCATTAGTCTAACCATTCATTTATACTGGCAGACACATTTGAGAGGATACTAGCCACGGGGAATGGTACAATGTTCTGACCCATCTGAGAAAACAGGCCTACCCATATCTTTTCAGTGGTGCTCAGGATAAGCCTCCACTCCACTGAGTTAAATGTTTTCTCAAAATCCACAGTGAGCACCATCACCAGTGTGGGGGGCCCTTGGGTCACATAGAACAGACTGACATGGGCACGTAGGTGATCTGTGCTGTGGTGGCCATTTACAAACCCCAGCTTGTGATGGGTGAATCAGCCCTTGTCGTACTGGATAAAGTCTTGCCTCCAGTACCTTGGCCAGGATTTTTTCTTCTGTGTTATAGAAACACAGAAACATAGAATTTAACTGCAGATAAGGACCACTTGGCCCACCCAGTCTGCCCATTTCTCTACCTAATGGATAAGCTGCAGATCCTAGTTAACCAACAGCCTACTTCCTCCTATCCCAACCCCTAGAATTGCCTTATGTCTGTCCCATGCATTCTTGGATTCCCCCACTGTCTTTGACTCCAAACCTCCTCAGTAAGTCCATTCCATGCACCCACTACCCTCTCCATGAAAAAATACTTCCTCACTTTACCTTTGAGCTGTCCCCCTTCTTTCTTCAAATTGTGCCCCCTTGTTCTTGCACATCTCTTTTTCTGAAAGATGCTACCCTCTTGGACTTTGTTGAATCCCTTGAGGTACTTGAAAGTTTCTATCATGTCCTCCCTGTCCCTCTTTCCTCAAGGGTATACATATTAAGCTCCTTAAGTCTCTCTTCATATGTCTTCTGGTGCAGACCCTGCACCATTTTAGTTGCCCTCCTCTAGACTGCCTCCATCCTGTCTATGTCCTTGTGGAGATTGGGTCTCCAGAACTGCATGCAGTACTCCAGATGGGGTCTCACCAGTTGTCTGTACAGAGGGAAAAAACATCTTGTTTTCTATTGGTGATGCCTCTTCCTATACATCCCAGTATCCCCCCAGCCCTCCTTACTACCCTCTCACATTGCTTGCCCACCTTTAGGTCATCTGATATGACTACCCCCAGGTCCCTTTCCATTGTTGTTGTTGTTAGTATCTCACCCCCCATAGTGTACTCTTCCCTGGGTTTTTGTTTCCCAGGTGTATTACTTTGCACTTCTTAGCATTGAATCTAAGCTGCCATACATTTGACCATTCCTCCAACCTTGCCAAGTCTACCTTGTGTAGCAACCCTGTTGCAGATCTTATGTTCCATGGTACAGCGGCATCCTTTCCTTTTTTGGGGGGGGAAGTATTATTATGATGACCTCCTTTAGGGTGAGGGACATAGACCCTAAGTCTAAGACCTCCTGTTATATGACAAGAGCAAAAGCAAGCTGCACTCTTCGAAAGTATAGCTAAGTATGGCAAAAATAATTGCAAAACATTGATTAAATAGACTTATGAACTGGATGGAAGAACAGAAAATATTGCCCCCCCCCCCCCCACAAAACAGCTTCAGAAAAGAAACAGGAACTGTTACATAATCCTTTTTACTAACACATTTGCTAGAAAAATATTCCCTATAAAAAAAATGAAATCTCTTCATAGCCTTTGTAGATTTATCAGCAGCATTTGATTCCACTATAAGAGGTCACTTATGGAGGAAATTTATGGACCTGGGGATTGATCATAATTTGTTGCTTTTGATAAGACATCTTTATTCTGATATGTGGATAACAATTGAATATACTAAACATAGAGATTTAACTGAAAAGACAGAAACTAATATGGGAGTCAGGCAAGGATGTGAACTTGCTCCAACTTAAACA
This sequence comes from Neoceratodus forsteri, assembly GCA_016271365.2. Classification (NCBI taxonomy): domain Eukaryota; kingdom Metazoa; phylum Chordata; order Ceratodontiformes; family Ceratodontidae; genus Neoceratodus; species Neoceratodus forsteri. Next base: position 998,710,394 of record CM057451.1, read on the forward strand.
TTTATGTAAATAAGATCTTACTCAAGCTAAATAACCCTGAGTATCACATCTCAAAGATTTCACAGCAATCTGTACCTTTTCTTGCATGTGTCTATGACCTGGCAATTATTTCTATTAATAGATTTGGATTACAGAGAAGTTTAAACAAACTTGATATGTTGTATTCTAAACTAACTATTATACCAAATACTCAAAAAAACAAAGTCATGGGTCTTGATTCTCAAAGGTTGATGCAGGGCTTTCACAAACCATTCATGAAACCCTGTGCTGGCCCAAACAGTTTGCCGCATGGTGCACCTATTCTCCCAGGTTGAGCACCTCTGCGATAGTTTACTCTTTTTATGGTGGCTTGCACCAAATACTTGATGCAAACCCCATAAAAAGGTTGGTAAAGTTAGGCAAGCAAAAGGTGATCTAACCCATTGCATGTGATGCATGGGGGACTCGGGGACTGAGAATCTGGATTGCTGCCCAGGAAATGCTGCAAGCCCCATGCGCAATACATACGACACACCCAGGACTTGTGGCATTCCAGTTGATTTCAGAATCAAGCCTATAGTCTTTGGTAGCAAAAAGAAATACAAAAAAATTATGCATAACAAACAAGACATTAGTATCTATTCAGGAGTCCCCAAACCTGGGCCTGACCTTTACTCATAACAAGAAATGGAAAAAACATGCCAAATATGTTTGTAGTAAAATGCAACTTACAACAGGAGCATTGAAGAGATTTAATGGAATGCATGGTGGTATGTCAGTGTCACCAATTTTAAGAGTCATTAATGCAAAACTTTTAAGTCAGGGACTCTATGCTACTGAAGTATGCAGAAATACTGACCTTACTCTATTGGATTCTGTATTGAATTCAATATATAGACATATGTTAAAGTTGCCTAGAGCAACACCAAATTCCTTGGTTAGAACTCAGCTAGAACAAATACATATTAAATATACAGTACAGATTAGATATATACATTTTTGGATGGAAATGCTCTCCCAACCCAAGGGGTAAATCTTATCAAACTGCATTGGAGAAAAAAATACATTTATCCAAAGAAATTATAAAGATCTGTGGCTAACTAACATTTTTATGCTTCTTAGTATATATGTAATATTGCTTATCTGAAGATCTTGGTAGATCATAAAGATAAATTACTCTTACACAAAATGTATCACTAAATTAATAAAACAAAAACCTAAAGAAGGTGATTTGAGCATAATTACCAAGCTGAAGGTTTCTAAATGGTTAGTAAATGATACCAAGTAGAATTCTTTAAAAAACTATTTAAATTCATTGCAGAATCCAGAGCATAGAGACATACTGACACTGTTGAGATTTAAGGCATTTTCAGGCAATGTTATTAATCTTTTATACACTGTAGGATGGAAGATACTATGATATCAGCTTGTAGTTGCAATTTACTGGAAACTTGGGATCGATTGCATGTTTTCTTGTGCTGCCCTTGGTGCAAACAAATTTGAAATAAGTATTTGAGTAAAATAATAGGAACATTATATGTACTGGTTAGATTTATACTGGATCTCCATTTTAATGCAGAAAACCTGAAAATACTGGATAAACTTGCTATTTTTATTGTGGGTGTGATAAGAATTAGAAGGCAGCATGTCCAGGTAAGAAACATCACATAATTTAACATTTTACATTTCAATACAAAATGAGTGGGTATTGTGACTGAATCTTTTCTACAAGTCGTACAGTATATTGGGCATCTTAGTCTCTGAATAGAGAATAGGGGTTACAGGTAACAATCACACTGTAAAGGGTATAGGTAACCAGACCTTACAATGGCCTGTTTACATTTCAACAGAATAGCATGTCTACTCTGGGCTGAGTTCATTAAAATGTTGGGACACACTGGCCCGGATATTCAAAGGGGTTGCACATGGCACGACAGAGATGCATCAGTGCATCCCCACACTGCACCCCAGTGGGATATTGAAAAGGCTGCCTGGCACATCGCAAATCCTGATGTACTGGGGGACAATGGTAATGCATGCAGTGCAGATGCAGGGGGCATGACGATGCATTTGCTGCACATCCCAATATTCATCCTATGATGTGAGGTGCATATGCTGGCACAACCCCGCATTGCACCTCATAGGGGGGCTCAAAGTTGAGCCCATGAATAAGCGGAACAACTCCTGTCCACCCGGAGGTGGGCTGCTGTATTGCAGGGTGCAACACAGCAGCCGCCAGCCTTGGATGGCCACCTGCCTACTGAGAACACCGTCCACAAGCACTCATATCTCCCTGGTAGTCTAGTGGCACCCCCCTACCTTTCGTAGCCACGATCGTGGGTATAGTGCCAAATAAATCTGCCGGTGGTGCAGTGGTTCCCCCTCCCTCCTTGTGACGTAATCACTGGTAATAGACATCAATAAATTCCCTGGTGAACCTGTGGCACCTCCACCCCTCCACCCACATGGGACACCTTGCCCACCCCACCCTCCCCATCATCGGTCAGCAGCTGCAACCCAGCAACGCAGCGCCCGGCCATCCGCCCGAATGACAGGTTACAGTATGGGCTGTAAGCCCATTTGTCCAAAATGTGAACCAATGGGCTTGCAGGGCATACTGTACTAGACAGTCCCTAATATGTGAATGAAGTCATTCACATATTTGGGACTGTCTAGTACAGCATGCCCTGCAATCTCATACTGTAATTTGTAATTTGGCGGGTGGCCAGGGGATATGCGGGTGGGTTGCAGTCAACCGCCACTGATGATGGGGAAGTGGGGTGGGCAAGGGTCCTTTGTGGTGGGAGGGGTAGGGGTGCCACTGTATCACCAGGGAATTTATTGATGTCTATTTACTGGTGATCATGTCACCGGGAGGGAGGGGGCTACCACTAGACCACCATGGAATTTATTTGGCACTATACCCAGGATCACAGCTATGAGAGGGAGGGGGATACCACTAGACCACCAGTGAATTTATTTGGCACTATACCCATGATCATGGCTATGGAAGGGAGTGGGGTGCCACTAGACTGCCAGGGAGTGGATCTTTCCTACTAATAACCATGATCGTGGCTACAGGTTGGGGGATGCCCCAGGACCCCCTCAGTGCACACATCAATCTGTGCAGGGTGCCAGGTGCATTTTGCCGGGCTGCCCTGCACACGGCATGCAAATGGAACCATAATGACATGCAAATGACCCCATTTGCACCTTGCATGTATTATGGCCTCATTTGTATGCCCTCTTCTGAATATCACGGGTGTTGCACCCAGAGCAACTGCATTTGCACTGGTGCATCCCCATGCTCCCTATCTGTATCTTGCGCCAGCTCAGTGCCATTGTGCCATGCACAGTACTACTGCACTGTGCGCAGTCCATGCCACATTCAACAGTACTTCACCATGGCGTATCACTGTTGAATATCACTTGGTCCTGGCCCTGGTGCATCCCAGTTGTGCTGCGCCATGCTTGTGCCACTGCCAGGTGCAGTCTGAATATCTGGGCCACAGTCAACTCCTTTATATATGTTACTACTGTAAATGAATCACACAGTTTTGATTATAAAATGTATTCTGAAATAGCCCTCTGTTTATCCTCACTGATATATTCTTTTCAAGAATTTGCTTACTATTGCTAGTAGTAATTGTGGAATATATGGAATAATAGTCAAAGGATTTTGTTGGCCCTGTAGAATGTCCATATGAAAAATTTATGCTGTTACTCATGATAAATCCACACTCTGATAATAAACTTTTAATATGTTTTAAATGTAAAATCTTTCTGTTTTTTTGTATGATGGTTGCTTGCTTTATTCATTTTTATGTGTAATGGCCAATGGCTAATCAATAAAGATTACCTGAACTTGAAGTGGTAGCACTACTAGTGTACAATAAGGCTGGCTTGGAGTCTTGCTTTTAATCATTTTTAAAACATATTGTCCCAGGATAGGCCAGCTGAGATGCAATATCCGATTTTCAATGGGGTCCTGCTCATAGCCATTTTACACTGCATTTACCAAGGGTAACACAAAGGAGAAGAAATATCTCATTATCAGTGGGGTCTGCACTTTTATGCATTTTTACAATGTATTTACCAAGGACTGGCCAGCTGAGAGACAATATCTCAATTATTTCAGTGGGTTCTGATAATTTGAAAAGGAATTTCCAAGTTAGCCTTTTTATGACTTTACATTATGATCAGGGCCCCTAGTGCTCTGTGCCAGAATTTTCTGATTTCTGCGGCAGAGCTCCTTGGTTTCTGTGGCAGCAATTTCAGATTTCTGTGGCATGATTTATTCATTTCTCTGGCAGAACTTAAAAATTATATGATGTCATCAATGACATCATATGCCAATCATAGAGGAGGGGCTTCAGGATAAACAAGATGGGAAAGGAAGCCTGGCGCTATGGAAAAACAGTATATGTGAATAAAAATTCACCAAAAACAGTGAATTCTGCTGCACTATATACATTCTGTGGCATGATGCAAATTATGCAGAAAATTCCACAACCACAGAATTGCAGAATTCCAGGGGCCTTGATTATGATTAAGAGAGGTGGCTTTCTTAACATCACAAATTAAAGAAGATTTATGATGTGACTGAAAAAGCATGTTTCGATGGCAGTTTAAAACAAGCATTTGTCAATGCTAAATGTTTGTTTGCAGGTATTAGCATTGGAAATGCAGGAGTTAGACTGATGCAGAATAGGAATGGCAGTGAAGTACTGAACTTCACACCAACCCCACCACCACCCTACAGAGATGGACAGGCATTGGAGTATGCATTTGGGTTGTCGTTCATAACGTTCATGCCATTTCACCTCAACCTGTCCTGCATACACTGACAAGTGTTGAGGTGTGCCTTGGGGTGTTCAGCTTTACAGTCACTCCATTCCATAAGGACTTATGCTGAAATGGGTACAGTACAGGAGAATGGGTGAACTCTGGGGCTGAAGAGTCCAAGGCACACTTAATGGCTGCTACTGGCTGCAGGGTGGGTGGGTGGGGTTGAATGGCATGAGCATTACAGTTGGCAATCCAAAGGCACACCGATGCCTGTCAGTCTGTACAGGGTGGATGTTATGGTTAGAAACCCTAAAGTCCCAGGCGTTTGTTGGTATTTGCACTACAAATTTTCAACATGGCCTTTTTGTGACCCCCACCTCATGAAAGCATTTGAGACCTCTTCTCATGAACAGTGGCACTGTGATTTTGTTAATGTGTCCTGAACTTTGAATTTCCACAGCGACCATGCCATCATACGCCAGATGTACAAAAACACAGATCTGGCAGGATGTGAAGAATGACAGCTGTACCATTCATAGGGAGGTGTGAAGAGATGGCAATGTTGAAAATCTGTAGTGAAAATATTAAGAATGCTCAAACTTCTGAGCGTACGTGGAAATTGTGCAACACATGTATGTAACACAGTCATTTAGTGGAATTATTTCACCAAATTTTCAACATAGGCATTTTGTGACCTCTGCTCATGAACACTGTCACTATGATTTTCTTAATCTGTCCAGAGCATTGATTTCCCCACAGTGACCGCTCTGTTCAAGTCAGATGTGTAAATGCATATTTTGGGCAGGTTATAAATAGTGACAGCTGTACTGTTTATAAGGAGGTGTGAAAAAATGCCAATGTTGAAAATCTGGAGTGAAAATATTACAAATGCATGAAATTACTAGCGTGTGTGGAAACTGCTCAACGTACGCATATAACACAGTCATTTTGTGGACTTTTGTCATTAAATTTTCAACATAGACATTTTATCACCTCTGCTCATGAACAGTGTCACTGTGATTTTCTTAATCTGTCCCAAACACTGACTTCCCACAGTGACCATGCTATTGTGTGCCAGAAGTGCGAAAACACATTTTGGCCAGGATATGAAAACTGACAGCTGTACTATTCATAAGGAGGTCAGAAAAAATGCCAATGTTGAAAATCTGGAGTGAAAATACTACAAATTTGCGAAGTTACCAGGGTGCGTGGAAACTGCACAATGCATGCTCATAAAATAGTAATTTTATGGACTTTTGTCACCAAATTTTCAACATAAGCATTTTAGGACCTGTGCTCATAAACAGTGTTACTGTGATTTTCTTAATTTGTCTTAAACACTGATTTCCCACAGCGACCGCACTATTCTGTGCCAGAAGTGCGAAAACACATTTCGGCCAGGATGTGAAAAATGACAGCTACACAGTTCATAAGGAGGTGTGGAAAAATGCCAATGTTTAAAATCTGGAGTGAAAATATTACAGATTCGCGAAGTTATGAGTGTGCATGGAAACTGCACAACACACTTTCATAAAGCAGTTGTTTAGAGGATTTTATTCACCAAATTTGCAACATAGGCTTTTTGAAAGCCCACCTCATGAACAGTGGCACTGTCCTTTCATTAACTGGTCCCAAAAGGTGATTCTGTGCAGTGACGATGAAATCACCTTTCTGCACCAAATAATGCCATGACAGTGCCTGAATTCATAAGAAGGGGTCCCAATAACCCCATGTTGAAAATTTGGTGCCAAACGTCAAAAAAATGGGTGAGATAGCCACATAAGTTGAAAAACCCTATTTATGCCATTATACAGCATTTCTTCAGTTTGCGGTTGGCTTTGAAGAGTGCAGACGTGTTCCTGGTCCACCAAAGATCATTACGCTGGGCTCTCTAGATAAGTATGGGGTGAAGGGGGGTGTTGGGTGGCAGGGTGCGCAGAGGGTGTGTGCAGGTTGGGGGAGGGGTCACGAGACACCACGAGGGACCATTTTCTTGCTTTCAGGAAGAATAAAAATAAGACGTAGCAGGATGGTTTCTGTTTTTCAGGAATGCTTTAATCACACTGGCGTGGGCTCCCAGTGTGCCACCTGTGTTTTGGGGGAGGAGGGACTGGAGCCAATGGGGATTGGACCCCCCCATCAGCAAAGAAAGACTGTTTGGGGGGACATGATGCTGAGGGGAATTGGGCACCCCCTTGGCACACAACAAATGGGGGGGAATTATGCCAACGGGGAGTGGGCTCCCCCATCAGCAAATGAACTGGGTTGGGGTCATGCCAACAGGGGGATTGGGCACCTTCATCAGCTTTCATGGGGCTCTGAAGTGGGTGGCAATAGCTGCCACTATGTTCATGAAACTGTTACACCAGGCAAGGTACCGCCCTGCAATGACGGGTCGCTCCCTCATTGCAGCAGAATGGTTGATGCTGCAATGATGAGGTGGCCCTTGATTACGGCCAGCCAAATCATTTCAAGTTGGTGGCACTTCTGCAGAACCATTGTCATCAGAACAGTGGGCCTGCATTGGTTGAACACTGCCAAGTCCACAAATGCAGTGCTGGCATTGGCCACCACAGTGATGCACCTCCACCACCTGCTTCTCTCCTAAGCTGCCACATAATGTTTCTTGTGCATGCGCACAAGAAAACATAAAAAATGACATCTGTCATGTTAACAAGGGGCATACTACAACTTACATGTTCAAAATGTGGGCCTAAAACCTGCAACAACAAAAAAATATTTATTTATTTGAAAATTGGTGAATGGGAAAGGCACACTGAGCTAAGACTCATTAACAAGTTCAACCCAGGGGAAGAGAAAAGCTTGTCAAGTATACAGCATCGATACAGCACACATTTAAATGCAAATTGCATAGCACTGGCACAGTTCATAGTTAAAGTGTAATAAAGTATATGATTAAAACAGGAGTAATTACAATAAGAGCAATCACCAAAATCAGCAATTCAGCCTTGCCTATGACAGGGTAGGAGGCAAATGTAAGGGGGGCAGTCAAGTAGGGGGAGAACAGGAGTGGATGAAAGGGATTGAGTTTCAGCTGGTACCAAAGTAAAACAGGGAGGTGGTGAAATGGAGGAAGGATGAGAGTAGGCTCCAGAGTGAAGGGAGATGAAAGGAGAAGGCTGATTGCCAAGAAGTGGGGTGGAATGAGCAATGGGAAAAGAGTGAAGAGTCCTGGAGCAGAAGGAGCAGGAAGTAGTGGGAATGGAAATAGGAAGTAAGGAAAGAGAACGGGGAAGGCACCCATTGTAGAATTTAGACATGAATACGGCAAAGTGGTTCTAGTGACGTGAAGGTAGCAGAGGAACATATAAGGAGGAGTAAAGTGAGCAGTTGTGAGTATGAGAGGGACAGTTGGTGGCAAAATGACAGAAAGTATTGCAGAGGGTGCCCAGCTGTGTGTTTTTCTAAGGATGCCACTTGCACATAGTATTATAATTTTTTATTTATTTATTGAAGGTATCAGAATTACAATCCTTTGAGTCAGAGACTCCTTTTCAAAGGCTCCATGTCAGAAAACAACACAATGACATTACAAGTATAGTATATATAGGTAGCACGGTGGTACAAACAATGGGTACAATTAAGAGTTTATACAATTGTCAAACAAGTGGGGGAGGTTCCAGATTATATAATAGGAAGTAGGTAACACAATATATATATGGAAGAAGGTGAGATGTGCATTAAGGGGATTGGGGGACTGAGGGCAGGGTAGGGGTGGGAGAAAAGAAGGATGCAGGGATGAGTCCGTTGTCATACTGGAGTGGGAAAATGAGAGAGTAGTAGGCCAGGAGACCTGTGATAGAGGATTATGCAGGATGTAGTCCATTGTCGGGAGGTGGGTAGAGAGGCTAGGGGCAATTGCAGGGATGGGAGGAGATCAGGTGTGATCAGAGTAGTGATTTAAAGCAGCCGATCCTAGGTTTGAGGGAGATGTGTGGAGGGAGGGAACTGAGCCAGGTAGGGGCCTGATAGAGGAAGGAGTGTTGGCCAAGGGATTTTTTTGGCGAAGCACTAGGTAGGTTGGTTTGAGTGAGCTACAGGTGGACTTAGTGGCGGTCGCAAGTGGCAGGAGGGAAGAGAGGCTAGGGGCAGTTAGGCCAGCAATGACCTTTTTAGTTAGGAGGCAGGTGTGGTATTAGAGCCTGCCGTCGAAGTCAGGTTATTTTGATTGGCTGTAGAGGGTGCAGGAGTGTGTGGTATTGGGACAGCCTAAGAATAGGCAGCAGGCTTTGTTTAAGGCAACCTTAACTCTCTGAAGGGCAGTATTATCAGCTGCACCGCAGATCAAGATGCTGTAATCGATGATAGGTGAGGGATATGAGGAATGGCAAGTTGGAGGGCTTCTGGAGGTGGGCAGTTCTGATGGTGACAGAGAGGGCAGATACAGGAGTTAAGGGTGGTGCAGAGGAGGTGGATGCATTAGTGGAAGGTAAGGAAAGGGTCGAATGTAATGCCAAGATACTTTAAGGTACCGACTTGTTCAAGGGGGAGCAAGAGGGAGGTATAGACATGGAGGGGTAGTATTTGAGTTTGTTTTGGTGGTGAGTGAAAAGCATTACCTTGGATTTTTTTTTGTTCAGGATAAGTTTATTCCTGGAGAACCTGGACTCAGTTACAGTAAAGGCAGCCTGGAGCAATCATTCCATGGAGGCAGGGTTGGTGTGGGATGTAAAGAGGACAGCATCATCTGCATAGAGTAGGATGCTCCCAGGACAGGTCTTGGGTAGGGTGTTCAGGAAAAGGCTGAATAGTAGGGGCCCAAGGATGGACCCCTGTGGTAGGCCTGAGTGGACAGGAAGGGGTGACAAAAAGGTGGAGCTGATTTTGATTGTTTGTGAGCAACCCATTAGACAGTCTGCAAACCAAGAGTTGGCATCCTGGGACAGGCCAAGATGGGAGAGAGTAGAGAGATGTGATTGATGGTATCAAATGCCTTAGATAGGTCCAGGAAGACAGCATCTGCCAATTGACCTTTGTCAGTGGTTGAGTGGATGTAGTTGGAAAATTCCAGGAGGGCAGTGGAGGTACTATGGCCCTGCCAGAATCCATTTTGTTCAGGGGATAGGAGATTATATTTGGTGAGGTACTCAGTGAGTTGGTCCGAGACAATGCTTTCTAGGGCCTTGGGGGAGGATGAAATTGGGGTGATAATTGCTGGAGGAGAGGTGGTCACCTGATTTGAGTATAGGGGTAATCTTGCCTATTTTCCAGGTGGAGGGGGAATTTACTGAGTCAGAGTGAAAGGTTAATGAGATGGGAGGGGGGGAGATGACATCATCTAACACCAAGCCCAGTAACGAAGATCAAGAGTTTTACTGCTATGATGGGAACCACTAAGGGCTTTAAGGAGGTAGGGTTTAATCTCCCATGGGGTGAGGACTCGGAAATGAAAGGGGGGAGTTGGCTAAGGGGGGGGTGATAGGGTGAAAGAAGTCTGGTGGGAAGACTTAGCAAAGGTCAGAGAACAAGGTGTTGAGGGTGTCAACGATCAGTTTTGTGTCATTAGTGATGGACCAATTCACAGTGAGTTGGGCTGGGGGGGTGGATGGATTTGCCATTGAGTGATTTCATATTTTCCCAGAATTCATGACCAGAACCCCAGGATGAAGCATGAGCGGTCTTACAGTGTTCAGCCTTGGTCTTCCGGATCACCCAGGTAAACACAAAAACATAGAATCTGATGGCAGATAAGGACTGCTTGGCCCACCTAGTCTGCCCATTTCCCTACCTAACGGATAAGCTGCAGATCCTAGTTAACCAACAGCCTACTTCCTCCTACCCCCCACACTAGAATTGCCTTATGTCTGTCCCATGCATTCTTGAATTCCCCCACTGTTTTTGACTCTGCGACCTCCTCAGGAAGGCTGTTCCATGCATCTATAACCCTCTCTGCGAAGAAATACTTCCTCACATTACCTGTGAGCCTTCCCCCCCATTATGTTCAAATTGTGCCCCCTTGTTCTTACACATCTCTTTTTCTGAAAGATGTTACCCTCTTGGACTTTATTAATTCACTTGAGGTATTTGAAAGTTTCTATCATGTCCCTCCTTTCCCCTCCTTTCCTCGAGGCTATACATCTTAAACTCCTTTAATCTTTTTTCATATGTCAGTCCTTCACATTTCACTAATACCTTATTGTGCTCTCCGCCCTCCTGTCCTGTGTCCTCTCTGAGGCTTCATCTGTCCCTCGTCTATTTCCTACCACCCTGCCTGTACCCTATCTCGCCTCGCCTACCACTCCCGGCCCTGTTACACTGTTTGTTTTTTTCTTTTTTTAACACACTGTCTGTCTTGTTTCTTATGGCATTGTATGTAATATACCATTACCTAACAATTGTCATCGTTAGTACTTTCAGCTACTGTTACTAGACTCATTATACACCATGAAGGAATTGAACCACTGTTTCCAAACTGTTCTCCACTTATGACTATGTTTAACTATTGTATCTCTGTACTGTATAATATTACTGAGGTGTTATGTTGTGACTATTCATATATTGTATATCCTATGTTCCTGTGCTAACCAGGACCATCTTGTAAATGAGCTATGCTCAATAGTGTTCACCTGGATGAATAAAGATTTGATTGATGTCTTCTGGTGCAGACCCAGCACCATTTTGGTTGCCCTCCTCTGGGCAGCCTCCACCCTGTCTATGTCTTTGTGGAGATGGGGTCTCCAGAACTGTACACAGTTCTCCAGATGGGGTCTTACCAACTGTCTGTACAGAGGGACAGCAACTTTTTGTTTTCTACTTGTGATGCCTCTCCCTATGCATCCCAGTATCCCCCCAGCTTTCCTTACTGCCTTCTCACATTGCTGACCGACCTTTAGGTTATCTGATATGACTACCCCTAGGTCCATTTCTACTTTTATTGTTGTCAGTATCTCACCCCCCCCCCCACATTGTGTACTCTTCCCCTGGGCTTTTGTTTCCCAGGTTCATTACTTTGCACTTCTTTGCGTTGAATCTAAGCTGCCATAAATTTGACCATTCCTCCAACCTTGCCAAGTCCCTTTTCATCCTTTCCACCCCACCTTCTGTATTGACCCTGTTGCAGATCTTTGTGTCTTCTGCAAAGAGACATACTTTTCCTTCCAGTTCTTCTGCAATGTCACTTATAAAGACATTAAAAAGGACCGGCCCCCAGAACCCTGCAGTACCCCACTAGTAACTCCTCTTTCTTCACTGTGGACTCCATTTACTATTACCCTCTGTATTATGTGGTCCAGCCAATGTTTTACCCAGGCTAGCACCCTGGGACCCACTCCCAGGCTGGCTAATTTGTTTATTAGTCTTTTGTGAGGGACTGTGTCAAATGCCTTGCTAAAGTCTAGGTAGACCATGTCCACAGCCCTTCCTTGGTCTACTACTTTGGTCACCCAGTCAAAGAAATCAATTAGATTTGTCTGACATGACCTTCCTGCTGTGAATCCATGCTGCCTTGGGTTCTGTGCCCCACTGGCCTCTAGGTACTCAACAATTCTTTTCTTCAGAATTGATTCCACCATTTTCCTTACCACTGAGGTCAAACTGACAGGCCTGTAGTTTCCTGCCTCTGTCTTGCTCCCACTTTTCTGAAGGGGAATCACATCTGCCCTCCTCCAGTCCTCAGGTACCACATCATCCTCCCACAATTTATTAAAAAGGGTAGTCAGTGGTATTACTAGTTCTTTCCTTAGCTCTTTTAGAATTCTGGGGTGAATCCCATCAGGCCCCATTGCTTTATTCACCTTCAGTTTTAGGAGTTCTTTCAGAACCCTTTCTTCTGTGAAAGAACTAATATCAACCCCCCTATCCAGAGTGCTTCTATTGACTGGATTAGATATCTCCCACTGCTCTTCCTTTGTGAATAATGAGCTGAAGTATTCCTTCAGTATTCCTGCAGTTTTTCTATCGCTCTCTGCCCAACCACCTTCCTCTTTATTTAGACCTCAGTATCCCTGCCTTAGTCTTTCTTTGCTCCCTAATGTACCTATAAAAGCTTTTATCCCCCTTCTTAATGAAATTAGCTATCTTTTCCTCGGTTTGGGCCTTTGCTATTCTGACTGCCTTTTCTGCTTCCTTCTGCTTTAATTGGTACAGTTCTCTGTCCTGCTCCTTCTGTGTTTCTTTATGCTTCCTGAATGCTATTTTTTCTCCCTAGACTTCCCGCCACTTCTTTTGAGAACCATAGTGTTTTTCTTCCTTCATTTTGATTTGTTTATTTGCTTCACACAAAGGCATGTTGCCTCTGTGATGGTGGTTTTAATGTTTCCCTATTGTTTCTCCATTCCACTTTCTTGCCTGTTTGCTAGTGTTTTTCTGAGGCATTCTCCCATTTTGACAAAATCAGCCCTCCTGAAGTCCAATACCTTAGCTTTTGTATGGCTTGACTCTACAGCTACGTTTATCGTGAACCACACTGTTTGGTGATTGATTGCTCCCAGATGGCTACCCATTTATAATTCTGAGATCCTCTCCCTATCCCCATTTGAGAGTACCAGGTCTAAGATTGCTCCCTCCTGAGTGGGTTCCAAAACTAGCTGTCTGCGGCATGCCCCCTGTAGGGCATAGAGAATGGCCCTGCACTTGGATGTGGCTGCAGCAAAGGTGCTACAGTTAACATCTGGCATATTCAGGTCCCCCATCAGCAATATCTCCCCTTTCTCTGCCATCCTAAAGGTGCCTTCTATCATTTCCTTGTCCATTTTATCCCCCTGAAACGGGGGTCTGTATACAACCCATGTGCAGATTGTGGTGCCATTTCCAGTCTCCAGGGTGATCCACAGTGCCTCCTCTCCTCCCTGTTTACCCTTTAGTTCTCTTGCTTTGATCCCTTCCCTTAGATAGAGAGCTACTCCTCCTCCTCTTCTACGCTCACTGTCCCTCCTGTAGATTGTGTATCCTGGTATGTTGACATCCCAGTCATGGTTCTCTGCTTACCATGTTTCTGTGACTGCCATGATATCCAGGCATCCCTCTTCCATCAAGGCCACCCTTTCAGGGAGCTTTTTACCTAGACTACGGGCACTGGTACTCATTACCCTCCATTTTTTTATAGCCTTATTTCTTTTTGCCCCATCCCTGTCCTTGCTATCATTGTTTTTTCTCCATTACCCCTGCCCTTCTCCCTATTGACTGCCCTATCTTGGTGGTTACCACACTAACTACCCTGATTTTTTTTGGGGGGGGCTAGGATTTCCCTTCTCCTTTTCAGTTCCTCTCCCCTTGGCTAGTTTAAATGCTTGCCAATGAAGCATTTAAACCTATCACTTAGGATCCTATTTCTCTTCCTGAACAGATGCAGACCACCGCACCAGTATAGGCCTGCATCCTTCCAGGTGGAGCCCCAGTCCCCAATGAAGCCAAATCCCTGAGCTCTGCATCAGTTTTTAAACCAGTCATTGAATCCCATGGTGCAGAGTACCCTCCATGCCATAGACAGGTGGCACTTCCAAGAAAGTTACTGTGTGTGTCACTTCTCTAAGGCCCCTCTCAAACTGCACAAACTCCTGTTGCACTGCTGTGATCCCATTCTCAGCCAGGTCATTTGTCCCTAGGTGGATAATGCCATCCAGCTCACTCCCCCTTGCAGTTGCTCCCATGATTCTGTGGATTTGTTTTCTGTCCCTACAAACCATGGTGCCAGGCAGTCACCTTACCTCCCTTTCCCCTCCTTGCTCCCCCAGTTCTACCCTCTTACAATTGAGTCCCCCACCAGGAGTTGTTTCATTCCCCTGTGGGGTCATGAGCCACCCACCTGTGGGTCTCCATTGTGGAGACTCCCAGAATCCTCCTTGGTCTCCACTGCAGGTGCCTCTGTAGAGGAACCATGCTCTGCCAGAGTGGAGCATGAATTGTGGAGAGGCATAAATGGAGTGATGTGCCTCTTTTCCACCACCTCCACCCTCCCTGTGCCCACCGTGATCCAACTACTCCTCTTTCTTGGCAACCTCTGAGGTAGTGGTGGTGGCCTGGTGATCTCTGGGGGGGGAGCAGGTTTTCTAAATCTCTGCAAGGTCAGCATGGAGTTCAGCAACCTCCTCCCTCAGACCAGAGAGGTTTCTACAAATAGGGCAGCAATGCAGTCTCCAGAATGTCTCCCGGAAGACTGCTGCTCCACAGCCAGTGCACTTCACCACTCCCCATATGTCTGTCTTCCTTTCTGTTTCAGAAGTTTTTGTTTTTTTGTTCTTGTTTTATTGTGTGAAAAGCTTGTGAGTGTGTCTCCCACCTATTCGGTGTGCTGTGCCTTTAAAGATATGAACAGGTGTATGTTGTTTGCAATTTTGGGGAAGTGATGTCAGAACCCCTTCTGTAAAGGAAGTTATGCACTTGGGGCAGGTGGGGAGAGGGGCATGGTGTGTGGGAGTAAACCTGTGCCCTCCAGAAACAATCAACTACGAATCTGACCCTGCACCCCGGGGAGTGCCTTCCTTCCTTTCTGACACTTATTTCACAGAGGTTAAGTATCAGGTCTAGTCACAAATTACTGTAAATCTCTCCCAGCTAGAGTTCCTTCCTGGCAAATAAAAGTTAAACGAAGAAAGGTCAACCCCAAAAACAGAGAATCAAAACTAGTTACTTACACAGGCCCAAAAATTATTAATTCAATTCAGTGTAGTCTATTAATTTACCTCCTTGATTTAAGGAAGCTTTTGGCTGCTTTCTCTCTGTCTCTCAGCAAGTACACTGATTCTGGGCAGCCTGGTACACTTCGCAGTCCGCTGGCTACCAGAATCAAGGGCATTTTTCCATAGGTCATCACACCACCGCATAAGGTCCAGGGTCGATGAAGAGATGCAGTGGGTGTCAAACTCTTTTGACCATCTTCTTGGTGAGGAGGTAAAATTTATTACAGGCCTCTTTAAAGGTGCGAATGAAGTGGTCTAGAGCTGCATCAAGGTCTAGGGAACAGAGGAGGGGAGACCAGTCACAAGAGAAGAGATAGGCTTTCAGGCGATTTAACATGCTGGGTTGAAGCTGTCTAGTGTGGATAGGTTTGGGAGGTGGCTTCTTAATCAGACAGGACCAGGTACAGAGAATGGGGTAGTTTTCACTAAGTGAGTTGGAGAGGACTGAGATGTCTATGAATTTGTGGGGGCAATTGGTCAAGACCATATCCAGTAGGGTGGCAATACCAATTTTGTGGTTGAGGTGAGTGGGGCAGGTAACCAGATGGGTTATGTCAAGAGCTGCAAGGGCATCATGGTAGTGGGAGGCTGAGGGGGTGAGCCAGTTTATGTTGAGGTCACCCATTAAGATTAGCTCTGCTTTGTGGGGAAGCTGGGACAGATATTCAATGAGAGACTGGAAGGTTGGTTTCTGGTTCCATGGGAGAATGTAGGCCACAGTGAGAATTATCGGGGCCTTAGAGGGGCCAAGGGAGATATTGAGGGATAGGGCTTGGGCACCATTGGTAAGTTGTGGAGTGGGGAGGGCTCATGCATTGAAGGTATCATAGAAACATAGAATTTGACGGCAGATAAGGACCACTTGGCCCACCCAGTCTGTCCATTTCCCTACCTAATGGATAAGCTGCAGATCCTAGTTAACCAGCAGCCTACTTCTTTCTGCCCCACCCCCTAGAATTGCCTTATGACTGTCCCATGCATGCTTGAATTCCACCACTGTTTTTGACTCCACAACCTCCTCCAGAAGGCAGTTCCATGCATCCACAACCCTTTCTGTGAAAAAATACTTCCTTTAAATTACCTCTGAGCCGACCCCTCTATCTTCAAATTGTCCTTCTTCTTGCACACCTTTTTGTTTTGAAAGATGCTACCTCTTGGACTTTGTTGATTCCCTTGAGGTACTTGAAAGTTTCTATCATGTCCCCCCTCTCCCTCCTTTCCTCAAGGCTTTACATATTAAGCTCCTTAAGTCTCTCTTCATATGTCTTCCGGTGCAGACCCTGCACCATTTAAGTTGCCTTCCTCTGGACAGCTTCCATCTTGTCTATGTCTTTGTGGAGACTGGGTGTCCAGAACTGCACGTAATACTTCAGATGGGGTCTGACCAGCTGTCTGTACAGAGGGATAATAACTTCCTATTTTCTTTTTTTTTTTTTTTGTAATTAAAATTTTTATTGTTATTATATGCCACTCCAGAAGAGAACATGATAAACAGCAACATCGCACTTTAACAGATATTATACAACCATCTATAAAGCCATGACGTGTTACCTCTAGGGCATATTACAATAAGAAAACAAGGTAATAACAATTCAGGAAGAAAAATAGGTATGTAAGATAAAAAACAACATAAGAAAAGAAAAAAAAAAACCCACCACCCAAACCCTCCCACTCAAGGTTACTGTACAGGGGAAAGGTTGGTAAGGATAAGAGAGAGAAAGAAGAGAAAGACAGTATAGACCAGGTAGCCTATATTAGGTCTTCGGGTTCCAGCATCGCAGGAGGCGGTCTAAGCGACCCCATCTAAGTGAAAAGACTTTCTTCTGGCCTCGGTTATAAGCTACATATCTTTCCAACTGAAGAGCTAATGTACATTCACGATGCCACTCCAAAAGTGGGGGAGCAGTCAGACGACCCATGTCTTAAAATTATTAACTTCATAGTGGCAGTAATGATTGCCACTTGAGCTCTCCAATATTTGGGAGTAGGATCAGGAAAGACATTTAATAAACAGATTTCTGGAGTGTTCATAGGATAGGAGCCAAGGATAGGAGCACCAGCTTACTAAGAGATTCCCAAAGAGGTTGGATCTTCAGACATGCCCAAAAAACGTGGTATAGGGAACCTTCATTTAAATTGCATCTCCAACAAAGTGGAGAGCTATGCGCCTTCCATCTGAAAAGGTGCGTAGGGGTTAAATACAAATGGTGTAACAACTTGAATTGGATCAACCTGAGTCTATCTTGCTTAAGATATGTGTAAATGGTATTCCACAGCTTAGTCCAAAAGCCCGGAGTATCAACGAGATTTAACTCATTGACCCAATAATAGCAGACTCCGGATGGAAGTTTAGCATCCCATTCTAATAGCAATTTGTATACTTTAGATATTGCATGAGGATGGGTTGCAGCTGCTAAAAGAGTGTCAATATTTAGCGGTTCAGAAGCCGAAGTTACAAACCAAGGGAGGGATGGCGACAGTGCCTTTCTCAGCTGTATCCATCTAAAGAAATAATTATCGTCAGAGCCATAACAGTTTTTAAGGTCCTCAAAGGATCTCAACCTACCCCGATCCAAAAGGTCAGCAGCTGAGAGGTGGCCAATCTGTGACCAAAAAGACGGGGAGATAGTGCATCCCCCAATCTTAAAGTGGACATTTTGAAAAATAGGTTCGGCGGCGGAGGTCCACCACTTGACTTTAAAACGTTGCTGAAGCTGGAGAAGGGCCTTCAAAGACCATCCCATAGGATTATTCTTAAATGACCCAGGAATATCGGATGGGGAGGAAAATAGAAGGGCTCGCAACGATGAGTTCACACCCTTCGCTAGCCCATACTCGATATCTAACCAGAGGGGCCTATAGTGTAATGACGCTCTCTCCTTATTCCACCAACCTAGCTTAGAGACATGTTGTGCCATATAATATAGATAAACTAAAGGGGAGGCTAAGCCACCCTTGCTTTCAGGCGCTATTAAATTGTAATACGACCTACGAGCTCGTTTGCCTTGCCATAAAAATGAATCAAAGATTTTTCGTAATTTGAGAAACCATTTTTTTGGGAGATAAGCCCCAATCATGCCTAAGGGGTATAAAAGTCTGGGTAAAACATTCATCTTTAAAATACTTACCCTATCCCACATTGTTAAGGAAAGGGACCTCCATCTGGTCAAGTCATCTGATATGGTTTGAACCAAAGTATCTAAATTTTTTTGGATCATTAGCGAAATACTTGTGGAGATATTGATACCCAAGTATGATAGGGACTTATCTTCCCAGCCCAAACCAAGGGCACCAGAATCTGACCTTAATACCCTACTATTTAGCGGAAAAATTTTGGATTTTGCACGATTTAGTTTATACCCCGACACCTTTGAAAACCGGTCTATTTCCTCAAGTATAGCCGGTATAGAGACATTTGGACTTTCAACATGCAACAATACATCATCTGCATAGAGCGAGCAGACATATGAATCTCTGCCCACCCTAATGCCCTCTATAAGCGGATTCCTAGCAGTCTGTCAAGGAACAGTTCCAGATATAAATTGAATAAAAGTGGGGACAAAGGACAACCTTGCCTAGTGCCCCATTCAAGCTTAATACCCTGAGACAAGACCCCATTACATTTAACTCTAGCAGATGGGGAAGAGTATAAAATTTGAACCCATTTTATAAAATGATCCGGGATACCAAAGGCAGACATAGTTTGGAATAAAAAGCCCCACGACACTTTGTCAAAAGCCTTTTCGGCATCAAGTGAAAGGAGTGCAGCCGGGGTATCTGATCTTTTGACCTCCATCATAAGATGCAATAGCTTCCTTAGATGGTCCTGCAGTAGTCTTCCCCTCATAAAGCCAACCTGCTCTCTGCAGATCAGTCTATCCATTACATTGGTTAATCTATCTGCGAGAATCTTCGCTAAGATTTTAACATCTGTGTTCAATAACGAGATAGGCGATAGCTATCTAAGTTCAGAGGGTCTTTACCTGGTTTCAGAATTAAGGTAATTGTTGCCTCAAAAAAAGATGGATCTGACACCCCATGTTCATACCAGTAATAAAACACTTCTAAAAGATTGGGGCTAGTTCAGAGGAAAAGGCCTTAAAAAAATTACTAGGATAGCCGTCAGGGCCGGGAGATTTATCAAGAGGTAATTGTTGCATAGCCTGACAGATCTCAAGAGTAGTTATTGGGGAGACCAGGTCTGCGGCCTCTTCCGGGGGGGGGGGGTTTGGCAGTGCTACTGATTGCAGGAATTTCTTAATATCGGAATCTGAGACATCTAACTGAGAATCTTTGGAGTATACCATTTGAAAGAAATCTTTAAAGGCATTTGCCATGAGATGAGGATCCGTGCAGACCTGGTTTTCCTGGGAAGGACGAATTCCTGCAATATACTGTGCTGAATCCATCTGCTTTATCCGCATTGCAAGTAGTCTTCCCGCCTTCTCACCTGTAGCTAAGTATTGAAGCTTTGCGCGTAACAAGGCAAGCTCGGCCTGGTGTAGGGCAAGCCCCGAGTATTGCGCCTGTAACCTATGCAACTTAAGTCTGTCTGCATCAGACGAGCGTTGGGATAATCTGCATTCAATTTGGCTAATTTGGGTTAGCAAAGAGGTCATCTCCTTTTTTGAATAAGTTTTTCCTAGAAGTAATTTTATTAATTCCCCATCAAGGAACATTTCAATGCGCCAAATCATATCTTTTGGAGGTATTGAATTTTGATTTCTTGTAAGAATAAACCAATATAGTCTTTAATTGCTTTAGGTGATGTTCTTCTCTTAATATATGAGTATTTAATCTCCATTCGACGCCGGAGTAAAGGGGATGGTCTGAATAATATACTAACCGGAGCATGGTCCGAAATAACCCTTGCTGAAATATCTGCCTCTATGATGTCAGGGATTGCAATAGAACTGAGTAGGATATAATCAGTTCTCGAGTAAGGATTGTGGACTGGGGAATAAAAGGAATATTGTCGCTTCCCAGGGTGAAGGACACGCCATATATCCACTAGATCAGTATTACTCATAAGGCCCTTAAGAGCTCTCTTTGCTGGTGAAAGGCCTTTCTTCTTATTGAAGGTTCGGTCTATATCGTTCTGTAGTACTAGATTCCAATCTCCTCCAATAATTACTACTGGAGGCATATCTCAGTAACCGCTGTAGCAACATGGAGAAGAAACAAGGGAGTCATTATTAGGGCCATAGACTGATCCTAAGAGTAAGGTTTGTGAAGCTAATTGCGCCCATACAAGTATAAATCGACCTTCCTGATCCCAATATTCCTTCAGCAACTTAAAGGGGACACCTTTAGCCACCAATATAGCTACTCCAGCCCTTCTGGTCGAGACCCCAGCTCCATACACCTGAGCAACCCATGTCCTCCTGAAATACAAGAGATCATCCCTCTTCAGGTGGGTTTCCTGAAGAAGAGCAATATGTGCACCCAGCTGGTAAAGGTGTTTCAATATTATTTGTCGCTTAGCCCTATCCTTGGCTCCCTTCACATTCCAAGTTATATTCCTATACATTTGACTCATTGTATATAGAAATAACAATCTTCATGTGTATAGATAGTGATCTGGAACTATTAAGACTCTCTCAGGAAAGGTGAGACATAAATGAATGCTAACCTGCTGGAAATAAACGCAGCATTCCCAAAAGCAGTAACCTTGACTATTGTTAAAGCCCTTCCCACCCCTGACCCCATCCAATCCCTCCAATAAATGACCCCAATATATAGAAAATGCCCCTCCCCAACCATCCACCCCCAGTTCCCTAGAACTGCTTTCCTAAAATATCCCACATGATATCCATCTAAGCAGCCCAAAACGCTCGACTGCACAGCCGCAGCCCCACCCACTAACGTCCGAATAGTAAAGATATCGTTAATTCCAGAACAGCCAAAAATGACATAGTAAAAAAAAAAAAAAAAGGGGGACAGAACAATTCAAATCCAGGTAGTCTGATCGAGAGATTAGATTCCTTCGTTGAGTAAATCCAGGCTTCTAGGATGTCTAGAACATATCCGTATCAGACATCGATCGAACAGAGGATTCTCCAAGAGAAAAAAAAAAAGGGGGTGAATGTTCAATAAGAACAAAATATAATCCGTAGCAGGAATCGAGCCAGTGCGGTGTCACAGCAATCACCAAGGAGACTGTACTGCCAGTCTCCTCACATATAGGGAGATCCCAGATACCGTTCCAAAAGTATACCGTCCATCATATAACCTCCCAATGAACAGTCCAGGTTTTGACTAGTCGAATCTTACGGCAGACTGGCATCCAGATCCTTCCCAAAGGGATACACACAGGAAGATGGATAATATGATGCACATACAGCCCGCTAGGCACACCCCACACTTTCAAGGCCTATGTGGACATCTCCTCATTTGAAAAGATCAGGGAGGAGCCGCTGCAGTTCTTGGTGGGCTTGTGAGCAGGAGTCAAAGGATATCCAGGTACCATCTAGGTTAACCATCAGGACTGCAGGATACTTCACTTTAAACTGTTTGGTAGCAGCAATAAGTTTTGTAACAATCGGATGCAGCTCTTAACGCTTTACTCTTACTGAGTGGGGGAGATCCTGAATAATTCTAATCCGCCTGCCTTCCCATAGGAGCTCCTTTACCCCTCTTACTTTGTCAAGTACATGCTGCCTATCCAAATAATTAAGAAATTTCACGATCAAGGGCCTAGGAGGTTGACTCTGTGCAGGAGGGGGCCGAAGGGCCCTATGTGCTCTTTCTATAATGAAGTCTCCACCAGCTGGGGGGGGGGCAGCGATCTTAGCACACAGTTTTGGATGAAGGAGATTGGGAATTACCCTCCTCTTTCTCAGGGACCAATTATAACAATATTGTTGTGTCTGCTGCGCCCTCTAAATCCTCGATCTTATCCTCCAGCTTCTTGAATCTCGTTTTACTATTGTAAGCTCCATCTCATAGTTGTCTGTTTATTTTCTAGTGAACTTATTTTGGCCTCAGTATCGCCCATTCTCCGAGTTAAGGACTCGACTGACTTCTTTATTTGGTGCATATCTTCAGCCACCGAGGTGATTGTGGCCTGTAGCGGCTGCATGAGCTCAGGAATCTAGCCTCAAGCGGAGCGTCTCCGTGGGCAGGCTTGGTAAGCTAGCAGCCTGCTGTTTCAGCCTTAGCGGCCTTGTCCTTTTCGGGAGTTCGGGGAGGAGTGTGCTTCGGTCTGGCTTTTTTAATATAATCCTCCATTTATTTTGGCGATCGATCGACTGGTAGTGGTCTCTTCGGGCACTCTTGATGATTCACAGGCTCAACTTAATTAGCGGCAATGCGAAAAATGGCAAAATTAGTCGGACTGGTGACGGAGCTCCGCGAGTGTGCTGCTTCCCCTCAGGCTGCCATCACATGACCACTTCCTATTTTCTACTGGTGATGCCTCTCCCTATGCATCCCAGTATCCCCCCAGCCCTCCTTGCTGCCCTCTCACATTGCTTGCCCACCTTTAGGTCATCTGATATGACTACCCCCAGGTCCCTTTCCATTTTTGTTGTTGTTAGTATCTCACCCCCCATTGCGTACTCTTCCTCTAGGTTTTTGTTTGCCAGGTGCATTACCTTGCACTTCTTAGCATTGAATCTAAGCTGCCATACATTTGACCATTCCTCTAACTTTGCCAAGTCCCTTCTCATCCTTTCCACCCCACCTTGTGTGTCAACTCTG
Organism: Neoceratodus forsteri; assembly: GCA_016271365.2. Lineage (NCBI taxonomy): Eukaryota > Metazoa > Chordata > Ceratodontiformes > Ceratodontidae > Neoceratodus > Neoceratodus forsteri. Next base: position 998,733,499 of record CM057451.1, read on the forward strand.
TTGCAGATCTTTGTGTCATCTGCAAAGAGACATACTTTTCCTTCCAGTCCCTCTACAATGTCGTTTATAAAGACATGAAGAGGACTGGTCTTAATACTGAACCTTGGGTGCCCACCTAGTAACCCCCCCTTTCTGCAGAGTGGACTCCATTTACTATTACTCTCTATATCCCTATTCTCCAGCCAATTCTTTTACCAGGCTGTCATCTTGGGACCCACTCCCAGGCTGGCTAACTTGTATATTAATCTTTGTGTGGAACTGTGTCAAATGCCTTGCTAAAGTCTAGGTAGGCCATGTCCACAGCCCCTCCTGATCTACTGCCTTGGTCACCCAGTCAAAAATCTATCAGATTCTTCTGGCATGACCTTCCACTGTGAATCCATGCTGCCTTGGGTCCTGTGCCCCTCTGGCCTCTAGATAATCGACAATTTTTCCTTCAAGTGATTCCATCATTTTCCCTACCACTGAGGTTAAACTAACAGGTCTGTAGTTTCCTGCTTCTGCCTTGCTCCCACTTTTGTGAAGGGAATCACATCTGCCATCCTCCAGTCCTCAGGTACCACCCCATCCTCCCATGATTTGTTAAAGAGGGTAGTCAGTGGTGTCACTAGTTCTACCCTTAGTTCTTTTAGAATTCTGGGATGAATCCCATCAGGCCCCATTGCTTTGTCCACCTTCAGTTTTAAGAGTTCTTTCAGAACCCTTTCTTCTGTAAATGGGCTGGTATCAACTTCTGTATCCAGAGTGTTTCTACTGTTTGTTTTAGGTACCTCCCCCTCTTCCTTTGTAAATACTGAGCAAAAATATTTGTTTAGTATCTCTGCCTTTTCACAGTCATCATGAAGACAGATGGCACAGCCACCTCCATGTTTGCCCAATCTGTTGCTGTGGTAGAGCTCATAAACCAGGATGGAGGTTGAGGAGTCAGGGATCAATTTGATTTGGATAGCCAGGCTTCCACTAGGGTGAGAAAGTCAGGTTGATGCTGGGCTATCCAAATCTGCAGATCAGTGAGTTTTTTTGGGGAGACTGCAGATGTTAATGGAGGCAAAACGTAGCCTGGATGCTGCAGCTCTTGGTTGGGTACAGGTAGCAGGTGATACAGGGTTTGGGTGGATGTTCCCTGATATAAGAAGGAGCAGAGAGAGAGAGTTCTGAGGAACTGCCAATATAGGGAATTTCTATGGGTGGATGCAGTAGAATGAGTAGTGGCAGGCCGGGGGGGGGGTAGGTAGGGAAAGGTAGGCTAAAAGACTAGGGGTGGTGAGGACAAAAGTTAGCCAGACAGGGCCACAGAATGGGAAGAGGGGGATGAGGCATGGGAGGGGGGTTCTGGGGAAAGAGAAGGAAGAAGGTTACATGTGGGCATATTTTGTGGCAGGGGAGACAAAGGGGTGGAAGGGGGAACAGGGAGGAAGGCAAGGAAGATGAGGAAGAGAAGAGGAGTGAGGTGGGGAGAGGGGCTATGGTGGGGCAGAAGGGTGGATAAGATACTTGGGTAGGCAGCTGACACAGGATGTTAGGGAAGCCAAGATAGCACAGTGGTAGGTTGCTTGCCTATGATGCAGAGGGTACAAGATTTGAAACCCAGGTGGGTCAGGAGGGAGAAGGTCCCCAACAGGAGGGAGGAAGGGTGGGAGATAGCACATGAAGGGCAGGGGGGACTACTGTGGGTGGAGGAAGGCAGATAAAAGAGGCTAAAGAAGGGTGGAAATACCACCTCCTAGTGGCCAGGTGGTGCAACAGCAGGAGGGGTGGTGGGGAAGGGAGAGAAGAGAGCCTGGATGTGAGGAGAAGAGAGAGAGAGGGAGGGATGGAGGGAAAGGAGTACGAAGGCACGTAAGCCCTCTAGTGGCAGATGAATATAACTTGCTAGGGGGAGTGTAGACACATAGACATGTGACGGGAAGGGGACTATAAATTAAGAGATGCCCTTGGGTGGGATGGTGGTTATGGTGGCCGGGGCAGTTGATACAAGGCGTTGACAGGCTAACACCCTTCGCAAACAGTGCTCTTCCAAGGACGGAGTCAGTTACCTTTAAGAGCTTCTGCGGTCCAAACACTGTCCCAAGGTAGTAGTTTTGCTGTGTATGCTTGGGGAAGGGGTCCCGTGGCCTTTAAGGGCTCCAGTTTCCAGTTGTACAGTGTACTGTATTATTTATGTTACAGAAAGCAGCAGGTCCCCTTAAAAATGAAATGTTATTCAGCTTAGCTATGCTGGGCTAAATAAATGAAAAAAAACACTGTATGAAATAATTCTTTCTAGTAAAGAATACTGTACTAGCAACTGAAAGATACTCAACACATGCAGTGATGGATATATGCAGTACTTGCTTCTCTTTCCTCTGATCCTGACACTGCTTCATGTCTGTCCGTGCCACCCTCTTGCTGTTTAACCCTATCAGATCAAAGCTGCAATGTAAAACCTACCTTTCTTGGTACTGTTGCTATGCAACCTATTATAGATACCCTAAATGTAGACATGACATGAAAATACATTGTTTAAAATGAAGTAGGAATGTGGCTTAATTAAGGTTCAAGTGTGTGTATTATTTTTCTTTTCATTAAAATGGATAAACCTTCAATAACTGTACTGAGTTGTGGGAGAGGTACAGGGCAGGACAGCACATGTCATTAAAAATCACAAGGGGGGCCCACAGGACTATATATGGCATAAATGTTCAGTAAATGTGACAAAAAGTGGATATGTCAGGGCAACGCTATACCTTCATGCCTAGAGAGAGGGTAATGGTATTACAGAGTAGGTATGGGGTATCCCCTTTATACTCACTAATTTTATTTGAATGCTTCATGCTGCTAACACTAGCTCTGTACCACTCTCTCCTTTGATCTTTCATTTGCCACTACAATTGCAACTCACCCCCTTAGTAATTCTGCTGGCATAATCATGATGATGATTTTACCCTTTAAATAGACGAGTTCAGTCTGTACTGTGCCCCCAAAAAACTAGGCAGTTGTTTCAGTTTACTGAGTTATAAGCAGTTTCCTCCCCCTCTACACTTATTTGCCTGCCACCCTGTGGTCCTCTAAATAGACAAAGCAAAACCTGTTCAACTGAACCACTTCCCCCACTGACACACACATTCTCTGTGCAGTAGGAACCTTGTGACAGTTACTGTTATTCTGTGATCACTTCTGCAAATCCATCTGGAGTCTGATTTCAATATTTTCCTATAACAGAACAAAACTTGGAAGCTTGAAGTCTTCCCAGGGAAGTATCTGTCTTGCAACTAGTCTGACAAATGTGGTGATGCTGGGTCCTGCAACTGAATCAAAATTTCCGTCTGACCACTCCTGAAGCAGCTGTACTTGTGGACTTTAAAGAACAAAGGAAGCATACAGACAAAAGGATTTCACATCTTGCATATGCCCAGGCTGCAGTTTATCATCTATTAGGAATTTTAACTCATTTTGTGACCGAATCAACATTTTTGTCTGACCTGCTACCAAAGGTATTGTACTTGTCTCTGAGGACTTTAAAGATCAAAGGAAATATACAGACAAAAGGATTACACACCTTGCAACAGTGTCAGTGGCTCAGTAGGCAGCACACTTGCCTCTGAGGCCAGGAGATCAGAGGGCTGTGGGTTCAGTTCACACATCTGGCACTTGGGTTAATATCCCAGTACTGACACTGTAGTGCAGCATTAAAAGGGGTGCTGCACTTCTGAGGTACAGTCTTTCAGATGACACATTAAACCGAGGTCCAATCTGCCTGGATTGGTGGTAGTTCAGGTGGATGTTAAAGATCCCATGGCACTTATCGAAAAGAGTAGGGGAATTTTCCCCGGTGTCCAGGCCAAATTTCCTCATTCACTAAAAAAAAAAAAAAATACCACCAACAGCTCAATCTGGTTCAAGGTCAGTTGGCATTCATCTGTATTCCCACCCCCGGGTCGTGCCTGAAAATAGGCAAGATTTGTCTACTGTACTTACCCGGTCAACAAAAACTAAATAAATAAATATGCCCAAGCCACAGTTTATCACCTTTCAGGAATCTTAACACATGAAGTGACCCTGGATCTAAACAGATCATCCTTTCCACTGGATGTAATTAACAATCAGCATTTTCCTTTTAAATCAACTTTACCTGTACTTTTTTTTATTCTTTTTTCTTTCCTCCTACTCGTGACAGCCTGAGTCTAACCTCCTGAGTTCCATCATGAGGGCTAGGCTGTGGCTAATCTCTCTGTCCCACATCTATGTTGCCCTAGATGAACAATACCTGCTTTCACATGCTAACAGGGGAGAGGAACCTAACATTATGCCGTCCTGTAATGTGACCAACCATAATTACTTATGTGCCATCAACTCCCCATGGCTACAGTCTAGAACTCGGCACTCCCCTTATGGCAGTACACGAACTGAGCTCCCTATGAGGCATCCACCACCTGCCTTCCACAGTGTTGATCATTCCCTGCACCTCTCACTCATAGTGTTACTTTGTGCTACAATAGGCTGACCGAATGTCAGAAAAGGGGAAACTCTATCCCAATCTAACTACCCTCGACATCGCTCCAGGTCCAGGAGCTATAAACTATCCTGTACTGCACTAAAAATGCTTCAATTATTATTGCTCTTATGCTCCGGCAATGTAATCCCGGGCATCAAGCTGCTATCACTTTGCCCTCGGACCTACCAAAGATCAAAGGCTTGAGCTTCCTCCATGTCAATGTATTCAGCCTGCTACAAAAGATCGCCATGATTCAGGCCTGTATCTACCACACCTCGCCAGACTTCTTATTGGTCTTGGAAACCTCGCTCAGGCCAGCAACAGTTGACAGGGAGGTCAACATCCCTAATTATTCACTATTCAGAGCTGACAGGCAATCATGAGGTGGTAGGGTAGCCATATACATCAAGGACAAATATACAGTCTCCTGTCTCGACTCAGCAACCATCATGAATGAATTCAAATGTCTTCCCTTCGAGGTAGTGATCTCATACAACACATCGCTGAGTATTATAGGGTGCTACAGATCACCATCCGCTGGCCTTCAGCTCCTAACTTATCTGGGCTCTGCCTTAGGGAATGGTTCCTTGGAAATGATTATTCTAGGGGATCTTAACTTAGACTGGCTAACCAAGGCCTCAACACACCTCTTAGCCTTCTGCGACACCCATGGGCTAATGCAAATCATTGACGAACCAATGCGCTTGAATAAAAAGAACCCTAGCAATAGTACACTTTTAGATGTTATACTAGTGAGCAAACCACACCTGTTCTCACATGCAGGCACCTTCTTCAGTGATGTCAGCGACCATTGCTTCATAGCTGGAGTACGATCAGTCGCTACACCCCTGTCCCCCTCAAAGTTCTCTGTTAAAAGATCCAAGTGGAACTTTGACCTATATGTCTATCAAGTTGAGCTAAAATACTCCACACAATGGCAGGATTGTTACCTGGTGAGGACAATACAGTCAGCTTATGACATCCTCAATAACATAATACTAGGGGCTTTAAACAAATGAGCCCCTCTAATAAAAGTGAATGTTAAGAACAGAACATGTCATTGATTCTCCGCTGAACTCAAATCTGCTCTATATGAGAGGGACAAGTTTTGGAAGAAAGTACGTAGATACAGTATAAGACCCCATCGGACTGGTATGCATTTAGGAAGGCCAGAAACCTATGTACCAGGAAGATTAGAGACACAAAAGCCACATACTACCAAAGAGAACTGGACTAGGTCACCCAGCACCCAGCCATATTCTGGAATACCATCAAGGACCTCTCTGGTCACACACCCGCTAACTCTTTCCCGTCTAAGATCATTTCAGGTAACAGCACCATCACTGAGAGGGTGGACATTTTGAACTCCTTTAATAACCACTTTACAACTGTGGGGCTAGCCTTTGATGACTCTCCTGTGAACCTGTTACACTCCCAGCTGGGCTCTCAAACTAATAAAGTCTGAGTCAGAAACTCTACATTCTCCCTGCAACCTGCCTCTCTGAAACAGGTTGAAGACCTTCTATGTCAACTGGACATAAAGCAAAGTGCTATCGCTGACCCCCTAGACCCATATGTCCTAAAGATTGCTTACCACATACTAGCTGTACCTATAACACACCTATTTAACCTACCATTTAGACAAGGAGTCCTTCTGTCCATCTGGAAAACAGCCCATGTTATACCTGTCCTTAAATCAGGAAACCCCTGCGACCTCAACAACTATAGGACACTTTCCCTTCTGCCTGTCCTGTAAAAATTATTGGAAAAAATTGTAAGTACATAACCGAGGTCTTATTTAGAACCTTCAAATCTGCTAAATCCTGCCCAGTTTGGATTCAGGGCTAACCATAGCACTATCACGGCCCTCGCAAAAGTGACTAACGCCTGGCAGAATGAACTGGAAAAAAAAATTTGTCTGTGCAGTATTCCTGTACCTAAGCAAGGCATTCGACACTGTCGACCATAGTCTACTCCTCTCATCCTTGCAGTCTATAGGCTTGGACTCTCTTTCCCTTCAGTGGTTTACAAATTACCTTACTGACCATTTACAGCAAGTCAAAGTAGAAGGTGAACTCTCATCTATTAACCCTCTACTAAGAAGAGTGCCCCAGGGATCTATTTTAGGTCCCATTCTGTTTGCGATTTACATCAGTAACATCAGTGACAGTGTAACTAAGGCTAACGTTCACCTATTCGCGGATGATATGTTTTTTTACTTAAGCCACCCATCACCTCAAGCTGCATGTAGCGACCTTCAATCTGAATTTAACCTACTTCAAAAACAGCTCCCAAACAAAAAACTCTTACTTAACACAAAGAAAACTAAAGCGATGTTCCTCTCTCCCTATATACATGCAGCTATTCCAGCAACTACAGGAACAGTACCGCAGATCTCTACAATTCTAGGGAAAAACCTAGAATTCATTACGAAGTTCAAGTACTTATTAGTCTGGCTAGACCATAAGCTATCCTTCATTGAGCATATCAAGGATTTGCTGAAAAGACTTCGCCAGAGACTTGGTCTCTACTTCAGGATCAGTTACCTACTCATAAGCGATGCGAAGATGAGGTTGGTGCAAGCTACATTTCTCTCACTAGTAGATTATGCAGACGTTTTTTACAGCCACTGTCCTACCTCTTACCTAACAAATCTGGTTACACTTTACCATAGAGCTCTTAGATTTATGACCCGTCTCCCCTTCAGTATGCACCACTGTTTATTATATGTAGCCCATAGGATGGACCTCCCTCCAAACTTCCACAATACATCTCGGACTGCCTCCCACTAAGCTCACTAAGCACCTATGCCCTGAGAAGCCACTCTTACATCTCATTACAAATTCCTAAAGTCTACTCTTGCCAAGTCAGAACAGCCATCAGCTTTGTGCTGCCCTCCCTGTGGAACAATTTGCAGAAAACCATAAAATTGAATACATTCATCAGCATCGGTTCATTCAAGACCTTGTACTCTCATCTTATTAAGGAATCATGCAAGTGCTTTTCTTGCCATTAATCAGAACCAATAACCGCAATATCACCATACTGGCTGTCTTTAACCTGTCCTCTTTTACATACATTTGCCTTAATCCTGCCTCTTCTCATACTCTATCCTCTGTCTGCTGCTTTCCACTGTCCCCTGTTGATTTAGTTATCCTATCTTCATCTAAGCTACCTATTAATAATTATGTTTTATTCTGGCTATGCCTTATGATGATACATTCCCCTACCACCTGGCTTTTTACTTCTAGGTCTATCTTAGTCTCCTACTCTACTATTACCCACCTAACCCAAATTAGCATGCTGTCACTTAAATCTGAGATATCCACAGTTTGTCACTTGCAGATGATACTGCTGCAGCATTGTTTGTTCTGTGCTATTGGCTGATTTCTTGTATGCTATGGCCTATATGTATCAAATTGTCCCATTGTCATTAGATATGTATCCCTCATCTGTTGTATTTTGTCTGAGATTTTATCATAACCAGGTTCATCTTGCAAATGAGCTCTGCTCAATGATGTTCACCTGGATAAATACAGATTTTGATTGTTTGATTGATTGATATAGATGGTCTTCTCCCTTGTGAATATATATGTGGCAAGTTTGATGACTTAGACCAACACTGTTTCTGTGATATACTGCAGTTCAGAAAAACAGCTGATAATCCAAAGAAACCACCAGCATAAATCATCCATGAAAAATAGAAAGCTTTAAATTTGGTACTATGATGAGTGTTTGACTTCATACATGTGGTAAATTTGCAAGAACAATGAAAGCTTTTCTTTCGTCTTGCAGCAGATGTGTTATGAATATGTATAAAACTCAATTCAGGGGTGATGCAAGTGACTGACAAATGAGGTTAGGGAACTGAGAACTGGTCACTTCTTGTAACTGTCCCATTACTCAGATACTGTATTACAAGGTGGTTCGCCTGACTTAAATTATGTGATCATATACAGTACAGACACACTTCACTTATACAGAAACTTTAGGTCTACATTTAGAGATATTTTAAAAATAAGCAAACAGTGAACGGGAGCTTCTTATATTACCCTTGCACACTCTATCCAACTCTCCACCTCACCACCAGTGCAGTTAGTGACCAGCAGCAGTGAGCTAAACAGATCATGACATGTCAGTCATACTCAGCACATCAAGTGCTTGAGGTGTTGCTACTGCCCCCAACACAACATCAACATAAATGAGAGCCTGCTGAAATGTATTAAATATTAGTACAGTATGTGAGCTCCATGAACAGACAAAAATACAGCAGACTATCTATTACTGCAGTTCAGCTGTCATGTAAACAAATCTAAACTGATCTGATCCTTACTACAGCCACATCCAAGAGCAGGTACATTCTCGATGCCCTACTGGGGGCATGCCTCAGACAACTAATGTTGGAACCCACTCAGGAGGGAGCCATCTTAGACCTGGTGCTCTCAAACGGGGATGGAAAGAGGATCTCAGATTAAGAAGTGGGTCATCATCTGGGAATAAGCGACCACCAAACATCGTGATTTACAATAAACACAACTGTAGGGTCAAGCCACACAAAAGCAAGGGTGTTAGACTTTAGGAGGGCTGAGTTTGGCAAAATGAGAGAGTGCCTCAGAAAAGTACTAGCAAACAGGTAAGAAGGAGGGGTGGAAAAAAATGGGGAAAATCAAAACTGCCATCACAGAGGCAACAAACCTTTGTGTAAAGCAAATCAACAAAACAAAACAAAATGAAGGAAAAAGCCACTATGGTTCTCAAAAGAGATGCCAGGGAAGGTTAAGGAGAAAAGGACAGCATTCAGGAAATATAAGGAAACACAGAAGGAGCAGGAGAAAGAAATATATCAGTTAAAGCAGAAGGACACAGGGAAGGCAGTCAGAATAGCAAAGGCCCAAACTGAGGAAAAGATAGCCAACTCTGTTAAGATGCAGGATAAAACTTTTTATAGGTACATTAGGGAGCAAAGAAAGACCAAGGGAAGGATACTGAGGCTTAATAATGTGTAGAGAATGTGGGCATAGGGTGACAGTGAAAAAGCAGGAATACTGAATGAATATGTCTGCTCAGTATTCACAAAAGAAGAGGAGAGGGAGGTACCTAAACCAAACAATAGAAATACTCTAGATAGGGGGATTGATACCAGTCCATTCAAAGAAGAAAGGGTTCTGAAAGAACTCTTGACTGAAGAAGGACAAAGCAATGGGGCCTGACGGGATTCACCACAGAAGTCTGAAAGAATTAAGGGGAGAACTAATGACACCACTGAATACCTTCTTTAACAAATTGTGGGAGGATGGGGTGGTACCTAAAGACTGGAGGAGGGCAGATGTGATTCCACTTCACAAAATTGGGAGCAAGGCAGAGGCAGGAAACTATAGACACATTAGTTTGAACAGTGATAGGTAAAACAATGGAATCACTTCTGAAGGAAAGAATTGTTGAGTACCCAGATGCCAGCAGAGCACAGAACCCAAGGCAACATGGATTCACAGAGGGAAGGTCATGTCAGATGAATCTAATATATTTATTTGACTGAGTGACCAAAGTAGTAGACCATGGAGGGAATGTGAGCATGGCCTACCTAGACGTTAACAAGGCATTTGACACAGTCCCACACAAAAGATTAATAAACAAATTAGTCAACCTGGAAGTGGGTCCCAGAGTGGTAGACTGGGTAAAAAATTGACTGGACAACAGGGCGCAGAGAGTAATCGTAAACAGAATCCACTCTGAAGAATGGAGAGTTACTAGCGGGGTACCACAGGGTTCAGTACTGGAACTGGTCTTCTTTAATGTCTTTATAAGTGACATTGTGTAGGGACTGAAAGGAAAAGTATGTCTCTTTGCAGATGACACAAAGATCTGCAACAGGGTTGATACACAACTTGGGGTGGAAAGGATGAGAAGGGGCTTAGCAAGGTTGGAGGAATGGTCAAATATATGGCAGCTTAGATTCAAGGTAAAGAAGTGCAAAGTAATGCACCTGGGAAACAATAACCAAGGGAAAGGGTACACAATGGGGGGTGAGATACTAACAAAAACAAAAATGGAAAGGGACCTGGGGTAGTCATATCAGATGACCTAAAGGTAGGCTAGCAATGTGAGATGGCAGTAAGGAGGGCTGAGGGATCCTGGGATGCATAGGGAGAGGTATCACCAGTAGAAAACAGGAAGTTGTTATCCCTCTGTGCAGACAGTTAGTTAGACCCCATCTGGAGTATTGTATCCAGTTCTGTAGACCCCAACTCCACAAGGACATAGACAGAATGGAGTCTGTCCAGAAGAGGGCAACTAAAATGGTGCAGGGTCTGCACCAGAAGCCATATGAAGAGAGACTAAAGGAACTTAATGTAATGTGTATACCCTCGAGGAGAGGAGAGGAGAGGAGGGAAAGGGGGGACATGATAGAAACTTTCAAGTACCTCAAGGAGATCAAGAAAGTCCAAGAGGGCAGCATATTTTAGAAAAAGAGATGTGCAAGAACAAGGGGGCACAATTTGAAGATAGAGCGGGGATGGCATCAAGGTAATGTGAGGAACTATTTTTTCACTGAGAGGGTTGTGGATACATGGAGTGACCTTCCTGAGGAGGTCATGGAGTCAAAAACAGTGGGGTAATTCAAGAATGCATGGGACAGACATAAGGCAATTCTGGTGTGAGGTAAGAGGAAGTAGGTTGTTGGTTAACTAGGCTCTGCAGCTTATCCATTAGGTAGTGAAATTTGCTGACTAGGAAGGCCTTATGTGATATCAAATTCTATGTTTCTATGTAAATCAGCCCTTTCACACTATGCTACTCAGTTGGGGAGATTTGAAATGTGGAGGTGGGGGAGCTTAGTCGGGAGTCAGAGCAGCAGTGAGTTGTTGCACTTCATTATACTTCTGGGGCAGGGTATTCAAAGGGATTGCACATAGCACAACCCACTGATGCACCCTAGCATGATATTCAAAGGGGGATGTTGCACTGCACAAATCCTGATGCTCCGGGGTGCACCAGTAATGTATGCGGCGTAAGTGCAGGGGGCTTGGGCATGCAGATGTGGTGCATCCCAATATTCAGCCCAGGATGTGCGATGCATATGCAGGAGCAAACTCACCTTGTGCTGCACGGGGGATGCACAGATCCACCCCAACAAAAAGGATCAAGTCGGGGGACACCCACAACTGGCTGCCATACTGCTGGGTGCAACACGGCAGCCGCCAGCTGTGGGCAGCCACCCGACCTCCTGAATCTGAGGCTGGGCACATGCCCCCATCGGAGTTTACGACATAATCCTGGTGGTCCAGTGGACCTGCTACCAGCCCGATCGCAGGCATTGTAAATATAAATATCTCCCTGGTGGTCCAGTGGACCAAATCCCAGTCTGATCACGGGATTCAGATAACGTAACCTCCCTGGTGGTCAAGCGGTACCCTCCTCCCCACCCGCCTGCTCAGACCCACCACCCCCTCCCCCCAGTCAGCGGAGGGGTGGCAGCACCCCACCCACAAGCTGCCCAGCTGCCCACTGTCTGACAGTGTACAGTACAGCTGTACACCCATTGGTCCACTGTGTGGGCCAATGGGCATGCAGACTGTACTGTACAACACAGTCATGAAATGTGGGTGAGGTGCTGCTGCCCGCCACTGACTAGGAGGGAGCAGGTGGTGGGTCTGAGTGGTGGGTGGGGAGGGAGTACCGCTGGACCACCAGGGAGGTTACAATATCTGAAGCCCTTGATTGGGCTGGAGTTCAGTCCACTGGACCACCAGGGATTCATTTATTTTTACAATGCCCACAATCGGGCTGGGGATCAGTCCACTGGACCACCAGGGATTCTTTTATTGTTACAATACCCGCGATCAGGCTGGGGTTTGGTCCATTGGACCACCAGGGATTCATTAATTTTACAATGCCCTCGATCGTGCTGGGGGCAGGTCCACTGGACCACCAGGGATTATATTATTATACTAAGCCAGCGATTGGGCATTGGAGTGCATTGCTGCTGAGGGGCAGGAGCGTTAGTCCCTGACGGCTGCAGCCTGGCAGGGTGCCAGGCACAAGTCGCCTGGGATCAGTGCACCAGCATGTAAATGGAGCCATAATTACATGAAAATGGCCCCATTTGCATCTTGCATGCATAATGGCACCATTTGCATACTCAGCACTGAATATCGTGGATCTTGCGCCTAGCGCAACCGACTTGCACTGGCGCATCCCCCGCCCTCTCTGTGTCACTCAGCAGCTAGTGCAACTGCTTCATGTGCAGCAATGCCGTGACACAGTGTCATATTCAGTGGTGCTGAGCCATGGTGGCAACACCATTAAATAACGGCCTGACCATGCCCTTGCGCATCCCAGTTACACTGCACCCAGGCTTGCACCCCTGCCTGGCGTATTCTGACTATCCCACCGCATGAGTCTTGTGCCAAGTGCCAGCATCCAGGAGTTTCACTGAGGTAAAGAAAGAACTCTGAAATGGGGCAACACACACACTTATACTGTGTCTGAGTGGGTGTGACAGTTTTAGTCACACCCTGGCAAGATAGCAGAAGTACCGCACTCATGTATTCTTTATCCAGCTGCCACAGTCCAGTTTTATGATGCTGATTGAACCCCTCATGTGGGTGGCTCTGCCCCCGGCACCCCCGTAATTAAAATAATCATCTCAAGATCAGGGTTGATATGGGAAGGGAGTGCAGTGCCGGGTAAGGCAGTGACTGTACAGTGACCTGTCGATGCTGTCACTTTACAGTCATTTGTGATGTGGTTGTCGACAAGTGACCTGCATATGCTGCAGTCCTACTAGTTACCTCTGCTCAGCAGTACTGCTTGATTTCAGAAGTGCCTGCAACTTGTTTCCTGGTAGACCAGCGTGGCTGTATGATGATATTTTTTTTTTTTATGGAGAAGGGATCCAAGCACCATTAATCATATACTGTGCAACAGTAATGCTCCAAACACAACTGCTCACAATTCAGTGATTTGCATTTTGAGGTAACATGCTCCCTGCTAGTGAACATTTATCCCACCTCCCCAACAACCATACACCTTAACATCAATATTCCTCCAAACTGAAAGATTCACTTAGCTGTGAGAGCAAATGGATATTATAAGAGATAGTCCATCAGACTTGAGCATATACTGTATCTTTTATCCATCATAGAATAGTAATACATTGTAGCAAAGGGTTCACTTAGAGAAGATAACCAGGTATAACAATATATTTATCTGTGATTTGCAGCTTGCTATCTAAAACGTTTCACTGTTTCAAACATCAATAAGAACCCTTTGTAACAAAGTCTTACCTTGCTGTGGGTGATACAATATACAGCTTACAATATACAACCTGAATGCATTCATTCAGCTCATTTGTGAAGTAGGTGAGTGCTTCCTCTTTTTCTCCAAGATTTTGAACTCTGAAGCTAGTCACCATTGTGCTTTGTGCACACCCATTTATTCTTACTTAGACTAGTCATATTCAAACTGACACATGATACACTTTGTTCTGTGTGAAATTCATCCGGGATCTGGGATCCACTCTTGCCATTTCAATCTGAATAATGTGTTTTGGCTTCTCTTTTTACTCTAGAATTCATGGGTCATTTTTCCATCCTAAATTAATTTATTATTTATTTAGATTTTGTTTACCAGGTAAACCCACTGAGACCAAAGGTCCCTTTTTCAGGGGTGACCCGGGGTGAATACAACACCAACTTTACAATATGTACAGTGTACAGCTTCGAAGATACATATACAGTTCATATATAAGGTACAGCATACAGATACATAAGTAAACTTGATTTAAAAACCAAAAATATTGTATATACAGTTCATACAGGAGGTTGCGTAAGGATGTATGGCGAAATACAGGTTGTAGGAGAAATACAGTTGATAGAGGTTAGTTAGTACCAGGGCACCATGGGTTCGTAGATGGTCACATAGGTTCATGAGGGGAGAGGAGTATATCTAGCAGTTGCAGCAGCAGAGGCTCAGTTCTAGGAGGTAGACTTTGAGACCGGCCTTGAAGGAGGAGAGGGAGGGTTTGTCACGTAAGGAAGAGGGGAGCGAGTTCCAGAAATGAGGGGCGGTGAACTGGAAGGAGAGTTTTCCTTGATTGGTGTGGATGCTGGGTATGTTCAAGAGTCGACGAGGGGACCACAGTTTGTGGAGGGGACTTTAGGGGTGAAGGTCACTGAGGTGCGGTGGATGGCGTGTGGAAAGGGAGTTTGTAGGAAGGCAGGCAGGGGAAAAATAGTTTAAGCAGAGTGGCGGCCAGTTAAGATCTTAAGGGCTTCACAGTGGTGCCTCCTAGGGGAGGAGTGGGTTGCAAAGCGAGCAATGCGGTGGTAGAGGGTGGAGGTTAGTTAGCTCAGTCTCTCTGAGGGACTGTAATATGGAGAACCATACAGTAAATAGAGAGGAGGTTGCAGTTAGCAATGGCTCTACATGCCTCTCAGAGAGGAGTTCCCAAGGCGGTATAGCAAACCCAGCCTCTGGTGGATGGTTTTTGTTAGGGTATCTATATGGGGTTTGAAGGTTAGTTCCTGGTCAAGGGTAATCCCTAGATACTTAAATTGGTCAGTGACCTCGACATGCATTCCTCGAGCAGATGTTATACAGAGAAGACCACTACGGTCCTTACCCAGCCGCCGGGTCCCAAAGAGGACAGCTTTTGTCTTATCCTCGTTTAGCATGAGTTGGTTGGCAGTTAACCATGTCTCAATTTTTGCTAGGCAGGTTTGTAGTTCCGTTGCAATAGCGGAGGATTGGGGGTCACTGTGATAGATTACTGTATCATCAGCGTATAGAAGTAGATTGCTGGGTGCACACACTTCAGCTATGTTATTCACAAATAGGGAGAACAGCAGGGGTCCTAGTATGGAGCCCTGGGGTACCCCAGAGATCACCGGTCCGGGGCTTGAGTAAACGCCTTGCCATCGTACTGTCTGTGTTCTGTTAGTCAAGTAGCTAGTGGCCCAGGAGAGAGAGAGAGCTGATCCAAGCCAAGCCTTTGGAGTTTAGAGAGGTAAATTATGACTGACCATGTCAAAGGCCTTGGAGAGGTCGATGAATAGTGCCCCCTAGGGGTGCCCTGGTCCATGGCGTTGAGTATGTCGGTAGTCAATCTGACTAGGGCAGTGTCCGTGCCATGGTCTTTCTGAAAACCATGCTGGACCTTAGAGAGGAGTAGGTGCTGTTCCAGATAGCATTGCAGCTGATCGAAGACTATTCTTTCAAGGATTTTTCCCAGAGGGCAGAGGAGGGAGATGGGCCTATAATTCTCCACCCTATCCCGGGTTCCTTTTTTAAGGATTGGAACTATGGTGGCACTTTTCCATTTGGTGGGCACAGACCCTTCCTGCAGGGATCTGTTTATGAGTAGGGCAACAGGGTAGGCAATGGCAGGTGCCGCAGCCCTCAGCAGGCGAGGTTCCAGCTGATCATTACCCGCAGATGATTCAGGGTTGATTTTGCCAAGAAGTGGTAGCACCGTGCAGGGGTCCACAAGTGTCAGATGGAATAAGGGATGAGAGAGATTTGCATCGAGGTGGGTAGGGGGAGGATTTCCCGGCATGGATTGGGAGGAGGCAGGGGGATGAGAAAAGGAGGCACTGAAGGCTTCAGCTGCCTTAGTAGGGTCATCTGTCTGAGTGTTTCCAGCGAAGACCATGGCACTTTGTTCTGCGCGTGACCTTCAGGAGGGGAGTTTATGTGGCCCCAGAACTTTTGGGGTCACTTAGGTTGGTCACTTGGAGGTCATGGAGGTATTTGGATTTGGCCAGTTTTGTGGCCTGTTTACACTTGCTGCACAAGCCCCTGTAGTTCTCCCAGTCAGATATTGTGCCAGAAGATTTGTAGAGTCCCCATGCTTTGTCCCTGAGCCGCATGGTGTGTTTCAGCTCGGGTATAGCCATTTATGGCACTTGCCCTGAACCCTTAGCTTTTTCCAGGGGGCATGACAGTTTACTATGCCCAGGAACGTCTCAGTAAAGTATTGGAGGGCCTCATCAATAGTGGGAAGGGAGACGATATGCCACCATTCCTCCTTGAAGAGGTCAGCGCAGAGGGTTGCTGGTTCAAATCTGCTGTAATTTCTTGCAACAATCAGCCTGGCCGCTGGCCTGGGAGGTTTATTAGACCAGATGCAGTAGATAGGGCAGTGGTCACTCAGGGAGTCTGCCATTATCCTGGCTGACAGTATCCGAGTAGGGTTTGAGGTAAGTGCCCAGTCAAGAAGTGAATGGTTGCCAGTTTTAGCATTGTGCCTGGTTGGTAAGTTAATCACCTGGGTAAGGGATGTGTCCAGCACAAGGTTTTTGCTCGAGAGGAGTTGGGGGTGAGCCAGTTGTGATTAAAATCCCCAGAAGGATTTTCTCCCTGGGGAGTTGAAGGATGGCACTGGTAAAGAGTTCAAGGAGGAAGTTGCTGATTGAGGTGGGAGATAGGCACATCCGATGTAGATGGGCTTTGTACCTCCGAGGACAAGTTTGAGAAATAATACATCAGCCTGAGTATCATCTATCTCTTGTAGGTCCAGCGGGGTGGCATTTAATGGGAATTTTAGATAGAATAGGACACCCCCCCTTTTTTGAGGAGTCTATCCCTGCGTATGGCTTGATATCCCATCAGTTCAACCTCATGCGGGAGAATGTCAGGCTTTAGCCAAGTCTCAGTCACTGCCAAGATGTCCGGCTTGTAGAGTTGGGTCCAGGCCTCAAGGTCGGCCACCTTGCGCCGCAGGCTCCCAACGTTCATGTGAACCAGTCTGAGCCCTCCAGAGTTAGTCCAGAAGGGGGTAGTAGGGTCACTGAGCACGCAGTTTGGGAAGTAAGGGCCAGGATTGGGTTCGCTGTCACCCCCACGCAGTAGTAGAGTGCTGGGCAGAGGGCATGAAGGACTGGGGGGGTTGAGGCAAGAGATGGGTGGTGGGTGGGCCAACGGCATTGTAGAATGGAGTGTCATCGCCCTTTTGAGGCCAGGCCATTCCAGGGTAATTATTTGAATGTGCATGGTATCCCAGGGGGAGAGGGGCACATGGTAGAGGTTTTTACAGAGCTGCAGTGAGTAGGGGAACAGGGAGGATGGAAGAAGAGTTTGTTAAAGTTAGCAGCATCTAGTGGTGTTGCTTTATTTTTGCAAAAACAGGTTGAAGGGGAGATGATTAAGAGAGCAGCCTCTAGTGGGTGATGGTGATATTCTGCAAATGGAGAAGTGAGCTGATAGGATATAGAGCTCACGTGACTACTACTATAAATACACATGCTCACCAAGGGCGGTGGTGGGGGTGGTGAGGAGCCTGCGCAGAGCGCCGGCGGGGCCTCACTGGGGAGGAAGACAGTCAGTCGCCACAGGAAACACCGTACCTGGACTTCAGTAGTCCCTTTGCTGCACTGCTGTCCTGGGGAGGTACTCGGCCCTCGCGACCTCCGTATCTCGGGTGGGGGGGTTCCGGTCCAGCGATCCGCGGCGGGAGGGCAGCGCACACCAGCGCCTCACGACCACCCTAATCAGCCTGAGGAGAAGAAGGAGAGAGGGAAAGTTTATATAGGGCACGGGAAAACAACGGATTAAGCTGTGGTCGTGAATTCATTGGTCCCAGACCGCTCAGTGAGGTACAGTACGGGCGCGGTCAAGCAGACGGGAAAAAAAGAAGAAAACAGAAAACTGCCTTTGGCTCCAGTGAAATTTTTGCTGCTGGGGATAGCGATTGCGGAGACCAGCTTTCCACTGTTTGCAGGCAAAAACCTAGGGCTCCCAACGGTAATGCATTACACAGCAACAATATTTTTCTTTTCTCTGACTGTTTCAATATCACTTAAGGTAACCGTTTAACACTGTGGCTATGCAGGGCCGGCAATTAAAGTAACAGCTAAATTAACAGGGAAAAGTACAGTTTGGGAGGCAAAGAGAGGGGAAGGAAAAAAAAAAAAACTTTCCACTGTTTGCAGGCAAAAACCTAGGGCTCCCAACGGTAATGCATTATACAGCAACAATATTTTTCTTTTTCTGACTGTTTCAGTATCACTTAAGGTAACCGTCTAACACTGTGGCTATGCAGGGCCAGCAATTAAGGTAACAGCTAAATTAACAGGGAAAAGTACAGTTTGGGAGGCAAAGAGAGGGGAAGAAAAATCTATCTCCACTCGTACGTCGATGCTTTACTTTGTCCAAAAAAAAGAAGGCGCCAAGTTTGGAAGAATGAAGACAATCTCTCACATGTTTTAATAGGTAATGTTTCCTTTTATTAGTTATTTGTAGTGAGTTGCAATATGATTTGATTATTTTCTTGCAGGTTTTTTTTTGTGTGTGTGTATTCTCGATCTTTTGCAAGTACATTTATCTAGTTTGAAGTTGTCTTCCTTTATCAGGGCATTACTCAGTCTGCAATGAAAGTTGTTCTCAGCATGTATGGATAGGCATACACAGAATTCTTGTGTCAGTCATTTTATTTCTGTACTGCTTTATCCATGCTAAAGGGTAAAGATTGGAGTTGTCAAGGAAGTTATTTTGGTCCTTTTACTACATTAGATAAACAAGTAAGAGAGGTGATTGTGATATCAGTACATGATAAAGATATACAGTATATAATATTTTATAATATTGTCCTTGTTCTCTAAGGATGCCTAAATGGGTGTGGGGGTGGGGACTGAAAACAAAGAAAGATAGTGGTGGGCATACTGCAAGTTGCAGAAGAATCATTGAAGTGTGTTGCGTATCCCCGCAATGCCTAGCTGTGCTTCAGAAGTGCAGTGCAGATTGACACTGATGGGAAACTCGACATACGGCAGTGATCATCCTGCAACTGATGCCTGCCACTGTCATTCTTTGTTTTCAGCCATTCCATGGAGGTAGCCTCAGAGAACATGCTCAGTATTAAAACATATGTTCTGTATAGCTTTTCTATGCCTTAGTTGACAAAAAAGAAAGACTGTTATAAAACAGTATGCTTTAGTTATACAGAGACCTCATAAAATGGAAAATACAATGCAAAATTATAAATGACCTTGGATGTTTTTACCAATGCTATTTGTTTTGCTTGTTCCGTTACTCTGTACCTATGTCTTACACGTGCCTAATTGTCCAGGTCATGTTTGTAAATGGTCTCTTGGACCAGTGCACTTACCTGGTTATCAAAGTCATAAATAAATAAAATGAAACAGTCATTTTGCATTCTTTAATCCACAGATAAACATATATAATAAAATCTCTTCACTACTTGTGTCATTTTCAGTTAGAGCCATACATACAACCATTATTTTAAATCAGCTTCATGCAGCCATATTGAATGTCATTAAGTCAAAAAAACTGTCATCGTAGTTCATCTAAACACCACTAGCATGCATTTTCCCAATATGTTTAGAAGTATATTAGAAGTACTCTGCAACAGTGAAAGCTATACAACTGGGTAGTGATGACCATTAATCTGATAAATGTCTGCTGCGTACTCTGCATTTGTGATTGAAACTGCTTCTAGCCTTGTGTTTGCATAACAAACCCCTACAGTACTAGAAAGGAGCATACATAAAACAAATCATTTTTATCACAAATGCAATATAATTAACATCCTGTAGGTGTGTGAGAGAGTTTTAATTTTGATATTCTGCACTGCAGTTTCAAATGACAATGCAATTGATGTGAAGTGTGGGTTACCCAAGAGAAGTGAGGGGCTTTATCTGACTTTGGAATATCAGGAGTGATGAAGAAACACTCCACCCTCAAAATACACACACTATTCAGTGCAAAGAAGTAACTGCATATACATCCCCCCCCCCCCCATACAAATTCACAAACTGTACTGAGGCCAGGACATAATAATTGAAATGTAATAAATAAAGAAGAAATATGCTTTTGCTAATTAGTAATCATTGTTTTGGATGGCTAGAAATAGAACGTCCAACTGCAGTACATATGAAAGTGCAGATTGACTATGATGGAGGCATCAGTCCATGAAACGTTGAGTTGAAGTAAATTTACAAATGCTATGCCATTAATGATGAGCCATAATAAATAACTGGCAAACATTGTTATCGGATTTTGTAATCTTTGTTATTGACTCTTGACATTGCTGACACTCCTGATGAGGTGAAAATCATGCAATCAGGAGAACACGGTAGTGATAATTCTATGCTATTTAACACATCCTGTCTCCTCACAATAGTGCAAGGAAAACCATTGTGGCTTGCTGGGAAAGTTAAGTTTCTGGAGAAAGCACATGTGCAGGGATAACACCAAGAATATCTGTCTTGTGAATTTAGCGTAGATGTCTGAAGTGTTGCTTTTCTTAGAGACTCTTGCCTATTTGACTGTATGGCAGTCCCACATAACTGATCATGCTAATCACAAGGGTTGAGACCCTGTTTAAATAAAACATTTTACAAAAAAATAAAAGTGATTTAAATAAAGCAAATACATTAGATACACTTTAAAAGCTATATGTGGTTTGTTAACACTGGAATAGACTTGTGTATTTCGATGTGTTAAGCTGAGTCTATACGCATAGTTCAGCATCAGTTTGGACCTCAGTTTGGACCATTCCACTTACCTGCCATTTCAGATGTGTGCACAACTTCCTTGATGTCCACAACATGTGCATATAAACAGAACTGACTGCATTTCATAGGGACTGGCATTTATTTATGATATTTGTTGAGAATGGTACTTTGTTAGGAAACTGTAGGAATAAAATAAAAATCATTCTTGCCCAGTATTGCTACTTTTTAATTTTTCTGTGGTGGAGGTTTCATAAATCCAGCATCACACAGCACTATAAAAGATCAGGAGACTTTAAATCTTAGTGAGCATAAACATTTATTAAACAAGAGTGCTGACCTCAAACTATGTAGAAAACATGGTGGCTAGGGAAACACCAACACGAACCCACCAACTCCTACCAGTTTTGCTATAGTGCACTCAGGGAGTGCAAAGCCAGTCAGAGTTCTTGGGGTCCTGTTGGTGTTTCCCTAGCATCCATGTTTTCTACATGGTTTGAGGTCAGCACTCTTGTTTGATAAATGTTTATGCTCACTAAGATTTAAAGTCTCCTGATCTTTTATAGCAGTGGGTGGTGCTGGATTTTTGGCTACTGTTGTATCATTTCTGTGTTGCTCACCCAGCCATGGGGTGGCTTTTGGCATTTTGTGGTGGTGGTTTCATGCCTGGTAGCCTTTTCAATTAGTGAATGAAATATATGTATCTATCCCTCAGATTTGGAGGCAACCTGTGAGGAAACTTCAGTATGTCAGTTATTAACAAATAATCCAGTTTTTTTTTTAATTACTGAGTGCAATTTACACTTCCAACCCTTAGTCTGGGAGCAGCATCTGAGAACTTCAATACGCTACAAATGCATACACCATCAACACATAAATAGTTGAGATTGTTTAAACGTGTGAAGTTCATGACAGTAAAACCTCATGGCTCCCTGCTTTCTTCAGCAGAATATTCAATGCCATTTCTGTCTGGAGCAGGACTTGGTGCCTCTGGTTTGATTGAATGCGAAGCCTCCCAGTGTGTCTACTTGTCGCAGTTGAGCAGAAATAGTCATCCTGCATGTGGAAGCCCATGTGTAACAGAGAACTTTATACTAGATAGACAGTATATCAAGCACACCTGTCAGTTTTAAAGACTGATTAGTGATACAGCAGGAAATGCAGAGGACCTACAGTAAGCATGAAAAGATCATGAAAATTATTTGTTGAAGACCAGTATATTGACACATTGGCCTGGATATTCAGAAATACACCAGTCCCCAGTGCAAGACCAATGCAGCACAAGGCAAGTGTGCTAGAGCACACCCAGAGCCATTTTCAGAAGATACGCCACCTGAAAATCCCGTGTGCAAGTCGACTGAATATGGCACAGATGCACCATGGTGCAACCAAGGATGCACTAGCAACTGCTGAGGTGCCATCTTTCAGATGAGACATTAAACCGAGGTCCCATCTGCCTGGATTGGTGGTAGTTCAGGTGGATGTTAAAGATCCCATGGCACTTATTGAAAAGAGTAGGAGAATTTCCCCAGTGTCCTGGCCAAATTTCCCTCATTCACTAAAAATACCACCAACAGCTTAATCTGGTTCAAGATCAGTTGGCATTCATCTGTATCCCGCTCCCCCGGATCATGCCTGAAAATAGGCAGGATTTGTCTAGTGCACTTACCTGGTCAACAAAAACTAAATAAGTAAATAAACAGTCAGGGATGCACCAAGCAGACCTGAGCACAACACCAGTGAGCAGGGCAGGAGCAACAGGCAGAAGGAACACTGAACCAAGGCTGCACAGGGAAGAGGTACAGGAGACCCAAACAGAGCACACCCTGGACACAGTGACCCCCAGCCCCCTGGCACAATGACACCCCTGACCCCACCCCTCACACCAGTGCCAAACCACCACTGCACAATGCCACAGACTGCTCCCCCCATGCAGGACAGTGCACCCTTGGAAGGTGGAAGCCCAACAACTACAGGGGAGCTATGCCACCAAGGGAACCCATACCCCAACCATGGCACTCCAACCACCATGGCCACACACAGCCAAAACAGCACCCGAATGGCTTCATGGGCCAGCATTCCCTACCCGTGCACACCCAGGGAAACATGCCAAGACAATAGGACACAGCAGTACACCCAACACAGACCCAACAGCTGCCATGGAGTCACCAGTGACCCACCCTGCACCCATGGTGACCCCAGTAACAGGGAACAAACAGCAGCAGCATGGCTCCCCATGCCACTGTAAATCAGATACAGACACAGATATTGTACCACAAAAGCATGTTTATATCACAAAACAGGAAGTACAAAAGCAGGAAATGGGGCAAGAGATGGGGTGAGGAAGAGGGGGATGGGGAGAGGGAGGTCAGCATAGTTGGAGGAGGAAATGTTGGGGAACAGAAATGGGAGGGCAGGGAGCAATGTAGACTAGACTCCTCAACATCAGGGCAGGGACCTCTCCAGGGCCTGCAGCATGCTTTGGTTCCCCACAGTCACTCACAGGATCCTCCTCTGTAGTGCGATCACTGTTCCTGGACCAGTGGCTGCAGTAGGGCTTCCCTCTTGGCAGCAGGCTAACATGCACCTAGGGAAAGAGACAAGAGAGGCAATCAGTGCACTGCACATATGACAACCACCCACCCTCACGCACAGTGGACTTTGGGGGAAAGCACCATAGGGGGTCCCCAACATACCTGTGCCATGTCATCCAACCCAGCAATCCAAATGGCACACCACAATAGTGCAGACAGGCAGACAGTGCAGCCCACTGGCACCATGTGCCCATGGACATGGGCACATGGCACAGGGTGGCAGCACTGATGCAGCACACATGGCTGTGGCTGGGTGCACAGCACCCCCCACAGCTGGCCACACACCACCAACTGACATGCCACAGTGGAATGACAGATGGACTGTGTGCCACACAAGGCTGGTTCAACTATGGCCATACCCTGCACCCTATGCCCACCTATAATGAGAGGCATCAGTGATGTGACTACTCTTACCTGCAACTCGCCGACCCTTGCACACACCATCCTGTGGCCTATCCTGGGCCCTCCTACTGTTCATGGCCTCCCTGGCCCACCTGCGGTCCTCCAGCCCAGTGGATGACATGTAGAGAGGAGGCTATGTGTACACATGTATGGAAGGTACACCGCCACCCCACTGCCCCATTGCACATGGCCAACACCCAGCACAGCCCCCAGCCAATGCACCAGCAGACTCACCACACGTGCTGGCCGTGGACATGCATGATGACTGTGGTCACAGGGATGGTCCCACCCCAGCAGCAGAGTATGCTGTGCTACACAGAAAACACCATGTTTGGGCACATGAGCATTCATGCTAGCAGTACACACCTACCTGGCTGTGGGACATCCCCATGCTGCACCCTCAACTGCAGCCTGTGCAGCACATCAGGACTCCTGCACTGCAGGTCCCCATACCAGTGTCAACACTGCTCGGCTGACAGCACCACACCAGTGTGCCTACCAAGGGCCTGTAACACACTCTGCCAGACCTCCCCCCATGCCTGCTTGAGTGGCACCTGCCCATAGAGCTGGGCCACAAATGGCTGGACCACTGCCACCACGTTCACCTGCTCAATGTCGGACCAGTTGCATGCTCGATGGACTCATCTGCTCACCTTTTTCAGTCACAGTGCTGTGCTGGGCCTCCGCAGTGGAATACAGGTGGTGGCAGCACATGTGCATTGCACAATAGAGTGCAACAGCATGCAATCACACATCATGGAGATGCGCACTGTGGATGTGCAATGCAGGGCCACAGTGCTTGTCCGGGCATGCATACCATGCCATGACCCACCCTGCATGGTGTCATGACTCCAAGCCAGAGGTGACAGGTCCTGACCCCACACATGAGAGGGAGTTGCACAGCATGCCGCATCACACATATGCACAATTGGACCTTGTAACAGTGTGCATGGGCATGCACAATGCCAACACAGTGGTGCGTACACAGAAGCACAGTATCATGCAAGGCACGCCATGTGTGCGATAGGCCCATGAGGCAGGGTGTGCACATGCGCACTGCGTGACCAAGCACCACGCATGCGCAGGACATGTGCCATGGAGTTGCTCCAGTGCAACACTGTTGAGCATGGTGAAAATTTGCAATATTCATCCACCTTATGCAAATGACCTCATCAACCAATGTGTGGCACAGTAGGGTGCAATAGCATATCACTGTGATTGTGCACCAGCTAATTTGCATGTGGTGCACCTTATAAGCACAATGGAACAGCACAGGCCACGGACCGGTATTGCAATCTTGACAGGTAAGTGGAGGCCTCTCCAGTAGCACACAGAGATGTAGCAGCACTGTGAGGCAGGACATCTTAGGGTCATGCTGGCACTGACACACTGTGCTGTCAATGTTCACAGGTGGCAACATGTCAGGACAAGAGGAGGACGAGGAGCGTGGGCCTGCACACAAGTGCATGCCCAACTTTACAAAGAAGAGACTGATGCCCTGTTCAAGGCCTATCTCAACAGGGAGGCCCTGTTGAGTGGTGCCATGGGCACACTGCATGACTGATCTGTCAGATGGGATGAGGTGGTGGCATACATGAACCAGCATGGCAGCCACCAGTGGTCAGCACAGGAGTGCTGCAAGAAGCTTGGGATGGACAGGTGGCATATCAAGGAGAAGGTGGCAGCCATAAGAGAATCCCATGGTACCACAAGCAGAGGGGAAGCAACTGCACCCACACTGATGCCCACGGAGGAGTTAGTGGTGGCCACCATCCACCACACTGCAGTGGAGGGTGTGCCTGGAGAGGGCTTCCAGACAGGTGACATCCCATCAGTGCATGGTATGTTGCTCACTCACATGTACTGGCCTGGAGGGTGAGTACACGAGCAAGTCAGTGTGCATGCTGCTGTCCTGCATGTCACATGCACATGTGTGCACCCCCACACATGGCACAATGCTGGCCACATACACCAGCACTGTCAACATGGGGAAACACATGGGGTCTACATACCACAGACACTCCCTTCTTCTCTTGCAGCTCCAGCATGCCTCTGTGCAGAGGATGGGGCACTGGCTGCATCCACAGCCCCTATGGATGGACCCATGGCTCCTGTGGATGGACCTGTGGCTCCTGTGGATGGACCAACAATGTCCATCAGCATCCATGGCCCCAACAGGCCATGGCTGAGCAACACGGTGCCAGTGGACATCCTTGGCCTGGGGTCAGATAAGGTCCTGGATGTGTTCCTGTAGGATGCCAGCCTTGGTGTGCAGTGCACAGAAAGACAGCTCAGGGCGGGGTCCGACTCTGAAGTTGAAATCACTCTGATCCTGGACAGCGTAGATGACATTGTGGGGGAGTCTTCCCTGCCCGCATCACAGGCATCGTCAGGGCCCTGCACCATGCCCACAGCTGCATAGCCACCTGACAGCACCATGGGTGCAGCGGTGTGTGGCCCCACCACTGTTCCCTGCATGGGTGGTGGTGCTGTCACAACTGCGCAGGTGCAGGGCGACACCCAGCAGATGGATGGGTGGCAGCAGCAGGCTGTGGGTGCCACCGGGCAGCCAGACACAGGTTCCACCACTGCTGCACCTGCCGTACCCCTTACCCCGTAGATCTCACTGTGCAGCTTCCACCGGAGAGGGAGGCTGGATGGCATGGCAGGCCACCCACTGCCAATCGGTCATCCAACCAGGAGGAGCAGCAGGATGTGGACCGGCTTGCTGAGCACACCCAGCTGCTGTGGGCATCCGTTGAGTAACAAATGTTGCTCGCAACTGGGGTGCATGCACTGTGGGTGGAGTTGCACCAGCTAGGA
Organism: Neoceratodus forsteri; assembly: GCA_016271365.2. Taxonomy (NCBI): domain Eukaryota; kingdom Metazoa; phylum Chordata; order Ceratodontiformes; family Ceratodontidae; genus Neoceratodus; species Neoceratodus forsteri. The sequence continues at coordinate 998,760,264 of CM057451.1, forward strand.
AAGCAGCAGAACAGGGACACTGCACAGATCCTGGAAGGTCTGCAATGCATGCAGAAGGCCATGACAGCAGTTACTGACCATTGCGGATGGCTTTGCTTAACTGACTGCCACAGGGCACAGCCATGCACAGGAGACCCCCAGCAGAGTGCTGTCCACCCCAAAGTCCCAGAGTCAAGCAACCTCATCACAGGGGACACCAGGCTCAGATGTAGGAATCCCTGGCATGCCTGGGGCTAGCCTGTTTGGTCGCCTACATACCCCTGCGAGGACATGGTTGTGGTCCCAAACATCTACCCTAGGAGGAGCATCTGACACACCCCTGTGGCTGATGCATACCCTGCAGCTGCCAATCGGCCATGACAAAGCTGCCCACATGGCTGTGGTGGCCAGGGAACTGCATGGTTGGCCTGAGGTGTGTGCTTCCCTACCCGCAGTCTGCTGCTGCCCGATGAGCACATGGGTGGTGTAGATGTGGCATACATGTGGTGGTGCGCATGCGTGTTGTGCTCCATGCTACCTGTGTGTGCATGCCGGGCTGCTGGGACATGTAGGGTGGGAGTGATGAGAGCAACCTAGCACAGGCTGCACCTGTGCACTGAAGACATGCATCTGATCCATGCCACGTTGCACTGCCTGTATGCGTGTGTGTGTGTTGTGTGTGTGTGTGTGTGTGTGTGTGTGTTGGTGTGTGCCACTGCCTCCCCTGTTCCTGCTGTGCACTACATTCTGTGCATGCCTCTCACCGTGCATGTTGCTGCATGTGTGTGGTGTGCTGCTCTGTGTGGCCCATGCATATCTGCCACAACACCTACCTGCATTTGCCAAAGTGTTCCTGTGCAACCGTGTCATGGTGGCATTGTGCAGACTGCAGCAGTTGGGGCTCCCTCTGCCTAGGGGGTAGCTGCCCACCCTCCCTCCAGCCCATTGTCACCGTCATCCCCACTACTGTCACCCTCATCAGCCTCAACAGCTTTTCCATGGTCAATGGCCTTGTTGTGCATTATGCAGCAGGCCAGTAGTAGGCTGCATGCTTTCAAGGGGCTGTATTGTAGGGCACCGCCTGATCTTTCTAGGCAATGAAATCACACCTTCAGCATGCCAAACATGGGTGCGATGATGTTACGCATGCTGGCTTGTGCCTCATTGTAATGGTCCTCTGCTCTGGGCTATGGCCGCCAGTAGGGGGTAAGCAGCCAGGGCCTCAGTGGGTATGCACTGTGACCTATGTGGGGATTGACATGGTTAGCCTTACGCTATGTTGTTCTGCACCCCTTGCCCTGTCCCTGGCACAGACTCCACCACGCACACCTTGCCTTTCCCCATTCCCAGATCTGCCACACCCTTCGCCCCTGGCCCGTGCCATATTCACCCACAAGGTGGCCTGTGGGGATGTCCCCATGTTTAAACCTGTGGCACAGGGTCCTACAAGAGCTTGATAAGCTCAAGGTGGACAAGGCAATGGGATCTGATGGCTTACATGCCAGGATAATAAAGGAGCTAAGGGTGGAACTAGCAGAGCCATTATCGGAACTGTTTAGTGAGTCTCTGAGCACAGGAGAGGACCAAGAAGACTGGAGAAGGGCTCATGTGATCCCGTTCCATAAGAGTGGTAGCAGGAAGGAGGCAGGGAACTACAGACCAGTCAGTTTTACTTCAGTAGTAGGCAAGATTATGGAGGCATTCCTCAAGGAATGGATAGTGCAACACCTGGAATCCATAGGAGCACAGGATCCAAGACAGCATGGGTTTACAAAAGGAAGGTCCTGTTAAACTAATCTCATAGATTACTTTGACTGGGTAACCAGAGTGGTGGACCAAGGGGGAGCAGCTGACATCACCTACCTTGACTTCTGCAAAGTTTTCAATACTGTTCCACATAGAAGATTGATTAATAAGCTGGGTAGGCTCGGGGTGGGTCAGAAGTTGGTCAACTGGGTGGCAAACTGGTTGATGGGCAGAAAACAGAGAGTGGTGGTAAATGGAATACAGTCAGGAGAGAAGCAAGTCACAAGTGGGGTACCTCAGGGATCAGTCCTGGGGCCAGTCCACTTCAAAATCTTCATCAGTGACATTGCAGATGGACTGGAAGGTAATGTTTTTCTGTTTGCAGATGACACCAAGATCTGCAACAGAGTAGATGATCCAGATGGGATGGGTAGAATGAGAAGAGATCTGGATAAACTGGCAAAATTGTTGGAAGAGTGGCAACTGGGGTTTAATGTAAAGAAGTGCAAGATCATGCACATACGGAAGAGAAACCCAGTGAGGGGAGTTGCTGGCAGTCATGAGGGAAGAAAGAGACTTGGGCATCATCATCACAGATGACCTGAAATCAGACAAGCAGACCACTGAAGGTGTCAGCGTGGCTCAGTTGGTAGCACATCCACCTCTGGACCAGAAGGTTGTGGGTTCTCGTCCCACACTGGGATTGGACTTGCGCCTAAAAATTGCTGGCATCCAAGTGCAGTATTGGGGAGTGCTATACTGCAGGGGAGTGCTGTCCTTTGGATGAGACATTAAACCGAGGTCTCTTCTGCCCATCCTGGTGTTGTCCTGGTAGGTGTCCAGGTGGAAGTAAAAGAACCCAGGGCACTCTTCACAAAGAGCAGGAAGCATCCCCTGTGTCCTGGCCAACATTCCCCTTCCCATAAACAGGTTCATGCAATTTCCAGGCTGTGTGGGTGATTATGTTCGAAATGGCCACCACTACACATTCAGTCACTTCACTACCAGTCTAGCATTACTTGTGAAGCGCTTTGGGATACTGTGTATGAAAAGTGCTTTATAAATGCTGATTCTTCTTCTTCTTCTTCTAAAGCAGTAGGTAAGGCTAGGGGGTTGTTGGGGTGTATTAGTAGGGGTATCACAAGTCATAAGAGGGAGGTAATAATCCCTCTTTACAAGACACTGGTTAAGCCCCATCTGGAGTACTGCATGCAGTACTGGAGGCCACACCTTCACAAGGACATTAACCAAATTGAGGCAGTCAAGAGAAGGGCAACCAAAATGGTGCAGAGACTGCATCAGAAAACATATGATGACAGATTAATGGAGCTCAATATGTATACCCTTGAGCAAAGGAGGGAGATTGGTGATATGATTAAAACATTTAAACACCTTAAGGGCATTAACAAGGTGAGAGAGTCTAACATGTTTCAATATAAGAAAAATACCTGGACAAGAGGACCAGCATGAAACTAGAGGGAAGCCAATTAAGGGGTAATGTGAGGAAGTTATTTTTCACAGAAAGGGTAGTGGAAGCATGGAACAGCCTACCTCAGGAATTGGTGGATATGAATACAGTGCAGGGCTTCAAACAGGCATGGGATAGGTATAAGGGAGCAATACAGATGGGTATGAATAGATAGCCTATTGACAGAACAAAGGCCGATGGCACATTCATAAGGTAGAAAAAGAAATGGGCACACTGGATGGGTCTTGCAGTCCTTATCTGCCATCAACTTCTATGTTTATATGTTTCTATACAGTGCAGAGCTGTGCCAGATGAATGAGTCGTGTGCACTCCCAGGGTGTGTGGAGCAGACATTGATGATGTACCCCGTGGCATTGCACACCATCTGGAAGTTGATGGTCAGGCTCCCCTTCCTGTTTATCTACACCATGCCCTCAGGGCAAGGTGGCATGCAGATGCCCACATGGGTGCATTCAATGGCCCCAATCATGCCAGGCATATGTGCAACCCTGTGGAAGTCCTGCATGTTTGCTGTATGCTCCACCTGTGTGCTGGGGAACCATATGAACTCTGAAGCATGTGGCAGCAGGGCATTGAGGAACTGTGTGACGAGGTGGGACATGACTGACTGGATGATATCCATGGTGCCCCCTGTTGTTCATGGAAAGGTGCCCATAGTGAGCAAGCACATGACGGCGGTCAACTCGGTCTCCACGGATGTGGCATGATGACGTCTGGTGGGTGCCTGCATCTCCTCACTGCACAGCTCGCAGAGCTGCCTCAGATGGCCCTGTTCAGGTGGTACTGGCCCACGATCTCGGTGTCACTATAGTTCTCAAATGTGATGTGGGCATGGTTGCAACTGTTTCTGGCATACTGCCGCTAGGCCCTTCGTTGGCCATGTAGCTGTTCCTCCTACCTCCTCACGCCCCTCATTACTGCCTCCATTAGGAAAGGCGCACTTGCCATCCCTCTTTCTCTTTGTGTGTCCCCCTGGGCAGCTGGGTACCTGTCTGTGTGTGTGTGTGTCTGTCTGTCTGCCACTCTGCTGCACTGTTTGCGTGTGTGTGTGTGTGTGTGTATCTCTCTCTCTCCCTCTCCCTCTCTCATTCTACCTCTCTGTCTCTCTCTCCCTCTGTGTTTCTCCCTCTCTCTCTTTCTCTCTCTCTCAGTGCAGGGTTGCACATCTGCTGTCTGTGTGTTTGAGCCCTGTTTTTATAGGAACAAGTCTGGGTGGTGTATCTTGGGTTTGCTCCAGACTTGAACCATTGCTTCACGGTTGAATATCCCATTGCACCGCATATTCATGGGAACGCCCCCTGCACTTGCGCTGCATACATTTTGGTTGAACATTGGCACAATGGGATTTGCACTGTGCTGTAGCTCCCTTTGAATATAGCTCGGTGGCTCATCTTCATACTTGCACTGACGCAACTCAGTTGCACCACGCGCAAGTGCTCTGAATATCCAGGCCATTGAATCAAATCTTAGGGATAGACACATCACTTTCAGTCACTAATTGTAATGGCAATCAAGCATGAAACCAAAGCAAATAAACAAACAAACTCATAAAGTGAGCAATACCAACCAAGAATGACTGTGTGTGTGTGTGTGTGTGTGTGTGTGTGTTGTGTGTTATTTCTACAGTTTTCTGACACAGATGTCATTCTCACTGAACACTTAAACAACAAGCATTTGTCAATGGCGAATGTTGCTTGCTTTTTATGTACTGTGTAGGTACTTGGAAGTCAGTGGAGTGCAAATATTGAAAATTTGCAAACTTACGAGCGTGCATAGGAACAGCGCAACACAGGCTCGTGAAACAGTCATTTTTAGGAAGTTTGTGACCAAATTTTCAACATAGCCATTTTAAGACCTCTGCTCATGAACAGTGTCACTGTGATTTTCTTAATATGTCCCAAGCATTGATTTCACACACCGACTGCGTCATTGTGCGCAAGATGGGCAGAAACACGTTGTGGGCGAGATGTGAAAAATGACAGCCATACTGCTAATAAGGAAGTGTGGTAAAATGGCAATGCTGGAAATCTGGAGTGAAAACATTGAAAATTTGCGAACTTACAAGCATGCGTAGGAAGTGCGCAATGCACGCTCGTAAAACAGTCATTTTTAGGAATTTTGTTACCAAATTTTAAACATAAGCATTTTAAGACCTCTGCTCATGAATAGTGTCACTGTGATTTTCTTAATGTGTCCCACACAGTGATTTTGCACACCAACTGCGCCATTGTGCGCTTCATGGGCGGAAACATGTTTTGGGAGAGATGTGAAAAATGGCAGCTGTACTGCTCATAAGGAGGTGTGGTAAAATGACAATGTTGAAAATCTGGAGTGAAAATATTGAAAATTTGCAAACTTACAAGCATGCGTAGGAACTGCGCAATGCACGCTCGTAAAACAGTTAGTTTTAGGAATTTTTCCACCAAATTTTCAACATAGGCTTTTTGACAGCCCACCTTATGAACACTGGCAGTGTTGTTTCATTAATCAGTGCAGAAAGGTGATTTCACGAAGTGACTGCAAAATCACCCTTCGGGCCCAATTAATGCCATGACAGTGAGAGCATTCATGAGAAGGGGTCCCAAAGACCCCATGTTGAAAATTTGGGGCAAAAACTCCAAAAAATGCCTGAGATATGCATCAAAGTTGAAAAAACCCAATTTATTACATTATACAGCTTACCGAGAGCGTGTGCACCGCCGCCGCTGGTGCCATTGCACGCCAAGACCTCAGGGGAAGGAAAAGAGGGGAAAATGGGAGTCCTCTGTGAGGATGACGATGGTCCCCTCTGCGACGGCCCAGGAAGGTACCTCCCCAAACACTAAATCTGGTCGGGTGGGTTGAGTCGCTCCCCACCCACTGCCACGAAGGGTAAATCATGGGGTCTAGGGGAGGGGGTCTCATCCCCGGTGCTGGGCACGGGGGGGGAGGGACATCAGATGAGATGCAGAGGACTCCAGGAGGAGAAAATAGATAACCTCAAAAGGAAAAAACATGACTTACACTTTATTTTTGTGGGTGGCTATGACCCTGCAGCCCCAATTATGAATACAACTAGCTACGGGGGGTCATGGGGAAAATTAGAAACTTGGGGAAGGGGTTCAGTTTTATTTCCATGCTGTCCCCAATAAAAAAAAAAGATACCTGAAATGGGGAGAACACAAAGAAGGTATGCTTCAGGAGACAAGAAACAGAACCCTGGTCTCCCAATCTATGCTGACTAAGCTGCTTCTGCTTTAGCCCTCTCTGCCACAGAAGAAGGCCAGCCAGCTTCTGCATTTTTTTCCAACTTATCTGCATCCAATAATGCCTGGATAGCTACAGGGATAGCAGTAGCTGACATTTGCTATTCTACCCCTGTCGCTATTCAGGAATTACGCAGTTCCTGCAGCGCGATTTAGATGGTGCTGTTTAGAAAATGTGATTCTAACCTCATGCAGAGTGGAAACAGGCACGTGACCTTAGTAAGAGGGACTGGGCCAGTGGCAAAGGGAAGGGATGGTCACAAGGCCCTAAGTATTAGGTGTGAGGAGGTTGACTGGATGGGCCACTAGGCTTTAATCTACTGTCACTTTCTATCGGCAGCCCCACACTTGGTTGTTCAATGTGTAGTCGAACCTGCTGCTGTCCCTCTGGACCTCCTTGTAAAGGAGATGTTTTACAGCTGAATTAAAATACAACTTCCTGTTTACAGTGGGGTCCTGCTTATACTCAGTTTGAGCTAGTGTCTGTGTGGAATTCATACTTAATGATGTTTCACAGTTCAGTATTTTATGGTCAGAACTTTTGCCTCAATGGGTTTGGAGGGGGTTGCGCGAGGCCTTTGTCTAAGCAATGAGACATGGTATGGTGTGGGTTGTATAATAACCCATGACCCCAGTTGGTAATGAGGCATGAGGCACAGCCACGTATCTTCAATCACCTTGGCATAGGTTATCAAAATGCCAACCCAAAAACTCTGGAGCATGCTGTTGCATTTATAAAATGGGTACATTAAGGAATAAAATTAAAAGCAACTTGAAATAAGTGATAAAGTGTGTTTTGTTGTGGGAAAAAAAAAACAGCCTTTTTATCAGATTCCACTAACCACAGTACGAGGCTGCACAAACTCATTGTATCAGTAAGCATAGTCGATCTTACCATGAGGTGGGGGGTTGTGTTCTTGTTGAGTACTGGTTTTTAATCAGCACTTTATCTACAGTTCTATAATGCATTAGTGTTCAAGGACGGCTGTTTTTTTGGGGGGACCTGGAGCCCGGGGATTGGGCACCCGTCGGCTATAAAATGTGTAGCCACACTGGGGTGGGCACCCAGCATGGCACAGTGTGTGCGTGGGGGGGGTGAGCACGCAGTATACATGTGCGTGCGCACGCATAGTGTGTGTGTGTGTGTGTGTGTGTGTGTGTGTAGGGGGAGCGTGCATGAGCAGGCGATATCTTATCGCTGCTCACTGAAGCGTAGCTCCCCCATTCAACTGTAAGCCACTGCATTTTGGACTGCTGTCATAGACAGCTCCAGCATGCATTGGACAACTGCGGCCATGCCTGCAAACACACTGACTGAATTGGAAGAGGGCTGCCACATCTCCGAAAACTCGGATGATGGCACTATGTTTCTTGCACATGCGTGCAAGCAACATAAAAATGTGCGTCTACCAGTCAAATATACATAAAATCATCAATCAGACTGTGAAAAAAGACTGTAAAAAGATTGGATATTTCCTGAAACCAGCAGCACATTTACAATCGCTCTAGTTTAATTACAGAGATCATGAAGTGGAAGTTTGCTACCTGCTGATCAACTTACTGAATGCAACTCAAGGTGAGAGTCTCTGCAATATTTTGCGAGGCAGTTTTGTAATGCATGACAAAAGCCCATTAAGTGCTTTATCCTGGTGGGCAGCACTGTAGGTCAGTGGCGTGAAGTTATATAGTAAGGGAGACTCAATGGACCTTTGGTCTCCTTCTACCATTAAAAGTTTATGTTTCTATGTTTCTGCCCATGGTTCAGTCTCAATCTGAGTACTGTGTACAGTTCTGGAGCCCACATTTAAAGAAGTACAAAAATAGGCTAGAGTTGCTACAGAGGTGGGCAACTGAAATGATCCAGGGACGGCAGGGGAAATTATAGTATTCCGGGAGCAGTTTGAGGATTTCAATGTATACACATTGGAGGATAGGAGGGAGATGGGAGACGTAATAGAAATGTTCATGTACCCCCATGGGATGAACAGGGTAGACAGCTGGGAGCAGCTCTACGATGCCTGTTTGACAAATATCTTGTCAACAGATGCTACAGTGATGGATTTATGTGACTGCAATTGTGGTAAGCATAAATCAGTCTGCTAACACTTTGTTTCATTGGGGGGGGCTTCACCACCCCAAACCTCCCATGCGGGGGGGGTCTACCCCCGCACCTGCCTCAATTTACTTAATCAACTCAGAGTAAGAGTTGATTCTAGGGAGGGGGTTCAAGATCCCGAATAAGCAGTGCCAGGATCCCTCATTGACAGTACAGAGACCGGTCACTGTGTCGCTGTACTGTCATTCACGGTAAAGGTGTAGGTGTTTGATTGGCATATCACTGGGAGCTACTCACAATAAATGGGAACACAGACACCAGGGGAAACTCCATGAAGCTGGAGGAAAGACAAAAAGAACATTAGGAAGTATTTCTTTATGGATAGGGTAGTTTAGAAAAATTGAATATGCTTCTAGTGTAGGTTCTATGCACTGAAACTGCAGGAGGTGCAAAATAGAGTGGGGCATGAACCAGCAAAGGTGGGGGGGATTGATAGTTGGTGGCATTTCCCATTACTAAGCAGTTTTTTTTAGCATACTGGATGGGCTACAATGCCTTTGTCTCCTGACAGCATTTATGTTCCTGTGTTTCTGTTTGCCATGAGCGTTAAATGTCTGAACAGGAGATTGTCACATGGTCAGATTGAAACAGGCTCGAAGACAGGGTTGCTAAAGTAATGGATTACAGTGACTAGTTACTGTACTTGTATTATGATTGCTATTTATAGCAGGCATTACAGATACTATTGATAACACAATAAACCAAAATGAGTCATTTTTTTGCTAACAGGTTTTTAAAATTTGCATATAAAACAAAATAAAACTTTAAATAGTTTGAATACTTGGCTTCTGGCATTTCCTCCATTTATGTCTTCAGAAAAGGCAAGCATATTGTCAAAGAAGACTATATTCCAAAGTGAAGTGGCACACTGAAGAATGCAATCTTCTCTTTGACACCCTGAGTGTACAGTTCATAATTTACAAATTCCCAGTACTTTTTTTTCATTTAACATACTGTTCAAAACTTTTGAACTCTAAAAATTTTTTAATTTACAACATTTTGAGGGACTTAGCAAAACACAAATGAAAACAACATTGTTGTCTAATTGCTGGATGATAGACACATGACTCTTTCTTGCATTCAGTACCATATCAGGCAAGATGGTCAAGCTCTGCACCATTCCTATGTAACCCCTAGGTGGCGCTATCCCTAGGGCTACTACCCCTGCCTGCTTAACTACTAACAGGTTGAGGGGCCTAGGTCCAATGGCGGGTGCCTCCACCCAGAGGTCAGGGTTTGCAATAGTTAAACTAACTTGGTCACAGCCCTCTGGGACACTGCAACCCTCCTTTCTTCCCTCTAGTGGCCCACACAATGCATTAGGAATATCTTCACAATGTACACTTACCCCCAGGACTGGCTCAGTTGACTGGACTCTGGGGACCCCCTGTAAAACAAGATGACACAGTGCAAAAACCACAGTACAATGCTTTAACATAAACATATACCTCAGCCAGTGCAACTTTACTGAAACCAACAGATTTGATTTATTTTAGGAGCTGTAACAAGGATGGGGGAAATCAGGTTAATTAGGTTAAACACATTAATAATCACAGTACTGTGCACATATTCAAAGTCCCAAATTGTCACTTTCACTGGGTACCTAGGATGGGGGGGGGGGCTAGCCAGGATCGGTGCAGCTGGTTGGGGTCCTACGATGGAAAAAACACTTGCACAATACCCAATTGTAATCTGGAGCCAGGTGGCTCAGTCCGTAAAGAAATGAAAAAAAACAACAATTAGATGACACACTTGCAATTCGGTACACAGATGGCAGGCAGCTACCCTGCTTTGTACTCACAAGCTCAATGCTGGGAACTGGATGGAAGGCAGATTGTCCTGGATTGCCAGGAGGAGCAGACCATATGGACAAGGTCCTTGTGACTGGACCCCACTGCAGTTTAGAGCAAATAGATGTAGTCTGGATTAAGCTGGGGTTTACTTCCAGCTTTATGCACTCAGTTCACTGTACTGAGGATTTGAAACGTGATTCCCCACAAGCACTGTACACATCTATATGTAAAAGGAAAGTACTATACCAGGCAGGCTGCTTCTCAATCCCAACCGCAATTACTGCATGATACCCGGGAGAACAGACAGCAAATTCAGTTCCTGACAGACCGAGCGTAAGTCAACAATTTCTCCAGTCTTCTACAGGATGAGCCTGATTTCTACTCTTTAGATCTCCTTTCTTCTCCTACAGGTCGGATTCAGTCAGAACGGGTGCTTGCACAGGCTGCAGACTGAAAACTCAGGGCCTTACATGCTCTTCCCATGCTAAAACTTTAACACCGAAGAAGCATAGGGCTTCTTGTCTCTTCACTGCCAAAACTGATCTGATCATTCCAGTAGACAGAGCCGGGCATTTCCTTTGAGTTCGTCCCAGTTCAGTTGGCTGGTTTGGCTGTCACTCACAGTAAACTCCCCCGTTGGTGGAAAAAAGGTGCCAAAGTCAAAACTACATTTCCCAGAGTTACTGCCCTTACAATCCCCTTACAGCAGGCTCCAGAGGAGAGGCCAAGTTCTAATTCACCCAGAGCAGGCTCCATTTTAAAGGATCCCCACCATGACTGGTCCAATTCAGCAGTTCAGAACGGACATGAGGGAACGACTCTGCACTGTCCTTGATACAAGAAAGCAGGTTAAATCAAACTGCATTTTCATTATTACTCTAACAGGTTACAAGCAAACAATTACATATTTGAAGAGTGCTCCTTCTGTCCACTTAGCAATGGCATAAACAGAGTGATTTGGCAGTAGCTCGAGTGGAACTCAAGCAGGAAAACACACAGTCCCCCCATACAAACTAATTATGTCTGCAAGCAGACAGCTCTTAAAGAGACAGTACCAGAGGCTCTGAAAGCACTCACAGATAAACGGCTTAAACGCCAAACATCATTCAGGCTTGGAACATTCAAGCAAGCTCCTGGAAGACTTTTTGGGAACCCCCATTTGCAGGGGGGTTACACCCTTCCTGGCCTGGGAAAGCTTGGCGTCCGCATCAAGCAAGTACCCCCATAAGTTTCAATACACCCATATACATTTACATCAGTATCACATTAGGCTTATACATGTAATCATCAGTCAATATATCACTTTACCAGAAACACATTTCTGAAACTTTGCAGTATGTCACTCTTTACACAGTATTATACACACATTGTACCATAACTCAGGTTATTATCTCCTGTACATGAAACGTGAAGAGAGGGGGCCCTTCCCTAGCAGCTACCTTGGGGCTGGATGGGGCAGGGGCACCATACCTACAGGGCAACACAAGTAACTTGGAGTTAGCACTGATGTTCAGTTTGGGCAATGAGCTCAGGGACACATACAATCCTTTATGGACAATATCAAGAGGCAAATCCACAGGCCTCCAAGGGGAATCATAACTGAGGTGCACCACAGGCTTTATAGCTCGACCTGTCTTTCTGGGGGGACTTTTACAGTCTCTGCACTCTGCACCTCATTTTCAGCATTGTCCTCACTTGTCAGGGGAGTCTCCAATGGGGTAGAGAGGCTAGAACTTGGAGCACTTTCAGCTCCGGGAGTTACAATCTCTGAGTCCACAACACTTGGCTCACATGGAGAGCTTTCTGACACTGACAGTGAATTATCAGGGCACTCAACACACTCTTCTTGTTCTGGTATGTCACCAGTCTGTTCCAGTTCATCATTTTCCTCCTCTGAAAGCACAAACAGTTCAACCATACACAATGATTCCATATCATCTGACTTAATGCTTTGCACTTCACTTTCTGGGAGCATTGGCTCCAGGGACAAAGCTGGGGGCTTAGACAGTCCAGATGGCCCAGCTTCATCTCCAGAATTGACTAGGGGGTTCCCCCGAAACAATTGACTCAGTTTGTAGGAAGGGTAGTATTCAAAACCACACTCACTTTCCTCGGACATGGACTGAAAGTCATGTTCAACTGGGACTTGTGGAGGGGAACACTTTAACTCTGCTTCTTTAGGTGCAGATTTTCTTGATATTTTCTTAGCAGCAGCTCTAGTCACTGGTCCAGAGGGGGCATTTTCTGGGGGCTTAGACTCAATCATGATTTTGTTCATCTTATGAAGTGTACTGTATTGTATTAATGCCCAGGACCACCTTGAAAATGAGCTTGCTCAAAGGTGTTTATGCCTGGTTAAATAAAGTGATTGATTGATTGATTGATTGATTGATTTGTCCAATGGGCAGTAAATGATTTCTATGCATTGTTTTAACATCTTTTGACTTATTCTCAGGCATTACTTTGTACACAGGCAGATCATCTAGTTTGCCCACAACAATGTGAGGGAGATGGTGCCATCTGTCAGCAATCTTGTGTTTGCCATGCAGTCCCAGATTTCTTAGCAATACTCGATCTCCCTCCTGGAGTTTCTGTGCTTTCACCTTTTTATCATACCTTTCTTTGTTGGCCAGATTTCTTTTGGCAGCCATGGTTTGAGCCAGTTGGTATGCATGATTTAGCTGGGCCTTTAACTTTTGCACATACTGTAAATAGTTGTCAGCTCAAACCCCATCAGGAGATACCCCAAAGCACACATCTACTGGCAGTTGAGCTTCTCTTCCAAACATCAGGCAGTAGGGGGAGAACCCAGTGACATCACTCTTGGTGCGGTTGTAGGCATGTACCAAGGTGCTGATTTGTTGGCTCCATCTAGGCTTGTCCTTTGGGTGGAGGGTGCCTAGCATATCTAACAAGGTGTGGTTGAAACCTTCAGGCTGTGGATTCCTCTGAGGGTGGTAAGGGGTGGTTCTGGACTTTCACACTCCCCACAGAGAAAGCATCTCTTTGATCAGACAACTCTCAAAGTCTCTTGCTTGATCAGAATGGATTCTTTGTGGAGCCCCATAGTGAACAAAAAAGTTTTCTACAAGTACTTTTGCCACAGTGGATGCTTTCTGTCCTTGGTGGGGAAAGCTTGGGCATATCTCATAAAATGGTCAGTGACCACCAGCACATTACTAATATTTCTTTGATCTGACTCCAGACTCAGAAAATCAATACAGGACCAGCTCCATGGGTGCACTGGTGGTGATGTTAACAAGGGGGGCAGCCCTCTGGGGCAAAGCTTTCCTCTGTAACCAGCGACTGCAAGTTCGAATGTGTTGCTCCACATCAGCCCCCATCTTAGGCCAATAGAATTTGGATCTCACCAAGTCAAGTGTTCTGTCTATACCAAGGTGCCCCATGTGGTTGAGTAAGGACCTCAGCACTGAGTCTCAAAAAGCAGTGGGCAGCACTAGTTGTTGTTTGTCTACTTGTCCCCCTCTGTCTACTGTTTCTCTGTATAACAGTCTATTGATCAGTTTCAACTTAGGACCTTCTTTGTATAACAATGTAGTTCTCAAATCAGTGGAACATAATTTGGACACATCTTTCCCTGCATATAGGGCTTCTAAAGCTGATTTGATCATGGGATCTTGGGATCGAGCCCGCCGAATACTGTCATTGTCCAGCTGAGGCAGTGCACCAATGTCTATTGCAGAAAAGTGGCAATAAGCAGCAGGTATGCAATTCTCAGAAGGTCCCAAACAATCCACCATACAGTCCACTGCATCTGTGGACATTTATTCCTCCCTGTCAAATTCTGGCAGAGTGCTCGAATATCAGGTTCTGACAGTCTGACCCAGTCATTCTGGGGAACAGGCCTCCGGGAGAGAGCATCAGCATCTATGTGGTTTAGGCCTCCTCTGTATTCAACAGCACAGTCATATGTAGATAATGCAGAAAGCCACCTATGGCCAGTGGCATCCAATTTAGCTGAAGTCTGCACATAGGTCAAAGGATTATTGTCGGTTTTTACCAGTATCTTAGCCCCATACAAGTACTCGTGGAATTGGTCAACAACGACCCACTTCAAAGCTAAGAACTCTTAACTTATGTACAGGATAGTTCTTTTTGGATGGGGTAGCTTCTACTGGCAAAGGCCACTGGTCTCAGGCCATTCTCATGCTCTTAGTCAGTAGGTAGCACACTCACCTCTGATGCCAGGAGATCAGAGGGCTGTGGGTTCAGTTCCCACATCTGGCACTTGGGTTAATATCCCAATACTGACACTGTAGTGCAGCATGAGAGGGGTGCTGCACTTCTGAGATGCCGTCTTTTGGATGAGACATTAAACCGAGGTCTCATCTGCCTGGATTGGTGGTAGTTCAGGTGGAAGTTAAAGATCCCATGGCACTTATTGAAAAGAGATGGGGAATTTTTTATTATAATAACATTATAGAAAAAAGTAGAAAAAATACAAATGAAACAATGAGTACTGATTATAAATCTGAATCAAGGGGAACCATACAAATCATTATAAACAATATTAATCACAATCCTAACCTGGCACTTAGCCATAGACATAAAGAAACCTACTTTCATACCCCTTGGCACACTGCTGGAAAATAATTCCCAACCCCCCCTCAACCTCTTGATCTATTTATATTTAATAAATAATGTAAATCCTTTCCACCAATTAGTCACCTTTCGTGCTGTTCCAAATTGTAAATATTTTAAATATACCTTCTCCATAGCCCCTTTTATCAGTAAACTGATTGTCTCATAAGACATCACCCTTCGATAGAGGGCCCATTGGCATCTAGCCTGCCATAAATACAATTTTAAACAACAACAAAAAATCTGTAAGATTTCTATATCGTAACTGGCCCCAAATTGAGGAAAGTTACCCCAAACCAAAATATCATAGTTCATATGCAACAATCATCTCATATGCCATTTTAAAGCCAGGAATTTCCAAAGAGAAGTAACATAGTAACAAAGAAGAAATGCTCTATGGATTCTTCCTGATTGATAGAGTCAGGAAAAGGACATACCCTTTCCCCTTTAACCTTGTGTTTAGCATTTCCCCATACCCCAATCTTCCCATATACAGTTAACCATAAAAATTCCCACATTTGTTCTGTCAATCTTGGATTATTTAGCTGAGAAAGCACCCCTGGTATTAGAGTAGTAGGACAGTTTTTTAAAGCTGGCACTGAATGATATGATATCAACAAAACTATGTCATATAATTTGGGCCCCATATTTGTTTGGAAATACCCCATTTGTAGAGTTTCTTTACTACTGGTTTTAAAAATAATGGGACCTGTAAATTTTGTGATAGTTTTGGGGACGTAGTATGCCAAACCGAAAAATAATGATTAAGAACACATTGTAATAGAGAACTATATCGAGATGCTGATTGTAATAATCCCACTTTGACATTTTGAGATATAAATAAAGTAATAAAAAATGTGATTGGGTCCAGCATTCCTAGTAACCCTTTTTTTCCAGATAGGTATATTGCTTTCTTATAGGATTAGTTATTGCCCAAAACATCTGAAAAAATAGACTGTATAGTCTGGTTTCAAATTCTTGAGGGGGTGGAAATATCAGTGCTGTATATAAAAATTTGGAAATTAAAAACTGCCTAATGACCTGCACCCTTTTTGTTTTGGCCAATCTCCAATGTTTCCAGACTTGCACTTTAGTATTATCAGAGGAGAAAGCTTGTTCCTAATTTAGTGTTGGGAGATTCTGAGGCCCAAAGTATAATCCCAAAATCTTAATTGGAGCTGAAGAAATATGAAATCCCTGAATGGAAATCTCAGCAGGATAGTTGACCCCAATAAATACACCCTGACTTTTTGTTTTATTAATTTTTGAATTAGAAACATGAGAATATGAGACCAAAAAATCCCAAAAAAATGAAATTTGAGTATAATCTGAGAAAAAAACACAAACATCATCTGCATAGGCTTGTAAATATAATGCATCCAAACTGGGGGATCCCAATACACCTTTCCACTGCGGATAATGTGTTAATGATTGTGTTAATGTACCTATTGTAAATAAATATAATAGCGGACTTAATAGACACCCCTGACAAACCCCTGTAGCTATGTGAAAGCCCTCTGTAATGCAATTATGAATAATTGGATGAATAATAGCAGTATCATAAAGTGTTTTTATCCCGTGGATGAAGGAAGATGAAAACCCATAATGTTGCAAGGTTAGAAACAAAAAAGGATGATATACCCGATCAAAAGCTTTCATTTGGTCTAGGGCGAGAATGCATCCTGACTGCTTATGTGATGAAAGATATTCAATTAAATCTCTAATAATCATAAAGGTCTGCACTGTATCTTTCTGCCCGGGAGCCCACAATATTGGGATGGTGATATAACCATGTTTGCAAAGACCCTAAGTCGTGAATTTAAAAGGCTAGTCAATAATTTATAATCTGAATTAAGAAGTGTAATTGGTCCCCAGTTTTCCAGGTTCTCTTTGTCCCCTGTTTTAAATATAAAAATCAACAGGCCTTCTGAAAACCAAAGGGGGAATGTAGGGGTTGAGAGGAAAAAATTAAATACCAAAGCCAAACATTTTGAGAATTCGGATGGGAATGCTTTGTATAATTCTGATGTTATTCCATCGATTCCTGGGAAAATCCCATTCTTTTGGGATTTTATTGCAACCTCAATTTCTGCAGCTGTTATTGGGGTAATTAAATTAAACATATCAAAATAAATTTTGGGAAAACGAATCATTTTAAAAAAAAGTTCCATCTCCTCAACACTAGGGGGCTCCACTGGGTTATGTAAATTCAAAAATTGTCTGATTGTGGCATGAATCCTAGTTATATCCTGAACTTGACACCGATCCTGTGTTATTAAAGAGGACATTGTAATTTTTGATTTATATTGTTTAAAGGCCTCATGGGGATCCCCATAAGGCTGTTTCCGAGTGCCTTCATGAAAAAGCACTTTCATAGTATTGGCCCTGTTGTATTGTACCTCATGTAGCTGTTGTTTTATGTTTGCGATTTGGGATGAGTAATCAAATTTGGAGGTGTTTGCCATAGTAAATAAATAATACAACTGCTGACGTAATTTTAAATAATTCAGGAATTTTACATTTTCTCTAGATCTGCCAAGGTTTGAAAGGAGTTGTTTTAAATCCTCCTTTGACTCCCTCTACCAGTCACCTAAATTGTCATAAAGAATAGCGACTGAGAGTCGTGCACAGAGCAATGATTTTATGGCCTTTAAAAAAATTGGGTTTTTTAACAGAGGAGAACTTAATTTCCACCTTGGTTTTTTGGGAGCTATTACTGTACTGGATAAAATTTTACATTGAAGGAGTAAATGATCTGAGGAAGTCATAGGGTATGTATAAGATTTACATGGGAGGAGGTTTTTTGGCAAGAAAATATAATCAATTGTAGAAGTAAGGGAGTTTTTTTTATAGGTAAATTTTGGACCTCATTGTTGAAATTGTCTACTATCTACTAGGCCAGACGTATCCAGTAATTGAAATAAAGCGTTGGAGTCACAATAATTTTTTTTCCCTTATCTGTAAGTCCGCCCTTAACTTTCTGTAACCCACAGTTAAAGTCACCACATAAAAAAATGTGAAATGAAGTAATTAAAAAGGGTTGAATCATGGAAAAAAGGGCCACCCTCTCTGCCTTTATCTGGGAACAATATACATTAATAAATCGGCAAACCATGGAGTTCCATTTTCCATCCAAAATCATTAGTCTTCCTGGAATCAAATCAATAATTTTTAAAAGAGAAAAATTATATGAATTAAAAAGAAAACCTATACCATCAGCAGTCTGTTGACCGAAAGACCAGTAGGAAGGGCCCCAACACCATTCTCTTTGACAAAACCTGGCTTGATCCAGTGTAAACATCCAAGTTTCTTGAATAAGACATATATCAATAGAGGAACTGTGAATATAATCATAAACAATCTGATGCCTACTTGGATTCAATAAACTATGGACATTTAAAGAACCGACTGTGAAGCTCCTTTAATAGAAAAGGAAGATCAACCATCCTTTTTCCTTCAATTTTCCTTTTTCTCTCTGTATCCCTCCTGTGGGTGAAAGGGGGAAGGGGGACTATCCTGAAGTGTCTGTGACTCAGGTTCACCACAGTTCATGTCACTATCCCCCCACTGAGTGGATAAAACAGCAAATGGATTACTAGATTCAATCTCCACCTGGGGGGTTGGATCCTTGAGGACCTCCAAACTACAACTACCTGTGGAGGAGCCAGAGGGTCTGGTACCTGATTCCCCTGCTTTGAACTATAACACACAGGAGAGAGAAGAATAGGGAGAGATGGGGAAGATAGGGGAGGGTCAGAAGGACTGGGAAGGGCCTGGTCTTTTGACTGCCCCATAGTGTGGGATAAATCCATATGTGGGTCAGCCACATCCACAGAGGTATCTGTAGTTGTCTGAGAGAACTATCTGCTAGGTCCTGAGCTTTCTGAATAAGAAGGTCAGGGCTAGCCTAAGCTTATTTTGCTGCCCATACACATTCTGAGAAGACATGCCCAGTGTCTTCTCATAGGTTGCATTTGGTAAAATTGGCATATTGAAAGGCAATGTGACCTATTTCCCCACAATTATCACAACGGGGTCTGTCACAAGAACTGGACAAGTGAGTACGAGACCCACATTTAAAACAGGCCCTAGGCTGTCCAGCATAAAAACAAACCCCCATATCTCTCCCTAAGAGGAAAGAGGTGGGGATGTGTTCTATACCACTGTCTGTTTGTTGACGTTTCACCTTAAACCACCAACCTCCAGTCCAGAACTGCTCAGAATCAAGAATGGCTTCAGGGGAACTTAATACCTCACTTTTTTGGGACAACCAATAGGCAATATCGTTCACATGAACCCCCTCATTCCTGAACATAATCGTTACATATTTAACCAAAGGTTTAGATAAGGAATAACAAAAGGGGTCCATATGGGAGAAAATTTTACCTGGTTATATCTCTCCCAAAATAAATCTAAAGCATAGGCAGAACGAAAACTAACATCAAAGTTATCTTCACCGGAAATGTTAATAAAAGCAAAGACTTCTCTAGGTGAAAAATGCAGAGAGTCTTTTAATAGCTTTTTCCCCACATAATGTCTATCTGGCCTCACCTCCAATCCCCCTTTACAACACAGTCTAACTACATTTCTATGAGGTGCAGCTTCCTTCTTAATTTTAGAAAACAAATCTGACATTAATGGGTTCTCTAAATCAGGTGTCTTTTTTGAAAGAGTAGAAAGATTTTCAGTTCCAGAATTTATAACTGAATCAGAAAGATCAGTGGCTACAGGAACAATGGTCTGGGAGGCCACAGCTGAGGGCCTTACAGAAGGGAAAGCGTCCGAACAAGCTGCAGCTGACAAAAATGACAATGTTTCAGGAGATGACTGGGGTTTCCAAGCTGGCTCGTTTTGGGAAAAATTTAATTTTAGATCCCAACCAGGTGTTGGATGCCAGGTACCCTTTTTCAAGGTCCACCCTGCTTCACTGCGAGCTTTCTGGGGAGACCATAACTCTGTAGCCTGGGGTTGTGAAAGGGGGTCGAGTGGTAGTGACCCTGAGGAAAGTTCTGAAGGTCCTTGAGGAGAGGATGTGTTTGCAGTAACGCTGGTACCTATATTACGTTTAGAGAAAAAAAGAGCAGTTTGTTTGTCCTTACTTTCATCCCCCATCTAATCCTGTAATAATTGTTGCCGTGTTGAAAAAAGTAATTCAGAAACCTATCTTGATTTAGGGGGTAGTTTGAAATACGCAGGAGGTATCAGAAGTAGGGCAATCAGTCGAAGAAACAGGTAATGAACTGCGGAACACAAACCCAGCAATTTTTGTAAGCGTAACACAGCAAGACTCAGGATTGGAGCTATCGCTAGCTATGATAATGTTATCCAGGTCTTAAGGGTGCGCAGGATCAGCACGTGGCAAGTTTAAGCCAAGTTGCTGTTTGTATAACTGTTATGAGGGCTCTTGGCACTGAATCGCTGTGAATTCGTTACTGCCAGCCAACACAGGAGCAGAATGCAAGTCATTAACAGTGTTTAAAGTTTGTACAGACTCACCGAAATCAGTAAGCTGTCCACACAGCTCAGCATCACGGCTAATGACAGCCTGTTTGGAAGTATTGACAGGTGTTGCTGAGGAATGCATTACACGCAGCTGCAGCTGGAGTCTGTCTTGTTCTTTAGCCAAAACAGCAAGCTGGAGTTTAAGCTGTTCCTGTAAAGCTGCTTCATTAAGAGTTGTATTAAACACGGCATTACTTATCGGTTGAAAACCAGGTAGAACTTAATTTATTGTAGGCACTGGTAATTCTGTATCTTGCAATATTTTATCAACACATACAGTATTATTTTCAGGTAAAACTGTAGAATCCAAGGCAGAGCACGATAGCTGCTCCCCCTTCTCTCGGAGCATCCATCCTCCTTCATGAACCAGACAAATTCATAGCAGGATAAGTAGGCTGAAGAGCTGGAACCTGGGGACAGAGAGCAGCATTTCCACTACCTCCAACAGGATCTGGAATGGCAGCCATCTCGGAGTTACCAATGGGTCCCCCCTGCTCACAGGAAGCAGAGTAGGGGAATTTCCCCTGTGTCCTGGCCAAACTTCCCTCATTCACTAAAAAAATACCACAAACAGCTTAATCTGATTCAAAGTCAGTTGGCATTCATCTGTATCCTCCTCTCCCGGGTTGTGCCTGAAAATAGACAGGATTTGTCTAGTGCACTTACCCGGTCAGCAAAAACTAATTAAATAAATAAATAAGTACAACATAGCCCTCAACCCTTGCAAGCTAGCATCAGTGTGCAGGACATAAGGTTTTGTTGGATCGGCATAGGCCAACACTGGAGCATGGGTAAGTTGATATATGATCTCATGAAAAGCAGTCTCACAATCAGGAGTCCAGCAGGCCCCAAATACTTCACTTGGATGAAAATACACTCTTTCAGTCTTGAGGGATGCTGACTTTTTGTATCTTTTGTGGGTTGGGGGATAGATACTGTTGAGTAAGGTTAAGTAAAGGGCGGATCACTCTTGAATAGTCCTTGATGAAATGCCGATAATAACCACAGAATCCCAGGAATCTTTGCAGTTCTTTTAGATTTTTGGGCTGTGGCCAGGTGGTCAAGGCCTCAACTTTACTTGGGTCGGTCTCTATTCTCTTGGTGGATACTATGTGTCCCATATACTTTACTGATGTTTGAAAGAATTGACACTTATCAATGGACAGTTTAAGGCCAAAGTCTTCCAGTTGGTCCAACACCTTGAATAATCTGCTCTCATGTTCCTTCAGTGAGCTGCCAAACACAATAACATCATCTAGGTATTCCAGGCACTCTAGTAAGTTCATGTCCCGCACTGCACGCTCCATCAATCATTGAAAAGTGGCGGGGGCACCTGAAATACCTTGAGGCATCCTCATGAATTCATAGAAGCCAAGCGGACAGATAAAGGCTGTCTTCTCATGGTCCTCTGGGGCCATCAGGATCTGGTAGTACCCACTGCGGAGATCCAGCACAGAGAACCACTTGCTCCTGTTTAGACAGTCCAATGCATCCTAAATGCGGGGCATAGTGTACTGATCAGGGATAGTCCGCCGGTTTAAAGTGCGATAATCCACGCACATCCTTACTGTCCCATTCTTTTTTCTCACTACCACAATGGAGGAAGCATAGGGGCTTCTGAATTCGTGTATTACACCAGCAGCTAGCATCTCTTGCAGATGCCGTCTCACATCATCTATGTCAGCAGGTTCCAGGTGTCGAGGCCTCTCATGAAATGGCCTTTCATCATGCAGCCCGTTATGGTGCTCAGCTCCTTGCACGCATCCTATGTCCCATTCCTTTAAAGAAAACATCTGGTCTCTCTGGGCAAGCTTCTTACTGATCATCACTTTCCATTCAACTGGCAACGGGGAGTCACCAAAATCAAAAAAGTCAGGCGTTAATCCGTCATTCTTCCCCGAACTCTTGCTACTGGGTAGCACTGCAGTGTCTGCACACTACACATTAGCCAGGGTGCAACCTCTATTTACTCGAATCTCTCTGTCAGACACATTATGAACTTGAATCATTACCCTTCTGGCATAAGCATGGGCTCTAGCAGGCAAAATACTAGGTTTGACCAGCAGTCCCCCTGGCAATTTTCCATCGCCTGGTGCATCCAACATTAATATTTTATTCGTGACATCCTTTCTGATACAGACCTCTACCTGTAAGGTAAACTGGGCATTTGGCGCCAGGATCCGAGACTCGGGATCCTTCTTCCAGACAATTCCAACCGCTTCCTCTGGCTCTACTTTTTCAACATCTCTCTGTGCCTCATAGGCCTTCTTCATCAAGGCTGGAATTCTTAAAGCTCTACCAGCCCTTGACCCCTGTTTTTCATAACACAAGTGTGCCAGCTGTCCAAACATAAGTGCATTATTCCCAATTACTAGAGGAACCCCATCATACAGTCAGGTAGGGGGCCACACTAAGGCCAGGGTCTCTACTTGCTCAGCCACTCCAGCCACATAGGTGGGAAAAGACAGCTAAATTTGGATATATCCAGAGTAGGGGTAGGCCTTCTCACTTAACCCCCAGACATGCAGCCCCTCCAATGGTTGTAAGGGTGCATCAGACAAATGCTTCTGATACCAGTCTTGAAACATAATTGTCACTTGGGATCCACTGTCTAATACAGCTCTTGTAGACACTCCATTCACCTTTACAGTGGTCTCCTTGGAGAGACCCACTATTCTGGACCAGTCTGGAGAGGCGGTAGCGGGGGTCTGGGCAACTGACCTTGCCACAAAGGGACATGAGTTAGCAGTTTTGGGGCCCTCACTGGGATCATTTCATGCACCTCTTAACCACTGATTTGTTCTCTGAAGCTCTCTTGTAGCCTATATGCAACTTTGTCTGTGTCTTCTGGGGACCGGCATTCTCTCTTCATGTGCTCATCCTTCCCACAATTATAGCAAAACACACTTTCTGGAGTTTGAGCTGTCCGGGCCTTCACACTGGGAGACAGGGCGGGGGTACTACTAAATGGAAACCTTGGAGCCATCTCTGTCTGCGGCGTGATAAGCATTTGGAGACATCTAGGCAATTTCCCCACTTCCATGGTCAAGACATTGAGTTTTGAGCTGTTGTCAGCAGGAGATGCATGGGTGGGTACCCCAACCCCCATAGCAGATGCAGTCAGATGAGGGTCAGGGCCTGTACTTGCAGGAGCGGCCTTCATAAAGAGACTGTTTTTTATTTCCCCTAACTCTCTCAACAGTTCACCCCATTGTGGCATATCTTTTTCCTTTTCAGAGCACTCATTAACTGCCAACCTCTGCCCCTGAACTTCACTTGATGGGTCACCCTCAGTCATTCGGGTCGTAGCCGCAGCTATTGGTGCAAGTCCCTCCCGAGGTCACCTTTTCTCAACTCCTCGAATTTATCTCATTAGCTCATCATAGGAGGGTGGGGATTCCAGTCGATTTGCCAGGTGTAATTGAAGCAACAGCAGTTCTGAGAAGGGGGCAGACTTAAGGATCCTGTCTAGCCTGGTTCGGTCCAGTTCAGTCGCTGGCAAACTACCCTTTCTGAGGCATTCTTGCAAACAATTTTTCCAGCTGAGATACATACACAGACAACAACTCCCCTTGGTACTGTTGTGCATTTCTTACTCTCCACCACAGGTCCTCATCAGAATCTGGGCTCCCATACACATTCTCCAAGGCCTCAAGATAGTCCTATACAGTCACTTCAGGGTTACTGACCAATTTAGCATTGATGGTAGCCAGGGCAGGACCTCGGTGGTTCTCACTAACCCTCTGTCACTTTTTGGCTTCTGAGCATTGCCATTCTAGCACCTAAGGGGCAACATAGTCTATCCAGGTCTCCCAGTCATCCTCACCTTGGGGGGGTGGGGAGGGTGCCAGAGAAGATCCTCAACCTTTGGTAAGAGTTGTGACTAATGGCAGGTGCAGAAATAAGAGCCTGCATTGGTTCAGCCACCATTACGGGTACTGGAGCAGGAGAGGGTGTTGGGGGAGGAACACCCCCAAGGTGGCAAGAATAGTTTCTTCAAGTCCTCTGCAGTTTTCCCTTCCCCCAGCAACCATTTAGCAAATTTCTCCTCAAAAGTTTCAGATAGTGGGGGGGGGGCTCATTCCCCCCCAGGTCTTTACTGTCCTTAGTTATCACTCTCCAGGCAGTGAGGGCTTATTCTGGGGAAATAGTCTGTGGCACTTTGGAGCTATCTATGGGATACAAAAAAAGGCAAAAAGGAAATCCAAGAAATTTCTGATCATAGGAGAATCCATGATTCGGGGAGTTGATACCCATCTCCAGCCAGGGGTAATGGTCAGATGTCTTCCAGGTACATAAGCGTGGAGAGACACTGGCCACATTGCTAAAATTGTTCATAAAGCAGGAGAAAATATTGATGTCCTGGAACACATAGGGACTAATGATCTCACGAGCGGGTCAGTTGTGGAAACCAAGGAACACCTGACCAGGCTGGGTGACAAACTATCATCCATTTCATCTGACATCTCCTTCTCTGAGATCCTTCCAGTCTGGGAGAGGGGGGCAGATGGACAGAAGGTCAGAGATGGGGAGATAGGGGAGCTAAACAAGTGGCTCAAGGGCTGGTGCCAGAAAAAAGGACAGAATTTGTGGAACTGGCAACAGTTCTGGTAGCGAAAGTTCTTTAAATTTGATGGACTGCATCTGACTAAGGAGGAGTCAGTGCATTGGGGCAGAAGTTTGATGTCTTTGCAGAATATTTAAACTAGCAAATGGGGAGAGGGGTGCAGCACCCCATACGTCGAATGGGAAGAACACCCTTCCCCCCTCAGCTAGTGGTCAAACAGGGATTCAGCATGTTTGCAGCTCATTTGTTTCACCAGGTAAGAAAAAAAGGTCCATTTCCCCATACGACGCACAGGGGAAATGCCAAACCTCACCCAACAACTAACACACTGAAATCTGGCCAATAGAAAATCATGTACACTGATGCTCACAGCCTGGGAAATAAGATTCCAGACCTGGAGGCAATAATGTCAGAGGCTAAACTGGACATAATAGCAATTAGTGAGATGTGGTTTACCAGTAACCACATTTGGGAGACTTCAGTACCTGGCTATGTACTGTTCAGAAGAGACCAAGGTGCAAAAAGGGGAGGGGGGTGGAGTGGCTCTGTATGTCAATGAAAATATCAATGCTACAGAAATTCAGAATACACATAAGGAGCCAGAAGAACTGTGGGTCACCCTGGAAACAGGAAATGGGACAGCCATAAGAACTGGGGTTGTCTACAGGCCCTCAGACCAGGGGGAGAACATAGACACATTACTGTTAGAAGATATACAAAACATGACAGCTAAAGGGGAGGTTCTGATAATGGGAGACTTCAACATGCCAGATACTGATTGGTCAATACCAGCAGGAACATCTGCCAAAACTAGACACATGGTGGATTCCCTGCAGGGGGAGGGCCTCAAACAACTGGTACAACAACCCACAAGAGACAGAGCTATCCTAGATCTAGTACTGACTAACAGGGAAGGGATTATAGATCTCCAGGTAGAAGGTCACCTGGGGGCTAGTGACTATCACATGGTATGGTTCAGTTTGGCCACTACATCTAAATCATCCCATTCCAAGGCAAAAATATGGGACTTCAGAGGAGCTGACTTTGATAAGATGGCCAACAGAATTAAGCTAGCTCTGGCAAAAAGAAACACAGGTGAGGGGGTACAGGCAAAGTGGGCAAGCATCAAGGATGCAATACTTGAAGCAACATTCCATTGTGTTAGACAGAAAAGGAAGTGCAAAAGAAGAAGGAAACCACTTTGGTTCTCAAATACAGTGGCAGAAAAGGTCAGAGCCAAAAGGCTGGCCTTCAGGAAATATAAGTGAACACAGCGGGATGAAGATAGGGAGGCATACCAAACTGCCCTAAGGGAAGCAGGGAAGACAGTAAGGCAGGCAAAGTCCCAAATTGAGGAAACACTAACATGAACAGTAAAAGAAGGTGACAAGATTTTCTATAGATACATTCGTGAAAGGAGAAAGTCCAGAGGGGGTATTGCTAAGCTCAAAGGAGAAAAGGAGGCATGTGAGGAGGAGGACCCTGTAAAAGCATCTGTCCTAAATAGATACTTTTGCTAAGTATTTACTGAAGAGAAGGTAGGGCAGGGCCCATAGCTCAGCACCATGGACGCAGGGGGAAGGGAAGTGAACACTACACCCTTCACAAAAGAAAGGGTCCTACAACAGCTCACTAAGCTCAGGGTGGACAAGACAATGGGACCTGATGGCACACATCCCAGGGTACTTAAGGAGCTAAGGGTGGAACTAGCAGTGCCATTAGCAGAACTGTTTAGTGAGTCTCTGAGCACAGGAGAGGTCCCAAAAGACTGGAGAAGGGCTCATGTGATTCCGCTCCACAAGAGTGGTAGCAGGGAGGAGGCCGGGAACTACAGACCAGTCAGTCTTACCTCAGTAGTGGGCAAGATTATGGAGGCACTCCTTAAGGAAAGGATAGTGCAACACCTGGAATCCATAGGGGCACAGGATCCAAGACAGCATGGGTTTACAAAAGGAAGGTCCTGTCAAATTAATCAGAATGAGAAGAGATCTGGATAAACTAGCAAAATGGTCAGAAGAGTGGCAACTGGGATTTAATGCAAAGAAGTGCAAGATCATGCAATTAGGGAAGAGAAACCCTGAAGCCACCTATAGGCTGGGAGGGGAGTTGCTGGCAGTCACAAAGGAAGAAAGAGACTTGGGCATCATCATCATCATCGATGATCTGAAATCATCCAAGCAGACCTGTAAAGCAGTAGGTAAGGCTAGGAGGATGATAGGGTGTATTAGTAGGGGTATCACAAGTCGTAAGAGGGAGATAATAATCCCTCTTTACAAGACACTGGTCAGGCTCCATCTGCAGTACTGCATGCAGTACTGGAGGCCACACCTTCACAAGGACATTAATCAAATTGAGGCAGCCCAGAGAAGGGCAACCAAAATGGTGTGTTGGACCACATCAGAAGACATATGAGAACAGATTAATGGAGCTCAATATGTATACCCTTTAGCAAAGGAGGGAGAGAGGTGATATGATCGAAACATTCAAACACCTTAAGGGCAATAACAAGGTGAAAGAGTCTAACATGTTTAAATATAAGAAAAATAGCAGGACAAGAGGACACAGCATGAGATTAGAGGGAGGCCAATTAAGGGGGGAGTGTGAGGAAATTATTTTTTTACAGAAAGAGTGGTGGATGCATGGAATGGCCTACCTCAGGAAGTGGTGGCTATGAATACAGTGCAGGGCTTCAAACAGACATGGGATAGGCATATGGGAGCAATACAGATGACTGTGAATAGATAGGCCACTGACAGAGTAAAGGCAGATGGCACATTTATAAGGTAGAAAAAGAAAGGGGCAGACTGGATGGACCTTGCGGTCCTTATCTGCCATCAACCTCAATGTTCTATGTTTCTTAAACTCTACTAGGGCCAGGAAAGTGTGGGTGAGCAGATTAGCATGCCAACCCACCACCACAGGGTTTTGTAAACGTTCCACCTTGGAAAGTACTCCCTGTACAGTGTCTGTATTGATACCCAGGGGGATGTCCAGGATAAGCATTGTATTTTGGAGGTCAATCTCCTCCCCAGTACACCACTCCACCAACCGGTGCACTGCCACTTCTGTCGGGGTACTCATTTATTTTATTTTTTTTTAACAGTGGTTCATAAATATGGCCACTAGAGGACACACAATCCCAGCGGTGAGCCTCCAAGATGTAACCCCTAGGTGGCGCTATCCCAAGGGCTACTACCCCTGCCTGCTTAACTACTAACAGGTTGAGGGGCGTAGGTCCAATGGTGGGTGCCTCCACCCAGAGTTCAGGATCTGCAGTAGTTAAACTAACTTGGTCACAGCCCTCTGGGACACTGTAACCCCCCTTTCTTCCCACTAGTGGCCCACACAATGCATTAGGAATATCTTCACAATGTACACTTACCCAGAGGACTGGCTCTGTCAACTTGACTCTGGGGACCCCCTGTGAAAAACGATGATACAGTGCAAAAACCACAGTAGAATACTTTAACATAAACATATACCTCAGCCAGTGTAACTTTTCTGAAACCAACAGATTTGATTTATTTAAGGAGCTGTAACAAGGAAGGGGGAATCAGGTTAATTAGGTTAAACACATTAATAACCACAGTACTGTGCACATATTCAGAGTCCCAAGTTGTCACTTTCACTGGGTACCCAGGATGGGGGGGGGGGGCTAGCCAGGATCGGTGCAGCTGGTAGGGGCCCTGTGATGGAAAAAACACTTGCACAATACCCAATTGTAATCCGGAGCCAGGTGGCTCAGTCCGTAAAGAAATGAAAAAAATAACAATTAGATGACACACTTGCAATTCGGTTCACAGATGGCAGGGAGCTACCCTGCTTTGTACACACAAGGTCAATGCTGGGAACTGGATGGAAGGCAGATTGTCCTGGATTGCTAGGAGGAGCAGACCATCTGGACAAGGTTCTTGTGACTGGACCCCATTGCAGTTTAGAGCAAGTAGATGTAGTTTGGATTAAGCTGGGGTTTATTTCCAGCTTCATGCACTCAATTCACTGTACTGGGGATCTGAAACACGATTCCCCACAAGCATTGCACACATCCCTATGTAAAAGGAAAGTACTATACCAGGCAGGCTGCTTCTCAATCCCGACTGCAATTACTGCATGATACCCGGGAGAACAGACAGCAAATTCAGTTCTTGACAGACCGAGCGTGAGTCAGCAATTTCCCCAGTCTTCTACAGGGTGAGCCAGGTTTCTGCTCTTCAGATCTCCTTTATTCTCCTACAGGTCAGATTCAGTCTGAACAGGTGCTTGCGCAGGCTGCAGACCGAAAACTCAGGGCCTTACACGCGCTTCCTGCACTAAAACTTTACACCGAAGAAGCACAGGGCTCCTTGTCTCTTCGCTGCCAAAACTGATCTGATCTTTCCAGTAGACAGAGCAGGGCATTTCCTTTGAGTTCCTCCCACTTCAGTTGGCTGGTTTGGCTGTCACTCACTGTAAACTCCCCCTGTTGGTGGAAAAAAGGCACCAAAGTCAAAACTACATTTTCCAGAGTCACTGCCCTTACAATCCCCTTACTGCAGGCTACAGAGAAGAGTCCAAGTTCTGATTTGCCCAGAGCAGGCTTCATTTTAAATGATCCCCACCATGATTGGTCCAATTCAGCAGTTCAGAACCAACATGAGGGAGCTACTCTGCACTGTCCTTGATACAAGAAAGCAGGTTAAATCAAACTGAATTTTCATTATTACTCAAACAGGTTACAAGCAAACAATTACATATTTCAAGAGTGCTCCTTCTGCTCACTTAGCGATGGCAGAAACAGAGAGATTTGGCAGTAGCTCGAGTGGGACTCAAACAGGAAAACACACTGCCCCCCCCATATAAACTAATTATGTCTGCAAGCAGACAGGTCTTAAAGAGACAGTACCAGAGGCTCTAAAAGCACTCACAGATAAACGGCTTAAACGCCAAACACCATTCAGGCTTGGAGCATTCAAGCAAGCTCCTGGAAGACTTTTTGGGAACCCCCATTTGCAGTGGGAATACATCTATAACTCTGACCCTCTGTCTCGCACTGTCACAAAATGACACATCTCTTGTCTTCCACCAGTTTTGACTGGCATCAGCCAGGTTCTTTGGGGTTTTGTTATACCATTTCTACTTGTCACTACAAAGTTAGGATAATTAGCAATAATGGTATCATTAATTTCAATGGACTTGTTTGAAGATTGCATGACAGTTCAAAGAGATAGTTCCTGATGTGAAACATTAGGCTGATAGGGAGCTAACACACATAGATGTTGAAACCAGCATTAACAGTCATCCATTTGTGCATTGAAAACCTACCTCTGTTGACTTCCCCCTGGCAGTGCGAGCTACAAAATGGAAATGAATGTGTTAACTCTTCCACCTTTCATGACATGTCAGGGAGAATAGGATGTGCTGCATATAATATAGGACATGTGGTTCCATTAAAGTGGGTCCTCCAGCTTAGTTTTTGGCACCTAATGGACCTGCAAAATATAGGTTTTATGGGGGGAGACATCCTCCATCTATATTGCATGAATTTGGATTTTCATTTAATGCCAAAAATTTAGCAACATGTACCATTTAATTTACCACTGGCTCCTATATAGTATAGCATAGCTTCTTTCAGTTTAGTAGCAGCCTGAAGCAGAAGTGCCTGTTTTCAGGAGTGACCCAGGAGCATTGCGGAGGTTAAGTGACTTGATCAGAGTCACACAGTATGCATGTGAAGGTTGTTGGAATCAAACCCAGGTCTGCTGAATGTACCAAGCTGATTCATAGCTTATTACTCTAACCACTAGGTCAGGGGTTCTCAAATGGTGAGGCCAGCCTCCTTGGAGAGGCTCCAACCTGTTCCAGGGGAGGCTCAAGCAAGTCTGAAAGAGTACTGTATTTATACTTTGAGTTTTAGTGATTTTGTGTGAAGGGATGAAGCAAACTGAACAAGAATAAATAGTAGGTGAATTTATGTATTTGTTTACAAATTAGTGACCAGGGAAGGCACACTGAAAAGAGGCTCATTACAGGTGTATCCGGTAAAAGGTAGGGAGTGAATACAATTAAAAAGGTAACTGCAAAACAATCAAACAATACAAAATGAACAATAGAGTAAACTAAGAGCAAGAGAAGGGGGAGCAAAATGATCCCTGAGAAGTTGCTTAAGAGCAGTGTAAGAGGAGGAGAGAGAGAAGTGGACAAAAAAGTTATTCCAGATAGCGAGGAAACAGAGAAAGCAATCTGACCCATTAGGGTTCTGCAACAAGGCTTTAACAATGATTCAGAAGTCAAGGCTGGCCTCTGGAGGGGGATTATAATAAGCTGAATAAAATGACAGCCAGCTATTCAGAAGTTTCACTTTATTCCTGATACACTATGAAAAGTATTCTATTTTTCCATGGGGATGCCCAAGATTATTTCAGTTTTTGGGGAGGCTCAAGATCTTTTCCATGGCCTGGGGGAGGCTTACTATAATGAAGTCTGAGAACTAATGCACTAGGTTATTCAGGCAGCCACACTTGTGAGGACACTAGCCACCTTGGAACCCTCCCATGGGTCAGACCTGGAAACAAGCCTTGGCTCAATGTGCCTCTCCTGATCACCAAACTTTTAAATAAATAAATAAATAAATAAATAACGGGAATGGTATTATGTTCTGAGCAATCTGAAAAACAATGGGCCTACCCCCATCTTTTACATGGTGCTTAGGAGGAACCCTCTCTCCACTGAGTCAAATGCTTTCTTAAAATCCACAGTGAGCACCACTACCAGTGAAGGGGACCCTTGGGCCATGTGGAACAGACTGACAAGAGTATGTAGGTGATCTGTGCTCTGGTGGCCTTTTACAAACCCAGCTTGTGACAGGTGAATCATCCCTTGTAGTACTGTACTGGATCAAGTCTTGTGTCAAGTACTTTGGCCAGGATGTTGTCATCTATATTAATGAGGGAGATGGACCTGTAGCTCTGTGGTACAGTTGTATCCTTTCCTTTTCTTGGAAGTACTGTTACGATGGCCTCCATTAGGGTTTTGGGTATAGACCCTTAGACTAAGACCTCCAGGTTTCTGACAAGAGCAAAAGCAAGCTGCACTCTTCAAAACTATAGATAAAACCACCACTGGCTGGGCAAGTTACAAATTATTAATAATGCTTTCAAGTCATGCAGTTCAGCAACAGCAATACAGTCAATTGAAAGTGCAAATCCAAGTAACAACCTAGCAGAATGGACATTAGCCCACTGCCCCAGCACTTCGCTCAAGGAGCTTCATCAGGGGGTGAAATACATAGGAGACGTCACTTTTGTTTAGCCATTTGAAGCAGTGACATCATCCATTTATGTAAAGTGATTAAACAAATGCAAGCTGTTAACAAATGTTGTCAGTGCAAAAAACAAAAGATAACTATCTCATATATAGAAGAAAGGCACATTTACAATAATTTTGCCTTTTTTTTTATCTGCTTATGCTCCCCCTGTGGACCGGTCCTCATTCACCAGTCCCCCCAAGTCCTGTCACCCTAGCACCTATTGGATCTTACCTCATGCAGGTCAGAGGTGTCCAGCTGCTCGGGTGCAGAGCCTGCGATGGACTGGTGTCACCCTACTAGTCGGCAATGTTCTCCTGTTTTCCTTCCCCTCAGTGTGGTGGTAAGGCATGCAATGAGGCCAATGGTGGTGCCACGCACACTCCTGTGCATGGCATGCAGGGTGTCTGCCCCTCCTTCTCCCCTCTTGTTGGCAGCATCAGTGTGCCAACCCCCAGTTTCTCTTAGGGGCCAGGCTCAAACCAACCATTGGTCTTATCCCTCCCTGGGAGAGGACTACAGTCCTCTGGATGCTTGATACTCTCCCTCCCCAGCTGGCCCACAGCAACCTGCACCCACTGTGAACACAGGTCACTGGTGCAGCAGAAGTAAGGCGTCAGTGCCTCAGCCCTCTATGCTACTGGGCCAGCAATAATTTTGTTTTTAACAAAAAT
This sequence comes from Neoceratodus forsteri, assembly GCA_016271365.2. NCBI lineage: Eukaryota > Metazoa > Chordata > Ceratodontiformes > Ceratodontidae > Neoceratodus > Neoceratodus forsteri. Next base: position 998,793,259 of record CM057451.1, read on the forward strand.
ACTTTGCATACAGCTCCAATCATATAGAGAATCTGGTATAATCATTTAATACATAAGTGGTGCAGCAAGTAGTGCACTCGACTCTGAGGCTGGGAGATCAGAAGGCTGTGGGTTCTATCCCCACACCAGGCACTTGGGTTAAATCCCAATACTGACAATGTAGTGCAGCATGAGGGGGATACTGCTCTCGTGTGATGCTGTCTTTAGGATGAGACATTAAACTGAGGTCTCATCTGCCTGTTCTCACGGTAGTTTAGGTTGACGTTAAAGATCCCATGGCACTTCTCAAAGAGAGTAGGGGAAATTCCCCAGTGTCCTGGCCAAATTTCCCCCATTTAATAAAAATACCACCAACAGCTTAATCTGGTTCAAGGTCAGTTGTCATTCATCTGTATCCCCCCCTCCCCCAGGTCATGCCTGAAAATAGGCAGAATTTGTCTAGTGCACCTACCTGGTCAACAAAAAACTAACTAAATAAATTAACTATGTCATCTTGAACAGTTTGAGTCAGCCATTAGATGGCAGTCTTATTGTATGTATGAAAGATTGCTGTTGGTCCAGACATAAACAAGGGGTACTGAAGAGAGAAAAATAGGTTGATAGAAAGAATGAAAGTTTAGAATTCCTTGTAGGTCTCAAGCAATCACCCATGTCTCCTCCATCTACAATACTTGCTTAAGGGAATACATTCCCATGGAATCCACTGACTGGTAAACTCCAGACCTGGTTGGTTGTCTTGTTCTACGGCAGCCCTTCAGACAAATATTGAGACTGCCATCTAATGGTTGATTCAGACTATTCAAGATTACTTATTTTATATAGCACATGATTCACACCAGGATCGCTATGTGATTTGCGCGGCATTTAAATTATTTTTGCTAAAAGCAAAATTGTTGCAAATTTGCCTTTTCCTGTATACAGTATAGGAGATAGTTGTTTTTGTTTGCACTGACATTATTTTGGTTTTAATCACTTTACATCACTGATGATTCCACTGCTTCAAAAGGCTAAAAGAAAGTGACTTATCCCATGTATTCCACCTCTTTTATAAAGCTCCCTGAGTTAAGGGCTAGGGCAATGGGTTATGGACCATTCTGCTAGGCTTTTACAAGTATTTGCAATTTTGATTCACTGTATTGCCTTTGCTGGACTGCATTACTTGGAAGCATTCATAATAAATTAGAACTTGACCAGCCAATGGTGACCTTGTCTATACTTTTGAAGATTGCAGGATGGTTTTGCTCTTGTTTGTTTGTGGGTCTGGCCACCCTCACAGCCTGCTACCTGCACTCTTCTTGCACTACTGAGTTGAAGCTGTTATCCTGGGAATTGTTGTGAACTGAAGCCAAGTTTAGAGCTGATGACTGTGAGCAGTAAAGCTTAGTATTTTTGGGTGGTTACAAGTTTGCCTATTTTGGATTTGACCTTGGTGCTGTGAAACTGTTGGATAACTTAAGGTATGGGCAGAACTGTTACAGTGTACTCACCAACTGTATCTTGCTTATCAGCAAATGAAAGATGGAGTGGAGGCAGCATCATCTAGGAACAAACAGCACAGTTGGGAGAAAAGAGAAACTGCAGAGGAAGAGGGTGAAAGCTAGAAAAAATTTCAGCAGCACAGAAGAGTCAACCAATACAACAGGTGACATTAAATTTAATTTATTAAATTAGAAAGAGCTCTGTGCAGGAACTGAACCTGACTTATAATGTGACTAGTTTAGAAAATTATTTAGAGAAGAAGCAGTTAACTCGAGGTTTGCGGGTCATTGAGGCTCGCTCCAGTGGTACTGAAACCATCATGCATCATGAACAATGGGAGCTGGCAGCTTCAGAATTTTCTAAGAAATTCAAAGACCTGATAATTAAGAAGATCTTAGCAAATGTTTATTTATTTATTTACGAGGTTTAACCAGGAAGGCATACTTAGCAGTGCTGCTCGATTCCAGATGCGACCTGGGGGTCAAGATCCAAGACAATAGTACAAACACAGTTACATAGTTAATACAAGCAGTGATTGGCCAACTGCCGTACAGATAATCGGCAGATACATACAGACCGTAGGAAGACTGAGTACATGATACAATATAGATGGATACATCAGCTCAGAACACAATTTCAATTATAATGTGGCATTAGCTATAGCAAGAGCATTTGGAGGCAAAGTGGGTGCTGAGTAGGCGGTTGCGATGATTGGGGTTGGGTGAGTGTCTTATATCAGCTGGAAGGGTGTTCCATAAGTGTGGGATATGGTACTTGAAAGCATCCTGCCCTTTGGCTGAGTGCATAAAGGGGATGAGGAGGAGCGTGGGTTCAGTGTGTCTGAGGGAGTAAGCGGGGGGGGGCTGTTGGGAGATGGTAGAGGCCAGGTAGGAGGGTAGGGAGTGGAGACAGTTACATGACCTGGCGAACTTCGCACTGTTACTTCCCACGGTCTTGGAGGGACGGCAGGGCTAGGGAGCTATATAAGGTGCAGTGGTGGGTTGTGTGTGGGCAGTCGAGGATAAAGCGACAAAAAGAGTGGAACAGGGTGTCAAGGCTGGCCAAGGCGGAGGAGGGAGCGGTAGTATAGACTATGTCACCATAGTCGAGTACTGGGAGTATCATTTTTTGGACAATAGCGTTTCTAGCAGGAGACGGGAGGCAGCTTTTGTTCCTGTATAGGGCGCCGAGTTTAGGGAGAAGTTTCTTGTGTATGGGGTCAATATGGGTGGTGAAATCAAGGTGTGGGTTGAGCCAGATGCCTAAGTATCTAAAGCTGGTGTATTGTTCCAGTAGGGACCCATCCAATGTACTGAAAGGGGGGCAGGGGGCTTGACAGGAGAGTTTTTGCTATGAGCCAAAGGTTAGTGACACAGTTTTTTTAAGGTTTAAGAATAGTTGGTTTGATCGGAGCCAGACCTGGATGGTGTTAAAATCCTCCTGTAGGAGAGTTGCCATTGTGCTTGTGGAGGGGCCTGAGGCATACAGTACTGTGTCGTCCACATACATTTGTATGGATGAGTGGCGACAAGCAGATGGAAGGTTGTTTATGAATATGGAGAAGAGCAGTGGGCCCAAGACTGATCCTTGGGGGACGCCAGCGGTAACTGGCAGGGGGTTAGAGATGTGTGATGTGACTTTTACAGCCTGGTGTCTGCCCACCAGGTAGTCATGGAACCAAGTGGTGGCTGGTTTGGAGAGCCCGGCTTCAGTTGGTTTGGAGAGGAGCAGAGTGTGGGAGACAGTGTTGAAGGCCTTGGCTAAGTCTATGAAGATGGCAGAGGTGCTGTGGCCTTTGTCCATACTGGTGAGTATATCATCAGTGAACCATAGCAGGGAGGTGATGGTTGATTGGGATTTGCGAAAGCCGGATTGGAAGGGAGTGAAGAAGGATGAGTGAAGAAGAATGAGGCATCCAGGTGGAGAGAGAGTTGGGTGAGGACAAGATGTTCCTGTATTTTTGCTAGAATCGGGAGTAGTAAGATGGGGCGGTAGTTGCCTGTGGAGGAGGGGTCACGCCCTTTAGGTAGGGGTATGATGGTAGCCCGTTTCCATTCAGAGGGTAATTTGCCCAACATGAAGGAGAGGTTGAAAAGCTTGGCTAGAGGGGCAGCAATGGCTGGAGAGGACAAGTATAGCATCTTGGCATCTAGGGACGTAGGGCATTTGCCTTTGTTGGGGTCTAGGGATTGTAGGGATTTGAGGACTCGGCTTGGGAGACAGGGCGGAAAGAGAATTGAAGGGGCAGGTGGGAGAGCAGTAGGTTGGTGGGGGGGTTGGGGTGGGTAGAAGCAAGTCAGCATCTGGAGAAGTAGGTGTTGAAATATGATGCATTATCACAGGAAATAGAGGAAGCAAAAAGCAAAGTATTGAAATTCGATGGTCACCATGAATTGTAGGACCCATATATTAAATTGCAACAGAATGTGGTGGACAGGACTAAAGAAGATCTGATGATGAGGAAAGAAAATATATCAGGGATCAGGAAGCTTATGATAAGAATCAAGTATTTGGTTTGGGGAGGGTAGAAGGTCCCAGACCCATGGAAGATCACACATATGCTTCAGACATAATAAGAAGAAGAACAAAAATGTAACAAGGAAGGAATCTAGCACCTGACATCAGTAAAGCCCCTGACATTTTTTTAGAGACACACTCACAAAAAGACAAAGGAAGAAAGTCCTTAAAAGAAAAAGAAAAACAAGGCAAAGCAAGAGGTGAGGCAGGAGTTACAGGAACGCAGATCCCTGTGAGGTAATAAACCAAGGAATTACAAATACAGTACTCAACATATCCAAACACACTCGTATTGACAGTCAGACTTCAATTCTTAAGAAAGGACTTTCATTTGCATCCACTCCCAATTTAAATCTATTCCGAATTCAAGTGGACTTATAGAAATATGTTAGAAAAGTAAAACTGAATGACCACATCTGCCTTAATCAAAATAAAAACTTGGGACCTGAACTGATATTACATATGGGATATACTGAGGCTAAAGCAATCCTGGAGGAGGGGAGTAAATTAGCTGATCAGGTCCAGCAAGAACATGGTACACAGCGAGAGAGTATGAACCTAAACACTACACATCACACAGGGAATTTGGGTGAAGATCATTCTTCAACAAATGATGACAGCAATCTGGATGCACTAATAACTGGATTCTGCAGTACTGGGAACTAACATTTATATCACATTGACTGAATTTGGACTCTCATTAAGTGGCAAACAAAAATGTGCCTTTGTCCAGTAACTGTTAATTGAGTTTGCCTATTAAAAGGTAGACCAGGTTGTCCTGGTGGCCCCTCCCAATGGCCCCTTACAAAGAAGGTAAAGAAAGACAGGGGGGTATAGCTTGGGGATAGGATAGGGAGGGGTCAGCAAGGTTGGTGAGTCTTGGCATGATGTCACAAGAAGGAAGGGGCTTGAACCAGAGGGAAGCCCAAAGGCAATAGGACAAGGGAAAAAGGGGAGGGAACAGAATCAGCCCCTTTTAAGAGAATTCTGCCTCTTCCTGCTGCTACTGATGATAAGTTTGTAGGCAGTACATTAGATTGGAGGATTAATTTGGTGAAATCATGGTGTTAGAGTCAGCATTTGGAGTTATAAAACAGGTGAGCGATAAGTAACTGTAATTCTTTCATCCAGGGCTAAGATCATCTGCATTTCTGCCTTGAACAGTGAGAGCCAGCAGGAGTTGAAAGAGGTAAGGCAAGGCAGGACTAATGAGAGCAATCTTGGAAAAAATTTACTACGAGAGTAAAAGGGTGAGCTAAGGAAACAGGAAATACCATGAGGTATGTGGGAGACACACTGCTCCGGGCAAGCATTGAAAAAAGGGAACTGAGGGTGCATGGGGGAGTGCCTTGGGCACAAAAGGAGGCTGAGTAAGACAAAAGGAGGGAGAGAAGAGGGATGCTGAGGGGAGGGCTGCGTACGCAACCCAAAAAATCTAAATGCCTGAGTTAATAGAGATTTGCAATGGGCCAGAATAGCATGGAAGGCCTAGGCCCTCACCACGCAGGGATGGCATCTCACATCATCACCTCATGGAGAACACAGGGCCACAACCAGCCAGTGGGGACACAAGAAGCAGAAGGGCTGGTGAGAATAATTTAATGAAGAAAGAATAATGGTGGCTGGGGGGGGGCAGAACAAAGAAGACCATGGGGGTACAGTCATTTAAGCAAGCAGAAAGGTCAGACAGAGCAGCAAAGGGAGAGGAGGGGGCAATGTGGGTGCCCAAGAAATGGACAAAAAAACAAGGACAGTATAGACATGTGGCAGGTAGGCCAGGATGAATTTGAAGGCCTAGACTCTCACCACGTGGGGATGGCGTCTGATGTCATCACCATGTGTGGAACAGAGGGCCACAACCAAGCCAGTGAGGACACAGCAAGATGGAGCAGGTGGTGGGAATAATAATTTAAGTAATGAATTGCACTATTGCGATTGGCTGTTTTGACGCAGAGTGAGTGGTCGCTTTAGTACTGAAGTTTGGAATACAGGGGATGCAACCAAGCCAGCGAGGACACAGCAAGGCAAATTAATCAGTGAGAATAATCTAAGTAATGAATGGCATTATCACCGTTGACTGGTTGATCCGTAGCAAGCAGTCACTCTAGTTACTGGAGATTTTTGGGGGGCTATGTGGGAAGTGCTCTCTCCTGGGAAGGCTGCACTCCGTGCACTGGTGCATCGATAGAGGTAGCATCTACCACTCATGGTCAGATATTCAATTTTAGGGGGGAGCCGAGGAAAAGGTGAAATGAAGGCAGAACAGGAAGGTCAGACAGAGCTGATCAAGAGGTGTGGGGAGGCCCATAGGAGGCCATAGGCAGGTAAGGGTGTGGATTGTGACCCACAGTGGGGGGTTTTACAGATCAGGGTCACCCTTCTATTAGGGCATTGAATATAGACCACAATGGGTGCATTGGGAGATTGGAAGGGAGTTATCGGACTGTGGAGGTAAGGGAAAGATCTAAGGCAGGCCTAGTTGGGACCTACGGCAACAGCAGGCAGTGCAAAGGGGTGGTAACCCAGAGCAGGGTGGGGAGTGGGGGGGTTAACGGGAGGGTCACTGATTTTATGGTGGGGAACTGGTCATGGGGGTAAACAATAAATGAGAGTTCAGTGAACACCATTCCCATAGAAGCTCATTGAAGTTAGCGAGGGCACAACCGAGGGACACTCAGGGTAATAAAAAAATACAAAAATTTAGTGAAAAAAAGGACGCAAAATCCAAAACTAACCACTGGAGACAGGATAAATAAATAAGTAAGGGGATGGATACATGTGGGTGACAACACCAGAGTAAGGAGCATTCAGAGGATCCCAGTTGTTAAAGTATCTCCTTTTTCTCTTCTCAGTTTGTGTCCTGAATTTCTGTAGGTTGTAGCTGATTTGGCATTGAGGAGGACCATGCCCACCAAAGAGGAGACTTACAAAGCCATATTGGAGTTAGCAGACAGAGCGAGCCAGGTGTGGGAATTGGTGGAAGGCATGGGGCCAGGTTGACCAGGGGAGGACAGGAAGGCAGGGAGAGGCAGAAAACAAAAAGGAAAGAGCCCCCCAATTAGGCCAGCCAGCCCAGAGAGGCCATTGCCAGCCCCAGCAGTACCAGCCCCACCAGCTAGTCCTGGGCAACCTCAACCAAGTACACCCATTCTTCCTCTACTTCAGCCTCGGCCTATGCTTCCATTGGTACCAGAACCAGCCCCACTGTTTGTGCCACAGACCAACCCACTGTTTGTTCCAGCTCCATTGGAGCCTCAGATGCCAGCGCAGCCACCAGGGGGACAAGTGGCCCCAGTCACAGTGGAACTGCCATGACCAGGACTGGCCCCAATGCCAGCAGCAGCTACACAAACAGATAATGCTGGAACAAATTTGGGGGACAGTATAAAGGAGTATGTGGAAAAAATGATTAGTTCCTTAGGGTCGGGGGGACTGGGGCAGCTGGAAAATGCCTTAGCCAATAATAGTGCAGGTCGGGGGGGGAGCCATGGAAAAGCCTGCCGAAGAGGTGGGATTAGGAAAGGGGTCAAGGGACATTGGGTCCCCAGGGATGAGGATTGGGGAGGATATACCATTAGTCACAAAGGGAAAGATATGGAAAGGGGAATATGTTGATATTTTTGCACTAGTAAGCCAAGAAGCAGTGACAAAATATGAGGAGAAGGAAAGCATAGGGAAGAGTGAGATGGCAGCAGCGGTGGTACTACTAGGGAGGAAAGAGGAAGATAAATTTACTAAGGGAAAGATCTGGGATGGTTGGTTTGTATGCTTTGCCACATACTCAGCAATAGTTATGGAAAAGAAACCAGGGTTAGGGATACCCCTCATCATGTATTCACTGATCATTCAGAGAGCAAAGGCCAAGGGGGATTTGGATGGTTGTATTATGATGAATTTTTTAGGCAAAGGATGGCAACTTATGGGAATGTCTGATGGGATACAAAACAGTTGGACCTGTGGGCAGACTATGTCATGGACCAAGCCCCCCCCGGATGGGGACGGAATCAGGAGGACCTCCTTCCTGCACAAATGTTGCTGGGGGTTTAACAGGGCATTTTGTTCATGGCCACAATGCAGATTCCGACACACCTGTTCAAGTTGTGGTTGGAGTCACCCTGCATCCAAGTGTTGGGTGAATTGTAATCAAGGGGGCCAGAGCACTGGGGACAGGGTGTGCCCAACCAGTCCCTTAGGGGTAGGCCACAAGGATATAGGGGGCAGACATGGACCAAGGGACCCAGAGGGTGGGGGTTCAGGGAGAGTGGGGGACAGAACTATTGATGGGGGCAGCATTGAGAAAGGGCATACAAAAGGTATGAGTGGGGAGAGGGCCATATCTGGGAGGGTTGGGGTAGGAGACAGGGGGGAGAGCTAGACATACACTTCCCTTAGGCAATTTCCCATTGTCACGGATGCTCATCAAGGGAGAGGAACTTGAAAGGCAGTTAAGAGGCTATCCCAACAGGACAGTAGCAGCACAACTCATAGACGAGCTGAAGGGAGGTTTTAATTTGCAATTCAAGGGGTCCCCGAGTAGGAACAGAGACAAAAAACTTAGATTCAGTAAAGGGAAAGGAGGACATCTTGAGGTTGAAGATTCACAAAGAAAGGGATTCAGGGAGGGTAGAAGGACCATTTGGGAACCTACGCCTGAAGGGTTTGCGGGTATTCCCCCCTTGGTCTAGTGCCCAAGAAACAACTTGGTGACTATAGCGTTATTCATCATCTGTTATATCCGGAAGGGGAGTCAGTCAATGACTAAATAGATGAAAAGGACAGCAAGGTGTCCTATGCCACATTAGAGGAGGCAGTGCAAATTATCAGGGCCCATGCCAGAGGCTTAGCTGGCCAAGACGGATATAGAATCAGCATTTAGATTGCTACTGTGTGGCCAGACGATTGGGACATACTAGCCTTCAAACTAGATAGGCAGTATTATTTTGACAAAGCCATGCCTATGGGGTGTTCCATAGCCTGTGTCACATTTGAGCTTTTTAGCACATGCCTACAAAGGATCTTTCAAGAAAGGATAGGGTGCAGGGCAGTCATACATTATTTCAATGATTTCCTGCTCATTGGGAATGGAAAATGGGAGGCAGACCGCATGCTTTCCTGTTTTCAGGAGATTTGTAAGGAGCTAGGGGTTCCATTCATGCCGGACAAAACAGAAGGCCCAAGCAGAACCACAGAATTTTTGGGGATTGAGATCGACACACTGGCACAGCTGTTCCACTTGCTGGATAACAAGGTAGGGCAATTAAGGGGATTATTGGGGGGTACACTTAGGAAGAATGAGGGTTCATCTTTGCCAAGTACAACAGCTATTAGGTCACCTCAATTTCGCTTGCAGAGCAATAGGTCTGGGGCATACTTTTACCAGGTGCTTGGCCAGGGCAACCAGAGGAGCAGCCAGACCACACCATTGGATTGACATCACTGTGGGAGTTAAAGATGATTTACAGGTGTGCGGCACATTCCTATGGATTTTAATAGAAAGGACTTTTAGCAGGAGGACTGGGTGTACAATACAGACTTAGAGTTGTCCACAGACACAGCAGGAGGGCTGGGTACAGGAGGGTATTTTTGGGGAAAATGGTTTTCGGAACCTTGGCCAGAGGAATGGTTTAGCAAGGGTTTGACTAAGGACATTACACTACTAGAAATCACATCAATATGGGTTAGCACTTTCATATGGAAGTGAGGAGCTTCGAAATCAGAAGGTGACCTTTTGGTGCGACAATAGGGCTGTACTGGACAGCCTCAATAATGAGGGGAGGGGTGCAGCATCAGAGTCAGTGCTGAGGGTCCCATGTCAGCTAGTATTGCAGGGATTGCAGTTAAACATGTCTTTTACGGGAAGGCACATTGAAAAGGTACAGGATACCTTAGCTAACAACCTTTCCCGTCTGCAGCTGGACAAGTTTCAGATCATTGCCCCAAAGGCAGAAGGACATAAAACACGTTTTCTAGTGGACATATGGGACATTGGTTGGAAGGAGTGGAATTGTTGTTTTGCAACTCCTATGCACTCAGGACCTTGAGGGCATATGAAGGGGCTTGGAGGACATTCCAAGCATTCTGGGAATTGCACCTCATGGAGGTAAATGGGCCAGTCACAGATGAACATATAGGGAAATTCATAGTTTACCAATGGGAGAAGGGGTTGGCCCACACCACAATGGGGGTTCAATTAGCAGGGATCAGGATTGTATGCAACTTAAAGGACTAACAAGACCCAACTAAGAGCATGTTCATAAGACAGATGTTGCAAGGTTTGGGATGGATAAAGCAAAGGGCCAACAATGAGAGGAGGCCAATGTCAGATCAGCTGTTGGGCAGGCTGATAGGGGCATTACCCCAGATATGCAAAACAGTGGATGAAGCTGTGCTCTTTCATACCATGTATTTGGTAATGTTCTTTGGAGCCCTGAGAGTGAGTGAAGCCATAGGCCATGGGAGCAGAGATGACGGAAATGGATTGGAATGGGAGGATGTGACTTGGAGGACAAGACAGATTGAACTGTTGATTAAGCAGTCCAAAATGGATCAGAAAGGGAATGGGAGTGGGGGGGGGAGGGAACGTTGAGACAACACAGCAATCCAGTACTTTGTCTGGTGCAAGCATTATGGGCTTATGCTACAATGAGGCACCAAAAACAAGGGCAACTATTTATGCATGGGAATGAAAAAGGAGTCACAGCCTATCAAATAATAGCTGTATTTTAAAAAGGCATAGTATTTGTGGGCAAAGATCCCACAAGGCATTCCTCCAACTCCTTTAGAATTGGAGTGGCATCACAAGCAGCCACAGAAGGGGGATCCAGAGGGCAGTTACAAGAGTTGGAATAATGGAAGTCTGAATGTTATAAGTGTTATATCTGACTGTTTAAGCAATAATTGATTAATCATTTTCTTTTGCTTTACAAGGCAACAAGTGCATGAGTACATAAGCAGAGAAATAAGAGAGGGGGAGGAGAGGGAGGACTTGGGGGGTTAGAATTGCAGAGATAGAGGCATTTCGGCTCATTTATCATTTTGTTTCCTTAATAGGACACAGCCAGCAGACTGAAATTTAGATATGTGGATGCTCCTATATTTACTGGGCAGAGAGGACAGCCAGGAAGAAAGCAGGTGGAAAACAGCTATACCAGGATATCAGACAGTGTAGACTAACTTGGAAAGGCATTCGGGGAATGAAATGGGCACAGCTACTACCAATGCTACATGAGATGAGGGAACGTTGGCCTACACCGGATATGATCATGGTACACCTGGGGGAAATGACATTGGGTCCAGGCCATGGCTGGATATTTTCTTGAAAATAAAACATGACCTAAACAAAATTAAGCAATGGTGGCTATCAGTAACACTGGTGTGGTCCGATATGATAACACAAAGGGTTTGGTGAAATGAGCACAACCATGTTGCTATTGAGAGGGCCAGGAAGAAAATGAACAAGAGGATAGGCACTTTGTTTCAAGTCATGGGGGAGGCTGGGTCATATTGAGGGGAGTAGAAGACAGGGTAGATGATTTTTACCGGGCAGACGGAGTTCACCTCTCAGACTTACGGATAGTTATGTTCAGCACAAAGAACATGGGATGCATTGAGGTGTGGCGGAGGAAAGAACAGAGATAGAAAAGGGGGGAAATGCCTGTCATCCAATGCAGGCTGGAGACAGGCTATTGGAAAATATAGTTTAAAGGGGGTAAAAAGGGGGGATGGCCAAAGGGAAGGGATTGGAATAAATTAGACAGACATGACATGACAGCAACATCAGATTGAGAAAAGTGGTAATAGTCTACACCATGTACCTCTGAGAAGAACAGAAAAAGTCACCCAGGTTTACACCTGAAAAACGAGAGGAAGGAAGGAGAAGAAAGGATGACCAATAATTAATATTGAAGTTATAATGAAGGAAATGAATAAGGAAGCATAACGTGTAAATAATGACAATGTGAATGGTTGATTACATGGAAATGTGGTTTGAAATGTACAAGAAATTGTTGTAAATAAATTAATTGCTGATCTGAGCACCACCAAGAAATGGGTATTTGGTCTTTATTGGGATGGGAAATCTGGGACAACTAAGTTTGCCTATTAGAAAGCAGACCAGGTTATCCTGGTAGCCCCTCCCAATTGCCCTTTACAAGGAAGGCAAGGAAAGAAAGGGGGGCGGGTAGGGCTTGGGGATAGGATGTGGAGGGGCCAGGTAAGGGTGGCGAGTCATAGTGTGATGCCACAAGAAGGGAGGGGCTTGAACCAGAGGGAAGCCCAAAGGTGATAGAACAATGCACAAAGAGGAGAGAACAGAATCAGCCCCTTTTAAGGGGCTGCCTAAGGGAATTCTGCCTCTTTCTGCTGCTACTGATGATATGTTTTTACCTCCTACCCACCCTACAAAAGGGAAAAAGTGGAAGAGATTATGGAGACAGGGAAGTATAAAAGGAAAAAAAAAAAAAAGAAGGAGGGCTGCCAAAGATGGAGGGCAGTTTTTTGTTCTTGGGAGACAGAGATTGAAGGAAAATTGGTACTGGATATCACATCATGGGGGACAGCCAGGGTGGACGGCTGAAGAAAGAGGAAATAAAAAAATGCATTTGTCAATGCTGAATGTTGGCTTGCTGGCATTGGCATTGGTAGTGCAGGAGTTAGAGAGATGCATAATAGGAATGGCAGTGAAGTATTGAACTGATGCCAACCCACACTCATGCTACAGAGACTGACAGGCATTGGGGTGTCCCTTTGGGTGTTGGCCACAGTGCTCCTGCCATTTCACCTCTCGTTATCCTGCAGGCACTGACAAGTGTCGCAGTGTGCATTGGGGTCTTTGGGCTTTATGCTCACCCCATTCCATAAGGAAATACACTGAGATGGGTGCAGTATAGGACAGTGGGGTGAACTTTGGAGCCAAAGCGTCCAAGGCACATCTTAATGATTGTCACTGGCTGCAGGGTGGGGTTGGGGGTGGAATGGCGTGAGCATTACATCCGACAATCCCGAGCCACAACCCTGACACCTGTCAGTCTCTATGGGGCTGGGCGTTACGGTTGGAAACCCTAACGCTCGAGGCATTTTCACTCCAATATTTCAACTTGGACTTTTTGTGACCCTACCTCATGAACAGTGGCACTATCAGTTCATTAGCCAAAAGGTGATTTTTCCACAGTGGCTGTGTCATTTGGCGCCACAGGTGCGAAAACACATTTTGCACAGGATGTGAAAAATGACAGCTGTACTTTTCATGAGGAGGTACAAAAAAATGGAAATGTTGAAAATCTGGAGTGAAAATATGTAAAATTTGTGAAGTCATGAGCGTGCATAGAAACTAGGCCACACATGCCTGTAATGCAATTATTTTGGGGATTTTTTAAAAAAATTTTCAGCATAGGCATTTTGGGACCTCTGCTCATAAACAGTGGCACTGCAATTTTGTTAATCTATCCCGAAAGTTGATTTCCCACAGTGACTGAGCCATTGTGTGCCAGATGTGCGAAAACACAGTTTGGGCAGGATGTAAAAAATGACAGCTGTACAGTTCATAAGGAGGTGTAAAAAAATGCCAGTGTTGCAAATGTGGCATGTAAATATAGCAAAGTTGCGAAGTTACAGGGGTGCGTGGGAAATATGCAATGCACGCATGGAACACTGCCATTTTATGGATGCTCGCACCAAATTTTCAACATAGGCATTTTAGCACCCTGCTCATGTACAGTGTCACTGTTTTTCTTCAGGGGTGTCCTAAGAAGTGATTTCACACAACGACCACGCTATAGTGCGCCGGAAGTGCGAAAACACATTTTGGGCAGGATATGTGAAATGATGGCTGTACTGTTCAACAAGAGGTGTGGAAAAATGGCAATGGTGAACATCCAGAGTGAAAATATCACAAATGCACGTTGGTACAAGCTTGCGTGCAATCTGCCAACACACGCTCGTAACACAGTCATTTTATGGAGTATCATCGCAAAATTTTCAACATAGGCATTTTAGGACCTCTGCTCATGAACTGTGTCACTGTCATTTTCATAATCTGGCCCAAACACTGATTTCCCACAGTGACTGTGCTAATGTGCGCCAGAAGTGCGGAAACACATTTCGGGCAGGATGTGGAAAATGACAGCTGTACTGTTCACAAGAAGGTGTACAAAAATGACAATGCTGAAAATCCAGCATTAAAATATTGCAAATGCGTGAAGTTACGAGCCTGCATAGCAACTGCGCAATGCACACTTGTAAAACAGGCATTTGTTGGATTTTTTCCACCAAATTTGGAACATACGCTTTTTGAGAGGCCACCTCATGAACACTGGCACTGTCATTTCATTAATGGGTCCCAATAGGTGATTTCGCGCAGTGACTGCGAAACCACCTTTTGAGGCTGATTAATGCCATGACAGTGATAGAATTCATGAGGAGGGGCCCCAAAAACCCCATGTTGAAAATTTGGTGCCAAAATTCCAATAAATGCCAGAGACATGCAGCAAAGTTGAAAAAAACCTATTCATTCCATTATACAGCTTACGGGCATTTCCTCAGTTCGCAGTCGGCTTTGAAGAGTGCAGACATGTTCCCGGTCCACCGAAGATCATCGCACCAGAGTCAGGAGGTAAGTATGGGGTGAGGGCGGGGTGTGGGGAGGCAGGGTGCGCGGGTGGGCGCGGGTGGGGAGGGGCCACTGAGACCACGAGGGACTGTTTTTTCTTTCAGAGACTTTTCTTTTAATGAGGACGACATGGGACGTTGCCACACTGGGGTGGGCTCCCAGCGTGGCATCCAGAAGGCTGCTTGAGGGCTGGAGCCGACGGGATTGGGCACCCTCGCCGGCAGACAATGGGGGTGAATTTATGCCGACAGGATTGGGCACCCTGTCAGCAGACAATGACAGCCGGGAGGGGGAGGCAAGAGCCGGATTGGGCACCCCCTCGGCATATACAAAATGCATGGGGGGCTGATTTATGCCGACGGGGAGTGGGCTCCCCAGTCAGCTCACAATGAAAGTGTTGGGGGAGGCAAGAACCAAGGGGGAATTGCACGCAAGCACGGTAAGTCAGCATAAAAATGTGGACCCTGAAAGAATGGGAAAATATAGGTTAAAAGGGGTAAAAAGGCAAATGGCCAGGGGAGATGGGGTTGGAATAAATTAGAGATGACATGACAGCAACATCAGATTGAGAAATGCGGTAAAGGTCTACATTGTGTATCTCCGAGAAGAACAGAAGAAGAGTCACCTAGGTTTATACTGGGAAGACAAGAAGAAGGAAGGAGAAGAAAGGATGATCTACAATTAATATTTAAGTTATAATGAAGGAAATGAATAAGGAAGGATAAAGTCTGAATAATAACAATGTGAGTGGTTGATTTAATGGAAATGTGGTTTGAAATGTACAAGAAATTGTTATAAATAAATCAATTGCTAATCTGAGCACCAGCAAGAAATGGATATTTGGTCTTTATTGGGACAGGAAATCAGGGACAATGCAGCAATTACTAGCTTTGAGGAAGTAGTACTGAAACAGGAAGATGACTTACTTAAAGGTAATATCCATCCAAGCCTACCTAATCTTACCTATGATGAACAGGAGGCTTTGGATGAATTGGCTGAAAATAGTGTCTAATAATACAACTTGCTGACAAGGGAGGGAATGTAGTGTTGCTGGATAAAAATCATTATCAACTGATTGTAATACACCTGCTTACTGATGTTTATATTTAATGGATGACTATTATTATCACCTGTGAGCAGTGGCTGACAGGCTCTGATATTCACAAGCATGAATAACAGTCCGTGAATAACAGAGTTTGCCCAAGCAACCCCCACAACCCTTCTGTGTACCTGGGACATGCCACCAAATTAATTCTTAGCTTCCTTCCTTCCTTCATTCAAGCTCTGAGCTCATGTACCATGAACCCTGGGCCAGGCATCAAATCCCTGTTTTACAAAACTTCTGCTGAAACTAGCCATCCTGCTCCAAGATATGTCTTCTGAAACAAAGAGCTCCACAGCTCCTTTATCTTGTGTCTCTCTTTGCAGCACACTGGGGACAGAAAAATAGTGAATATGCTAATTCCAAGCCACAAAAACAAACAAAAAAGACAATATGACCTCTCCATGCCGCAATAACACAAACCACATCCCATGACACAGAAAAAAAACCAGAAATCAATAGTCAAAATTAAAACCACAAAGCTTGTCTGAACCTCCGAGAGGTAAGGTGACAAGCTCTGCAGCTCCCTTCCCTCGTGCTGTCAGATTGCGCTACGTGGAACCACAACAAAAGAAATGGCTTCCTTCTCAGATACCAGCTGTTTCCTCCAAGTCAAAAACAAACTGCTACAAATACATTACAATCCTGCGAAAAAAGGGAAAAAAACTTAAAAATGGTGATGTCCCAATTCACAGTGGGAACCTATTCTGACAGGCAAAAATTCATAGAGGAACAAGAGAATAAAAATACTTTGAAAAAAACAAGAGTGACATCCAGCAATTCCCCAAAAAACCCAGTAAATATAGAAAGTTTGGTGTGCATAAAATCCAAGTTTCCAGAATTCTCCATGTATTATTCTCCATGTAATTACAGGAACCAGACGAATAACCCCTTCCCAATTTTTAAGAAGGAAATGCGCCACCTCTTAATGGAAGGTATTGCAAGTGGGTGGCAGTAGGTTTGAAATGCAAACTCAAGAACAGCACTCATCAGAACAGGGCAGCAACAATGGCGCATGCAGAATCAGCGCCCACTGATAACACACAACTCCACATGGTAATGGTCCAAACAAACACCGAGGACTGCTACCACTGATTCAAATCAAAACAGTAACTTTTTGATTTTGCGAGAAGCTTCACCACCTGCACCCCTGACGGGAGTCCCCCCCCACCCCATGTAATTCAAATAATCAAATCTGAGTCAGATTTGGATTGTGGAAAAAAAGAGAAACTCGGGGGGGGGGGGTGTTCTGTGAGACAGGACATGTCAATCTTTTTGAAACTGTTTTGCAGAAAAAGATCAGAGACCAGGACTAGAACCCTGGTCTCCAACACTATGCTGGCCAAACTGCTTACTGTCTTAGCCCTCTCCACACAGGAGCAGCTTGGCCAGCCATCAACTTCTTCTGGCTCTTCTTGGCACCATCTAGTCAAGCCCCAAGATGTGACAGCCACAGTGGTAGTGCTTGCTGCAGCTCGCTGTTCTACCCCTGTCGTTGTCCGTGGTACGCTTTTGTAACAGCACGCTTTTTACATACACTGTTCAAGATACACTATTCTAACAGGGTACCCAAGTGTGTCCATTATGGACAATAAATAGAAGTTTATTTGGCAGGAATTTCCTATGAAACCAACCTTTAACATTTTACCGAATGTCTACAAATGTACCACTAACCTTGGTTCCATGTGATAATGGCAAAAACCTAAAGGTGATCGCCGTTATCATGCAGTCACAGTGCCGAAAACATTTTCAGCACTACTGACACCCCGGTGCACAGGACAATGGCACCAGGGACATAACTTTCAATGCTTTCAGTGGGGGGACTGCACCCCCACACCCACACCCACATGTGGGGGCTTCGCCCCCGTACCCCCCTACTAAAGGATTCTCAACTCCAGGGGGTGCATGTCATGGGGGGTTGAAATCATGTAAAAATAAAGGTTCAGGCTGGGTGCAATAAAATCGCACCAGCGCTCATACCCAAACCCGGTACCTCACACACCCCAACCACAGGCCAACCCCGACGCCACGTCACAGCTCAGCAACCCATCACAGCACCACCTCCTACAGCTCCTCCACCCCCTCCCAGCCCACGCTTGCTGTGCTCACTCCCCCCCCACATGCATACATATAGCAACATCCTGTCACCCATTTTGCCCACCCCCAGTCCGGTCACCCTACCCTCCCATCGCCATAAGGGATTTCACTGAGAAGGAGTTGCCATTACGGCAAGCGCCCTTCCCAATGCGTCCTTCTCACAGGCTACCCTAACCTTTCTGGTAGACCTATTGTGTCTAGTGTTGGGTCCATGGCTGAAAATCTGGGTAGATTTGCTGATTGTTTCCTCCAGGGCAGTGACAGCAGGCTGGATTCCAACCTCAAAGACAGTTCTGATGACCTACGTAAATTAGCAAATCTGGAAAGGAATGACAACTTTGGTTAATAATTGATGTGGTGGCCTTATTTACTTCAATAAGGCATCAGCATGGTATAGGAGCCTGTAGATACTTCCTGGAAAAAAACCCTGTTAGAACCCACATCCAAACAGAAATCGTAGCAAAGGCACTCAAATTCATTCTTACCCACAACTTCTTTGAATTCAAAGGTCAGTACTACTTCCAGACATGCAGAACAGCTAAGGGGTCTGCAGTGACACCTTCCTATACAAATCTGTTCCTGGACTTGTGGGAGGAACAACAGATGGTGAATCCAGATGCCAACCCATTTCACAGTAAAGTGAGGCACTGGCTCTGTTTTGTTGATTACACTGTGTAAATCTGGGAGGGAAACAGTAATTAAGTTGAAATATTTATGAAGTAGTTTACTACTAATGATCTTTTTTTAGCTGTTAATCTATTTTACTGTTGCCTTCATCCCTTACAGCCCTCCCTCTTGCCAGGGCTCCCAGCTCCATCTCCCACTCGCAGCACTGCCCCTCCACTCTCCTTCATGGCTTACCCCTTGTGGCGGGGTGGCGGGGATCCCTCAACCCACCAGTACAGATCCAGTGCAGGGGGCTGCTGCCAGTCACTGGAGCGGGGCCTGCGGTGTCCAGCAATCATCCTGCCAAAGAACCATTTTCTGTCCCCCCCCCCCAAGCGGTACAGTGATGTGCAATGGTACCAGTGGCCGAGCCGCTTACACTCATGCAGTCATGCATGCAACACGCCGGGTGACTGCCCTGTAACCGCCCCTTACGTGTGAGCCACTGCTGTTGACCCCCAACCTCTGCTAGAGGTCAGGCATGCAGCGGGCTCTGTCTCAACCCCTCCCCGAGGAGGAGAGCTGTCATCTGGACACTCAATCCTCTCCCTCCCCAACTGATTCCCGACAGTCCGCTCGCACCTCGAACATGGGTCGCTGGCATGGCAGGAGGTAAGGCATCATGCCTCAGCCTTCCACGCCACTGGGCCGGCTCACTGCTAATGATCTTAATCTCAAATTCACGTACACAACAGACAAGTCTTTATTTATTCATTCACTCATTCTTTTATTCAGAAGGTACCATTGAGCACATGTGCTCTTTCACAAAGGTTCCTAATCTGAGACAATAAGTAAGGATACACATAACATCAATGGGTTAACAACATCATGACGTCACAATGTTCTAACATACATTATAGGACTGATTGTTGCTGCTGCTCAGGGGTGGTGAGGGAGTCCCCTCTTTAAGTGGGTACCCCCCCCAGCAACTTGTCGGACTTTCTATTGCTGAATGGGGTTGAGGCGCCGGTTCTGAAATGCTGACCGAGTGAGCCTCCCGTCCGATTGTTCGAAGTTCCTTCCCCTGCCCTCCAGCAGGAGATCGACCATTTATTTATTTATTGTATAATCAGATTTACAACCTTTGAGCCAGAGGCTCGTTTGCAAAGGTACCTCATCACAGAGAGGACATCCAGAGTCAACATACGTACATAATTCAATCATACAGAATAACATAGTTTTACATGGTTGCTTGAACAAAAAAAGTAATTAAAAGGGATTTCAGACTTGACAGGTTGGTACCAGCAGGTACTGGCAGTGGAGAGGGAGGCCATGGGGGAGAGGGAGTGGGTAGGGTGAGGGGTAGTTCGGCCCAGAGGGCTGTGTCAATAGTGATTTGAGAGCAGCAGAGCATCTCTTAGTGACAGGTGCAGCAGCGGGTGTTGAATAATTGGTTCTGTAGGGCAATTTTGAAGGGGGCAATTTTGGTGGTGTTGGAAATGGCTGCAGGGAGTGAGTTGAACCAGGAAGAGGCTCTGTAGCTGAATGATCTCTGTGCCTGGGCGGTCCTAGTTCTGGGTACCAGTAGGGTGACCTTGTCAGAGGTTCGGGCAGTGACTCTGAAAGGTGTAAGTTGGATGGAGGCAGAGACCCCAGGGGGGAGAACCCAAGTAGAATCTTCTTAGTTAGTAGTCAAGTTTGGTAGTGGAGGCATTCATCCAGGCTAAGGAGTTTGGCCATGTCATAGAGCTGATAAGTGTGGGTGAGCCTAGGGGCACTGGTCACTAGTCTGCAAGCCTTGTTTAGGGTGAGTCAAATCTTGTTGAAGGCTGTGGAGTCAGCAGCACCACAGACTGGAAGGCCATAGTCAACAAGGGACATTATTGAGGATGTAATGGCAAGTCTGAGGGCATCAGGTAGGAGGCAGTCCTTGTGACAGTAGAGGATGCCAAGGTGAGCGTTAGCGGTGGAAGTGAGGGCTGAAATGTGGGCATGAATGGTGACGGCCGAGTCAAAGGTGATCCCAAGGTATTTGTAAAAGAAAACATGTTCAAATGGTTGATGAGTGCTGGGGAGGATTTGGAGGGAGTTGTTACTGGCTTTGTTCTGGTGGTGGGCAAAGAGCATTGCCTTTGTTTTTTTGAGGTTAATAACTAGTCTGCTCTCCTTAAACCAGTTCTCGGCATCATTGACGGAGCGTTGGAGGGAGTCCTGGAGGGAGGTGGGATTTCTGTGGGCAGCATAAAGAATGGCATCATCGGTGTACAGGAGAATATTGCCAGAACAGGCATTGAGCAGGGTGTTTAGGTAAAGGCTAAAGAGTAGTGGGCCTAAGATAGAGCCCTGAGGAAACCCTGAGCAGATGGGATGGGTTTCTGAGAGTATCGCATTGTTTTTTGACACGCTGGGAGCGGGCTGTTAGGTAACTCGCACAACAGACGAGGGGGCCAGCAGAGAAACCTGTATAGTTGAGGGCATTTAGTAGGAGGGGGTGGGAGACAGTGTCAAAGGCCTTAGAGGGGTCAATGAACACTGCTTCAGCTAGGGAACCAGGGTCCAGGGAGGAGTGCAGAAAGTTGGAGACCTCCATTAATGCTGTACTTGTACTGTGACTAGCGCGGAAGCCATGCTGTTCCGGGCAAAGAGTGTTGTATTTTGCAAGATATTCAGTGAGTTTAGTGGCCACCACTTTTTCTAAGGCTTTGGGGGGGGAAGGAGATTGGACGATAGTTGCTGGGGGTGGACCGGTCACCTCCTTTGTGAATAGGTGTGACTATAGCTGTTTTCCATGCTGTGGGGAATTGCCCCAGACAGAGGGACCAGTTTAGTAGGTCAGTGGGTGGGACCAGAACATCATCCAGGACCAGCCAGAGTATTTTTTGGATCCAGGGAGTCACTGCTAGAACTGTTGCTGTTTAGCACTTTAAGTGGGAGTGATCTGGCTTCCTGGATGGATACTTTGCATAGATAGAATCGGGTGCGCTGAGGATCTGAGGGTTGTGGGTCAGGGGTTGGGTTGAAAAAGTTACTCAGGAGAACAGGGCTAAGATCTGTAAAGGAGGAGTTAAGGCAGTTGGCAATGTCAGTGGAGTCAGTAAAGGTGGAACCACTGACTATAAGTTGGACTGGGGGGGAGTGTGATTTACCATTTATTTCTTTTAAGTTGTTCCAGAAGTTCCAGGCATACCTTCATGAGGAGGTGAGGGTGTCCTGGTAATGGTCTGCCTTGGCTTTTTGCATGGCCCACGTGCACCTGTTATGTGTGGCATTATATACCTGTCTGTCAGACTTCCAACCAGTCTCAGTGACTATATGCCAGAGGTTATCCCTATCCCTGAGCAATTGGAGTAGGGCAGGAGTGACCCAAGGCACATTTTGCCTTTTGGAATGGATCATGGTGATGGGAGATCACAGGCCTTGTTAAAGGCTTGTGAGAAGAGGTCGAGGGTGGATGGGAGACCAATCAATGTGAGTGAGGAACTGTTTGAGTTTTTTCAGTCTGCCTTGGCGGAGACACCTGCGGCGTGTGGCTTGGGCTACATGCTTGGGGTTGGGGGTAGACCAGAGGAATAGGAGAGGGGAGTGGTCACTTAAAAAGTCCGGGAGTACTTGAATATCCTGAATCTTTTGGGGGCGGTTGGAGACAATGACGTCTAGTAGGGTACTAGTTCCTGTAGTTTGTTTATGTCTAGTGGGTTGGGAGACAAGTTGGGTCAGGTCTAATGCAGCGAAGGTGTCTCTTATTGGTGAGGCAGAGGGACTGAGTCAATTCACGTTGAGGTCTCCGACTAAGACTTGTTGTGCTTTATGGGGGAGGGAGGAGAGATATTCAGTGAGAGACAATATTGCTGGGGTCTTATTCATTGGGGGTACATAGGAGACTGTGAGATAGAAAGGGCTCTTGGATGTTTCTGGGATGAGTTTGAAGGTAAGGGCCTCGGCACCATCTACTAGCTTGGGGGTAGGGACTGCGTGGCCAATGATGGTGTCACGAGCATAAAAAGCACAACTACCACCACGTTTACCTGCTCAATCCCTGTGGTATAGGGTGTAGCCTGGAAGGGAGACAAAGGAGTCTGGGGTGGACTTAGTTAGTCAGGTTTCTACTAGGGTTATGATGTCTGGTTGGTATAGCATGACCCAGCACTCAATGGCAGCGAATTTTTTCAGCAGGCTGCATACATTCATAGAGGCAATGCGGAGTCCATTGGACCTGGTAGGTGGACTAGTGGGGCATGGCCTGGGTTGGGGTGGATATTACCAGAGAGGAGTAATAGAATGACCAAGGTTCTAGCCCTGGGGTGGCAGTTTGTTAGCTTTTTGGGAGTACATTGAGAGGCAGGGCAGGCAGTAGGGAAGCAAGGGGTGGGCAGGGTTTGGAGGGTCAGAAAGAAACAAAGGTGATTGAGCCAAGGAGAGCCAGGGCCCCTGTTCTTCTCCATCTTTGTGAATGCCCTACCCTCTGCCACTGCCCACTGCAGATCCACCTTGTATGCAGACAATCTGGTCATCCTCACTCATTCTCGGGACATTGGGGTCATCAACCACCAACTGAGTGAGGATTTCAGGAGCATCCAATCCTGGATTTCATCCCACAAGCTGGTTCTCAACCTTAAAAAAACTCAGTCCATGCTCTTTGGGTCTCTGGCCAAGATTAAGGCCTCCCCTGCCTCTTTGTGTATCACTGGACTTGATGGTGCTCCGGTCCTTGTCACTGGCATCTTCAAATACCTTGGAGTGACACTTGACCCACAGCTTGACATTGGGCATCATATTCAGAATGTATGCAAAGCTGTTAACTGCAAACTGGGTATGGCTTGTACAGCAAAGATCAACCTCACCCTTGCTGCACGTCTTGCACTGGCTCGATGTGTATTCCTCCCCTCTTTCTGCTACGGGCTCCTTCTGTTTGCTCGCACCTCCAAAGTGCACCTTTCCAGGTGGACCATTTCAGGTAATAATATTTGCTGTTTTGCTCTTGCTGCCCCTCATCTCACCCATCATTATGACCTGTGAAGCAAGCTGAATTGGCCCTCTCCATCTAATTACTTAGACTTTGTCCTGGGGTACTTCACAGGTAAGGTTCTTCACACTGGCACCCCCCAAGCTGGTGGACCTCCTTTTTCCAGCTGTCTCCTCTTACTATTCCCTTAGGTCCCTGGGCCCTGCTGTCCATAAGATACCTGCCACTCACACTCAAATGGGAGAAAGAGATTTTGCCTCTTGTGCACCCAGGCTGTGAAACTCACTTCCTGTCCAGGTCCACTCCTCCCCCTCACATGCTTGTCTTAGATCCTCCCTATGGAATCACTTGAAGCTCTCCCCTGTGTGTGGTTGTCCCAAGCCTCCATGATCTCACCTGGCCCCCGGCACTGTTCCCCTCCTTTCTTCTTGACTTGCCAGACCGGTTGGGGTTTGGCTTGGTATGTAATGCCTCCACCCTATGCTCTGGGCATGGCCCTGACTGCGGCTCCACTTTTCTGGAGTCCCATAGTTGTATATAATAGCATTTATTACGCCTCTAATTGTATATATTGTACTGCTCATATCTCTATGCATATGTTCTACTGTGTGTAACTACATGAACATGTAATGCTTTCTCTGACTCTGTCTTCTGATTGTATCTGTATTACTGTATGTTGTCCAATGTATTTGAACTTGTATTTACTGTAGTCTCCTGGCTCGTACCTGAAAATAGGCAAATGTCTTGTCTAGTGTACCTACCTGTTTAACAAAAGCTAAATAAATAAATAAATAGTATTCTACAAAAAAGAGCAACTCCTGAGGATCATTGTCAGTAAAAAACAGAGGATGCATTCAGTACAGGAATGGAACTAGATATAACAGCAGCAAAAAGAGTTACAGTGTAAGCTAGGTATACAGATTAACTAAAATGGAAACACTTGGAGCTCAATGTCAGATCTTTTCTCATAGAAGTCTTGAAGTGGGCAATACTAGGCGGATATATCAAGCATTTGGATAATCCATTCAGCCACAAAGATGTCCTTACAGCAAAGGAATGCTTACCCATATTCTTCTCCAGAATGGTATTTCTAGGGCATTCCTAGTCATACTCCTGGTTGCTTAGATTGATTGTTAATGGTAAAAGAATTGGTAGAGGAACTGAAGACATATGGAGAAGTATCAGGCTATAAAATGAACTTTGAAAAATCAGAAGTAATCAAGCTGAGTGCACTCCAACATTCCTGTTGAACTTTCCCATTGAAATAGGCAAGCAACAATGTGGTTTGCTACCTCAGAAGTGAACTCTCCCCCAAACTTTCTTCCTTATTTAAACTTAGCTATGAGAAATTGTTGGGGTAAATTAGGGTCGATATAAAGCATTGGGAACTATTACCAGTCATGATGGGATAGTGTACAGCCACGACTAAATTAAATATTCTGCCAAGGTACTATTCTTCTTTCAGGCTGTCCCAATCCACATCCCTGAATACGTAAGCAATAATACCCAACAGGGTGGTTATTACTGGTGTATCCCCCGGGTGGTGTTATCCCAAGGGCTACTACCTCTGCTGGCTTGGCAAGTAGCAGGTTAAGGAGTCTGAGTTCTGAAACGGGTGCCTACACCCAGAGGTCAGGGTTGGAAGTGGTCAAGCTAACCTGAGCACAGCACTCTGGGACACTGTAACACTGGAACCCCCCCCTCTTTCCTTACTAGTGATCAGAACAATACACAATAATCACTTTCACAATACCCCTGATACCACACAAGTACCCACACTGTTTGCACTTACCACCAGGGCTTTCCTTTGGCCCGGCCCTGGGGACCCCATGTAAAACAAGGTTATACACAGCAAATAACATCAGTACAGTACTCTTGCACAAACTGGAACCACAGTCAGGGTAAATGCAAAACAAGAATTATATCTGATTTAGTTAAGGGACTTGAACAAGGGAGGGGGGCGTAATCAGGGTAATTTGCTTAAAGGCTGTATCAATCAAACAGTTATGCATGCACTTCAGGGTCACACACAATGGATACCCAGCTGGAGAATGGTGGGCTAGCCAGGAATGTTGCAGCTGGTTGGGGCCCTGTGATGGAAGAAAACAACATGCACAGCACATACTTTTTGTAATCCAGAGCTGGAGGGCTCAGTTCGTGAAAAGAAAACAACAAGACAATCAGATGACACACTTTTAGATTAGGCTGTTATTGCTTGGAGCTACCCTGATATTTACTCACGATACCCAAGACTGGACACAGGCGGGATGAAAATCGAGACAGCAGGTGGTTGATCTGGGGAGCCAGGAGAAGCAGGGTCCACATGATTGGCAGAGGTGTCGTTCCTGTTCAAGCATGGAGCAGGGGGCTGATCCCCAGGCAGGTCTCTCATCGGTGGCTTTCTCTGTGCAGTGGGGTAGTCTGACAGCTCCAGTATGGCACGGCCCAGGCCGAATGGAGACAAATTCAGATACAGTCCGTTTTGGGCTGGATACAGCTTCCAGCAAGCAGAACACAGTTCACACAGTTGGGAAACAAATCAAGACCCACTTTCAATACACAGCACATTTACATGTAAAGGATTCTACGGTACCAGCAAACAGAACACAGTTTACACAGTGGGGAACCAAATCATGACCCACTTTCAATACACAGCACATTTACATATAAAGGATTCTATGGTATCAGCAAGCAGAACACAGTTCAAACAGTGGGGAACCAAATCACGACCCACTTTCAATACACAGCACATTTTCATGTAAGGAAATTCTACTGTACCAGACAAACCACTCTCTGGTCATGATCGCAAAGTCTCTGCACAAACTGGGGATTCAAAAGCAGCTGGAAATCCTGACAGGCCGATCACATTCAGCAAAATCTTTGGTCTTCTTCAGGTATGAGCCTAGTAATAAATCAGTGGCTTACTTCATTCTCACAAACTTGGATTTAGTCCGAAATAATTATCTTCTGTCCCTCTCAGGGGCAGCAGGTAGACACGCAGGCCACAATTCAGGTCTTTCCACAGTTCTCCCATGTGAAACTACTCAGACGGCTGCTAGACTGTCTCAAGCTGTTGCTCCTTCAGCTCCCAACTTAGATTTGACTCAACTGTCAGCAAGCCTGGGACTTTCATCAGAATCCAAAAGGTTTGGTTGACTGATCTGTCAGTCAGTCACAACAAATGCTCCCCCTTAGGTGCAAAAAGGCACCAAAAGCCCAAAACTACAATTCCTACAGATTTTGACTCCAGCCAGCTCTGTAGTCCGGCTGCATTTCAGGTCCCACCAGAACTGATTGGTCCAATTCGCAGTCCAAGACCAAGATAGTGGAGATAAACAAAACAGTCCTTGCTGCAAAGAAGGAAAGTTAGACAAACTACATTATCATTATCACTCTAAATGATTTTCAGAAAATAGTTACATCTTTCAACAGAGCTCCTTCTCAGATTACTTATGACTGCAATCTAGGCAGCTCTTAAAGAGACAGTACACAGAGGCTATACAGACACTGTCTGACAATCACATTTAAACTACTAAAACGCAGAACACCAACCTGGCACTGAGCATTTAGGTAAGCTCAAGGAAGACTTTTTGGGAACCCCCATTCATAGGAGGGTTACATTGGGATATACTTGATTGCCCAGGGGCATACTGAGGACTGATGTCACAGGCGGAGGGCCTTATACCCCTAGAAGGACACTTATATCCCATAACACCCACCCTGGAGGGTATTATTACACTTAGAAAATGGGCCAGTGTACAGTATATGTTAGAAAAAAATTTAAATATTAAAATTATTAGTGTTTCATTTATTTTTGTAATAAAATAGTTCCACTGACTGCATTATAATGTGTAATTTATTTTTTGAGCAAAGGTCTTTTGTCCAACTGTAGCATCTGTAGTTCTATATTTGAAAGTGGTTGTCATGGTAACTATCTACTCAGGTTTCAATATGTTTTTATTTACTTTAATTTACTTACTATCCCCCTTCAGTGGCAATTGACATACTTTTAAAACTTGTATATTTTTTAACAAACCAGCAGATATTGTCATGGCGATAGAGAAAGGCAGTAAATGAGTGTGAGCGTAGTCTGCAGACTGACCGTAATCCTGTCAGTGATTAACTTAGAAGTGGAACAGAGCTACGAGGGAATATGATCCATGATGCAGGAAAGTGAATGTTATTAAAAAAAAATGGACACACTATTCTGTTTCTGCTGCTGTTTCTGTTTTCGGTGAGTGTGGGTATAATGAACGGGTCCTGAACTATGTTGGAGTAGCGCTGAACATGTGATATAGCAACATTACTACACTTACTTACAAAACCATTTTTTCCTTTTTTTTTATTTGTCAAAAATCCTTCACAAAATGCTTTCATTCTGTAACGTACTCCATCGCTCGGTGGATGATATTGAGCAGGTCAGGGAAGGGGTGGGCAGCTGCTTGCTTATCGAGAGGGGAACAAATGGGGCTATCACGGTTTCTTATGGAATGTGGGCACAGGAATACCAGGTAGTGATGGGTGTTGCCAGGAGGCACTTGTTATGTAGAGGGCATTGTTAAGAAATAACAGTGTAGGTGCAAGGGTGTTTCAGCCAATCAGGATTCAGCAATTTAAGACACCATTTGCTAATTGAAGACAGTTAATAAATTGACCATGACTTTTAAATGGGTAATAGGCCATTACAAAGTTTGCAAAAAAGTAACACCTCCAAGAGAAAAACAGGCATGGCAATGCCAGACCTTCAACTATATTACTTGGCTGCACAGATAGCTCAAGTAGTGGTGTGGACCCAGTGTTGGAGCCAGGTTTAGGAGAGTTTGGGAGCCAGCGGGGGCCATTCAATCAATCATGGGCTCCACAATGGGCACTAAACATTGAATAAAGTTGGTGGCAGGGCACCGCTACTCACACTGAGGCAGCCAGGAGGGGCAACCATCCCCCCAGCCCCTCCTCTAGCTCTGCCACTGTGTGGACCATGCAGAGGGATGACATGAGCTGGTTGAAATTGAGACACAGCAGACCAGCTCTGTGCCACTATTTTCCCTGTCACATGTCACTATCACTTCCAACGTAAATAAGTAAGTAAAAAGTAAGTAAAATTTATTTTTTAAGCGCTTTTCAAAGACCAAAGCGCTGTACAGATGAACAGACACCCAACCACAGAATATAATAACAATAATAATAACAACAACATCACAATAAAATCACAGTAGGAATCACAGTAGGAATCACTCTCCATATGCCTTCAAAAATAAATATGTTTTTAACTCAGACTTAAAACTCCAGACGGTCAGGCAGCTTCGTATCCGACGAGTGAGGAATTCCACAGGGTGGGGGCAGCGTGAAAATGCACGTGCCCCAGATGTTTTTAAGCAAACCCTGGGAATCTCTAGCAATCCCTCGTCAGCGGATCGGAGTGAGCGAGAGGGACAGTAGGGAGTACGGAGATCTTGTAGATACTGCGGTCCCTGTTCATGTAGGGCTTTATAGGCCAGTAACCCGACCTTGAAGGTGATCCGCCACTGAATTGGCAGCCAGTGCAGTCCGCGCAGCACAGGCATAATGTGACTGTTTCTGGATGTCCCAGTCAAAAGCCTGGCTGCTGCATTCTGCACCAGCTGCAAGTGGCAGATATCAACCCCCTGTAGCCCCAGGTACAGGGCATTGCAGTAATCAAGGCGAGAGGTCACGAAGGCATGGACCAATGTAGGAAGGTCATCCGGAGGAACTAGGTGTTTCACCCAGGTGATATTCCTAAGATGGTAAAAAGAGGATTTGACAACGGATGACACCTGCAATTTTAGGGTCAAACCATCATCAGTAATAACGCCCAGGTTACGCACCCAGTCTGAGGTTGAGAGCTGGGCACCATCAAGCCATATGCCCGAAGGAAGCCCAGCCCTACAACCCACCTCAAGGCGACCTGGGTCCACCGCCAACACCTCAGTCTTATCCGGGTTTAACCTCAGCCAGCTGGCACTCATCCAATCCTTAATCTCGGACAGACAGCTGTTAAGCATAGAGACTGCATCTTCCTGTCCGGGATTAAAGGACAAATACAGCTGGGTATCATCTGCATAGCAGTGAAAACCCAAGCTGTATTGCCTAATAATGTCTCCTAATGGCAGCATATAGATAGCGAACAACATGGGTGCCAAAATGGAACCCTGCGGTACCCCACAGGACAGGGAGATGGCATCAGAAGAATAAATTCCGGTGACAACCCTCTGTCTCCGTCCCATGAGGAAAGATCAAAACCAATGCAGAACTGTACCAGACAGTCTGCAATAAAGCCGCAGGCGTTCTAAAAGCACACCATGGTCCACAGTATCAAATGCTGCAGAGAGATCAAGAAGGACTAAGATAGTACGAGCCTTTCGATCTCTCGCAATTAGGAGATCATTTAAAACCCGGACAAGGGCAGTCTCAGTGCTATGTCTTTTCCTAAATCCTGATTGAAGAGTATCATAGATATTGTGGTTTGGCAAAACATCATGAACCGCTGGACTAAACACATTTTATGAGTGCTGTTCCAGGTCAGAAAGATCACTCAGGCCCCAAACGAAATAAGATCCCTTACCATTATCATTGGAGACCCAAACTTCATCCCCACAAGAACTAACCCAGGGTTCTGGAGATGGAACCAGATAGCCCTCACTAAATAATGATCTTTGGTGTGAAAAAAAAACCAGTTATTTTCTTTGGGGAGCTCCAGGAAAAAAATGGTTTACACCGAAGGAATTTCAATAGGTACCTCCAAATACAGCATTACATAGAAACTCACAACTTGGTACCTAGAAAAGATTGAGAATGTACCCAAATCAAACATTTCTTATACTGGGTGGCCATGCTGGAGGGAAGGGGTTGATCCATCTTGAGGGTATGTAGCATGCTGAGTAGAGATGCAGGGAAATTAAATTCTTCTGGTGAAGTGACTGCAAAGTGGCTACTTTGCGTTGTCACTCCGCTACTCGGAGTGGCCAATAGGAAAGGCTCATTTGGCCTTGTAATTATTGCTTCATGTTGTCATTCTGCCTTAACGCAAAGTAAGGCAGAGTGACAACAATATTGGCAGCCCCCCAGTGCCATCATACATATACAGTCACCAGAATTAATGTCCATCCCCAAAATGCTACCGTCTTGTGTCCAGAAAACTCCTCCATGCTGACGAAGTGAAATGAGAGCACAACAAGAAATACAAAGTCTCCCAGAATTAATGGCACACTCAGTCATGCATGCAGTGGAGATGGTCACATCACACACAGACACCAGAATTAATGTGCATACCCAAAATGCTACTGTCTTGTGTCCAACAAATTCCACAGTGCTGACGAAGTGAAATGAGAGTGTAACAAGAAATGCAAAGTCTCCCAGAATTAATGCTGCACTCAGTCATGTGCACAGTGGTCACACACAGTCACCAGAATTAATTTGCATCCCCATAATGCTACTGTCTTGTGTCCAGAAATTCCCCAGTGCTGACGAAGTGAAATGAGAGGGTAACAAAAAATGCAAACTCTACCAGAATTAATGGTGCACTCCATCATGCGCACAGTGGTCACACACAGTTACCAGAATTAATGTGCATCCCCAAAATGCTACTGTCTTGTGGCCAGAAAATTTCCCAGTGCTGATGAAGTGAAATGAGAGTGTAAAAAGAAATGCACAATCTCCCAGAATTAATGACACACTCAGTCATGTGCGAAGTGGTCACACACAGTCACAGAATTAATTTGCATCCATTAAATGCTACTGTCTTGTGTCCAGAAGATTCCCCAGTGTTAACAAAGTGAAAAGAGAGGGTAACAAAAAATGCAAAGTCTCCCAGAAGTAATGGTGTATTGCAAATGCACAGACAGATTAAGATTACGCTGCGCACTCGAGATGAAGACGCAAAGGCACAACAACACCTAACCAATACTCACAAGTCACAAATCCAAATCTGGAAAAGAATACCTTTTGCCGGTTGGATGGGAGGGGGTAGTGCATGGCAGTAACAGTCCACTACCAGTAAAGATACCACAAAGCAGTATACAAAATTCATGCAAGTGCGATGGATAGCAGGTTCACACTGCTGCAATTACTCTGGCACAACAAAAGGTGTCTGATTTAATGGCACGCGTCGCACACACACACACACACACACACACACACCACAAGTAATGCGTAGCAAATTGAAAACCTTTAACAATATAACCAAATATTTTAAACAAACTGAAATTATACACTGCTGCACCACAACAATCAGCAAATAAATGTCAAGAATTACTGAAAATATTACTGTGTGTATATTAACATATTTGTACAGGAAAAATATGACCAAAACAGAAAGACTACCTTTTTCTCCCAGTTAATCTACCTACACCACAGATATGCCTCTCCCCCAAAGCACGCTTCACAGTACATGGACTGACTGTTCTAAATTAACATTCAAAATCCACACACAAACAATAAACACTCGATGATATGAGCACAGGAGGGTTTCCAATAAGCAATGTACAAAATTTTGAGCAAACAAATGGCTCAAAAAGGCTTTTTTAACAGTTGTTAGAGGATTTTAATCTTAGAGATCTAAGAGGAAACTGTCTCCATCTTCCACTACACACACAATACACAGAACTGAGGCTGTACAGAACAATATAGAGCCTAAGTGACCAGCAATCCCATGAAGAGCTGCAGATTTGCATTGGAGCGCAATAACAAGGTGAAATGATGAGAAGTACATTGATATCAATGTACTTCACCTTAAAATTGGTGAAGTGGTTTGGGGAAGGCAGAATGAAAGCGAAGTCATTGGTTTCAATGGACTTTGCGTTCCTTAACATGATGCAAAATACTCCACTTTGCACTGCAGAACGCTTCGCGGATTCCGCGTTACTCCGCAAATCACTTTGTGGAGTGAATTTTGGCCACTTCACCCACCACTAATGCTGAGGGAATAGAGTTCCCAGAATTAGAC
Organism: Neoceratodus forsteri; assembly: GCA_016271365.2. Taxonomy (NCBI): domain Eukaryota; kingdom Metazoa; phylum Chordata; order Ceratodontiformes; family Ceratodontidae; genus Neoceratodus; species Neoceratodus forsteri. The sequence goes on from CM057451.1 coordinate 998,825,591, forward strand.
AAAATACAGCCGACATAGGAGGCCAACGCAGGGTCCACTATTAGTGAGAATGAATGGAAGTGGATATGGGAGAAAGGGTGGAAGGTCACAGCCTCCACAGGGTGGAAGGAATTTCAGTGGAAGTGTGGGAGAAAATTCTTCCACACTCCCTTGCACCTTAAAACAGGTAATCCAATTGCAGATCCAGAGTGTTCAGTAAGATGTGGGCCACAGTCATCCCATTTGATTTCAAACACCTAGTTCTGAGAGCCAAGACTGATGAACTGGTTTCCCTCAAACAGCAAAGCCTCGGAGTCACGTGATGCAGAGCACCTAGAAGCAGCACTTGCCCGGAGCTCCTGCCTACCGACCGCTATTAACTCCATTTTTTGCCACTTCTAACATCATAAGCGGTGATCTAAACATTGTTGCACACTATTTCAGTAACCTGGACTGCAGTGGAGGCTTTTCTTTGGATTGTAGCAGTGTAATTTGTGCTGCAGTTATTATGGAAGCAGAGATGAAGCAGGCCGACATTAAACACACCCCGCCGACCACTCCAGAAAAATCGTCTAAAAAGTCTAAGTACCAAAGCTCAGGGCATACTCCTAAGCAGAACCCCTCTGGTTCCTCAGTGAATCCATTAACTGAGGATTACTTCCTCCAGGAATTACTGCCGTTTAGAGAAACCCTGGAAGATATCTCAGTGGAGTTAAAATCTATCCATGGAGATCTCAGCTCGCTATCTTTGAGAATGGGGGATTCAGAGGTGAGAACCTCTTCCTTAGAAAAGTGGAAAGAGAAAACCAATCCAGAGATCATCCACCTTAAACAACAGATCAACAAACTTCAGTTGAAAATGGAGGATCTGGAAGGAAGAAGTAGAAGGAACAACGTGTTGATCCTGGGCCTACCTGAAGCGGAGGAGGGAGCGAACACCATTGCGTTCCTGCAGAAATTCTTCAACAAGATTGTGGGTCCTTCTCCCCTTAACCCGCAATGTCACATCGAGCGTGCCCACCACTCCTTGAAGCCAAAACCTCCTCCTGGGGCACCTCCAAGGCCCATAATAGTGAGGTTCCTAAGCTTCTTAGAGAAACAACATGTGCTAGCTAAATCGAGGGAGCTCCAAGCCATCCTGTGGGGTAATGCCAAACTGAGATTATCCCAGGACCTGCCTTTTGAGATGCGCCAGAAGAGAGCTTCCTTCCATCCTACTGTTAGTAAGCTTATTGCTGCAGGAATACGATTCAGAATGAACTACCCTGCCAAGTTACAGGTGGCAATAGATGGTGTTTGGCACTCCTATGACACGCCGGAGCAAGCAGTCACAGATCTCACCTCTAAACTACCTAACCTTTTTAAATCAAGCTGAACTTTGGTTTTGTTAGCCAAGGACTGTTAGGCTTCTCTGATTGTGAGGTGGGAATTGGACTGGTACCTGTCAAATGTTCTTCGTCTTCTTTTTTTGCTGTTCTTTCATGGCAGGGTGGGTCGGCAGACTGTGATGCGTCCTAGTGGGCCTGAGTAATCCTCAGAGGCTTACCCGGGTGCTCTGGGAAGGGCGGTGGAACCTGGAGAGTAGCGAGTGTTTCTGAACATCACTAGTTGAGATGGACCAACTGGTCCTACGAGGTTTTGGATCCCTCGGCTACTTCCCTCCTCTCGGAGGCCGGAAGGTCCTGTGGGGGGGATAGTGGAAGAATTCAATTAGAGCCTTCAGGACATCACCCTATGGATTTACAACTATTGAGTAAGCAGGCCTCCAATGAAACTTACATTGTTAATAGTCCTTTGTTTAGTTAGATCGGTGTGGCAAAAGGCTGTTTCTCTGTTTTGGAATTTCTTGCAATGCATTCTCACTTCCTAAGCCTTTTGCAAGCTCGATGGTCATTACGTTAGTTTAGGGCCAAGTATGTACAGTGTCCGGTGGGTGGAGGGCTTCGGGATGGAGCGAGCTCTGGGAGAACTGCTTCGCGGTCTGGAGATGGGGGGGAAGGTGCAGTACCTGAGAGGCTGAGAGATCAGAATAGGATTCGATGTTACTGGTTAAATTTCATTAAAGTGGATCGGGGTAGCGCTGTTCACTTTAGTTTAGTGTTGATCTCTCTCGGGACTGCAGCTTTTGGGGATCGGTCCTCACCAGTAGATCTAAAGAACCCAAAATTTGTTTCCTCAATCATTAGGGGATCATTTGTACATAGTTTGAGGGGGGTTGGGAGGGAGGAGGATGTCACAGTTTGGACGATTTTATTACCGGACGTTCTTTCCAGGTTCATGATAAGTAAATTGCTATTACACGCTGTAATAACTTTACACAAGTTTCTTCAAGCTTTTGTGGGGAAACTATCCTTTTTAATTAACATTCCCTTTCAGGGGTTGGTGGGGATGGGGGAGGAAGTTGAACTAATTGTTGAGGGTTTCCTTGTTTGGTTATCTAGGTTGAAGGGGTTAGAGGGGGAGGGGGGTTTCTGGGTCATTCTCTCGTCTGTGTCTAATATTGGTACGTTAATATTACTTATCCTTTTAATACATGTATTATTATATGCAAGGCCCCTAGAATTCTGCAGTCGCAGATTTTGCACAGAACTTGCAATCTACCGCAGAACTTCTGCGGTGCCACAGAATTCACTCTTCTTGTTGATTTTTTATTAATATTTCTGTTTCTCCATAGAATCTGGTTCCCTTCCCCTCTTTTTATATCCTAAACCCCCTATATGCTCAGAATGTGATGTTATCATTGCTGTAACATCATACATTAGCTAATGAAATGACTGCAATCTGCAACAGAAATGAACAGTCACTTATTTACCACAGCTCCCACTGCCAGAGACGGTGGCACAGCACATCAGGCATGGTGATATTTGCTCTACCTACACTACAGCCTAATACAATTTTCAGTCTTACATTATTGCACCAGGGCCAACTTAAACAAAACCTTGTCAATAGCACAGACCTGTTAAGTCCATACCTCACTTTGTACAAACCTATTTGTGCCTTTAAGGTAGAGAGATGCCATCTGAAATGAATAACCGGTAAAATGAATTTAACTGTCATTTGTAAGAAAAATAAAGTAATTATGCCCAGAAAAGTGGAATATAATAATGTGTAGACCTGTTGAAAGAATAGACCTGTTAAATAAATAATTGCATTGTACGCATTTTTGCCAGGGTTATTGATTACATATTGTCATTGGTTGAGAAAATCACCTAAAAGTTATGGAGAAATGTTGTGTGCAGGGACAGCTGTTGGGCCAGAGGGTAGCATGCTGTGTTTCCATGCCAGCAACTCGGGTTCAGAGATTAGCTCTGAGAGCTGGATGGGCAGCACAAGGATTGGTGGAACACATGATTGCTTGGAGCCTGGGAAGGTATGGTGCAATGTTCGGTCACATGGTGGACACATTGTGCTGGTCTGGAGAGCTCTATCTCATAATCGGTTCACATGCATGTCATGGCCTGATGGTGTTATGCAGTGTATCAGGGAATGCAGGTTGACGTCAAAAATGAGTTTTGCAATAACTCCTCTATTCCATTTCTAATTGGACCTGTATGAATGAGGATGCAAGTTCATGGAAATTAAAAAAAAAAAAATATATATATATATACACACACACATATACACATACAGTATCTCTGTCTCTCACACACACACACACACACACACACACACACACACACACACACACACACACTTGTATATATGTTACAATTTGCATATAAATATATAAGTGATACACAGTGGGAACCTCATGAGTGGTGTAGAAAGCACATACAAATATATAAGTGATAGGCAGTGGAGACCTCATTAGTGGGATAGATAGCATGCATATAGAAATACCTTATTTATCACATAAGATCCCCGCTGCATATGTCATTTATTTAACAGGCTAGGACCTTAAGGGAGAGACATTTGTTTTGCTTTTTTAGGCATAAAATTATTTTTATAATTCTGTTATTTTTTTGAACTACTGTAGTGTTATTATGCTTTCCACCATCCTGATTGCTATAAAAACTGCCATGAAAGTGAAGTCAGGATGACAAGCTGACACTGTGATATGGTAGTTTGTTAGTGCCACAGAACTTCTGCAGAAATTACAAACCACCGCCGCAGAAGTTCTGCGGCAAATGGTAGTCTTGCCACAGAACTTGGTCCCACTGTGCCTCAGAAAAGTAGGGGCCCTGATTATATGGATCTTTTTGGGATGAGGAATCTCTGTATTCCAATTACTTGTTATTGGGGATGTTGGGGTGGGAAGGAGGGCTTGGAGTGTGTCATTTGGGTTGGTCGGAAGGACTACTGGTTCATGTTTCCTTTACCTTTAACAATAAGTCACATGGTTATGGTGCCTATTAAAATTGCTACCTGGAATGTCAGAGGTGTCAGAGACGTTTCTAAGAGATATCAGGTTCTCAAAAACTGCTCCCTTTTAAATATTGACATTCTTCTCATGTAGAAAACCCATTTATCGGCTTCAGAAGCCAATGGGCTACGCCGGCAAGGTTTCTCTCAGGTCTTTGTGTCTGGTGGGTCATCGGCTAGCAGAGGGGTGGCTATACTGATCAAAAGGCATATATCATTAGTGGTAGAGGAAAGTCTTACAGATCAAGAGGGCAGATTTGTTATGGTTAAAGGACTGCTTAATAATGTCAGGGTGGTGTTGGGGGCAATTTATGGGCCAGTAGGAGGGGATCCGAAATTCGTCTTGAATTTGGCTGACAAATTGAGTCGATTTCTCCCCTCCTTACTAATATTAGGGGGGGGAACTGGAACATTGCTCTGACACAAGACCTTGATAAAACCCACAGGCCATTAAAATCCCTCTCCCCTTCTCAAATCGCCCTTAAGGATTTCATGGACTTATTGGGTTTATGTGACCCATGGCGTCTGCTCAACCCCTCGGGCCGGATTTTTTCCTTTTATTCACAAGTACACCAGTCGTGGTCCAGAACTGACTATATTCTAATCAGCAATACTCTCCTAGTGGTTATTCACCAAACAGGTATAGAACCAATTGTCATATCCGATCACTCTCTGGTATGGATCTTGGTTTCCCCTGACCCGCACGGTCAAAGGGACACGAAGTTAAACATGCAACTTCTAAAAGAAGATCGAATTATCTCTCACATTAAACCTTTGATCTCATCCTTTATAGATTTTAACACGTGTTCTACATGCGGAGAGGACCTGATCTGGTGCTGTTTTAAGTGTTTTATTAGAGGTGAGTTTATAAAGTTAGCTTCCAGAAGGAAAAAGCAGAGAGAGGCTAAAATTATTTCGTTGTCAAATCAGATAAGGATCGTGGAAAATAATCTATCCTCCTCATCTTCACAAGCTGATCTGGAAACCTTATGGAGGTTTAGGAATGAGTACGAAGATCTATTAAGGGAAAAAGCGGAGTACGCCATCCTTAAAACTAAATCTCGTTATTTCGATCAAGGCGAGAAGCCAGGCAGAATGTTAACTCTTAGACTGCGGGAGACAGTAAGTTGAAGACTGATTCCTGCACCGTGTTCCTCCAACGGTTCTATTAAAACCTCCCCTCGGGATATTTCACATATTTTCGAATCTTTTTATAGGGACTTATAGGGCAAGGGTACTTCTCAGCTGTCCCACTCCAATATTGAACGCTTTCTGGATGGCGTAAGTCTCCCCTCCCTACAGGCCCACCAGTGTGAGGTTTTGGCCTCTCCTATTACCCTGGCTGAGGTGGAGGAGGCGATGAACAGGCTAACTATGGATAAATCCCCAGGTCCCGATGGTGTCCCCTCCAACTTTTATAAGGTCTTTTGTAAGGAGATATCTCCCCTTCTCCTGAAATTATTTGAGTATATATTCACTTCAGATTTCCTTGACCCCACTTTGTTAGAGGCCACAATAGTACTAATTCCGAAACCAGATAAACCCCAGACAGAGCCGGCCAGTTACCGTCTGATTTCACTATTAAATTACGACATTAAAATTTTAACCAAAATCCTATCTCTCAGAATCAAACGGATTTGGCATCAATTACTGAGTCCCAAACAGGTGGGGTTTGTTCAAGGCAGATCTGCTGCTGATCATTTAAGAACCCTCTCACACATCTTTCAGGCTGCCCAAGATTCCCAGTCCCCCATGGCATTAATCGCATTAGATGCCGAAAAAGCCTTTGATAGAGTAAACTGGGACTTTCTGTGGTCTACCCTCAGGAGAATGGGCTTTCCGTAAACCTTTATTCAGTGGATTCGGACGGTATACAGGTCACCCACTGCTAAAATCTATTGTAATGGGGTTTTTTCATCCTTGTACACTGGCACTCGACAAGGTTGTCCCCTGTCTCCCTATCTGTTTAACCTATATCTGGAACCCTTGATACTGAGCATCAAGAACTCATCCCAGGTTACAGGCTGCTTAATATACCAGAAACCTCTGACTCTTTCAGTTTATGCAGATGATATCCTTCTGCATCTTACCAATCCCGAATCCTCTTTAACACATGTTTTACAAATTATTGATCAGTTTGGGCAAGTAGCTAACTATAAGTTGAACTTATCCAAATCAGTTATATTCCCGTTAAATCCTTCCACGCTCCAAGCCAACTTTACCCAGTTTGGTATGAGATGGCCTCCTGTCTCATTCAAATACCTAGGCATCCATCTCGCTCGAGACCCAGAGGTTATCAAGAGACTTAACTTGAACTATCTGGTGACAAGGATTCAGAAGGATCTCCACAGATGGGTCAATCTTCTGTTGCCCCTATGGGGCCGTATCAGTATTATTAAAATGAATGTTTTCCCCGCATTTTTTACCCTTTAAATTTGCTAAATATCTGGCTCCCAAGGTCTTATTTTCAACAGCTTCACTCTGCTCTATCCGATTTCATTTGGCGGGGCAAACATCCTAGACGAGCCTTCTTAAAGCTTAATTTACCCAAGGAGAGAGGGGGACTTCGCCTCCTTAATTTTATGTTATACTATTGGACAAGTCATCTATCCAAAATGGGACGATGGTTAGAAGTCCAGCCCGATACATATCTTCCCATTTGGTTACAGTTAGAGATTAGTCTGTTGGACATGTACAATCTCCGTTCACCCAGAATCTTTTATCACACTTTTTCCGCACTACCGGAAATTGTACAATGTTCAGCCATAGGGCTCTCCATTAAAGTCCTATCCCAATGCTGGAATTTCTTTAACATCTCATATAAAAGGGATAAGGCGCAACCCTTCATGTTAAACCCTAATATCAAACTAGGTAGTTCTCCGCTAATCCCTGACTGGCTTCCACAATTACAGGATGTGTTAGTGGAAAACCTGTACTCTCAGGGTTCACTTCTTTCCTCTACCGACATAATAACCAAACTGAATATCCCTCAGAAATATATATTTAAGGTTTTTCAATTGAGGCACCTCTTGGTCACTACATTTGGGACTACACACATATTGTCCCAAATGAGGCCTTTTCTAGAACAGATACAGGATTGTGCAAATAAACCCCATGGAATTTCCAGGATCAATTCCTTCCTACTGGGCATCAAATATCCTAACGCCCTAATCGGTTCTAAGATTTGGGCTTCCCTCCTGCCAGATTCTCTTCTGCCCTGGAATCAGATTTGGGCTGACACGCATAGATATCTCACTCAAGATAGGCACAGGCTAATTCAATTCCATATCCTAAATAATCTGTACTACACACCAGTTAAGCTGGCCAAATTTGGCAGACTGCCTTTGGCTACCTGTACACGGTGTGGAGCAGTTGAAGGGAACCTGATGCACATTTTTTGGCATTGTGACAAGGTGGCGTCATTATGGAATACAATCCTAACCAAGTTAGACCCCCTCCTAGGACTGGGGGAGCTTTTCACCATAGAGATATGTGTACTAGGGATGTTCTCCAATATTGGAGTCCGGGAGCATAGATTTCATATGGCTTTAATCTCTATAGCAGTCAAAAGGCTGGTTCTCAAACACTGGATGGTTCAGCTAGTCATTTCATATCCTGAATGGCTAAAAGAAATGCCCCTTTGTTTTAACACCGAAAGGTTAATAGCAAGCTCCCGGAATCGCATGGCCTCCCTCAACCAGAAATGGGGTAAATTATACGCTTTATATCTGAATCAAGATCCACTTAATGCTGACCTCTGACCGTTCCAGTTTGTTTTATTTCCCTTGGGATGTTTGTCATTGCTAGAGTACTCCTTGCTCTTTTGTCCCTTTACTATCTGCTTTCTGACTTGGCACACTCCAGGGGAGGGAGGTGGGGATGGTCGTGGGGGAGAGGGGTGGGGGAGTGGATGGGCCTTTTTCCTTTTTTGTTATTAGTGTTTAGGCATACTTTGTCTCAAAGATGTTTTGATGTCATTCCATTCTCAAGCTATTTTGTTGTCATTGTAGTATGTTCCACTGTTTTGTATACCATATGCCTTCTTGCTATATTATAAATTAGTAAAGATGCTGAATTTAAAAAAAACAAACAGCAAAGCCTCTGCCAGATTATGTGCACAGCTGCACTCAAAGAAATCACGGTGAGCTGGCTGCAAGTCATTACTTCTTCACATGATTCATGGGTCGAAAGAATAGAAGACATTAGAAGAATTGAGCATTTGACAGCCAAACTGAGGCTCATATTGGAAAAGCACATGGCGCTTTAAGCTAGTTGGGAATCATGGGGATGAAGATAGGAACCAGGGGGATAATGAAGCGGATTAAATATGGACAATCCAAACTGGAATGGGTTAACAGATGTAATAAAGCACTCCTAGGTAAACATAATGGCCCAGATAGTCAAACTGCGCCAGGCTGTGGCGCAAGCCTGGGTGAAGCACAACTTGGCTGCGCAGGGGTGTGGACTGGGCGATATTCAATGGAGCTGCACCATGGCTCCACAGCGTTGAATATCACACCCTAGCCACCCCCAGAGTGCATGGTGCAGTGGCACTGTGCCAGCACAAGTGGCCAGAGTGGAGCATGGAGATGCACTAGCGCAAGTTCTATTACGCCATGCACTACAACCGCAATATTCAAAACTTGACATGCAAATAGGACCATAATGTATGCAAGGCACACATGGAGCCATTTGCATGTCATTATGGCCCCATTTGCATGCAGGTGCGCCGATCCCCCCTGACTTGCACCTGGCGCCCTGCCAGGCAGCAGTCATCGGGGACCAACGCCCCCTGAAGCCCGATCGTGGAAATTTGTATAACAAAGGAAATATTCACAATATCCCTGGTGGTCCTGTGGACCGCTATCTGCCTGATCGTGGGCATCTGTGTAAACATTAAAGAATTCGTTCCATATCTCTGGTGGTCCAGCGGACCGCTATCTTCCCTATCGTGGGCATCTGTGTAAAATCAGATGTCTTTCCTATATCCCTGGTGGTCCAGTGGACTGCTATCTACCCGATCCCGGGCATCTGTGTAAAATCTGAATTCGTCCTATATCCCTGGTGGTCCAGTGGACCACTAACTTCCCAATCGGGCATTTGTTAAAAAAATAAATACATCCAATATCCCAGGTGGTCTAGTGGTACCCCCCACCCACCCACTGAGCCCCACCGCCCGCCCCTGGTCAGCCGGTGGGCGGCAGCACTCACCTGCCACCTCCACCATGACACCTCGTGGGCTGCATGCCCACTGGTTCACAGCGTGAGCCAATGGGCATGCAGTCATGTCACATTTCACACATTCCAGATATGTGAATGAATTCACTTATCTAGAATGTAGTACGGGGGCTGCATGCCCATTGGCTCACACTGTGAACTAATGGGCGTGCAGCCCTACCGAGGTGTCAGTTGGTGGGCGCCGGGGCGGCAGGCGGGCAGGGTGCTGCCGCCTGCCGGCTGACCGGAGGGGAGCGGGGTGGTGGGGCTCAGTGGGAGGGTGTGGGGGTACAACTAGACTACCAGGTAAACCAATGTTTCCTAAAATTATGCACCCAAGTTTGTTGATATAGTTGTTTTGTATGTTTCCTTTTACTAATTCTTCCATGATTGAACATGATGCCCAAGCCCATTAACAAATCTACATCCTCAATATTTTTATATAGAAAACATAGATCTCCCCTCAATCTACAGTAATATAGTGAATAGAGATTCAGATTCACTAGTCTTTCCCAGTATACTTTACCTTTCTGTCCCTTTATTTGTTTAGTCAATCTTTTTTGAACTCTCTCAATGGAAAGTATATCTTCCCTATTGTAAGGGGCCCAAACCCTTGCACAATATTCCAAATGCGATCTAACCAAAGCAACATACAAGGGAACCAAAACCTCACTCCTTCTACTTGCAATATATTTTAAGATGCAATTTAGGATCTGAATAGCTTTTTTTAATTGTTTTCTACAATGTACCCTAAATTTTAAATCATTTGTAATTATAACGCCCAGGTCTTTTTCCTCCGTAACAACTCCCAAATTTATATTATCTAATTGGTAAACTGCTTCATTATTTTTCTTACCCAAGTGCATAACCTTGCGCTTGGATAGATTTAATTCAAATTTATTCAGGTTTGTCCATTTATTTATTAAATCTAACGCTTGTTGTAGTGCGACTATTTGCTTATCATTTGATGGAACCACACCCAGTCTACAATCATCGGCAAACTTGTACATCCATACATTTCTATTGTTAATTTGTAATGAGGCAATGTACAAGTTAAACAAAAATGGCCCCAAAACCAAACCCTGTGGCATGCCACTAGTAACAGGGGCCCATTGTGAGTATTCCCCATTTATAACCACCCTCTGTTTTCTATCCCAACGCCAATCTGAAATCCATCTGCAGATATTACTAGGCAATCCTATGTTATCCACTACTAATAATAATTCTTTATGAGGTAGTTTATCAAAAGCCTTGGTTAAGTCCAGGAATACCACATCCACAGGGCTCCCAACATCCATTTCTCTATTCACCTTATCGTAAAAGGATAACAAATTCGTCTGACAGGATCTGTTCCGTACAAAACCATGCTGGACTGGATCTACCAGATCATGTTGCTCAATATGTTCCACAAGAATATCTTTGATTATTCTCTCCAAGAGTTTCCCTAGTATCGAGGTCAAACTAATAGGCCTAAAATTACCTGGGTCTGTACTTGGTCCTTTTTTTAAAATAGGCACTACATTTGCCAATTTCCAATCTCGGATAACCGAACCAGAATTTATTGATTGTTGAAAAATATATGTTATAGGATGTACCAACATATCCGCCAATTCCCTCAATATTCTGGGATGTATGCCATCAGGGCCAGGGGATTTATTAGTGTTTAAACCAATTATTCCTTTATAAATATTTACTGGATTCAAAATTATTGTCCCAGGTTCAAAGGGTCTACTTATACAGTGGGCATGTGTATCTTTATGTTTATATACAGAACAAAAATAATTATTCTGAATATTTGCTATTTGCTGGTTAGTCGCTGGATGACCCTCTTCGGTAAGAAAGGGGCCTATACTGTTAGGGGTCTTCTTCTGATTATTAATGTATGAAAAAAAAGCTTTTTTATTATCATGAACTCTATTAGCTAAGTTTGTTTCATATAAGGCTTTAGCTTTTTTTATAGCTATTTTAACTTGTTTCTGAATTTCTTTGTATGTTTACGCAGATGCCCCTGATCGAGCAGATACCGGTCCACTGGACCACAAGGGTTATGGGACGAATTCTGATTTTACACAGATGCTCGCGATCGGGCAGATAGAGGTTCACTGGACCACCAGGGATATAGGATGAATTCTTTAATGTTTACACAGATGCCCGCGATCAGGCACATAGCAGTCCACTGGACCACCAGGGATATAGGACAAATTCTGATTTTACACAAATGCCCGCGATCAGGCAGATGCGGTCCACTGGACCACCAGGGATATAGGACAGTTTATTATTCTTTTCACGGATGCCTGCGATCCCGGGCGCGGGGCCCATACAATTATGGCGGAACTCGTGGCCACCCACAGGTGGCAGTGCCGTGTTGCACCCTGCAATGCGGCAGCTCACCTGTGGTGCTATCAGATGTTCCTTTTTTTTGGCATAACTTTGTGCTGGTGCAGGTAGGATTTCGCATACATGGCTCTGCACATCCCAGGCTGAATATCGGGCTGTGCAGAGTATGCATGGGCCGCCCCCTCTCCTGTGCCTGCATACATTACTGATGCACTCGGCATGGAGTTTGTGCAGCGCACTTTTCCCTTTTGAATATCGCAGACCGCACATCAGTGGGTTGCGCGTGGTGCAACACTGTTGTGCCATGCGTAACCCTTTTGAATATCTGGCCCAATGTCTTTTTCTTCAAACAAAGATCAGAAGACTGTTGGTAATAACTAATCTTATTCTCAGGTGTCACAGCAGTTATAGCTACAGTTGTCAGGTCTAGTGTTCTTGTATTGTTTCTGTTTATAGCAGGTGTTAAATTTTAAAGGAAGTGTTAACAATGGAATACTTAATGCAAACACAATGCAGGTAGATGGATAAAAAGGGCACTGAGTCTATTAGACACTAGCCATTTAAGCTTAGTAAAATCTTTGTTAGACATGGACTCAAACTGATGAAGTAATGTGTGTATAACTTGTATTGCTGTTTTTTCTTATAATAAAGCTAGGTTAAAAAAAACAGTGTAAAAGTAATTTTGAATTGCCAGTAGAGTAAGGCCCATCAGTGCTTTTTTTTGCAAGCAGACAGGTCTGGTATTTGATTCTGCCCTGGAGGGGAAGCCAGTTGTTGAGGGAATATAGGAAGCAGCTATGAACAAGCATGTCAGCCCCTATTACATACCGACAGGCCTTGTTATGCACCATCCTGACTAGGTTTAGTAGAGAGTCACTCAAGCCTTGTTATACACCCTCCTTACTAAGTTTAGTAGAGTCACTCAAGCCTTGTTATACACCGTCCTTACTAAGTTTAACAGAGAGTCACTCACAGCTGCATAGACTAGGAGGCCACCCATAACTGAGGTGTGATAAGACTACGCTGGATACAACAATATGGCTGGCATCTGTGGTGAGGTTGAGATGATACCTATATAGTGCTCATAGCCTTCTTTTGGCCATGCTGGCAATATAATCCATGTGAATAGAAACACTGAAACATAGAATCTGTCGGCAGATAAGGACCATATGGCCCACGTAGTCTGCCCATTTCACTATTCACTGCTGCAGCTCCAGATTCTATTTGATCTGTGGCTCTCCTGCTCTGCATATCTCCAGGGTACCCTTATATGGAGCAGCATGTTTGTTGACTGGGGCTTCAAGAAGGTCTCATATTACCCAAGTGCTGCGCACTCTGCACTGGCTGCCAATACAGTGGTGGATCACCTTCAAAGTGGGTCTTTTGACCTACAAAGTCCTACACGGTCTTGGTCCTGACTACTTGAAAGAGCTTCTGGTGCCCTACACCCCTCTGAGACAGCTCCGCTTGGCTGACAAGGGGTTGCTGGAGATTCTGAGGGTAAATTTGAAGTCCTCTGGAGCCCGTGCCTTTGGTTTTGTGGCTCCTACCCTCTGGAATTCTCTGCCCCATCAGCTCCGAGACAGTACGACAGTGGAAAGTTTTAAAAGGGCCTTAAAGTCCTTTTTATGGGATAAGGTATTTCCTGTCATACTGTAATTGGTTATTTTAATCTTGTAATATTTGCTGTGTTGTTTTATTGTATGCATTGATTATGTTGGTGTTTTCATGTTTTGTGTACAGCGCCTTGAAAATTTGAAAGGCGCTTAATTAAATAAATTTTATTATTATTATTATTATTATATCTATTCCATGCACTCTTGAACCCCCATATTGTTTTCACCCCCACCACTTCTGCTGGAAGGCTGTCCCACAGCTCCACCACCCTTTCAGTAAAAAAGTACTTAGTAGCATTACCCCAAAGCTGTGCTCGCTTCGGCAGCACATATACTAAAATTGGAGCCTTACCCCAAAGCCTTCCACCCTTCAGCCTCTCAACATACTCCTTGTTCTTGTACAGAGTTTTCTCTGAAATATGCTTTCCACCTGTACCCTGTTTATTCCCCTAAGGTACTTGAAAGTCTCTATCATATCTCCCCTCTCCCTTCTTTCCTCCAGTGAATAGATATTAAGGTCCTTAAGTCTTTCCTCATTGAGCTTCTCCTGCAGTCCATGTACCATCTTTGTTGCCCTTCTCTGGACTGCTTCTATTTTGTCAGTGTCCTTCTGTAGATGTGGTCTACAGAACTGGAAACAGTACTCCAGCTGAGGCCTCACCAGTGATCTGTACAGTGGCATCACCACCTCTTTCCTCCTGCTTGTCATGCCCCTCCCTATGCACCCCAACATTCTGTTTGCTCTCCCCATCGCCTTTTCACACTGTTTGGTCACCTTTAGGTCATCAGATATGATGACCTCCAGGTCTCTCTTCTAATGTGTAGTGGTCAGAAGTTCCCCATGCATCCTGTACTCCTCCCTTGTATTCCTGTGACCCAGGTGCATGATCTTGCACTTTTTAGCATTGAAACTCAACTGGCAGACACCTGAAGACTCCTCTAATAGGCTTAGGACCTTTCTCATTTTTTTCCAACCCTCTGGTGTGTCCACTCTGTTGAAGATCTTGGTGTCATCTGCAAAGAGAAACACCTTTCCATCCAGACACTCTGCAATGTCTCTAATGAAGTCATTGAACATGATTGGCGCCAGCACTGACACCTATGGCACCCCACTGGTCACCTCCCTCTCTTCAGATTTCATGCTATTTATGGCATATGATAGGCTATCATTGAGGGTAACATCTAAGTACTTAAAGGATTCTACCTGTTCTGGTTTATGTCCCTTGTCACTGAAGGTGAAAAGGTGAGGGAACTTTTTTTTCACTTGTGGTCCTACGAGTAACAATTTTTTTTTGTAGTTCGAGAGCAATTTGTTTGCAAAAACCATTTCTCTAATGGCTTAAAGTTGTTTTAAACTTCAGATGACTTGCAGGTATCCAGAAAGCTATTAACGAACAGGCCAAAAAGGAGGGGGCCAAGTTCAGAACCCTGGGGCATGACAAGTGAGACACTCTTGTCATTTGATGAAGAATTGTTGATCTTTATACCCCTGAAGGGGTGGTGAAGTAACTTTGAAACCAAGCCATTGTGTCCTGAGACAGCCCAAGTGAGAGGAGCTCACCAAGAAGCAGCTTCTAATTGGCAAGCTCAAAGGCCTTAGCTTGGTCAATGTGGGTGCAAGAAGTTGGTATACTCTATTAAAACAGTGCTGATGCTGTGGAGCTTCCAGAATCCATAATGTTGTGTGTATTGAATATTGTATTTACCAGATAGATGACTAGTTGGTCCGATACAATTTTCTCAAGGGCCTAGGATACGGGGTAGAAGATTGAAATTGGTCTATAATAAGACAGGTTGGAGTTGTCATCATTTTTGAAAACTCATGTGATCAGTGTGGTTTTACATACCCCAGTATTGTAGTGAGAAATTAAATAATTTAGATCTTGGGAGGGAAAATTCCTTGATTTTCCGGGTCAGCAGCTTCATATCTATCGAATCACCCCCTACCCTGGCTTTACCTAGGACTCTTTTGACATACTTTAGGGTATCTTTTGTTGAGATAGTTTTGAAATAAAATTTAGGGTACCATGGGTCTTTGTCATTACCGCCTGGTGTTCTTCTCCTGTCACCATCTTGTGACCCTGGTGTGGGACTGGGAAGGATTACAGAGTTGAGATCCATGAAGGCAGTGTTAAATTTGTTTCCTATCTCAGTTAGGTATAGGATGTCAGCCCCATCATTTTTGAGCATTTGGTGGCTGCCTTCCTCCCTTACCCAGGAGCTCAGATATGTTATCCCAAATTTGTTTCCATTGCTCCAGGTCCTAGTTTGCTGGTCCTTACAGTATATCAATTTTGTGTGTTTTATCCTACTGTTGCACCTATTTTGAGTTTCTTTGTATCTTTGGAGGTACACAGGTGACTTTGTTTCTCTCATCCAGTACCACAGGTTGTCCTTTTTCCGCATGTGGCCAATGAACTCTGGGGTAAACCATCCAGCAGAGGTACCTCACACCTTGCACTTTTTGAGAGGGGCAAATTAGTCAAAGGTTGCAGTGAATTCATTCATGCACATTGAACTGAGGAGCAGTAACTGACAGAGTCTGCTAGCACACAGACTTCTATTATCTTTTCTGGGTAGGTAGCCAGGATCCAATTAGTTAAGGTTCTGGTTCTCATTTTGTAATTAACCCTAGTACATTCAATAACTCACTAAGAGAGAAACAAGCTGGCCACTAAGTTCCTATTGTCACTACATGAATTGGCAGACCAATTAATATTGAAGTCTCCATTGACTATAGTTTCCCAGTTTTGACTACTTTGTTTAAAGTATCTAGTGAAAAACTTGAGGCCAGATTGATGTTTGCCAGGAGGCATGTAGGTTGTCATAATAACAAAGGATCTGTGTCCCCTCCCTAGGAGGAGTTTAATTGCTAGGCATTTACAGTCACTTGTTAGGCAGTTAATTTCTATTTTAGAGCCCTGCAGTTCTGACATTAAATATATTATTAAATAGATTAGATCACCTCCACTATATTTATCCTGCCAGATTAAACAGATTAAGCCAGGCATGATGAGAACAGCATCAAAGATTTTGGGGGTGAGCCAGGTTTCTGTCAGGGATATTACATCAGTTTGCACAAGTGAAACCCAGGTTTCAGAGTACGTTTTAGGAGTAGACTTCCTACAGTATGTTAAGAGAGACTATACATAGTTTCCCCTTGTGATTTGTTCCTGAACCAGGGCTGTCTAAAGGACCAGGGTTTGAGTGGATATTTCAAGACAAAAGGAGTAACATTAGGGTTAGTTTTCTAAGATCCCTCAGGTCTGGTGTTAGCCTTAAAGATTTTTTCTTGAAGGAGTGGCCCTTACTGCTGACCTTGTATCCAAGGTTGCCATGGGTATTTATTTATTTATTTAAAATTGGTGACCGGGAAAGGCACACTGATATCCAGGTGTGACCCAGGTACAAGGTGTACACAGCAGAGGCAGAAAAGTACGAACAATATCTTGTTTCAGATGAATAGTACAGTATAAGGACAATTCATAGTAGTAAGCAGTAAAGTAACAATTGTTGCTAGAATAGATGATTAGAAGAACATCAGGACATTTTATTACTAAAAATGTATATTTACAGTATATTACAAGTGTATATGTAGACATATTTACAAGTAGTGGTTGTCCAGAGTGTGCTAAACTAGCACAGAGAAAGTACGGCAGGTATGTGGTTATGCGGTTTTTGGCTGGCATGTACACTAATATTTACCTGAAAGGGGCCACTGAGGGTAGGCTAGGCCTGAGTTAAGGAGGGTTCAGATGAGCATCTTGGGCAGGAAGGGGGAGGGAGGAGCCTGAGGAGTTGTTTAAAGGCTGATAGGGAGGAGGCCTGGTGGAGGGTGAGTGGGAGGTTGTTCCAAAGGAGAGGGAGGTGGTAGGAAAAGGCAGCTTGCCCAGAGGCAGAGGGGGACATAGAAACATAGAAACATAAAATTTGACTGCAGATAAGGACCGATTCGCCCACCAAGTCTGCCCATTTCCCTACCTAATGGATAAGCTGCAGATCCTAGTTAACCAGCAGCCTACTTCTTCCTACCCCCACCCCCTAGAATTGCCTTATGACTGTTTCATGAATGCTTGAATTCAACCACTGTTTTTGACTCCACAACCTCCTCTGGAAGGCTTTTCCATACATCCACAATCCTCTCTGTGAAAAAATACTTCCTTAAATTACCTCTGAGCTGCCCCCCCATCTTCAAATTGTGCCCCCTTGTTCTTGCACACCTCTTTTTTTGAAAGATGCTACCCTCCTGCACTTGGTTGATTCCCTTGAGGTACTTGAAAGTTTCTATCATGTCCTCCCTCTCCCTCCTTTCCTCGAGGCAATACATATTAAGCTCCTTTAGTCTCTCTTCATATGTCTTCCGGTGCAGACCCTGCACCATTTTAGTTGCCCTCCTCTAGACAGCTTCCATCCTGTCTATGTCTTTGCGGAGATTGGGTCTCCAGAACTGCAGGCAGTACTCCAGATGGGGTCTCACCAGCTGTCTGTACAGAGGGATAATAACTTCCTGTTTTCTACTGGTGATGCCTCTCCCTATGCATCCCAGTATCCCCCCAGCCCTCCTTGCTGCCCTCTCATATTGCTTGCCCACCTTTAGGTCATCTGATATGACTACCCCAGGTCCCTTTCCATTTTTGTTGTTGTTAGTATCTCACCCCCCATTGTGTACTCTTCCCCTGGGTTTTGTTTCCCAGGTGCATTACCTTGCACTTCTTAGCATTGAATCTAAGCTGCCATACATTTGACCATTCCTCTAACCTTGCCAAGTCCCTTCTCATCCTTTCCACCCCACCTGTGCATCAACTCTGTTGCAGATCTTTGTGTCATCTGCAAAGAGACATACTTTTCCTTCCAGTCCTCTGCAATGTCGCTTATAAAGACATTGAAGAGGACTGTCCTAATACTGAACCTCAGTAACCCACTAGTAACCCCTTTCTTCAGAGTGGACTCCATTTACTATTACTTCTGTGTCCTATTCTCCAGCCATCTTTACCCAGGCTGTCATCTAGGGACCCACTCCCAGGCTGGCTAACTTGTATATTAATCTTTGTGTGGGACTGTATCAAATGCCTTGCTAAAGTCTAGGTAGGCCATGTCCACAGCCCCTTCCTGATCTACTACTTTGGTCACCCAGTCAAAGAAATCTATCAGATTTGTCTGGCATGACCTTCCGCTGTGAATCCATGCTGCCTTGGGTCCTGTGCCCTCTGGCCTCTAGATACTCAACAATTCTTTCCTTCAGAAGTGATTCCATCATTTTCCCTACCACTGAGGTTAAACTAACAGGTCTGTAGTTTCCTGCTTCTGCCTTGCTCCACTTTTGTGAAGGGAATCACATCTGCCCTCCTCCAGTCCTCAGGTACCACCCCATCCTTCCATGATTTGTTAAATAGGGTAGTCAGTGGTGTCACTAGTTCTACCCTTAGTTCTTTTAGAATTCTGTGATGAATCCCATCAGGCCCTATTGCTTTGTCCACCTTCAGTTTTAAGAGTTCTTTCAGAACCCTTTCTTCTGTAAATGGGCTGGTATCAACTTCTGTATCCAGAGTGTTTCTACTGTTTGTTTTAAGTACCTCCCCCTCTTTCTTTGTAAATACTGAGTAAAACTATTTGTTTAGTATCTCTGCCTTTTCACAGTCACCCTCTGCCCACCCTCCTTCCCTTTCATTAAGCCTCACTATCCCTCCCTTGGTCTTCCTTCGCTCCCTGATGTACCTATAAAAGGTTTTATCCCCCTTCTTAACTGAGTTGGCTATCTTTTCCTCGGTTTGGGCCTTTGCTGTTCTGACTGCCTTCCCAGCTCCCTTTTGCTTTAACTGATGCAGTTCTCTGTCCTGCTCCTTCTGTGATCACTTGTACTTCCTGAATGCTTTCTTTTTCTCTTGAACCTTCACTGCCACTTCCTTTGAGAACCATAGTGGTTTCTTACATCGTTTCGTTTTGTTTATTTGCTTCACACAAAGGCTTGTTACCTCTGTGATGGCAGTTTTTATTATTCCCCATTGTTCTTCCACCCCTCCTTCCTGCCCATTTGCTAGTGCATTCCTTAGGCACTCACCCATTTTGGCAAAGTCAGCCCTCCTAAAGTCCAGTACTTTTGCCTTTGTATGGCTTGACTCTATTGATGTGTTTATTGTGAACCATACTGTTCGATGGTCGCTAGTTCCCAGATGGCTACCCACTTCTACATCTGTGATCCTCTCTTCATCTCCATTTGAGAGAACCAGGTCTAAGATTGCTCCCTCTCGAGTGGGCTCCAATACTAGTTGTCTAAGGCATGCCCCAAGTACAGCATCTAGAATAACCCCATTCTTCAAAGTGGCTGCTGCAACTGCACTCCAGTTAACATCTGGCATATTCAGATCACCCATCAACAATATCTCCCCTTTTTCTGCCATTCTAAGTATACTTTCTATCATTTCCTTGTCCATTTCCTCCCCCTGAGAAGGGGGTCTGTATACAACCCCTGTACTGATTGTGGTGCCATTGCCGGTCTCCAAATTTACCCACAGTGCTTCTTCTCCTCCCTGTTTTCCCTTTTGTTCTGTTGCTTTGATTCCTTCCCTTATGTAAAGAGCTACTCTTCCTCCTCTTTTACCCTCCCTGTCCCTCCTGTAGATAGTGTATCCTGGTATGTTTACATCCCAGTCATGGTTTTGTGTGTACCATGTTTCTGTGACTGCCACGATATCCAGATGTTCCTTCTCCATCAAGGCCACTAATTCAGGAAGCTTGTTACTCAGACTACGAGTCATTGGTACTCATTGCTCTCCATTTTTTGATGGCTTTACCTTCTTTTGCAGCATCCCCCACTGACCTTTCTACCTCGATCTTTTTCTCATTTAGTACCCTGTTTTGTAGGGAGAGGCTGGGATTTTCCTGCTGCTTATCAGTGCTTCCCCCCTTGACTAGTTTAAAAGCTTGCCAATGAAGCATTTAAACCGATTGCTCAAAAGACTTGTTCCCTTCCTGGACAGATGCAGGCCATCCTGCCAGTATAGTCTGGTGTCCCTCCAGGTGGAACCCCAGTCCCCAATGAAGCCAAATCCCTGTGCTCCACACCATTTTTTCAACCATTCATTAAACTGCATGGTGCAAAGTACCCTCACCTCACTCATGCCATGGACAGGTAGCACCTCAGAGAAGGATACTGTGTGTGCTACTTGTCTTAGGCCCCTCCCCAATTCTACGAAGTCCTTCTGCACTGCTCTAATCTCATGATGAGCCAAGTCATTTGTCCCTAGGTGGACAATGACATTCAGCTCAGACTCCCGTGCAGCTGTTCTCGTGATCCTGAGGATGCACTTCCTGTCCCTCCAAGCCATGGCACCAGGCAGGTACCTTACTTCAGTTTTCCCTGCTCCCCCTAGTTCTATCCCCCTAATAATTGAGTCCCCCACCAGGAGCTGCTTCTTTTCCTTGTGGTGTCCTCTTCCACCTTCCTGTGGGCCTCCCTTGTGACAGTTGTCCTCAGCCTCCTTAGTCTCCTCTGCGGGTGCATCCATAGGGGAGCTATGCTCCCCCAGAATGGTGTATGGATTGTGGAGTGGAACAACTGACTGGGTGTGCCTCTGTTCCACATGGGAGGTGGAAGGTACATGCATGTCCATGGCAGATTGAGTAGCCTGGAGAGATGGCTGGAGAGAGGCAGGAAGAGAGGTATAGGGGAAGGGAGCCAAGCCAATATTTAGCTATGAGGTAGCCACTGTGGGAGGTCCACCTTTGCGAGAGTGGCATCAGGGATAGTGTGTGGTGTATAGGAGGCAGTAATGAGTGAGTGAGGGAGAGGCAGTGGCAAATCGACTGAAAGAATTGAGCAGGAAATCAAGTTTTGAGAGGGAGGAGGTAGGGGCTGTGCCATAGTCGACGTCCGCATAGTCCAGAACTTGTAGGATGGTTTTGCGTACGAGTTCACTCTGGGTGGGAAGGGGAAGGCTGGCTTTGTGACACTACAGTTTACAAAAATTTGAAAAACATATTTCTGGGGTGTTTAACTCCCATAGAAAGACTTGACTAGCATCCTCAGGGCTCGTCTAGGTGAACACAAAAATAATTGTGTCCCTAAAGGGTCCCAAAGTTTAATGCCAAGCATTTCTGTGACCAGTAACTGAAAAAAAAAATGGCTGACTCACAACACTACATGGGCATGGGTCATTTGCGTCGCTAAAAACTGCATTTACGACACTGTCAAACTTTTTGTTAACTTTTCCCATTGACTATAATGGGAAACTTGTTTTTTGAATAACTTTTAAACCGTTTAATATTTTTTCATGAAGTCTTTGAAAGGCACATTGGGGACCCTGGCTGCATGTTTCCTGAAGGTTTGGACCAGTCACACAAACTGTGAGACCTGTAGGTGCAAACAAAGAATGTGCAAAAAACTGAAATGCAACTTTCCATTGTGCTTTATAGCTCCGCAACAGTATAACTGACCACTACGAAACTTGGCAGATCCAGAGATCTATGGTACCGCTCCATGCCTGCCAAATGTCAGGCAAATCTGTCATACAGTGGCAAAGTTATTAAGCTGCAAAATTTCACACTTTAAGCTTAAATGGGGTACTCAACCCTAAATATAGTTTATTTATTTATTTATTTAACAGTTTCACCAGGAATGCATACTGAGCAGAGTACCGCTCAATTCCAGATGCATCTTGGGGGAATGGGGAGAGGAAAGGTACAGCAAATGAGGCAAGTGCACTACAGTACAGCTAGTTTACAGTACAGAACAAACAAGATTATACAATACCAAACATAGACTAGGCAAACAGCTAACAGAGTACCTAACTACTTGCAATTCCAGTGATCCCACAAATCAAAAAATCATTTTAGTGAGAATAAGTAGCACTGGAAGGACATTTGTAAATTATAGTGGCATTACAGGCCTGATTTCTCCAGATTCTGGGCTAGGGCCTGGGGCATGGTGGGTGGTGAGAGGCAAAGTCAGTGTCAGTGTCAGTGTCAGTGGCTCAGTAGGTAGCACACTCGCCTCTGAGGCCGGGAGATCAGAGGGCTGTGGGTTCAGTTCCCACATCTGGCACTTGGGTTAATATCCCAGTACTGACACTGTAGTGCAGCATGAGAGGGGTGCTGTACTTCTGAGGTGCCATCTTTCGGATGAGACGTTAAACCGAGGTCCCATCTGCCTGGATTGGTGGTAGTTCAGGTGGATGTTAAAGATCCCATGGCACTTATCGAAAGAGTAGGGGAATTTCTTGGTGTCCTGGCCAAATTTCCCTCATTCACTAAAAAATATCACCAATAGCTTAATCTGGTTCAAGATCAGTTGGCATTCATCTGTATCCCCCTCCCCCGGGTCGTGCCTGAAAATAGGCAGGATTTGTCTAGTGCACTTACCCGGTCAACAAAAAATAAATAATTAAATAAATAAAATAAAATAAAAAGTGGTCATGAATAAGGTGTGGAGGGGGGATATGGGGGATATAAGGCATTCCTGTGGAGAGGGCTGCACAAGCAGAAGGGAGGGAAGGATGACTTGAGCAGTTGGTTTAGCTGCTGAGTGGTGTCTGTGTGCCTAATGTTAGCTGGCAGAGAGTTCCAAAGTTTAGGCATGCAGTAGCTGAAAGTGGCCTGGCCTTCGGCTGTGGTCCTTAGAGGGACATGCAATAACCAAGAGTCAGTGTTCCCTAGGGAATACAACAAGAGGGCTTGAGCTGCAAAAGCAGGCTGTAGGTAGGAGGGAAGGGACTGCAACCAGAATTTAGCAGTTAACTTTACGCAGTGGGTTGTTCATTGGTCCTGTAATGAGGGGAGGTCAAGCCACTTGTAGAGGTCACAGTGGTGTACAAAGGGAGTGCAGTCCAGGGCAAGGCGGCAGAAGGAATGGAAGAGAATGTTGAGCCTTGTGAGGGTGGACTTGGGGGCGGTGCTGTAGACTATGTCACCATAGTCAATTATAGGGAGAATCATTTGTTGTAGGATTACTTTGTGAGTTGCCAGGGGTAAGCAGCCCTTATTGCAGTATAAGTGACCCAGCTTGGGGTGCAGTTTCTTGTGTAGAGAATTGATATGAGCTGAGAAGTCAAGGTACTGGTCCAGCCAGACCCCAAGGTACCGGAAGGAGGTGCAGTTCTCCAACAGATTCCCATCAATAGTATGTTAAGTAGGGGTGGTGGGGAGCCAGGCAAGCCTCTGACTTGTACTGAAGGTTAGTGAGACCATTTTTTGGGGATTGAGGAAGAGCTGGTTTGATTGAAACCAAAGCTGGACAGCACTGAAGTTGTCCTGCAGTCTAGTGGTCACTTCAGTGGGTGAGGGACAAGCAGCATACAATATTGTGTCATCGGCGTACATATCAATGAATGTATGCTTACACACTGAGGGCAGGTCGTTCAAAAAAATGGTGAACAGGATTAGGCCTAGTACAGAGCCTTGGGGGATTCTGGAGGTTACAGGGAGGGGGGCTGATGTAAAATGGCTGATTCTCACAGATTGGTATCTGCCAGTTAGGTAGGAATTAAACCAATTTGTGCAGGTGTTCGAGAGACCTGTCTTGGCGAGTTTGGATAAAAGCAAGGTATGAGAGATGGTGTCGAACGCTTTGGTGAGGTCTACAAAAAATAGCTGAGGTGATGTGCCCATGGTTCATACCCGTGAGGACAACATCAGTGAACATGAGGAGGGACGTGACAGTGGAGTGCGTCTTTTTGAATCCCAATTGGTAGGGTGTGAAGAAGGAGGAGGCATTGAGAAATGAGCAGAACTGGTCTAGCACAAGGCACTCTTGAATTTTGGCCAGGATGGGGAGTAGGGAGATAAGGCGGTAGTTGCTCGGTGTAGAGAGGTCTTCCCCTTTAGGGAGAGGGATAACAGTAGCACTTCTCCAGTCTGATGGTACTGAAGCAAGTGAGAGACACTGAGGAGAGTGGTCAATTGGGAGGCGATGGCAGGGGCAGATAGGTAAAGCATTTCGGAGTCAAGACCCAGGGGACATTTACCTTTGTTAGGGTTAAGTGCCTGTAGGGTTTTTAGCACTTCTGTAGGTGTGACCATGAGAAAGGCGAAGCCCGGAGGTGAGTGAAGGGAGGGAATGGGTGTGCTATCCTGGGATGGGGGAAGAGTAGATATGAGAGAGGCTGCACAGCTGGTGAAAAGGGTGTTAAAGACCGTGCCGTTATAATATACTATTTATATATATATATTTATAAAATGGGTAGGGAAATTGTTGCCCATTTATTGGATGTCCACCACCACATGACCATGCATATATCAGGCGACAGCGCATGACCTACACTTAAAACCCTCCAAAACAATTTTGACATTTTATAAGTAGAAATCATTTGAGGTGTGTGGTCATGCTCAGATACGCATGCCTTTGGGCAGTTGACACACGCCAAAAAGTGTGTATATCAGAGTGCCACACGCACACCTCAGAGTGGTATATTTATTTTATATATATATATATATATATATAGATATATAGATATATAGATATATATGGGATAGTTATTATCATTTGTTTTTTGCACTGACACAATTTGCTAATACTGCCTTGCATTTGTTTCATCTTTTCAAGTGTTGAAAGCAATACATTGCTTTTATATTTATTTTGTAGTAGCGGATGTGCATTTGCTTCAGAACCCACAGGATTTCTTAGTCGTGATCCCTGCTGTGGAACCTCTGTCCTTTCACCAATTCCCCTCTGCCACCTGCAGCTATTAGGTCCTGTAACGAGGTGGAGATTGTGCAAAGGCGGAATGGTTGTTGGTAGGGTCATGGGGTTGTAGAGGGTGAGAGTGCATTGGGGCAGTCAAGACCAGGAGGTACTCTGGGGTGAAATGGAACCTTTGGGAGAGGCTAGACATGTTTGGTACCCATTCCCAGGGCTTCTGCTGAACAAAGTGACCAGGTACCCATGGGGCCAGCAACCTTGACCAGTCCCCTTTGGGCAGTGTTGTGTGATGCGAAATTGATCAGGAACAAGAATGCAGTAATAGTGGACTTGATTTTCTTGGTTGGTCTGGCTTGCATTAGAGAGACCTGACAAAGCATCTGGTTTCAGACATGAAGTGCCGAGGTGATAAAATACACTGGATGACTTTATTTTGAGTACTAATGTGCCTGTTTATTTCAAACCATGAGAGTGCAGCCTTTTGTGTTTGCTTCATATTATAGAGACTTGGCTGGGAGGTTATGCCAGTCCATTTTTATGGGCGTTTGTCCCAGATGGATTCTTTGTGGTACACTAACCAAGGAAGGATCACAGGGCCTGGGGAGTGACCATCTGCTTTAAAGCTAGCCTGAAATTTTCTGTGCATCTAGTGGGTTCTGTTTTGTCATTTTAATGCATGACCATGCACGAGGGTCCAGGTGCAGGTTGCAGAATCCTTCTTGAGTACCAACCTCTGGAGTGTGAGAAGGAGTTTCTGAAGGAAGTAACAGAATTTGTCACCGAGTAAGTGTTGTAGTCACCCAGGTAGCTGGTCCAAGGTGACTTCAATGCTTAGATCAACAGCTGATCATCAAAATGTGGGCATTACTTCCTCCAGCTAAAGACATCGCTGGGTTTTGCACAAGTAGTTGCTTCTGCAACTCATAGTCACGGTCATGCATTGAACTTAGTATTCTCACTGGGGTTTGAGACTGGTGATCACAAGATTGAGCCAGTAATTTGGTCAGATCATTGCGCAATGTGGTTCTCGTTCAAGCCCCCTTCCCCCACAAGCCCTTTCCCTGTGGAGTTATGTTACTTCCCTATCAGGGGATTGTCCCCAGAGGGCTTGTGATGGCTCTCTCAGCAGTGAGTGCTGCATGCGTGGTCAGCCCGAGTGAAGCAGTGGTGGCTTCTAATAGGGATGTCACAGCAGTGCTCGACTCTGTCACACTGGTCCATATATGACCTAGGTCCTCTCGCTTGAGGTCCCCTTGGTTTGATGGGGAGCTCAAGGAGATGAAGACCAAGGACTGGCGATTGGAGCATTGTTGGCAGAAATCTTGGTCAGAGGACAGGCTGGCTCTGAGATCTTACTACGGTGAGTATCAGGGGGCACTGTCCCATAAGAAGGCAGCTTATCTGTCCAGGTAGATTGCTACAAGGAAGATCAGACCAGCTTAACTCTTCTGGACTGTAGACAGGCTGCTTCATCTGGCCTGCCTGCAGGCAGTTAGAGACGTTTTGGCAGTGAAATGTGAGGAGTTTGCTTTTTTCTTCTCTGACAGAGTGTTCTCCATCAGGACTACAATTTCCCCAACCAGGCTGCCCCTGCCCAACAGTGGCATGTTGAACATCCCTGAGAGCACTCTCCTTGCCCTGAGTGAGTTTAGACTGGTGGGGGTAGAAGAGGTCTGTGAGGTGATTTGGAAGCTGTGGCACACATGTGAAATGGACCCGGGCACTACCCATCTTCTAGTGGGGTGTGTTGAGTCCATTGCTCTAGTGTTCACTGAGATAGTCCAGTGCTCACTTTCAGAAGGGCTTTTCCAAGATGCCTTGATGTAGGCACTGGTGAAGCCCTTTCAGAAAAACATCTTTCAACCGTGACGTCTTGATGAATTATAAACCTGTCTCAAACCTCCCCTTTTTGGGGAATGTGATTGAGAAAATTGTGGTTCTGCAGCTCGAGGCACAACTCCCAGCCTTTGACATCTATAAGCCCCTCCAGTTAGGATTTAGGCCTGGACATACCACTGAGAGTGCATTTGTCAGGGTGAAAAATGACCTTCACAGGGCTAGAGATAGATGAGCTGGTCAATACTTGTTCTCCTCAATTTCTCATCAGTATTCAACACTGTGGACCATGGAGTTTTATTGGATACCCTGAGAGGGCTATATGGACTCACTGGAACTGTTATCAGGTGGTTTGAATCCTTCCATCCTAACAGGCAGGACTCAAAGGGTAGTGATTGGAAGTTTTTCTTCCCACCCTAGGTCTCTTCTTTGTGGCATTCCCCAAGGGTCTGTCCTCTCACCCATGTTGTTCATAGTGTACATGCTGCCACTGGATGAGATCATTAAATGTTACAGTGTGGAGTTTCACTGTCTACTACAATATGCAGAAGATACCCAGCTGTATATTTTTTTTGTGCCTGGGACACATGATGCAGTTATGGTGCTAAACAAATGTCTGGAAGAGATGAAGGACTGGATAGAGTCTGGCGGCAGGAGGGAGGCGGATGCCATGAGGGCTGAAACAGGCCTGGTGCTTGGGACAATTCTTCTTCTATTGCCTGCAAGGGTGAAACATCTGGGTATGATCCTAGACAACTCATTGGCACTGGAGACTCAGGTGTCATCTGTTGTCCAGATTGGGTTCTATCATTTTAGGGATATCACCCAGATTAAAAACCTAAATCTCTCCAGACAGCCAGTCCAATATGCTTTCCTGACATCTAGACTCGACTGTTGTAATGCTCACTATCTTGGGGACAGTCGAGCAATCCTATGTTGCTTGTAGCAGCTGCAGAATGCTGCAGCCGGGTTGCTGACAGACCTTACAAGGTTCTATCATGTGACCCCAGTTCTGTGCAGTCTGTACTTGCTGCTGGTTAGGTGGAGAATCCCCTTTAAGGTGGGTTTACTCACCTATAAGGCCCTATATGGCTTGGGTCCACTGTATCTGTGTAACCTCCTGACTGCTGTCCAACCAATGTGCTCCCTTCACTCTGCCAAGGAGGGACTTCTAGTGGATCCCAGGGCCTGGGTAAAAACCTCTGGAGATCGTGCCTTTGAGGTGGTGGTACCAGTCCTGTGGAACTCTCTCCCAAGGTCTCTGAGGGAGGCCCTATTGGTGGAAGCCTTCAAATGGGGTTTGAAGGCATACCATATTAGAGAAACCTTTGGGGCTTAGTGTACTGTATTATTCCTGAAGCCATTATTACATTTTAAGTTACCACTGCCAATTTCCTCATCTGCCTGTTTTTTTGTGCAGCACCCTGAGCCTCAGGGAAAGGGAGCTTTAGAAATAAAACCTTGCTTTCTTGCTGTAGATCACAGATGATGTCACTACTTAAAAAGGCTAAAATGAAGTAACTTCTCACATGTGTTCTGCCCCCTGATGAAGCTCCTTCAGCAAAACACTGGGGCAATGGGATAAGGGCCAGTTGACTAGGTTGTTACACATATTTGCACTTTCATTTCACTGAATTGCCATTGCTTGACTACATTACTTGAAAGCATTCATAATATTTTGGAACTTGTCCATTCTGTCTATTGGGTCTGGCTGTAAGGTAGCCCTCAGCGAGGGTGATAGCTTTTTCTGCTGTCGCCAAGCGGTGCTCCCTGACCCACATCTGGACATCCAGTGGCAACACACACAAATTGCTCCATGATGACAGTGTCCACCATCTGTTCTGTGGCTTTAAGTCTGGGTTGAAGCCACTTATAACATAAATCTTTGAGACGGACAAAAGCTTCTCATGGGGCGACAGTGACATGGAATTTAAAAATTCTGAACGTCTGTTGGTACATCTCCAGGCTGATGTCATACTTGCGCAAGATCTCCTGCAGAACAGAATCATTTTCTGCCTGCTGACTATCCATATGACTATAGGCAAGCTGAACTTTCCAGGTTAGATTGGGTGATAACCTGATTACCCACCTCTCTCTAGGCCAATTGCATGTTCTTGCCACCCTCTCAAAAGTCGTTAAGTAGGCTTCAATATCATCTGAGTCACCCAACTTAGTAATTTTTATGTCTTTTGGGGAGTCTGTTGGGGAGGAATTAAGAGTTGAAATCATGGCCTCCATAGCCGGAATTGTGTCAGACCACCTCTATTCACTCATCTGGTGGTCCCTCTTTCTTTCCTTGTCCATGGCCAACTGTTTCACACAAAGCCATCTTAGTAATTCTTGTAAGTCATCAGGAGGGTCTTTCTTTGGATGTTTATCAGTATCAGTCTCTGCGCCTTCCTCCTCAAGTTTCTCCTTTGTCTTGGGCATCTTCCTCCTCGTATCCTCTAAGTCGGTCAGTGGTGTTTCTCCAAACTTTCCCGGCATAGAAACGTAGAAAAATAGAATTTGATGGCAGATAAGGACTGCTTGGCCAGCCCAGTCTGCCCATTTCCCTTCCTAATGGATAAGCTGCAGATCCTAGTTAACCAACAGACTACTTCTTTCTACCCCCATCCACTAGAATTGCCTTATGACTGTCCCATGCATTCTTGAATTTCACCACTGTTTTTGACTCTACAACCTCCTCCAGAAGGCCATCCCATGCATCCACAACCCTCTCTGTGAAAAAATACTTCCTTACATTACCTCTGAGCCACCCCCCCATCCGCAAATTGTGCCTCCTTGTTCTTGCACACCTCTTGTTCTGAAAGATGCTACCCTCTTGGACTTTGTTGATTCCCTTGAGGTACTTGAACGTTTCTATCATGTCCCTCCTTTCCTTGTGGCTATACATATTAAGCTCCTTAAGTCCCTCTTCACATGTCTTCCAGTGCAGACCTTGCACCATTTTAGTTGCCCTCCTCTGGACTGCCTCCATCCTCTTTATGTCTTTGAGGAGACTGAGTCTCCAGAACTGCACACAGTACTCCAGATGGGGTCTCGCCAGCTGTCTGTACAGAGGAATAACAACTTCCTGTTTTCTACTGGTGACGCCTTTCCCAATGCATCCCAGTATCCCCCCAGCCCTCCTTACTGCCCTCTCACATTGCTTGCCCACCTTTAGGTCATCTGATATGACTACGCTCAGGTCCCTTTCTATTTCTGTTGTTGTTAGCATCTCATCCCCCATTGTGTACTCTTCCCCTGGGTTTTTGTTTCCCAGGTGCATTACTTTGCACTTCTTAGCATTAGCATGACTCAGGTCAGGGCACCACTGGCTTCACCTGGTCCACTGGTAATGGCTGCATACAACGTCCACCTGGGCATCAGCCAGTACCCTTGCTGAACCTATCCCAGTTGTGTCACCAACTGTGAGGTTGGTGGGAATAGCTGGACACTCAGAAGTCAGGTTTGGCAAATCAAAATAAAGATGTATTTATATACAGCAAAATAAGTGGACTGGATATGACAAAATAAAGGAAAACTAAAATAACTAAGCAAAATGTATTTATTTATTTATTTAAGAGATTTACCAGGAAGGCATGCTAAGCAGAGTACCGCTCGATTCCAGATGCACCCTGGGGTTTTGGGGTTACAGTGGAAGCATGATACAATCTGAACAAAACATACAGTGGAACATGATACAATCAGAAACAAAATCACAGTTAACTTCACTGTTTGCTATTAACTTAAGTTCTAGAAAAAGGCTAGAGTCACTCAGGCTGGGCGATAATCCCAGATGGACTATTAGGACTGAAGATAGTTGCAGACCTTATTACCTGGGTCAGCACAGTACTGATCCTCATACAAATCCAATGGGTGCATTAGGTTGGACTGCTTTTATTCCCAGAGTCAACGATGTGACCACATCAGGCACGACCCACTTACAGAAATACACCTTATTTCTCTTTAACAACCTTACTATTTATATCCAAACACTATAGATCAAAGATAACTCAGATACATAGATACATAGATACATAGATACATAGACAGTGTCGGCAGATAAGGGCCTATGGCCCACCCAGTCTGCCCATTTAAGTTTGTAAGTTCAGTTTATGTTTTCCAGGAAGTCTGTTGCCCCTTACCCCTGACCTCCAGAATTCCTTTATGTCTATCCCATGCATTCTTAAATCCTGTGATTGTTTCAGCCCCCACCACTTCCTCTGGCAGGGTGTTCCGCTTGTCCACCACCCGTTCTGTGAAGAAATTCTTCCTCACGTTTCCTCTGAATCGTCCTCCCTCCAACTTCATCCCATGCCCTCTAGTCCTGGAACATCTTTTTCGCTTAAAAATAGTGCATTCCTGCACCCTGTTCCTCCCTGTAAGATACTTGTATGTCTCTATTATATCCCCTCTCTCCCTCCTCTCCTCCAGGGAGTACATGTTCAGTGCCTTCAACCTGTCCTCATAGGACTTGTGATGCAATCCATGCACCATCTTTGTTGCCCTCCTCTGAACCTTCTCTACCCTGTCTATGTCCTTACATAGGTAAGGTCCCCAGAACTGCACAGTGTACTCCAGGTGCGGCCTCACTAGTGTCTTTTAGATATCTTTTACTGGGTGATAGTGTTCATAAAACTTTTTCAGAATAAAATAGATTGTAAGTTTCAGGTGCATGCTCCTCCCACAGAGCTATCAAATGTATAAAAGGTGGAAAGACAGGGCTGGCCAGTGCTTAGTAGGACACTGGAAGACTCTTGGGCAGGACCACAAAAACAGAAACCACAAGGTAGGCCGGATACAACTTTATACAGTTTCATATCATCTTTCTAGTCTCATATCACTTTTTAGTATGTGAACAACAGCTTGTAGTACCTCTACTGTTTACTTTTATTTGGTGCAGGCCTTGTAGACCCAAACATGTTGTTGTAGGCCCAATCATGATGCATTTTTTGGCATCTCTTAATTTATTTTCCCTTTTTCATTCTGGTATACAAAATACACAAGTAACCACAAAGGGGAACATTTTGTCTCTGTACAAAGAGGTACAGAAGTGGACACCTTTTGATATTTTCAGTTTCTGGCAGAAATGTCAGTCTGTGGTCAAATTGTTTTCTCCGGTGTATTTTGGTTTTTTTTTTGCTTTACAACAAATACAAGGTCCGAGAGAAACCAACAAACTGGATCACAGTCTTTTCTAACCAGGAAATGTTTGTTTCAAAGGTCCTAACTCACTACGAAGGTGGAAAATACTATATGTTATACATTTCTCAATTCATCTCTTCTTAGCACCTGATAGGAAGCATAACTTTAACTGAATAAACAAATAAACAAATTAGCTAGCCTGGGAGTGGGTCCCAGGGTGGCAGCCTGGGTAAAACATTAGCTGGACAACAGGACACAGAAGGTAATACTAAACAGAGTCCACTCTGAAGAAAGGGAAGTTACTAGTGGGGTACCACAGGGTTCAGTAATGGGTCCTGTCCTTTTTAATGTCTTTATGTAACCCCTAGGTGGTGCTATCCCAAGGGCTACTACCTCTGCCTGCTTGGCTAGTAGCTGGTTAAGGGGCCTGAGTTCTGAAGCGGGTGCCTCCACCGGAAGGTCAGGGTTGGTAGTGGTCAAACTAGCTTGGGCACAGCCCTCCAGGACACTGTAACCCCCCCTCTTTCCCTGCTAGTGGCCAGAACAATACACAATGATCACTTTCACAATACCCCTAATACACCTTACCAGTGACACCACTGTTTGCACTTACCACCAGGGCTGGTTCCTGTGGCTCGACCCTGGTGACCCCCTGTAAAACAAGGTTACGCACAGCAATTGGCAACAGTACAGTACTCTTACCATAAACTGAAACCCCAGTCAGGTTAAATGCAGAAAAAGGTAAATCTGATTTATTCAGGGGACTTGAACAAGGGAGGGGCATAACCAGGTTAATTTGCTTAAATGCTGTATCAATCAAACAGTTATGCATGCATTCAGAGTCCCTCAGCAGTCACACCCTCTGGGTACCCAGGTGGAGAAGAGATGGGCTAGCCAGGACCATTGCCCAGGGTAAGCTGGCATCGCAGCTGGTTGGGGCCCTGTGATGGAATAAAACAACATGCACAATACACACTATTTGTTATCCGGAGCCAAAGGGCTCAGTTCATAGAAGAAAAAAACAACAAGACAATCAGATGACACACTTAGATTAAGCTGTTGTTGCAGGGAGCTACCCTGATGGTTACTCATGATACCCAGAACTGGACACAGGGTGGACGAAAATCGAGACTGTAGGTGGCTGATCTGGAGAGCCAGGAGAGGCAGAGCCCATATGATTGATCGAGGCGTTGTTCCTGTTCAAGTGTGGAGCAGGGGACTGATTCCTAGGCTGGTCTCTCGTCGATGGCTTTCCTCTGTGCAGTGGGGTAGTCTGGCAGGGCCCTCGTGACAAGGCCCGACCGCATGGAGATAACTGTGGATTTAGTCCGTTTGGGCTGGATACAGCTTCCAGCAAGCAACACACAGTTCACACAGTGGGGGAACCAAATCATGACCCACTTTAAATACACAGCACACTTGTATGTAAGAAATTCTACAGTACCAGGCAATTGTTCTTCGATCACAATTGCAGAACTATCTGCACAACTCAGCAGTTCTGACGTGACTGGAATTCCTGGCAGGCCAATCGTATTCAGCAAAATCTTCGGTCTTCCTCAGGTATTTAGTTTGGTCAAACGTCAGTGGCTCACAAATTGGATTTTGGTCCAAATATAACTCTCAGTTCCCTCTCAGGGCGGCAGGCAGACATGCAGGCCGAAACTCTAGCCTTTCCACAGTTCCCCCACACAAACTACTTAAAACGGTTGCTCGACTGTCTCGAGCTGTTGCTTCTTCAGCTTCCCACTTACATCTGACTAGACAGCAGACAGCTCGGGGGGTTTACCAAGATTCAAAAAGTTTGGTTGGTTGGTTCAGCTGTCAGTCACAACAAAGCTCCCCCTGTAGGTTTAAAAAGGTGCCAACACCCCAGAACTACAATTACCTCAATTTTACTCCACACAGCCCCAGTAATCAGACTCCATTTTAGAGTCTCAAAGTACTGATTGGTCCAATTCACCAGTTCAGAACCAAAATGGTGGAGATAGGCAGAACACCACTCGCTGCAAGGCAGGTTAGAACAAACTACAATATTATTACTGCTCTAAAAGATAATCAGTCAGCAAGCACATCTGCAAACAAAGCTCCCTCTGCGCAATTAGCAATAACAGAAATGGATCAATTATGCGGCAGTTCAGGCAGCACTCATGCATGGAAACACTCAGCCCCCCCATTTCAATTATAACTGCAATCAGGCAACTCTTAAAGAGACAGTACATAGAGGCTTTACAGGCACTCTCTAGCAATAACATTTAAATGGCTAAATGCAAGACACCAACCTGGCAGTGAACGTTTAGGCAAGCTGAAGGAAAACTTTTTAGGAACCCCCATTTGCAGGGGGGTTACACCCTTCCCTGCCTGGAGAAACTTGGCATCTGCATCAAGTCTGTACCATCATGCATCAGTTAACATAAACGTATTACTTTACTATACATATTCACTACACTTGATGATACTATATCCATTCTGACAATACATAAAGGCATATTTTACACAGGTAATTTACACATTACTATGCAGAATCATGTAATAACTTCCTGTACATTAAACAATGTAAGAGGGAGCCCTTCCCTATCAGCTAACTTGGGGCTAGACTGGGCAGGGGCACCATACCTAGAGGGCAGAACAATCAACCTGGAACTGGCACTTAGGCTCAGTTTAGGCAGTGAGCTCTGAGAGACATAAACCCCTTTGTGGACCACATTGAGAGTCAAATCCACTGGCCTCCCAGGGGAATAATAACTAAAGCGTACTACGGGCTTGACAGCTAGGCCAGTCCTTCTGGGGGGAGCAACCACAGTCTCCTTACTCTCAGCACTGGTCCTGGGACTTTCAACACTTGGAAGGGGTGCCTCTGTCTGGGCAGGAATGTTCAAACTTGGAGCACTGTTGGCCCCTTGCTCTGTTGGCTCTGTTTCCACAACACTTTGTTCATTTTGAAGACACTGTGACACTGACGGGGGATTGTCATCACTCTCACAGCATTCTTCAAGTTCCAGCATGTCACCAGAAAGACTCGTACCCTCAGCCCCTCCTTCAGGCAAATCACACAGTTCCACAATACACAGAGACTCACCATCTTCAGACATGATGCTTAGCACTTCACTCTCAGGGAGCATTGGCTCCAAGGATGAAGCTGGGGGGGTTAGGCAGTCCAGAAGGCCCAGCTTCATCCCCAAGATTAATGATGGGATTACCTCGAAACAGCTGACCCAGTTCATAAGAGGGGTAATAGGCAGGGTCACATTCACTTTCATCAGAGGTGGATTGACAGTCACTATTATTCTGGCCCAGCTGTGGAGAAAACCTTAGATCAGGGATAGGTTGACTCTATCTCTTTCTTGCAGCAGCACGAGTCACCGGTCCAGGGGGATCAATCTCTGAAGGTTCAGTCTCAATCATGACTTGGCTGATAGATACCAAGTGGCTATGGTGCAGGTCTTCATGGCTTTGGAGTTGTTCTCTGGGCCCACTTTGTACACAGGTAAATCATCCAACTTTCCTACTACTACATGGGGAAGATGATGCCATCGATCAGCAATTTTATGTTTACCATGCAGTCCCAAATTTCGCAGCAACACACAGTCTCCAGGCCGAAGCTCTTGAGCCTTTACTTTTCTATCATGCCTCTCTTTGTTGGCTAAATTTCTCTTGGCGGCCATTGTCCGGGCCAGTTGATAGGCATGGTTCAATTGGGCTTTCAGTTTTTTTACATATTGCAAATAGTTTTTGGCTTGGACCTCATCTGGGGAAACCCCAAAACAGACATCAACTGGCAGCCCGGCCTCTCCCAAACATGAGGCAGTAGGGGGAAAACTCGGTAGCATCTTTTTCATGCAATTGTAAGTGTGTACCAAGGTGCTAATCTGCTGACTCCATTTATGCTTCTCTCTTGGGTGGAGGGTGCCTAGCATGTCTAGCAGGGTGTGGTTAAAGTGTTCTGGTTGAGGACCCCCCTGCGGGTGATAAGGAGTGGTTCTTGACTTCTGCCCCCCCATAGAGAGAGAGCATTTCTTTGATTAGCCAACTCTCAAAGTCTCTGCCTCGATCAGAATGAATCCGCTGGGGGGGGCACCATAGTGGACAAAGAAATTTTCCACTAACACCTTGGCCACAGTAGATGCTTTTTGATCTTTGGTGGGAAAATCTTTTGTATACCATGTGAAATGATCCATAACCACTAACACATTGCCAATGTTTCTCTGTTCAGGATCTAAACTCAAGAAGTCTATGCAGACTAGTTCCACTGGGGTGCTGGTACTAATGTTGATGGGGGGACAGAACTCTGAGGCAGGGCTTTTCTCTGCAGGCAGTGTTACAAGTCCTTACATGGTACTCAACATCGGCCCCCATCCTGGGCCAGTAGAATCGAGATCATACTAGGTCAAGGGTCTGGTCGATGCCGAGGTGGCTCATATGATTGTGGAGAGACCTCAGTACCAAATCTCTGAAGGCTGTGGGTAGGACCAATTGTTGCTTGTCTACTTGGCCACCCTGATCTAATGTCTCTCTATACAACAACTGATTAAGCAGCTTCAACCTGGGGCCTTCTTTAAACAATAAAGCAGTTCACAAGTCAGAGGAACATAACTTGGACACATCTTTCCCTGCATGAAGGGCATCAAGTGCTGGCTGAATCATAGGATCTTGGGATTGAGCCCACTGAATGCTGTCATTGTCGAATTGAGGTAGTGCACTAATATCTAGAGCAGAGACATGACAGTATGCAGCCAGTTTGCAGGTATCAGAAGGGCCCAAACAATCTACTAAGCAGTCCACTGTGTCCGCAGACATCTGTTCATCTCTATCAAACTTTTGGCACAACGCTCGGATGTCAGGTTCAGACAGCCTGACCCAGTCACTCTTGGAAGTGAGCCTTCGCGATAGGGCATCAGCATCAATATGATTCAGGCCCGATCTGTATTCGACAGCATAACCATAGACAGATAGTACAGAAAGCCACCGATGCCCCTAACTTGGCTGAAGTTTGCACATAGGTCAATGGGTTATTGTCAGTTTTCACCAATATCTTTGCCCCATAGAGGTATCCATGGAACTGGTCAATGATGGCCAACTTTAGCGCCAGGAACTCCAACTTATGCACAAGGTAGTTTCGCTTGGACAGGGTCCTACTAGTGAAAGCTACTGGTCTCAAACTATCCTCATGGTCTTGATAAAGCACAGCTCCCAAACCTGTAGGCTAGTGTCAGTATGCACATAGGGTTTGGTGGGATCAGCACAGGCAAGGATTGGGGCATGGGTGAGCTGGTATATGATTTCATGGAAGGCTGCTTCACAGTCAGGCATCCAGCGGGGCCTCAAAAGTTTACCTGGGTGGAAGTATACTCCTTCTGATCCTGGGGTGGCCCCTTTTTTGTATTTATGATTGGTGGGAGGATAACCCTGGGTAAGATTCAAGAGTGGGTAAATCACCTTGGAATAGTCTTTTATGAATCTGTGGTAGTAGCCACAGAACCCCAGGAAGTGCTGTAGTTCTTTCAGATTGTGGGGCTGGGGTCAAGTGGTCAGAGCCTCAACTTTACTAGGATCAGTCTCTATCCCTTCTGTGGATACTATGTGCCCCACATACTTCACAGAGGTTTGGAAAAAATGACATTTGTCAATGTACAGCTTAAGGTTGAAATCTTCCAATCGGTCTAGGACTTTGAACAGTTGACTCTCATGCTCCTTTAAGGAGCTCCTGAACACAATGACATCATCCAAGTACATCAGGCATTCCAGCAAATTCATATCTCCCACCACATATTCCATCAGTCACTGAAAGGTGGCTGGGGCGCCCGATATCCCCTGTGGCATTCTCAGGAAATCATAGAACCCCAAGGGACAAATGAATGCTGTCTTCTCACAGTCCTCCGAGGACATCAGAATCTGGTAGTATCTACTATGAAGATCCAACACCGAGAACCATTTGCTCCCATTCAAACAGTCCAGAGCATCTTGTATATGGGACATGGTGTATTAATCAGGGATGGTCCACCAGTTCAGGGTTCGATAATCAATGCACATTCTCACAGACCCATTCTTCTAATGCACAACCACATTGGGCAAAGCATATGGGCTCCTGGATTCTTGTATCACACCAGCCACAAGTATTTCCTGCAGGTGTCTTCTCACATCATCTATGTCTGCTGGAGTTAGGCATCAAGACCTCTCTCGAAAGGGCCATTCATCATGCAGTCATATGTGGTGCTCCGCACCATGGACACATCCCACATCCCATTCCTTCAATGAAGACACTTGATCTCTCTGGGCAAGTTTCTTGCTAATTCTAGTCTTCCATTCAGCTGGCAACGGGCAGTCACCAAAGTTGAACAGGTCTGGAGTCACTCTATCTGTCTTACCAGGGTGCTTGTTGCTGGGCAACACTGCAGTGTCTGCACTGTGTACCATAGCTAGGGTGCAGCCTCCATTCACCTGGATCTCTTGATCTGACACATTGTTAATCTGAACCATCACTTGTCATGCATAGGCATGAGCATGAGCTGGCAAGATGCTGGGCTTGACCAATAATCCTTCTGGCAATTTTCCATCACATGGCACATCCAACATCAGTATCTTATTCTTGACATGTTTCCACCGGCGGACCTCTCCTTGTATGGTACACTGGGTATTAGAAGCCAGCACCATTGAATCAGGATCCTTCTTCCACACAACCCCTACCAGTTCATCCTGGTATTCTTCCTTGGGATTCTGTTGCAAATCATAGGCCCTCTTGATCAGGGTGGGATTCTTAGAGCCCTCCCAGTCCAGTGCCCCTGTTTCTCATAGCAGAATTGTGCCACTCTCCTAAACATATGAACATTGGTCCCAATTAGCAGGGGGACCCCATCATACAGTCCAGTTGGGGGACACACTAAGGCCAAGGTCTCAACTTGCTCATCCACTCCAGCCACCGAGGTAGGGAAAGACAGCCAGATCCGAATATACCCAGAGTATGGATACGACTCCTCACTCAACCCCCAGACATGAAAGCTCTCCAAGGGTTGTAGGGGCACATCAAGAAGGTGCTTCTGATACCAGTCTTGAAACATTATAGTCACTTGAGACCCACTGTCAAGCATGCCCCAGATGGACACACTGTTCACCTTTATTGTTATTTCCATTGAAGGACCCACCATCTCGAACCATTCATGGGGTGCAGACTTAGATGTTGATTTGGCAGTGACCTCTGAAGAATAACTTTTTTGAGTAACTCCTCTGGGAGGCCGGCTATTGTTCCATCGAATCAAGGCTAATAGTATAGTAGTGACCTTCCTCTGATTCTCTGGCGAGAGACAAAAGAAATGGGTGTGTCCATCCTCCCTGCAGTGATAGCAAAATGTGGGTTCTCTAGGGTCTGTGGGGGGTCATGGGTTGTCTCCCAGTTTCAGTACATCAGGGGCACTTCACAGTTTTTCCATGACTTGCAACTTGAGTTCTTGATCCTCTGGACTTCCACCAGGTTTGGGGCTTTGGGTGGCTCATTGTAGTTCCCCCACCAAGGATCTCAAATCTCGTACTGCTTCTAGTAGGTTACCCTCAGTCTGGGTTTCTGAAGAGAAAACATGTGCCCCACCCCACTTTTTGCCTCAGGGGGTGCCTGGTAGAGGTTGGGTTCTCTGGTCACCTCTGTTAATTCTTTAATCAACTCTCTCAGCTGCTGTGCCTCATCTTCATCACTTCTCTCAGGGTCTGGCGGGTACCAACAACCCCAGCATAGGGCTCCCAGCCCTCTTCATCATTCCCTGCCTCATGAATGGCTTTCATAAGGTGACAGTATTTGGGAGGTTTAGCCTTCCTGTCCTGCAACTTAAGTTTTAACATCATCACACTGTAGTATCTGGCTGACTTGAGAATATGGTCCAATCTGACCCGGTTCAGTTCCTTAGCCGGCACCCCTCCTTTTCTGTGGGCCTTCTGCAGAGCTCTCTCAGTTCTAGTAACAAACACAGACAACTTCTCATTTTTCCATTGCTTGGCTGACTTGAATTTCCACAGCAAATCATCCCCTGACTCAGTGCTTCCAAAAACTCCTTCCAATGCAGAGAGGTATTCAGACGCAGTAGCCTCTGGGCTAGTGGCTCATAGGAAGCGGATGGCCTTTAGTGCAGGCCCCCTCAAGCTTTCCATGAGTCTCTTTCTTTTCTCCCTCTCAGACCACTGCCACTCCTGTACCAAGCAGGTAGCATAGTCCATCCATGTTTCAAGGTCATCCTCCCCTGTAGGCACTGGGACGGTGCCAGAGAAAAGTCTGAGTTTATGGTATGAGTTCAAATGCACAGATGTAATTATTATGGGGAAGGGGATTACAGGGGAACTCTTAGGGGAAGCAGGGGACATGGCCAGGGACTACAATGGTGTGTGTTCCTCAGAAAGGTCTAGCACCTTTACTAACTTTTGAGCGTTTCGTCCTTCCGATGCTAATAACTTGAGCAGCTTGTCCTTAAACCCCTCTATACTGGGGGACCCACCCAGGGTAGCTGGATCACTATGCAGGTGAATGACCCTCCACCCCTTCTGGGTCCCTTCTGGCAGAATAACAGGGGGTACCATCTCTGGATCTACTGGAAAACTGCAGGAGAGTAAAACCACCATGGTCTGCTTGAACAGATCTGAATCCCTCCCCTTCACTTCAACTTTACCCAAACCTTTGACATGTTACACAGCTTCTACAATAACATTATTTGTGGGCCCCAGTGGTACATCCAGTAACAGGAGGGTCTGTCAATGATCTAACCACTTATGGGGGTGATTTGGAGCTTAGGTGTAGCAAGCTCCTCCATTTTCTCACCAAATCTGAACATATTGGAGTAATTCCCTTCTTTGGCCACTAGAGGATGCTAATACCAGCAGTGCCACCAAGATGTAACCCCTAGGTGGCGCTATCCCAAGGGCTACTACCCATGCCTGCTTGACTAGTAGCAGGTTAAGGGGCCTGAGTTCCGAAATGGGTGCCTCCATCCCAAGATCAGGGTTGGTAGTGGTCAAACTAGCTTGGGCACAGCCCACTGGGACACTGTAAACCCTTTCTTTCCCCGCTAGTGGCCAGAACAATACACAATGATCACTTTCACAATACCCCTGATATACCTTACCAGTGACCCCACTGTTTGCACTTACCACCAGGGCTGGTTCCCATGGCTCGACCCTGGGAACCCCCTGTAAAACAAGGTTACATACAGCAATTGGCAACAGTACAGTAGTCTTAGCATAAACTGAAACCATAGACAGGTTAAAGTCTGCGCTCAAAACCTATTTGTTTATTAAAGCTTTTTCTGAAGGTTTTTAAAATATGTGTATATGTTTATTTAATTGTTGGTTTTAATATGTTGCACAGTGCCTTGGTTTTGAAAGGCACTTAAAAAATAAAGCTTTATTTACTTACTTAAATGCAGAAAAATGTAGATCTGATTTATTCAGGGGACTTGAACAAGAGAGGGTGTAATCAGGTTAATTTGCTTAAATGCTCTATCAATCAAACAGTTATGCATGCGTTCAGAGTCCCTAAGCAGTCACACCCTTTGGGTACCCAG
This sequence comes from Neoceratodus forsteri, assembly GCA_016271365.2. NCBI lineage: Eukaryota > Metazoa > Chordata > Ceratodontiformes > Ceratodontidae > Neoceratodus > Neoceratodus forsteri. The sequence continues at coordinate 998,867,233 of CM057451.1, forward strand.
ATGGAGAAGAAATGGAATAGCCTGGCCCATTGCCCGGAGTAGGCTGACATCGCAGCTGGTTGGGGCCCTGTGATGGAATTAATCAACATGCACAATACACGCTATTTGTAATCCAGAGCTGGAGGGCTCAGTTTGTGAAAGAAAAAAAAACACCAAGACAATCAGATGACACACTTAGAATAAACTGTTGTTGCAGGGAGCTACCCTGATGGTTACTCACGATACCCAGAACTGGACACAGGATGGACAAAAATTGACACTGTAGGTGGTTGATCTGGAGAGCCAGCAGAAGCAGAGCCCACACGATTCGCTGAGGCATCATTCCTGTTCAAGTGTGGAGCAGGGGGCTGATCCCCAGGCAGGTTTCTCATCAATGGCTTTCCTCTGTGCAGTGGGGTAGTGTGGCAGGGCCCTCGTGGCAAGGCACTATGGAATGGAGATAACCGCAGATTTAGTCCATTGGGCTGGATACAGCTTCTAGCAAGCAACACACAGTTCACACAGTGGGGAACCAAATCACGACCCACTTTCAATACACGGCACATTTATAAGTAAGAAATTCTACAGTACCAGGCAATCCTTCTCCGATCACAATCACACAGCTATCTGCACAACTCAGCAGTTCTGATGTGACTAGAATTCCTGGCAGGCTGACAGCATTCAGGAAAATCTTCGGTCTTCCTCAAGTATTTAGCCTGGTCAAACATCAGTGGTTCACAACTCGGATTCAGTATGAATATAACTCTCGGTTCTCTCTCACGGCAGCAGGCAGACATGCAGGCTGAAACTCCAGCCTTTCCACAGTTCTCCCTTGTGAACTACATAAAATGGTTGCTCGACTGTCTTGAGCTGTTGTTTCTTTAGCTTCCCACTTAGATCTGACTAGACAGCAGACAGCTCGGATTGTTTCCTAAGATCCAAAAGGTTTACTTGGTCGGTTCAGCTGTCAGTCACAACAAAGTTCCCCCTGTAGGTGCAAAAAGACGCCAACACCCCAGAACTACAATTCCCATAGTTTTATTCCACACAGACTCCATTTTAGACCTCCAATGTACTGATTGGTCCAATTTGCCAGTTCAGGACCAAAATGGTGGAGACAGACAGAACACCACTTGCTGCAAAGAAGGTAGGTTAGAACAAACTACAATATTATTATTGCTCTAAAAGATAATCAGTCAGCAAGCACATCTGCAAACAGAGTTCCCTCTGTGCAATTAGCATTGGCAGAAACAGAGCAATTTTATGGCAGTTCAGGCAGGACTCGAGCATGGAAACACTCAGCGCCCCCCTCCATTTCAATTATAACTGCAATCAGGCAGCTCTTAAAGAGACAGTATGTACAGGCTTTACAGGCACTCTCTAGCAATAACATTTAAATGGCTAAACACAGGATACCAGCCTGGCAATGAGCATTTGGGTAAGCTCAAGGAAGACTTTTCGGGAACCCCCATTTGCAGGGGGGTCACATTTAGAAGTGACTTTGCAGATGGTCTGGAAGGAAAAGTATGCCTCTTTGCAGATGACACTAAGAACTGCAACAGGGTTGATACACAGGGGGGCGTGGAAAGGAAGAGAAGGGACTTGGCAAGGTTGGAGGAATGGTCAGAAGTATGGCAGCTTGTATTCAATGCAAAGAAGTGCAAAATAATGCACCTGGGAAACAAAAACCTAGGGGAAGAGTACACAATGGGAGGGAGGTAGTAACAACAACAACAAGCATTTGTCAATGCTGAATGTTGTCACACTGGGATTGGCATTGGTAGTGCAGGAGTTATTGATGCATAATAGGAATGACAGTGAAGTATGGAACTAATGACAACCCCACCCCCACCCTGCAGAAACTGATAGGTGCTGGGGTGTGCCTTTGGGGCATCAGCTATAACGCTCATGCCATTTTACCTCACCTTACCCTGTAGACACTGACAAATGTTGTGGTGTGCTTTGGGGTCTTTGGGCCTTACACTTACTCCATTCCATAAGGAAATACACTGAGATGGGTGCAGTATAGGAGAATGGGCCTCACCCTAACCTGTAGACACTGACAAGTGTTGTGGTGTGCTTAAGGGTCTTTGGGCCTTATACTTACCCCATTCCATAAAGAATTATGCTGAGACAGGTGCAGTATAGGAGAATGGAGTGAACATTAGGGCCAAACACTCCGGGGCACACCTCGATGCCTGTCACTGGCTGCAGGGTGGGGGTGGGGGTGGAATGGCATGAGCATTACAGCCAGTGATCCCAAGTCACACCCCTGATGCCTGGCAGTCTCTACAAGGTGGGGGTGTTACAGTTGGAAGCCCTGACATTGTAGGCGTTTTTTGGTATTTTCACTCCAAATTTTCAACATAGGCTTTTTGTGACGCTACCTCGTGAAGAGTGACACAATCAGTTTGTTAGCTGAAATGTGGTTTTGCACAGTGGCTATGCCATTTGGCGACATAGGGATGAAAACACATTTTGGGCTGGATGTGAAAAATGACAACTGTATTGTTCATGAGGAGGCGTAAAAAAATGGCAATGTTGAACATCTGGAGTGAAAATATGAAAAATTGGTGGTCATGAGCATGCATAGAAACTGCGCAACAGATGCCCATAACCCAATTATTTTTGTGATTTTTTTAGCCACATTTTCAACATAGGCATTTTGAGACCTCTCCTCATGAACATTGTCTCTGTGATTTTGTTAATCTGTACCAAAAGTTGATTTCCCACAGTGACCACGCAGTTCTGCTCCACAGGTGTGGAAACACATTTTGGGCAGGCTGTGAAAAATAACAGCTGTACTGTTCATAAGGAGGTGTGAAAAAATGTCAGTGTTGAAAATCTGGTGTGAAAATATTGCAAATTTGCGAAGTTACAAGGGAGTGTGGAAACTGCACAGCGCACGCTTGTAACACAGTCATTTTACGGACTTTCATCACCAAATTTTCAACATAGGCATTTTAGGACCTCTGCTCATGAACAGTGCCACCATCATTTTCTCAAACTGTCCTGAAAACTGATTTCACACAGTGACCACGTTATTCTGCGCTGGACGTGCGAAAACACATTTTGGCCAGGATATGTAAAATGACAGCTATACTGTTCATAAGGAGGTGTGGAAAAATTACAATTTTGAAAATCTGGAGTGAAAATATTACAAATTCATGAAGTTACGAGCGTGCATGGTAACAGCGAAATACACGCTAGTAAAACAGCCATTTTTTGGATTTTTTCACCAAATTTGCAACATAGGCTTTTTGAGATCCCCCTCATGAACAGTGCCACTGTTATTTCATTATTCAGTCCTGAAAGGTGATTCCGTGCAGTGACTGCAAAATCACCATTCGGGACCGAATAATGCCATGACAGTGACTGAATTCATGAGGAGAGGCCCCAATAACCCCATGTTGAAAATCTGGTGCAAAAATTCCAAAAAATGCCCAAGATATGCACCAAAGTTAAAAAAATACTGTTTATGCCATTATACAGCTTACCAGCATTTCATCAGTTTGTAGTCGGTTTTGAAGAGTGCAGACGTGTTCCCAGTCCACAGAAGATCATAGCGCCGGACTCCGGAGGTAAGTATATAGGTTGGGGGGGTGTGGGGAGGCAGGGTATACAGAAGGTGGGTGCGGGTTGGGGCACTGAGCTGGACAGACTGTGAGGGACCATTTTATTCTTTTACAGGTTAAAAAAATAAATAAAAATATTGCAGGATTTTTTTTTTTTTTACAGGGGCATTTGGCATGCTGGGATGGGCTCCCAGAGTGCTCCCTGAGTGTTTGGGGGGATAGGTGATGGGGGATTGGGCACCCCCCTCATCACATAACAAATGGGGGTGGGTACATTATGCTGACTGGGAGTGGACTCCCCAGTCGGCACATAAACTGGGTCAGGGCATGCTGACAGGGGGATTGGGCACCCCCGAAGTTGACACTGTGGCAGGCAGTGTGCAGCCATGTTTACTCTGTTTCACCAGGAAAGGCACTTTGGCAGGTGCTGCTGCATATGGCAAGCTTTGTTCTCATTGCTGTGGACCTTTTCTTAGATGTGTTCACCACATTATGTATTCCTGGTGTGGCGCCTGCATGCTGGCTTATTGGGGAATGAGGGACGCACCTACTGATGCGTGCCCTGCATTCACCCAACAGTGACTGTGCCTCCAAATCTGCCACTAATGCAATATGTTGGCTAGCGTGCAAGTGCAAGCCAACATAAAAATGGAAAGGGACCTGGGGCTAATCATATCAGATGACCTTAAGGTTGACAAGCAATGTGAGAAGGCAGTAGGGAAGGCTGTGGAGATACTGGGATGTACAGGGAGAGGCATCACCAGTAGAAAACTGAAAGTTGTTATCTCTCTGTACAGACAGTTGGTGAGACCCCATCTGGAGTACTGCATCCAGTTCTGGAGACCCCGTCTCTGCAAGGACATAGACAGGATGGAGGCAGTCTAGAGGAGGGCAACTAAAATGGTGCAGGGTCTGCAAGAGAAGCCATTCGAGGAGAGAATAAATGAGCTTAAATATGTATACCCTTGAGGAAAGGAGGGAGAGGAAGGACATGATAGAAACTTTTAAGTACCTCAGTGGAATCAACAAAGTCCAAGAGGGTAGCATCTTTTAGAAAAAGAGATGTACAAGAATAAAGTGACACAATTTGAAGATAGAGGGGGTGGCTCAGGGGCAATGTGAGGAAGTATTTTTTCACAGAGAGGATGGTGGATGCATGGAACTGCCTTCCTGAGAAGGTTGTGTGATCTAAAACTGTGGGAGAATTCAAGAATGCATGGGAGAGACATAAGGCAATTCTTGTGGGTGGTAGGAAGAAATAGGCTGTTGGTTAACTAGGATCTGCAGCTTATCCAGTAGGTAGGGAAATGGGCAGACTAGGTGGGCCAAGCGGTCTTTATCTGCCGTCAAAGTCTATGTTTCCATGTTTCTATGAAGGTATGCCTTTCCACAAGCACAAATATAACAGCGCTTCCAGGCTAAAAACAAAACAAGGTGCTCCACTTTTCATGATGCCTTCCTAGGCAAGGGGAGGGGTGGGCCTGAGAGACCTGAAACATAGGGATATTAAAGGCAAGTACATTTGCAGGTGGTCTGCCTGCAAATGGTCAAATATAGTGGTTAGAAAAGGGTCTATGAAGGAGAAGAGAAGAGATACTGCTGCAGCAGACTTTAGAGAAGAAAAAAGGATCTCTCAGGATACAAGGCACACTGTGACACCTCTCCACATGGTCTGGTCCCTCTACCTGCTGTAAAGCTGCAAGTAATATTTGAGAAATTCCCCTGCTATCTGTTTAGGAGAGGTCAGGATGGCCTGCCTGCTTAGGATGTATCAACCTAATTTTTGCTATACTGTATATCTGTCAGCCTCCTGTTTCCTCAGATAGAGGGCCAAAAGTCTGCCTGTCCTATTTCCACATTCATAGTAACATTGACTGGTGTAACGAAGGGCATTTTCAGTCCTCCACAGCATCAGATTATTGTATTCTTCCTGGGCCTGTTTTATATGGGGGAGGATGGAATGATCCCTAGACTGCTTATGCTCATTTTCCAGTTTACTTAAATTATCCTAAGATTTCATTAAAAGGGTCTGGTGTTGCCTATACTTGAATGAATCATAGGAGATAGCTTGACCCATGATTACCTCCTTGACACCATCCCAAATAAATTTAAGGGAGGTGTCACCCTCCTTATTTTCTACTAGATAATGTGTAATTATCTCCTTAGTCAAATTAACAAAGGCTTCATCATGGAGGAGGCCAACATTTAGCCTTCAGATTCCTGTGGCCTCGGACGGCCTGCTTTCTAGCCTACATAAAATCATGGCATAATCTGACACCGACACGGGATGCGTTTGTACTTTCTGGAAAGTATAGGCCCACTTTTTCTGAGTGTAAAATCAGTCAATTCTAGAATATGAATTAGACGCAGCAGAATAAAATGTAAATTCAGCTGCAGTGGGGTTATAAAGATGCCAGTGGTCCACGAATCACCCTCCAGCATCAAGGTTTTAAACAGTTTCAAACAGTCTCTCTGACACCTCTGATGAGCAGAGTTCCTATCCTACACAGGGTCCTCAACACAGTTCCAGTCCCCAGCATAGACAATCTACCCATTCGGGAGACCGATCAAAACTGCAAAGAGTCTTCTAAAGAACTTGCCTGTAGGGGGAGTTGGGGCATAAACAGAGGCCAAATGGAGCACACGGCCCTGTAGTATTCCCAAGACTATTACTAATCTCCATGATCCCTTAGTATGTAAGTGTGTAATCTGGAAGGGGAGGCCTTTATGAACAAGCATTGCTATTACCACTTCTTTTAGCATCAGGGAGTGCGTCAGCATAAACGTTCCCCACCCAAGCATATCTGAGCTTTGCATACCCCTGCTCTGATAATTTAGTTTCATGAAGGTAAGCTATATCACAATGTCCCTTCTGGAGCTCCTGTAGAATTGTAGCACATTTTACCACATGGTTCATACCCTTTAAAGTAAGGGAGCAAATAGTAATTTTATCCATGAAACCTCTTAGGTGTAAACTCTGTTGGTCTTTGACCTCCCTCCCCCGAAGTCCACCCCACCACAGGATGTGTAACCCCTGAGAGCCAAATTAAAAGAAACAAAACAAAGAGAGACAACAAACAAACAGCGTGAACTTTCACTAATATTTGGAATTAATGCCAACTGGATACCTCACAGAGGTTGGTACCAACAGGTACAAAGGTGGGAAAGAGATGTAATACCCACTTAATTAGGCGCATTCACCACTAAGGGAACCTACAACCTAGCTGGTGTGTCAAGGTTTGGGATACTCAGAATTTACCACCTAACCCAAAGCCACTCCCCTCAAGTGTGTCTTCCAGGAGTCCCAAACTTAGGTCCAGCCCGGTGGCAAAACCTGATCTAAATAGGGCAAAATGGGTGCACCATAGAATGCTAATACCTCAATTTAATGAGACCATGCTTGAGGAGGGTGGGGGCACTAGCAACCAACTTCCATCTCCACCATCGCACAAGGATTTCAACAAAAACATTAAGGTACACCCTACATGAGTACTATAACAGCATTAAGTGCAAACTATAAATTAGAAAGATGTAACATGGAACTTGCTATAAACATTGATGGCTACCAATCAACCAGTTAGTTAAACAAGATTTTATTACAAACATCCAGTTTTAGAAAATCTAGATTCATAAGATATGCATGAAGTGTTGTTATAAGAGCAATCAGAGCAAATGAGCCCCAACACAGTTAACAAGGCCCACATTTACTGCCACCCTTCACCCTCTTCACTATGCCCAAGTCCTCCTACCCCCAAACATACTCGAACTACCAAAGAAGTCTCCTCTAGTAACACAGTCTAAATCCCTCATAGTGTCCAAAATAATACTGTTGAGTAGCAGTCTGTTTAAAGGTTAATTTATCTCAGTTAACAAAGAGTTACACCACACAAGTCAGTCTGATCAGACTGCAACCAATTCCCAAATGTAATTATCCAGTAATGTCCCGAACATGAGCAAAATGTAAATAGTCAATCTTACTGCAGTTGGCACTCATGGCCAAAAACATCTGGAGATGAAACTGGACACAGATAAAGGACCAACATGAGTATTCCACTCATGCTGCCTATGATTGAAATCACTGTCCCAAGAAATTCTGAAACTGGAAGGGAAGCTGATTTAATAAGGAACCAGATGCAACTGACTAGAAATGCCTTCTCCGATCCAGTTTGTGTGGGGCTTCTCCCTCTGTATGAAATTTCCTGAAAGTCCCAGTAAGTTTCACAGGAACTTGGCAGCACATCTATGAGGGTATCCAAATTGGAGGACCTCACCAGGAAACTGCTCCTGTAAACACTTCAAATGCCGGTCATTGAGGGTGATGGATAAAGAGAGAGCAAGAGAAGACCAGTCCTAATTGTTATAAAAACATTATTTTTAGAAGGTAGAGTAGAAGGAGGATACCACCCAGCCATATCCAGAAGACTGGGAATCAGCCACTAAGTCGATAAGCAAAATAGTCAATACATCCCCCTACAGTACCTTCAGGATTTTTTCTTTGGTTTCAGCCATCTGGCTAACTCTGAATGAAGGGGTGGGAGGTTATCTCTTTGGTGTTTTCCAACTTGGGAGCCTGCAGATGCAATGCACCAAAGGAGATCATCAATTTCTTTTTTGGCTGTCTCCTCCTTTAGGTCTGGTAGTAGAATCCCCTGGGTTTGCAAAAACAAGGAGGCAGCAAATAAGCTTTCAAAAAAGTTTTAGTCCATCTGGACTTTGTACCCAGAGTTTCATCAGGTAACAAAGCTGTGCATTCAAACCTTTATATTGCAATTGCTTAACCATGGCCAGAACTTTTTTCCTTTTCATCAGTAGAAGGGGAAGATAGTCTTGATCTACATAGACCATGCACCCATCCAGACTGAGGTCTTTCTTTGCCCAGGCAAAATAAAGAATTTTATCCTTCCTGGGTACCTGAGAAATGTAATAATGATAAATCTGGAAGGAGTGCCAGATTAGAGTTTTGGTACAACTGTCCTATGGGCCCGCTTGATCCCAAAGTCAAAATTCTCTGGCAGCTCAACCTCTTTTTTCAGCCAGTAGGAAAGATATCCATCAATGTTGCCTTGCTCAGTGTCCTCTAGGAAGACAAAAAGCCTGATGTTATTGTGGCGGGAGTGAGCTTCGGCATCTTCAACTCTAAGGAAAAACTCTGTTTCCTGTCTAAATAGGTAGGCCATAAGATCTACTGAATGTAATATGTTCATCCTACATGGTACCCACATTGGTTTTCACTTCGGCTGTGCACTGTTCTAGTTTCTTCAAATCTTTGAGGATCCCAGTCAGTTATTGCCAATTCAGTAGAGATGGGTGAAATCTGCAGATTTCGTTCCGTGAAATATTTAATGAAATTTGTGCATTTTGCGAAATATTTCACAGGTACAAAATTAGAAATTCCACCAGTGAAATACTGAATTTTGCCCATGAATGGTGGAATGTTGCTACTTATGGGTGAAATTCCACCATTCCCAGCTGAAATTCCACATTTTACACCCGTGAAATATTTAGAGGAATGCGTGAATTTTGCAAAATATGTCACATGGTGAAATTCACAATTTTGAAAGAATTTCACTGGCAAAATTACATTTTGCTGCATCTTTATGTGTAATAGGTGCAAGATGGTATGATTATCCACTTTACTTTCCATCAAGCCAGTGTCAGAGCCATAGGCTTCCTCCTCATCCCCGGATCCTGTAGTGAGCATGGAGATGCAGGAGGGCTGGTGCTTCTAGGCTGCATATCTGCTGGTTCATTGTTTCATTGAGAGTCCTTGTCTGTTGCTTTCTTTTGGCCTCCCATGGTGTCAAGTTGTTTAAACTGCTGTTAGACAGCATTTCAGGTTAATTTAATTCTGTGAAAGCAGATGATGCCAATAGATTTAGCCGCCGGGGAGACAGAGCTCCGATTTAGGCTGCCATACCAGGGGCTGTCATCACCAGAAATTCCAGCACTCCCAAATTATGTGTGTAATAGCATCAATTCCAGTTAGGCATCTCTAGCACCTGTCTGCATTGGTCAAGCCCCACTTATGCAGTTTTTGTTGGGTTCTGTGCCACTGATGCAGGATTTTAAATTGTGTAAAATGGCTTTATGTCTCTGGCAGTTTGCTTCATGTCTAACTAGCATCTCTTCCAATCCTGAGGGGATATGTCTCACACCAACTCTGTGCACCACTTAAGATGTAGATACTTAGTAGGGTCATCCCCTAGTTTGAGCAGCTGTGTGTACATAGCCCTGGCCATTGACTGCCCTCTAGCAGTGGGTAACTGTATCTTGTCCAGGGTGATCTGTTTTCCAAGTTTAAACTGGGGGCCTAAAAGAGCTCCCAACTCATGCCTGAGCTGTAGGTGCTGCCAGTGCCGCTGTTTTAGGAGTGTGTATTTTGCTTGTAGCTGGTTCAATGATTTGAGGTGCCCTATGTGGGAATCAGTGATCTAGCTTGCATATACCTGCCCTAGTCCAATCCTACCAGTGAACAGGGATGCCCCCGATACAGAGGAGTGGATAATTTCATAAGGGAAAAAGGAGTGATTGCTGTGGGTGCCATTTGGTTAGCTTAGTGCATCTCTTCTAGAGATGCAACGAAATTGCAGAGAAATAAGCAATTTCACCAAACAAAATGTTTTGCAAAAATGTGGAAGAATTTTAAAATTTCACCCGCAATTTCACCAGCTCACCAGTCTAGCACCAGTAGAGAAATTTTGTCTGAAGGAGGCAAAATTTCACCTGCAGGTGGTGAAATTTCAGCAGAAGTGGCAGAATTTCACCAGAAGTGGTGGAATTGCACCCGTGGTGGTGACATTTTTCCCACTGGTGAAATTCTGCTGGTTTGGGTGAAAATTTCACTCACAGCTGCAGGCGAAATTTCACATTTTGCCCAATGAAATATTTTGCTTAATGCACTAATTACACAGAATATTTCGCTGAACGAAATATTCCAATTTCGCACAACACTAATCTCTTCCAAATTACAGCCATGTGGCCAAGTATCGGGAGTGAGATATGCACATGGGAGGTAGGGTCCCAAATTATATGGTATCATGGAGGTAGGCTTGAAGTAAATGAGTCTCACAGGAGATCCATTTTGGAATGTAATTGCTGACAACATTGGTGGCTGTCTGAGCAGATTGATGCAGTAAGTAAAGTAAGTAAAAATGTTATGCAGCATTTGCATGGTATGTTTCTGGATGAAGCCAGCATGTTCAGATCTCCTTTACCTGCAGTCTGCAGAAGCTTCTTTTGGACAGCATCTTGGCCTGCAACAATTTCAGTAGGTGTTGTCTGATCCTGATATGGAGGTTGTCAAGATGTATTGTATTATTAGGGCTGTCATCATCTTTAAAGCATGCATCTTCCCCAATGTGAGAGATAGAGTCAGCTCCACCCAGACATGTCCCATTCCAGGGCCATAATGACTTAAGTATATTAATTTCATCTAAGGTGGTGAGATTCCATGAAAAGTGGGCACCCAAGTATTTGAAGCTGTTAGGGGCAAACTGTGAGCTCCATAGGAATCCCTGTGCAACCATAACTTGCACGCCTGAGGGCATGAGCCAGGATTTTGATACATTGGCTTTATATTCTGATAGCTTCCCAAACTGGGTTAACTGATCAAGGGTTGCTGGAACTGAAACCTCTGGCTCAGTCAGCATCAACATTAGGTCATCTGTGTATGCTAGGGCTTTGTGGATACTGTTCACCTGTATAGCACGTATGCAATCATTTAGCATTATGGCCTGAATGAGTGGCCTCAGAGTGGGGAAAGAGCAACTGGGAAAGTGGGAAACCCTGCCATGTCCCCCTCCTCAGAGGAAAGGAAGGTGAAGTTCATGACCACCGATGCAGAGGCACAATTTTATAAGGTCTGGACTAGGTGGATTAACTTTATCCCAGAACCAATGACATATAGGATGTGGAACAGGTAGCCCCACTCAACCCTAGTGAATTCTTTCTTCACATCTTGGGATACTAAAACCAATGGGAAATTAGAGGTAAAGGCTGTCCATATCAGATTGAACAGCAATCTGTTATCATTCATCCCTTTACAGCCCACAATAAACCCCACCTGATCTTTATTGACTAAGGACAGTAAGACCTCCAGCAGTTGTGTTGCTAGGGCTTCAGCATAGTCTTTGCAGTCTGCTGGTACAGTATAAGGGATATTGGGCAGTAGCTCCTGCACTGGATGGGTCCTTCCCAATTGTGGGGATGAGGGAGATCACTGATGTTCTCAATGAAGGGTGAACTCCCCCATTATAGATGCCTCCATCAGTGCCTCCACTAGCAGTTGTAGCAGGACTGACCTGAAGGAATGCAAGAATTCAGCTGGCAAGCCACAGCCACCTAAAGCCTTTCCTGCAGGTATAGAATATGCGGCATGTTTCAGTTCTGTTTTGGTGAACAGCTTGTTGCACTGTTGAGTGCTGTTTTCATCTCAAGCACAATGCTAGGGAGACTCAGTGGGGCAGTGAAAGAAGGTAGGTCCTCTTTAGTAGGAGTCACCTCTTTTTATGTTCGCCCTTGCGCTTGCACAAAATGGGCATATTGGTGTGATAGTGGATTTTGAGAATTGTGTCACTGTTGGTCCAATGCAGGGCAGTTTGCAAGGGGCTTGACAGTGTCAGACTAATCATCAGCTAGACTAATCATGACACTCTTGTGGTCTTCAGGGCAGAAACATCAGGTAGTTCAAAGAAAAGAACCACTTGAATCATGGGGTATCTCTTTCCTTTGATCTGCAAAAGGCAGCACAGCAAGCAGAGCTGATCAGCATCACAATCAGTCTGCTGTGGTCCTCCCTCCAACATAAAAACAATAACCCCACCTCTTGCATCTTAATTGTCTGATACTGGGGTGCCGAATCTCTGGTGTCAGTTAATATCCCCTGTTTCTGCCTGTTTTCACTATGTGACACTTGGGAGACCAATCCCAGTACAGCCAGTGGTCAGACCATCACACTATACGGTTCCAATTCAAGGCCCCCCAATAGATCACCTCCTACAGAGACTCTTTGGTACTGTCCTTTAAGGGGCCCGATGCCAGATAGTCATATGGCAGTGCAGGACCTATTAGGTATGCTGTGTGTAAGTGGGGAGCCAGAGGAACTGGTACTAGCCTATAATGAGGCGGTGACAGGTGCCCGCAACTCCCTGGCTCCTGTCCGTGTTCTACCCCTCTCTTCACCCAAAGTCCCCTTGGTTTGACGGGACTTTGAAGGAGTTGAGGCATGGGGTAGAGGGTTGGAGCAGCATGGGAAGAAATTGGGCCTGGTATTTGATAGACTTAAATTGATAGCTCATTATAAGTACTATCGATCAGCCATCTCTTGTAAGAAGGCAGAATTCCTGTCTAAAGAAATTGTTGCAGAAAGGAATTGAGCTGGTCAGCTCTTTTGGACTGTGGACAGGTTGTGCAATCCAGCCTGTCTTCAGCTGTGGGGAGCATTTTCACAAGCTATGTGCAATGTGTTAACTCAATTCTTCATCGATAAGGTTGTCACTATCAGGTTGGAGATCCACTCTGCACCCTCAAATGGGTACTGCGGTGATTGGCAAGAGGTTGCAGGAGCTCAGCCTGTCTGATCTGACTTCGGCCAGTTGATGATCGTGGACATTGTGTGGGGTGCCCAGGGCCCCTACTGTTTTTGGACACAAACTCAACAGGCCTCCTTGTTGGGTGCATTGAAGCCATTGGCCCAGTCCTTGCTGAGATTGTCCAGTGCTCATTGGATTCAGGGGAGTTTCCAGACACTCCTGAAGGAGGCGGTAGCAACACCTCTCCTGAAGAAAGCTTCCCTCGACCTGGACAGCTTAGCTACCTACAGATCTGTCTCTAACCTGCCCTTTGTGGGCAAGGTTATTGAGCATGTGGTTGCAGTGCAACTGGACAACTATTTAACATCTCATGATGTTTATGATCCTCTCCAATCCAGGTTCAGGAAGAGGCATAGCACAGAGACTGCCCTGGTTTGGGTACTTAATTATCTCCTGATAGTGAGGCATCAGGGAAGGGTTCCATGTGTTAACATTGTGGTACACAACATTGGAGAAAAAAATATCTCAGTCCAATCATCGTGGGCAATAAAAAAGCCTAGATACAACATCGCAGGACAGAACTGTGCAGACAGGGAGCAGAGAGTACAGGCATGGCAGCCTCCAGCACAATAGCCATATCCCATCAGAACCCGGAGCCCATATTGCTGCCACCAAGTGGAGGCATTGCATTGTATGTCACTGTCCCCCTATTGGTTGACACCCACACATGATCGGCAGGTCCATCATGCTGCTATCTGGGCACTTTTAGAGGGGCTTCTGTTCATGGCATTGAGGGCCTTTCCATTCTGACACTGCTGCCACTGTGTGGGGGGACATGCCCACTGTGATTAGGGAGGCGTACATCAATGTATAGCCCCACTGGAGATGCAGCACTGCTTCCCAGGAGCGGATGCATGGCTGAGGCAGTCTAAGGGAATCAACCCAAGCTTCCAAAACCTCCAACATCCAGGTGAGCAGCTGTCTTTGAATATGGGCTGGACAGGTGGTAACTGATGTACTGCGGGGCACTGTACTACCATCACAAGGCTGAGACTGGGGCTGCAAGACAACTGAGTGACAGATGCTCAGAGGCAGGTATGGGCTCTGGTTGTCAGTTAATCAGGCTGGTGTACAGTAGGTGCCTTTGTGGTAACTGGGACATGTGGCTAGCATACAGTGGTGCCACTGGTTGGTTGGCATTGCTGGTGCCAGCGTCCATGCAGCATTCCTGACATGTCCTGGCTGTGGACTGCAGGTCAGTCAGCGTGGCACTGCATTCCCAGTATGACAATCCCAGTGTTCCTGTGCCACACTGACTGGGAGACACACTGTGCCTGCTTCCTGCATCATCTGTTCTGTGTCACCTGGTATTCTGTAGCCCTGCGGGGCCTGGCAGCACAATACAGGCTGTGCATGCACAGTGTATTGCCTCGCGATGTTATGTGCCCTGCAACCTTTTTGCCTATGACGTGCTGCCTGCAATATTTTGTCATGCTGTATTTTGTTGGTGATATTAATGCATGGAAGCTCAGGGGAGATGTTCCATCTTAGTTCTCCTTGATCTCTCTGCAGCAGTTGACACTGAAGGCCACGGAGTGCTGTTGGAGCACCTGTGGACACTCTGTGGACTGTCTAGTACTGTCCTTAGATGGTTTTAATCATTCCTCACTGGCAGGACTCAGAGAGTGGTGGCAGGAATTTACTCCTCAGCTCCTATCATGTGGGGTTCCATAGGACTCTGTGCTGTCCCCCATGTTATTTGCAGTAAATATGCAAGATGTTAACTGGAGCACTTTTTCTGCAGCCACATCCAAGAGCAGGGCCATTCTCGTGGTACAGAGGGCATGGCTCAGACAGCTAGATTTGGAACCCACTCATGAGGGAGCAATTTTAGTCCTCATACTCTCAAATGGGGACAGTGAGAGGATCTTAGATCTATAAGTGGGTAGTCATTTGGCAACAAGAGACCACCAAACAGTGTGGTTCATGATAAACTCAGCTACAGAGTCAAGCCATTCAAATGTGAGAGTACTGGACTTCAGGAGGGATGACATTGGCAAGATGGGAGAGTGCCTTAGAAAAGCACTAACAAATAGGCTAGAAGGAGGGGTGGAGCAACAGTAGGGAAACATCAAAACTGCCATCACAGAGGCAACAAGCCTTTGTGTGAAGCATTTAAAACAATTCAAAATGAAAGAAAAAGCCACTATGGTTCTCAAAAGAGGTGGGGTGGAAGGTAAGAGAGAAAAAGATAGCATTTAGGAAGTAAAAGGAAACACAGAAGGAGCAGGACAGGAAACTGTACCAGTTAAGGCAGATGGTAGCAGGAAGGGAAGTCAGAATAGCAAAGGCGCAGACTGAGGAAAAGATAGCCAACTCAGTTAAGAAGGGGGATAAAACCTTTTATAGATACATCATGGAGCATCGAAAGACAAAAGGAGGGATAGTGAGGCTCAATAGACTGGACAGTGGGTGGGCAGAGAGGGACAGTGAAAAAGCAGGGAAACTGAATGAATACTTCTGCTCAGTATTCACAAAAGAGGAGGAGAGGGAGGTACCTAATCCAATTAACAGAAGCACTCTGGATAGGGGGGGTCGATCCCAGTCATCCCACAGAAGAAAGGGTTCTGAAAGAACTCCTAAAACTGAAGGTGGACAAAGCAATGTGACCTGACTAGATTCACCACAGAATTCTAAATGAATTAAGGGGAGAACTAGTGACACCACTACTACCCTTTTTAACAAATTATGGGAGGGTGGTGTGGCACCTGAGGACTGGAGGAAGGTGGATGTGATTCCCCTTCACAAAAGTTGGAGAAAGACACAGGTAGAAAACTACAGACCTGTCAGTTTGACCTCTGTGGTAGGTAAAGTGATGGAATTGCTTCTGAAGGAAAGAACTGTTGAGTACCTAGAGGACAGGAGGGCACAGGACCCAAGGCAGCATGGGTTCACAGTGGGAAGGTCATGTCAGATGAATCTAATTGATTTCTTTGACTGGGTGACCTAAGTAGTAGAACAGGGAGGGGCTGTGGCCATGGGCTACCTAGACTTTAGCAAGGCATTTGACACATTCCCACAAAAAAGATTAATAAACAAATTAACCAGCCTTGGAGTGGGTCCCAGGGTGGTAGCCTGGGTAAAACATTGGCTGGACAACAGGACACAGAAGGTAATTGTAAACGGAGTCCACTCTGAAGAAAGGGGGGTTACTAGTGGGGTACCGCAGGGTTCAGTACTGGGTCCAGTCCTTTTTAATGTCTTTATAAGTGACATTGCAGAGGACTGGAAGGAAAAGTATGCCTTTTGCAGATGACACAAAGATCTGCAACAGGGTTGATACACAAGGAGGCGTGGAAAGGATGAGAAGGGACTTGGCAAGGTTGGAGTAATGGTCAGAAGTATGGCAGCTTGGATTCAATGCAAAGAAGTGCAAAATAATGCACCTGGGAAACAAAAACCTAGGGGAAGATTACACAATGGGAGAGGGTAGTAACAACAACAAAAATGGAAAGGGACCTGTTGGTAATCATATCAGATGACCTTAAGGTTGGCAAGCAATGTGAGAAGGTAGTAGGGAGGGTTGGGGGACACTGGGATGTATAGGGAGAGGCATCATCAGCAGAAAACAGGAAGTTGTTATCCCTCCGTATAGACAGTTGGTAAGACCCCATCTGGAGTACTGCATCCAGTTCTGGAGACTCCATCTCCGCAAAGATATAGACAGGATGGAGGCAGTCCAGAGGAGGGCAACTAAAATGGTGCAGGGTCCTCAAGAGAAGCCATATGAGGAGAGACTAAAGGAGCATAGTATGTATACCCTTGAGGAAAGGAGGCAGAGGGGGGGGGGGACATGATAGAAACTTTTAAGTACCTCAGTGGAATCAACAAAGTCCAAGAGGGTAGCATCTTTCAGAAAAAGAGATGTGCAAGAACAAGGGGACACAATTTGAAGACAGAGGGTGGATGGCTCAAGGGCAATGTGAGGAAGTGTTTTTCTCAGAGACCGTGATGGACACATGTAACAGCCTTCCTGAGGAGGTTGTGGGGTCTAAAATGTTGGGAGAATTCAAGAATGCATGGGGCAGACATAAGGCAATTCTTGTGGGGGGTAGGAAGAAATAGGCTGTCGGTTCACTAGGATCTGCAGCTTATCCTGTAGGTAGGGAAATGGGCAGACTAGGTGGGCCAAGCGGTCCTTATCTGCCGTCAAAGTCTATGTTTCTATCCTGATTGTTTTGGTTCACTCTGTGTCAACATGCACTGTTCCTTTCTATGCTTCATCTCCCTTTTATTGGTTGGCACAGGGCCATAATGTCAGAAGACATTATGACGCATGGCAAAATCGCGCTACCAATACAGTGCTATATTGCCATGTGGCATACGTCTTTTTTTCTTGTGGAGGGCTCCGCCCCCACCCCCACCCCCACCCCCATAACAGGGCCCCCAACACTAAAGATTCTCAACCCCCGGGGGGGGACAACTCAGGGAGCGCACAAATTGTGTAAAAAAACAAAATGTCTGGGACCAGAAATCAAACCTGGTCCCAGACACAGCTCCGGGGTTTCTGCTCCTGTGGCTCAGTCCAGTGAGCCACGGCAGCTGCTCAGTGGAACCCACTCCCAGCAGAGGTCTTATCCTCTGCCTGTGAGTGTGTTAATGGCGCAATACCACTTGCAGCAGTATACGTGTTATTGCACCATTCGCTGTCATGGACAGCACTGTTTCGGGTTAGCTATAATGTCATACGCTATTAAGTATACAACATTAGGACCTGGGAGGCTATAGACTTGCCTTTCACAGGCACGGGGCATGAACACTAACCACTGACACATGTAAACTGTACAATTATGGTCTCCTGCCATCATATGTTACATTTACCTACAGTACATTTCTGCTACAACTTCACATGGTACCTCACAGTACATGTCAGGTTAGGCTACCTGGCTCCACATTCTATTTTACCACTTCTGGGGCCAACACAACCAAAACAGGGACACTTGTGCGATGGCATCCCTTTGTCTCAGTTGTTTACTGCTATATCACTGGCTGTATAAATTCAGGTCAGTACAGGCAAGCAGCGTGCATTGACGTGGATTACAAGGACCCAAGGTACAAGTGCAACAGGGTGGGGTCTTGCTTTGTGCATCTCATTGTCGTATTGGAGCAGTGGTGTTTACCAGAGGCTGACAGAGCTGTGCTATGCATGAGGCAATCAGTAGATGTTGCGCTGGGTGTTGGCTCATTCGCACTCTTGGGGACGTCACACTGGTTACGGTCTACAGGGATGTGTGGCACCGCTAAACACACAGGTACGTGGTGACCTCTACAGCATTGCTGTACATTGCTATTGTTTTCTGTTGCATTTGACAGCTGCGCACTTTGACTCCCAGATAGTTGGTCTCACATGTGAAATGCTCATTGGCTTTCACGTGGTGTTCCCTGGTACACACATATCCCAGGATATGTTGAGAGTTCCCCCCTCCACAGGTAATACTCACCGCATATTGTTTTACAGATCCGTGAATTGCACCCTTGCACTGTTGTGCACCAGTTTGACAGTCTTAATCTTAGAGGACTCAGAACATCATAGTCGGTGAGGACACAGTGTGCACGAACCATGGCATGACATCATTCTGTGCTCGTGACCACACACAGGTGTACACAGAACAGGATATGGTTGCTTGGGCCACACAAACACTGCCATGTCTGTGTACAGACTGCTGATCAGTAGCTTCACTACCTGATCTAATTTCTCTTTCCTAGCTGTTAGTCAGTGTGTGTCTTCTGAATACTAACATCATACAATCCTGGCAGTGCTGTGTTGGGGCTTTGACAAATTTCCTGTCCCCTTTAAGCATGTGGGCACATGGTCCAGTTGCTCTGGCTCATCTTCCTAGAAGGATGTACTTTTCTTCTTGATATTTATAATGCTTTTCCCATATTGGGGCAAACTGCCTCACATTTAGATTCCAAGGTTTTGATACCTTCAATTGTCTGATGCAGCCTAGGAGACATTTCCCTAAGTTCCTCCTCTGAGACTATTACTTTATCAGAAAATGTTCTGGCCAAATTAATATTTATAGACTGGTCAAATGCCTTCTTTTGAGGATAGTCAATTGGTATACTCAAATAGCTATTTTCATCAGATGCTACTTTTTCCTCAGGGATAAACAAATTACTAGCTTCAATAATGTCATTAGTAGAACATAATATAAAATCAGGAGTTTTCTGAAGACTGCTGTCTAAGCTATTTTCCTCAGTGTATCACATAAGAGAGGTAGGGTCGCTGACAATCTCACTTTAGTTGTTGAGGTTTGCTCCCCATTTACAATACTTTTTGGATGTAGATGGTCAGTAATGTTATTTTGCTTAGTTTTCTTTTTACTTCCTGTCTTAATGTTACCTAGCAAAGTGTGACTCAATAAGGGAGAACAATCTCCCTGCATTCTCCTTTGTTGTCTTGTAGTGAGCATTACAAAAAGAAATATTTCACAGAGATATTTTACAGAAGAGTAAGATACAAAGGTACAATATACTAATACAATGCATATTCCGTAAATGTTTTGAATAGATAAATCACTCAGTCTTGTTCAGAGAAATCCATCAAGAAATGTATGAACTATAGAGTCCAGATTCCTGTGTCTGAGAATGCTAGTAAAATACAGAAGCAAAATCATCAAACTGAATTGTGGAGGAAAATGATAGCTGTAATACAACAAAAGCATGATAAAACCTTCGGGAAGCTAGTATCCACTGGGATGAATAACTATAAAACGTCCTACGAGGCTTTTATTACAGTAACAAAATGAGATGATTACTATAGTGATATTTTCTTTAAATCTAGTGAAACTTCTATTAATCATATGAGATTAATCAATGATGAAACTATTTGGATCACAACTGAAGAAACTCTTTTTGCCATCAATAGCAGCAAGCCAAACAAATCATTAGGCCCAGATCAAATATCAGTCGACTTCAATAAAGCTGTTCTTGTGTAGTGGGCGATTATTCACACAGACTTGTTTAATAAATTTACCATGCATGGCTTTACCCCATACTCCTGAAAGGGTAGCTATGTTATCCCTCTTTTTTAAAAAGGAGATAAAAGCAACCCTGTGAATTATCGCCCAATAAGCTTAATAGATAATGTGGCCAAAATTTACTATAAAATTTTATTAAATCAGTTACAACAATGAATTTCACATAAAGGGTTAACATATCCTTTACAGGCTGGTTTTCAAAGAAATAATGCGACAACTAAACACATTTTTACACATCTTCATGATATCGAAAAGCATTGTAAATTAAAAAAAGCAACCATTGTCTATTGCTTTTATCAACATTACGTCGGCTTTTGTTTCAATTTCCTGAGCTCTATTATGGGTTAGTATGGAGGTATTGGGTATAGACTCAAACTTAATAAATTTGATTAAAAGTTTACATGATGAAACCTGGGTCAAGATAAGATTTAATAACAATAGTGGTTTCTCAGACAGAATGTCCACTAATGTTGGCATTCTCCCAGGGTGTGTGTTGGCACCAGTACTTTTAAATCTTTATGTTAGCTGCATTTTGGTAGTGCTAACTAACTCTTCCCATCATATGCCCCAAATCCTTGACCATTCAATGCCAATGATCTTGCTCTTTTGCAACATCGAGATTAGGCTTACAAAGAAGTCTTTATAAACTTCAGCAACTTTTAGGTGACTCTCCTACTGGCCTCCCTGCCCTGCTCTCCATTTACTTAGCACTTACTTACAATTCCAGCACTTCTCTGTACATCTCACTCTGTATACTCTTCTTGCCCCCTGGCCTTACTACGTTCGTGTCATCTCTCCCTCCAGTGTTGGCATCCTCCTCCTGAAACCCCTTCCCCCCATCCTTCCCCGCAAAGGGTTGACCCTCCTGGTTGGTCCATTCATGCTTCTTGTTCTATTGTTAATATAATCATCTTACCACACCCTGTTACTTCTATTGCCTTATTTAGTATCTGCCCCAGATGTTGGTGTACCCTTAATTTAACATGTTAACAATCTGCACACTCTGTATTATCTGATGTTGTTGTTGCTATTTTTTTACTGTATGTACCAGCCTGCACTAAGTTTCCAATTGTATTATTCCCTTGCTATGTTCCCTTCCTCCAGGACCATCTTGAACATAAGCTTGCTCAATGATGACTCTGCCTGGTTAAATAAAGTTTTGATTGATTGATTGATTGATTAATAGAAAAAATAGGGTTATAGGTTCCAGAAAAAAGTATAGAAGTTTGTTTATGTCCAGTCATCCTCATGAAGAGAGGTGATCTTTCCCCTCTACAGGTTGCTGGTAAGGCTGTACTTAGAGTATTGTGTCCAGTTTCGGAGGTCATACCTAAAGCATGATATCAGGTTACTGGAGGGGGTGCAGAGGAGGGCAAAACAGATGATATGTGGAATGGAGGGGCGAGACTATGACTTGGGCTCTAATTTTTTCATGGTGATTTTGGCCAAATTTCATGGCCCCATAGAGGCTAAAATATGCCATTTTCATGAAGGACACATAGACAGTTTAAAAGTATATATATACTTATATATGAATTGCAGTTTTATACCGAGAGTAACACTTATGCACTTCTCACAATAAAAACAGCTATTGAAAACATGATTTTGATTACTAAAATATATATGCAGTATATCTGCAGTGTTTCAATTTAATTTTGGCTTTATACTTTGCCTTGAAAATGAGTGCTCCACGGTCCCGCTATGCACTGGCACAATGAGATAGCTTAGCGCAAGCTGGTCATCTCTCCTTTCTGCATCTCCACAGCAGTGCACTGAGAAATCTTCTGGCTGGACCCGAGGCACATGGAAATGAATGCTGTTGCAGCCTGGAGGCTATCGAGGAACTGCTAGACAACTCTGTGATGTGGAAGTGGCAGCAGGGCGCAGACTGAGGCAATGAAGGTGTGAATGAAGGAGTAGGATTTTGCATGGCTTGTGCTGCAGCACAGAGTAAGTAGTCTGCACATAAACAAAGTCAGGGAGTGATCAAGGGAGGGAAGATCAGTTTTCTGAACTTGGGGGCAAGTTAATCTCAGCACTAAGTCAGCACTAGTTCGACACTGTGCTACCAATCAAGAAAAAAAACGATTACACGGCGGGTCATTGAATTTGCAGAAACACCCATTTTCATGGAATCCATGAACTCTGTGCATGCTGTGAAAAACTTTCAACCCTGACTATGACAGCAGGCTAGGAGACCTGAATATGCACATCCTGGAGGATAGAAGGGATGGGGGGACATGATAGAGCCATTCAAGTATCTGAGGGGAATCAATAAGGATGGGGCAGATGGGTTCTTTAAGTTAAGGAGGTGGAGGGTCACCAGGGGGCAAGGGCTAAAAAAAGAGGGGGGAAGATTTAGGAAGGAAACGAGGAGACACTATTTCACATAGAGGGTGATAGCAAAATGGAATGCACTACCAGAATTGGTGGTATCATGTAAATCTGTGAACAGCTACAAAAGGGCATGGGACAGGGAACAGGAGAGAGTGATAATGGGGGGGTGGCAGTGGGATGACAAAGGGAAGGGATGGAGCAGATGCAAACTAGGGGTGCAAGCTGCACACTCGAGCAGACTTAGATAGAATGGGTGGTCTGTTTATGCTATGCTGGCACATTCGTATGTTCATATGAATTTGTTAATCAATATACTTACTTAGTGGTTATAATATCAAACACAAATTCATGTAACAAACATATCAGTACTGTTGTTGCAAAAATGAGAATAATATCCTCTGCCCTTGTTTGATACAACAGAACTTATGGTGGTATGACTATGGAGCCAATGATCAGGGCTATAGACAGTAAATTAATAAAGCAAAGGCTTTATGCTATTGAGAACTGGAGAGTTTCTAGTCTCCATAATTTAGAATCCATTATTAATACAGTATATAAGAAAACCCTAGGGTTACCTATTTCAGCTACTAACATATTGATAAGGGCCCATCTGAGCCAAATTATATTTACGGCAAAAGCTCATATAAGAATAATTAAGTTCTGGACTAGCTTACTGGTTGCACCAGAGGGCTCTATAATTGTGTCATGTTTAAAGGAAAAAAACAACATATCTTAACCTGATACGTAATTGGTTTCTAATGATTGTGTACTCTTTACTTGAAAAATATGATCCTTCTCATCTACGATTTTGCACTGAATACACAATAGAAAATTCATAAATGTTATGCTATATTAGTCTTTGTAGAGGTATCTAGAAAGGCAAGGGAAACTGATTTACAAAAAAGTTAAAATCTAAAATCTCTCACGGGCTAGTTAACAATATACAGGAACATTCTTTAAAATAGTATTTTCTACTGATAACTAACCCAATCCATAGACAAATTTTGACTCTTTACAGATTTGAGTTATTTCCCAGTAGAGTTATAACTGCTATATATTCCTTTCAATCATCCATTCCTACTAATTGTCTATGTCACCTAAAAGAACCTGAAGGTTTGCATCACATAGTTCTAAGATGTCAATGGTACAAAAAAATAAGGAAGAAATATTTGGCTAAATATTTATCTTCATACATTGTCCCTTCATGCTACTTTCTTGATTGTCTGTTAAATTCAGAAGATTGACAAATTGTTACAGATTTAGCTGAATTCTTTCTTGCTGCAAAAAGAAGAAAATTAAAAATTGTCCAACAAAAAGATTAACTAAGGGACCCTAAACGTTTACCTAGTAATATCTTCTTTTTCATTAAGATTTGTGATTACAGTTTAATTTGGTGGTGTAGGTAACCAGACCCGAATCAATCTACTCTGTTTTCACTCCTTTATACTTGGATAAGCATTCAGGAGTATGTTAGATCCTTAGTTTAATATATCCTTCGTGTCTGGTATATTTATCCATGAATTTAGTAACAAGGCGTATTTATTATGACATTGTATTGATGAATAATTCAACTTTTTATTAGGATTAGGTTGAAGGAGACCAGTAGGGTCACAGTTTGATGAATCTTCTATGATGATAGTATCCTGTTGATGAAATTACTCAAAAGTCATATTTTACCATGATACTGTATTGCACAAAAATTCAAACTACAATATGTACGTTTTGTACTTCATTCTCTGTTTTTAAAAATATTGATGTCTGTAATTTTTATTATGTTTGTAATGACATGTTTTTTTAAGTGTATGTAATGACAACTTATGTTGAACAATAAACTTGAAACTACTCACACTCTTGAATGCCATCACAAAGGTCCAATCCTGTGGCTGGAGAAACCTTCTCAGAAGGTTTTCAACTTGATGATGAATCAGTCCAATTTGGTATCAGAATGATCCAGGTGAGCTGCCTCATCAAACTCTACAATGTGTGGAGCACTAAGTCTAGTGTTGAGAAGGACTGGTTAGGATGTTGTTAATGAGAAGAAAGAGCTAGGGGGTTAGGTTGCCATCTTATTGGCTGCCATGCCATACCCTCATTATTATTAGTTTTAGCATGTATGTTAAAGACTCATTTTAAGTACAGTAAGAAATAAATACAAAAGCTGTATTGTAACATAAATAAAGAGTTTAACAGAATGATAAATACAATTATGGTGACTTGTCCTAGTTCTTACTTCCTGCAATACCAGGTAGTTCTAGGCCCATCATCATGAAAGTATCATGATCCACCACAGGACAAAAATAATTGTCCTCTACTCACTCTCTCTTTCTATCTCTCCATTCTCTCCATCCTACCCTTACTTGCAGAGATGGGTCAATAACTTCAACACATGACTGATACAGTCGAGCCCACTTAAGTGAATATCACTTAAGTGGATATCCCGCTTTAGTGAACAATTTTCCAAATTCCTGATTCCATCACTATAGTTCGTTCATTAACATGCCTGCATAAACGCATAAAGAAGTCTGTTTAAATGAATTTTTTTTTGCCTTCTAGAGGTTTTTACTGTTACCTAACTGCTCCAATTATCTCCTTTGCTTGTGTTTCAATCCACTGCTGCCAATTACTGCCAATTGATCAGGTGTGTTCAGGTGCGAAACTGGTAATTAGCAGATCATTTAAACTGCATACCTCAATGTACAGTGGTAGCCACAGACATTGCCAATTATTTCCAGATATTTCACGAAATTTCTGAAGAGTTTTTCTCTGCTGTCCCTACTTTTTAAATGCAGAAAGCATCAGATAGTTCTGGAAATATCACAGAAATGTTGGGAAATAGCTGGCAGTGTCTGTCGCTGCTACTGTAGCAGTTAATCTGCATCCTCACACCAGAACAATGGCTGCATTGTCAAGCCTGGGGAGTCCTGATAGCCAGAGCAGTCCATGAAGAAACAAAGAACTGACTCTGAAAGAAAAGGTGGAAGCCCTAAAAATGTTTGGAGAGCTGTGGATGACTCAGTCATCTGTTGCTCGCCATTGGGAGTCTCTCAGCCACAAATCTGCCAGCTTCAAAGAAATAGGGACAGAATCATGACAGAGTTTGAAGACAATGCAGATCTTGAGAGAAAATGCAAATGGGAGAATAAAGATTCATCAGTTGATAATGCTCTCCTGCTTTGGTTTGAAAATGCCAGAGCATCGGACATCCCAGTGTCAGGACCTCTGCTTTTACACAAGGTAAAGAAGCTTGCCAGCTCCCTAAACAAGCCTAACTTTGAGCCAATGAACTGGTGGCTCTGTCATTTAAAATTCATCACAAAATTGTGTTTAAAAGAGCAGGCGGCAAAAAAAAAAGACGCAGATGCTTCTTCAGCAGATGATTGGATTTTTTCAGTCCTACCTACCATTCTTGAGCAGTTAACCCCTGACCTAGTCTACAACACTGATGAAACTGTCTTATTTTACC
The DNA here is from genome assembly GCA_016271365.2 of Neoceratodus forsteri. NCBI lineage: Eukaryota > Metazoa > Chordata > Ceratodontiformes > Ceratodontidae > Neoceratodus > Neoceratodus forsteri. The sequence goes on from CM057451.1 coordinate 998,893,160, forward strand.
ATGCCACTTCAGATGGCACACTGTCATTCAAAAGTGAGGCAATCTCAGGAGGAAAAGTAAAAGACAGGCTCACCGTGCTCACCTGCGCTAACATGTCTGGCAGTGATAAATTAAAGCTGTTTGTCATCAGGAAAAGTAAGAATCCATGCTGTTTCAGAGGGGTTAACATAGCTCATCTCCCTGTTCACTACAGAGCCAATCAGAATGCTTGTATGATGGGAGACTTGTTCACAGAATGGGCTAAGGACTTAGATTGCACAATGAGGCACAAAGGAAAAAAAATCTGTCTCATTTTAGACAACTACAGTGCTCACCCCTCACTGGCACTTCAAAACATAAAAATTGTCTTTCTGCCACAAAACACAACATCCCTGATCCAACCCATGGATCAGAGCATCATAAGGAACTTGAAAGTGCTCTACAGATGCTGAATGCTTGACTGTATCCTCACATGTTATGATGAAGAGGAGATCACAAACCCAACCAAACTTGCTCGCTGTTTAACTGTTTTGGATGCCATCCACTTACTGAAGCAGGCATGGCCTGACATGAGCCAGAATCCATACATAACTGCTACAGAAAGGCAAGCTTCACAGTGCTTGACACTGCAGACCTCTCAGAACTTGCAGAGCTGTCAGATGTCTCCCCCACCCGGATATTGACCCTGTTGTTTTTGAGCAGTTTTGTCAGCTCAGATGACAATGTGCCATGCTATATAAAGATGTCTGAAAATGAAATTGTGGCACAAATCTTGGCATCACAATCAACAGCACCAGAGGATGAAGAATGTTCCACTGAGGATGATGTTAAGCCGTATTATCAATTAGAGGACATTTGTCTCAGAACAGTTTGTGCAAAGAAAAGACAGCTAACCATAACTAAGATGTTCTCTTAATAGAGTACAGTACTGTACATATAGAGCTTATATCTCTGTATTTACTACTCATTTTTTAATAATAATACAGTATGGATCAGTTTTTAACTATTAAATTGTTTCTGTACAAAATACGAGTGTATCCTGTGCATTTCCAGTGTAATTGAATGATGCTTATCGCAAATCTGCTTTAGTGAATAGCCTGGTTAAGTGAATATATTATTCTGGAAAACAGGGTATTCACTTAAGCAGTCTACACTGTCTAACATTTTGGGTCCTCAGCATCCATCACTGTGTTAAGATCATATGACATTGAATACATACATCATGCCCACAGTGGACAGTTGCATCACTACAGATGATATCAATACTGCATACAAGGAATGGATGAACCTTTTCTGGTTATAGTTACAGAAAAAGTTCTAAAAGATTCTTATTTCTGAACTTCTTCAAACTTGGTAATTTGCTTACCTTTGCATATGATTTGAACATTATGAAACACTAATAGGCATTTGCATTTCAAACTGCAATAACAATTTTTTTTGAGGGGGGTCTTTTTTGTTTCTAAAATTAAGAAACAGTCATGATCTAGGAGGTTATTTTTAAACCAGTTCTGCCTATCTGTAACAAATATACTGTATGATATTAGTATACTGTATGATACTAATGTTTCATTACAATTGTAGTCTGATTAATTGTGATTTTTGTGGCAACAAAATATACTTGCACTACATATACCAGGTAAATTAATATTTTATCCAGACATTGAAACCCATAGAGTTGTAGCTCAGTACAGTACAGTGCAGTACATACATACTGTATTGTATTACACTGCTTACACACAGCAGTGAACAATAAAAGCAAACTTTGAAGTTAACTTATCTCATTATAATCATCTTGATCTGTAACAATGATTTCACATTTTACTGCAGTTGTCACATCAACAAACCAGCTTTCTTTTTTAATAACAACCATTTGGCATTGAGTATATTAGTTTTCACCATCTCATCCTGTGGCACATGCCATATGCATTTGCTAAGGTTAAGAAGAAAAATAAAATGTGTTTAGTAAGTTTCAACTAAGCCCAAGTATGTTAACCCTACCTTTACAGAGCTGGTGTACTGCCAGAAATAAATAATTCATTTCAAAAGTAGTCTACTATTAATTTATCTATCTAAAATATTGTTTTCTTTTCTATTTTGCTAATTAACATTTTTTATATGACAATATTTAGTGTGATGTGTAGTAAAGCACTCTACCTGATGGCTGACATAACTAGTTCTGTTACTTCTCATAGATTATCAGCAATATATCCTCACAAACTATGCCATCACAACTGTCCAAGACTAGCCAAATATCTATTGCCAAGTCAGCCACTTGTGAAGTCATAATAAGTGAGGTCACAAACCTGCTGTGGTATAAAGAGGGTACCAGGTCATAACAGTGCATGAAATGCAGTACAGTATTAATCGCACTGTGAAAAGCATGCTAAGAAATACATTGACAGGGGGTACAGCAGTGGTAGAGAATTAATGCTACCCCTGTTGCTGTATGATCTCACAGGAAGGCATCAAGTTACCATAAGATGGGTGCCTAGACAAGCCATCCTGTGGTGGAGCAGCTAAGGTACCAGCACACAGCATAATCATAAGACTTGGGGCAGTAGTTCGATTCCCCGCAGGTCCTCCGGTGCTACTACTTTTTCCATGATTAAAAAAAAAAAGTTGAATTTCTCCCCATCTCCTGAGTCTACCCACCCCCTGGAGTTTGATATTTAAATTCTGGGGTTGTGGAGCAAAGCCCCCACAATTTTCCCCCCACAAAAACATAGAGTAACCCATTCATTTAAACAGAGTGCACTATTTTTGTAGGTTGGTGTATTTCCCAACCTTGCTATAGTACACACCGTTTTGCTGCGGCATTTGTTGCCATGCTATTTTACTTTGTGTGGTTATGACACCATGCCTATAAAACTGAACAGAACTAGACATGTCATGCGTCAGGTAAAGTATTGCTCTTCACATCACGTCTGATATCATTAAGTACAAAACCTTCCAATGAGCAAATGGAACAAGAAAAAAACTTTACAAACTGAAAGTAATAACAGGCTACTTTAAAAACAAATAATAACATTTTCTGTTTGATAGTTTTGATGCTGCTACAAACATAAAGTTCCCTAAGTGTATATATATCGAGGATGAATGTCAGGAATTAAAGGTAATAAAGAAGCTCTAAAGGGATGGACATTTATAAGGGTGACATAAATGGTTACAGTCAGTTGTTTCCTATACTAATACCACTACCTACTTAAGAAACAGTATGTGAGCATATTAACCCAGTTTATGTTACATCAACCCAAACAGTGGTACAATCCGTAGGTTTTCTAAATAAGGAACTTTGCAGATTATCACCTTTAGTAATATTAAGGTCAAGGAATTCCACACTGCTCATGCTATTATGAACACTAAATCTTGTGTTCAGTTGTACTCAATATAGCTAACAAAATCAGAGTAGCTTTCCTTATCCCCACACCACATAATTATATTGCCATCAATGAAGCATCTCCACAGTGTCAAGTCTGATAGAACGGACTGACACTCTTGTCATAGATGAAATCAAATTCCCATTTCCCAACAAGCAAATTAACAAACTTAGGGCCAAAAGGTGCTGCCATTGCAGTTCCTAACACTTGCAAGTAATTGTAGTTTTGTGCATCAAACAGTTATACTTCAAGACAAGCTCAGAAAGTCGTGATATAAATTTGGTCAGAGGGTTTTTATCTGCCCTTTGTTCCAAGAAAAAAAGCAAGAGCTTCAAGTCCCCTTCATGAATTATGTTTGAATATATGGCTTTGAAGTCCATCATTACAAGAATGCAGTCCTGCTCTACAACAATGCTATCCAGGAGTCTAAGGACATACGTTGTATTCTTAATATATGAGCATAATTCCAAGACAAAAAGTTTAAAGAAAATAATCAACATATTTGGATAATAGTTCTGGAACAGCTTGAAATGGCATCAATTAAATTGTGGTCAGAGGGGTGTACTACTAGGTGGGTGTATTAATGATGTGTGGACTTTTAAGCGAGTGTATATCACAGTTTTTTTTTGTTGTTGTATTATCTAGAGACAAACATTATTATACAGTCTTCGCAATGACCCCTGTATGAAAGCCCTGTTCGCAATCTGATCAACCTGTGCCTTAAACCTGGAATAGGATCAAGGTCCAGTTTCACATAAAATGTGGTCATTAAGTTGCCTTAAAATGTTGCCCTCATAGCCTGAGATATTGAGAACAACCTTACTGCCACCCTTGTCAGCAGGTTTAATGGTGACAGTATGGTTGTTCTATAAGTTCTAAAGTGATTGTTTATTTTTGGCAGCAATATTACAAAATGAGAAAGCATTAGGCATACACTATAGTCTCTCAAAGTCCACCTCACTCTTTCTTTTAAAGGTTTCAATTGCTATTGAATGGGGAGGACAAACGATGGACCTGGGTTTGAAAGGGTCTCTTTGAATTTCCACACTTCGTTCTCCCACTGGACTATTATGATCTTGAGTCCCGTTAATAAATTATTTGATACCTAATTGCTTTCACATCCTGCAAAGATCAATAACTGAGTCAAATAATTTAAGCCAGTAGCGGGAACAAGAAGAGACTCTTGTTTAGCAAAGCAAGTTCATCGGCAGTCAGTTCATAGGAGGAGAGATTTATGACATTGTCATTTGCAGTTTCTGTTGTAATATTTTCCTCCTCCTCCTCCTCCTGTTCTACCCTTGGCTGTGGGGACTTCTGCCTCCTCCTCTTCTTTTTGCCCCTCCCTGACATCTATGAGAACTTTCCTGGGCTATTTAAGTAATTTAAGTTATATATATTTTAAGAATTTTGCATTAATTAAGTATCTGTTTAAGTCCATGTAGGATGTGCTGTTTGTCTGCCTCCATGGTTGTGCATTTCTCACCCTCTGATCTTCATGCGCTCCATCCTTTTTTTTTTCTCCTCTGGAATTTGGTGTGTACCAGCTCTGTAGAGCGCTTGGTATAGCACGGAGGAGGGGGAGGAGGATGGGGGTGGTGAACAGTGGAGGGTGAGTGAGCGGGGTCATCAAATCAGGGTCATGGGAGTTAGGAAACACATAGGGGTGAAATGGAAATCAGAACGTGGTCAGCCATGTCTGGTTCCTATACCCAAGGGCACAACCGAATTGAGTCGGCAGGTGGTTTGGGAGGCACTAGGCATTCGTGCAGCTCAGACAGTGTTATGCAATGCCAGGTCAGTCAAACACAAGACAACAATTATTGCTGATCTTGTGGAAATGGTTGACCTGGCTTGCATTACTGAGACCTGGCTGGATGAGAAATCTAGCCCCATTTTGGAGGCTTTAGTTCCGGCCAGGTACTCGGTAATACATCGTCCGAGATTGGACCGCAGGGAGGTGGTGGTCTGTTTCAAGACCAAACTCAACCTCACTAGTGTATTGGTAGGGGAGACTGAGTCATTTGAGTGTACTGCCATAGTGGGTGTAGGTTGTCAGATCGTTCTCATTTATCGTCCATCCGGTGACAAAAGACGTTTCCTTCAGGAAGTGGCGGACTTCATTGTTGACATGGCATTGGAGTCACCAAGACTGATGGTTCTTGGCAACTTCAATGCCTGGGTCAATGAAGAACTCTTGCAATTTGGACAACACTTCCTCCAGTTGATGCCTTCTCTGGGCCTGACACAGGTGGTTACCTCTGCTACTCATAGACATGGCCACTCCCTTGACTTAGTCTTCCTTCTACGGATTGAAGTTTCTGATTTGGAGGTGGATCCAGTCGGGTGGTCCAATCACTGCACTGTAGAATTTAGTTTTTATACATCCCTGGTAGGCCTATCCCTACGGAAATGGTCAGGTACTTCCCTTTACGAGATGTAAGTTCTCAGGGCCTAATGGTGGTGCTTGACCTATCATCCTCCTCATTTGCCAGCAGTGATCCTGACACTCTCATGATGGCCTATAATTTGGCCATCTCGACAGCTTTGGATTCTATTGCCCCAGTCCACATTCGACCTGTCCCCCTTTGCCCTCAATCTCCCTGGTTTGATGGGTTTTTGAGGGAGCTGCGGAAACTAGGTCGAAGGTAGGAGTGTTGCTGGCAGAAGTCCACCCTTGATGCTGACCACCTTAGATTGTTGGAACATTATCAAGTCTACCAATCTGCAATCTCCCATAAGAAGACATCATTCCTGTCAAGGGAGATTGCAGTTGCTCAGAATTTACCAGCTCAGCTTTTTCACACTGTGGACAGACTGTGCAACTCAGCCTGTCTTCAAGTGCGGAGAGCTTTTTTGCAATTAGAGTGTGATGAAATTGCTCAATTCTTTGTAAATAAGGTGGCTGAAGTCAGGTGGGACTCCAGCCAGCACACTCTATGGGCATTGCTATTAATCAGTGTGAGGTTACTACACCGTGGGTGGCTTGGAGTACCTTTGGCCATCTGGAGTTCATGGATATCATGTGAATTATCCAGAGCATGCGCCCCACTTGCTGTAGATTGGATCCTGGACCTACTTCCCTAATTTTGGGAGGTATTAAGGTTATCAGTCTGGTCCTGGCATGGATTGTCTGGTGCTCCTTGGAGTCTGGACAGTTTTCTAGCTCTCTAAAAGAGGTGGTGATGACACCTCTCTTGAAGAAAGTTTCCTTGGACCCAGACTGCCATGCCAACTACAGACCTGTCTCTAACCTTCCTTTTATAGGGAAGGTTATTGAGAAAGTTGTGGTTGCTCAACTGGAGGACCACTTGACCATCCATCACATCTATGAACCGCTCCAGTTTGGTTTTCATAGGAGACATAGTACCAAAACAGCACTGATTTGGGTGCTTAATGATCTCCTGATGGCTAGAGATTGGAAGAACCATTCCATCTTGGTCCTTCATGATCTCTCTTCAGCTTTTGACACCGTGGACCATGAGGTGTTGTTGGGTCATCTGAGGTTCATCTGTGGGCTGTCTGGAACAGTCCTCAGGTGGTTTTCATCTTTCCATATGGGTAGATCTCAGAGAGTGGTGTCGGGAGTTTATTCCTCAGACAATACTTCTCCGTCATGTGGAGTCCCTCTGGGTTTGGTCCTCTCACCCATGTTGTTTGTGGTGTATATGCTGCCCCTTGGAGACATTGTAAGAAGGTATGGGCTGAGGTTTCACTGGTATGCTGATGATACCCAGCTGTACCTATCTTTTGCATCCGACCAGAATGGAGCTGTATCGGTCTTTAACAACTGTCTGAAAGAAATCCAAGACTGGATGGATTCCAGCTGGCTAAGGTTGAACCAAGACAAAGCTGAGGTATTGGTTGTGTATCCAGGTCATCAGATAGGGGGGTTGGGAGAGGGTGCACCTTATGGAATTTTTCTGGGTGGTGCCTCATTCCTGACCTCTGAACGGGTGCATAACCTGGGGGTAATTTTTGACGAAGGGCTGACCTTGCATTTGCAGGTTTCAGCAGTCATCAAAATGTCCTTTTACCATCTTAGGAATAACGCCAGGATTAGGCACCTTGTTCCATCCAATGACCTTCCAACATTGATTCATGCCTTTGTTTCCTCTCGCTTAGATTATTGCAACTCCCATTACCTAGGGCTTCCTGGGGTAGAAATCCGTCACTTGAAGCTGGTGCAGAATGCAGCAGCCTGACTTTTGTTGGGGTCTTTGTGATCTCGTCATATTTCGCATGTGCTGCGTGAGCTCCACTGGCTGCCAGTTCAGTGGCAGATCACCTATAAAGTCAGCTTGCTGACTTTTAAAGCCCTACACAGACTCGGTCAGGACTACCTGAAAGAGCTCTTGATTCCTTACCAGCCCGGTCGATTACTCCACTCATCCAGTGAGGGGTTGCTAGAGGTTTCAATGGTATGCTTAAAATCTTCTGGCGCAATAACATTTGAGTTCGCTATGTCTACCCTTTGGAACTCTCTACCCCATCGAATTTGGGAGTGCGCAACTGTGGAGTCATTCAAACAGGCATTAAAGACTTATTTGTGGTCTCAGGTTTTTAATAATTGAGTTTGTTGGTTGTATTATGATTGTGTATGATTTTATTTATGAATGATTGGTTATATATTTGATTTGCTGATTTTATTATGTACGGCGCCTTGGTTTTGTGAAAGGCGCCTAAAAATTAAAAATATTATTATTATTATTATTATTATTATTATTATAGCCTGTATTTGAAACTAACCATGTTTCTTGTTTCAGTTTTGGCTCTTGAAGTTTTTTTTTTCATATTAAGTGAGCTTTATTGATTTTTCTGTTATCCTCTTTAGACTTATCCATAGCAGTTTCAGTTACAGAGAGGAGAGTTAACAGTCAAAAGCTATATAATATATATAGATGCAAGAGTTACAAATATTGTTTACATCTAGTATCCTGAGCATTCCATCCAATGTTCACCATTTTCTAGTATAATAAAATAAAATAAAGCCAGGAAAAAATATCAAGAAAGGCCCACTTAGCACTAATACTACATAGTGTAACATAACTGTTCCTTCCCAACCCTCCCTATGTCCCTCCTTTCCTCCCTCCACCCTATAACTCTCCCTCCCTCGGGTACACTTCAACTGCTCAAATTAATGTGGAGAGTGTCATCTTCTCTTTCACTGTCCATATTGTAAAATAATTTATATTGTTAACAAAGTATGCAGAAGGGCCCAGACTTCGTTATAATAATGCAGTCTATCCTACAGCTGGGCTATCATTTTTTCAGCCTGTAAGACAAATTGAATCTCTTTAATCCATTCAGACCTGGAAGGTACTGCTTGATTGAGCCAATGTCGTAAAATATTTTTTTTGCACATAGAGATATCATAGCTATATGTTTACACTGCTTCCCAAGTAATACTGACCCATAGTTACCTAAAATACAAATTTCAGCTGTGAACGTTTCAGAAAGGCCCGACAGAGGATCCAAATTATTTTTAATATTTGCCCAAAAAGGTACTAGTTTATTACATTCCCATAATATATGTAAAAGATTACCTGGCATTTCCCCACATCTGGAGCATAAATTTGAAGAAAGTAGCCCCATTTTACATAATTTCACCAGGGTATAATATAAATCATGTATAACAAAAAATTGTAGTAATCTGTATCTATCCCACTTTACATCTCGATATAAATGTTGCCAAATCTTATCCCAAGACCTTTTTTGGGGAGTAGAGATAGGCAGTACCTGATCCCACACATATTGTGGGCGGTATTTATGGAGTTCGAGATGGTCTCTCAAACTGTGATAGAAATAAGAGATAAACTTTGATGTAGGCGGTGATGAGAACGATTGTAGCACCAATCCAGCTAAATACTGGTCCCAGGGGCCCACCCCAAAATGTGAATACAACATATGGGACAACTGCAAATACTTAAAAACAAATTCTGTCGGTATTTGATACTTGTTTTTAACCTCCTGAAATGTCAATAAGTGATGGTCCCTTACTAAATCAACCACTTTAACTATATTATTAAGAGGTCAGAATTTCTCATTTAAAGATTTACCACCAATCTTTAAATTGGGATTTCTGAGAATTGGTTGTGAGATGTCCTTCTCCACAGAAATCTGAAGCTTAGCATTTATCCTATTATAAACTAGCAGAGTAATCCCAATTGTAGTATCATATAAAGCTCTAGGAATAGTCTTAAGAGATATATAACTGAGTGTACTTATATCTATCCCCTGGGAAGCACACAATGTTCTTTCAATTTGGAGCCACTGTGGAATATAATTGTGATGATCGTCTATCCACTTCCCATGGCTCCATCTAAGTATTGTCGAACATGTAATTGCATAATAATGAAGAAGAAAGTCCGGCAACTGCAGACCACCACTTGCCCTGCTACACTGGAGATTTGCTATAGCTCTTCTTCGTTTCTTTTAACCCCCAATAAAATTCACTATTATACGATTCACCTGTGAGAACCAAGATTTGGGAAGAAACAGATTAGTCATATATAGGGGATATAATAACCGGTGAAGTACATTCATTTTTATTACATTAATCTTCCCCCACAAGGAGAGAGGAAGTGTACTCCAATGATTAAGATCTTTACTAATTTGGGCAAGAGCTTTATCTAAATTGTTATGTTTCATCCATAAAACAGTCCATGGAAAGATATATCCCTAATTATTGCATATTATCTTTAACCCATCTTAATCCAAATTGGGATATCTCCGCTGAATAAGTATATTTATTTAGAGGCATCACTTCTGTTTTGGCTATATTAAGCTTATAATTTGAAAATTTTCCAAATTGTTCGATAACAGCTAAAGTCAATTTTATTGAAGAAGAGGGATGTAGAATATGAAGAAGTATGCCGTCCTCATACACTGGTAGTTTATATTGGTGAGGCCCAACCTTGATACCTTGTATTGAAGGAGAAAGATTAATGTAACAAATAAGTGGTTCTAAGTAGAGGTTAAATAAAAAAGGGGATAAGGGGCATCCCTGCCTAGTGCCCCATCTTAACTCCACAGCTTTAGAGAGCATTCCATTATAGAGAACACAAGCTGTCGGACAGGTATATAAGACCTTCACCAATTGTGTAAATTGATGAGGAATGTTGTATTTGGGCATAAGAGCAAGTAGTCCCATGATACCCGATCAAAAGCCTTTTCCGCATCCATGGACACCAGAGCAGCAGGAACTGAAGAATCCCTGGATGCAGAAATAAGATGACTTAACTTCTACATGTGATCCGTGGAGTGCCTATCGGCTACAAATCCTACCTGTTCTGGGCTTATTAAACCTTTCCATACTTTCACCAATCTATTAGCTAAAATCTTTGCCAGTATTTTTAGATCAACATTTATCAAAGAAACAGGCTGGTAATTAGTTATCAATAGAGGATCTTTTCCTGGTTTCGAGAGAACTACCACTGTGGTCTCTGTAAGGGAGTAATCCGTAACACCATGCTCATAGATATAATTATAAGTTTCTAAAAGAATAGGGGCTAACTGACTTTTATAGGCTTTATAGAATTCTGCCGTATATCCATCCGGACCCAGAGTTTTAGTCAGTGGTAATGTATCAATCGCTGAGCATATTTATGACACCAGGATAGGGTTTTTTTAGATATTCCGGTTGCTGATTATCCAAAGAGGGGAGTGTTATTCTTTGCAATAAATGCTCCACATCTGCAGAATCAAACAGGGTGCCCAACCGGGAGTACAGATCAGAATAATATTGCTCAAAACAACAAAGAATATCCTGTGGTGAAGTAACCAAGGAGCCGGCGGCATTGTATATAGAAGGGATTATTCTATCTGCCACTTTCGCTATTAAATGGAGAGCAAGTAATTTGCCCGTTTTATCTCCTTGGTCGAAGTATCGAATCTTTGATCTCTGCAAAAGATACTCTGCTTTATCTATCAATAAGGAATTATATCGATCCCTGAGGATTTCCAAATTAGTAAGGGATATTTGATCTGGGGAAGGAGGAATTGATAATTCCACAGCTCTTATTTCCTGGAGAAGATGGGACATTACTTGTACATTTATTTTTTTTTTTAATAGTAGCTAGTCGAATTATCTCCCCCCAAGAGTATACTTTAGAGCTCCCCACAGAATGTCTAATTTGGACATAGATGGTCTATTGTTTTTGATAAACATTAAAAAGAAATTTTGGAGATGAGAATAAATCTTTTTAGATTTTAACAGCTGGTGATTAAACCTCCATACTTTATTGCAGACTGTATTAAGACCTGGGTCCCAGTGTATCAAAACAGAGTGGTGGTCTGAGATAACCTTAGCCAGATATAGACAAGATGAAACCAAAGAGAGGTGCCCAATATCCACCAAAAAGTAATCTATCCTAGAAAATGAATTATGTGGTATTGAGTGAAAAGAGTATTCTCTCTTGGAGGGAAAAAGAGCCCTTCAAGGATCTATTAATCCCAGAGTATCCATCATTTCCCAAATGGCTATTTGTGCCTGTGAAAGGGTGGGACAACCAGTCCCGGATCTGTCTAGTATATTGCAAAAAGCCAGGTTCTAGTCACCTCCAAGCAGCACTGGGTATTTTGCCTACAGTACCAGACTTTGCATAAGACTAGTCAAAAAAAAAACAGGATCGTCTGTTGTTGGCCCATAAACTGAACCCATTACCACTTTGGAGTGACCTACTATAGCTTTGATTATAATAAATCTATGATGCCCGTCTACTATTGTATCAAGTAGACGGAATGGTAGATGGCGTGATATAAGAATAGCCACCCCGCCACTATGAGACTTAGGTGCTGTTCCAAAAACTTGCCCCACCCAATTTCTCCTAAGAAGGAGCACCTGGGAGGAAGGTAGATGGGTTTCTTGAAGAAATACTATATCTGTTTCTAATTTTTGTAAGTGCAAAAGTATCTTTGCTCTCTTTGTTGGAGCTTGGGCACCCCTCACATTCCAAGAACATATTTTATATACTACCATATACACTTATCCACTTGAGAATTCCTCCATAAATAAATAACACTATTAGCACTTCCTCCCCTTTTAAACCGAAATGTGTGTACCCTTATCCTCCCCTTATCCTCTTTCCTATGACCCCTACTTCCTCCCACCTGTAGACCCCTCTGATGTTTAAGATCTTGAATATGAAAAACCCCATATTTCACTCCATCTATCCCCCCATCTCCCTCTCCCCTTCTTTAGCCACAGCCAAATAGTAGAAATCCTCTTTCAGTGGCAATAGGAGTCCACCAACCCTCGAGATTTGCCATATAAAATTAAACCCAACATGATTTGAAAATAAAAAATATACAAGCGTTTCAGCTGTATAATTGGCCGTAACCAAATAATGAGAACCTTCTTTTGGTTGCACTAGCCTTTTATAAACCATCGAGGTTGGTCCCCTGAGAAAGAATACAATAAAATTCAAAATCCAGTAGTTTATATAAAAACTAGCTGTGGCGACCCTCCACCCTCTTATATAGGACGTAATGCTTTTCAGCCCTTCAACAACTACCAATCAGCTCCCACTCCAGGAACCAGCCTAACTTTAACAAGTTTAAACCATTAACACCAAGAAAACTAAACAGTAGCACGTTTCTTGGCTCTGAGAAAAAATGAGCCATTCCCCTTCTTCATCCATAATAAGAACCCCTTCTTAACCTCCATTTGGCCAATATGCACTAGAACCCTTTTACATTCCTGCACTAGTGCAGACCCAAGTGATAAGATTCATTTTCGATCCAGCCAAGTTCAATAAAAGTAACAAAATAGAATTATAACTGAGGAGACTGTAACCATGCAGTCACTCTTTAACATTATGCTGCCCTCTGGTGGTCATGATGTAGTTCCACTTCGTTTCTTCTGTTTAAACTATTAACGTTTATCAACTTTAATAATACCCCCCCGTTCCTGTCCCTGTAATCTTCATCGAGAGGGAAAAAGATCTGGGAGTAGAGATTGCAGCACTGGCATAGCCTGCTGTGCAGGCTCATAATTATGCCAAACTCCAGAGACCAATACTGCTAATTTTGATGGATACTGCACTTTATATTTTATGCTTGCAGCTATAAGTTTAGATACCAAAGGGTGATATTCTGCCCTATGCTGTCGGACCGTGGCAGGCAGATCCTGTGCAAAATGAAGCTGCTGACCTTCCCAAAGCACTTGTTGCATATCTCTAGTCTTCCCCAAAATATGAACCAATCTAGATAATTCAGGAACTTTATTATTAACAGTCAAGGTGGTCAGTCAGGGGCTGGTTTTGGCCTCAATGAATGGTGTGCCCTCTCGATAACATAGATGGTATTATTAGGGGACGGGCCTGCAATCTTAGTAAACATCTTTTGCAAGAACAGAGTAGGTGCCAATCCCTCTGCTTCCTCCGGTAGCCTGAAGATAATAATATTGTTCCTTTGACTTCGACCTTCTAAGTCTTCTAGCTTCCCTTCTATTTTATGGACTCGTTGCCTTAGCAAGTTAACTTCTGGTTCCATCGTGGCCTTCCAGCCTTCCAGTGATGATACTCTAGCTGCTGTGTCTGCAATAGTTCTATTGGTGTCTGCCAGCTCCCCACGTATATTTTTTAATTCTGCAGTAATTTCCTGCAATGCTGCTTTACAGGGATGTAATTCCTCCATAAATTTTTTTTCTGTAAGAGATGGTGAGGTAGATGCTGAAGTCGATGCAGCCTGCATTTTAGCTACTGCCCCAGTTTGTTTTTTTGCCTTTTCGGCCCTTTCTCTGGTGATTGCGGGGGGAGTATGAGAAGGGGGTGCCTGGAGTATCTCTGCTTCCATCAGGAAGGTAGGCCTCGTAGACCGCTCTCTGGTAAGTTGCCGTAGCACTTCTCTTTTACTCAAGATTTGTGCTTCCAGTCCATTCAGCACTAGACCGATCACTAAATCAAGCGCTTTTCAGTGGAGTAATGCTTTAAAAGAGATAGCAATTTCTCCCGAAATGGCCACTTTCCGAGCAGAAGCCAACTTAGGTGCTGGTAACCAGCCATGCACATCACGTGATCTCCCAGTAAATACATGGCTCTTGAAGTTGTAATGCTCTTGTTTGTGTCTCCATCTCATGTCTCTGTCTTCCTTTTAAAAAATTTTAAAAGGAGCTCTCACCATCAGTATCAAGTCCTGAACTCTATAAGAAATTGACTTCGCTGTCAGATTTCTCTAAAATTGACTTAGGGCCTGATTTTACATTGAGTTAGCACTACAGTGCCAATTAAAAACATTACTGTTGCAAAATCACCATCATGCTAAATCTTCTTTTTGATGTTCTTAATACATTCAGCATGCTCTGCTATGGCTGTCTACAGTTTAGCAATTTGTTCATTAAAGTTGTTGCATGCTTTAAACACTTGAAAGACTTCCTTCTTTAACTTATAATCACTAGCTGCTTCTTTTTGTATTGTCTCTGCATCTTCTACAATTAAGTGTATAAGTTTAGCTGAGGCTTCTAATAGAATATTGTTCCGCTGCTGTACAAATTCAACTCTGTCCAAGCCAAAAACTGGTTTCTTAATGAAGCATAGCCCTCTGGGCACACTTTTGACTTCCTGGTAATCTTCTAACATTGTACATTGTCAGTAGGAACATCTTGATTTCAAAGCGGCTTTTTCTAGGTCTATGTAGGCTTGTTTAAAGATAGTGTGGGATGAACCCCTATCATCCAACATTTCAAGGGTTCCATTGTCCCATATGTTGGAATAACATTTTAGTAATGATTGAGCTGTTGGGGTCTGTCATAGAGTACATTATCAGCCATGTGTCCTAATCAACTGTGACATCATAACTGCCCAAGACCAGCCAATAATCTACCACCAAATCATATACTTGTTAAGTCATAATTAGTTAGGTCACAAAGTTGATGACTTATAAGGAGAAACAGAACTAGATATGTTATGCTTCATGTAAAGTATTGCTCTTTATATCACATCTGATACCATTATATATAAAACCTTCTTATGAGGAAATAGAACAAGAAACTTACTTTACAAACAAAAGGTAACAACTGGCTACTTTTAAAAATAATAACATTTTCTATGTAATAGTTTTGATGCCACTAGTTTCTTTAGGGGGTATAGTGAGGATGAATGTTAGGAATTATTTTTTTATACAGAGGGTAGTATGCAGACAAGCCCCTAAAGCAAGCACATTTAATGAAGGTGACATCATTGGCTGCAGTCATTTGTTTCTGAAATGGATACCTCTACTTACATGTGAGCAATATGTGAAGATATTAACCAGCTTATGTTACACCAACCCAAAGTTTAAAGCCACATACAGTATTATTTTATTTATTTTTTATTTCCCAAAGAATCCATTAGGCAGGTGGTTACTTTCAAAGGAGCCTGTTTTCAAAGGACCCAGACTCAGAAACAATATTAATACAGCAGGTAGAGTAGAAGAAATACATTACATAATCATTGCTATACACTGGAGATACATTTCAAGAAACAACAGACATTTTGCTCCACATTCTCAATGGAGCACGAGCACTGGAGCATTAACAAAGCATAGCTAACAAGTAACTCTAGACTCCAATTTACAACCCACCCCCATTTTGCTCCACATTCTCAACAAAGCATAAGCAGTGGAGTATTAATGGAGCACAGCGAACAAGTAGTTCCATGCTCCAATTTACAGCCCACCCCCATTTTGCTCCACATTCTCAATAAAGCACAAGCACCAGAGATTTAACGGAGCACAGCTAATAAGGTACAGGCTTCAGAAAAGGCAGCAGATCCTGGAGAGGACTTGTTACAGGGGTGTTACAAACAATGGACTAAAAGGTTTTTTGAATGCATTCAGCAGTTTTTGCATGTTTCTCCAATGTAGTTTAATTATTTTCTGGATGGCAAAGTCAAATGATGGTCTTCACAGTTACTACTTTTCTAGACTGTACCTTAGGTTTTTAGATATTTCCTTAATGTGTTCAGCTTACTTGTAAGTGATAGTTCATTTGTGCTGTATTTTGATTTGGATCTAATGGCAGCATTCAGTACTTAAATTCTTCTCCTTCAACTTACCTGTCGGGCTGGTCTGCACATACGCAGTTCTCCCAAGTTCAAATCCTTTGTCCTGCTTCCCTCCACTAATCTTGTCCTTTTGTCCCACTTTCAGTAACTCCAGACTCTGATTTACAATCCACCCCCATTTTGTTCCACATTCTCAATGGATCACAATCACTGGAGCATTGACGGAGCATAGCTAACAAGGTACAGGCTGCAGAAAAGGCAGCAGATCCTGGAGATGACATTTTACAGTGGTGTTAGCCCATCAACACTGTGCGTTGACTGCCTTGGCCACCCCCGCACCACACAAGTTCATTCCTACATTTGTTGTGAATATAGGCCACACAACTGGCCATGTGTATTCTTATTTTCTAAGTGTCCAATGTGACACTAGCAGTTTTTACTCTACTGCCACTAGGAGTCACTAGCGAGACCACTAACTACCCCCTGTACTAGGTGATTTCCTCTACCAAAGTTAACCTATCTCTGCATTTCTCTTCCTCTGCCCCCAGTGAAATCTTCCAATTTCCCCTTTACTTAACCATCTCCACTAGCCAGCAGGATCCGGACGTGAACCCTCAACCCTCTACACCATTAGCAAACCCCAACCACTGCACTATTCCTGCAGTCCCACTTCCTCCAAACATTTTTCTGAACTCAATAATCCCTAAATTATTCTGAGGGACTGGTAAATGAACTATGACCCTGATTCAAACTGGCTATTTACTTAGCGAGGGAAGTTGGTTAAGTAAGAAAGAGGGTCAGATGGTAAAGTGAGTGAGTTCAGGGGTAGAGTGAGTGAGTGGATTACATGGTGAAGGATTGGAACACAGACTGATTATATGAAGGTTTATTTCTACCTGATTACATCAAGCAAGGGAGGCACAGGGGAGAGAGGAAGGAATGGATCAGTGGGAGGGATTGCAGAAGTTGGTAGAGGGGGAAGAGTACAAGGGCACATCAGGGGAAGGGTCAGTAGCAGCATAAGGGAGGGAGAGCTGGTGGAGGGAGAGGGTAGGGGACATGAAGGAGGATGGATTGCAGGGTGCAACAGCTGTGAAGTAACCATATTCATGAGATACAGGCAAGATTCAGGGAGCTCACCAGGGTCTGTCATGACATAGGATGCACAGTTTCCTTCTCAGAAATCCTGCCAGTGCCAAGGGCTAGTGGGGAACACAAAAGGAAAATTAGGGAGACAAACCAGTGGCTCAGGGAGTGGTGTGAGGCCAGAGGGTATGGGTTGATGGGGGATTGGGGGGAGACCTGGGAGGATAAGGAGCTGTATGCTAGAGATAGACTACATCTCAATTTGGAGGGAAGGGGAATCCTTAAGTTGAAAATAGAGGGGTTCATTGGTGAAAAGTGGGGTTTAAACTTGTGAAGGGGGGTGGGATGGGAGAAAAGGCTGTCAAGGGGGTGCCGATAAAGGAGGGACTCTGTCTCCACCCTCCTGGGGACCAGAAGGATTGCAGGAAAAGGCCAACTGGCAAAGTGCAGACCAGGGGAAAACAGAATCCCCATGGGAACACGAGCAGGGGAAATGGAACTATAGGGAAAGGGTGGAAGGTAGTCCTGCTAAATGCCAGGAGCTTGGGCAATAAAATGCCTGAGCTCCAGGCGATGCTAACTGAGGGAGCAGTGGATGTGGCAGCGGTCACTGAGACTTGGGCCACTGCAAGACATGACTGGGACCTGAACCTGGAGGGTTACACTATGTTCAGGAAGGACAGGGGGGAGGGAAGGGGAGGAGGGGTAGAAATGATAGCCAAAAACTGCATTGGCATAGGGGGAGTAGAGGAGGCAGAGGGAACCGTGTAGGCGATTTGGGTCACCTTGATAACAAGGGGGGACAAGAGAGTAAAAATAGGAGTGGTGTATAGACCCCCTGCCCTGGCGGAGAAGCTGGAGGACAGTCTGGTGGCAGATGTTAGGAGACACTGCAGACTGGGCAGAGGAACGGTGGTGGTGATGGGGGACTTAAACATGCCAGGAACAGACTGGGAGACTATGACATCCTCTGTGACCAGGGAACAGAGGTTGTTGGATGTCTTTCAAGACGCGTTCCTAACTCAGCAGGTGAAGGAACCGACCAGGGAGGCACGGGTACTGGATGTGGTCCTGGCAGACAGTGACCAGATTGGGGGCCTGAGGTAAGGGACCCATTGGCGGGGATGACCATGCCACAGTCTGGTTCTGCCTGGACCTAGGAGGAGAAGGCTGCACAAGGCGGAAGTAATCGACTTCAGGGGCGGATTTTAAGGAAATGGGAAGGATCTTAAGGAGCATTTGGATGGGATTGGGTCAGACATGGGCTGATAGTAGGTGAAATCATCAGGAGAGGGGTGCAGGATGCTACCAGCACCTGTGCAAGAGTAAGGCAAATGCGGTAGGGCCCAAAAACCTGTTGGTGGACCAAGGAGGTCCAGGAGGTGGTGCGGGAAAGAACAGCCTATAAGCAATTCAAGTGCTCAAGGAGTGAAAGGGATCAAGGGGAGTACAGGCTGGTGGCTAGAAGGGCCACTAGAGTGGTGAGGGCAGCTAAGGCAAGGAAGGAGCAGAACCTGGCCAGGAAATTAGGAGGGAACAAGGAGTTCTTTAGATACATTGGGGAAAAACGAAGGGTGAAGGGGCAGATTAGCAGGATTAAATCAGGGGAGAGATGGGCACAAGACCCGGGGGAGCAGGCTGAGGTACTAAATGAGTACTTCACCTCAGTTTTCACCAGGGAAAATGGGGGTGCTGCATCATACATGGGAGGAGACAGAGATACTGAGGAGGGGGGGACCCTTACCGATCGGCAGGTCTGGGGAGAGGGGGAGGCATCACTGGCAGGTGGGGGGAGGCTAAGCAGGGAGAAGAGGCAGAGTGGAAATCACAGCAGAGAGGTGAGGGAAGCCCTCAGCTCCTTAAGACGGAGAAAGCACCCGGGCCGGATAAATTACATCCCAGAGTGCTGAAGGAACTTGCAGATGTCCTGGCGAAACCCTGGCAGAGCTTTTCACCATCTCTCTGAGGACAGGGTGGTGCCCCAAGACTGGAAGGGGGCGCATATAGCCTATCCACAAGGGGGGATCAAGGAGGTGGTAGGGAATCACAGGCCTGTCAGCCTGACATCGGTGGTGGGCAAGGTGATGGAGGGCATTGTCAAGGAGAGGCTGGGGGACCTGGATAAGTCAGGGTGCCTGTATGATAGACAGCATGGATTCATCCCGGGGAAATCGTGTCAGACAAACCTGGTGGAGTTCTATGACTGGGTGACAAGTGCCTTGGACCTGGGTAGACCAGTGGATGTCCTCTTTCTAGACTTCAGCAAGGCATTTGACTCTGTTCCTCACGTGGGCCTGTTGGATAAGCTGGGAGAAATGGGGGTGGGGAACCAGATGATCAGATGGATAGGCAATTGGCTCCAGGACCAGACCCAGAGGGTCCTAGTTGGTGGGATAGTCCTCATCTCAAGGAGGCTCATTAGTGGGGTCCACGGGGATCAGTTCTTGGGCCTTCATTTCCACGCCTCGTATATCTGACATAAGGACAGGAATCAGGAGTGAGATGAGTCTTTGCAGATGACTCGAAACTGGAGGCGGTGGTGGATGGGGAGGAGGGGAGGGTGACCCTACAGGGGGACCTGGAGGCTCTGGAAAGATGGTCTAGAAAGTGGAAACAGAGGTTCAATGCAGGGAAATGCAAGGTACTCCACCTGGGGGCCAGAAACCCAGGCCAAGTGTACACCCTGGGGGGGGAAATGCTACAAGTCTCGATGGCTGAGAGGGACCTGGGGGTGGTGGTGGATGTCAAGATGAACAATTCTGAGACTTGTGGGAGGGCAGCAGCCAAGGCCAACAGGATGCTGGGATGCATCGCTAGGGATCACCTCCAGAAGGAGGAAGTGATACTCCTCTGTATAACTGCTTGGTGAGAGACCGCACCTTGAGTACTGCGTGCAGTTTTGGAGAGCCACACTTAAAGAGGGACATTATCCTCCTGGAGAGGGTCCAGAGGAGGGCAACCAAAATGATTTGGGGCTTGGGGACAGGACCTATGAGGAGAGGCTCAAGAGCTAAATATGTACACATTGGAAGAGAGAAGGACCAGGGGACATGATAGAGGTCTTCAGGTACATGAAGAGGGTAAATAGGGGAGGAACAGTCAGGGTGCTTGAAGGAAGGAGGAAGGGGCCACTGGGGCATGGGTGGAAGCTATAGGGGAAGATTCAGGGAGAAAGGAGGAGGTGCTACTTCACTGAGAGGGTGGTGGAGCCATGGAATGCACTGCCTAGGGGCTGGTGGAGGCAGAGACAGGGAGGGGTTCAAGAGGGGGTGGGACAGGTACAGGGGAAGGGTTCTGGAAGCAAAATCCAATGCAGCAAGAATATCTGGAACTGGGAAGGGAGAAGCCAGAGAAGACGAGGGGGACAGCAAGGTCAGCACCCAGGGTGGGGTCTGACCAAACGAGCAGACACGAAAGACCGTTAGGCCTATTCTGCTGGCATTTTAGTATGTTAGTATGAGCACTCTGTGGAGCTTGGAGGAGTGCCCAGCTTGCCAAAGGCTAGGGAGGCTGGAGGATGAGCTATCATGGCTAAAAAGGGAAATGTCTTGGTCAATAAAGGTACTGGAAAGGAGACATGCAAAAGGTACAGGGGTTGGGGGACAGAACATAACACGACGGAAGGGATAGGAGGTGGAGTGAGCAGACCAAACTGGGGGGAGGTGCCAAGACAGGAGTTAGGAGCACAATGAGCATGAGTGCCAACATAAGTGAACATAGATACATGACAGGGACTGGCTGGGGGCATGGATACTTGGGGCTGGATGGGGGGACAGGGAGAAAAGGGTCCATGAGCAGGAGAGAAGTAGGAGAGATATGCCTGGTAAGAGGTAAAAACTAGGGATAGGGAGCCTCAAGGAAGGCCACATATCTCAGCAGGAGGGGGTAGGAAGCCAAGAGATGGAAATGGTATTGCAGTGTCCAACAGGTATACTCCTCTAGCATGCAGACTTGGGGTGGGAGTGCTAAAAGGTGCAGGCGGAGCAGGCATGGCCCAGGAAAAGGGTATAAACAGAAGGGGAGAGAGAAAGAAAGAGAGAGAGAGAGAGAGAGAGAGATGGGAACAAGGGGAGGACAGTGGCAACATAGAGAGGGATGGAACTGAGTTTGCGGGAGGGAGAGGAGATAGGCAGCATAAAGGAGGATAAGGGAGAGGGGAAGCTGAAGGTAAGCCAGGAGGTAAAGGAGGGGCTCAAGATAGCAAGTGTCTAGAGGGAAAACAAGAGAAGGTGAATGAGAAGGCTAGCAGCTCACAGAGAAAATATGAGGAAGCATTGGCAGCAGAAGGGCAAGGGGGGAGTGACAGATGTTAGGGAGGCAGGGAGGAGTACGGAAGCAAGTAACAATGGTGGGGAGTCTAAGTGGGGCAGGAGCACATGGGTGGAGGAATCAAGGAGCTGAGAAAAAGGAGATAAAAGGTATGCCTAGAACTAGAGTAAAGAATCGGTAGTAAGTAAGCAGGGTCCTCCACACTGGGGACTCATTTTAAGATGAGTTAAGTGTAGGGGGGGTAGTGTAGTTTGGGTGGAGCGCTTGCCAGGTATGACAGCATCAGTGGTAATTCTTCATATTCCATCATGGGGCAAACCACAGGATGAGAAAACACACATGATTTTTCACCTGAGAACAAATGATTTGGATGGTCAAAGCCTGTTGGAAGTACAGGCGACATTCAAATCACTTGCTAGTTTTGTAGCAGCCTGTGTTTCCGATCTATAGCTTTTTTGGAAGTGTTGCCTGTGTCTAAAGTGAGTACTGAGAGGAAACAAAGGATCAGGGAGCTCAGTAAATGGCTAGGGCGATGGTGTAGGCAGTGGGGGTATGGGTTAGTGAGGGACTGGAGGACAACATGGAATGGCAAAAGCCTATATGCCCAGGACAGGCTGCACCTCAATGGGGAAGGAAAAGCAGTCCTGAGAATCAAACTGAAGGAATTCATTGAGCAAACATATAGATTAAACTGAATTGGGGGTGGAGAAAATGACTCACCAATTGACGTGCCAAAAGACAGGCATGTCAGGGGGCATTCAGCCCCGCACCCCCCCAGGGCAGTGAAGGAATGTTAAGCAAACACATGCTTGGGGGTAGGGAGGATGGGGAGGGAAATTGATGGAAGTGGCTCTCCACAAATGCCAGAAACCTGAGGAATAAGATGGTAGATTTAAAAGTATTAATGGCAGGGAGAGGGATTAGATATTATAGCCGTAACGGAGACCTGGTGGTCAGAGCACTATGGATGGGAAGCGGGAGTCCCAGGGTAGAGATTATTCAGGAGGGATAGGATTGCTAGGAAGGATGGAGGAGTAGCACTTTACAGAAGGGAGGAAATCAAGGTCATGGAAGGAATGAAAGAGCACGAAGAAGTAGAAAGCATATGGATCATGCTGTAGAGGAAGGCTGGGACAGCATTAAGACTAGGGCTGGTATACAGACTCCCTATGCAGAGTGAGGAAATGGACATGCAGATGCTGCTGGGGATTCAATGAATGGCTCAGAAGGGGGAGATTCTGCTGGTGGGGGTCCTAAATCTCCCAGATATAGACTGGGATATCCCATTGGCAAGATCGGCTAGGAGTGGGGAGATGCTAGGGTCGCTACAAGGTGCCTTCCTGCAACAGCTAGTCAGTGAGCCCACGGGGGGGGGAAACATACTTGACATGGTCCTTACTAAAGGAGATAGCATGGAGGGAGTGAGGGTGGGGACAGCCTGGGAGATAGTGCCCACAGAAAGTGTGCTTCAAGGTCAGAGCAGGGTATGAGGCTAGTCAAGGCACCATGAAGGTCCTAGACTTCAGGAGGGCAGATTTCCCCAGGATGAGGGATATATTCCAGGAGGAAGTGGGGAAGTGGGAGGTGATGGGGGAGGGTCGAGGAACTTTGGAAAAAGATCAAGAGATGGGCTTCTTAAAGTGACAGAGGAATGTGTAAGGAGGGAGAGGAAAAACAAAAGAAGAAGGAGGCTGCTGTAGTTCGGTAGGGAAGCGAGGGAGGCAATTGGGGAGAAGAAAAGGGCTTTCAGGGAATATAAGAGGATTCAGTGGAGGGAGGATAGGGAAACTCACAAAGAGAAGCAGAGGGTGGCAATGCAGAGTATTAGGAAGGCTAGCGCAGAAACAGAGGAGAAAATTGCTAGGCAGGCCAAATGGGGGGACAGGCATTGTTTCTGTACATAGGGGAAAGAAAGAATGTAAGGGAGGGGTAGTAAGGATTAAAAGGGAGAGGGACTGCAGGTGGAAGGGGATTTTGAGAAAGCAGAGGTGTTCAATGGATAATTCAGCTAGTTTTTTACAACAGTGGGGGGAGGGAAGGGGATGAGCACTGAGTGAAAAGGGAAATGGGGGAGGGGTTGATCCTAGCCAATTCAGTGCTGAAGAGGTAAGGGAGGAGTTAGGTAAGCTGATGGTGAATAAGGCCAAGAGCCACAATGGCCTACACCCTAGAGTGCTCAGGGAATTAAGGGGAGGTACTAGCGGAACCATTGGTGGGGTTATTAACTTGTCGATGGATACAAGGTGGGTACCAAAGGACTTGAAGAAAGCAGATGTGGTGCCAATTCATAAAGGAATCAGCAGTTTGGAGGTGGGCAATTATCACCTGGTCAGTCTCACATCAGTGGTGGGTAAAGTAATGGAGACAATATTGAAACAAAGGGTGGTCTGCTATCTGGCAGTGGAGGGGCTGAAAGACATTTAGCAGCATGACTTCACTCAGGGTCGGTCATATCAGATGAACCTGAATTCTTTGATGAGGTGAGAAGGGTGGTTGATCAGAGTGGGGCAGTGGACATGGCCTACCTGGACTTCAGGAAGGCCTTCAACACAGTGACCCATAAAAGACTGGTCAATAAGTTGGGGAGTCTGGGGGTGGTACAGAAAATAATAAGATCGGCGGAGAGCTGGCTGATGGGTAGAAGCCAAAGGGTGGTGATCAAATGGGTGCGCTCTGGGGAGACAAGGGTTATGAGTGGGGTCCCCAGGGGTCGGTGTTCAGACCCATTCTGTTTAAGACCTAAGTCAGCGACATAGCAGAGGGGCTTCAGGTGACAGTCTGCCTTTTCACAGTGATACAAAGCTCAGCTACAGGGTGGACACCTGGGGGGGGGAGTGGAGGCAATGAAGAATGATCTAAAATTGCTGAAAGAGTGGTCAGAAGCATGGTAGCTACAGTTCAACACCAGAAATTGCACAGTGATGCATTTGGGGAGAAGGAATACAAATACAACATACACACTGGGGGGGGGGGGATGATGGCTGCAACCAGGCAGGAGAAGGATCTAGGAGTCACTGATGACCTTAGGGTGGGGACCCAGTGCAGCAAGGCAGTGAGCAACACTAACATGATGCTGATATGAATAGGAAGGGGGATAGCCAGCAGAAGGAGGGAGGTGCTGATGCCACTCTACAGCTCCATGTTTAGGCCACACCTGGAGTAAGGGGCACAGTTCTGGAGGACTCATTTACGAAAAGACATAGATGACATGGAAAGGGTGCAGAGGCAGGCCACTAAAATGGCACATGGGCTAAGTAGAAAGTCATGAGAGGAGAGAATGAAAGAGCTGAACATTTGGGATGGCATGAAGGTCAAGATGTGCTTATTCATGGATGACATCAAGCTCTGAGGTGGAGTGGACACAGCTGAAGGGATAAAGGACCTACAGGAAGAGCTGGAAAAGCTGGGGAGGTGGTCCAGGATCTGGCAGCTTGGCTTCAATGCCAAGAAATACAAAATTATGCATATTGAAGCCAACAATCCCAGGACAGAGTACTACCTGGGTGGAGTCCGAGTATCTGCATCAGAGGAGAAGGACATGGGAGTGATGATCACTAGTAACCTGAAGCACTCCATGCATTGCAAGAAAGCAGCAGCAAAGGCAAACAAGATACTGGGATGCATATCTAGGGAGATCAGTAGTAGGAGAGAAGAGGTTATACAGCCCTTGTACAGGTCACTGGTAAGATGCATCTAGAGTATGAAGTTCAGTACTGGTGCCCACACCTGAAAAAGGACATTAACCTGCAGGAGAAGGTCCAGAAGAGGGCTACAAGGATGATAGTGGGTCAGTAGGATAATTCATATGAGGAAAGATTGAGAGCACTGAACATGTACTCCCTGGATGACAGGAGAGAGAGAGGGGACATGACTGGGACCCTCAAGTACTTGAAAGGTATATATAAGGTTGACAAGGAGAGTCTCTTTAAGCTGGGTGGAAACCATAACACCAGGGGGCACAGTCTTAAGCTGGAGGGTGGGAGGTTAAGAAGGCAGGTCAGGAAGCACATCTTCACAGAGAGGGTGGTGGACACTTGGAATGAACTGCTGGAAGGGGTCATCTTGTTGAAGGCAGTGGGCAGCTTTAAGAGAGGTTGGAATAAGCATGGGAGAAAGTAAGGATCATGGGTAGGGAGGTGTGGGGAGAGAGGGCAGGGACTTTAGTTCAAGCTGTGGACCCTGCAATATGAGCTGACTTGATAGACCAAATGGCCTTCTTCTGCTGGCTTCTTTGTATGTTCGTATTTTCATACATAAATACATTGGTGCCCATATTCACTCATTAGAAGTCAGTTACATTAGCGAAAATCTTGGTCCTCTGGAGATGAGGGGGAGGTTATCTGAAGAGATGGTTTATTTGAACTATTCCATTTTAGCTACTGCATTCATAACACCAATCTTGACTTCAACTTGGCACACACCCTGTCTGGATGATGACAGTTTAAATAATTCTTAGAAAGAGTTATACAGGAGTATTGTGAATTTAAAATTCAGTTGTGAATGGTGAATTTGGCTGCTACATGCTATGCATAGCATTGGTGAATTCTGCACTACACAATGGGGTGAAGAGATATGCTATCATTTAAAAATGCATAGCCCAACCCCCTACTGATAACAGAAACATGACGTGTACACAAAGGAAAACACGTAAAAATATCAGTACTGTGTACATGTCATATTTAAATATCACCCCTGTCTACATGTCACCTACTAAAGGAGCCAAACTACTTCTTAAAATTAATGCTGGGCACTTGCACTTAACAAAATAAGCACAGTTCCTCATGCACAAAACCCTTAAAAAGAATAGTTAAACATTAAATAAAATCATTACACAAACGCCCGCAAATAACACATTTTAGAAGCAGCATTTGTTTCTCAATTACTTACTGGTGCAGGCAAAACAACCAAATAAAATCACATGTAGCACTGAAAAATGAACCAAAATACCGTGCAGTCCCAGTTCAACTTCCGATTCTTCGATCCCAAATACCTCATCCCAGTGTCCAGTAAAGCAACACAATGTACTGGGCACAATATTATCATATTCAACAAAATAAAAATTACTATTTTAATGAAGAAAAACAAAAAAAGTGAAGAGTGAAACAATGCCAAAACCGCACAGCTGAAACTGAAAATACCAAATAAGAACACCAATGAACTCAGACACACACTAAACAAACCAATCAAAATGCAGCCCAAAACATCAACTAATGAACACACAGTAATCAAACAACCAATCAAAATGAATACAGAACACCCATTCACAAAACCACAAACAACGCAGAATAACCCTGAACAAAAATAAAGCACAGAAAATATCAGGTAAAATACAGCAATATTAAATAAAAAACCAAATAAATGCACAAAAATGAAAGCCCCTATTGCATATAATGCATACGTGATGGCAAGAGATGTGATACAAGACATATCTTTTAACTCGTGACAAGTGAGCTAGGGGATTAATCACTTGTGGCTCCACTACGCAACGCCACTCATGATACTTTCCAAGCTCACTTGCCACTCATTAAGATATACCTCATATCACTTCCCTTGCCATCACATATCCCCTTTCTACATAATTTTCCGCACTTGCTGTGAATTTTACTGTGTGAATTGCCTTAATTTGCACTTTGAGGCAAATTTTGTGACATAAAGTGTGGCAGTTTGTGTAGTACAATTTACTGCAAGGAGCACTGTAGAAGCATAGAGTGGCAATCTGAGCTGTAAAATTCATGCAAGTGTGTGAATTTCACTACACTATGCACTATGTGGATTGCATAATTGTTTCACTTTGCCCACAGCATCACATATATGCACAAACATTAGTTACTTGATTATCCCTCAGCACCGCCTCTCCTGAGCAAAATAAATGAAGCTGGTCACTAAGCATACTCAGAAATTGATTTTATTCATTCTGGCTCCACTGAGCATGCTGAGACATTTATTCTGACTAGTGAGGTGCCAATGTTTGTTGACTACTATTGGATCATTGACTGGATCACAATTTACATTTTCTATTTTAAGGAGGCTTGTCTCTGAAGAATGATTGGTCATTCTGGACATCTCAGAGATGGTGGAAGCTTGTGAGATAGGATCAAAGAATGTGGTATTGACCTATAACAGGGTTGTTGCCAAGGGCTTCGACTCCATAGCACCTATCCACATATGACCCCAGTCTCATGCTTGGAGTCCCCTCAGTTTGATGAGGAGCTTTGAAAATTGAACACTGGAGGTCAGAGGTTAGGGTGACGTTGGAGGAGGTCTGGGTTTGAAGAGAACAAACTGACTTTGAAGATTCATTATGATGACTATAAGAGGGCAATCTCCCATAATAAGACATTGTTTATGTCCAGGGATATTGCCACTGGGAGGAATTAACCAACTCATCTCTTCCATACTGTGGACAGGTTATTTAATCCAGCCATTTGCCTGTTGATAAAAGTAGCTTCAGTGGTTGAATGCAAGAGTTCACTTGATTCTTCTCAGACACAGTGTCCTCTGTTCAGGTTGGGATCTCACCAAACAAGCTGTTATAATACACCAGTGTCAGGTGTGGATCTTATAGATGTACTCAGCTGTGTTGGGAGGAATTTTGGCAAATCTCAATGGAAGAGGTATGTGAGGTGATTTCATAGCTGCAACCCACTTATTGTGAACTAGACTCAGGCCCAATGTGTCTACCAGTAAACTGCATGGGATCTTTGGAGTCGACGTTCACTGGAATAGTTTGGTACTCCTAGTTGGAGGTGGTCTTTCCAGTGGCCATGAAGAATGTGCTGGTGTGTCATCTTCTGAAGAAGCCAGCTTTAAACCCAGATGCTCTAGTTAATTTCTGTCCTGTATCTAACCTACCTTTCTCAGGTGAAGTTATTAAGAAGGTTCTGACCCTGCAGCTTAAGGTACTCCTTACAGCTCATGACATCCATAAGCCTCTCCAATCTGGTTTTAGATGTAGGTATAGCACAGAGACGGCATTGGTCAGGGTGCAGAATGACCTTCTTTGGGCTAAAGATAGAGGTGAATAGTCAATTCTCATTCTCCCTAGTCTCTCCTCAGCATTTGACACTATGTACTATGGATTGCTGTTGGACCATATATGGGAGTATGTTGAACTCACTGTCACTGTCACTCACTGGTTTGAGTCTTATATCAGGGATAAGATGCAGAGGGTGGCGATGGGACCTTTCTCACATCCCCAATGCCCCTGATCTGTGGTGTGCTTCAAGGTTCCATCCTCTCACCTGTGTTGCTTGCAGTGTACATGCTGCCTCTGAGACTGCTTATTCGAAAATGCAATCTGGGTTTCCACTGCTATCTGATTCAAATTGTTGTTGCTGGGTATACTTTCTGCTCCATTATTACAGGGTGTGCCTACAGGTGTGTGTTTACATGTTATTGCTGTAATCTTCTGATTCAAATTGTCTTTTGCAAGGTATATCTTCTGTTACTGCTTTATTTTTCTCTGTAGCAAAGTGTTTCTTATAGGGTATATCTTCTGTGAAATTATTGCAGGTGGTGCTTACATTTTTGTGACTTTTTATCATTAGGCTAAGCAAAATTACAGTTTTCCACTATTTTATTTTATTTTGTTTTTTGCTAAAGTTTGTTTTTGTTTGTCTCACAGGTGTTGCAGTCTCCTTCTCACACTAAAGGAGCTAATTGCTTTTCCCCCCACAGCTCTTCAGGGGATTATATGTGTATCTGGAGGGGGGGGAGCTAACAAACTGTCAGAAACTTCCAACAGAGGGAAGGGTTAAAAGGTCAGGCTAGTTGATATCTTGGAGATGGAAAACTAGGTTTGCAGGTCAAGGCACCTAGCTTCACCTGAGCTCTTTTCTTCTAGGTTGCTTGAAAGGACAGAGCAAATAACCTTACTAGAGCAAGGATAAGGATCAAGGCTTCTTTTGGCTAGGCAGATTTACTGTGTGTTATTTTTATTTTGTACTCACAGGAATTGTTACTGTTTGTTACTAACATTTTATTGCTTTATTTTTCTCTGATTCAAATTGTTGCTGGGTATAACTTCTGCTGCATTATTACAGGTTGTGCCTACAGGTGTGTGCTTACAGATTACTGCTGTAATCTTCTGATTCAAATTATCTTTTGCAAGATATATCTTCTGTTACTGCTTTATTTTTCTCATAGCAAAGTGTTTCTTACAGGGCATATCTTCTGTGAAATTATTACAGGTGGTGCTTTACAGGTTTACAGTTTTCGCTTTCATTAGGATAAGCTTTCAGGGCTACTGCATTTCTTGCTGGCTGATTGTTTCTGCTCTTACCTCCTTGTTTCTTTCATCTGTGGTTGTTCTGTTTTGGCAGGGGAAGGGCCCAGCCACCCACCCCATCCCCAACCACCCCAAGATACACTCCTTTTCTAGGGCAACACAGTCGTGACATTTCCTGTAGCAAATCAGGAAGGGGTGGATCAGAGGGGTGTCCAGGCAGTGACTTCATTTATAAGGGAACTAGTAATTTAACTTGTTATAACAAGTTATACAAAAAACAAACAAATAAAACACAAAATTAAATTTTTGCTTCATTTTCTTCCTTCTAATTACTCTGAACAGGTTATAAACCAAGCAACTTATCCGGAATGGATATCATCAACTGCAGGTACTGTGGAACAACTTTCAGAAGGGCAGTTTTACAGGATTTAGGACACTGTCCTACATGCTGGGCCATTGGAGATCTAAGGGCTCAGCTCCAGGCAGCATGGGCAAAGATTGCATGCCTCAAATTGCATATTCAAGAGGAAATATATTATCAGAACCACCCGCCATTTCCCCAACATCCAACAGAAGCAACTCGACTGCAGAGGGTAGTTGGTCTGGGAGGTTGGAAGGTGGTTAGGAGGGGCAAA
Source organism: Neoceratodus forsteri (assembly GCA_016271365.2). Taxonomy (NCBI): domain Eukaryota; kingdom Metazoa; phylum Chordata; order Ceratodontiformes; family Ceratodontidae; genus Neoceratodus; species Neoceratodus forsteri. The sequence continues at coordinate 998,923,713 of CM057451.1, forward strand.
TTGGGTGCCCCATCATTCGGTGCTCTCCAACATATCACCTCCACAAACCATATAAAAACTACAAACCAGTATCTGCCTCTATCTCTGAAATCAAACAAATGGGCAGAGGACACTGCAGATAAGGACACTGAAGCACAGGAGCTAGCACAACAAAACTCGCCCAAAACAGGAACAAAACAAAAAAAGCAAAAAGGAAATCCAAAAAACTTCTGATCATAGGGGACTTCATGATTTGGGGAGTTGATACATATCTCCGGCCAGGGGTAATGGTCAGATGTCTCCCAGGTACATCAGCATGGAGAGACACTGACTGCATTGCTAAAATTGTTCAGGAAGCAGGAGAAAACATTGACATCCTGGTACACAAAGGGACTAATGATCTCACCAGCCGGTCAGTTGTGGAGACCAAAGAACACCTGACGAGGCTGGGTGACAAACTATCATCCATTTTGTCCAGCATCTCCTTCTCTGAGATCCTGCCAGTCTGTGAGGGGGAACAGATGGATGGAAGGCCAGAAAAGGGGAGATAGGGGAGCTAAACATTTGGCTCAAGGGCTGGTGCCAGGAAAAAGGACACACATTTGTAGGGAACTGGCAACAGTTTTGGGAGCGAAAGTTCTTTAAATGTGATGGACTGCATCTGACTAAGGAGGGAATCAGTGCATTTGGGCAGAAGTTTGACATCTTTGCAGAATATTTAAACTAGCAAATGGGGAGGGGGTGCAGCACCCCATACGTCGAATGAGAAGAACCTCCTCCCCCCTTGCTAGTGGTCAAACAGGAGTTCAGCATGTTTGTAGTTCATTTGCACCACCAGGTAAAGAAAAAGGTCCGTCTCCCCATACAATGAACAGGAGAAATGCTGGACCTCGCCCAACAACTAGCACACTGAAATCTGGCCAATGGAAAGTCATGTACACAAATGATTGCCATCTGGGAAACAAGATTCCAGACCTGCAGACAATAATGACAGAGGCTAAACTGGACATAGTAGCCACTAGCAAGACATTTTTTACCAGTAACCACACTTGGGAGACTTCAATACCTGGCTATGTACTGTTCAGAAGAGACCTAGGTGCAAAAAGGGGGGGGGGTGGAGTGGCCCTGTATGTCAATGAAAATATCAAAGCTACAGCAATTCAGAATTCACATAAGGAGCCAGAAGAACTGTGGGTCACCCTGGAAACAGGAAATGGGACAGCCATACGAACTGGGGTTGTATAGAGGCCTCCAGACCAGGGGGATGACATAGACCCGTTACTGTTAGAATCAGGTACCTTTGTAAATGAGCCTATGGCTCAAAGGTTTTCCAAACTGCTGTTTAAATAAAATAAAAAAAAAATAAAAAAATAAAATATATACAAAACATGACAGCTAAAGGGGATGTTCTGATAATGGGAGACTTCAACATGCCAGATACAGATTGGTCAATACCAGCAGGGACGTCTTCCAGAACTAGACACATGGTGGATTCCCTGCAGGGGGAGGGCCTCAAACAATTGGTTCAACCACCCAGGGCTATCCTAGATCTAGTACTGACTAACAGGGAAAGGATCACAGATCTCCAGGAAGAAGGTCACCTGGGTGCCAGTGACCATCACATGGTATGGTTCAATTTGGCAACTAGAACAAAATCACCCCATTCCAAGGCAAAAATATGTGACTTCAGAGGAGCTGACTTTGATAAGTTGGAAAACAGAGTTAAGCTAGCCGTGGCAAAAAAGAAATACAGGTGAGGGGGTACAGGCAAAGTGAGTAAGCATTAAAGATGCAATACTTGAAGCAACATCCCATTGTGTTAGTGAGAAAAAGAAGTGCCAAAGAAGAAGGAAACCACTTTGGTTCTCAAACACAATAGCAGAAAAGGTCAGAACCAAAAGGCTGGCCTTCAGGAAATATAAAGGAATGCAGCAGGATGAAGATAGGGAAGCATACCAAACTTCCCTAAGGAAGCAGGGAAGGCAGTAAGGAAGGCAAAGGCCCAAAATGAGGAAACACTAGCATGAACAGTAAAAGAAGGTGACATGACTTTCTATAGATACATTAGTGAAAGAAGAAAGTCCAGAGGTGGTATTGCTAAGATCAAAGAGGATAAGGGGGCATGTGAGGAGGAATGACCATGTAAAAGCATCTATCCTAAATAGATACTTCTGCTCAGTATTTACTGAAGAGAAGGTATGGCAGGACCCACAGCTCAGCACCATGGACAAAGGGGGGGACAGAGGTGTGCACTAGTCCCTTCACAAAAGAAAGGGTCCTACAAGAGCTTGATAAGCTCAGAGTGGACAAGGAAATGGGACCTGATGGCATACATCCCAGGGTACTAAAGGAGCTAAGGGTGGAACTAGCAGAGCCGTTAACAGAACTGTTTAGTGAGTCTCAGTACAGGAGACGTCCCAGAAGGCTGAAGAAGGGCTCATGTGATTCTGCTCCACAACAGTGGTAGCAGGGAGGAGGCAGGGAACTACAGACCAGTCAGTCTTATCTCAGTAGTGGACAAGATTATCGAGAAACTCCTTAAGGAAAGGATAGTGCAACACCTGGAATCCATAAAAGAACAGGATCCAGGATAGCATGGGTTTACAAAAGGAAGGTCCTGTCAAACTAATCTCATAGATTTCTTTGATTGGGTAACCAGAGTGGTGGACCAAGGAGAGCAGTTGATGTTGCCTACCTTGACTTCAGCAAAGCTTTCAATACTGTTCCACATGGAAGATTGATTAATAAGCTGGGTAGTCTCGGGGTGGGTCAGACATTGGTCAACTGGGTAGCAAACTGGTTGACGGGCAGAAAACAGAGTGGTGGTAAATAGTATACAGTCAGAAGAGATACAAGTCACAAGTGGGGTACCTCAGGGATCAGTCCCGGGGCCAGTCCTCTTCGATATCTTCATCAGTGACGTTGCAGATGGACTGAGGGTAAGGCTTGTCTGTTTGCAGATCTGCAACGGAGCAGATGATCCAGATGGGGTGGGCAGAATGAGAAGAGATCTGGATAAAGTAGCAAAATGGTCAAAAGAATGGCAACTGGAGTTTAATGCAAAGAAGTGCAAGATAATGCTCATAGGGAAGAGAAACCCAGAAGCCACCTATAGGCTGGGAGGGGAGTTGCTGGTAGTCACAAGGGAAGAAAGAGATTTGGGCGTCATCATCACCAATGACCTGAAATCATCCAAGAAGACCACTAAAGCAGTAGGTAAGGCTAGAAGGATGTTGGGGTTAGTAGGGGTTTCACAAGTTGGAAGAGGGAGGTAATAATCCCTCTTTACAAGACACTGGTTAGGCCCCATCTGGAGTACTGCATGCAGTACTGGAGGCCACACCTTCATAAGGGCATTAACCAAATTTAGGCAGTCCAGAGATGGGCAACCAAAATGGTGCAGGGACTGCATTAGAAAACATATGAGGACAGATTAACTGAGCTCAACATGTATACCCTAGAGCAAAGGAGGGAGAGAGGTGATATGCTCAAAACATTCAAACACCTTAAGGGCATTAACAAGGTGAAAGAGTCTAACATGTTTCAATATAAGAAAAATAGCGGGACCAGAGGATACAGCACGAGATTAGAGGGAGGCTGATTAAGGGGATGTGAGGAAGTTATTTTTCACAGAAAGGGTGGTGAATGAATGGAATGGCCTACCTCAGGAAGTGGTGCATATGAATACAGTGCAGGGCTTCAAACAGGCATGGGATAGGCATAAGGGAGCAATACTGATGAGTATGAATAGATAGGCCATTGACAAAGCAAAGTCCAATGGCAAATTCATAAGGTAGAAAAAGAAATGGGCAGACTGGATTTGCCTTGCGGTCCTTATCTGCTGGCAACTTCTATGTTTCTATGTCTCTAATACCCAGTTGTATTTCTTCTTTGCACTCAGGACACCTGGCACTCTTGAGGTGCTTAATTTACGCCTAGCTGAAATTCAGAAATGGATGGAATTTTTTGGGTTGAGGCTTGAGCTGGGTAAGACTGAGGGACTGGTGATTCAACCAGGTGGGGTGGAAAAGTAGCCATCGGAGAGATGGGGTTTTGATTCAGGTCATCCAGGTTGTTGGCTTCTACAAAAGTGAGAACTCTGGGAGTCATTTTTGATGAATGGGTGACACTGGAGGGTCAGGTGTCAGCTGTAGTCAGGAGTGACTTTTACCATCTTAGGAACATCAACCAGATTAACTCCCAATTCCTTTTGAAGGCCTGCCAACACTTGTACATGTGTTTGTGACACCTAGGCTTGAATGCTATAATGCAGTCTCTCTGGGTTAATGGAGGTACTTTATGATGCTTGCAGTTGCTGCAAAATGAAGCAGCCAGGTTACTAACTGGCCTTTTGAGGTGAAGCCACATCACCCTGGTCATGTGTGATCTGCAGTGGCTGGCTGTGAAGTGTCAAGTTACCTTCAAGATAGGTCTACTAACCTAAAAAGCTCTACATGGATGGAGCGCTGACTACCTGATAGAACTCGTGAAACATAGAAACACAGAATTTGATGGGAGATAAGGACCACTTGGCCTACCTAGTCTACCCATTTTCCCTACCTGTTTTATATACTACAGATCCTAAATGATCTGTGCCTTACCCTCTCTTTCCTGTCGCTAGATTTCCTTTATGTCTGTTCCATGTGTTTTTGAATTCCCCTATCATTTCTGCCCCTACAAACTCTGCCAGGAGGCTGTTCAATGGATCTGTCATTCTTTCCTTGAAAAAATACTTTCTCACATTATCCCTTACTCTACCCACTCTATTTTCATATAATGGCCCCTTGTTCTTGAACATTGTTTTATGTTGGCACGCTTGCGCAGCCAACATCGTGGGACAATGCAGCTTTGGAGGTGGGGTCAATGTTGGGTACGCACCAGTAGGGACGTTCCGCATTCCCCAATCAGCCTGCATGCCGGCACCTCACCATGCATACATAATGTGGCGAGCATATCTAAGAAAAGGTCCGCTGCAATCTGAGCAAAGCTCGTCATACGCAGTGGTCCTTTTCCTGCCGTGCTCGCTGCCATTATGTGCATGGTCGGTGAGCAGGCGGCCACCTACCCATTGCTGACTTCGGGGTGCCAATCCCCTGTCAGTTAACCCTTCCCTGCTTTCTTTGTGTGCCGATGGGGCCTCCACCCTGTTAGCATACCCCCACTACAATGCCGAGGGGTTGCCCAACTTCCTGGCTCATGCCCCCGCTTCTCTTTGTGTGCTGGGATGGGGATCCCACTCCCCATTGGCATAAACCCCACCCCAATTGTTAAATGCCAAGGGGTGCCCAATCCCCCCTCAAATGGCTCCCCGCCACTTTCTTTGTGTGCCGATGGGGGTGCCAAATCCCCGTCAGCATTACTTCCTCCCCCCCTTGTGTGCTGACGAGGATGCCCAATCCTCCGTCGGCTACAGACACCCTCCCAATCAGTTCGATGTCATGCTGGGAGCCCACCCCAGCATGTCAAATCCCCTGCAAAACCAAAAACTGTCCCATGATGGTTTTTTTCTTTTTCCCCCCCGTAAAATGAAAATGGTCCCTAGTAGTCTTGATGCCCCCCACCTGCACACACCCACTGCACACCATGCCTCCCCCACCTCACCCCATTCTTACCGGCGGAGCTCAGTGCGACGATCTTCTGTGGACGGGAACACGTCTGCACTCTTCAAAGCCGACTGCGAACTGAAGAAATGCCGGTAAGCTGTATAATGGAATGAATAGGGGGTATCATAGGTATGTTCAAGCCAGGGATAGGTACAACTATCCTATTAGGCTCGCCTTCCATTATTATTTATTAAACAATAAATTTATTTCCAAAATATTCATCAACTCCTTTTTTATATTGATTCATTGTAGAACTAGTTATAATCTCTGTTGGTAAGTTGTTCCAAGCCCCAACCACTCTTAGACTATACCAATTTTTCTTAAAGTTGTGCTCCCAAGTTTGTTGATATAGTTGTTTCGTATGTTTCCTTGTGCTGATTCTCCCATGATTATGTGTAATACCCAAGTCTTTTAACAGATCTTCAACCTCAATATTTTTGTATAAGAAACATAGATCACCCCTTAGTCTACGATAATACAGTGAATAAAGGTTAAGACTCACTAATCTTTCATGATATTCTTTACTTTTTAGTCCCTTTATTTGTTTAGTTAATCTTCTTTGTACTCCCTCGATAGAAAGTATATCCTCCCTGTTATATGGGGCCCAAACCCTAGCACAGTACTCCAGGTGCGGTCTAACCAGTGCAACATACAGAGGAACCAGAACCTCACTCCTTCTACTAGCGATGTGCTTTAGTATACAGTTAAGGATCTGGGTTGGTTTTTTTAGTTGTTTTCTACAATGTACTCTGAATTTTAGGTCATTTGTAATTGTGACGCCCAGGTTCTTTTCCTCAGTAACAACTCCCAAATTTGTATTGTCCAATTGGTAAGTTGCTTCCTTATTTTTCTTACCCAAGTGCATGACCTTGCACTTGGATATATTTAGTTCAAGTTTATTGAGGTTGGTCCATTTATTTATTAGGTCTAATGTTTGTTGTAGTGCATCTATTTGTTCATCATTTCTTGGAACTGCACCCAGTCTACAGTCATCAGCAAACTTATACATCCATACGTTCTTGTTGTTGATTTGCAGTGAAGCAATGTACAAGTTAAACAAACTGGGCCCCAAAACCGAACCCTGGGTCACACTACTTAAAACCGGGACCCAATCTGAATATTTCCCATTTATGACCACTCTCTGCTTTCTATCCCGCAACCAGTCTGAAACCCTTCTACAGATATTACTGGGTAGTTTTGTATTATCCAATGCTGTCAGTAGTTCTTTATGGGGTAGTTTGTCAAAAGCCTTAGCGAAATCCAGAAAGACCACATCCACAGGGTTCCCGACATCCATTTCCCTACTCACTTTTTCATAGAAGGATAATAAATTTGTCTGACAGGATCTGTTCCGTACAAAGCCATGTTGGAGTGGATCTGTTATATCTAGTTGCTCCATGTGTTCCATGAGTATATCTTTAATTATTCCCTCCAAGAGTTTCCCCAATATTGAGGTTAAACTAATGGGCCTGAAATTACCTGGAACAGTACTAGGTCCTTTTTTTAGGATGGGTACTATATTTGCCAATTTCCAATCCTGGGGAACAGAACCAGAGTTTATAGATAGTTGAAAAATATATGTTATAGGATGTGACAACATATCTGCTAATTCCCTCAATATTGGTTTGTTGGCGAATTCCAGTCTCCAGTCCCATTTACCCAGTTCCATTTTCATTTTACGGAAATCAGCTTTCCCGATATTTAATCTAGTAGTGGTTCCCAAAGGTTTACTAAATTGCATTTCCTTGATATTAAATAATACAGTGTTATGATCACTGTTTCCTAAAGGGGTGCTTACTTCCACTGAGTTAACTGTTTCCCCCATATTCGTAAAGATTAAATCAAGGATGTTATTACCTCTAGTACTCTCTGGAACCAGCTGCTCAAGTCCCCCTTGGTTCATAACATCTATATACTGTCTTTCTAGGGGGGAAAGAGCCAGTACCTTTGATCCAATCAATGTTGGGTAGATTGAAATCGCCAGTTAGCAATAGCCTTTTTGAAGGGTCCAAATTACTAAGAACACTTAATAAAGCCTTATCATCTTCACGGGACATAGATGGGGGCCTGTAAAGAAGGCCCAACATAATTTTGGGTCTATTTATAGGTAATAAATGAACTCATAAAAGTTCTATTTGTCCTATATCACATTTAATTTCTTCCGAGACGATGTCTTTATGTATATATATAGCCAGACCTCCTCCTTTCCTATATTTTCTACAATGGGAATAAAGTTTATACCCCTCAATTTCTTTTCCCCAATCATCCTTTCCATCCCACCATGTTTCAGTAATAACAGCAATATGCACATTGTTTTTGTGCAAAATTATACTTAATTCATCATATTTATTCTGCAAGCTTCGAGCATTAATCAAAATAGCATTCCAACCCAAACTATTTGGAGGAAGGGAAAGAGTTCCATTTCGTTTATCAATATTTGCTATACCACCCCCCCGAACCAGTTTAAATGGAAGTTGGTAACCTCTTGAACACTTTTACCCATTGTCCTTAACCCAGCATAACTTAAGTGGATACCATCCTTTCTAAAAAGAGATGTTCTATTAAATGTCTTTTCATTATCCATGTAGCAAATTTCTTCTTGTAAACAGAAACTTCTGATCTTGCTATTAATTATTTTTAACTGATTATTTTTAAACATTTGATTTCCCTTCATGGGGATAATCCCTGAAATGATAATTTCACTTCCTTTTCTTTTTACTGTATCTACAATATACTTAAAATCTCTTTGCATGCAGTTCCAATGTGTTTTGCCCACATCGTTGGCCCCCACATGTAATAGAACCAAAGGGGTGTCTGTATTTTCGAAAAAGCCATCCATCAGTCTAGCTATATCCTGTACCTTTGCTCCGGGTAAGGAGCTGACTGTGGTATGTTCATTTCTATTTGAACATACATATGTATCTATGCCTTTTATAATTGAATCCCCAATTATGAGTATGTCCCTTTCCAAAGGTTCATTATTTGTTTTAATGGTTTTAGTTTTATCAGGGCAAATAGTGTTGTCTTGCTTAATGCCCTCTAGGTTGATGGTCTCTCTTAATTCTTTTGTTTCACTTGCTGTTTTATTTAATCCACCTTTTTCCATACTGCTCATAGCCGGGTCATCAGGTACATCTATGTCAAGACAGTCAAATCTATTCTCTATTTCTATAGCAGGATGGAGCTGAGATAGTTCATTCATTTCATGAGTAAATGTTTGGCTAATTTCTAATTTATCATCCAAGCATTCATGAAGCCCTGTTTTGTTCATTACCACGGATTGCCTATTACAAACGTCACATACAGCTTCATTTATGTATTCTTCCAATTTGGATATATCTTTATAAGTTTGAAGTCTTGCTTCAAGTTCTAGTATCTCCTTAATTAATGCAGAGTTTTTGATGCATTTATCACAGGTAAATTCTAAGTTTGTAACCTCCTCAACATACATAGAACACTCCCTACAAGTTTTTTTACCCTTCAATTTCTTACTCCTTGTTTGTGCCATTTTATTAGTACTTGCTAATCTTACTTACCAGCCCAACTTAGTATTAAATACTTAGCCACAATTTTTCCCCAGTTGTCCCAGTGTACCCAGCGGACACAGCAGACATGCGATGCGTGTGTCTCTGCACGCATCTCCGCACGTGATACGCACTCCACTCCGGCTCGCTCCGCTCACCGGAGAGGCTACTTTTAGCTGTAAGACCCGGAAGTAGCCTGGAGCCCTCGTTAATTTAAAAAACTCAAATTCTAAAAATATTCCCTCCAAGAAGTAAGTCCTAACCCAACTAAGGTCTAGAAATGCCTTTTAGGTATTATTTCAAGCAAAATATTTAGTTTCTGCTAGTCTGTAGTTCATTACTGTCTGCCCACGAACTACAGACTCTCTTCCTGTTTCCAGTGCTATTACAGGGCTCAAAGTAGATCGCAATGTACGTTATAATTAGTTCTTTCCCCAAGTTTTAATGACTTTCCAAGAACACACAATTCACACAGTACAATTCAATGTTTCATCAGTTAATGTTAGTTTAGCTCTGAGCTCCGCTCGCCGGAGAGGCTGCTTTTAGCTGTAAGACCTGGAAGTAGCCTGGAGTCCTCGTTAATTTAAAAAACTCAACTTTAATGCATATCTCAGACATTTTTGTGAATTTTGGCCCCAAATTTTCAACATGGGGTTTTTGGGACCCCTTCTCATGAATTCTTGCACTGTCATGGCATTATTCAGCTCCGAAAGGTGATTTCACAGTCACTGAGCGAAATCACCTTTCGGGACTGAGTAATGAAATGACAGTGCCACTGTTCATGAGAGGGGCTTTCAAAAAGCCTATGTTGCAAGTTTGCTGGGAAAACTCCAAAAATTACTGTTTTATGCGTGCATAGCAACTGTGCAACACACGCTCGTAAGTTAGCGCATTCGCACTATTTTCATGCCAGATTCTCAACATTGGCATTTCACCACACCTTCTTGTGAGTCATCCAGCTGTCATTTTTCACATCCTGCCCGAAATGTGTTTCACACTTCCAGCGCACAATAGCGCGGTCGCTGTGTGAAATCACTGTTCGGCAGACATTTCGAAAATGACAACAACACTGTTCATGAGCAGAGGTCCAAAAATACCTGTGTTGAAAATTTGGTGACAATGCTCCATAAAATGACTGCATTATGAGCATGCATTGCGCAGTTTCCACGCACACTTGTAAGTTCGCAAACTTATATTTTCACTCCTCATTTTTAACAGTGCCATTGTTCTACACCTCCTAATGAACAGTACAGCTGTCATTTTTCACATCCTGGCCAAAATCTGTTTTTGCAGTTCTGGCACACAATAGGGCGGTTGCTGTGGAAAGCCCATGTTCGAGACACATTATGAAAATGGCAGTGACACTGTTCATTAGCAGACGTCCTAAAATGCCTATGTTGAAAATTTAGTGATGAATGTCAATAAAATGAGTGTTTTACGAGGGTGCGTTGCGCAGTTTGCACCCAAGCTCATGACTTTGTGAATTTGTAATACTTACACTCCAGCCGCTCATCATTGCTATTTTTCCATACCTCCTTATGAAGAGTACAGCTGCCTGAAATGTGTTTTTGCACGTCTGGTGCAGAATTGCACGGTCACTGTGCGAAATCACTTTTTGGGACACTTTCAGGAAATGACGGTGACACAATTCAACAGCAGAGGTCCTAAAATGCCTATGTTGAAAATTTGGTGGTGAAAGTCCAGACAATGACTGTGTTGCAAGCTTGCATTGCGCAGTTTTCATGCACCCTTGTAACTTTTTCAGTTTGTAATATTTTCATGCCACATTTTCACCACTGGCATTTGTGCACACCTCATTATCAACAGTCCAGCTGCCATTTTCAACAGCCTGCCCAAAACGCATTTCCACAGCTCTGCCGCACAGTGGCATGCTCGCTGTGCAAAATTATCTTTTGAGACACATTAACAAACTCTCAGCGCTATGCCTCTCCACCTTCGCCACTGCCAATGCCAGCGCGACAACATTCGGCATTGACAAATGCTTGTTTAAACATGCCTCCTCTTGTACCTTATTTATACTCTTGAGGTTTTTGAAAATCTCTATCATATCCCCCTCTCTCTCTCTCTCTCTCTCTCTCTCTCTTTCCTCTTTTCCATGGAATATATATTGAGATCCTGCAGTCTCCCCACATATGACTTTTGTTGAATCCCCTGCATCATTTTTGTCACCCTTCTCTGAACCACTTCTGCTCTGTCAGTGTCCCTCTAGAGATGCAGCCTCCAGAACTGGACACAGTACTCTAGTTGAGGTCTCACCAATGTTCTATACAGTGGCATCACCACCTCCTTCCTTTTGCTAGAGATACCTCTCCCTCACAGCCTTCTCACATTGTTTGGTAACCTTTAGATCACCGGAAATGATTACTTCCAGATCCCTTTTCTGTTTGGGGGCTGTCAATACCTCTCCCCCATCATGTACTCCTCCCCCGCATTTCTGTGTCCCAAGTACATAATTTTGCATTTCTTTGCATTGAATCTTAACTGCCATACTCTTGAACACTCCTCAAGCTTGCTTAGGTCTTCTTATTTTCTCTACCCCTCTTGGAGTGTCAACCCTAATGCAGATTTTCATGTTGTCTGCAAAGAGACATACCTTTCCTTCCAGCCCCTCTGCAATATCTCTTATGAAGACATTAAGTAGGACTGGTCCAAGCACTGATCCTTGTGGGACCTCACTGATCACCCCTCCTCTTCAGATTGAACTCCATTCACCACCATCCTCTGTGTCCTATTGCTCAGACAATTTGACACCCAGTTTACCACCCTGGGACTCACTCCCAGGATGCCAAGCTTGTTTACTAGCCTTCTGTATGGGATGGAGTCACAGTCCTTGCTGAAATCCAGGTAAGCCACCTCCACTGCTACTCCCTGATCCACGTTCCTTCTCACCCAGTCAAATAACTCTATCAGATTTGTTTGGCAAGTTCTTCCAGGTGTGAGTCCATGCTGCCTTGGATCCTGTGCTTCTTTGGATTTGAGATATATCACAAACTTTTCTTTTAGTAATGATTCCTTTAGTTTCTCCACCACCGAGGTCAGGCTGACTGTCCAGTAATTGCTAGCCTCCTCCCTACTCCTACTTTTGTGGAGAGGGACTACATTCACCCTCCTCAAGTACTTTGTTACCACACCTGTTTCCAGCAAACTACTGAACAGGGCTGTCAGTGGTGATGCCAGCACTTTCTTTAGTTCTCTTAATACTCTGGGATGTATCCCATCTATCCCCATTGCCTTGCCAACTTTCAGATTAGTGAGTTCCTTTAAGATTCTCTCCTTCTTTAAAGGCCCAGTGTCCACCACCCTCCAAGGGGTGCTTCTGTCACCTAACTTTAGTCCCTACCCTCCCCCTTCTTCTGTGAATACAGAACAAAAATATTTATTCAGGATTTCTACTTGTTCTTGATCCTCCTCTGCACACTTCCCTCCTTCCCTTTTTAGTCTCACAGTTTCACCCTTAGTCTTTTTATGTTGTCTTGTGTACACAGTGCAGACAACATATTGGGGTTGCTTGAAGTGGAAGAACAGGTTTTGGAGGCATGGTTGTGTTGTGGCCAGTGGCACCACTGCTTTTTTGGGCTTGGCTATGTGACACGAATGAGACTGCATGCTGTTTATGACAGCTGTTGCAAAGCGTGCCACCAACTTGAAATCTTTTAGCCACTGCAATGAGGGAGCTCCACCTCATTGCAGGGCGTGCCTTCCCTGGTGTAATATTTCAATGAGACATGGCAGCAGCTGTGCCATCCGCCTCTCACAGTCCTCTGAAAAACTGACATCGGGGGTGTCCAATCACCCTGTCAGCATCATCATCATGCCTCCCTCCCCAGTTCATTTGCTGACAGGGCATCCCAATCCCCATCGGCATCATTTCCCATGCCAGTTGTTTGCCAATGGGAGTGCCCAATCCTCCTTAGCATCATTCCCCTTTCTGCCAAACACCCTATTTTATATACCAATGGGGTGCCCAATCCCAATTGGCTCCAGTCCCCCCCACCCCAAAACACATAAGTGGCATGCTTGGGGCCCACCCCAGCACTCCAAATGTACCTGTCAAAGGAAAAAACCTTCCTGTGATGTTTAATTTTTTTCTAACCTATAAAGTAGAAAACGGTCCCTCACTGTCTGCTGCCCCCTCCCTCAACCCACACCCACCCACTGGATACCCCATCGCCCCACACCCCCTCACCCCATACTTACCTCTGGAGCCCAGCACAACGATCTTCGGTGGACTGGGAACATGTCTGCACTCTTCAAAGCAGACCGCGAACTGAAGAAATGCTGGTAAACTATATAATGGCATACAAATTTTTTTTTTCAAATTTGGTGCATATTTCAGGCATTTTTGGGAATTTTGGCACCAAATTTGCAACATGGGGTTATTGGGACCCCTCCTCATGAATTCTGTCACTGTCATGGCATTATTCGGTCCTGAATGGTGATTTTGCAGTCACTGTGCAGAATCATCTTTCGGGACCAATTAACGAAACAACAGTGTCACTGTTCATGAGGTGGGCTCTCAAAAAGCCTAAGTTACAAATTTGGTGAAAATAATCCCAAAAATTGCTGTTTTACGAGCGTGCATTGTGCAGTTTCCAGGCACGCTCGTAACTTCATAAATCTGTAATATTTTCACTCCATGTTTTCAACATTGGCATTTTTCCACACCTAGTTATGAACAGTACAGCTGTCATTTTTCACATCCTGTCTGAATTGTGTTTTCACACCTCCCATGCAGAACAGCATGGTCACTGTGGGAAATCAGTGTTTGGGACAGATTAAGAAAATCACAGTGACTCTGTTCATGAGCAGAGGTCCTAAAATGCCTTTGTTGAATATTTGGTAGCAAAAGTCCATTAAATGACTATGTTACAACCGTGCGTTGTGCAGTTTCCTTGTACACTCGTAACTTCAATAATTTTTAATATTTTTACTCCAGAATTTAAACATTGCCATCTCTTCACACCTCCTTATCAATGGTGCAGCTGATATTTTAATGTGGTGCAGAATGGCATGATCACTGTGGGAAATCAACATTTGAGACAGATTAACAAAATCACAGGAACACCATTCATGAGCAGAGATCCCAAATGCTTTCATGAGGTGGGGTCACAAAAAGGCCATGTTTTAAAATTTGGAGTGCAAATACCAACAAATGCCCAGGGCATTAGGCTTTCTAACCATTACGTCCCCCCCTGTACAGACTAACAGGCATCACAGGTGTATCTTTGGATTGTCTGCTGTAATGCTCATGCCATTGGTCCTCCACCCCCAACCCTACAGCCACTGACAGGCATCAAGGTGTGCCTTGGATTCTTCAGCCCCAAATTTCAACCCATTCTCTTATGCTGCACCCATCTAAACATACTTCCTTATGAAATGGGGTTAGCATAAGGCCCGATTACCCCAAGGCACAAAGCGACACTTGTCAGACTCTGCAGGGTAGGGTGAGATGAAATGGCATGATCGTTATGGTCAGCGACCCAAACTCACACCCCGATGCCTGTCACTCTCTGCAGGGTGGGGCGGGGTTGAATTCAGTTCAATACTTCATTGCTTTTCCTGGTATGCGTCTCTCTAACTCCTGCACTACCAATGCCAACACCAGCAAGACAACATTCTGCAGTGACAAATTCTTGTTTCTGTTACTAACTTACCTGAAAATGTTCCTGTCCCCTTTTGTTATTGCCTGGGCTATTTTCTCTTCTGTTTGCGCCTTTGTGCTCCTGGCTGCTTTCATACCTCCCTCTGCTTTTTCAGATACAGTTCCCTATCTTCTTCCCTCTATGTTTCCTTGTACCTCCTGAATGCCACCCTTTTCGCTCTTACCTTCTCAGCCACTTCCTTTTAGAACCATAGTGTTTTTTTCTTTGTTTTGCTTACTTGTCAAATGCAATGGTTTGTTGCTGCTGCTATGGCTCCCTTAAGATTCTCCCATTGTTCCTCCACACCCCCCTTTCTCCTTCCCTGCCAGTGATTTCCTTAGACATTCCCCCATCATTGCAAAGTCAGCATGCCTTAAATCCAGGACATTTGCTTTTGTGTGATTAGACTCTTCTTCTGTTCACTTGATCCTGGATGGCTCCCCACTTTTGCATCTGTAATTTTTTTTTTTTATAATTTAATAAACTTTATTGAAAGTTTTCAAGAGCTGCAATGACAACAACAAACAACAGAACAACAAAATACAAAATATCAACACAATCCCCCAGCCTTCCCCCCACACCTACCCCCAACCCCAGAAGTGGAGACAATACCCAATGATTAGAAACCCATATTACACAATAAACACAATAAAGGGACATCATAAAACTAATCAAATAAAACCATGTAAGAAACAGGTAGAACAAGAAATTAATAATCTCAGTTGCATCTGTAATTCTGTCCCAGTTGGTGAGTACCAGGCCCAAAGTCACTCCTTCTGGGGTGGGCTCCATCACTAGCTATCTCAGGCACACCCACTGCAGGGTTTCCAGGCTGTCTATGTTCCTGGCTAAAGCTGTAGACTTGTTGATCCAATCTGCATGTGGCAGACTGAAGTCTCCTACTTGTAGCACCTCCTCTTTAGCTGTCATTCAGTTGATGCCTTCTTCAAGTACCTTGTCCAGATCTTCCTCTAGTGTGGGAGGTCTGTAGATCACACCAGTGCGAACTACAGTGTCATTTCCCATCGCCGGGGTGATCCACAGTGCCTCTGCCTCTTATAGAACCATAGAAGCATAAAAGTTAACAGCAGGTAAGGATGGCAAGGCCCATCCAGTTTGCCCATTTTTTTCTACCTTATGAATGTGCCATAGGCCTTTACTATGTCAATTGCCTATTTATTCATACTCATCTATATTGCTCCCTTGTGCCTATCCCATGCCTGTTTGAAGCCCTGCACTGTATTCATATCCACCTCTTCCTGAGGTAGGCCATTCCATGCATCCACCACTCTTTCTGTGAAAAAGAACTTCCTCACATTACCCCTTAATCGGTCTCCCTCTAATCTCATGCTGTGTCCTCTTGTCCTGCTATTTTTCTTATACTGAAATGTGTTTATTTATTTATTTGCTTTTGGTAACCGGGTGGGTGCACTAGGCATAAGCAAGCCTATTTTCAGGCACAACCCGGGAGAATACAGTTTGAAATACATGAGTATACATGTGACGCAGCACATGGAATATGTAACACAGTTAGGAGGGGGATCACAAACATTCAAACTTAGGTGTAGAGGAACATTGTTTGGCATAATACCTTCAAATACATTTTGGACAAATAACAGTATGATCAGAAAACAATGCTAGAGAAATAATACACACAGACAAGTACAATAAGTGCCATTTGTGGTGAATGAAGAGGAGAGAAAAAAGGGGAGGGTGGTGGGAAGCAGAAGAAGAGAGTAAAGGATGAAAGAGGAATATGTAGGGGGTATTAGGAGAAATGGAAGAAGTGATAAGAGGTAGATTTCCTAGAGTAAACAGAGGGCAGGGAGAACAAATGGTCTAAGGCGGATGAAAGCAAGTGAAGGGGTTAGCAGTATGTAGACGATCTCGGTGAAGTTTCTTAAAACCAGCATGGGTGGGAGCTCGATGTATAGTTTGGGGTATGGAATTCCAGTACATTTGTGCCGTCTATGAGAAAGCACATGTACCCATATTGGTTTTGCACCTAGGTATGTAAAGAGGGGTTTGGTAGGCAGATCAGATCCCATAGTTGAGAGGTTGTGAGTGCAGTAGAGAGGCAAGGGATAGGGGGAGGCCTGATCTGGTAATGCAGTCAATCAGTGAGCCATAGGACTGGAGTCGATGGGCAGAGGATTAGACTCTTTCACCTTGTTAATGCCCTTAAGATGTTTGAATGTTTCGATTATATCACCTCTCTCCCTCCTTTGCTGTAGGATACACATATAGAGCACCGTTAATCTGCCTCATATGTTTTCTGATGCAGTCTTTGCATCATTTTGGTTGCCCGTCTCTGAACTGCCTTCATTTTGATAATGTCCTTGTGCAGGTGCGACCTCCAGTACTGCATGAAGCACTCCAGATGGGACCTAACCAGTGTCTTGTAAAAAGGGATTATTACCTCCCTCTTAACATGTGATACCTACTAATGCACTATAACATCCTTCTAGCCTTACCTACTGCTTTAGTGGTCTGCTTGGATGATTTCAGGCAGTCTGTGATAATGATGCCTATGTCTTTTTCTTCCCTTCCTCCAAATCTCTTCTTATTCTGCCCACCCCATCTGGATCATCTACTCTGTTGCAGATCTTGGTGTCATCTGCAAACAGTCAAACCATACCTTCCAGTCCATCTGCACTGTCATTGATGAAGATATTGAAGAAGACTGGCCCCAGGACTGATCCCCGAGGTACCCCACTTGTGACTTGCATCTCTTTTGAATGTATACCATTTACCTCCACTCTCTGTTTTCTGCCCACCAACCAGTTTGCCACACAGTTGGCCAACCTCTGACCCACCCTGAGCATACCTAGCTTATTAATTAATCTTCTATGTGGAACAGTACTGAAAGTTTTGCTGAAGTCAAGGTAAGTGACATCAACTGTGCCCCCTTGGTCCACCACTCTGGTTATCCAGTCAAAGAAATCTATGACATTAGTTTGACAGCACCTTCCTGTTGTAAACCCTTGCTGTCTTGGATCCTGTGCTCCTGTGGATTCCAGGTGTCGCACTATTCTTTTCCTAAGGAGTGCCTCCATAATCTTGCCCACTACTGAGGTAAGACTGACTGGTCTGTAATTCCCTGCCTCCTCCCTGCTGCCACTGTTGTGGAGTGGGATCACATTAGCCTTTCTCCAGTCTTCTTGGACCTCTCCTCTGCTCAGAGACTGTCTAAACATTTCTGCTAATGGCTGCTAGTTCCACCCTTAGCTTCTTTAGTACCCTGGGATGAATGCCATCAGGTCCCATTGCCCTGTCCACCCTGAGCTTAGTGACCTCTTGTAGGACCCTTTATTTTGTGAAGGGACTTGTGCACACCAACATCCCCTCTGTGTGCATGGTGCTAAGCTGTGGGCCCTGAATTACCTTCTCTTCAGTAAATACTGAGCAGAAGTATCTATTTAGGATAGATGCTTTTCTTGGTCCTCCTCCACACACTCGCCCTTATCCCCTTTAATCTTAGCAATACCCCGCTTGAACTGTCTCCTTTCACTAATGTATCTATAGAAAGTCTTGTCCCCTTCTTTTAATGGTCATGCTAGTGTTTTCTCAGTTTGGCACTTTGCCTGCCTTACTGCTTTCTCTGTTTCCCTTAGGGAAGTCTGGTATGCCTTCCTATCTTCATCCTTCTGGATTCCCTTATATTTCTTGAAGGACAACCTTATGACTCTGACCATTTCTGTTACTGTTTTTGAGAACCAAAGTGGTTTCCTCCTTCTTTTGTTCTTGCTTTTCTCCCTAAAACAATGGTATGTTGCTTCATGTATTGCATCCTTAGTGATTGCCCACTTTGCCTTTACCCCATCACCTGTATTTCTTCTTGCCAGGGCAAGCTTAACTCTGTTGGCCATCTTAAAAAAAGTCAGCTCCTCTTAAGTCCCATAGTTTTGCCTTGGAATGGGAAGATTTAGTTCTAGTGGCCAAATTGAACCATACCATGTGATAGTCACTTGTCCCTAGGTGACCTTCTACCTGGAGATCTGTGATCCTTTCCTCATTAGTCAGTACTAGATCCAGGATAGCCCTGTCTATTGTGGGTTATTGTATCAATTGTTTAAGGCCCTCCACCTCCTGGGAATTCACTATGTGTCTAGTTTTGGTGGATGTTACTGCTGGTATTTATTAATATGTATCTGGCATGTTGAAGTCTCCCATTAGCTGTAATGTTTTGCATATCTTCTTACAGTAATGTGTCTATGTCCTACCCCTGGTCTGGAGGCCTGTAGACAACCCCAGTTCATATGGTCATCCCATTTTCTGTTTCCAGGGTGACCCACAATTCTTCTGGCTCCTTATGTGTATTCTGAATTACTGTAACTTTGATATTTCCATTGACATAAAGGGATACTCTCCATCCCCTCCTTTTGCACCTTGGTCTCTTCTGAGCAGTACATAGCTGGGTTCTGAAGTCTTCCAAGTGCGGTTAGTGGTGAACCATGTCTCGCTAATGGCTACTATGTCTAGTTTAGCCTCTATCATTGTTGCCTCCAGGTCTGGGATCTTGTTTCCCAGACTGCGGGCATTTATGTACATGATTTTCCATTGGTCTGTTTTCAATGCATTAGTTGTGGGATGAGGTCCAGCTTTCCCCCTGCTCATCATATTGGGAGACAAACCTTTTTCCTTACCAGGTAATGCAAATGAACTACAAACATGCTTTTTTTTTTTTTTTGCAAATAACTTTATTTTATAACAAACAACAATACAATAGATAACCCCCACCCAAAGGACAGTAACCCCTTTACAAGTTTCCATACTGTAGATTATTATAAGTCACCACACATCGAGAAGCAAACAAAGGGGTACCCTCCCAGACCCTCCCAACCCGGCCCACCACTCCAACCCCCCAGCCCGCAGACAGCATTCCTTATAGAACAGAAGAAGGAAAGGGAGAACCTGGTAGTATAGACCAGAGTACATTAGCAACCTGTAAAATAGATAACCAAAGCAGTTCTAAATTACTTAGACCTAAAAAAAAAAAAAAAACTTTCGACCTGAGTGTCTCCTAAGGGGGAGAGAGAATATACCTTCTTATCCAAATTCGTTCCAGATGTAAATATAAGAGAGAGGAAAAATTATTACAATGTCGGGATAAATTATGTACCCAAAGGAGGGAGGATCCTACCCCTCTAATAACCATATTTAACCTTCAAACACCTCGAAAAGTTACCCCAGTACTTATTAAATTTTTTACTTGAATTGAAAAAATTTGCTACAGTCCTCTCCGCATTTAAAGCACCTAGAAACTCATCCCACCATTCTTTATAGGAAGGAGATCTGTCAGTATGCCAGTAGCGGAGAAGGAGGAGCTTCGTCACCAAAGCCACCAGGGCCACTTGGTACTTCTGAGCTACCGTAGGTATGTGGGAAAACTTACCAAGAATACACACATCGGCATTAAAATAATCCAAAATGTTGACATAGGTGCCTATCCACATCTTCACTAACTCCCAAAGTTTAACTGCCTGAGGACATTCCCATAATTTTTGATAGGTAGTACCAATAGGGCTGCCACACATCTTGCACTCTGGGGAGCTGAGGCTATATATTCGGGAGAGTTTAGCCGGGGAGAGATAGAGATTATGCAGAAGGTTAAATTGAAGACCCCTTAATCTATCTTGTTTGACATATACATATAAGTCCGACCAAACCTTACACCAGTCTTCCTCAGGCCAATCCAGCGAGAGGTTCGCCTCCCAGTAATAGAGTATTGGGGAGATGTTAATAGCTCTCTTGGCTATAATTGCTTTGTATAATTTAGAGACTGGTTTACCAGATAACGCCAAGTCCCTCATTTTCCTTAGAAGCTCCCCAGCTTCATCCGATCCTTTACTGCCCCTTAGGAGGGAACTAATACATCTATGGATCTGGTACAAACATAATCGATCGTTGGGTTCCACCTTAAGCCCCTCTGCCAACACAGAGGCCGAAATAACTGAGCCTTCTGAAATGAAATCAACTATCTTTGGTTTAAGGGGGAGGTTGCCTACGCATCTCTTTATCGACTGATTCCCGACCAAAAGGTTAGGGTTCTTTAAGAGGGGCTGCATTACATCCTTTGCATATGGGATACTCAAAAATGAGTAGAGCTGGCGAAGGGCCTTTATATCCAACCCCACCTGGGAATCTCTACTTTGGCAGGAACTTTAGACCACGGAATATACAGACAAGCTTCAAGGTCTAAATTAACACTATGTGCTAAAGACCAATCAAGCTTACTCCCCCGCCTGTCACCCATAAGGCCTCCCTGGCAACATGGCTAGCCAGATAGTAAATATAGAAATCTGGGAGTTGTAGACCCCCTACTATCCTTGAATGGGTGAGCTTCCTATAGGCCCTACGAGGAGGTTTCCCCTTCCATAAAAAATCCGTCCAATATTTGTAAATCGGGTTAAAGAAGGATCTGGGAAGGTATAAGTTGAGGTTATAAAGGGGGTAAAAGATTTTTGGTAGGATCATCATCTTGATTGTATTTATTCTCCCCCAAAAGGATAACGGAAGCTTAGACCACCTTTCCAGGTTCTCCTTAACCGATCCAAATAAAGGTTTAAAATTTAAGTCTACCAAGTCAGTTAAGTCCTTTGAAATTTGAATTCCTAAGTATTGCAAAGACTTAGGCTGCCATTGTAGGCCCAAGGATGCACACCAACTTTGTTGCAAGAAGGGGGAAAGCGGGTAAACCAGAGTTTTACTTTTGTTCAAATTATAGCCCGAAATTTTACTAAAATCTGAAATAATTTGAAACAAACGGGGAAGTGATTTCCGAGTGTTCCGGAGATGCAGGAGTACATCATCAGCAAAGGCTGATAGCTTATACTCAGACTTCCCTATGCAAATTCCTTGAACTTGTTTGTCATTATTAATGGCCCTGATTAAGGGTTCTAAATACAAATTAAACAGGTAGGGGAAAGGGGACATCCCTGACGTGTGCCTCGCAGTAGGGGAAAAACAGCTGAAATCAAATTATTGCATTGAATCCTCACTGAGGGACATGTATAAAGGACCCGAATATAATCCAAAAATTTCTCTGGAAAACCAAAATTGGATAATACCTGAAACATGAAATTCCACTCCACCCTATCAAAAGCTTTCTCTGCATCTAAAGACACCAGAGATGCTTCCATATCTGGGCACGAGGATGCAGAAATTAAATAAAATAATTTTCTAAAGTGGTCCCCTGATGAACGACCCGCCACGAAACCAACCAGTTCCAGACTCACTAGATCTAGCCACGAGGATTTGATACGGTGGCCAAAATCTTAGCATAGATTTTAATATCAATGTTCAATAGTGAGATTGGCCTATAGTTGCCAACCAAATCTAATGGTTTACCGGTTTTAGTAGTAAAATAATTCTCGCCTCAAAAGGGATGGGTCTTTTATCCCATGTTCCTGCCAAAAGGCAAAGAGTTGCTGTAGTAACGGTATCAAAAGATCTTTGAACGACTTAAAGAAAAGGGCTGTAAAGCCATCCAGCCAGAAGCTTTATCTATCCTTAGAGCATCAATAGCTTGACAATCTCTTTGAGGGAAGGGAGCCACTAGCCTCTGACTACTCTCTTCCGAGAGTGAAGGAAAGGAACACTTCCCAAGAACTCCCTTATCTTAGTGTTCCTGTCCGAAGAAAGGGGCATATTAGTATAAGTTTTATAAAAGTCAAAAAAAGTATCTAGTATGCCCTCTGGATGGAAACTGTATTATTAGTCTCAGGTGTTTCAGCCCTGCCACACTCTTAGCTGTTGCTCGCTGCTTCAACTGCCATGCCAAAATTTTGCCAGCTTTACTACCCTGCCCTATATATAAAGCCTTCAGTCTAGAGGCTCGATTCTCAACTCCTTCCCGTAACGTACCTGTGTACCAGGCCCTGAGCGTAGCTAGTTCTTGATCATGACCCGTAGACCTCGCATCTGCTCCCATAAGCTCTAAAGCTTTAATTCTCTCTAAACAGTTGGATAAAAGATGCGTCATTTTCTTCTTACGAACTGATGCAAGTCTAGTGCTCGCCTCCATATGGCCTTCAAGGCCGACCATATCTAGTCCACCGCATTGATAGAGCCCCAATTAGATGTAATTGCAAAGGACATAAAGGAGCGAAAATGACCTAGCAATTGGGGATCCTTTAATAAAGAATCATTTAAGGACCATGAATAAGATCTAGGTGGAGCAGACAATGGACGGCATCGAAAACCAATGGGTGAGTGATCTGAGATTACCCGACTCTCTATAGCAGGGGTTCTCAAATGGTGAGGCCAGCCTCTCTGGGGAGGCCCCAACCTGTTCTAGGGGAGGCTCGAGCAAGTCTGAAAAAGTACTGTATTTTGTGTGAAGAAATGAAGCAAACTGAAAGAGGATAATAGTAGGTGAATTTTATGTATTTATTTACTAATAGGTGACAAGGGAAGGTGAACGAGCCAAGGCTCATGTCAGGTGTACCCAGGTAAGGGTAGGGAGTGAATACAATTCAAAAGGTAACTGCAAAACAGTCAAGAAATACACAATGAACAATAGTTCAAACACATATGAACAATAAACTAATAATGAGTGGTGGTAATTGATCAATTTGTAGACTGATGGCAGAGCAGCCCAAATACAAAGGTTGAGCATAGAAGTGCTAAGAGCAATAGCAGGAAGGAGCAAAGTAATCCCAGAGAAGTTGCTTAGGAGCAGGGAAGGAGGAGGAGAGGCAAAGTATGTATGAAGGTTATTTCATATAGAGAGTACACAGAGAAATTAGTTCGACCCATGAAGGTAACGCAACAAAGAGTAACACTGGTTCAAGAATGAAAATAGCAGAGCAAGTAGGCTGGCCTGTGTGTGTGTGTGTGGGGGGGGTACAATAAGCTGAATAATAATATTTGTTTTATTTATTTGTTATTCAGATAACACCTTTGAGCACAGGAGCTCTTTTTCAAAGGTTCCACATCAGTATAAGACAAAGAACTGAATGAAGGAACTGAATGTGAGCCAAGTACTCAAAGGGGTTTCAATTTATTCATGGTGTACTGTGCAAAGTACAGTGTGTTATTTTTCTTTGGGGAGGCCCAAGATTATTTCAGTTTTTGGGGAGGCTCAAAATCTTTTCCATGGATTTGGGGAGGCTCACTGTGACAAAGTCTAAGAACTATTGCTCTATAGTAACTTCATAAATAAAAGAAAGAACCTGGTAGCTAATCAGGAAAAAGTCAATCCGAGAATAGCTTCTGTGAACAGGAGAGTAGAAAGTGAATTCTTTGGCAGTGGGATTAATCATTCTCCAAAGGTCAATTAGACCCAAGGAGGAGGTTAACTCGGCCAATGCCCTCTGGGAGGGAGACAGGCGAGCAGCTCTAGACCACGAGAGATCGATAAGGTTGGACTGTACCTGATTCCAGTCCCCTCCTAAGATAGCGGAACTATCTGCAAGGGGAGTGATTAACACAGCCAGCTGGGTGAAGAAGGAGGGTGACTCTTGAGTTGGGCCATAAATAGACCCCAGTACTAAGTTAACTCCCCCCAACTTCCCTGGGACTATAACATATCTACCATTAGGGTCAGAGAGAACCTCTGAGGGAAAAAAGGGGATTCCTTTAGCCACCAAAATGGCTACCCCCCTTTTGCTAGAGGAGATCCCTGCTCCAAAAACCTGACCTACCCACCTTTTCTTAAAGCGATGGAGCTGCTCCTGGGGCATATGAGTTTCTTGAAGAAAAACTATTGACTGATCCAGATGTGCCAAATGATTTAAAATAACAAATTTTTTCTTATTATCCTTCCCCCCTTTTATATTCCAGGAAATGATATTCAGGTTGCTAACCATATAGTGGTTCAACAAAAATATAGGACCATTTGGAAGCTGCCTGCACCCACCCTAATACCCCCACATACCCAAACCTTAAGAAGAAAACCCATTAGAAACTTCTACCCTAACCCAACCACCCCTAAGCACCAACCACCGGCCCACGGCCAACTCCAGAACCACCGGACCATGACGTGCTCTGAAGTACGAGCCCCTCCCCCGTGGCCAAATGAGAATAGGTATCACATTCCCGAAACTCGAACAAGAATTATATAAAACCCTAACTAGAGTATTGCCCCCTAAAAGTGCAATAAACGGTAACCTTGAAAAAAAACAATACATCCGCCCTGTAGTGCAATTTACACTTGTAAATAATAGGTATCAGAGTAGATCCCATTAAGGGGCGAGACAAGATGGCAACCACTCATGATACACCTGAAGAGTATCCTAAAATACAGAAAATAAACCTGAGGGGCCCAGAAACTTCGTACAGCAGTTCCTAAAGAAGAAACATTGAGAGTCCCCTCTAAATACCCAGTTAGTATGTTACCAAGTCATTATATCAAAACAAGCGTTACCCATATATCAGGTACCCAGACAAAGACATATCTCATGCTGAGACTTGCTTTAAAATAAATTACCTCCAGAAATCCTGGATATTAAATGAAAAGGAAAAAAACTGGGAGCATGCAGCAAATCGCACATAATTACATCGGTTGCCAGCACTATCAAGCGAGTACAAAGCAGATTATTAGGGCTACCCCTCTTCCCAATCATGACATCCCTCCTGTTAATACACACTTTCCCTGTTCATGAGAAATTAAATGTCCTTAGAAAAGTCCAGATATAGCAACATCAAGTGGAACTCTAACACACTAAAGTGAAAGCAGTCCATCTGAAGTCCTTGAGAGCAGAAAATAAAAATAGTGTCCCGACTGCAGATCTATTCACCCTTTTGGGAATAAGTCAGGCATCATCTTGTTAAGGTATTTTGTAGTCTCCTCCGGCGTGTCGAATCGCTTTGGGCCATCCTTGAACGAGATCTCCAGCCTAGCCGGGTATTACATGCGGTGTTTGACTCCTGCGCCCACAGCTTGGATGTAATGGTCGAAGTTGGCCCTTGCCAGGCGATTTTTTTTAAAAGCAACTGGAACCACCCAAGCTTCTTGTCCTCCCATAAAATTGCAGGTAATTCTCCTTTTCAGAATGTGCTCCCGATCGAGGAAATTCAGGAGCTTGAAAATTATAGGCCTGGGAGGGTCTGTTGAGGGTGGTTTTGCCCTTAAGGCCTGATGGCCCCTTTCAATGATGTATTCCGGCCAATTAGGCGAGGGCCCGACTGTTTTCTTTAGAAACTTTTGCAAGAAAAGAATTGTATTCGGGCCCTCCTCTCCTTCTGGAAGCCCTAAGAGAACCAAATTGTTACGGCGATTCCTTCCCTCGAGATCGTCGAGACGATCCTCCAGTTTAGCCACTGCTCTCTTGCACTCGACCATGGCTGGGCCGAGCTTGTCAGAGCTTCTTTCCAGCGACGAAATTCAGGCTTCTGCGTCAGTGACTCTTCGAGCAAGCTGCATTAGTGCAGGTTTGAATTCAGCTACATCCTCTATTAATTTGAAAAGGGCTTCCTTTATTGTTGAAAGTTCACCATAAACCCGTGTAGGGGTTAGTTCATCCTGAGGGTCTGCTGGGGACAAACTGCGCCTAGGCCGTTTCGCCTCAAGTTCCTGCGGGGTTTCTTCCATCTCGTACCTGACAGCCGAAAGGGGTTAATTACAGTAAATCGCTGCTGTTAGAGTGGGTTTGGTTTAATAAACTGCGCTAGTATGTGGAAAAAAAACGGAGATTGTAACACCGGAGCGGGGAGAGTCCCAAAGCAGCTGCTATTCCTCCAGGTGCATCACGTGACTCCCCGAACTACAAACATGCTGAACTCCAGTTTGATCACTAGCTGAGGGAGAGATGTTTTTCCCATTCAAAGTATTGGGTGCTGCACCCCTCTCTCCATTTGCTAGTTTAAATATTCTACAAAGACATCAAACTCCTATCGCACTGCACTGACTCCCTCCTTAGTTAGATGCAGTCCATCGAATTTAAAGAACTTTCACTCCCAAAACT
Organism: Neoceratodus forsteri; assembly: GCA_016271365.2. NCBI lineage: Eukaryota > Metazoa > Chordata > Ceratodontiformes > Ceratodontidae > Neoceratodus > Neoceratodus forsteri. The sequence goes on from CM057451.1 coordinate 998,950,391, forward strand.
GTGGCCAGTTACCTACAAATTTGTGTCATTTTACCGGCACTAGCCCTTGAGCCACATGTTTAGCACCCCATCTCCCCTTCTATGACCTTCTGTCCATCTGCCCCCCTATCTCAAACCAGCAGGATCTCAGAGAAGAAGATGCCAGATGAAATGGATGATGGTTTGTCTCCCAGCCTGGTCAGGTGTTCCTTGGTCTCCACAACTGACCAGCTTGCAGGATCATTAGTCCCTATGTGTACCAGGACATCAGTGTTTTCTCCTGCTTCCTGCATGATTATAGAAATGTGGTCAGTGTCTCTCCACGCTGATGTACCTGGGAGACATCTGACCATTAACCTCCTGGCCAGAGGCAGGTATCAACTCCCCGAATCATGGAGTCTCCTATGATCAGTGGTGTTTTGGATTTCCTTTTTGCCTTTTTCATTTTGGTCCCTGTTTTGGGTGAGTTTTGTAATGCTAGCTTCTGTGCTGCAGTGTCCTGCTCTGCAGTGTCCTCTGCCCCTTTGTTTGATTTCATAAATAGAGGCAGATACCTGTTTGTAGGTTTTTTGTGGTTTATGTAGGTGATACATTGGTGAGCATTGCGTGATGGGGCACCCAATTTGCCCCTCATAACCACCTGCCAACCCCCTGCACCAGCTACCCTCTGCTGTTGAGGTGCTTCAGTTGGATGTTGGGGAAATGGTGGGCAATTCTTGTAATATATTTCCTCCTGAATATGTGATTTTAGGCGCGCAATCTCCACCCATGCTGCCCAGAGCTAAGTCCTTAGATCTCCAATGGTGCAACATATAGGACACCGTCCAAAATCCTGTATACAGAAGTATTCACAGACGTTGCCAGCTATTTCCAGATATTTCGTGAAATTTCTTAAGAGTTTCTCTGTTGCCCCTACTGTAGAAATGGAGACAGCATTAGATATATCTGGAAATATCACAGAAATTTCAGGAAATAGCTGGCAGTGTCTGTGGCTGCTACTGTAACGGCCCGTTTGAAAAGTGTCCCACAGTACATGCAGTTAATAATATCTGTTCCAGTTGAGTTGCCAAATTTATAACCTGGTCTGAGTAATTAGAAGGAAAATGAAAGCAAAAGTTTGATTTTTTTTTTATATTTTTTTCTTTGCTTTGTTTGTTTGTTTTTGTATAACTTTTTATAACAAGTCAAATCAACTGTGCCCCTGTAAGTGAGGTCACTGTGTAAATATTGCTCTGATCCTCCCCTTTCTGTATTGCTACAGGAAATGTCATGACTGTGCTACTCTATAAAAGGAGTGTAGCATGGAGTGTATGGCGATGAGGGAGGGTGGGTGGTTGGGCCCTTCCCCTGCTGAAAAAGAAGAACCATGGATGAAAGAAGCAAGGAGGTAAGAGCATAAACAATCAACCAACAACAAATGCAGTCACTATCCCTCAGTCTGTATCTTGTACAGTATGTGCTCCTGTAATTAGCTCTGAAAGCTTTGCCTAATGATAGCTAAAACTGTAAAACCTGTAAGCACACCTGTAACAATTTCACAGAATATATATCCAGCAGATAACACTTTGCTACAGAGAAAAATAAAGCAGTAAAAAAATAACAAAACATGTAAACACAACCAGCAGAACAATTTAATAGAAGATACACCTTGCAAAAAACTATTTGAGTCAGAGAAGAATGCAGCAGTAATCTGTAAGCATGAAACAGTAACAAACCTGTGGGTACACAATGTAACAATGCTACCCTGCCACAGCAATTTGAATCAGAGAACAATAAAGTGGTAACGTGTAAGCAAAAAACAGTAACAAAACCTGTAAGCACAAAAGAAAATAATAACACACAGTAAATCTGTCTAGCCAAAAGAAGCCTTATTTTTTTTCCTTGCACTGATAATGTTGTTCCTTGCTCTGTCCTTACAAGCAAACCTAGAAGAAAGAGCTCAGATGATGCTAGGTGCCTTTGCCAGAAAACCTAGTCTCTCCCTGCATTCCCTGTACCTCAATTGCCTTAGTTCTTTTCTTGATGTAGATGACCACTCCTCCCTTTTTACCCACCTTGTACCTCCTGAATAGAGTGTAACCTGGTATTGCCATATGCCAGTCATGGTTCCCTGTGAACCTTGTCTCAGTAACAGCAACAATATCTAGGACCGCCTGAGCCATTAGGGCCACTAGGTCCAGGATTTTGTTTCCCAGATTGCAGGCATTTGTGCACATGGTCTTCCAAATTTTACAGCCTCCTTTCCTATTAACTCCTCTCCTATCCCCATTTCTTTCCTCCATACTCCTCTTGTCCGTACTCTGATTCTGCCTTTTTTCTGCATTTTTACCTATTTTGGTTTTAAATATCTTTGGCAATTTCTCAACCTTAGGGTCCTTTCTGCCATCTGTATCAGTTTGAGAGGGGGGCATTTGCTTCATCCAGCTTATATCAGCAATCCCGCTTGGCTACCTTAAATGCTTGTTGATGAAACATTTAAACCTCTTACCGAAGCTCATGGTTCCCCCACCCCGGACAGATGCAGACCATTGCCTCTGTACAGGCTTTGATGCATCAAGGTGTATGCACAGTCCCCAATGAAGACAAATCCCTCTACTTTGCACCAGTCCTTCAGCCATGCATTGAATCTCTTGATGTGGAAAACCCTGCTCTCCCACTTGCCTTTGATGGATAACACCTCTGAAATGGTTACAGAGTGTGCCACCTTTCTAAGACTCCTCTGCAACTCCCTGAACTGCTCCTGCACTACCATAGCTGAATAACTTACCAGGTCACTCATTCCCAGGTGGACAATAATGTCTAACACACCCTCTCATCCTGCTGCCCCACTGATACTTAGGATGTGCTGTTTATCCCACCAAGCCATGTTCCTGGGTGTGCACATGATCTCCCTCACTCCCTCTTCTCCTGGCACCAAGTCTTCTCTCGAAGATAGAGTCCCCCACCAGGAGTTGCTTCCTCATCCTCTGGGGTCATCTGCATCCTCCCCTGGAGTCTCTGCCATGGAGGTCCCCCTCTGCCACATCTCTGGGACAGTCCCTCCCTGCCAGAGTAACATAGGAATTATGGAGTGGAACTGTAGGAGGGATATATCTCTTCTCCACTGCCCTCACCCTTCCTGAGTCCACTGTCATCCAGCAACTCCTCTTCCTTGGCAACCGTTGAGAAAATGGGGGCAGATGGTAGTCCCTGGGTAGTGGAGGCCTCCAAATCCTAGCCAACTCAGCCTGGACGTGAACAACCTCCAACCTCAGCCCAGAGAGGTGCCTGCAGATGGGACAGCACTGCAGCCTCCAGAAAGTCTCCCTGAAGACTGCTGCCCCACAGCTGCTACACTGCACCACTCCCATCATGTCTATAAGTGTCCTTCCTGCTTCATGATATTTCTATCTCTCACTCTCTTTCTCTCTCTCTCTCTCTCTCTCCCTCTTTCCATCCTCCCTTCTCTACTTTCCTTTAGTAGAGTAACACTCTTGATTAAGTGCCTTTGTGCCCTGTAACTCTTTTTGTGTTCTGATGAACCTTCCATTCTTGCCTCCACAGGATGTATCTATCTGCTGCCAATCACTCCCTAGAGACTATAAAAGTGGAACTAGAACTGGGTGGGTGGAGGAAGGGAGGACAAAATTGCGCATGTATGTGTGTGCTTGCATGTGTGTGTATCTGAATGTTTTTTGTGTCCCCTCGTCCCCTTATGTCACTTTGCTGCCAATAGGAAAACATCCATAGTAATTATTTTTTACAAGGCACAAAGCCTCTCTCAGCTCCATTCCCCAAATAAACACCTGATTCACAGGGCTTCCTCAATCTACTCACCTCATTATTAAGTTTCTGACCTCATTTCCCCCACACCACCTGTTACAATTTAAAATCCAAGTTTCAAGGAAACCCAGTCACTGCCTACCAAGTTTCAAAGAGTCCCAACCACTGCTTACAGATCTTTTCTCCCCACTTCCCTGCTATTTTCAAAAGGAAAAAAAGTGTAAATGAACATTAATACTTACTGCAGAAAAGTGAGTCTCTAAAGGATTTTCTCTTCCAAAAAAGGACTAGTGTCCACCTCACCTCCTTCCACATCTTCTGTCACTTTTTTGTAGCCCCTCCCCTTCTCCTTCCTCTGTGAACACTACATAAAAGTATTTGTTAAGGATATCTGCCTTTTTCTGGTACCCCTCTGCACAGTCCCCCCACCTTCCCTTTTTAACCATATAATCCCACCCCTTGTCTTTCTCTTTTCACTTATACACCTAAAAAATGTCCCCTTTTGTTACCTCCTGGGCTTTTCTGTCTTCAATTTGTGCTTTTTTACACCTTACTGCTTTCCCTGCTTCCATCTGTTTCCCCTGATAATCTCCCTGTCCTCCTCCCTCTTCATCTCCTTATGCCTTCTGAATACTACCCTTTTGTTGGTGTTGGAGTCCCCCAGGTGTTTAATCTTGGGAGACTTCAATACCTGGATCGAAGACAAATCCTCACATTTCAGTTACAACCTCATTCAGCTGATGCAATCACTGGGCCAGTCACAAGTGGTTGCTACTGCTACCCATCAACATGGCCACACACTCAATCTGGTGTTCCAGTTGGGTCTTGAGATTGACAAAATCACGATGGATCAGGTCATCTGGTCTGACCACTGCACAGTGGAGTTCACTTTGGGCAACCCCCAAAAGTCCTTCCCCTGTGGAGATGGTCAGCTATTGCCTTTTAAAGGGTGTTGACCCAGAGGGACTATTGGCATTAGCTGACCTATCTAGGGTTGATGTAGCATGTGTGACTGGCACTGAAGGGGCAGTGGCCACCTATAATAGGGTGGTTACTAAAGCTCTAGATGCCATCACACCTGTCCGTACATAACCCAGATCCTCTCACTTGAGTTCCCTTTGGTCTGATGGAAATCTCAAAGCGATGAAGATCATGGGTCAGAAGTTGGAGCATTCCTGGTGGAAGGCCCAGCTCAAGGCCAACAGGCTGGCCCTGCATTCTGACTATGTTAAGTATCAGGGGACAATTTCCTTTTTTTTAATTAAATTGTTATTAATTTTCATAAATATGTAATCATGACATATTACATCATAATACAATAACAATTTCTACTAGTCTAACCCCTTCCCCTTACTGACCATGAGATAAGAATGTCCAGTAAACCTCATGCTATACCTAAAAAGATAATACAGTATAGAAAAATGTTATCAAATGTCTCAATTAATATAGAAATATCTATACCACTACCAGCAGATTTAATCTTGTATTTAACTAGGTCCAGCATTACTGCCCAATACCTCTTCCTTCTCAAAAAGAGAGAGAAAGGTAAAAAAAGGGGACACAGCCCAAGGGTCTCAAAAATTACCTAATTCTTTAGCTTTCTGTATTAGCAACCATTTTTGATTATACATTTTAATTGTTTTTTTGTATAATAACAATCTCTTTCTAAACTCATAGTTTCTAGAAAAAACGGTTTCTCCATAATTGTATTGATGGTACTTCTGCATCCTTTCATATCCTAGTTATGCATCTTTTAACCGTCATGAATGCAGCATGGACCACTGCTCTTCTATTTTGGGGGATAAAATGAAATACAAAGACATCTAATAAACATATTTCTGCTCTGAACCTAAAATTTATATCCAATGATCTGTTCACAATTTCAATAACCCTTTTCCAGATCTCTTGAATATACAGACACAAGACCAGAACATGAGTTGCAATTTCCACTTCTCCCAATTGCATAAAGGGGAAACGGATGCTTCAAATTTATTTAATAAATAAGTTAAATAATAAATCCTATGTAATATGTAAAATTGTATCTGATTTAATCTATTACTTAATGCACTATTCCAAGTATCACATATTTTATCCCATTGTTTGTCTGTTATGGAAATGTTCAGATCCCTTTCCCATTTATTTTTTAAAACAGTATCTGCATTATTCCTGCTACCTTTAAATATTGTATATCATTTTGAGATAACATTTTCCCTATCTCTTGCCTCAATCAAAGCTTCCAACATATGATTCTCTAGCATCAAATTTCCCTTTCTAGTTATTTCTGTAAGTATGCTTCTAATCTGTAAATAGGAATAAAACATTATTTTATGAACACCATATTTTTCCTGTAGTTGGGAAACTGATTTGAAATCCGTTCCCACATAGAGATCCCCGATATTCACTACCCCCCTATTGTTCCATCTTTTTAATATTGGTGTATTGAAATACTGGTGAAACTTACTTTGATACAGAGGTGTAGCTCCACAGATCTTATTTCTCACCCCCAATACACCCAAAACTTTATGCCAGACTTTAATAGTCTGGCTAAAAAAGATGTTACTACCTTGTTTCTTGATCCTTTTGGAAGAGAGTGTATGCAAAAGTTTAAATGATGTGAGGTTCTGGAATGCAAGGAATACTCATGAAGGAGGCTCCATGGTCTAAAATTCTTTTAAAGGTTCTAACATTGCTGCCCAATGATATTGTTGTAAATTGGGTCATTTGAGACCCGACTCTAAATACTCTTTAGTCAACTTGTTTTTACTTAATCTAGCCTTGCCCCTTCTCCATAGAAACTTGGCAATAATCTGATTCAGTCTCTTAAAAGTATCATTCGGGATCATCACTGGGATTGCTTGAAATATATATAACATTGTTGGTAGTACATTCATCTTTACTAACTGTACTCGCCCCAATAAGAATAAGTGAAGACCTTCTCATTTTTGTAGGTTCCTCTACACTTCCTCTATCTGAGGTCTTAATTTTATATCTATTCATTTGTTCCATTTATTAGTTATTTGCATTCCCAAATATATCGGACTCTCCCTTTTAATCGTTGTAGGGAAATTCATGATGTTCATATTTCTTTTTTCTTGATGTACGAATAATGCTTCTGATTTTTCCAGTTAACTGAGTATCCCGAATATTTACCACACTCCTTTATTATTTGCATTATTATGTTCATCTCCAGTTCAGGATTTTTAAGATAGACCAGTATATCATCTGCAAACAATGAAAGTTTTAATACTCCATTTTCTTTATAACAGAATCCTTCTGTTTCTTTATGATTTCTAATAACATTAGCAAGTGGTTCTATTATTAATGCAAACAATAAAGGAGATAATGGACACCCCTGCTTGGTGCCTCTAAAAATAGGAAATGTAGAGGAAGTCATACAATTTGTCATGATTTTTGCCATTGGTGATGAATATGTAGCTTTAATCCATCCTATGTATCTAAAGCCCACATTGGCCTGCTTCAGGATTTCAACAAGAAATGGCCATTCGACCTTATCGAAGGACTTCTCTACATCCAGGGACACCACCACAGCATTAGCTCTTTTAGCACTGTACAAAACATTTAATGCATTCCTAATATTATTATGACCCCTTCGTCCCCTGACAAAGCCCATCTGGTCCTTTTTAATCAAATTCGGCAAGATTTTTTCAAGTCCTGTTGCTAATATTTTTGTATAGATCTTATAATCCCCATTTAAAAGTGAAATTGGGCGATAAGATCTACACAATGTCTTATCCTTACCTTTCTTTGGAATAACAATAATCAGGGCTTCATCAAAGGAAGAAGGGAGTCTTCCCTGAAACCCATTATACAGTTTAACTAGTCTAGGGCTAATATCCTTAATGAAGGTTTTGTGAAAATATATTCCTATCCCATCCAAATCTGGAATTTTCCCAGATTTTAGCTCTCTAATTTATTTATTTATTTATTGATGAATATCGGATGACACCTATGAGTCAAAGACTCCTTTTACGAAGGTTCCAGGTCATAGAAAACAGAGATATCAGGGACAATAGCAACAACTAGACACAATAATTACAGAAATGGTTACACAATTGTTACAGATAACACAGTAAAGCAGCTGGTGATACAGAGTTACAGAGTGCTGCCAAACATAGTTACATAGTACAGATGGTAGCAGGTAACAAAACATTCACTACAGGGTGGTGGCGCAAGCCATGCCCTGGTGGTTATTTGCAAGCCTAGGCTGGACTGAGGTGTCTATTGTCAAAATATAGGCATGCCCAAGGGCGTCTGGACCAGAATTAAGTCCATAGTTGTGGGGGGGGGGTAGTGGATAGAGCTAAATCAAGGGCAGTCACAGACTGAATCATGAGTGATTAGGTCTCTTAGCTGGGACTTGAAGTTTGGATTTTGTGAGGAGGGAGTTTGGGAGTGAGTTGAGCCAGCTAGGGAGTCAGGTACCTAAAAGTTCTTTGACCCAAAGTGGTCTTTGCAGCGAGGTACCCTGAAGTGGGTTGTTGCCAATTGCCAAGTGAGGTGGGTGGACAATGGTGCCTGGAGTGGGGGGGGGAAGCAGGTGGGAGTAGCCCTACTGTTATTTTTTTAGCAAAGAGGCAGGTCTGATATTTGAGCCTCCCATCAAAGTGTAGCCAATTGATTGAGGTGTAAAGGGTGCAGGTATGTGTGAGTCTGGTACAGCCAGTAGTAAGTCTACAGACCTTATTAAGGGCCAGTCTAATTTTGTTTAGGTACGTGTTGTCAGCTGCCCCACAGATGATGATTCCATAGTCAATAAGTGATAGTTTAGATGCAGCGACAGCTAGGTGGAGAGCTTCTGGTGGGAGGCAGTGCTTGTACCGGTGAAGTAGACCAATACGCACATTGACAGTGGTGCTCAGTATTCGGATGTGGTCATGGTAGGTGAGCCCAGGGTCTAGGGTGAGACCTAGATATTTGAAAAGGTAACCTGCTCAAGGGGGTCATTTAGGGAGTTCACTATGAGCATGGGTTTTCCTATGTTCTTGTTTTGGGGGGGAGTGCAAAGACCACAGATTTTTTTTTTTTGTAATTTAAGGCTAGCCTGTGTTAAATGAACCAGGATTCAACTTCTGTGAAAGATTTCTGGAGTGCTGAGAGGAGGACTGTGGGATCAGTGTGGGAGCTGTAGAGGATGGCATCATCTGCATACAGTAGTAGTTTCCTATAGCAAGTCTTGGGCAGGTAGTTGAGGAACAGGGAGAAAAGTAGGGGGCCAGGAATAGAGCCCTGTGGGACCCCTGACCTGACTTGGAGGGGGGGGACAGGGTATGGTCAATTCTGACTGCCTGGGTTCTGTCAGACAGATAGCTGGCAAATCAGCCAGTGGTGTCTGGGGACAGGCCTATTTGTGTGAGGGAATCCAGGAGTAGTGTGTGGTGTACCATATCAAACGCCTCAGAAAGGTCTAAAAAAACAGCACCAATGGTGTGGCCAGTGTTCAGAGATGTGTGGAGTACATTTGTAAATTCCAAGAGGGCTGTGGTGATACTGTGGTTATGGTGGAAGCCATGCTGTTCAAGACACAGGAGGCTATATTTGGAGAGATAGTCTGTTAGCTGGGTGTCCACAATTTTCTCCAAGGTTTTTGAAAGGGGAGGCAGGATTGAGATGGGGTGGTAGTTCCCAGGCAGGGTGCGGTCACCGCTTTTAAGGATAGGTGTGATGAGGGCAGACTTCCATTTAGAGGGAAACTGGCCTAATGATAGGGAGTGGTTAAGAAGTATGGTGGGAGGGAGTAGAACGTCATTGAAGGTGAATCTAAGCAGTTTAAGGTCTAGTGTGTCACTGCTGAAATGTGATTTGCTGAGGGCCTTGAGTAGAAGAGGGGCAGCTTCATGCTGAGATATTGCTTTAAAGCAGAATGGGGAGGTAGAGAGGGAGCAATGTGGTGCTGTGGGGCTGGGGGAGAAAAAGTTGAGGGGGAGAACACCGGTAAGGTCAGAGAAGGAGTCATTAAATGTATTTGCAATCAGGGCAGGGTCTGTGGTGATAGACCCATTGGCCCCGAGTTGGGAGGGAGGTGCAGTGGAGGCTTTGCCACTGAGCTCTTTGAGGGAGTCCCAGAACTTGTGACCCGAGCCCCATGTGGCAGTGAGCAGGGTTTGATAGTACTCCGCCTTTGCCTTACGAATACTCCAAGTACATTTATTGAGCGCTTCTTAGTAGCACTGCCTATCAGTGAGTTTACCAGTATCCAGTGCAGTGCACCATAGATTGTCACGCTCGCGCATCTGGTCCAGCAGGGCTTGTGATATCCAAGGTTTGTCAGCTCCTTTAACTCTTTGTTTGCAGAGGGGTGCATAGCGGTTGCAGGCAGAATCGAAAGCTTTAACAAAATGGTCAAGGGCAGTGTCAATATTCAATGTAGTTTTGATGGGGGACCAGTCACAAGCTAAAAAGCACTGTCTGAAGGATCGAAGTTTGCCAGGTCTGAGGTGGCATTGGAGAATAGTTTTGGGGGGAGGGGCTTTTTAACACTATATGACCAGTGACAGAGCACTGGGGAGTGGTCACTCAGGGCATTGGGTAGTACCCTGATCTTGGTTGCTTTGTGCGGTGCATTGGTGAGCACTAGATCAGTCTTCTGGTTGATTCTAGTGGCAGTGGTCACAAGTTGCAACAGGTTTTAAGAGACTGCAGCAACCCTAATGGGAGCCGATGCATCAGCTAGCAAGTTTATATTAAAGTCCCCGAGGGCAATGATGTCAGCACTGTCAGGGAATGTTTGGAGATGGGTGAGGACAGAGTGGAAAGCAGTCTTCTGATTTCGGGAAGGGATGTATATGATGGAGAGGAACAGTGGGGCTCTGTTTGGGGCAAGAGTGATGTTCAGAGTGAGAATTTGGGCTCCATGTTCGAGGGTTGGGGATGGGAGGGCGAGACACTGTAAAGAGTCCTGGACATACAGTGCACATCCACTCCCTTTTTTTTGAAGTTCTGTCTGCACAGTATAGCGTAAAACCGGGAAGTGAGATGGTGGAGTCTGGGGTGCGGTCGTTGAGCCAAGTTTCAACTACCGAGAGGACATCAGGGTGATTCTGGGCAACCCAACCCAGAAATGAATCAAATTTCTTGAGGAGGCTACATACATTAAGGGAGGCAATTATTAGATCCTTAGGAGTAGAATCCTTGTGGGGGGGGGTGGGTCCCTGGCTTGGGTGGATGTCTCCTGAGAGAAGGAGCAGTGGGATGTGCAAGGATGCCAATTTGAGTCACTCCTTCATTAGCTTAGGCACCAGTTGGGAGGGGGAACAGCAGCATATGGAGATGGGGATGGGTAGGTCCCATAGTGAGGGAGAGGCAAGATAGAGTAGCGTCCAGTGCCGTACCATGGTGGCACCAATGGGGGAGTTGTGGGTAGGGGGACATGGTCCATTGGTAGAGGTGGGGAGGGGGGCTAAGGTGAGATGCCAGGTGAGAAGGTGGTTCTGGTTCACCATGTTGGGAGACATGTGGAGCATCCCCTGGCAAAATGAGGGTGGCTAGTGTTAGGAGTACAAGCCACATGGCAGTGCTGGTAGTAGAATGCAGTGTCATAATGAGCACAACGTAGTTGGGGGGTGGAGCTGAAAGCTTTAAGAGCTTTAAAAAAATTGAAAGAAATTAGCCTGACTCATCGGCTTAGTGGTAGAGCTGCTGACTTTGGTGTCAAGGGTACAGAGTTTAAAAACTGCAAGGGGACAGCAGCAAACAATGGTAAAAGGGCCAAAAGTGGGGATGTAGTAGTAGGAAAGTGAGATGGAGTAGAGATTAGGAGGGTAAACAGAGTGGTGTGAAGAAGGCAAAGAAAGCGGCTAGGAAGGACACAGTAGTGACACCTAGTAATCAGAAAATATATTAGCTGCAAATAGGGAGTGGCGATGAGCAGAGTGGTGTCAGGGAGGGCACTGCAGCAATTCCTAGTGGTCAGAAACTATAAGCTGCTGCAAATGGGAAAGTGGACACTTTGAAAATGGAAGTTGTTTGGGGAAGGGGGGATTCTGAGGTCTATAAGGGAAACAAAGGAATCATATTAGTATGCAGTGGGTAGCTCTTCGTCAGGACAGGGCCTTACTACGCATGCGCCAACTGTTAAGGCAGAGTCGAGATACAGGTGGCTAGTGTGCATGTGCAAGAATTCAGCCCGTAATGGCAGAGAGATGACCAGATACTCTGAACAATTCTAAACAGGTATGCAGTCTAATTCCATCAATACAGGCTACAGTGAAAACAGTACTTGCAAGCATCAGCTGAGTAGTTGCTAACTATATTTTCAGCTTTACAGAATGCACTTACTCATGCAGATTTTTAATGCGCATGCAGTCCCCACTGTACCATCTTACAGAGCTCTTGATATTTGTGTGCATTTCTTATACAGGTATAATGCTTTAATACTTTCAGAGACATGCAGGAATATTAACGTCAGCACTAAAACCTTCACAAAAGGACATTGTAGGGTAGACATCATATTCGACTTCTTTTATTTGTCAATCTTAGGTCGCTCCAGCATCTCAATACCTAGCAGCTGTTTCAGAGTTTCAATGGATCACAACAACGGCCTAGACACTCCCGATACTAATCACAGCCAGTCCCGCACTTGCGTTTTTCAAACCAGTACAAATGCTTTCATTCATTTGGCAACATGTAAGCATATTTTCACCAACGCTTTACCAAGTTGAGGGGTTCTTTTCATAAAATACTAAAACAGAGTCACTTTTACTTATTTCCCTGGACTTTTTCAGCAACTTTAGTCAGCCCTGCCATTCCAAGTTTCTTCAGTTTACAACGTTGGCCAGGGAACCCTCCAAAAAAATATGCCCAGTCCCACACTTTTAATAAAAGAGAGCACAGGAGTGGCAGTGCAGTTTATCATCCTCAAGTGCCCTTTAATAGCAGGTAAAATGCTAATTATTTTTTCTCTTTAATTCTACCAAAGCAGTTCCAAGTTTTTCATACAGATCTCCAGGCTACCTTCACCAGCTGACACCTTCACCAGGTAAATTTCCAGCGTCCTGTTCTGTATCTTTACACTTGTAGCGCTGAAACCCATGGAACTTAATTTCCTTTTCTAACTGCCTCTCATGTTACCAACAGCACTGTAATTTCAGGGACACTATCGCTTAATCTTACCACATACTTTTTGATTTCAGCATACATTTTAGCATGAGTTTTTAAAAGGAATACATAACTGGAAGTGGATACAAGCTGCCCACCGCACCAAGCTCTCCTTACTCTTCTCTAACAGGCGCCATCTTGCTCCATCCCCACCAGGGGACAATTTCATGTAAGAAGGCAGTATTTCTGTCCAGGGAAATTGCTGCGGGGAGAAACAGATCTTATCAGCTGTTTTGAACAGTGGACAGTTTTGACATCCTGCCTGTCTCCAGCCAAAAAATGCTTTTTCAATCACTTTATGTGAAAAGTTTGCTGTTTTTCTTTGAAAGAGTGTCAGCTATCCAGTCGAGGATTTAGCCAGGGAGGATTGTGCCTTGCAGTGATTGGGTTGGAAGTTTCAGAGGCACTCAGTCTGTCTGGGAGGAGTTTAGCCAGTGGAGGTGTCTGAAATGACTGTGGTGATCTTGTAACTGAACCACACCTTTTGTGAACTGGACCAGGCACCAGTGCATTTCTTAATTGGATGTGCGTATACCATTGGCCCTGTGTTCACCAGGATTGCCAGGTGCCTGATGGCAGAAGGGGTTCTTCCCAGTTGCTTTGAAAGAAGCACTGATGAAGCCCCTCCTAAAGAAATCATCCCTAGACCCAGATGTCCTGGATAATTACTGTCCAATCTCCAACCTGCCATTTTTGAGCAAGGTTGCTGAGAAACTGGTTGCACATCAGCTTGAGGATCACCTGGTGCCTCAGATATCTATGAGCTATTTCAGTCAGGTTTTCAGGCCAGATACAGTACTGAAACTGCTCAAGTGAGAGTGCATAATGATCTGCTTAGTGCTAAAAATTGAGGAGACATGCTCTTCTTGTGCTCCTCGATTCCTCCTCAGCTTTCAACACTGGATCACGTTGTGCATCTTGATTGACTCCATGAGTTTCATGGACTCGCCGGCACCGTCATCAAATGGTTTGAGTCCTATCTCTCAGACACAGTGCAGCAGGTGATGATGGGAAATTTCTCCTCCTCCCCAATGCCTCTGTCTTGTGGAGTACCTCAGGGATCAATCTTGACGCCGATGTTGTTCGCAGTATACATGCTGCCCTTGGGCGAGATCATCTGAAAATACAGTGTGGAGTTTCAATTCTATGCGGATGATATCCAGCTGCATTTGTCTTTTGCATCCAGAACATCAGAATCAGTTGATGTGCTTAACAGCTGTCTGACTGAAATCAATGACTGGATGGCTTCCAGCTGGCTGAGACTTAACCTGGCTAAGACTGATGTGCTGGTGATCGAGCCTGGTCCTGGCCATGATGGGTCACCACCGGGGGCTGACTCTGGACTTGTTCTGGGATTTATTCCATTGGTGGTCTCTCCGAGGATGTGTAATCTGGGTGTGATCCTTGATTACAGATTGACCTTTAAAGATCAGGTGTCAGCTGTAGTCTGCAGTGGTTTTCATCACCTGTGGAACATTGCCCAGATTAAACCGTTCATTCCACCTGAGGACCTGAAGACACTGGTACATGCCTTTTTGACCTCTAGCCTCGACTGCTGTAGTGATCTGTATGTTGGGGTCACAGGAAAGACCCTCTACAGGCTGCAGCTAGTGCGGAATGCAGCAGCCTGGTTACTGATGCATCTTTTCTAGGTCCAGTCATGTAACCCCAGTTCTGTGTGCTCTGCACTGGCTGCCAAGTTAGGTGGTGGGTCCTTTTCAAGGTGGATCTTCTCACCTTTAATGGCCTATATGGGCTGGGTCCTTGTTATCTGTCTGAGCTCCTGACACCAGCTTCCTCTGCTCATTCTCTCTGCTCCACCTCAAGAGGCCTCCTGGATATTCCCAGAATTTGGCTCAAGACCTCAGAAGACCATGTTTTTAGTGTCTCTGGGCCAAACCTGTGGATCTTGCTTCCACCTGCTGTTCAGGAAGCTCCCTCGTTTGAGGTGTTTAAGGGGAGCCTAAAGGCCCACCTCTTCAGCCTAGCTTTTGATTGCTGATACAGTAGAAGCCTCTTAATGGAGACACCTCCATTGATGCCCTATCATCCCTTTTAAGTGGCTGTCCCATTTATCAGAAACAGCCTTTTCCCCATCGTAACTGGAAAAGACTTTGCTCATGAGACACACACTCATTACAGTAACGAACAAAACAGAGAAAACAAAACATCAAGATGTACTGCATACCAGTATTTTTTATGATTACTCCTCATTTTTGTAAAAGTGTGTTTGGTTGGGTTCTTGATTTAATCTTTATTTAACTGGTGAAAGCAACACACTGAATGTAAATTAAAATCACTTAGCAACTTTTGAGAGAGAGGAATTGGGCAGCTCTAAAGCCTCGATAATTTATTTTCTCACTCAGTGGGAGCTCAGCTCTTTTGTTGTTGCTTGTAGATACCATTTTGCAAACCAAACACCTTCCAGAGAGATGCTAAGCAGCTGGGAATGTGAAACAGCTTAAATGCAGTGCACTTAACGAGCACATTTTACATTTTCAGCACCTTTTACTACACCTGTGACTAGATAATTGTCCCAATTAAGTGATAGGACTAGCCCAATTAAACAGAAGCTGGTCCCATTGAATACAAGCATACTGTACGTACGAACATATGAAATTTGCCAGCAGATAAAGGCCTAGAGGTCTATCAAATCTGCTCGAATGTGCAGCTAGCACCCCTTATTCTGCAGCAGCCCCTCCCTTCCACCCTTCCCCTTCATGGACCCTCCCCCTTGTTCTGTCCCATCCCCTTTTGAAGCAGTCCACTGTTCTACTGGATAACACTTCTGCAGGTAACACATTCCACCCAGCCACCACCCTCTCTGCAAAAAAGAGTCTCCTCATCTCCCTCCTGAACCTTCCTTCCTCCAGTCTCATATCATGGCCCCTGGTGTCCCACCCCTCCCTTTCTTTGAACAGCCCCTCTGTACCTGTCTTGTTTATTTCTTTCATGTACTTAAAGGTTTCAGTCACGTCCTCCCATCCCTTCTCTCCTCCAGTGAGTACATGTTCAACTCCCTCAGCCTCCTCTCGTATGATAAGTCCCCCAGCCCCTTGATCATCTTTGTCACCCTGTGCTGCACCCCCTCCAGTAACTTAATGTCCCTCTTCAGATATGGGTGCCAGTACTACATGCAGTACTCCAGGTGTGGTCTAACTAATGACCTATACAGTGGCAGAATCACCTCCTCCCTCCTCAAGGATATACCCCTTGCAATACAACCCAGCATTTTGTTGGCCTTTGCAGCTGCCTTCCTACATTGTGCTGAGTTGTTCATTGACCCTGTAATGAGCACCCCCAGATCCTTCTCCTCCTCTGTCTGGGCTAGCTGCACTTCCCCCAGCTGGTAACTCCTCCTTGGGTTCTACATCCCAAAATGCAGCACCTTGCACTTTTTGGCATTAAACCCCAGTTGGCAGGTGTCTGACCAGGTTTCAGGCTTTCCCAGATCATCCTGCAACCCCTGCCATCCCCCTAGGTCATCCACCACTGCTCCTACCTTGGTAACATCAGCAAACAGACTGATCATGCTCTTGATGTCCAATGATATGTCTGCAATGAATATCCCAAACAACACTAGTCTCAACACCGAGCCCTGTGGAACACCGCTCATCACTACCCTTGGGTGTGAGAGCTCCCTACCCACAATCACCCTCTGTTGCCTTCCCTGAAGCCAGTTCCCTACCCATCTCACCAGCTTTTTACCTGCTCCTGTGCCTACTAACTTACTTCAAAGCCTCCCATGTGGCACCGAGTTGAATGCCTTACTGAAGTCCAGATACCGGACATCCACTGCATGGCCCCTGTCCAGTTGCCTAGTTACCCAGTCATAGAACTCCACCAGGTTGGTTTGGCAGGATCTGCCCTGTATGAAGCCATGCTGTCTGCTATCCTGTAGTCCTTTGGCCTTTAGGAGAGCCACCAGCCTTTCCTTCAGGATAGTCTCTGTTAGCTTACCCATGATGGATGTGAGGCTCACTGGTCTGTAGTTTCCCGGTTCATCCTTGGGGCCACTCTTGTGGAGGGGCACCACATGAGCCATCCTCCAGTCCTGAGGTACACACCCCAAATGTAGTGAGGCATTAAACAGGTTTGCCAAAGGTCCTGCAAGGACCTCTGCCAGCTCCTTCAGTACCCTGTGGTGGATGCCATCTGGGCTTGGCGCCTTATCCACCTTCAGTGACTTCATACCATTCCGAACTCTGCCCGCCATGATTTCCCCATCTGTCACCCACTACCCCCCCGTTTCTGCCATTTCTCCCCCCTTGGGTGTCACCCCCCCTTCTCTTTAGTAAATACTGAGCAGAAGTACTCATTTAGTGCTTCTGCCTTATCGCATCCTGCTTCCACCCAACCTCCTTCCTTCCTAATCCTTACTATGTGGTGCTTGCAGCTCCTTTTCCCCCTGATGTACCTAAAGAAATCCTTCACCTCCTTCTTAATGCCTTGTGCTAGCCTGAGTTCCATAGATGCCCTAGCTCCCCTTACTGCCCTTGTCACCTCCTTTGATTCCTTCAAGTACTCCTCCCTGTCCTCCCCTCTCCCTGTTTTCTTGTACTTCCTAAAGGCAGCTCTTTTCCTCCTTACCTTTTCCATGACCTCCTTGCTCAACCAGCTAGGTTTCTTAGCACTAGCTTTCTTGCTCTGGGCCTTGTAGCAGGTTTTGGTTGCCTCCACTATCCCCAGCTTTATCAGCTCCCACCTCTGGTTAGTGTTCATACTAGACTGAATTCTGGCCAGGTACCCTTTTCCCACTTCCCCCATCCTCCCAAAGTCAGCCCTCCTGAAGTCCAGCACTCTTGTGCCAGATTCCACTCCTTCCTTGCCCATATCCAATGTGAATAACATTAACCAAAAATCGGTGCCCAGGAGATCATCCCAAAAAAGCAGATGTCCCCTTTAACTGTACCCCCTTTAAGTGGCTTCTACTGTATCATCCCTAGCTTTGGCTATTCCCTTAAGATTGACTTCTGGAAACCACAGTTTTACTGAATTTTAACCTCTCTATGTTTTTTCAATGAGGTTTTATTATGGTTTATTTACTGTTGTATGTCCTTGTTTATGTTGACTCCCAGAGCCTCCAGGATTGGGTGCCTGGTAAATAAAATTACCTTGCCTTGCCTTTTAGCCTTTATCTTTTTAGTTATCTCTTTCAAGAACCATAGCAATCTCTTTTTCCTCTTGTCTTTGCTCCTTGTTTGATGCAGAGGTTTATTGCCTTTACTATGTGCCCTTTTAGCAACACCCACTGTTGCTCTTTTCCACCCAGGCCATCCCCTCCTGCCAGGTCATCCCTAAGGCACTCACCCATCCTTATGAAATCTATTCTCCTGATGTTCGGGACCCTTGCCCTTGTGTGGTTTGATTCTGCAGCCCTCCTTATACTGAAGTACACCATGCGGTGATCACTGGTCCCCAGGTGACCTCACACCATGATGTCTACAATACTTTCCTGTTAGTGAGTATTCGGTCCAGCATTGCCCTATCATGAGTGGGTTAACTGACTAATTGCCTGAGGAACACCCCCTGGAGACAGTCCAGCATGTCCCAGCTTCTAGCTGAGGCCACTGCTGGGATGCTCCAGTTTATATCAGGCAGATTGAAGTCCAACACCAGCAGCACATCTCCCTTTTCTACCATCTTGCCAATGACTTAGACCCATACTTTATCTAATTCCTCATGCTGTGCTGGAGATCTACAGATCACTCCTCTGGGAATAGTGGCTTTTTTCCTCATCTCGAGGGTGACACACAGTACCTCTACTTCTCTCTGAATTCCCTGTATCTTTGTTGCTTTTATGCTTTCCCTCTCATAAGCTCCACACTCCCTCCTTTCCTTCCGACCTGATCCTTCCTGAACAGAGTATAGTCTGCTATGGCCATGTCCCAGTCAAGTTTTCAGTGCACCGTGACTTGGTAATGGCCATAATATCCAGGTCAGCCTCCGCCATGATGGCCTCTACATCTGGAATCTTATAGATGTCTCAAATTCACACAAGATCTTCCAAACTTTGCTCCCACTCTGCATGTTGCCTCCATTCTTCCTTTTTGCCCTCCCTCCTTCCCCCTCTCTTTTTATTGATCCCATTCCCTCACCCCCACATACATCACCCTGCCTCCTGTATTATTTAGCTTTCTTAGGGATTCCCTTCCTATCAAGTTCTCCTTACTCTATACTTCAGCCTGTGGGGGGCAGTTTTGGCCTCCCTGATTCCTTCTGTCATCCAC
Organism: Neoceratodus forsteri; assembly: GCA_016271365.2. Lineage (NCBI taxonomy): Eukaryota > Metazoa > Chordata > Ceratodontiformes > Ceratodontidae > Neoceratodus > Neoceratodus forsteri. The sequence goes on from CM057451.1 coordinate 998,969,476, forward strand.
CTCGTCTAATTTAAATGTTCATTGAAGTAACATTTAAACTGGGTATCCCGTGATATGAGTTAAAAAATATGGGCGAATGTAATTACGGTGATGCAATAACAGTAACGGAAAATGGGTGACTGGGAGTCACAGTGATCGCTGAAATGGTGATCTTTACCTTGCATCCCTTCCCCAAGATTTGTCCCCCTGGGAGTTGATTATTTATAGAAGGGGATGCAGGAGTGAGGCCCCCAGCATTAAATTCAAAACTGTGTTGTTGCCCTTTCGGCAATCGCTGTTAAATCATGGTCGCCATTTGCTTCCTCGCTGTTTTGCCTCCTCCCAAATGCCATCGCCCAAATGCCTTCACTCATGTCACTTGGAACCTTTAAACTGTCCACTGAGAACTCCAGTTTCCTGGATGGATGCGGGCCATCACCCCTGTTTAGGCCCTTATCCTCCCAGCTGGGTCTCCAATCCACGATGTAGCTGAGCCACTCCTCTCTGCACCATTCTTTCACCCATAAGTTGAAGCTCCTGGTGTGGAGCTCCTTTTCTCTCCTCTATCATAGACAGGCAGCACCTCAGTGAAAGCCACTGAGAAAGCTACCCGTCTATGACCCCTCCATAGCTCCCTAAATGTCTCCTGTACTATTCCAGCCCTGTCTCTAGCCAGGTTGTTAGTCCCCAGGTGGACAATGACATCTTGGTCTCTCTCTCTCTCTCTCTCTCATCCTGCTGCCCTAGCAATCCTCAGGATCTGCTTTCCATCACTCTGGGTTATGGCACCTGGTAGGTATCTAACCTGACTACCTGAATCTTACTACCTTTCCTAGTCCCAAATCTGTTCCCCCTCAGAGATAAGTACCCTGCCAGATGTTGCTGCTTTCTCCTCTGGGGTCATCTACCACCCTCCTAGGTTTCTCCACTGTGGAGGCCTCCACTTCCTCTCTGGTCACTACCATGGGTTCCATCTTTCAAAAGTCCCACACTGCCAGAGCGACATAAGAATTACTGGTTGAGGAATGTACCTCTGTCCCACCACCACTACTCTTCCAGAGCCCCCAACATTCCAGCTGTTCCTTCTCCTTGGCATCCTCTGAGGTAATGGTGGCAGACTTAGTGGCCCCTGTGTTGGGGGGGGCCTGAATCCAAGCCAACTCAACCTGGAGTCTAGCAACTTTCTCTCGTGACCCAGAGAGGTGTAAGCCGATGGGGCAGCCATGCAGTTTCTGGAAGGTGTACTGCAGTTCAAATTGAGTATGCACAGGGAATGTGATGCTTCTATCAACAAAAATAAGGCATATAGTACATAGAGTTGAGAGCACTCACCACCCCGTAAGAGGGATGCAGAGACTGAAGATTATCTCAGCAAAATTCATTTATTGTAACATCTCACAGACACATGTCTTTGCCTGATATGTTTTGGACCATCGTGTCCTTTATCAAAGGCTTTGATAAAGGACAGGATGGTCTGAAACATGTCAGGCAAAGACGTGCCTATGAGATGTTACAATAAACAAATATTGCTGAGATAATTATTCAGTGTCTGCATCCTCTTATGGGGTAGTAAGTGCTCTCAGCTCTATGTACTGTACATTTCTGGAAGGTCTCTCTGAAAACTGCCAGCCTACAGACACTGCACTGCACTGATCCCAGCATTCTCAACTTATGTTCTCTCTATGTTATCTTGAAATACTTTTGTACCCTTACCCCTGATAGAGTACTTCTAGTTTTCCCCTTTATTTGTTTGTTTATATTTGTGTTTCCCTGTACCTTGTTTGAATTTCTCTATACTCCTGTCCTAGATACACTGTTGCATCTGTTCCCAGTTTTGGCCTACCGTTGATCTTCTGCCCTTACCAGTAGTGATTGTTACACAGCAGTAAACAGGTTCCTTGCATTAGTCAACTGGCAGAGTCCTCCACTTCTCAGTTTCCTTCTACTGATGCCTGCAGATGTCTATGATGCCAGTCCCCTCTTCCACCCCTCTGTTGTTCCCCTCACTTGCCGAACATGAACATTCTGGACACATTAGAGAGGAAGTACCTTTATACTTTATACCTTTTAGAGGTCAGCAGTGACTCTCGGGCTGCAAGGAGATTTTTCCCAGCCACAAGTGAGTGGGCCAGGGACAGTGAGCGATACAGGAGGAGGACCAACCTGGTACTACCATGGGCATTTTGGACTGGCAGCTGAGTCTAGTTGCAATGGCAAGTGCACTGTAGGAGCTGGGGATCTTTCCCAGCTGCAAGGGAGTGAACCATGGGCCAGCGAGCGCTACAGGAGAGGGACCAAGTGGGCACCAGCACTGGCTTTGTGGACTGGAGGAACAGCAAATGCACTAGAGGAGCTGTAGTGGCTGGAGATCTGTTGCACTTCCTGGCAGCAAGGAGCAGGCCAGGGCCCACGAAGGAGATCTTTCCTGGCTGCAGAGAACAGGCCAGGGCAAGCAGCAGAAGTGGACAAGCCAGCAGTGGCTTCACTGCCAAGGAAAGAGAGGGGGTTCGGCAGATTTCAGCAAAGAGCTTGGCTGTGCTCCAGAGGCATCAAATCCTAATGCACGGGAAAGGCTGGAAGAGCACCAATCAACAGAGAGGGCCGATGCACCAATCGGGCAAGGGGTGCAAAAGCTGCACAGACTTTAAAAGGCTGCCCAGGATGACAGAGGCAGATCAGCAGTTGCTCTTGGGGCTGCAAGGAGATCTTTTCTGGCCACAAGGGAGCAGGCCAGGGCCAGCGAGTGCTACAGGAGAGGACCAAGTGGGCACCACCATGGGCTTTTTGGACTGGCAGCCGAGTTCAGCTGCAATGGCAAGTGCACTGGAGGAGCTGTGGATCGTTCATGGCAATAAGAGAGCAGAACAGGGACAGTGAGCTCTACAAGAGGAGAACCAATCATGCACCAGCGTAGGCTTTTTGGACTGTGAAATGGCAAGTGTTACAGAGGAGCTGTAGTGACTGTCAGTCCTGCCCACCTACCCTGGACCCACCCTCTATTAAATGGTCTTAGAGGGAGGAGCTAGCTAAGGGGTCATGGCCAGGGGAAGGGCTTATGGAAGGGACTCTGGGGGTGGGGTTACAAAGTCTGGTACATCCTGTGTTTGGAATGTTATTTTGGAATATTGTTTTTGCTTGGCTGGCATTTGTATGGTGAGATATTATCACACTCTGCAGGGGTATTCTTTCTCAGGTAGCTGGCCCAGTGGATAATGGGGGGGGTCCAATGTGCTCTGGCAGATATAGGGCTATAAAGTCAAAGGATGGGACAACAGACTTGGAAGGAAAATCAACATGAGATGGGGACAGGAATGAGGCAAGGTCCTCAGATCACTAGGGCAGGCATATTTGGAAGGGTGGTGGGGTGTGGTGGGTGTGGGTCGGCCATGGTGCTAGCCCTCGCTTGGAGGATGGGGGATGTGTGGTGTGCTGACAGCTGGTACAACTTAAGAAGGAGGTCAAGTGGTTGAAATGGTCATTGGGTATGGCGGGGTGAGGGGTGGGGAAGAAGGAGACTCTGCTGTGTGGGGTAAGTTGGGGGGAGGGCAGAAGGCTGAATAATGGTGGAATTGCAGTGGGTCCAGGAGTTCCACCCTAAAATGGGTAGGAGCCTTCAGAAGAAGGATGGTAGGGGCACATGGGACCACACAACGAGGGAGGAAAGTGTTGGGGTGGGCACTATGAGTAGGAAAGGAACTCCAGTAGGCATGAGTAGGGGTGGTCCTGAGCAGAATAAGGGCCAGGGAACCTGGCAGGTGGTTAGAAGAAGAGGGCCGGGGTATGTGCAAAAGAGAGCTGATGGGGGGCAGTGAGCCAGTGGGGGGAGTCAAGACAGTAAGGTCCCCTTACTTAAAAAAGGATATTGTTCTTCTGGAGAGGGTCCAGAGAAGGGTAATAAGGATGATACAGGGTCTGGGGGAGAAGTTTTATAGAAACATAGAGACATAGAATTTGACAGCAGATAAGGACTGCTTGGCCAGCCCAGTCTGCCCATTTCCCTACCTAATGGATAAGCTGCAGATCCTAGTTAACCAGCAGCCTACTTCTTTCTACCCCAACCCCCTAGAATTGCCTTATGGCTGTCCCATGCATGCTTGAATTCAACCACTGTTTTTGACTCCACGATTTCCTCTAGAAGGCCATTCCATGCATCCATAACCCTCTCAGTGAAAAAATACTTCCTTACATTACTTCTGAGCCACCCCCCCTCTATCTTCAAATTGTGCCCCCTTGTTCTTGCACATCTCTTTTTTTGAAAGATGCTATCCTCTTGGACTTTGTTATTTCCTTGAGGTACTTGAAAGTTTCTATCATGTCCCCCCTCTCCCTCCTTTCCACGAGGCTATACATATTAAGCTCCTTTAGTCTCTCTTCATATGTCTTCCGGTGAAGACCCTGCACCATTTTAGTTGCCCTCCTCTGGACAGCTATCCATCTTGTCTATGTCCTTGCAGAGACTGGGTCTCCAGAACTGCACACAGAACTCCAGATGGGGTCTCACCAGCTGTCTGTACAGAGGGATAACAACTTCCTGTTTTCTACTGATGATGCCTCTCCCTATGCATCCCAGTATCCCCCCAGCCCTCCTTATTGCCCTCTCACATATGGGAAGAGACTCGAGGAGCTCAACCTGTACTCCCTGGAGGAAAGGAGGGACAGAGGGGATAAGATCGAGGTCTTCAGATATCTTAAATAGGGTAAGCCAGGATAGGGTGTTTCAGCTGAGGGAGGTGGGGACTGTCACAAACCCACTCAGCAGGTCAGTCCCTCTGCTCCCACAGTGCCAACTTCTGAGCTCAGTCTTGTGAACAGGAAACAGAAACAGGGTAACCCTCCTGTCTGTTTGTGGGTTTGAATCAACCTTTGGTCTCAAGTCTTGGAGGGATTCAAACTGTGAACCTCTTGTTAGCATACCCAATGTACAGGCTCAGATAATTCTGATCTTCGGGGGGGGGGCAAGATATATTTTGCCTATGGGCACCTATCCAGGCATACAAAATGAACTCTTAAAACTCTATGGAAAACCGTAGGAAAAATTCTTACCTTCCCCCGATTTGGTAAAACCAGTAAGCTTTGTACACTGTCAGCTTTAACCATGTATGCTTCACACGTCAAGAAAAAGAATTTCAAAGGCACACCAAGTAGTCTCTAAAGTAGAGGTTTACTTAAAAATAGATACAAAATTAAAAAAATAATAAATACAGAACCATATATCACAAAACATAAAAATCACTTAAACAAAACAGGCTTAAAAGTGCAGACAAAATCTCCTACCACAGTACTCTTAGTATTGTCTTTTCTAATGTATACTTATCTCCTAACAATGTCTGATGTTGCTTTTTCAGAGTCCCAACATATGTGTCTAAACGGAAAACTGAATACTGTTTAAAAATTGGCTTTGCCAACCTCTTTGCGTGAGGTTACCTAGCTCCCCCCTGTCAGAATATAAAAAAATTATACCAACAGGATGTCTTATTCAGAAGGTAAATTAAAATTCTGTGACCTCAGCAAAACTCTTCTTTTTTCAAATGACTTTCATCAAAGGACTTGTTATGACTCTTTTCCAGATCTCACGGAGGTGCAACATGCTTTGTATTACCATGTGAAATTAACTGTGTTTCCTCTGAACATCATAAAAGTTTATTATCTATCTTGGCAGCTGGCAAGCTGCAATTAGTCACATATACTGGAGATCCTAAATTTTAAGTCTCTTCTAGCCTGTAATTATCTCTTCGCTTTCATCTTAAACCTTGGGAAGGGGGTGTTAACCAATAGACTATCTCAGCATGCCTCATGAGAGACACTCAATAACACATTTTTATATTACAAAAAGAATAGCTTAATCAGAACCAGCTGTCCAAGTGTCACAGGGACCACCAAGGATCACCAAATGAGGCTAGTTGGTGGGAGACTAAGGGGGGAAACATGGAGACGCTACTTCACTGAGAGGGTGGTGGACCCTTGGAATACTCTATCCTCAAAACTGGTGACTGTTGCTGCTGTGGAGGAGTTCAAGAGAGGCTGGGATAGGTATGGGGAGGGTGCATCTCAGAACCCCTTCATGGGATGGGGTGGGGACCTCATGGGGAGGGTGGAGGTAGCTGTTACGGTACCCTGATCAGGCACTGATACTTGAACAGACTCGATAGACCATAGGACCTGCTCTGCTACATTCTTAGTTTGTTATAATGCCCCTGTAAGAAGGTAGTAAGCCTCTGTCAGCTTCATCCCCTAGTTACGCACCTGAATCACAGGGCTTCCTGAATCTACTCACCCCCAAGATTAAACTCTTGTTCTAAATTCCCCTACACCACCTGTTACAATTTGAATCCCAAATTTCAAGGTACCCCAGACCCCACCCATCAAGCTTCAAATGGCCCCAAACACTGCTCCTGGATCTCTTCTTTTCTCCCCAAATACCCTGCTTCTTTTAAAAGGAAGAGAAGCATAAATATTAATATAGGATATATAACTTTTTTTTTAATTCAAACTTTATTAACACATTTTCACATTTTCCACCATTTTGGAGGCAGCAAATATGGCATGTACACTTGTTTAAGATAAAATACTCAAACTGCTCCCTCCTTCCCACCCCCCACGCAGCAGTATTATGCCTCCTAATAACAAGAGCTGTTAAGGCAGAATGCATTATGTGTACAGGGATAAGTAGTACATAGCAAAACTTATATCCGAATAGCCATACTCAGAGTGTGAAGGGGATCCCAGATGCGTGTATAAGCTGGTAATCTATTGTGGAGACTAGCTATAGCTTTCTCAGTATGGAGGTTAGCTAGGATTTCATTCACCCATTCCTGGAATGTCGGGACAACCCTATCCTTCCAGTGCCATAGTACAAGTTTTTTGACAGATAATGCAATCATGGAAATGTGAAATCTCCTAGCCTTAACCTTGATGGAGGACAGGTCCTCTAGGAGACAAATATCAGGTGTGAAACAATCCTGCAAACCCAATAAAGGGTCTAGGTTGGTTTTAATGGTATCCCACAGAGGGATTATTTTGGAACATGACCAGAATATGAGAAGGAGTGTTCCTTCCCCCTGGGAGCATCTGATACATACGTTTGACTTGAGAAGGCCCCATCTCTCTAACTTGACTGGGGTATAATACATATTGTGTAAGATGTGATACTGCATAAGACACAATCTGTCTTGGGTCACATACTTATGACAGGACTTCCATAAGACCTGCCAGTTGAGAGTATAATGGGGGCAAGTAGATCCCCAAAACCTAGTCAGTCCGAAGGAGCCCCCATACCATCTGTGAAACAAATCCTGATATAACTTAGAAATGACACCCGAGGACCCTAATAGGGAAGAAGTTTCCAGAATCAGTGCTCTAATTGATTGGCAAGGGGGGGTGCAACCCCATACTGTTGTAAGCAAGTGCCTTAATTGGAGCACTTTGAATTGCGAACATACTGGGATATTAAATTTCCAGATAAGTTCAACTACTGGAAGCCACTTTCCTTCATCATCCAGAAACATGGATACTATCCCTTTACCCAACTGAGGCAACCATATACGAGGGATCGATTGCTTATTTATAGTAAATGCTGGGGAGTTCCAGATGGATTGGGACAGGTCCAAATAAGGAGTATAGTGCAGGAAAGAGCAAAGCTGTGCATAGACTTTTAGAGAAGTCATAAAGGTGAGACATTTCTCAGCACCTTGTAAATGAGACACTTTGACATAAAACAAGGTTAGGGGATCTATATTCATAGACCGAATTAAATCTAGTTCTATGTTGAGCCAAATCAGTCTCAAGTTCTTGGGGCCCGGGTGGACCCACTGCAGACATTTAGCCAAATGGCTGGCCCAATAATAAATTGCCAAGTGAGGGATCCGCAGTCCCCCATCCATTTTAGAGGTGGCCAGCTTGTGGTATGCCAATCGGGGATATTTATTTGACCAAATAAAATGGGTGCAGACTCTATGCATTTTCTGAAACCAGGATAAAGGGATGAAAGAATTAAGAAGAGAGAGGGGATAAAAAATTTGTGGGAAAATATTCATCTTGATTATGTTAATCCGTCCCCATAGTGAAACTGGGAGTTTGGACCATCTATTCAAATCCTGAATGATTACCTGGGAAAGAGGCTCCAAGTTTTTTTTTAACCATGCTGAGGAATTACACGTTAATTTGATACCCAGATATTTTAACATCGGGGTGCCCAACACAAACCAAAAGGGATAATATCGGCTTTGAAGACCTTGTGATTCAGGGGTAAAAAGGAAGATTTGTTGGCATTTAAGTTATAATTTGAAAGGGAGCTAAATTTAGCAATTTCCCCTAACAAAACCGGAATAGATAACACCAGGTGGGAGAGATACAGGAGAAGATCATCCATGTATGCCATGATCTTGACCTCATTGCACCCCACCCTAATGCCCTGTATCCCCGCATTACTGAGGATATTTTGGATAAGAGGTTTCAGATAAAGATTAAATAAGAGGGGAGAAAGTGGAAAACCCTGTCTGGTACCCGAGTACAGAGAGAAGGTCTTAGAAAATGCACTGTTTTCCGAAATCTTAGCTGATGGGGCTTGATAAAGTGCACAAATCCAGTCTATAAAGATGGTGGGGAACTGGAAGGCCTTGAGAACATGAAATAAGAAATTCCAGTTCACATGGTCAAATGCCTTCTCGTTGTCCAGGGAGACCAGCTCAGCAGGAAAAGTGGCATCTCTGGACTCTGAGAAGACATGTAAAAGAGTGCACAGGTGATCTGAAGATGATCGTCCCTTCATGAACCCAGCCTGAGCCATACCTATCAGATCCGGGACGACATTCATTAATCTATTGGCCAATATCTTCGAGAGAATTTTAATATCTTGATTCAAAAGGGATATGGGCCTGTAACTTTGTACTAACTCTGGGTCCTTGTCCGGCTTGGGGAGAAGGACAATCAGGGCTTCAAACAGATAAGTATCTACCTCAGCCCCAGAGACAATATGTTGAAATAGCCAGTGAAGCACCGGCAATAAAAGTTTTTGGAAAGCTTTATAAAATAATGAGGAATAGCCATCCGGCCTCAGAACCTTGTCCGAAGACAAAGTTCTGATAGCTTCTGAAATCTCCTCCGCTGATATTGGTGAGGCTAAAAAGTTCTTGTGCTGTTCTGTAAGGGTAGGCAGATGGGAACCCTTTAAGTACACCTCCAGAGTCTCCGAACAGGGAGGGCACTCCATCCCCCTGTATATTTGTTCATAATATGATGCAAACTCTTGTACTATCTCTGAAGGGGATACTCTCAGAGACCCATCTACCTGGGTTCGAATTGGAGGGATAAATCTTGCAGATTCCTGTTGTTTTAACCAGAGTGCGAGTAATCGCCCTGCCTTTTCTCTCAGATCTGTATAACTAACTCTAGTTCAAATAATAGCTAACTCCTCCTTTTCCCTTAGCAAATTTAAGTATTTATCCCTGGCTACCAGAAGCATCCTTCTGTCCTCACTCGAAGTGCTGGCAGAAGAGTTAGCCTCTAGGAGCCGTATTTGGGACAGTAAAGATAGTAGTTCTTCCTCTTGTACCCTTTTCCTCCTAGATGCTAAGCTGATAAGGATTCCCCTCATATAGGCCTTGAAAGCCCCCCATAAAATATCCGGCTTTGCACTATCAATCGGGTTGGATAAGAAGAAGCGCTCAATCTGTTCTTTTATAAGCTTGCAATATCGGGCTTCCTTTATTAATAGTTCACTGAGTTTCCAATGGGTCTCTCGTCTGGGTGTATTAAGAAAAGCTATATTGCATACCACAAGGGAGTGATCAGAAATAGGGCCAGGCTGGATTGAGGCAGACATAACCCTGGGCAAGAGCTCCTGGGAAATTAATACGTAATCAATGCGAGACTGCGATCCATGCACCGGCGAGGTAAAGGTATACTCCTTGAAACTGGGGTGCAGAACATGCCCCACATCACATAACCCACACTGATCCATCAAGTCCCTAAAAGCCCTTTGCCCAGGGGATAGTTCCCTCAACCCATTGCCTGACCTATCTATATTAGGGTCCAAAACTAAGTTGAAATCCCCACCCATGATGATCATTGTGGGAAGCATTGGGAGAATGATGGTGATCAGCCTCATAAAAAGAGCCAGGATCATTGTTATTAGGCACATAAATACTGCAAAGTAAAAGTGGTAAGGACCAGATGGTGCTCTGAACCAAGGCAAACCTGCCCCCCGGGTCTTTAATAACATGTGAGGAGATAAAGGGAATGCCTCTATTAATAATTAACATGACTCCACAGCTATTGGTGGATCCCGATGCATTAAAGACCTGACCCACTTGTTGCCTCCTTAATTGAGCAGCTTCTGACTCTAATAAATGTGATTCCTGTAGGAATATTATCTGGGAACTCAATAAACTTAAATACTTAAGTACTAGATATTGCTTGGATTTTTTCCTAATCCCCTTCACATTCCAAGATGCAAAACCATGTTACTGGCCATCTAGAATAGTGATATTGTGTGCTACGACAAAAGGCCCTGTACAATAACAACAAAGAGAAATTATCCAGATTTCATGAAATACTGCTGTACCCTCCCTCGTACCCCCATCCCCCAAAACAAACTGTTTCCTCCCCTATCCCCCATAATACTCCCCCCACATTTAACGTAAATGCAACCAGTCCTTTAAGCTTGAACTTCCGCCCTCCCATCCACCCAACTGTCACAAACAGAGTTCAGCAAAGTACCACGTCCCTTCCTCCTCCCCGAAGAAGTCCTTCAGCCCCAGACAAATACAACAACCCTTCACCCCTAACCAGTAAGCTTTAAATTGAAACCAAGAAAGCTCTGCTACCTGAACAATTCTTGGTAGCTTAAAAAATAGAAGCTGGGCTTATAGCATAGGGGCGCAGCAAGTGTGCTGCTATAATTAACTGGATGCCTGTGGCCTGCCAAAAGAGAGACCCGAACGCCCAGGGATCCCAGGTAACTAACATAAAGATAAGGTTCTTGACCTCGGCGTCACACCAGCATAAAATCAAATAGCACAATAAAGGTAGACATCAATTAATCAGGCATTGAAGGAGGGAGCTATACAAGCGAAACCTAGTCCCAATTAACAGGATTCATATGACCTGCTAAATGAACACAGGCGCCCTGAAATCCTAGGTAAATAATGAGAAAATTAGGGCTCTTTTACCTCGGCATCTTACCACACAAAAGCCAACTAGCGTGGTAATGGTTATATTTGTTACCCCAGATTTCAAGCAGGGAGCTTTACTGAAGGAAATCAGCCCCGGGTTATCAGCTAGCACTGAAGTAATAATCCTATGCGCTGAGCTCTCTCTTGTGGCCATGGAGCAAAAATTCAAAAGCCCAGTGCTTCTCCTGGATTAATCTACCCCCAGAATTAAATCGTGAGCCTGAGTGATATAATATAATCATTCCCTTAATGCTGACAAATAGTGTTCTTAAGAAGATCAAAACACCGAACACCTTCCCCCTATTGAACAAACCCTTCATTCAGAACAAATCCAAAATGCGAACTACAGTCCCATGCTTGAATTCAAAGCAAAAGAGTCTCATATCGAGTTAAGATACTGAGAAAACAGCTCTGCTTCTTCTGACAACGAGATCCTCTGGATTCAATCAATGCTTGTTATCCTATTCAGCATTCTACATAAAAGGCAGACCCATCTTGACAACGCAGATCTCCCCTTCATCATAGGCACAGGACTCTTCATGGGTCACGAATCAGGTCAGGTAGAGCAAGCCTGAGGCCAGTAAGAGCAGTATCAGGATCTTCATGTGCTGACCAAGATCCATTCACTAAAACTTGCAGCTTAGCTGGGTACCCCATCCTAAACTTGAGCCCAGTGGAAATAATCTTGGACACAATAGGATGGAATGCTGTACACTTCTGTCGAACAGATCCCGGCAGATCCTGTGCTATTCTTAGCTTTGAGTTTTCCCAACGGACCTCTTGTAGGTCTCTCACTTTAGACAGAAAGTGTTACCTTTCCCAAAAATTGAGAAATCGGCATATAATATGGCGGGGAGCAGCCCCTGAAGGAGGTTTTGGTCATAGGGATCTATGAGCCCTCTCAATAATATACCCAGAGCCGAAGGGAGAGGAACCGGCCACTCATTCCACCAACTTCTGTATGAAAATGATAGCATTCTGGCCCTCTTCACCTTCTGGTAGCCCCAGTATTACAACATTATTCCTGCGACTGCGGCCCTCGAGATCCTCCAATTTTGTTTCAACTCGAGAGATCTTCTGCCGTACTGCTGCTAGCCGAGGATCTACCCTTTCCAGATGCTTCTCCAGTGACACAACGCAAGCAGTATTATCCGAGGTTATTGTAGAGACCTCGTCCAGCTTTTTAGACAGGGCTTTGAGCTCAGTTGCTATTTCTTTGACTTCCTCACAGAAGGGCTTGAATTCTTCGAGGAACCTGTTCAGGGTTAAAGGCTCTTGATCTGATGCTTGGCTGGGATGGTCAGGCCTGTCAGACCCACTCGAGGCCCTAGGTTTCTTTGGGGCCTTCTCAGGGATAGCTGGCAGAGTGTGTTTTTGTGGGGCTTTTTTCATGCAAGCCTCAATGAATGCTCAAACTCGCAAATCCAAATCCCAAAGTGGTTAGAAGGCAGATTTAGGGGATACTAAGGGGTTTTAGGCAGTTTAGCAGTCCAAAAAATACTATTTTATAATCGGGAGGCTGGAGCTGTGCAGAGGAGCTTCTATTCAGCACTCTGCATCACGTGGTCTGGGATATATAACTTTAAGGTAAAGCTAGGTGCTTCCCCTCCACTCTTTTAACAATGCCTGATCTTCCACCTCAGGACCCCAACTAACCTGACCTTTTAAATCTCCCTTTTGTTGGAAGGTGCTAAGCCTCTGTCAGCTCCACCCTCCAATTACAAAATTAATTCACAGAGTTTCCTGAATCCACTCACCCCAAGGTTAAGCTCCTGACCTAGTTTCCTCCCACACTACCTGTTACAATTTAAAACCCAAGTTTCAAGGTGCCCCAAACACTGCTTACCAAGTTTCAAAGTGTCCCAAACACTCTTTATGGATCTTTTCTTTTCTCCCCACTTACCCTGCTACTTTATAAAAGGAAAATAAGTATAAATAAAAACAGAATGATAGATTGGTGAGTGTGTATTACAAGGAGGTTATACTATTGAGAGGTTTTGGGGACATGAGAACCTTGAGAGCAAAGCTCAAGAGGTTCCCATGTCCCCAAATCCTCAAGATAGTTTTACTCCCTTGCGATACATGCTCACCTACAATACCTGCTATGTTTTGTAATATAGGGATCTGATTCAGAATACTGCTGCTCTGAGTTGTTTTAGAGCTATTCTGTGACAACAGCTACACGTCCACTGCACAGAATACTCACTCTTCCTTACTCTGTGAACTTGTCCTTCATCAGTGCCTGCAGTCATCAGCTTTGGTAGCCAGCACTACCTGTTAGCTAGTTTCCAGCACTCTGTGAAGGCAAGATCAACCACTTTAATACTGTAAATGTAAAATAATTTAAATAAATCACACCGCTGAAAGTAATACAGGTACAAATTAGTCTCACTAAGCTAGAGAAAGCTGCCATGTTTTCCTAACTGTTCTGCCCTCCCACAAAGAAAAAGTGTCTAACCATAAAGCACGCTTCAAAAATTGCATGTTGCATGTCTAGCAGCTGCACTTGGTACCATAGCACCAGCTCTACAGTTTGAGACAGTCCTGTGCTTGTGCTGTTCTGGTTCTCGGGTAAGACTATCATTCAGAGCTTGGAATGATAGCATTATGGGGCTCTGAACAATAGAAATATAGAAACATAGACTTTGACGGCAGATAAGGACCACTTGGCCCACCCAGTCTACCCATTTCCCTACCTATTGGATAAGTTTCAGATTCTAGTTAACCAACAGCCTACTTCCTGCAACCCCCCACTATAATTGCCTTATGTCTGTCCCGTGCATGTTTGAATTCCCCCACTGTTTTAGACCTCACAACCTCTCCAGGAAGGCGGTTCCATGTGTCCACCACTCTATCCATGAAAAATAATTTCCACACACTACTCCTGAGCCATCCCCCCTCTAACTTTAAATTGTGCCCCTTATTCTTACACATCTCTTTTTCTGAAAGGTGCTACCCTCCTGGACTTTGTTGATTCCCTTGAGGTACTTAAAGGTTTCTAGCATGTCCCCTCTGTCCCTCCTTTCATCATTGGTATACATATTAAGCTCTCTCAGTCTCTCTTCATATGGTTTCTGATATAGACCCTGCACCATTTCAGTTGCCCTCCTCTAGACTGCTTCCATCCTGTCTATGTCCTTGCATAGATGAGGTCTCCAAAACTGCATGCAGTACTCCAGATGGGGTCTCACTAACTGTCTGTATAGAGGGATAACCACTTGCCTTTTTCTACTTGTGATACCCTTCCCTATACATCCCAGTATCCCCTTGGCTCTCCTTACTGACTTCTCACATTGCTTACTGACCTTTAGGTCATCTGATATTACTACACCCAGATCCCTTTCCATTTTTGTTGTTAGTACCTCCCCTGCTATTGTGTACTCTTCTCCAGAATTTTTATTTCCCAGGTGCATTATTTTGCACTTCTTTGCATTGAATCTAAGTTGCCATATGCCTGACCATTCCTCCAACCTTTCCAAGTCCCTTCTCATCCTTTCTACCCCCCTTGTGTATCAACTCTGTTACAGATCTTTGTGTCATCTGCAAAGAGGCATACCTTTCCTTCCAGACCCTCTGCAATGTCACCTATAAAGATGTTAAAGAGGACTGGACCCAGTACTGAGCCCTGAGGTACTCCACTAGTAACCCCCCCTTTCTTCAGAATGTGTTCCATTCACTATTACCTTTTGTGTCCTGTTGTGCAGCCAGTTTGCTACCCAGGGTACCACCCTGGGACCTACTCTCAGGCTGGCTAACTTGATTATTAATCTTTTGTGCGGGACTGTGTCAAATGCCTTGCTAAAGTCTAGGTAGGCCATATCCTCAGCCCCTCCCTGGTCTATTACTTTGGTCACCCAGTCAAAGAAATCGATTAGATTCATCTGACATGACCTTTCTGCTGTGAATCCATGCTGCTTTGGGTCCTGTGCCCCGCTGGGCTCTAGGTACCGAACAATTCTTTCTTTCAGAAGTGATTCCATCATTTTCCCCACCACTGAGGTCAAACTAACAGGTCTGTTGTTTCCTGATTCTGCCTTACTCCCACTTTTGTGAAGGGGAATCACATCTGCCCTCCTCCAGTCCTCAGGTACCACCCCATCGTTCCATGATTTGTTAAAAAGTGTGGTTAGTGGTGTCACTAGGTCCTCCCTTAGCTCTTTTAGGATTCTAGGGTGAAACCCGTCAGGCCCCATTTCTTTGTCCACCTTGAGTTTTAGGAGTTCTTTCAGGACTCTTTCTTCTGTAAATGGACTGGCATCAACCCCACTACCCAGAGTGCTTCTACTGTTTGATTTAGGTAACTCATCCTCCTCTTCTTTTGTGAATACTGAGCAAAAGTATTCATTCAGTATCTCTGCCTTTTCACTGTCTCCCTCTGTCCACCTCCTCTCTCCTTTATTAATCTTCACTATCCCTCCATTAACCTTTCAATGCTCCCTAATTTACCTATAAAAGGTTTTATCCCCCTTCTTATCTGAGTTGGCTATCTTTTCCTCGGTTTGGGCCTTTGCTTTTCTGACTGCCTTCCCCACTTCTTTCTGCTTTAATTGATACAGGTCCCTGTCGTGCTCCTTCTGTGATTCCTTATACTTTTTGAATGCAGCCTTTTTCTCCTTAACCTTCCCTGATACCTCTTTTGAGAACCATAGTGTTTTTTTATTCCGCTTTGTTTTCTTTATTTGTTTCATACAAAGACTTGCTGCCGCCATGATGGCAGTTTTGATTTTTCTCCATTGTTCTTCCACCCCTCCTTTCTGGCCATTTGCTAATGCATTCCTCAGGTATTCACCCATTATGCCAAAGTCAGCCCTTCTAAAGTCCAGTATCCTTGTCTTTGTATGGCTTGTCTCCATGGTTGTGTTTATTGTGAAGCACACTGTGCAGTGGTCGCTTGTTCCCAGATGTCTACTGACTTCAAAATGTGTGATCCTCTCTCCATTTGAGAGTACCAGGTCTAAAATTGTTCCCTCCCGAGTGGCATCCACCACTAGCTGTCTAAGGCATGCCCCCTGTAGGGCAACGAGAATGACCCTGCTCTTGGATGTGGCTGCAGTCCATGTCACCCAGTTAACATCTGGCATATTCAGGTCCCCCATCAACAGTATCTCCCCTTTTTCAGCCATTTTGAGAATGCCCTCAATCATTTTCTTGTCCATTTCCTCTCCTTGAGACAGGGGTCTGTATATAACCCCTGTGCGGATTGTGATGCCATTCCCTGTCTCCAAGGTGATCCAGAGTTCCTATTGTCCTCTTCCTTTACTTTTTAGTTCTGTAGCTTTGATCCCTTCCCTTATGGAGAAAGCTACTCCACCTCCTCTTTTACCCTCCCTGTCCCTTCTGTAGATTGTGTACGCTGGTATGTTGACATCTCAGTCATGGTTCTCCGTGTACCATGTTTCTGTGACTGCCGCAATATCCAAGTGTTCCTCTTCCATCAGGGCTACTAGCTCTGGAAGCTTGTTTCCCAGACTACGCATTGGTACTCATTGCCCTCCATTCAATGTTGGCTTTATCCTTTTTTACCCCATCCCTGCTCTTATTGCCCTTGTCCATTTTTCCTTTTACCCCTGTCCTGCCCTCTGTCAAACTCTGTACCTCAGTGTTTACCCTACTACCTGCCATGTTTTGTGGGGGCAGGCTTGAACTTTCCTGTTTCCTAGCAGCACCTCCCCCTTGGCTAGTTTAAAAGCTTGCCAAGGAAGCCTTTAAACCTGTCACCTAGGAGCATGTTTCCCTTCCTGGACAGATGCAGACCATCATGCCAGTATAGACCTTTATCTCTCCAGGTGGACCCCCAGTCCCCAATGAAGCCAAAGCCCTGTGTTCTGCACCACTTTTGCAACCATTCATTAAACTGCATGGTGTGCAGTACCCTAGCCTCACCCCTGCCATAGACTGGCAGCATCTCTGAGAAAGTTACTGTGCTTGCTACCTGTCTGAGGTCCCTCCCCAACTCCACAAATTCATCCTTCACTGCACTGATCTCGTGCGAGCTAGGTCTTTTGTCCCGAGGTGGACTATGATATCTAGTTTCCTCTCCTGTGATGCTGCTTCTACACTCCTGAGGATTTGCTTCCTGTCCCTCCGAGCCATGGCACCAGGCAGGCTCCTTACTTCCCTCTCCTCTCCCTTCCCCAGGTCTACACCCCTAACAGTTGAGTCCCCTATCAGAAGCTGTTTCTTTCCCCTGTGGTGTCCCTTGCCACTGTTTTTGTGGGTCTAATAATAGTATTATGGCTTACAAATGATAGTATTATCACTTTTCAACAGTGGCCTTACCAAACTTTTTTTGTGTGCTTTTCTAACATATTATTTTAACTTTATCCATATATTACATATTAATATAGTGTTATGGTAAAGCTAGGTGCTTTCACTCCACTATGTCAGCAAAGTCTGGTCTTTCACCCCTATTGTAGCTTTCTATTGTCTCTTTAGTTTCAGTATTATTTAAGTTAACACATACACCTTAAATTATGCCCGGGGAAACTTAAATCATCATTATCTGTTCCAATCCTGTTTTACAGCATTCCCAGCTGCAGTTCCTAATTTACTTCTGTGCCTGAGGTAAGTTAAACCTTTTTCTATTGTGCACTGAGTGTGTCATCAGATGTACAATTCTGCAACTTCTTTTGGTAACATACCAAGGCTTGTATTTCACCTTCATGCTTCGTATAACTGCTATAGTTATACACTAATTTCTCTTCCATCATCTCTTGTCATTGTGTACACTTGCTGCAGTACATATTCCATAATGACATCTTACCAACAGCAGCACAGAGCACATTCTGGGTAACCAGATTTCATGTCTGTCAGTAAAGTTCTCTCCCACCATTCAGAAAGAACTGTGACTCATTTTCAAGCAGCTAAGTAAGTTGTCTTACAGGTTCATGTTTTATACTATGGCAAACTGCCCTGCCAGCACACATAATGGGCCCTACCCACAAGGGTTTCACACAAACAGCATAATGGAGAAAATATCTCCAAGCACAGGTGACATTTTGTAGGAAACTGTTTTTATCTCTTCTGATACCACACCAAATAGTGTCCTTTTATACTGTGTATTTTGTATATACCTGCCTACTGTTTATTGTGACTTTTGTTCATTCATTTTGCCAGTACAGTTGTGTTAATATTGTCTACAGTTTTCCACAGAATGGAAGGAAGAGGCCTCAAGCCAGGGAGGAATCAGCTGTTTGTGGGGAACTCTAATTAGGGGGATAGACTTGGGGGAGGGCAGAGGGAGGTGAAGTGCTTGAGAGGTGCTTCATCTTAGAGAATATCCAGAGAATTGCTAGAATAGCAGGACATGGTAGACAGCTTTTTGGGAGAGCTAGTGAGATGCTGGGGTACATACAGTGAAGCTTGCCAGGATGAAATCCACTTCTAAGGCATTCTGCAGTATGCTGCAACAGAGTTACTGCAGTTAACAACATAATTTCAATGGGAATTGATCCTTTTGTCATGCAGGAAAATGTTACACTGCCGGGATGAAGTGAATGTCACGGTTTCCTGCATGACAAAAGGGACTAATTAAATTTGAAATTGCATTGTTTTCTACAGTAACTCTATTGCAGAATGCTGCCGAATTGGGTTTCATCCTGGCGAGCTTCACTGTAGGTACAGGTTTAGTTTATTTGTTTGACCATGAAAGGCCTTTACAAACATGTTACAGTAAAATACATTACTAAATGCAAATATATTACTAAATTCAAAATACTAAATCACCCAATAATAATACAAATACATCAGTTTGCCTACACTGGTTACTTAGAACAGCAAGAGATACCTATTAACAAATTTATTACCTAAAGTAGCAATTTAATATTCTTTTCCAACATACTTAGTTTAAATATATAAACAATAACTTAAAATACAAACCCTACTTAAAGAAAATATTTGCTATCCAGATCTTTTTCTTCTAATTGCTTAGTACAATTGGTGCCCTGTACCCATACACCTGTTCCAGTTTGACCAATAGGGAGAGTTATCCTGTTGCATGATGATATACCAATTCATACCCAGTTCTCAGACAGAAGAAACTTTAGTACACACACACATATTGCCATTCTGCAATCACCTTGCTGTTACTTTTTTAAGACATACCATGTCCAAGAACACTTAACACAATACCTGACTCCCTTTAATATGGGAGTTTAAGGTATGCCATTAAAGGTTAAATCCCTGGTCCAACTAATCCTCAGGAAGTATAGGCCAATTAGACCAACCTATTAGACGCTCATGGGCAGGCTTCCCAGAGAGACTTCCTAGACTTCCTATTAGGTCATTTATGGTCCTTACAAACCAACTTTGGAAATTAGGACTCTGAGTAGCCCAAGGCTACCTAGACATAAGACAACTATGGTCCTGTCATGGTATGTGTAATTCAGCTCATTTAACAATAGAAACATAGAAGTTGACGGCAGACAAGGACCACAAGGCCCATCCAGTCTGCCCATTTCTTTTCTACCTTATAAATGTGCCATCGGCCTTTGCTCTGTCAGTGGCCTATCTATTCATACTCATTTATATTGCTCCCTTATGCCTATCCCATACCTGTTTGAAGCCCTGCACTGTATTCATCAGCCACTTTTGAGGTAGGCCATTCCATGCATCCACCAACCTTTCTGTGAAAAGAATTTCCTCACATTCCCCTTAATCGGCCCCTCTAATCTCATGCTGTGTCCTCTTGTCCTGCTATTTTTCCTATATTTAAACATGTTAGACTCTTCACCTTGTTAATGCCCTTAAGGTGTTTGAATGCCTCGATCATATCACCTCTCTCCCTCTTTTGCTCAAGGGTATACATATTGAGCTCTGTTAATCTGTCCTCATATGTCTTCTGATGCAGTCCCTGCACTATTTTGGTTGCCCTTCTCTGGACTGCCTCAATCTGGTTAATGTCCTTGTGAAGGTGTGGACTCCAATACTGCACACAGTACTCCAGATGGGGCCTAACCAGTGTCTTGTAAAGAGGGTTTATTACCTCCCTCTTACAACTTGTCATACCCCTACTAATACACCCTAACACCCCCCTAGCCTTACCTACTGCTTTAGAGGTCTGCATGGATGATTTCAGGTCATCAGTGATGATGATGCCTAAGTCTCTTTCTTCCTTTGTGACTGCTAGCAACTCCCCTCCCAGCCTATAGGTGGCTTCAGGGTTTCTCTTCCCTATGTGCATGATCTTGCACTTCTTTGCATTAAATCCCAGTTGCCACTCTTCTGACCATTTGCTAGTTTATCCAGATCTCTTCTCATTCTGCCCACCCCATCTGGATCATCTACTCTGCTGCAAGCTTGGTGTCATCTGCAAACAGACAAGCCTTACCCTCTAGTCCATCTGCAAGGTCACTAATGAAGATGTTGAAGAGGACTGGCCCCAGGACTGATCCCTGAGGTACCCACTTGTGACTTGCATCTCTTCTGACTGTATACCATTTACCACCACTCTCTGTTTTCTGCCGTCAACCAGTTTGCCACCCAGTTGACCAACTTCTGACCCCCGAGCCTACCCAGCTTATTTATCAATCTTCTATGTGGAACAGTGTCAAAAGCTTTGCTGAAGTCAAGGTAGGCGACATCAACTGCTCCCCCTTGGTTCACCACTCTGGTTACCCAGTCAAAGAAATCTATGAGATTAGTTTGACAGGACCTTCCTTTTGTAAACCGATGCTGTCTTGGATCCTGTGCCCCTATGGATTCCAGGTGTTGCACTATCCTTTCCTTAAGGAGTGCCTCCATAATCTTGCACACTACTGAGGTAAGACTGACTGGTCTGTAGTTCCCTGCCTCCTCCCTGCTACCACTCTTGTGGAGCGGGATCACATGAGCCCTTCTCCAGTCTTCTGGGACCTCTCCTGTGCTCAGAGACTCACTAAACAGTTCTGCTAATGGCTCTGCTAGTTCCTCCTTTAGCTCCTTAAGTACCCTGGGATGTGTGCCATCAGGTTCCATTGCCTTATCCACCCTGAGCTTAGCAAGCTCTTGTAGGACCCTTTCTTTTGTGAAGTGAGTAGTGCTCACCTCCCTCCCCCCTGTGTCCATGGTACTGAACTGTTGGCCCTGCCCTACCTTCTCTTCAGTAAATACTGAGCAAAAGTATCTATTTAGGATAGATGCTTTTACATGGTCCTCCTTCACACATGCTCCCTTTTCCCCATTATGCTTAGCAATACCCCCTATGGACTTTCTCCTTTCACTAATGTATCTATAGAAAGTCTTGTCACCTTCTTTTACTGTTCGTGCTAGTGTTTCCTCAGTTTGGGACTTTGCCTGCCTTACTGCCTTCCCTGCTTCCCTTAGGGCAGTTTGGTATGCCTCCCTATCTTCATCCCGCTGTGTTCCCTTATAGTTCCTGAAGGCCAGCCTTTTGGCTCTGACCTTTTCTGCTACTGTATTTGAGAACCAAAGTGGTTCCTTCTTCTTTTGAACTTCCTTTTCTGTCTAACACAATGGGATGTTGCTTCAAGTATTGCATCCTTAATGCTTGCCCACTTTGCCTGTACCCACTCACCTGTGTTTCTTTTTGCCAGGGCTAGCTTGACTCTGTTGGCCATCTTATCAAAGTCAGCTCCTCTGAAGTCCCATATTTTTGCCTTGGAATGGGATGATTTAGATGTAGTAGCCAAATTGAACCATACCATGTGATGGTCACTGGCCCCCAGGTGACCCTCCTACCTGGAGATCTGTGATCCCTTCCCTGTTAGTCAGTACTAGATCTAGGATAGCCCTGTCTCTTGTGGGTTGTTATACCAGTTGTTTGAGGCCCTCCCCCTGCAGGGAATCCACTATGTGTCTAGTTCTGGCAGATGTTCCTGCTGGTATTGACCAATCTGTTTCCGGCATGTTGACGTCTCCCATTATCAGAACCTCCCCTTTAGCTGTCATGTTTTGTATATCTTCTAACAGTAATGTGTCTATGTCCTCCACCTGTCTGGGGGCCTGTAGACAACCCCAGTTCTTATAGCTGTCCCATTTCCTGTTTCCAGGGTGACCCACAGCTCTTCTGGCTCCTTATGTGTATTCTGAATTTCTGTAGCTTTGATATTTTCATTGACATACAGGGCCACTCCTCCCCCCCTTTTTGTACCTCGGTCTCTTCTGAACAATACATAGCCAGGTACTGAAGTCTCCCAAGTGTGGTTACTGGTAAACCACGTCTCACTAATTGCTACTATGTCCAGTTTAGCCTCTGACATTATTGCCTGCAGGTCTGGGATCTTATTTCCCAGACTGTGAGCATTTGTGTACATAGAAACACAGAAACATAGATTTTGACTGCAGATAAGGACTGCTTGGCCCACCCAGTCTGCCCATTTCCCTACCTAATGGATAAGCTGCAGATCCTAGTTAACCAGCAGCATACTTCTTCCTACCCCACCCCCTAGAATTGCCTTATGACTGTCCCATGCATGCTTGAATTCCACCACTGTTTTTGACTCCACAACCTCCTCCAGAAGGCCGTTCCATGCATCCACAACCCTCTCTGTGAAAAACTACTTCCTTAAATTACCTCTAAGCCGCCCCCTTCTATCTTCAAATTGTGCCCCCTTGTTATTGCACACTTCTTTTTTTGAAAGATGCTACCCTCTTGGACTTTGTTGAGTCCCTCGAGGTACTTGAAAGTTTCTATCATGTCTCCCCTCTCCCTCCTTTCCTCGAAGCTATACATATTCAGCTCCTTAAGTCTCTCTTCATATGTCTGCCAGTGCAGACCCTGCACCATTTTAGTTGCCCTCCTCTGGACAGCCTCCATCCTGTCTATGTCTTTGCAGAGATTGGGTCTCCAGAACTGCATGCAGTACTCCAGATGGGGTCTCACCAACTGTCTGTACAGAGGGATAATAACTTCCTGTTTTCTACTGGTGATGCCTCTCCCTATGCATCCCAGTATCCCCCCAGCCCTCCTTGCAGCCCAGCCCATGATTTTCCATTGGCTAGATTTCAGTGTGTTAGTTGTTGGGTGAGGTTTTGCATTACCCCTGTGCGTCATATGGGGAGACAAACCTTTTTTCCTTACCTGGTGATGCAAAAGAACTGCAAACATGCTGAATTCCTGTTTGACCACTAGCTGAGGGGGGAGGGGTGTTCTTCCCATTCGACGTATGGGGTGCTGCACCCCTCTCCCCATTTGCTAGTTTAAATATTCTGCAAAGATGTCAGACTTCTGCCCCAATGCTCTGACTCCCTCCTTAGTCAGATGCGGTCCATCAAATTTAAAGAACTTTTGCTCCCAGAACTGTTGCCAGTTCCCTACAAATCTGTGTCCTTTTTCCTGGCACCAGCCCTTGAGCCACTTGTTTAGCTCCCCTATCTCCCCTTCTCTGACCTTCCGTCCATCTGCCCCCGTCTCCCAGACTGGCAGGATCTGAGAGAAGGAGATGCAGTATGAAATGGATGATAGTTTGTCACCCAGCCTGGTCAGGTGTTCCTTGGTCTCCACAACTGACCGGCTGGCGAGATCATTAGTCCCTATGTGCACTAGGACATCAATGTTTTCTCCTGCTTTGTGAACAATTTTAGCAATGCGGTCAATGTCTTTCCATGCTGATGTACCTGGGAGACATCTGACCATTACCCCTGGCTGGAGATGGGTATCAACTCCCCGAATCATGGAGTCTCCTATGATCAGAAGTTTTTTGGATTTCCTTTTTGCTTTTTTTGTTTTGGTTCCTGATTTGGGTGAGTTTTGTTGTGCTAGCTCCTGTGCCTCAGTGTCCTGCTCTGCAGTGTCTTCTACCTCTTTGTTTGATTTCAGAGATAGAGGCAGATACCTGTTTGTAGTGTTTATATGTTTTTTGGAGGTAATATGTTGGACAGCAGAGAGTGATGGGCACCCGATTTTCCCCTCCTAACCACCTGCCAACCTCCTGGTCCAACTACCCTCTGCGGTCGAGGTTTTTCTGTTTTATGCTGGGGAAATGGTGGGTGGTTCTAATAATGTATTTCCTCTTGAATATGAAATTTGAGGCGTGCAATCTCTGCCCATGCTGCCCGGAGCTGAGCCCTAAGATCTCCAATGGCCCAGCATGTAGGACAGTGTCCTAAATCCTGTAAGGCTGTCCTTCTGAAAATTGTTCCACAGGACCTGCAGTTGATGATATCCATTCCAGATAAGTTGCTGGGTTTATAACCTAGTCAGAGTAATTAGAAGGAAAAAAAATGCAAGTAATGGTTTGATTGTGTTTTGTTTTTGTTTAACTTGTTATAACAAGTTAAATTAGTAGTGCCCCTGTAAATGAGCTCACCTTGTGGATGCCCTACTGATCTGCCCCTTCCTGCTCTGCCACAGGAAATGTCACAACTGTGGTACCCTATAAAAGGAGTGTAGTGTGGGGTGGTTGGGGATTGGTGTGGGTGGCTGGGCCCTTCCCCTGCTGAAAAAGAACCATGGACGAAAGAACAAGGAGGTAAGAGCAGAAACAATCAGTCAACAACAAATGCAGTAACCCTGAAAGCTTATCCTAATGTTAGATAAAACTGTAAAACCTGTAAAGCACCACCTGTAATAATTTCAGAGAAGATATACGCTGTAAGAAACACTTTGCTACAGAGAAAAATAAAGCAATGAAATGTTAGCAACAAACAGTAGCAATCCCTGTGAGTAAAAATTAAAAACAACACCACACAGTAAATCTGCTTAGCCAAAAGAAGTCTTAATCCTTTTCCCTTGCTCTGGTAAGGTTCTCTACTCTGCCTTTCAAGCAGTCTTGGAAGGAAAGTGCTCAGGTGAAGCTAGGTTCCTTGGCCAGCAAACCAAGTGATCTGCCCCCAAATTTCTAGATCAGCAAATCACAAATAGCAATCTATGATGTCCAACAAAGTACTCCCACCTTTGCTCTGAGAAAAATTAGAGTATATCCCCGGTATAGTTAAACAATCCATAAAGGAAATAACCTTACAGCATGTCAATACTCAGATCCACCAACAACTCTGAGACTACAATTAAGATCTAGATAGGCCAATTAGTTATTGGTAAATTTTAAATGTACTTTAATGAATCTAACCCTATAATGGGGGGGGGGGCGTGGCCTGGCACCAAGCAAGATGGAGGTCTGACTTCTGAGCTCCTCATCAGCAAATAATATCTAACATCATCTTCAGCCATCTAAGCCAGATTTAATACCTTACTTATGAGAACAAGTAGAAAAAAAGTACTACAGATAATCTGTTACATTATTTTAGCATAAGATCTGCTTTATTGGCTTCAGTACTACTACAGATCCTGGAAAGACGACTGTAAGACTTCAGAATGGCCTACTCTGACAAACAACTGAACCCCCTTGGGAAAATTGAAGAAATGTTTAACAAGCTATCTGCAGATATGAATGAGCTAAAAATTGCACCCCAGCAAAACACTCAGACGATGAGAACTATCGACTCTCGGCTTGCTTTTACAGAAAATAAAGTTCACCTCAATGAAGAATCTATACAGGAATTAAAAACAACTATCAGGCTTCAAAACCGAACAATTAAAGAATTACAATCCAAGGTTGAGGATATAGAGAATAGAAATCGAAGAAATAATCTCTGGATATTTGGATTCCCCAAAGAAGTGGAGGCCAAAAATACTACGGCATTTCTTTTACATGCACTACCGCAGATACTTAAGCTCCAAAACAGCAACGATCTAATTATAGAATGCTCTCACCTATCATTAGGCCCCAAACCTCCTGCAGAAGAAAGACCTAGGCCAATAATTGCCAAGTTCCTCAACTATGCTAATGTAGAGCTTATTATGCAAAAATCAAGAGATATTGGGCAACTCACCTGGCAGGGACATAATATTTACATATACCGCGACTTTTCTAAGGAATTAACTATAAAACGGAAAGCTTTTACACCATCTAGATGGACTATGCATCAGGTTGGGCTTCACTTTTCACTTTGACATCCTGCAACAATGAGAATCTTTACTGGAAACTCACATAAGGATTTTTATACTCTGGAGTCATTAATGATTTTTTTGAACAGTTACACTGCCAGTCACCAAAAAGACTCAAAGACCCAACAGGCTCATCTCACAACTGAATCTCTGATAGTTATTAATACTGATGTGATCTCCAATACTGTGCACTCAGAAAAAGCAGTCACTACCTCTGACTCCACTGATAAACCATCAAGAAGGCAGTCTAACAGCGTGCAAGAGAAGTTAACATTTGACACTGGTCAGTTAAGAGCACGATGTTGTAGCCCTGAAATTACAGATCATAATGTACTTAAATCTACTGTCACTGATCTAATTATCCCAAATGTCCCTGTGCACAATAAATATGCTTTATTGCAAGATTTACCTTCTTTGAGTGATAACCCTGCTGTTGAGTAGGGCATCTCTTTGGGAACTGTTATGGACTGCAGTCCGATAGATGCTTCCTGGATCAGTAACAGAGATAGTTCACCTCTTAAAGTAAATGAACCCCGAAAAAAAAGCATCGTGGAAAGGGTAAAAACAAAGGGGACACCACACCTTTGAAACATGTGAAATAAATGTCTACAAGTTTAATCACTTTAGTACTTATTGCTTGATGCTAACTTGAACGGCAGATCGACAAAAATTACATGCGATGGATGACGACATTTAGCCGATCACTGCACTTTAATTGGTAATTCAATTTATTTCCAGCACTATTTTCTCTTTCTGTTTTTGTATAAAGGATACACTTTCAGCAAACTGGCGTATATGTGGTCAGTGTCGTATAGCTGGATGAGTGTCTCTTGATGTGTGGTCATGGGCGTCCATCTGTGTGAGGTTGGATGTACTTGTGGCACTATGATAAACTGGGACTGATGATTTGGAAGGGACATCGAAATATACCTGAAGACATCAATGTGTACTGACTTTACACTAGAAGCTTAACATGCGAATGCGCTTACAATGTAATGAAACTGCAAATTCTCGAGGTGGGCTTCAAAATATTAGTTATGTTGGAAATCCCTCGATGTGTGGTCATGGGGTTCAGCTGCATATATCTGGATGTACTAATGGCATTATGGCAAGCTATGTCTGATGTCTTGGAAGGAAAGCCGAAATATACTCGAAGGCTTCATTGTGCCCTGTCTTCATACTAGAAACTTAACATGTGAATGTGCCTAAAACGTAATAAGCCTGCAAAAATATTGAAGTGGGCTTTGGAATACTAGCTATGCTGATCGTCAACTAATACGATGGAACAACAGTATAGACATAAAGAACAATCTATTTTGGGACATCCAGCCAATTAGTAAGCATAATTTTTTTTTTTTTTCTCTTTCTCTGCAATGTCTAATGACTGGGGTTCGTTGGACGATGACAACATCTAACCTTAATATAATAAAGCATTTACTCTTCTAGTATGCATTAGGCTAATTATATCTTAACAGCTGCACACCTTTGGTTAGTTCTAAATTTAATACATAACTTAACTAATAATGTAATATATAGTATATTATGCATTACATGCATATACTACTCTATATCTAGAACCTCCCAATTTGTCACAATTCCTATAACTAGACCAGCATAGATACCATATACTTCTAACTATTTTTTTACTTTCTTTTCTCTCTCCCTTCTCTCTCTTTTCTTGTTGTATTAACATATTCTTTACATGTCATTGGTTCTCTTTCTTTATTATAGATGATGTTAGAATTGTTATGGTTAATGCAACAGAATTACCTCTAAATTTACAAGAGAAAGATAAACATGATATCTTTTACTCCATTTTGGTGTTCCAGCTTGTTTAAATTACAATACCTTGGTATTGTTATACAAAGTTTTTCTAGACTTATTGTCTTTTGGAAGGTCGGATTGTACTTTACTTTTTTCTAGTTCTAGTACTGTCCTATCTCCTGATTGTTAAGCTACGTCCAAGAGAACAGAGAAGTGGTCTTGGTCCCTATTTTTTCCTTTTTCTAGACTGACCTCTTCTTCTCTGCTCATCTTAGATGACCGTATTATTTTGTTGATATACAATTTAGATGTTTAATAGTATTAAGGTTAAAGTGTTAGTAGAGAGCTACAAAAAAGGAAAACAGAAAGACTTTATATATTTCTTAATCCTAATAATTTTAAACAGTCCTGCCAATAGCTTCTTTACAAGTAATATATATATTAAGTTGATCTGCATACCTTTGTTGAATTTAATTGGACATTAGAGTCCCTTGACTATTTATCTATCCTACCATAGATGGAACAACCTGATGTATGATGGCTAATTTATCACTTTATACCTGGAACTTCAAGGGACTCAATACACCACATAAACGTAAACAAGTTCTTAATTATCTTAAAAAACATAAAGCGCAGATTGCACTATTGCAAGAAACCAAACTATTGGATGCAGACAACTTTAGACTCCAACGTGACTGGGTTGGTCAGGTGTTTGTGGCTTCTGCCTCCTCCAAAAAAAGAGGTGTGGCTATATTAATTCACAAAAACCTAAAATGGAAACCTTCTAATATTCTGAAGGACCCGGATGGCAGGTGGCTTATTATAACATTTGACACTCCCTCAGGGCCAATATCAATAGTCAATATCTATGCCCCTAACTCTGATGACCCTCAATTTTTCCAAAAGTTGAATCAACTTTTAATCTCATCAAATTTGGTTAGTTCTCCCTTATTGATTGGAGGGGACTTTAATTTTACTTTGGATGCATACATGGACAGAAGTAATGATTCACTGGAAAGTCACCCTAAGAGTGTAACTATAGTATCCAAGTTAATGAAGGATCTGTGTTTATCAGCTATCTGGAGGACCCTTCACCCCAGAGATAGGGATTATACTTTCTACTCATCACACCACCAGACTTATAGTAGAATAGACTACTGGTTAACTTCCCCCATAGTTACGACTAACATAATAGAAGTTAATATTCTTCCATTAATTATATCTGATCATTCCCCGGTTAAACTTTTATTTACTTGGGGCTCTCCCCCCGTAAAATCTCCCTCATGGAGATTAGATCCCTTTTTGCTAAAAGATCCAGAATTTTTACTTTGGATTAAAATACAAATAGAAGAATTTATAGTTTTTAATAACCCAAAAGTTACTTCTATGGGTACTACATGGGAAGCGCTTAAAGCTACATTACGTGGTAAAATAATTAGTTTTGCAGCACACAGAAGGAAACTTAGGGAACAACAGATTAATAACCTTGAAAATTTACTCAAAACAAAACAAACATTATACTCGACTAATCCCCACCCCGATCCCTCCTCTCCTTTGCATTACAAAATCTTGCAACTACGTATGCAAATTAATGAGTTCATTTCTAGAAAAACAGAAATAGCATTATTAAGAATAAAACAAAAATATTAGGAAGGAGAGGAAAAAGGGAGTAAAATACTTGCCTATAGGCTTAGAATGCAACAAATGGAGCGATATATCGCTGCTTTAAAAGACCAGACAGGAGAAACTCGAACAAATGAATCTTCTATCAATGAGATTATGACATCCTTTTATAAAAAATTATACTCCACTTCCCTCCCAGCACCATCTTTAGATATTAACTCTTTTCTTGATAATTTAGCACTTCCCCGCCTTTCTCATGATGCAATACAGTCCCTAGATACACGTTTTACTACAGAAGAAGTAAAAAAGGCAATTTTCTCCCTTAAGTCCAGAAGATCTCCTGGAGGAGATGGTTTTCCAGTCGAATTTTATAAGCTTCTAACCGAACAGCTATGCCCCTTACTATGCAACGTATTCCATGAATCCTCCAAGAAAGGGTTCTTACCTCATACTATGACTGATGCAATTATTACAATTCTCCCAAAAAAAGACAAGGATGTTACCCTTCCGGCAAATTACTGCCCTATATCCTTGCTTAATACAGATGGTAAAATTTTTGCCAAGATCTTGGCAAACCATATAGAACCATACATTCCCAAATTAACTCATAGATCCCAAGTGGGATTTGTCAAAGGACGGATGGGCTCTGACCACCTTCGTTCTCTAATCAATCTAATATACAAGGCAAAGTTTCTTAACTCTCCAGCAGTAGCTATTGTAATAGATTTTGAAAAAGCTTTAAATTCTTTAGACTGGAATTTTCTTTATTTGGTACTATCGTGTTTTGGCTTTAGCAATCTCTTTTGTTCTTGGATCAAACTTCTTTATACAAATCCTCAAGCGAGGGTACTTACTAACCACACATTATCCCAATCTTTCAAATTAGCAAGGGGCACTAGGCAAGGATGCCCACTCTCCCCATCCCTTTTTATTTTAGCTCTTGAAATGTTAGCTACCTTTCTAAGGCAGAATAACGAAATTAAAGGTATATCTATTGGACATAAGCAATATACATCACTGTCGTATGCGGATGATATGCTTATCCTACTAGAAAATCTAAAATTATCCACACAACCACTTAATAATATACTTAACTTATTCTCCAAGCTTTCTGGATTAACAGTTAATTATCAAAAAACTGAGGTGTTACCATTAAATAAATACTGTAACCCCCTCATGAACAATTTCCTTGGATTTTGATGGGTGCCACAAGGTATCACTTACCTAGGAATACAAATTTTATCTGACTTAGACAAGATATGGGAAATTAATCTTCATCCTTTACTTTCAGACATTAAAGTAAATTTAACCAAATGGAAACATTTTAACTTATCCTTTCCTGGTAAAATAGCCACTATAAAAATGAATATTACACCTAAAATTCTTTATCTGTTCACTTGTATCCCACTTAAAATCTCCTCTCGTCTTCTTCATAATATAGATAAAATTATAGGAGATTTTTTATGGGAAGGCCACATACCAAGATTTAGCCGTATCAAATTACGCTCCCATTGGTCTCAAGGAGGTTTTGGATTACCCTGGTTTATGGCCTATTTTGGGGCATTTAGAGCCTCACAAACTATTAAATTTTTTTTAAACCTAATAATAATGTACCACTATGGTATGGCATGGAAGCTTCCCTATCCCCTGGACAGATCCCTAACAGTTTTATTTATTTCACCTTAACCTCCAAACTAAGAAAACATCCCATAATCAATGCGTCTATTCATTATTGGTTTAAAATGCATAAATGGCTTAAAACTGATCCTTCTCCCATATCTTATACACCTATTTGGGGAAATACGAAATTTACTTTAGAGAACAAACCAATATACTGTAACTCTTGGAAACATAAAAACATTCTATTTCTGAATTATATCCTGACTGAGAATGGAAATACACTAAATTCCTTTAGTAAATTACAAACAAAATGGAATATTCCCAAGAAGGAATTTTGGAAATATTTACAGATTTGTTCTGCTATATTCCCTATTACTCAACAAACTAATAATCCGCTGCCTACCCCCTTATATATTAATATATGGATTAATACCTCTTCTGGTTTAATTAGTAAAATCTATAAACAAATCAGAGATGTATTACAAAACCAATCTCTCCTTGCTAGAAATAGATGGAACCTGATATTAAAGGATAATATATCTGATTCCCATTGGGATGAATGTTGGAAACTTTGTCACAATACTTTTAAAGATATGCGTAGCATGCTAATTCAATATAAAATATTACATTTATGGTATAGAACCCCCTCTCAACTACACAAAATGGGTTTACTACCTAATAACAACTGTTGGTGTTGTAATTCACCAAATGGTGATCTGTTATACATACTATGGTCCTGTAAACCAATATCTAAATTATGGCAATCTATACATAATTTAGTTTCTAAAGTCATTGGTCGTTATATCCCACTTGAACCTAAATTTTGTTTACTCAGAATTATAAATAATAATATAAAATTAACAAAATAACAGAATAGATTGCTACAAATTCTATTTATACAGGTTAAGAGACTGGTTCTAATACACTGGAGATCTCAATTAATACCCACTCTGACTGACATTTTGAATAATTTAACCTATACTGCTTCTTTGGAACAAATTTCATACTTGGCACTGGACTGACTTGATGAATTTCATCTCTGTTGGCAGGACTATTTAAATTTTCTTCAAACTCATAAGTGGTATACATTATCAGACTCTTTAAATAGGTATTACTTCACATACTGATGCCTATGTATAATAACCGTTATATGCAGCTCTTTTTTCTTTTCTTGTTGATTATAAAATTGATGACTATTTTAATTTGATTCTCTCATTATTTTTTCATCACAGTACAGGTTGATAACTATACTGTATATAGATTTAATTGTATGTGCAGGATCCTTTTTGTTTTGAATGTAAGCCATATGAATATCCTAATGTTAAATGTCATAATAATATGTTAAGCATACTACTGTTAACACTGCATATTACATAATAGACATTTCAACCTGTTTAAGGTACCATGTACATTACTTTCAATATGGATAAAAAACTCAATAAAGAATTTAACTGCAAAAAAAAAAAAATCTAACCCTATAATTATCGGTTACCTATGCAATTACTCACCTTTGTTCACTAATTAAACATCCTTGCTATCTTCTGTCTGGTGAAGATTAAACTCCTAAGCTCCTAAACACAATTCTGCCCACATATTTCAGCAATTAAAATGGATATTAGAATAATAGCTACCTATTTAAAAAAGGATTAGGTACGCCCCATTTATATTGTGACCTTTCACTATAACTCCTGCAGTTTCCTTAAATATAAATCCACAAAAAACATGATATATAAAATAGTTATGTGTTTATGTGTAGAAGTTTTCACCAAAGTAAACCATTTTAAATGGCTCTATAGCAGACCCCTGTATCAAATATTTTTTTCTCTTTAGGTTAATTAGATACATTAATTACAGGGCTGCAAAACAAACCACTAAATGAGTCAATAATGAGTCAACTTAGTAAATTTATCATTTCCCTTAAAAGTTCTTGAATATGTAAATGGGGAAATATTTACTCAGTAAAGTGCCTGTGAATAAAGAAAGTTTAATTTAAACAGCATCAAAATATAAGGCCAGATAGCACCCAGGATCTCTCTGTCAGTTCTGCAATTAAAACTGCAAAAATGCAAACTGTACATGGATCTTTGCAGAAGTTCATTCAAAAAAGACAGTTCTCTGCCCACATATCCATTATGCTCCAAAACCACTGGTAAGAGTAATCACAACCATCCAAATTCACCATAGCAAAAGGCCCTGTCATCTGGGATCCTGCTTCCAAGGGCCAAAAAGTGCCTCAGGTAGTAACTTATACTACAGCCTCTGCTAGAAGCATCAGCCACATAAAAAAGTTATGAGAGCACCTTAGGGGAAGGGGAAGCTTCCTTGATATTTACTTCCAATAAAAAGTATTACTGGGAAAACCAGAAGGAAACATTGGCAAACATGAGCAGACTTATCTTTGCTCTGGACTCCATAACTAAGAGATCATGGTGTATGTCGAAAACCTGAGTGTTTAATGCTCGGAGAAATGAATTATACTCTCCAAAGGTCTCTGGCAGTTTTTCCCTCACTCCCTCTCTCCTCCATGCACCTTCAGCTTCAACAGCCATTTCAACCTATGAAATAAAATAAAAAGAAGGCATCCCACTAAGCACAGTAAAACTGGGTGACAAATGGACAAATATCATATCATCCCCCAGGCAATGATGGCTTACCTTTTAAAAGGCTTTAATAAACCTGTCAGCACAACTGTGTATCCATAAATACTGGCGTGGCTTGCCATCATTTTCTCCAGGTTCCTCCTCATCTCAGTGCTGCTTTTCCTTTCACAATAATCATAGCGTCTTGAGGTTTGAGTAACAGTAATGATAAACAAGCATTTGTCAATGCCAAATGTTGTCTCGCTGGCATAGGCATTGGAAGTGTAGGAGATAGAAATGCATACTAGGAATGGCAGTGAAGAACTGAAGTGATGCCAACCCCATCCCCCACCCTGAAGAGATCAACAGGCATTGGGGTGTGCCTTTGGGTCGTCAGCTATAGCGCTCATGCCATTTTACCTCACCCTACCCTGTAGACACTGACAAGTGTTGTGGTGTGCTTTGAGGTCTTTGGGAATTGTACTTACCCCATTCCATACAGAAACACGCTGAGGTGGGTGCAGTATAGGAAAATGGGGTGAACTTTGTGGCCGAACACTGCAAGGCACACCATGATGCCTGTCACTGGCTACAGGGTGGGGGTGGGGTGGAATGGTGTGAGCATTATAGCTGATGATCCCAAGTCACACACCCTGATGCCTGTCAGTATCTACAGGGTGGGTTGCTACAGTTGGAAACCCTCACACCGTAGGGATGTGTTGCTATTTTCACTCCAAATTTTCAACATGGGCTTTTTTGTGAGCCCACCTCATGAAGAGCGGCACTAACAGTTTGTAAGCTGAAAGGTGGTTTTGCACAGTGGGTATGCCATTTGGTGACACAGGGATGAAAACACATTTTGGGTAGTATGTGGAAAATGACAACTGTATTGTTCATGAGGAGATGTAAAAAACTGGCAACGTTGAAAATCTGGAGTGAAAATATGAAAAATTGGTGAAGTCATGAGCATGCATACTGTAGAAACTGTGCAACACACGTTTGTAACCGAATTATTTTTTTGAATTTTTTTAACCACATTTTTAACATAGGCATTTTGGGACCTCCCCTCATGAACAGTGGCAATGTGATTTTGTTAATTTGTCCCAAACCTTGATTTTGATTTCCCACAGTGAACATGCCACTGTGCGCCACAGACTCGAACACACATTTAGGGCAGGATGTGAACAATGACAGCTGTACTGGTTATAAGGACGTGTGAAAAAATGCCAGTGTTGAAAATGTGGCATGAAAATATAGCAAAGTTGCGGAGTTACAGAGGTGTGTGGAAACTGCACAATGCACACTTGTAACACAGTCATTTAATGGAATTTCTTAAGCAAATTTTCAACATAGGCATTTTAGGACCTCTGCTCATGAACAGTGTCACCATCATTTCCTCAAACTGTCCTGAAAACTGATTTTGCACAGTGACAGCGCTATTCTGCGCTGGATGAGTGAAACCACATTTTGGCCAGGATCTGTAAAATGACAGCTGTACTGTTCATAAGGAGGTGTGGAAAAATGTCAACATTGAAAATCTGGAGTGAAAATATTACAAATTCACAAAGTTACAAGCATGCATGGAAACTGTGCAACGTACATTCGTAAAACAGCCATTTTTTTTATTTTTTACACCAAATTAGCAACATAGGCTTTTTGAGATTCCCCCTCATGAACAGTGGCACTAATGTTTTTTTAATCAGTCCGGAAAGGTGATTCCCCACAGTGACCGTGAAATCACCTTTAGGGACTGAATAACGCAATGACAATGCCTGAATTCATGAGGAGGGGTTCCAATAATCTCAAGTTGAAAACTTGGTGTCAGAATTCCCCAAAATGCCTGAGATATGCACCAAAGTTGAAAAAACCCTATTTATGCCATTATACAGCTTACCGGCATTTCTTCAGTTCGCGGTTGGCTTTGAAGAGTGCAGACATGTTCCTAGGCCACCGAAGGTCGTCGCACCATACTCCAGAGGTAAGTATGGGGTGAGGGTGGTGTGGAGGTGGGGTGCACAGAGGGTGGGTGCGGTAGGAGGGGCAGGGAGACTGCAAGGGTCCATTTTCTGTTTTACAGGTAAAAAGAAAAAAAATTGCGGGACATTTTTTTTAACAGGGTACTGTGGCATGCTCAGGTGGGCTCCCAGTGTGTCACCTGAGGTTTTTTTTGGGGTGGGCTGTAGCCAACAGGGGATTGAGCACCCTCTATAAGCAAATACCAGTGATGGTGGGAGTGCTGAGAGGGGACTGGGCACCCCCCTCGGCACACAGCAATTGGGGGAGGGACATTATGCCAACAAGAAGTGGGCTCCCCCATCGGCAGATTGAACTGGGAAAGGGGGGACTGAAGCCAGCGAGGATTGGTCACCCACCATCGGCAAAGAAATGCTTTTTTTTGAGGAGGCACATGATGCCAAGGAGGATTGGGCATCCCCTCAGCACACAGCGGAAATGGGAGGTGGGGGACATTATGCCAATGGGGAGTGGGCTTCCCTGTCAGCATTGTGACAGGCAGTGGTGGCGGCAGTTACTGCTGCCATGTTGCTTGCACATTGGGAGGCATGTTGTGATCCTGCTGCATGAGAGCTTTGCTCTCATTGCAGCAGACCTTTTCTTAGATCTGGCGACCACATTAGGGATGCATGATGTCAGCACCTGCTGCTGGCTTATTGGGGAATGAGGGATGCACCTACTGATGCATGCCCTTCATTCACCAAACAGTGACTGCGCTTCCAAATCAAGTTACCACCAATAAGAAGTTATTACATGGAGCCAACATAAAAATGAAACCCGAGAGCCATGCAATAGCTGTAATATGGAAACCTAAGCATAGCCAACCAGTACTCTTTGTCAGTACTCAATGCACAGCGGCATTACAACTCAAGGTAACATAAATAGAATAACATGATACCTAGTACAAAAATAGCCTTCATTTCATTCAGTTAATGTGGTCTTTTCTGTATAAAAACTCTCAAAAAGACATTATAAATCGCTGGGTTGCAAAAGCTGTGAAGAACAGAGCAGTGTCACTTCACTGTAGGAAGGGGTATCACCAGCAGAAAGATGGAGGCGGTGTTACCTCTGTATAGCTCACTGGTGAGACCTCACCTAGAGTACTGTGTTCAGTTCTGGAGACCTCATCTCTAGAAGGACACAGACAGAGTGGAGGCTGTCCCAAGGAGGGCAACTAAAAAGGTGCAGAGTGCAGGGTCTGCATAAGAAGCCCTATGAAGAGAGACTGAAGGACCTCAATATGTACAT
Organism: Neoceratodus forsteri; assembly: GCA_016271365.2. Taxonomy (NCBI): domain Eukaryota; kingdom Metazoa; phylum Chordata; order Ceratodontiformes; family Ceratodontidae; genus Neoceratodus; species Neoceratodus forsteri. The sequence goes on from CM057451.1 coordinate 999,006,357, forward strand.
CCTGGAGGAAAAGAGGGAGAGGAGATATGATAGTGACTGTCAATAATGTAGAACAGGGAAGCACTATTTAGAAAATAAGATGTTCAAGAACAAATGATCATGCTATGAAGCTGGACGGGGTAAACTCAGTGGAGATGTGAGGAAGCACTTCTTCATAGAAAGAGTGGGATATATGTGAGAGAACCTTAGTGGTAAGGCAAGGGATGGGGGTAGAGCAGGAGATCAAGTAGGGTCTGCGGTAATGTATTTAGGGAAAAATGGGCTGACTAATTGGGTCAAGTGGGCCTTATCTGCTGTCAAATTCTATGTTTCTATGATATCATTGCTCACCTGGGGATAAATCAACGGACAGGGTAGAGATAATGCAAGGTATCTTCAGGGAGTTGCGGAGGGGCCTTAAGCAGGTAGCACACACTGAGGCTTTTTCTGAGGCATATACTGTGTATGGCCTGAGAGATGCAAAGGTACTGTACACTAAGGAATTTAGTGACTAGTTGAAGGCATGCTGTATGGAGGAGGGCTTTGGCAACACTGGAGTCTGGGGGCAAGCCCGGGAGCACATGGGCCTCTAAGAGTGATAGCTTGCATCCTTCTGAGAAGGGGAAACACATTCCTTGCTGGCAGATTAAAATGCTTCTAGGATTAGCATTTAAACTAGCCAGGGGGAGTCTGTAAAATTAAGGGAGGGAACAACTGCTGCCTTGGATGTTGAAGCAACAGGGAGAAAGGGCCATGAAAGAGAAGACTCCCTGAGGCAGGGGCTCAGAAAAGTAGGGATTGGGATGAGGCAGATGAAAAGTGGGTTAAAACTCAGGAAAAGTGGGTAGAGGATTGAAGAAAAGCTGTTTCATTGTATACCTATTAGATTGCTCAATTGTTGATACCAACTTGTGTAACACCTGTTCTCAATTACATGTACCCTGTAACCTAAATGTATTTTGTCTGACCTCAGTGTGTCGTGGCGCCTCTGTTGAACGCCTATTGTTTTGCAAACCTATGCTATGTAACCTAAAACTCTATGTATGTCTTTAATGTGACGAGATACCTTTGGAAACGAGCCTCTGGCTCAAAGGTTGTAAACTGATTTTACAAAATAAAATAAATAAAATAAAAAGAAGGTATGATGCAATTAAAAAGGTAGAAGGAAAGTTATGGGGCACTTCAATGGAAAAACACAGTCAAGAATGGGTGGAGGAGGAAGCAGGGCAGTGGAAATGGGTAAAGGAAGGTGAGGAGAGCCATGTGTGCCAACGTACATAGTCTTGGAAATAAAATTCCAGACCTGGAAGCCATCATGGCAGAGGCTAATCTGGATTTAGTGGCCACTGAGGAGTCATGGTGCACTGAGCACCACAACTGGAACATGGCCATACCAGGCTACTCTATGTTCAGGAACTATATGGCAGGTAGAAGGGGAGGAGGAGTTGTTTTATAAGTGAGGGAGGGAATCAAGACGATGAAGGTATAGGAGCACCAGGAGGAAAGGTAAGGGCTTGAGATGCTGTTGGTAACCCTGGAGACTGGCTGTGAGGCAGATATCTGTACCGGGGTATGGTACAGGCAGCCAACCGAAGGAAAGGAGCTGGATGTGGCACTTGTGAAAGCCTTCATCAGAATGTCGAGTAAAGCGGAGGTGCTGCTAGTTAATGACTTCACTCTACCAGATTTGCAGTGGAGCCTTCCAACTATAGTTTCTATAAGGATTGTGGCCAGTGTGGGGCTGGCTTTTCACAGGCAGCTAGTCAAATAACCCATTAGGGTAGAAGCATTGCTGCACTAAGAGTGAATGCCACTTTTTTACTGGTCTACTGTTTTGCATCCACTACTGCCATTCGTATTCCATTCCCTCCTGCCCTTCCCTGGAGGATTGCCAGGCCCAAAGCTCAGCTGTATTCCTTCACAAACTGGTATTCAGGAAAGCCCCATCATGCTTTTCTGATCTCTTTCAATGCTTGTTCAACTCACAGGGGACCTGCTCCCAGTTCAGATTTACCTTCATGCTTCCTTTACAGAAAACTATCTCCAGAGAGAGGGTGTTGACTTATAGATCCGCTGACCCTTACAACCATTTACAACCACTTACCTGCCCACCACCCTTACACTGGTAACATTACTCCCTTCAGCCATAGGCTGCACCAACTTATGTCTGACAATTCCCACTGAAGCTATATTTCTACATCCTAATCTGTACCTTATCTGCATGTTAATCTTATTATTGTACCTTGCACTCATTGTGATATTACCAACCCTGAACCTTTAGGTTTTGGAAATAATGTTCCTGTACAACATTCTGAAACTGTACCTTTTATCCACTTATAAATTGTATTACTGTGCCCAGTATTTATTGTGATATTGTCTGCTCTATACCATGTACCTTTCTGTACAACTGTTGGCTTGTGAAAAAGGACTATGTAGCTCATCTTGCTTTCCAGACTAAAAAATAAAAATGAAACAAAATTAAGATATCCCTTTAAATTGGGGTATAATAAACAGTATATTGAAGTCTTACCCTCTGTTAGAACCATTATTTCGCTTTCATATGTAAGGCTAGATTTAAATACCTTTTTGTAATCCTGCTTATTTCTACACTTTGTAAGTACATATCCCACAGGTAGCTTAGCCCTACTAAACCAAGGCTTTCCTGTACACACTATATCCAGCTTGAAACCATGCCCTTTCTCATATACTGTATTTAACCTTTTACTGTAGACATTTGTGTGAAAGTCTGTCTCTGTTAAGGGCTATGATTTTGATCCAAAGAAACATAAAAAAACTATCTCACACCAGAAGGTTTAAACCAAGAAACAGATTTTAAAACCATTTCTGTGAATCAAAAAGTTCTCCTTAGTTTGATTCCCATAACCCAAATATCCACCCCCCACCATGAGCAGATAGACAATATTGAGTCATAACATTTTTGTTATACACATTCTTCATAGGTTACCTGTGAAATGTTTCTGTTTTCTGAAAAAAAAAATGCAAATAGCAATTACATAACAGACTTAAGTAGGACTAATAAAGATTAAGAAGTCAAGTGTATGTGCATGAGTAAATCTGTTTGAACTCTCACTTAATTCTATCTTTTGTTGTTTTCTTTTAATGGTACCTTGAATTGGAGAGCACAGAATATCCTGTTAACCACATTTGGAATGCTGCCATGTTTAGTGGGACTGCTCCCCCTTCAGAGGAATGTATTCAAGCATTATAAATTAAAGTGAATATAGTCCCACAGAGAAAAAAAAAACAAGTAAAATAAGAAAAAAAAATACAACAGGGAAATTCCCTGAAGATCTTAAGTTGAGTTACTCAAAATGGGCCTTTCCATTCCAAGTGTACAAATTGAAACATATAATTTTCAGATTAAACCCCTAGAAGGGAAAATAATTTTTTGTTTAAAGCATTGATGAATTCCTTTGGTGATAAATTTGTATATGAAAATACGGATAGAACTTATTGTGATGAGCCTTTTTTGTAAATGGATGTAATGGTTTTGTATTGAATGTATCGTAACTAAATCTTGATAGCTTACCCCATATAATAGGCTGATTGTATGAATGGACAAATGATGTCAATTGGATGTAACAAACTAATCTTCACTATATAAGGGGTAGTCCAATAACAAACAGGTGCCCTCTGATGAAGCCCTTATGTGGCAAAGCGCCAATGCAGTTTGGTGTAACGGACACTGCTCACTAGCTGTTGTAACTGTTGGAAATTTGTTCTGTATAGACTGCAAATTTCTGGGAAATCTTTTTAGTGGACATCCTTCATTGAGGTTGCCACAGAAAATCCTGGCCCTGGAGTTCTGGTATGTAACTGTTTCTGGTGACTGGGGACAAACCTGGAGAGATGGGGTCTTGTCCAAGCCTGATGGTCTGCATCCATCCTGGAGGGGAATCCAAGCACTGAATGATAAGTTTAAATACTACATGGACAAGCATTTAAACTACCCAAGGGGGGGTGGCAGGCCAACAAGGAGGGTACCTAATTGCCCTCCCCCACAGCTAGCAGTGGAACCAGTGAACAGGAGGAGTGGATAGCTCTACAAAACAGTGTGCAAAAAATGGAGATAAACACCTAAGGGGTGGATAGGCAGAAAGGGAGCACAATTCAACAGAAGGACAGACAGCAAGGAGAACCAGGGATAAAGGACAAACAGTGAGGGGTCTAGAGAAGAACAGCTAAACAATCCAGGGAGTTCACATTATGGAAAGCCATGTGTGCCAATGCCAGGAGCCTTAGCAACAAGATGGATGATCTGGAGACTGCCATGGTGCAGTTGGACCAGGACATTTTGGCCATCAAAGAGACCTGGTGTAACAATAACCATGACTGGGAGATGGTTATACCCAGCTACAACATATTCAGAAGAGACAGGGAAGGCAGGAATGGAGGAGGACTGGCACTTTATGTGAAAGATGGCATAAAGGCCACAGAGATTCAGGAGGAACAAAATGGTGGAGAAACATTATGTGTTAAGCTGGAAAGAAAAATGGGGTCAGCCATCCACACAGGGGTGGCCTACAGACCACCAGTCCAGGAGGAAGAAACAGATATGGAGTTGATGCTAGCCATCCAAAGGATGGCAGTTATGGGTGAGGTAGTGCTGGTTGGAGACTTAAATATTCCAGATGTGGATTGGAGTCACCCAGTATTGAAACACAGAAACATAGACTTTGATGGCAGATAAGGACTGCTTGGCCTACATAGTCTGCCCATTTCCCTACCTACAGGATAAGCTGCAGATCCTAGTTAACCAACAACCTATTTCTTGTTACCCCACACAAAAATTGCCTTATGTCTGTCCCATGCATTATTGAATTCTCCCACAGTTTTAGACCCTACAACCTCCTCAGAAAGGCTGTTCCATGCATCCACTACCCTCTCTGTGAAAATAATACTTCCTCACATTGCCCCTGAACCACCCCCCCATCTTCAAATTGTGTCCCCTTGTTCTTGCACATCTCTTTTTCTGAAAGATGCTACCCTCTTGGACTTTGTTGATTCCACTGAGGTACTTAAAATATTCTGTCATGTTCCCCATCTCCATCCTTTCCTCCAGTGTATACATATTAAACTCCTTTAGTCTCTCCTCATATGGCTTCTCTTGCAGATCCTGGACCATTTTAGTTGCCCTTCTCTGGACTGCCTCTATCCTGTCTGTGTCCTTGCAGAGATGGGGTCTCCAGAACTGGATGCAGTACTCCAGATAGGGTATCACCAACTGTCTGCACAAAGGGATAATAACTTCCTGTTTTCTGCTGGTGATGCCTCTCCCTATACATTCTAGTATCCCCCTAGCCATCCCTACTGCCTTCTCACATTGTTTGCTAACCTTAAGGTAATCTGATATGATTATACCAAGGTCCCCCAGTCAAAAAAATCAATTAGATTCGTCTGACATGACCTTCCCGCTGAGAACCCATGCTGCCTTGGGTCCTCCGCCCCACTGGCCTCTAGGTACTCAACAATTGTTTCTTTCAGAAGTGATTCCATCACTTTCCCTTCCACAGAGGTCAAACTGACAGGTCTGTAGTTTCCTACCTCTGCCTTGCTCCCACTTTTGTGAAGGAGAATCACATCGGCCTTCCTCCATTCCTCAGGTACCACACTATCCTCCCATGATTTGTTACAAAGGGTAGTCAGTGGTTTCACTAGTTTTCCCTTTAGTTCTTTTAGAATTCTGGGGTGAATTCTGTCAGGACCCTATTGCTTTGTTCACCTTCAGTTTTAAGAATTCTTTCAGAACCCTTTCTTCTATGAAATGACTGGGATCGACCCCCCCATCCAGAGTGCTTCTGTTAGTTGGATTAGGCATCTCCCCTCCTCCTCTTTTGTGAATACTGAGCAGAAATATTCATTCAGTATCCCTGCTTTTTCACTGTCCCTCTCTGCCCACCCACCGTCCATTCTATTCAGCCTCACTATCCCTCCCTTTGTCTTTCTATGCTCCCTGATGTACCTATAAAAGGTTTTATCCCTCTTCTTAACTGAGTTGGCTATCTTTTCCTGAGTGTGGGCCTTTGCTATTCTGACTTTCTTCCCTACTTTCTTCTGCCTTAACTGGTACAGCTCTCTGTCCTGCTCCTTCTGTGGTTCCTTATACTTTCTGAATGCTGTTTTTTTCTCCCTGACCTTCCCCGCCACCTCTTTTGAGAACCATAGTGGCTTTTTCTTTCATTTTGATTTGTTTATTTGCTTCACACAAAGGCTTTTTGCATCTGTGATGGCAGTTTTGATGATTCCCCATTGTTGCCCCACCCCTCCTTCTAGCCTGTTTCTAGTGCTTTTCTAAGGCATTCTCCCATCTTGCCAAAGTCAGCCCTCCTGAAGTCCAGTACCCTAACTTTTGTATGGCTTGACTCTGTAGCTGAGTTTATCGTGAACCACAGTGGTTGGTGGTCACTAGTTCCCAGATGGCTACCCAGTTCTAGATCTGAGATCCTCTCACTGTCCTCATTTGAGAGTATGAGGTCTAAGATTTCTCCCTCATGAGTGGGTTCCAAAACTAGCTGTCTGAGGCATGCCACCTGTAGGGCATTGAGAATGGCCCTGCTCTTGGATGTGGCTGCAGCAAATGTGCTTCAGGTAACAACTGGGATATTCAGGTCTCTGATCAACAGTATCTTCCCTTTCTCTGCCATCCTATCCATTCCCTCCCCCTAACATGGGCATCTGCATACAACCCCTGTGTGGATTGTGGGGCCATTTTCAGTCTCTAAGGTGACCCACAGTGCTTCCTCTCCTCCCTGTTTACACTTTTGTTCAGTTGCTTTTATCCCTTCCCTTACATAGAGAGCTACTTCTCCCCCTCTTCTCCCCTCCCTGTTTCTCCTGTAGGTTGTGTACTCTGGTATGTTAACATCCCAGTCATGGTTCTTTGTGTAACATGTTTCTGTGACTGCTATGATATCCAGGCATCCCTTTTCCATCAAGGCCACCAGTTTAGGGAGCTTGTTGCCCAGACTATGGGCATTGGCACTCATTACCCTCCATTTTCTGATTGCCTTACCACTTTTTGCCCCATCCCTGTCCTTATTGCCTTTGTCACTTTCTCCATTTACCCCTGCCCTTCTCCCTATCCCTATCATCAACCAGGAGAAGATTTATTGTGGACTCCCTTCAAGATGCCTTCTTGAAGCAACTGGTCTTGGAACCAACTCAGCAGAAGGCAATACTGGAATTTGTGCTCACAAACAGGGACAGTGCAATGGGGGTAACAGTGGCGAAGCACCTAGGGAACAGTGACCACCTGTCACAGGGGTTTGAAATCACAGAAGGAGCAAAACCAAACACCATAAAAACACATATCATGGATTTTATGAGGCAGACTTTGGGAAAATGGGGAGATGCTTGAAAGAGACGTTAATGGGAATGGGGAGGGAATCAATGGTTGAGGAACAGTGGGCAATATTTAAAACAGGGAATACAAGAGCAACAGAATTATGCATTAAGCTGGTTAGCAAGGGGAAAAGGAAGAGGAAGGCCATTATGATTTTCCAATGAGGTAGCAGAGAAAGTGAAAGCCAATAAGATCACATTCAGGCAATACAAAAAGATGCAGACCGAAGGGGATAGGGTGAAGTGCCAGGAGAAGCAAAGGGGGGCAGGGAGGTCAGTAAGGGAAACCAAAGCTCAGACAGAAGAATGCATCACAAAATCAGTGGGTAAAGGGGACACAACCTTTTACAGGTACATAAATTATGCCTCTTCACAATTCATTCACTATTCTGGTGAAGTGTGGTTTCTCTGTGGAGGCACCAGCAGTGGAAACTAGGAAGGATGCTGGGAACCTCCACAAAGGAGGTAACCTGTGAGGTGGGTGCATGAGCAAGAGCGCCATCCATTATGGTGACTCCTTCCCAGCACAATCCCTCATGGTGATGGGGAGGGAAGGGCGACCGGATGAGGCTGTGGGTGTACTGGGTGACAGGATGTCACTATGAGTACATGCATGGGGGAATGGGAGCGAGCACAGTGAGCGTGGGCTGGGAGGGGGTGGAGAGGCTGTAGGGGTGGCACTGTGGTGGCTGACCAAGCTGCACTGTCGCATCGGGGGTTGGCGAGTGGATGTGGTGGGAGAGGTACCGGGTCCGGGCTCTGGTGCAATTTTATGGTGCCTGGCCCAAACCTATTTTTTTCTTCCTTTCATCCCCCTGACATGCACCCCCCTGGAGTTGAGAATCCTTAATTAGGGGGTGCAGTAAAATAGTGTGCTAGTGCCATTGTCCTGAGGCATCGGGGTTGTTAGAGTGCCGAAAATGTTTTCGGCACTCTGACTGAGTGATAACAGTAATCGCCTTTAGGCATTCACCATTATCACATTAGCCCCACAAAGGAGACCCACAGGAGGGTGTTATGGGACCCCACAGGGGAAGGAAACAACTGGTGGGTGACTGGATTGTTAGGGGTAGAACGGGGAGGGAAGGGAGAATGAGGGAAGATGTTTGCCTCATGTCATGGCTTGGAGGTACAGGAAGCGAATCCTCAGGATCATGGGAGCAGCTGCACAGGGGAGGGAGATGGATATTATTGTACACCTAGAGACAAATGACCTGGCTGGGAATGGGATCAAAGTACTGCAGCAGGAGTTTGTGGAGTTAGGAAGGGGCCTTAGACAAGTGCCGCACACAGTAACTTTCTCAGAAGTACTACCTGTCTATGGTATGAGTGAGGCTAGGGTACTCCACATCATGGAGTTCAATGACTGGTTGAAAAACTGATGTGGAGCTCAGGGATTTGCTTCAATGTGGACTGGGGTCCACCTGGAGGGATACAGGCCTGTCCTGGCATGATGGTCTGCATGTGCCCGGGAGAGAACCATGATCCTAGGTGATAGGTGTAAATGCTTCATTGGCAAACATTTAAAGTAGCCAAGGGGGGAGGCACTGAAGTTAAGCAGGGAAATCCCTGCCCCCTCACAAAACAGGGTAGTTAGCAAAGAAGACACAAAGGTAGAGAAGTCAATAGGGAGAAGAACAGGGGTAAATATAGAAAAAAGCAAAGGTAGTAAGGACGGGGTGGGCCTAAAAGGGGTAAGGCCATCACAAAATGGAGGGTGATGGGTACCAATGCCCATAGTCTGGGTAACAAACTCCCTAAACTAGTGGCCTTAATGGAAGAGGGATGCCTGGATATCATGGCAGTCACAGAAACATGTTACAAAGAGAACCATAACTGGGATGTCAACATACCGGGGTACACAATCTAAAGGAGGGTCAGGGAGGGTAAACGAAGAGGAGGAGGAGGAGTAGCTCTCTACATAAGGGAAGGAATCAAAGCAACAGAACTAAAGGGTAAACAGGGAGGGAAACAGGCACTGTGGGTCACTCTGGAGACAGGAAATGGTACCACATTCTGCACAGGGGTTGTTTACAGACCCCCCTTCTCAAGGGGAGGCAGTGGACAAGGAAATTATAAAAGGAATCCTTAGAATGGCAGAAAAAGGAGAGATATTATTGATGGGGAATCTGAATATGCCAGCTGTTAACTGGAGCACCTTTACTGCAGCCACAATCAAGAGCAGGGTCTTTCTCGATGCCATACAGGGAGCATGCCTCAGACAGCTAGTGTTGGAACCCACTTGGAAGGGAGCAATCTTAGACCTGGTACTTTCAGATTAGGATGGGGAGAGGAACTCAGATTTAGAAGTGTGTAGCTATCTGGGAACAAGCAACCACCAAACAGTGTGGTTCATAATAAACACAGCTACAGAGTCAAGCTATAGCAAAGCAAAGGTGTTGGACTTTCAGAGGGCTGATCTGGCAAAATGGGAAGAGTGCCTCAGAAAAGCATTAGCAAACAGGCAAGAAGGAAGGATGGAAGAACAATGGAGATAAATCAAAACTGCAGTCACAGAGGCAAGAAGCCTTAATGTAAAGCAAATCAACAAAACAAAATCAAGGAAAAAGATGCTATGGTTCTCAAAAGAGGTGGTGGGGAAGGTTAAGGACAAAATGATAGCATTCAGAAAATATAAGAAAATGCAGAAGGAGCAGGACAGAGAACGTATCAGTTAAAGCAGAAGGAGGTAGAGAAGGCAGTCAGAATAGTAAAGGCCCAAACTGAGGAAAAGATAGCCAACTCTGTTAAGAAGGGGATAAAACCTTCATAGGTACATTAGGGAGCAAAAAAAGACCAAGGGAGGGCGGAGGGATACTGAGGCTTAATAAAGGGAAGGAGAAGTGGGCATAGGGAGACAGTGAAAAAGCAGGGATACTGAACAAATACTTCTGCTCTGAATTTACAAAAGAAGAGGAGGGGTAGGTACCTAAACCAAACAAAAGAAACACTCTGGATGGGGGGGGGGGTGATACCAGTCCATTCACAGAAGAAAGAGTTCTGAAAGAACTTTTAAAGCAGAAAGTGTACAAAGCAATGGGGCTGATGGGATTCACCCAAGAATTCTAAAAGAAATAAGGGTAGAACTAGTGACACCACTGACTACCCTCTTTAACAAATCATGGGAGGATGGGGTGGTCCCCAAGGACTTGAGGAGGGCAGATGTGATTCCACTTCACAAAAGTGGAAGCAAGGCAGAGGCAGGAAACTACATACATGTTAGTTTGACCTCAGTGGTAGGGGACATGATGGAATCACTTCTGAAGGAAAGAATTGTTGAGTTTCTAGAGGCTTATGGAGCACAAGTCCCATGGCAGCTTAGATTTACATTGGGAAGATCACGTCAGATGAATTGAAAAAATAGATTTCTTTGACTGGTTGACCAAAGTAGAAGACCAGAGAGGAGCTGTGGACATGGCCTACCTAGATTTTAGCAAGGCATTTGACACAGTCCCACACAAATGTTTAATATGCAAGTTAGCCAGACTTGAAGTGGGTCCCAAGGTGGTAGCCTGGGTAAAAAATTGACTGGGCAACAAATGCAGAGGGTAATAATAAATGGAGTCCACTCTGAAGTAAGGGGGGTTACTAGCGGAGTACCACAGGGTTCAGTACTGGGACCGGTACTCTTTAATGTCTTTATAAGTGATTTTGTGGATAGACTGGGAAGAAAAATATGTCTCTTTGCAGAAGTCACAAAGATCTGCAACAGGGTCAATACAGAAGGTGGGATGGAAAGGTTGAAAAGGGACTTGGCAAGGTTGGAGGAATGGTCAAACACATGGCAGCTTAGATTCAATGCAAATAAGTGGAAAGTAATGCACCTGGGAAACAAAATCCCAGTGGAAGAGTAAACAGTGGGGGGTGAGATACTAACAACAACAACAACAAGCATTTGTCAATGCCGAATGTTGTGCTGGCATTGGCATTGGCAGTGGCGGAGGTAGAGTCGCATAATAGGAATGGCAGTGAAGTACTGAAGTGGTGCCAACCCCACCCCCACCCTGTAGAGAGCGACAGGCAGTGGGGTGTGCCTTTGGGTCATCAGCTATAATGCTCATGCCAATGTACCTCACCCTACCCTGTAGACACTGATAAGTGTCATGGTGAGCTTTGGGGTCTTTGGGCATCAAACTTACCCCATTCCATAAGGAAATATGCTGATGTGGGTGCAGTATAGGAGCGTGGGGTGAAGTTTGTGGCAGAACAGTGCAAGACACACCACAATGCCTGTCAGTGGTTGCAGGGTGGGCATGGGGGAGGGGTGGAATGGCGTGAGCATTACATCCAATGATCCCAAGTCACAGCCCTGATGCCTGTCAGTCTGTACGGGGTGGGGTGCTACAGTTGGAAACCCTAACACTGTAGGTGTGTAGTGGTAGTTTCACTCTACATGTTCAACATGGGCTGCTTGTCAGGCCACCTCATGAAAAGTGGCACGATCACTTTGTTAGCTGAAAGGTGGTTTTGCACAGTGGCTGTGGCATTTGGTGACAGGGGGACGAAAATACAGTTTTGGGCTGGATGTGGAGAATGACAACTGTATTGTTCATCAGAAGGTATAAAAAATGGCAACACTGAAAATCTGGAGTGGCAATATGAAATATTGGTGAAGCAATGAACATGCATACAAAATGCGCAGCAGACGTCCACAACCCAATTATTTGTGGGAGTTTTTTAGGCACATTTTCAACATAGGTATTTTGGGACCTCTCCTCATGAACAGTGGTACTGTGATTTTGTCAATGTGTCCCAAAAGGTGATTTCCCACATTGAGCACACCATTGTGCGCCACAGTTGCAGGAACGCATTGTGGGCAGACTGTGAAAAATGGCAGATGTACTGTTGATAAGGAGGTGGGCACAAATGCCAGTGGTGAAAATGTGGCATGAAAATATTGCAAATGTATGAAGTTACAAGGCTGCGTGGAAACTGCGCAATGCACGCTTGCAGCATAGTCATTTTATGGACATTCGGCACCAAATTTTCAACATACGTATTTTAGGACCTCTACTCATGAACAGTGTCATTGTCATTTCCTCAAACTGCCCCAAACACTGATTTCCAGGGACACTGGTTTACCGGGGTTGAGAAAGGGCATATTCTGTTTTGCACATTGTAAAAAATGGTATTGTCACCAGTGTCTGCTAAGCCAAAATCCGCTTTTACCGGTGTTTGGTTTTGTGTACTTTATTTAACAATTTTTAACTCTGCTAACATTCATTTTAGCCATTTTGATTTCCACTATTACACATCCTTCCATCCTTGTACCAATTTAAAGTTATTTTAGGTACAAGATGTGATAGCAGCAGCAACACTACAGCCCTCATCCCTAAGGTGTAATGGAAGCAGCACTCACTATGGCCCCATCCGTCAGGTACGATGGCAGCTCCAACAGCACTATGACCCCCATCCCTCTGGTGTGATGGCAGCAGCAAAAGCACTACAACCTCCCTCCCTCAGGTATGACAGAAGCAGCAGCACTGTGGCCCCCATCCCTTAGGTGTGATGGCAGCAGTACTACGTTCACCATTCCTCAGGTGTGATGGCAGTATCAGCACTATGGCCTCCATCCCTCAGGTGGGACAGCAGCAGTACTACATTCCCCATCCACCAGTGGTGATGGCAGAATTACTACAGCCCCCACCCTTTCGGTGTGATGGCAGTAGCAACAATGCAGTCCACATCCCTCTGGGGTGGTGGCAGTAGTGACAGCACTATGATCCCCTTTCTTCAGCACCCACACCCCACATGCACAAGTTACAATTGACTTGGTCTCTTTGCTTTTTAGAACTCAGATGTGAATTAATCTGAACCATCACCGCTAAGGTGGACTACCTTTGTTTTTTCCTATCTATAATTTAACTGTCGAAATTGGATTTCTGCCTATAACACTGCTGACCAGGGTTAGGGAACAGACTTGGGTGTTGGAGGGCCAGCTGGTGGGTGAAGGCTTGAGTGTTCAATGACCACTCCCCTTCTCCCGGACCTTCATGGCTCAGCATTTGCTGGCCTGAGTGGAGAGCCAGAGGCATGACCCATGTCAGCCCTCACTGCAGGAGGAGCATGATAGGCGTTGGCTTGTGCCTTGACATCGTGTGGCCTGTCACGCTCCCAAGAAAATGGAAAAAGACCCACTGACCTAACCAAAGGACAGCTGTTGCTCCCTCCATAAGCCAGAATCCCCAGACATGTGTCCGTTCTGACCCCTAGTATGCCCAGGATACACTGGAAGCTCTTTAGGACAATTCTCCTCCCCTGGTAGCCTCCCACAGGGGTAGGGGCCCACTCAGTGAAGGGTTACTTTGGGTTACCTGGTAGCACAGCAGTAAGGGGCAGTGGATGGTGGTCAGCACTCAGCAGTGATGGTAGGGGCCTTGGCAGGCCTGAAGGAGTGAATGGCCAGGGGTAAAAACTGCTGAATTTGTTCTTCTTTGAAATAAAGTGCCTTCACCTAAAAATCCACAAGTGATTAGTGGAGGGCGTTCAAATGGATTCATGCATCTACCAGACATGTGGATGCTTTTTTCCCTTGTGTCCATGAAAGGGTGTCTCCCAGTTTTCATGTCTTTGTTCAGATGTGAATTGAACACTACTCTGCCCACCAGCATCATATAGCCCCTGGGGTCTTACCTTCCAGTACGTCATTGACTGTGCTTTCAAAATCCACTGGCCAAACACAAGTACACTTAAATACTTAACATTTGCTTTTTGTTGAAGCAGTCTATCAGAAAACCTTTTGTTGTCACAGAGACTGAAACAGTAGGTGGGAGAAAAGCTGCAAATGATCCAATTCACCTAAATGGGGTGCTAACCGTGAAGTATTTTCATAAGTAGTAAGGCAGTTTCTTCTTTGTGAACATACTTTCATTCAGACTAGTTTTCATTCAAACAACTGAGGATTGTGGATGGCCCTTCTGGTTATAAACTTGAATTAGCTGGTTGATAACAGTGATCCTGCATTTAGCAATCTACAACCTAGATGCTTATATGCAAAGAATACAATAAACACCTGACTAAAATCTAAAAACAATCTTATAAAACACACAAAATGTATCTGAACATTTATCTTTACCTATACAAAATCATTTCGGCCCAAGTAAAACTCAGGTAAATTACATGGTACCCCGACTTCTATTCTATGATGTAGTAAACATATATTGGTATTTTTTTTTATATTCTTTGTAAAGCAGGTAAGGCCCACTAGGCAGAACTGTCTGTTTTCAGAGTGACCTAGAAGCACTGGGAGGTTACGTGACTTGCTTAGAGTCACACAGTATGCAAGTGGAGGTCGTAGGAATCAAACCCAAGTCTGCTGGATGTACCCAGTTCATTCACTGCTTGTTACTCTAACCACTAAGCATGGGTGGTTAAACTGAATGGCTGATTACAACAGAGCAGTGCGGGTCATTTCCTTGCTGACTCTATATGCAGCAAAGCAGAAAGAATGCAAAGCACAGCAGCATTCATTTTAAGATGCTGAAATCTGGGTCAGCCTGCTGGCGCTGCAGTAGCACTATTGCTTGCAATGCCAGCGACCCAGGGTCAGAAGCGAACTTGGGTTGTTGGAGGTCTGGCCAGGGGAGTAGGATTGAGCACCTGGGGGACTGCTCTCCTCCTCCTCCGGGGAGGGTGAGCTGCAGGTCCTGCTGCTTTACCACCACCTGTGTGACCACGGGTAGTGATGCAATGGTGCTGCAGAGTGATCAGGAGGGGAGGACCCTAGCCAGGATCTGGAGCAGTGGCATGTCTCTATGTGATCTACCTCCTTGGTTCTCCTCTAGTGCCAGTGCCCTCTGGGACAGAGACCAGAAAACCAGGAACAATCACCCCACATTGGCCACTGGCAGAAGGGACCCAGATGCCCCAGACTTCATAACCAGGCTCCATGAGGGACCCACTGAGCTGCCTAACACACACTAAGGGAGTGGGGATGGGTCCTTGGGTCCCTTCCCTTTCCACCTGGTGGGGGTACAACCCAGGCAGGATAGGGGCAGGAACACAGGAGCTCCTGAACATTACCTGGGGGTGAAGCTAAGGGATATCCAGCCTGAAAAGTGGAGACTGATGATGTGAGAAGGGGACATAGAAAGAGAAAATAAAAAAAAAATTTAAAAAAATGCTGAAATCTTAGAGATTCTGTGCAGTGAAATGCAATTTCCGTGAGGCACTGGTACAAGAATTCAAAATCCGCAAACCAAGCAGGATTCCGTGATTGTTACCGGTGTTACCGGTGAAAATGGAAAACCAGGGTCCCTGCTGATTTCACACACAACCTTGCAATTCTGCGCCGGACATGCAAAAACACATTTCAGGCAGGATATGTAAAATGACAGCTGCACTGTTCATAAGGAGGTGTGGAAAAAATTCCAATTTTGAACATGTGGAGTGAAAATATTACAAATGCGTGAAGTCACAAGCGTGCATGCAAACTGTACAACGAACGCTCGTAAACACTAATTTTATGGACTTTCGGCCCCAAATTTTCAACATAGGCATTTTAGGACCTCTGCTAATGAACAGTGTCATTATCATATTCATAATGTGCCTCGAACATAGACTTTCCACAGTGACTGTGCTATTCTGCGCCAGAACTGTGAGAACACACTTTGGTCAGGATATGAAAAATGACAGCTGTACTGTTTCCTAGGGAAGTGCAGAACAATGGCAATGTTGAAAATCTGAAATGAAAGTATTATACATTCACAACGCACGCTTGTAACACAGTCATATCATGGAGTATCGTCACCAAATGTTCGATATAGGCATTTTAGGACTTCTGCTCATAAACAGTGTAACTGTCATTTTCATAATCTGCCCCGAACACTGATTTCCTACAGCGACCGCGGTATTGTGCGCTGGAAGTGCAGAAACACATTTCGGCCAGGATGTGAAAAATGACAGCTGTACACAAGGAGGTGTAGAAAAATGACAATGTTGAAAATCTGGCATGAAAATATTGCGAATTCACGAAGTTACAAGCGTGCATAGAAACTGCACAATGCACGCTCATAAAACAGTCATTTGTTTGATTTTTTCCACCAAATTTGCAACATAGGCTTTTTGAGAGCCCACCTCATGAACACTGCCACTGTCCTTGCGTTAATTGGCCCCCAAAGGTGATTCCATGCAGTGACTGCGAAATCATCTTTTGGAACTAATTAATGTCATAACTGTGACGGAATTCATGAGGAGGGGTCCCAAAAAC
Source organism: Neoceratodus forsteri (assembly GCA_016271365.2). Taxonomy (NCBI): domain Eukaryota; kingdom Metazoa; phylum Chordata; order Ceratodontiformes; family Ceratodontidae; genus Neoceratodus; species Neoceratodus forsteri. The sequence continues at coordinate 999,022,906 of CM057451.1, forward strand.
CACATGTTGAAAATTTGGTGCAAAAATTCCAAAAATTGCCCGAGATATGCATCAAAGTTAAAAAAAAAAACTATTTATTCCATTATACATCTTACCGCCATTTCTTCAGTTTGCAGTCAGCTTTGAAGAGTGCAGACGTGTTCCCGGTCCACCGAAGATTGTCGCACTGAGCTCTGGAGGTAAGTATGGGGTATGGGGGGGTGGTGAGGCAGGGTGCGCAGTGGGTGGGTGCAGGTGGTGGGTAGGGAGACTACTAGGGACCATTTTTGTGTTACAGGGCAAAATTAAAAACATTATGGTGCAGTTTTTTTCTTCTCAGTGGATTTGGCACAATGGGGTGGGATCCCAGTGTGCCACCTAACTCTTTGGGGGGGTTGCTGCAGCCGACAGGGCATTGGGCACCCTCGCTGGCACAGAACAAAAGAGGGGGTAATTTATGCTGACGGGGATTGGGCACTCACGTCGGCACACAAGGAAAGTGGGGGGGCATAAGTCGAAGGGGATTGGGCATCCCCTTTGGCATATAAGAAATGGGGGGGAATGCTTTATGCCAACGGGGAGTGTGCTCCCCCATCAGCACACACATTGCGGCCTCAGCAAGCCGGCAGCCAGCTCGCCATGAATACTATGTGGCTGAGCGCATAGGAAGGGTCCGCTGTGTCTGACGAGCTTTGCTTAGATTGCAGTGGACCTTTCGTTAGATGTGCTCACCACATTAGTATGCATGGTGTGGCACCAGCAGACTGATTGAGGAATGAGGGACGCACCTACAGATGCGTACCCTGCATTCACCCAACAGTGGCCGTGCCTCCAAATCCCCACTGCCACAAGATGTTGGCTGCACAAGTGCACCAACATAAAAATGGAAAGGGACTGGGGGTAGTCATATCAGATGACCAAAAGGTGGGCAAGCAATGTGAGAAGGCAGTAAGGAGGGCTGGCGGGATACTGGGATGAATAGGGAAACACATCACCAGTAGAAAACAGAAAGTTGTTATCCCTCTGTACAGACAGTTGGTGTGACCCCATCTGGAGTACTGTAAGCAGTTCTGGAGACCCAGTTTCTACGAGGAAATAAACAGGATGTAGGCTGTCCAGAGGAGGGCAACTATAAAGGTGCAGGGTCTGCACCAGAAGACATCCGAAGAAAGATTAAAGAAGCTTAATATCTATACCCTCAAGGAAAGAAGGGGGGGGGACATAATAGAAACTTTCAAGTACCTTAAGGGAATCAAAAAAGTCCAAGAGGCTAGCATCTTTCAGAAAAATAGATGTGCAAGGACAAGGGGGAATAATTTAAAGATAGAGGTAGGAGAGCTTAAAGATAATGTGATGAAGTATTTTTTCAGAGAGAGGGTTGTGACTACATGTAATGGCCTTCCTGAGGAGGTAGTGGAGTCAAAAACAGAGGGGGAATTCAAGAATGCATGGGACAGACATAAGGCAATTCTAGTGGGGGGTAGAAAGAAGTAGGCAGTTGGTTAACTGGGATCTGCAGCTTATCCATTAGGTAGGGAAATGGATAGACTCGGAGGGCTAAGCTGTCTTTATCTGCCATCAAATTCCAGGTTTCTATGTTTCTATGTTAGAGGAAGGATAGCGAGACTGGAGGGGGAGGATGGGGGCTGCATGGAGGATGACAACAGTAAAGCTGACATACTGAACATATATTTCTGCTCAGTCTTTACTGAGGAAGAGGAGAGTAAAGGGCCGGAAGGGAGTACAAGGGTAGGAATGGCACAGAAATGGACTCAATTCCCTTTACATGGAAAATGGTCCTAAAGGAACTAGAAGGAATAAGAGTTGATAAAGCAATGGGGCCAGATGGGGTGCACCCCAGGTTCTAAAGGAACTAAGAGAGGTAGTGGCTGAACCTCTGGCAATGCTGTTTTGCTGATCACTGGAAACAGGGGAGGTGCCCAAAGACTGGAGGACAGCAGATGTAGTCCTCTTATACAAAATCAGGAATAAAGAGGAAGCGGTGAACTACAGGCCAGTAAGCCTGACCTTGGTAGTGGGGAAGATCATGGAAGCAATACTGAAGGAGAGAATGGTGGAACATCTGGTTTCCAACAGACTACAGGAACTAAGGCAGCATGGTTTCACTGGGGGAGGTCATACCAGACAAACCTCATTGAATTTTTCAACTGGGTGACGAGGGAAGTGGATCAAGGAAATGCAGTGGATGTGGCCTAGCAAGGCCTTTGACACTGTACCACATAGCAGGCTATTAAACAAACTGGGGAATATGGAAGTAGGCAGGACAATAGTGCAGTGGGTAGGTAACTGGCTGTGCGGCAGGACACAGATGGTGGCTGTAAATGGCTTTCACTACACAGAGGGAAGAGTGACTAGTGGGGTACCACAGAGATCAGTGCTGGGCCTGGTACTATTCAACATCTTAATCAGTGACATTGCACAGGACCTAGAAGGGAGAATTTCCCTGTTTGCTGATGACACAAAGCTCTGTAACAGAGTAGACACACTAGAGGGTGTACACAGAATGAGAAGGGACCTGCAGAAACTTGAAGAATGGTCAGGGGTTTGGCAGTTGAAATTCAATGCAAAGAAGTGCAAGATAATGCATATGGGGCACAAAAACCCTGGCACAATATGTCAGTTGGGGGGTGAGGATATAGCATGCACCAAGCAGGAAAGGGATATTGGGGTTATCATCTCTGATGACCTCAAGGTATGGAAACAGTGTGACAGGGCAGCAGGTAAAGCAAATAGGATGCTGGGATGCATAGGCAGGGGTATCATCAGCAGCAGGAAAAGGGAGGTCATAATTCCACTATACAAGACACTAGTGAGGCTCCACCTGGAGTACAGTGTACAGTTCTGGAGACCTTACCTACGTAAGGACATAGACAGGGTAGAGAAGGTTCAGAGGAGGGCAACTAAGATGGTACATGGATTGCATCACAAGTCCTATGAGGACAGGTTGAAGGAACTGAATATGTACTCCCTGGAGGAGAGGAGGGAGAGAGGGGATATGATAGAGACATATAAGTATCTTACAGGGAGGAACAGGGTGCAGGAATACACTATTTTTAAGTGAAAAAGATGTTCCAGGACTAGAGGGCATGGGATGAAGTTGGAAGGAGGATGATTCAGAGGAAACGTGAGGAAGAATTTCTTCACAGAATGGGTGGTGGACAAGTGGAACACCCTGCCAGAAGAAGTGGTGGGAGCTGAAACAATCACGGGATTTAAGAATGCATGGGATAGACATAAAGGAATTCTGGAGGTCAGGGGTAAGGGGCAACAGACTTCTAGGAAAACATAAACTGAACTTACAAGCTCAAATGGGCAGACTGGGTGGGTCATAGGCCCTTATCTGCCAACACTGTCTATGTATCTATGTATCTATGACATGAAGTTCTGTAAGAGAGTGGACATGCCAGAGGGTGTAGACAGAATGAGGAGGGAACTGCAGAAGCCTGAAGAATGGTCAGGGGTTTGGCAGATGAAATTCAATGCAAAGAAGTGCAAGATAATGCATATGGAGCACAAAACCCAGGAAGAACATATCAGTCAGCGGGTGAGGATATAGTATGCACCAAGCAGGAAAGGGGCATTAGGGTTATTTTCTCTGATGACCTCAAGGTACGGAAACAATGTGACAAGGCAGCAGGTAAAGCAAATAGGATGCTGGATTGCATCGGCAGGGGCATTACCAGCATAAAAAGGAAGGTCATAATTCCACTATACAAGACACTAGGGAGGCCCCACCTGGAGTACAGTGTACAGTTCAGGAGACCTTACCTAGGTAAGGACATAGGCAGGGTAGAGAAGGTTCAGAGGAGGACAGCAAAGATGGTACAGGGATTGAATCACAATTCCTATGAGGACAGGCTGAAGGACTTGAATACGTACTCCCTGGAAGAGAGGCAGGAGAGGGGATATGATAGAGACATACAAGTACCTTACAGGGAGGAAAAGGTTGGAGGAATAGACTATTTTCCAGCAAAAAAGATGTTACAAGACTAGAGGGCATGGGTTTAAGCTGGAGGGAAGCCGAGTCAGAGGAAAAGTGAGGAAGAATTTCTTCACAGAAAGGGTAGTGGACAAGTGGAATACCCTGCCAGAGGAAGTGGAGGGGCCTAAAACAATCACAGGATTTAAGAATTAATGGGATAGACATAAGGGAATTCTGGAGGTCAGGGGTAAGGGGCAACAGACTTCTAGAAAAACATGAAGTGAACTTAAAAGCTCAAATGAGCTGACTGGGTGGGTCATAGACCCTTATCTGCCGACAGTGTCTATGTATCTATGTATTATAGCTATTTCTAAATAATTTGAGAAATCCAAATTCCAAATCTCCACACTACATCTTTATTTATTTATGACTTTGATAACCAGGTAAGTGCACTGGTCTGAAGCACCATTTACAGGCATGACCCAGGCCAAGAGGCACGAGTTAATGCAGTGATACATTGTAAGGTTTCACAAAGAGATGCTACAGTAATAATAAATACATTCAATGGCCTACACAGCCAGTATAGTGTTACGCTTGTGTAACTGTGTTAGTTCGGTTTTGGTTATTCGCACTCTCTATTCCAGAGGAAGTACCACCCTGTAGGGGTACCAAAGGCAAGGAACCCTTGAAGATGGTTCCACCCCTAGAGGTGCCACGGAACAATTCCCGTGGCTAAAGAAAGATACCTTAGGAAGAATCCCAAGGAGAGAAGCGCTGCTGCTGGAGGGGGAGGGTAGGACGGTAGGGCAAAGAAAAAAGTGCTTCAGAAGGAGGCTGAGAGGAACTGCTTATGTAGCTTAGGAAAGTGGGAGTGGCTGGCTGCTTGCCCATTGAACTACAGGCCAAGCCTTCCAATTCAATGGCCTATGCAGCCAGTATAGTGTTATGCTTGTGCAACTGTGTTAGTTTGGTTTTGGCCATTCGCACTCTCTCTATTCCAGAGGAATTACCACCCTGAAGGGGTACCAAAGAAAAGGAACCTTCGAAGAGGGTTCCACCCCTAGAGGTGCCGTGGGATGATTCCCATTGCTAAAGGTACCTTAGGAAGGATCCCCAAAAAGAATGAAGCAGTACGAAGCATATAAGCAAGCAGTAGCTGTGACATAGTAGTAGATAAGGCATCAGGCAGCTTGATAATGACAACGAGATACCTTGATAACGTAATGAGATGCACAGGTTAGCAGTAGCATGAGTTCAGTGGGTAGCGCCAGAGAATGAGGGGACCTCCTAAGGAAAGAGGAAATGGCAAGTACAGACACCATCCACCTCCATCCAACAGCAGAATCTACCTAATAGAACTAGGAAACGTTAACTACTACTAACTTACTTTTATGACCTGAGGCACAGAGGAGAGAAAAAAAACCCTTGAGGAGGAAATCTCTGGGGATCCAAGGCCTAGGTTGCCTTCCCTCCAGGCTGGGATATTTTATCTGATCTGGCATGCATCACCAAGACCTGGTTGGATGAGAATGCAGGCCCTGTTTTGGCATCTGCTGTTCCATCTGGGTTCTTGGTGACACACCGCCCGAGATTGGATCGTAGGGGCAGGGGTGTAGCCATTGTGTTTAAAATGGAACTGGGCCTTGTGGATGTGCCAGTGTGGTGCACTCGATCCTTTGAGTGTGTCCTGGGGGCAGATGTAGGGTTCAGGATACTCCTCAACTACCGTCCACCCGGTGATGGGGGAGAATTCCTGAAGGAGCTTGTGGACTTCATTGCCGACATGGCCTTGGAGTTGCCCAGATGGTTAATTCTGGGTGACTTCAATGCCTGTTTTTTTTTTGTGCCCCCTCCTCCACACCAGATTTTCTGCCCGGTCATGAATCCCCCCTGCTGCGGCATCCCCCCCTTTGAGCCGTGCTCCCAGTACCCCCTGGCTTGCCCCCAAAGCGGGGACGTGGCACCCTCGGCCCTTAGGGTGCCGCGAACGTCGTAATAGGCTGGGAGCTGTGCTCTTTGGAGGAGCCCATTGCAGCCCGAGGGATGGGCATCATAGAGGCGTCTGAGGTGGGTGGAGTTTTTTCCCCCTTTAAGGGGGGCGGGAGCGTGCAATGATGCCAGCGTCTGCCTCGCCCCCATCTGACGTCAGGCCCCGAGCGGTTGGGGTTCTCCCGGTCTCCACCAGGAGTCCACTGTGCACCGGCGACTCACCACACCCTCCCCCTGGAGAAGGAGAGCAGTCGTGAGACGCTCATTCCTTCTCCCCCGGCCGGCCCTCCAGTGAACCGAGTCCATTCCTGAACCCGGGTCGCCAGCGTCGCAAGTGGAAATCCAACCGCTGCGCCGGTGGGCCAGCTTAATGCCTGGGTTGACAATGTACTCTCACAGTTTGGAGATAATCTCTGCCAGCTTATCACTATGCTGGGCCTTACACAGGTGGTTACCTCTGCTACCCATATTGGGGGTCACTCTGTGGATCTTGTGTTCCTCCTGGGGATGGAGATCATGGATCTGGGGGTGGAACCAGTTGGTTGGTCAGACCATCACACCATAAGGTTCAGTTTTGGGGCACCCCAAGTAGGTCTGCCCCTTCAGAGATGGTCCGATACTGCCCTTACGGTGAGTTACCCCAGTAGGCCTATCGGTGGTGCTGGACCTATCGGGTTTATCAAGTGAATGCATGAGTCCAGATGATCTTGTACTGGCCTATAACTAGGCAGTGGGAGATGCTCTGGACTCAATAGCTCCTGTTCGTGTTCGTCCACTCACTCTATGCCCAAGGACCCCTTGATTTGATGGGTCCTTGAAGGAGCTGAGGAGGGTGGGTGAAAGGCTAGAGAGAGCTTGGCAGAAATCTGGCCTTGATGCTGGCAGGCTTAGATTGGTGGAACATTATAAGATCTATCAATCAGCAGTAATAACCCATAAGAAGGCAGAATTCCTGTCTGGGGAGATTGCAGCTGTACAGAATCGACCAGCTCAGCTCTTTCAGACTGTGGACAGCTGTGCAGTCCAGTCTGTCTTCAGTCTGAAAGAGGTTTTTCACAAATAAAGTGTGATGAGCTTGCTCAATTTTTTGCAGATAAGGTTGTCAGCATGAGATTGGGGATCAGCCCATCTCACTTTAAGAGGGATTGCGGAGATTGACAGAAGGTTGCATGCACCTGTTCTGTTTGGTCTGACTTCAGCCAGCCAGAATTCTTGGACATCGAGAGGATTGTCCAGACTTTGTGACCAACCAGCTGTAGTTTGGATACGGGTCCTACGCCATAATTGGTACACTAGTGCATAGATGTTATCTGCCCGATCTTTGCTGAAATTGTCTGGTGTTCCTTAGAAAAGAGGGTTTTCCCTGATCTCCTCAATGAAGCAGTCATTTGACCACTCCTTAAAAAACCTTCCATGGATCCAGACTGTCTAGCAAACTACAGACCTGTCATGAATCTACCCTTTGTCGGTAAGGGTATTGAGAAGTGGTTGTGTTGCAGCTGGATGACCATCTTACAACCCACAATGTCTTGGGTGCTCTCCAGTCTGGGTTTAGGAAGAGACATAGCACTAAGACCACCCTTGTTCGGGTGTTAAATAATCTCCTAAGCGCAAGAGATCAAAAGACTCATACTATCTTAGTCTTTCTTGATCTCTAGGTAGCATTTGATACTGTAAACCATGGTTTGCATTTGGAGCACCTGTGGCATGTCTGTGGACTATCTGCTACAGTTTTGAGATGTTTTCGATCCTTCTTCATGGGCAGGTCACATATGGTGGTCACTGGAATTTATTCCTCTGGTGCCCTCCCCTGTCCTGTGGGGTGCTGCAGGGCTCCATATTGGCACCCATGTTGTTTTCAGTGTACATGCTGCCATTGGGAGATATCTTTAGGAAATACAGTTTGGATTTTCACTGTTATGCAGATGATACCCAACTGTATGTGTCCTTTATGCCTGGACAGGATGATGAGGTCTCTGTGCTTAACAACTGTCTAATCGAGATCAAAGATTGGATGAGCACTAGCTGGTTGAGGTTAAATCCAGACAAGACTGAAGTGTTGGTTGCGGACTCGTGTCATCCAGAGACGGGTCTTTGGACTGGGCATCCTTCAGGTTTAAGGCTTGATGGTGTCCAGCTCATGACCTCAGACCAGGTACATAACCTGGGTGTTATTTTCGATAGCAGTTTGACTTTGAAATCTCAGGTCTCTGTTGTTGTTAAATCTTCCTTTTACCATCTAAGGAATATCGCCCTGGTGAAACACCTGGTTCTTCTGGCTGACCTTCCTACATTGGTCCACGCCTTCGTAACCACCCGCCTTGATTACAGCAATGCCCTCTACCTAGGGCTTCCTGGGATTGATATCCGCCACTTGCAGCTGGTGCAGAATGTAGAGGCCAGGCTTTTGACTGGTACATCTAGGACCAGTTGTATTATGCCTGTGCTGCACAAACTGCACTGGCTGCTGGTACAGTGGCGGATCACCTTTAAGGTCGACTTGCTGACCTATAAAGCCCTACTCAAGCAGGGACCCGATATCTGCAAGAGCTCCTTATTCCCTACTTCCCCCACCGCTCACTCTAATCCACCAGTAAGGGATTGCTAGAGATTCCCAGGGTTCATTTAAAAACATCTGGAGCACATGCTTTTTCTTATGCTGCACCCACCCTGTGGAAATCTCTACCTCATCAGTTAAGAGAATGCCCAACCGTCATGAGTTTTAAATCTGATTTTAAGACTTGTTTGTTTTATCAAGCTTTTTCTGTATGATTTGAATTTATATTATTTGTTTATACTGTATTTTATTGTAAAGCACCTTGATAATCTGAAAGGTGCTTAAGAAATAAATTTTACCTTACCTTATTTACTGACACTCTGCAGCTGCAATTTTTGTAAAAAAAAAAGAGAGATGTGGTAGCTGTTAGTCCAGTCTACAATGTAGAGAAAACAGAGGAAAATTCTATACAACCTCTCACCTTTGGAAAGAAAAGCAATTGATAGCCTACAAAAAAATAAAGGCACCACCATTAAACCTGCTGATAAGGGGGGTGCAGCTGTGATCATGGATACAACCAACTACATACAGGAAGGCTACAGACAACTTCTGGACAATATATACTACAGGAAGCTAACTTCAGATGCCACAAATAAATTAATGAAGGAACTGAAACTACAAATCAGCACATTTCCAGAACATATACATAAGGAACTGGAAAATCTGATACCAAAAAGGCCAGCATTAGGAACCTTCTACACATTACCAAAAATTCACAAATCTGGAAATCCTGGCAGACCAATTATATCTGGAATTGACACATTAACTGAGGGGATCTCTGGATTCATAGAAGGCATACTCAAACCACTGGTGCAAAACACAAACAGCTTCATACAGGATGCAACAGACTTTCTAAACAAACTGCACAGTATAGACCAGTTGCTACCTGACACTGTTTTGGTCACAATGGATGTTGAATCCTTATATAGCAACATCCCTCACAGAAATAGCATAATGGCATGCAAAGAATACCTGCAAAAAGCCACCACAGAGAGCAAATATCCCCCAGATGTGATAGCCAAACTTATGGAATACATCCTTACACACAATTATTTCAGCTTCAACACCGACATTTACCTTCAAAATATGGGAACAGCTATGGGCACCAGGATGGCACCACAGTATGCCAATCTGTTCATGGCAGATCTAGAAGAAAAATTCCTCAGATGCAACATCATAAACCATTAAAATACTATAGATATATTGATGATATCTTTATCATATGGACAGCAGGAGAGGAAAACTTAAAACATTTTTTGACAGCTTCAATAGCTTCCATCCTTCCATTAAATTCCAGATACATTATTCTTAAGTGTGTGCAATTCCTGGATACCAGAGTCACACTAAAAAATGGAACACTGCAAACATATGTGTACAGAAAACCTACAGACAGATGCAGTTACCTGTACAGCTTGAGCTACCATCCCTCTCATACCAAAACATCCATTATACGCAGCCAGGCCATCCGGTACCTCCGCATTTGCTCTAATCAAGATGACAGGGACAGACACCTTATTACATTAAAATAAGCCTTCTGACAGAAGGGATATAAAACCAGCTCCATTGACAGGAATATCCATTCTGCACTCCGTAGACCCAGGGAAGAACTACTACGGAACAAGCCACAGAGAACATCTGATCGCACACCTCTGGTAGTAACCTACAACCCAGAACTGGAAAAACTACGGAAAATAATTAAAGATCTACAGCCACTACTGTCTGAAGATGAAACTCTAAACAATATATTTCCCACTCCACCAGTGCTTGTCTTCCGCCAGCCACCAAACCTGAAGCAGAAACTGGTATGAAGCAAACTTCCTTCTGAGCTCCAACTAGGTGACAAAGGTACAAAACTATGCAAAGCACCTCGATACAAACTATGTACACATATCTCTCCTGAGACATGTGTCAGTCACAATGGAAAAATATTTACAATCCAAAACTCATATACCTGTTCTTTTAGCAACGTAGTATACATGATACAATACAGAAAATGTGAGGAAAGCTGCTATATTGATGAAACCGGACAGGAACTCAAAACAAGAATGAATCACCACCAATTCACAGTTACCCATAAAAATGAAAATATGCCAGTAGGGGAACATTTTTCTAGATCAGATCACTCCACCAGTGATTTTACTGTCAGAGTGTTAAAAGGGAACTTCAAAAACAGTCAGGATCGGCAAACATTTGAAATAAAAATGATACAATATCTTGATACTAAAGAAAAAGGACCTAATATAGATGTTAGTTTTTTAATGCACTACCAGTAATTATGCTTAAAGCAGTGCTTCTGAATTTCTTTTTAAACCCTCACATCAGCACCCTCTGGCTGTTTTAACAGGTACCTTCTTAAGACAATGGTATGTATTTTCTTTATGCTTTGACTTTTTAGAAATGTTAATTAATGGTCCAGAGTCAGAATAAAATTAGGCAGCCTTTTGATCTTACAAGTTGATCTCTCCAACATACACACTCCAGTGAAAATTATCCTTCCTGTTTGTAAGAGGTGCAAATTGACTGCAATGTTTTGATCTGTAACCTGCTAGTCTAGGCTTCGAATCCACTTCCAACCTTTATATCTGTCAAACTACTCAACTGTTTTCACTTTGGACCTGAGGAAGAGAGTTTCACCTCTAAAAAGCTAGTCTTAAAAATAATTTTGTTAGTCCAATAAAAGGTATCACCTGCAACATATCTGTTGCATTTTTTCTCAACAGCTGCAATTTGGAAACCTAATTAATTGCTGGAGGAAAATGTTCCAATTTGGTGGCAAGCTCTCACTCAATCCCCTAGCGGGAACACTGTGGAAGGTTGCAAGAGTGCTCCGCAACATGGGGGGCAACCAAGGTGGGATGAGGAGAGCAATGACTGCTGAGTCGCTCACCTGACTTACTCGCCCTGAACACAAACCAGGTGAACCAGAGGAAGTCGTATGGAGAATGCGATGAAGGTGCCCTGCTAGGGAAACCACTAAAGCTAGTGGATAACCACTGTAGTGGAACCACTAGAGACAAAGGGGACTGGAGTAACCACCCTTCACAGCTAGTTTTAAATTCTACACCAGGAGCTGCTGTCACATGAGCGGACAGCTAAAGCCAAGTCTGGAGTTAGGGAATTTCCAGCTATGGGCCAGGTGAGAAGGACCCCACCTCTAGTCGAGCATGCTAAAGATGTAGACTTAAATGTAGAGCGACACCATCGGCTGCAAGGAAACCCTGTGCCAGAATGATATGGCTGGCATGCCCCAGAACAGATAAGGAGCTGAATGAGCGTTAAGTGCTGAGACCTTGCAAAGGTTGGATGCAGTAGTGAGCACAGCAGACATCCCAGAGCATGAATCCAAGGTGATTGTGGTAGGTATGAAGCAAAGATTGCATAAGCAAGAGTGGACCTACACGTGGGTCAGTAACAGTGTAGCAATAGTCGGACCTGCACGTAAGTCTGCAAAACATAGCAATTTTTTTATTTTTATTTATTTATTTATTTTTATTTTTTTATTTATTTCAATCTAGGATTACAATACCTTTGAGCCGAGACTCTTTTACAAAGGTTCCATGTCAGGCGTGCAACAGTCATCAGTTTTAGTTACAAACATAACGTCACTGACTTACAGACATGTAATAACCAGCACAAATACTTGAGCTATGAGGCAAGACAAGGGGAGGAGGGGGTAGATGGGAGAAGTGAGGGTAGGAGATCGAGGGAGAGGTGCAGGGGTAAGGGGAGTACAGGAGGTGGGTGGGGGCAGGGGCAGGAGTGGAGATATGGGGGAGGTGGGCGAGGGTGGGAGACAGTGCATCCAGGGGGCCTTGTTGAGGGAATATGCCAGGTAAGGTGTTAGGGGTGCAATGAAGCCGCACTGTGAATAGTGTGGCTAGTCTGCCAGGCATTCAAAAAGCCAATAAAGGTGAGACATACTCTGAGTATTTGTCTTTGGTGGAGACAGGATTTAGCACATAAATAATTAGCCACACAGGGCCACAACTCCCAAAACACCTCCAAGTCCCTGCCATAGGAAAAACAAGAAAGTGATGAAAGGGCAGAGACCCACATGCAGGTATTGAAACTAGTTGACAGCATCAGCAGTAGCTTAGCTGAGCTCAGAGTATAACAAAGTGTAAAAACAAACAAACATAGAAGCAGCATCTGTATTGAGTACACTGAGTTGTAAACTGCAATAAACATAGAAAGGAAGGAGATGTCATGCTCTGAAGCAGCTATCACCTGACAGTGCAATGAAGCTGCAGCAATGAGGTAAGTAGAATGAGTTGAGAGAGCATGATTGACCTGCATAGCTAGGGTTCAGAGTGAGCCTGAGTCAGGTGAAAACAATTATGTGCAGCATGGAGAGCACTATGGTTGAGCCGAAATGCAGATAATCATTGCAGTTGCATTGCAAGCGATTTGAGAATTGTGAGTAACTGAAAGCAAATAATATGAGCTTTGGAGTAGCAATATGCTAGGGGTTTAGAAACAAAGCCCCAAAAGACAAAACCAAAACACACAAACAAGGACAACAGGGAACAAGGCCCAAAACAGACACGCAAACACATAAAACAAGGAGTAATGACAGAAAGAAGCACACAGCCAGAGGCAAAATACAAACCAGAAGCAGGAAAGCAAACACAGGAGTTCAGCAGAGACAAACAGAAGCAGCAAGGTGGGGGGGTGCAAGCCCCAGAGAAGGCCCCAGCCAGCTACAGAGGACAGACAGACAGAGCCTCTGGCAAGCAAAGAAAAAAGTGCTTCAGAAGGAGGCTGAGAGGAACTCTTACATAGCTCAGAAAAGTGGGAGTGGCTGGCTGCTTGTCCTTTGAACTACAGGCCAAGACTTCCAAATATATACAAACATGACAGAAAGAAAACCGCTTGTGGCAATTACTGAATAATTACATAGAAAAGTGCAAGGCAAACAAGCAGGGAACAGGATGCATTATGTACATCAAAAAAATAAGCTGCTTCCCCTCTCACATGCTAAAGTTTCCAAACAGGACTAGCAACCACTTGGAGCAGGAAAGAGGAGTTAATACATGTCAGCATAGGGAAAGAGGAACATATAAGGGGGTGTTGCAATCAAGCCAGGCAGTTACAGCTGTATTTAACTAGCAGACAGTATTTGAGGTTATGCTTGAAGGTAAGGTGAGTGCTGGAAGATCAGAGAGGTCTGAGTAGCCCATTCCAGAGGGTGGGGCAGCAACCAATAGGGCTTTCACACCCAATTTGGTTGAGATCCTAGGAACCACAAGACGAGAGACTGCAGAGGAGTGGAGAGTTCTAGGCAAAGTATGGACCTTAAATAAGGTAGCAAGAGGGGAAGCAATGCCACTCCTAATGGTGGGATCCACAAAGCAACCTAGGGTAAATTCAAAATGTCCTTGTAGGGGGAGTCAACCGAGAGAGCAGTAAAGGTCATAGTGATGAGTAGAGTAAGGGGCCACTAGGTCAAAGCGGCAAAAGCAGTTACAAACAGATAAGAGTTTAGCCTGAATGGTGGTAGAGACTCATGAGCAGATGGAACAATAGCCTAAGATAGGGAGAAGATTGCCTAAGACTATAGATAAGCAAGCCTCATTAGATAGGAAAGGTTTAAGATGATAAGTAGCTCCTAGTTTCTGATTGATCCTGTGAACTACCTGGTTGATGTGGTCAGTGAAGGAGAAAGAGTGGTCAAGTGTTACTCCCAGATATTTGAAAGAGGAGACTGTTTCAAGGGCAGAGCCATCAGGAGAGTAGATAAGGAGAGAAGAGTTTTCCTTAAGTGTTCTAGCAAGGTTTGGTTTTGACCCAAATAGCATTGTCTTAGTTTTTTTAGCATTAGCCAGCAACAAACTGGATATGAACCAGTTATGGGTGGTGCAGTAGTTCTGGGTGAGGAAGGAAGATATGGGAGGGAGGGATTTATTATTATGGAAGATGACTAGATCATTCACATATAGGAGGGAGTTGCAGTTTAGGCTATCAGAGGGGAGGGAGTTAGCGAAGGTGGAAAAGAGCAAGGGGCCCAGGATGGAGCTCTGCGGTACTCCGGTATAGGGCAGGGGAGGTGGCTGTGCCAACGCACACTGATTGGGAGTGGTCAGAGAGGTAGCTCCGAAACCAGTTTGTGGTTTCTGCAGAACATCCAAGCAAGGGTAGTTTGGAGAGGAGGATGAAGTGATTAACCATATCGAAGGCCTTAGATAGGTCCACAAAGACAGCAGCAGTGGCACATTCCTGATGTAAGTTAGCAAAAATGTGACCAGTAAATGGAGCCAGGTAGTGGTCGTGCTATGATGCTTGCAGAAGCCATGCTGCTGGCTGTACATGAGGTTGTATTTAATAAGGTATTCGGATAGCTGGAGATGGACAATCCTCTCGAGGAGCTTACTTAAGTGAGGAAGAATAGATATGGGCCAATAATTGTCAGAGGAGTGGGGGTCACCAGCTGTGAATATAGGAACCACCTTTGCAGACTTCCAGGGGTCAAGCATGGAGGAGGTAGTGAGGGCAAGATTAAAGATAAAAGTGAGTGATCTTAGCATCAAAAGCCAGGTCAGCTGGTTCAGTCATAGATGACTGTGGTTTCCAGAATGCAGAGAAACAAGTAACTGACTCCCACAGGAACCACATAATCTTCAATCTTCTGTTTTATTCAATGTTACCTTACATCTTAAATGCTCTCAACTACACAAAACATCTATGAACATACGAACATATGAAATTGCAGGCAGTAAAAGGTCCACATGTCTATCAAGTCTGCCTGATTCTACAGCTTAGTTTCATAATACTACAGCTGCCCCAGCCACACCCAAAGCACTCCCTTCCTCCCCTTTCCTGGTCTTTCCCCCCTTTGTGTTCTTGTCTGTACTAATTCTTCCCTTGACTCTATCCCAACCCCACTTAAAACTATCCACTGTCCTCAGTCCAGTTAACTCCTCTGGCAGTGAGTTCCATATGTCCACAACTCTCTCTCTAAAGTAATGCCTCCTCATCTCCCTCCTAGATCTTCCCTCTTCCAACTTCGGACTGTGCCCCCTAGTGACCCTTCTCCCCCTTTAAAGTGGAACAATCTTCCCTCTCTGACTTTGTTTATGCCTTTCAAGTACTTAAAGGTCTCTGTCATGTCACCTCTTTCCCTTTTCTCTTCTAGTGAATACAAGTTGCACTCCCTCAATCTTTCTTCATACGGCAACTTTCCCAGTCCCATGAACATTTTTGTAGCCCTGCACTGCACCCCCTCCGATAATCTCACATCATTTTTGAGGTAAGGGCACCACTATTGCACACAGTACTCCAGCTGTGGCCTCTCCAGTGATCTATACATGGTCAGGATGACCTCCTCCTTTCTAGAGGTGATCCCTCTGACAATGCACCCCAGCATCCTATTTGTCCCTGCTGCTACCCTCCTGAAAATGTGCTGATCCCTTAATGTCTATTGTGACTTTTACCCTGAGGTCTTTTTCCTCCTCTGAAGCTGTTACCTGCATTCCCCTCAACAAGTAGCTGGTCCTGGGATTTCTAGCTCTGAGGTGCATGACCTTGCACTTCTTAGCATTAAACCCCAACTGCCACTCCCTAGACCAGTGTTCGAGTTTAGCTAGATCCTCAAGTGCCTGCCTTCCTTCCTCATTGTGCACTTTTGCACAAATCTTAGTGTCATCTGCGAACAGGCTGATCTTACTCTTGACCCCCCCTCTGCAATGTCTCCAGTGAAGACATTGAACTAAACAGGGCCCAGCACTGAACCCTGTGGCATCCCACTTGTTACTGGCCAAGGCTTGGATGTCTCCCCCCCTTACAACTACCCTCTGTTGTCTGCCCTGCTACCAGCTCTCAACCAACCACACCAGATTCTCCCCAAACCCCATATCCCTCAGCTTGCTCATTAACCTCCCATGGGGCACTGAGTCGAAAGCCTTGCTGAAGTCCAGGTACAGGACATCTACAGCATGGCCTTCATCAACCACCCTAGTGACCCAGTTGAAGAAGTCGATCAGGTTAGTATAGCATGATTTTCCCAAGACAAATCCATGTTGTCTCTCATTCTGTAGATCACTGCTATCAAGAAAGGTTATCAACCTCACCTTTAGAATGGTCTCCCATCAATGTCCCCAATATTGAAGTAAAGTTTACCCATCTGTAGTTGCCAGGTTGGTCCTTGGGTCCACTCTTGTGCAGGGACACCACGTGGCCATCCTGCAGTCCCTAGGTATCTTCTCCATCTCCAAGGAGGTGTTGAAGAGGTACATCAGAGGGCCTGCCAACAGCTCTGTCAGTTTCTTTATGACCCTTGGGTGTACACCATCTGGTCCTGGTGCCTTGTCTACCCACAAGGCTTTAAGGTCCTTCAGAACTCTATCCTCTTGGATGGCCCCATCTGTTATCTCTGTCCCCCCTTCGCTCTTGTCTCCTTTCCCCTGTGGTGTTGGGCCATCCCTTTCTTTTGTGACCACCAAGCAAAAGAACTCTTTGAGTGCCTCTTCCTGTTCTTCCCCTTGTACCACCCATCCCCCATCCCTCTTGAGTCTAACAATGTCATCCCTACAACTCCTCTTCTCCTTTTGGTATTTAAAGAACCCCTTTTCCCTCTCTCTGATCCCCTGAGATATCTTCAGCTCCTTTGCTGCCTTGGCTGCCCCGAATGACCTGATTGCCTCAATAGATGCTTTTTGTGAGCACCTCTCTATCCTCCTCATGCCCCAGGTTTTGAACTTAATGAAGGCCAATTTTTTTCCTTCACCTTCCACTCCAGTTCCTTGCTTAGCCAGCCAGGTTTCTTGGACCTGGACTACTTACTCTGAGATTTGGATCACATGTTCATGGCCTCATTCAGCCCCTTCATAATAATTGCCCACTTCTGTTCAGCATCCATCACTGGGTTAATTTTAGCTAAATACCCATCTAGGATGCTGCTCATGCTGGCAAAATCTGTCTTCCTGTCTTCCTTCCAACACTCTTGTCCTGGTCTTAGCCAACTCCCTCCCTGTTTTGAGGAGGAGCCACACTGAGCGGTTCTTGCTTCCTGCTAGAGGGTCCTGTACTACCACATCCTGGACTTGATCACCATTTATTAGCACCAAATCCTGTATGTTCCCCTCTCTAGTAGGTTCCATCACCCCTTGCACTAGGTAGCTGTCTTGGATAGCCTCCAGCAGCACCTGTTCCCTGGCATGTGCTGTAGTTCCTGTCTGCCAGTCAACCTCAGGTAGGTTGAAGTCTCCAACTAAAACTGTATTTCCCTTGCCACTGACCCTCTGGATCTGCCCAATGTTTTAGTCCAACATCCTGGATCCTTGTCAAGGGCTGTGGTCCTCCAGTTATGAATACTGTATATTGTATTTTTTTACATTTCATTCATATACTCAGTTCTGATTATCAAGTACTCTGCATCTTTAGATAATTGTGCCTATAACATTTTAATTCATGTTATGTCCTCTCGATTTTTAGTCTTTGAAAATAATCGCATACTTCTCACTCACCAAAAGAGATGTGTGAACAGTCCTCAAACAGATCTGTGCTCCATTCAGCCGCATTGCTATGCTTGCTCCTGGATCTGTTCTGAAGCACTTTATTATTAGCTCACCACTGAGAAACAGGATGGGCCCATCACATGTCAGCTGTGCATATGACATCACTGCAGTATGAGACAGGAAATACAGTTTGTACACTTCAGTACACATCAACACAAGTTTTTTGGGTGGGACTGCAAGACTCGGTGCTGGCTTGGCTGATATAACAAAATCCTGTGCACAGTATAGTTAAGTACATGTTTAATAAAGACAAAAGTAGCTCCTCAGGCACCCACCTATGGGATGAGTTGCTTTCCTGAGATATGCCAATACTTTTTATGTTTGCAGGTGAGCATGCTCAAGAAACATGTTGTAGCAGCTTAGGAGAGAAGTGGGTTGTGGAGGTGCAGCACTGTTGCGGCTAATGCCACCATTGCTTTTGTGGGATTGGCTGTGCGTCATCAATGCAAGTGCACACTGGCGGTGACACTACTTTGCAAGCGTGCCATCAACTTGAAACAATTTAGCTGCCACGATCAATGAGCACTCCGTCACTGCAGCGTCGGCTTCTCGTTCCATCCTTCTTCACATATGTAGTTTGCCAAGAGAAGCTGAAGCTGCAGTGCTGGGGCAGCCCCTAACTGTTGTGACCAATTGGCTTTTGTGGTAGTATGTTTGTCTTCCCTGTGACAGCTGATGCAGGGGTGGATTTACCTGGGGGGCCAAAGAGGGATCTAGCTTCCCCATCATAAATCACCCAAACCATGCCTGCAGCTGGCAAGGGTAAAGCTGCCAGAATCACACTGCTAATTAATATCATAGGAATGAGTCTGACCTTATTGTGCCAAGCTAACCTCCCTGGCACAGTAGATATCATAACTTACCCGACCCCCCACCCGGCACTGTAGCAGCTGCCTTCCATTTTGTGCTGTTGTCTCACTTGACTTTTGTGGGGTCGGCGCAGCTCCTTTGTTTATGAGGCCAGCGGGGTGGCTACTAGTAAAGTGGAGGTGGTCGAAGGCTGTTATTTTGCAGTTCTCACCCAGGCCTACCTCCTGCTTGTGTCTCCTAACTGGCCTCCATGTCTGGTAGTGGTAGTGGCCAGTCAGGGGTGCCTTGTCTAAATGTCCCAGCAGCGGAATCTTAAAGTGAACTGTTTTTCATTGAAGAGTAGCCTAAGTTCTGAAGATATACTGTGATGAGTTGAGATTGTAGTACTAGTGCTAGCCAAGGATGGAGCAGAGGAGCCGAGCTGAGCATGGATTGGAGCCAAAGACTGAGAAGAAAAACCCATTCAATGTTTCAGGACAGTACAGCCGTCAGTGCACTGTATGGGAGCCTTGCTGGGTAGTGGACAGTCTGTAGCACAGCAGTGGATCTGTCTTGTACCGGTCTGAACTTGCACCTCTGCTGGGAGCAGCGGCTTGGGTGTTTGAGCTCAGAGCCTGGAGTTTCAATGGCCACTGTGGCAAACAGGAAGGAGCTGGGATGGCCATGAGACTGTAGAACGGGAAGAGGATCGTGGTCTTTTTAAGCAGCTCCTGATCCCAACTTGTTCAGGTAATTTATTTTCCTTTGTGTATATTCTTTGGGCTCATATCCATGTTGTGATCTGTAGGACAGTCTAAGGACCTGTTCTTTGGAGTATGGTGTTGGCCCAGTACCAGTGCCCAATTCACCCATTTCTATTCCTCTTAGCTGTGTGAGTTGGCAATTGTGATGTCACCAACCCAGTACTCAATGTACCCTGAGAAGAGATAGAACTTAAAGATGGGCACCCATGGCAGTAAACAAGCCAGGCAACTGTAATTGACCAACATCCCTCCTGACAAGAACCTGCACAACATGAGCCTTAGATTCATTCAGCTCCCTATGGTAATGATCAGACTGCAGAATGCCCACACTTAATGTAACAGCCTGCTGAACTGAAAAAGACGTGGGTGCTACTTCAGGTCATGGGGGGGAGGAGGGGTTATTACCAAAAGATACCAGGCAGCATGTAGTGCAGACTTTATTAATACCTGTGACTGATATACAGTAGGTATTTTACATAATATGGCTCCTAAAAGAAGGTTTATTTAAGTTTAAATATTATTTACAATAAAATAGATATGTTTATTTTGGATGCAACAATAGAGACACACCTCTGTTTATTACATAGCGAACTAGACTGGCTTTTGCTTGAGCATAAAAGAATACTGCACAAATTGTCATTTGTGGCTAAATGTGAGGCTGGTAAAGTCCCAGACTATTTGACCACAAGGTTAAACAGTTGGTCACACATCACACGTCTAAGGGTAGCAGGACAAATAGAACTTGTAGTACTGTAC
The DNA here is from genome assembly GCA_016271365.2 of Neoceratodus forsteri. Lineage (NCBI taxonomy): Eukaryota > Metazoa > Chordata > Ceratodontiformes > Ceratodontidae > Neoceratodus > Neoceratodus forsteri. The sequence goes on from CM057451.1 coordinate 999,043,195, forward strand.
ATTAAAGTGAAGCAAAGAACTAGAGGATTTAGTTACATGGCCCCCACAGTGCAGAACTCTCTTCCCCCTTTCTTGCATAGGGACTCAGGAAAGTCACTTTTGGTAAATCAAATCCGAGCATGTTTCCAGGATAATGATAGCATAAAGGATTGTGCAAAATGTATGAATGAAAACTGTACTTAAATGCATGATGCTGAGTTTTTATATTGCTATTGTAACCTGCTGGATATTTTAGAGTTAATTAGATGTTCTACTAAGTAATGGATGCCAGTGGAAGTGAACATTCCTCATTGGTTCTCCAAAATAAAACAAACTGATATGGGTTCAGCTCATGAAAATCCTGAATGACAACACTACACAGTGCTCTATCTGAACAAGCAAGGTGGTAAGTACCCTGTGTCAGGATGTGCTCCACACCTGGTCTGTCATATGCAGTGTGCAGGCAGATCTCTTTGCATTACACATAGCAGGGGAGGACAACCAGCCAGATGCTTCATGTGTAGCCCTTACACCAGGATGTGATAACACAGCTGTTTGCCCAGTAGGGCATATCTGTGATGGACCTGTTAGTCTGTCAGAAAAACAGAAAGTTGAGTCTCTTCTGCACCCTGTGCCTTCATAAATGAACCTAAAAAGTGAATGAGTTATGCTGGCCCCGAACCCCGGGCCTTCAGTTTGCCTTTCCTTCCTTTCCCATAATTCATAAAGTGGTGTTCAAGGAATGCAGGGACAAGGGGACCCAGATTCTGATTGCGCCTGAAAGGCCCAGGCAGTTCTAGTACCAGGATAACCTCAGCCTCAGCAGAAGGCCCCTGTGGCAGATTCTGCTCCATCCAGACTGCTGATGAAATAATGAGGAATTGTCCTGCACCCAGCTCTTCAGTCCATGCACATCTCTGCCTAGTAACTGAGTGGCTAGAATTCTAGGCTTTGGGCTTTTTGCAAGTCATTTTCCACATTGTGGAGGCATCCCATAAAGAGTTGGTTCATAAAATGTACTCTACATGTTAAAGGGGAAGAGGTTCTCTCTCTGGTGCATCAGCAAGGATATTGTTCCCTTACATGTCTAGTGGAGTAGATCCTTGACTGCCTTTGGCCCCTGTCTCAGTCAGGGCTGAATGAGTCACTACCCTTAAGATGCACCTGGCAGCCATTTCTGTGTGGTGGGTGCAGGTCAGTATGCCACCAGTGGGGCAGGAGAAAATGGTATGGTCATTTTTCAAAGGCCTGGACCACTTGTCCCCAACAGAATTAGAACCACTACCTCCACGGGACATATTGATGGGAATTAAACAGCTAATGGGCAAACCTTTCAAGCTGATCCACAAGTGTGAGATATCATAAATTGTCATAGAAGACTGAGTTTTTGATCACTATCCCGTAGTTCAGAAGGGTGAGTGAGCTCTAGATGGAGTTTACAAGGTTGGGTTTACACAAGGAGAATGTAGTCCTTTGCCCCTTGTGAAGTTCCTGCCCAAGGTGATCTCAGAGTTTTAACATAACCAGGTGTATCTCCAAGTCTACTTTCCAAAGTCGGAGTTGAAGCCCTAGCATGGACTTCATACCTTGGATGTATACTAGTAGCTCCTTTACTATAAAGAACACAACAAGGATTTCAGGTGCAGCTCACCAGCTCTTGTGACCAGCATTGGAAGTCTCTCTGGGCAGACCGGCACTAAGCAGATGATTGGCAGGTTGATCACATCCTGCACTGAACTGTGTTACAGGTTGGCTGGTAGGGAGCTGGTTAGGTAGTTAAAGGCTCATTCCACCATGCATATTGCTGCCTCTGTGGTTGATGGCAGGTACATCGCAATTGAAGAGACCACACAGGGCTGCTACTGGGTCCAGTGTGCACATGTTCATATCCCACTACAGCATCAGCATGTTCTGTAATAGTGAAACTGCATTTTGAGCCTCAGTCCTCCAGTCTTTATTCACTAAATAGGGGTGTGCACCTTGACCCCTTCACCCAGAGGACTACTAAAAGTCTGCCTACATGTGGATAAGGAACTGAATCCCAGTTGGTAGAAATATAGGTTACTGACCTGTAACTGTAGTTATACAATGGGTGTTTAGGTCACATCAACAAAACCCACCTGACCTCCCCTTGCACCTGGTGCACATATCTCAGCTTCCAGCATGCAACATCTGACATAAGGGCTAAGCTGTGGGATGACATCACAGATGATGTGAGGAGTCAAGTTTGCATACATCTGGTGACTTATCTATGCCCAGCAATTAGTCTAAGCCAAGGACTATGGTTACAGGTCAATAATCTACAGGATCTATATTAATATTTATATATTGCCATACATCAAAGCATGAAAACTGTATCGCTAGAAAGCATTTGTGTTTAATTAAAAAAGGGAACCATCAAATCTAGGCACTTAAAAAAATAAATGAATCTAGGAATTATGCTGATATAGAATTTATCTGCTGATACAGTTGCCATATATCAGTACAGGACAGTACATATTGCTATACATTAATACAAATTCTCCCACTCCCTGTCAGACCTTCAATCCTACAGGTCCTTCCCTGTCACCTCCTATTCAGCTCTCTTTGTCCTCATCCTCTATCTCTTTCGAGCTTCATAATTTCTGTTCCCGTAACTGCACTTGTCCTTAGCCCCTCCTCTACCCTCCCTCCAAGCCTCTCCTTCCTTTGGCCATACCCAACTCCTTTCCCCTAACTACACCTGTTTCTTGGACTCCCTTCTCAACCTCCCCACCCTATCCTGTCCTCTGCTCCTCTCACTCCACTCCTCTTTCCTTGACACTCCTCCTTGAAGACCACTTTGTACCTTCCCTCTCTCCCCTTCCTGCTCTCCCCATCCTCCTTGTTCTTTCTGCCTGTGACCTGGTCCTCCTTGCAAGGTTCTTCGCATCCTGAAGGGGTGTAGGTCCTGGCCCCTCTCTCATCTCCCCTCATCCTCTCCTTCCACTCCCTAATCCTGATCCCTTTGCAGGGTTCATTAGCATCCTGAAGGGGTTACATTAGGGATTTACATTAGCTTAGACTGGACCTCTCTTCTACCCCTCTTTTTTTTTCCCCCACTTTCTAATCCTTGCCTGCCCACCCCCACCTCCTCATCAACTACTATCCCCCTTTCACTACTTCCTAAACTCCCCCCTCCCTCCCCTACTGCCTGGTCCCAATCCCTTTCAGGGTTCTCAGCATCCTGAAAGGGAATTTGTTCTAGGTGACTCCCCATCCCCATCGCTTCCCTCCCCCACTCTCTAACCATTGCCCTCCCTATTTCCCAATTTTTTGCATAAAACCTGCCCTCCCAAGAGTCACATGATGAGGCAAACTGAATAGACACACTCCGTGGAGCTACACTCACCCGACCACAAATCATCCTGAATTAAGCTTAAATTTTGACACAGAGCACAATTTTAAACAAGGATTCAGTCAAAGGAAGCCTTCAGAACTAGATCAATCTAACGGGAGACAATTATGGACGTGGAGATGTGGCAAGCGCCCCCTCAACACATGCCTCTGGTCACTCCTGAGAAGGCTCCAATGAAGCTGAGGGCCGCTACAGGTAGACGAGCTTCTACTGCAACTGCAGCTTCAGCCTCAACTATGGCTGCCATGGAATCTTCTCCTCTAATTTTGGAGAGATTCCTTTTGGAGTTCCAGCCATTCAAGGAGGAGGTTAGATCCCTGATGGTTGACATGAAGACACTGACTGAGACAGTAGAAGATGTGGCTCGGCGGGCCACAGACATGGAGGCTAGGGTGATATCAGCAGAGAAACGACTAGAGAGAATTGATTCCTCAATTACAAATAATGACAAGCCCTTAAATGCCTGGAAACATAAATAGAAGATCTTGAGGGTAGAAGCAGGAGGAATAACGTTATCATTATCAGCTTGCCAGAAAAGGAAGAAGGAGCGGACATGATGAAGTTCATTCAAAGGCTGCTAATTAAGATCGCAGGCTCTAATCCTTTTGGTCAAGACTATATTATTGAGAGGGCTCACCGATCACTTCGGCCCATGCCTCCCCCTGCAGCCCAGCCCAGGCCAGTGATACCTTGCTTCTTATATTTTCAAGAGAAGCAATATATATGTTACTAAAGTTAAAAGAAATACAAGATGTACTTTGGGAGGACCAGAAAACCTGGCTGGCACAAGATCTGTCCGTCTCCATCTGGGCTCAAAGAGCAGCATTTCACCCCATTGTTTGCAAATGCATTGCAGCGTGAATCAAATTTCGTATGTCTTATCCAACCAAACTGCAAATTCTATTCGATGGCACCTGGTCATCATTTGAGGAAGTCTCCCCTGCAATGGAGTTTTGCAGACAGAATCGCCCAGCACTTTTTTCTGACCATTGAAAACATCTTGTCGTATTAGTGAGGAGCAGAGAATCAAGAGGACATTTGGAATTTTGCCTTCATTTTTCTTGATCAGAAAGGGCAATGGCCCTGTTGGAATACCTGGACTAGGCCTATAAAGTCTGGACTTAAAGTGCTAAAAAAAACTTGACTCTATGGGCCCAACAGGGTCTACAGTGCCTCTCAAGTTTCTTTTGCCGTGTTATAATTTGTGTTGGCCATTGTGATGCAGCACAGCAAAGGACTCTGTTCACCCCCAGGTTTATTTTACATGATATTAGCCCAGTACTCCACATGGACTACCTATCTCATTTTGGAATGGGACTAATGAAAATTGGGTGAAGTAGATATAACTGATGTTTAAGTGTCTTTTTAACATCTTAGATGAAGAAGTTCCTAGGTATAAGAACTTGGAAGAAGACTGAGTTTTTTTCTACTTTGGTCAGGAGAGTAATTATTTAAAAACTAGAAGGTTTCCCATAATATCTTTTGTTTACTGAGTGGGATTCATTTAAACCAGTATGATGTGAAGTAACATTGACTTGGTTTGATGGTCGGGTGGGGGAAGAGGGGGAGGTTTATCAGAGAGTTGTCTGTCATGGGCCAGCATATTGTGGAGAGGGGGTGTTCGTATTATCATTTAATTTTTATACTCATTATTCTAGTAAAGTATGAGGGAGAATCTCATTGTTTTCTTATTATAGGAATAGAATTACATAAGAGGAAGGACTTTTGGGGAATTATTTGGGAGTCAAGGGGGTATAATCATGAGGATTGGAATGGTATAATATTGGAATTTGGGAGGGGGTGGTGCCTTACATGTCAGAATATATGGTTCTAAATGACTATTTCTGTTCTTTGGTCTGGTCTCATCATTAGAGGGATGGATATTAACTATAGCACACTTGCTTAAGTTCTGCTCATGGAATGTTAAAGGGCAGAGACACCCTCTGAAGTGAATGAAAGTGCTAAAACATCTTGGGTTTATGAGTTACGAAGTAATTACGTTACAAGAAACCCACTTACTTGAAATAGAAGGGACGTTACTTAGGAGACAACAGGTGGGGCGGCTCTTTACTTCAGGAGACAGCAGGAATAAAAAAGGAGTGGCAATATTGTTTACTAGAAAATTCCCATTCATCTGTGATCAGTATATAAAGGATAAGCAAGGCAGATATGTTTTTGTGAAAGGTAAAATTTTCTCTTCTGAAATAATCTTAAGATCTATTTATGGACCCAATCTTGATTCTCCTGCCTTTTTCATGGAGCTTCTTAATGTCCTGACACCTTTCCTTAATATACCACTTTTTATGGGGGGAGATTGGAACTTACCTTTTGACCCACTACTGGATAAATCTGGAGGATCACGACTCAAGGGCCTGACTCTGGCCCAAAGAGCCATTAGATAGCTAGTATATCAGCTGGACTGTGTGATTCCTGGAGAATTCACCATCCTAATGAGAAAGATTTTACCTTTCACTCAGCTGTTCACAGATCAGCCTCTAGGATAGGCTATTTCTGGATCAGTAAATCATTGGTAAATGGCCTGTTGGATAATAAAATTGAATCGTGGGTGGGGTCGGATCACTCCATTATAGCCTGCCTACTCTCATTGTCCCTTAATGGGGGAACAGATACACTGTGGAGATTAAATACCCAATTACTAAAAGATACAAATATCGCAGATAAGATTTCTGAGTCATTAGAACATTTTAAGAGAGACAACTGGGGTTCCATGCAATCTCCATCCGGTGAATGGAGAGCTTGTAAATGTTTTATAAGAGGAGAATTCATTAAGATGGCGTCAGTTAAAAAATGTAGGGAGGAGCAGGAACACAAAATATTACTAGAACAAATAAGGGAGAAAGAAAAACATCTCACTAACCAGTCCACTTAGGAAGACAAGTTAACCCTGACTAAATTAAAGGATAAATACTCTGAAGTATTAAGGAAGAAAGCAGAATGGGCTATAGTGATGACCAAGGCCAAATATATCGAACAGGGTAGAAAAGCTGGACGCCTTCTGGCTGTCAGGATTAAAAAAGAAGAGGCAGCTAGATCTATCCCAGCCCTGCAAAGGAATTCCCAGGGGCCCCTTATAACTCATCCGAAAGACATTGCAGCAGAATTTGAGTCCTATTACAGGAATCTATACACTCAGATGCCCAATCGACCTTCCTGAAATGAGGTAGATAAGTTTTTAGAACAGCTCCCTCTTAACAGACACACAAGCAGAACAGCTGCTGCTTCCTATTATAGAAGAAGAGATTCTGGGAATTATTAGGGAACTACCTCTCGACAGGGCCCCAGGAGAGGATGGTTATTCAGCCAATATCTACAAAAAGTTAGCAGAGCAATTAACTCTGTGGTTAAAGGCAGTTTACTCTTCTTTGTTAAGTGGAGACAAATTTGACCCTAGACTATTACAGGCTATTATAGTAGTTATTCCTAAACCAGATAGAGATCTGAAAAAGGTATTGAACTACCTCCCCATATATCTCCTCAACTGCGATATGAAAATCCTTACCAAGTTAATTGCAGGTAAAGTAAACAAGATCCTTCCATCTCTTATAAGTTCAGATCAAGTAGGGTTCATGAAGGGTAGGTCCTCAGTGGATCATTTTTGAAGACTGTCTCAAGTCTTCTCTGCCTCCAGGGACTCTCAGCAGGCCATAGCGCTGGTCTCCCTGGATGCAGAGAAGGTATTCAACAGGGTAGACTGGCAATTCTTGTTCAGGGTGCTTTACTGTTTTGGCTTCCTCAAGACTTTTATCTCCTGGATACAAAGATTATATTCTAACCCCACTGCCCACATCTTCTATAATGGAATTTTATCCCCTTATTTTACTTTACAGGTAGACACTATGCAAGGCTGTCCACTACATAGAAACATAGACTTTGACGGCAGATAAGGACCGCTTGGCCCAGCTAGTCTGCCCATTTCCCTACCTACAGGATAGGCCGCAGATCCTAGTTAACCAACAGCCTATTTCTTCCTACCCCCCACAAGAATTGCCTTATGTCTGTCCTGTGCATTCTTGAATTCTCCCACAGTTTTAGACCTCACAACCTCCTCAGGAAGGCTGTTCCATGCATCCACTACCCTCTCTGTGAAAAAATACTTCCTCACATTGCCCTGGAACCGCCACCCCTCTATCTTTAAATTGTGTCCACTTGTTCTTGCATGTCTCTTTTTATGAAAGATGCTACCCTCTTGGACTTTGTTGATTCCACTGAGGTACTTAAAAGTTTCTATCATGTCCCCCCTCTCCCTTCTTTCCTCAAGGGTATACTTGTTAAGCTCCTTTAGTCTCTCCTTGTACAGTTTCTCTTGCAGACCCTGTACCATTTTAGTTGCCCTCCTCTGGACTGCCTTTATTCTGTCTATGTCCTTACGGAGATGGGGTCTCCAGAACTGCATGCAGTACTCCAGATGGGGTTTCTCCAACTGTCTGTACAGAGGGATAACAACTTCCTGTTTTCTGCTGCTGATGCCTCTCCCTATGCATCCCAGTATACCCCCAGCCCTCCCTACTGCCTTCTCACATTTCTTGCTAACCTTAAGGTCATCTGATATGATTACCCCCAGATCCCTTTCCCTTTTTTGCTGTTGTTACTACCTCCCCCCATTGTGTAATATTCCCCAGAGTTCTTGTTTCCCAGGTGCACTATTTTGCTCTTCTTTGCATTGAATCCTAGCTGCCATACTTCTGACCATTTCTCCAACCTTGCCAAGTCCCTTCTCATCCTTTCCACACCTCCTTGTGTATCAACCCTGTTGCAGATCTTTGAGTCATCTGCAAAGAGGCATACTTTTCCTTCCAGTCCCTCTGCAATGTCACTTATAAAGACATTAAAAAGGACTGGACCCAGTGCTGAACCCTGCAGTACCCCAATAGTAACCCCTCTTTCTTCAGAGTGGACTCCATTTACAATTACATTCTGTGTCCTGTTGTCCAGCCTATGTTTTACCCAGGCTACCACCCTGGGACCCACTCCCAGGCTAGTTAATTTGACTATTAATCTTTTGTGTGGGACTGTGTCAAATGCCTTGCTAGAGTCTAGGTAGGCCATGTCCACAGCCCCTCTCTGGTCTACTACTTTGGTCACGCAGTCAAAGAAATCTATTAGATTCGTCTGACGAGACCTTCCTGCTGTGAACCCATGCTGCCTTGGGTCCTGTGCCCCACTGGCCTCTAGGTACTCAACTATTCTTTCCTTCAGAAGTGTCTCCATCTCTTTCCCTACCACAGAGGTCAGACTAACAGGTCTGTAGTTTTATGCCTCTGTCTTGGTCCCACTTTTGTGAAGGGGAATCACATCTGCCTTCCTCCAGTCCTTGGGTACCACACCATCCTCCCATGATTTATTAAAAAGAGTAGTCAGTGGTTTCACTAGTTCCCCCCTTAATTCTTTTAGAATTCTGGGGTGAATTCCATCAGGCCCCATTGCTTTGTCTGCCTTCAGTTTTAGGAGTTCTTGCAGAACCCTTTCTTCTGTGAAAGGGCTGGGATCAACACCCCTATCAAGAATGCTTCTGTTAATTGGATTAGGCAGTTCCCCCTCCTCTTTTGTGAATACTGAGCAGAAATATTCTTTCAGTATCCCTGCTTTGTCACTGTTCCCCTTTGCCCACCCACCATTCATTCTATTCAGCCTCACTATCCCTCCCTTTGTCTTTCTACACTCTCTGATATACCTAAGAATGGTTTTATCCCCCTTCTTAACCGAGTTGGCTATCTTTTCCTCAGTTTGGGCCTTTGCTATTCTGACTTCCCTCCCTGCTTCCTTCTGCCTTAACTGGTACAGCTCTCTGTCCTGCTTCTTCTGTGTTTCCTTATACTTCCTGAATGCTATCTTTTTCTCTCTGACTTTCCCAGCCACCTCTTTTGAAAACTATAGTAGCTTTTTATTTCATTTTGATTTGTTTTATTTGCTTCACACAAAGGCTTGTTGCCTCTGTGATGGCAGTTTTGATGATTCCCCATTGTTGCTCCACCCCTCCTTCTAGCCTGTTTGCTAGTGCTTTTCTGAAGCACTCTCCCATCTTGCCAAAGTCAGCCCTCCTGAAGTCCAGTACCCTCACTTTTGTATGGCTTGACTATGTAGCTGAGTTTAACGTGAGCCACACTGTTTGACAGTCACTTGTTCCCAGGTGGCAACCCACTTCTAGATCTGAGATCCTCTCACTGCCCCCATTTGAGAGTACAAGGTCTAAGATTGCTCCCTCACAAGTGGGTTCCAAAACTAGCTGTCTGAGGCCTGCCACCTGTAAGGCATCGAGAATGGCCCTGCTCTTGGATGTGGCTGCAGAAAATGTGCTCCAGTTAACATCTGGCATATTCAGATCTCCCATCAACAGTATCTCCCCTTTCTCTGCATCCTAAGAATGCCTTCTATCATATCCTTGTCCGTTCCCTCCCCCTGACATGGGGGTCTGTACACAGCCCCTGTGCAGATTGCGGTGCCCTTTCCAGTCTCCAAGGTGACCCACAGTGCCTCCTCTCCTCCCTGTTTACTCTTTTGTTCAGTTGCTTTTATCCCTTCCTTTACATAGAGAGATACTCCTCCCCCCTTCTCCCCAGCCTGTCTGTCCTATAGGTTATGTACCCTGGTATGTTAACATCCCAGTCATGGTTCTCTGTGTACCATGTTTCTGTGACTGCTACAATATCCAGGCATCCCTCTTCCATCAAGGCCACCAGCTCGGGGAGCTTGTTGCCCAGACTATGGGCATTGGTACTCATTACCCTCCATTTACTGATGGCCTTACTCCTTTTTGCCCCATCCCTGTCCTTCATGCCTTTGTCACTTTCCCCATTTACCCCTGCCCTTCTCCCTATCGCCACCTCTATGTTGGTGTTAGCCACACTTACTACTGTGATTTTTGTGGGGGACTAGGATTTCCCTGCTCCTTTCCAGTGCCTCCCCCTTGGCTAATTTAAATGCTTGCCAATGAAGCATTTAAACCTATCACCTAGGATCCTGGTTCCCCTCCTGGACAGATGCAGCCTATCATGCCAGTATAGGCTTGCATCACTCCAGGTGGACCCCCAGTCCCCAGTGAAGCCAAATCCCTGAGCTCTGCATCAGTTTTTCAACCACTGATTGAATCCCATGGTGCAGAACACCCTAGCCTCTTCTATGCCATAGATGGGCAGCACCTCTGAGAAGGTTACCGTGTGTGCTACTTGTCTAAGGCCCCTCCCCAATTCCACAAACTCTTCCTGCACTGCTCTAATCCCTTTCTTAGCAAGGTCATTTGTCCCTAGGTGGACAATGACATCCAGCTCCCTCCCCTGTGCAGCTGCTCCTGCATCCTGAGGATTCGCTCCCTGTCCTTCCAAGCCATGGCACCAGGCAGGCACCTTACCTCCCTCTCCCCTTCTTCCCACAGTTCTACCTTCCTAACAATGGAATCCCCCACCAAGAGTTGTTTGCTTCCCCTGTGGGGTCCCATGCCACCTTTCTGTGGGTCTCCTTTATGGAGGTTCCCAGCATCCTCCTTGGTCTCTACTGCACATGCCTCTATAGAGGAACCACACTTTGCCAGAATGGCATAGGAATTGTGGAGAGGTACAACTGGAGGGATGCACCTCTGTTCCACCACCCTCATCATCCCTGAGCCCACTGTGGTCCAACCTCTGAGACAACGGCAGTGTCACTGGTGGTCCCTGGATGGAAGAGGAGGTCTCACAAATCCTGGCCAACTCAGCCTGGAGATGAGCAACCTCCTCCCTCAGCCCAGAGAGGTGCCTGAAGATGGGACAACACCGCATCCTCCAGAATGTCTCCCAGAAGACTGCTGTTCCACAGCCACTGCACTGCACCACTCCCATCACGCCTTATTTCTAGCCCTTAACTGTTGTTTGGAATCCTTACTCTTTCCTCTGTTTTTTTCTTTTCCTTCTCTCTACTTACTTTCTCGCGCCTGTGCCCTTTAAGCTCCTGATTGTCCTGTTCTGAGACAAGAATATCTTATATTTCTCAGTAGACCCTTACTTGCTCAGAGGCAGACCTCCAGCTGCTAGAGGGGCTGGAGAGCTACTCTTGCCCTTCTAGGATGGTGGGTCTTTGGTGGCTCTGTGATCACTCACTTCCTGCTCCCAAACAGGAAGTTCCTGTTGTCAGTCAAATCCTGTGCCTATAAAAGTAGAACTAGCTTTGGGTGACAGGGTGGAGGGGAGGGAAGGAGGGCAATATAGTCCCAGTAGAGAAGTCCGGTCACACAGCACTCCTTTCTCCTGATGTCTTCTGCCAAGCTACTAACAGAATATTTCTAAGGCAGTCTTTACATTTATCTTCCTTCTAGCTAAGCCACTCCCGCTACTTACTAGATATTTCTACAAGTAATTTAAACTGCACAGCTATCAAGCCCTTTCAATCACCTGAGATTTACACCTTGATAACTGTTCAGATAACCATTCAGTTCAGTTAACTCAGACAAACACACTAATTTTTTTTGTTTTGTTTGTTAGTTTGTTTGTTTTTTTGCCCTAAATTAAAGGTCCGAGTACAAGAGTTCTACTTCTTTAGTTCCAGTAGAGAAGTCTAGTCACACAGCACTCCTTCCTCCTGGTGTCTTCTGCCAAGCTACCACCCATGTTATTTAATTTATATTTGGAACCTTTAATCATTGCCATAAAAATTTCCCCAGTGATAAAATGAATAAAGGTAGGATACAGTGAAGAGAAAATTGCGGCCTATGCAGACAATATTCTACTCCACATTACTGAAATTACCACCTCGTTTCAAGGGCTACTACAGATAGTTAAGGAGTTTAGTGCTCTTTCTAACTATAAGTTAAATGCCGATAAATCAGCTGTTTTCCCCTTAAACCACAAAGTACTGAGACATGAAGTTTTAGACTTAGGTTTCACTAGGTCCCCCAAGACCCTTAAATATTTAGGATTGCATTTGGCAACCAGTACATCCCAAATGCACAGGCTGAAGCTGGAATCATTAAGTAATCATATTCAAAAGGATTTAAAAACATGGAGGGATCTTCTCTTAACTTTTTGGGGAAGAGTGAATATAATTAAAATGAATATTCTTTCACAAATCTTCTATCCCCTTAATTTACTTAACTTGTGGATTCCCAAGACCTGGTTTAGGAAACTCCACTCTCACCTATCTAACTTTATATGGAAGGGGAGCACCCCGAGAATGGCGTATCATAAACTAGCAGCACCCAAGAATTGGGGTGGCCTTAGACTTCCTCACTTTGGACTATATTATTGGGTCAGCCATCTTAGTAAGTTTTTGATAGGGGAAGACTGGCTCAAGAGCTTAGCTGAACTATAAACCTACTTGGGTTAGGATAGAACAAGACTTTGTGAATTTGGCTGGGATTAACCCTTTCTCCATACCATACTTAAGATGAATAGACTTTCCTCTAGTCTACGTAATTCACCTGTAGCTCACTCAGTAAGTATTCACTCTCAGTTATGCAACACATTGAGATATGACCACACCCATGATCCTGCCCAACCCTTATTCCAGACTCCTAACTTTCTCCTAGGGGGAAAAATGATTCCCTACAACTGAATTCCTTTGAGCAAAGGTTGCTCAATACAGGACTTCCAGGCTCAGGACAGGGACTGGATTAGTACACAAGATATTCTTAGGAAATTCAACTTGGCTCCAAAATGGTCTTATGAGATTTATCAAATCAGACATTTGCTGGTTTCGTATTATAGGTCTAGCACTACCCATAACAATCAGGGTGATTGGATAGAGACCTGTGGGTAGTTAGCCTTTGCCCCACATGCTGTCTCCACAATTTATACTTTATTATACCCCTGGGTCTTTCCACAGATTAAGGGAATTTCAAAATTCTGGGTGGACAAATTCCCTAATTCCACTTCTAAATGGATGACTATTTGGGAAAATTCCCACAAATATACAACACAGGCAGATTGTGGATTATGCAATTACAAATCCTACATGACATGTATCTGACACTATATAAATTAAGTAAAATGGGCTGGGGTTCCAGTCCTCTGTGCAACACATGTGAATTGGATGTCGGCACTTTACTCCACATTTTCTGGGAGTGCCCAAAAATTGCCCCCCTTTGGCACATGATTAAAAATAGAGCTGACCCTTTACTGGGTCTCGAGGAGTACTTCACACCTGAAATTTTATATTGGGAGACTAACTCTGCTAGCAAAGCTGCTCTGTGCCTTAAACATCTCTGCTATAGCAGCAGCTTGGTCAGCTTCCAACTTTTTCCAGCCCTTGTTATTGCCCTCCATTCACTCCCCAAAATGGGCAGCTACAGGGGCAGTAGTAAATGCATTTCGCTGTTCTAACCTCATCGCAGTCCATGTTATGTTCTTTTAACAGTCTACTTTCATTCTCTGTTAAGGTTGAGCTTTTTTGACTGGGTACACCTCAGATCTACCCTCCAGTGTAAGTGTAATTCCTCCTCAAAATTCTGGCAGCTTATACACTCCCTCTTTGATCCTCTGGCCAAGTCTACCACCCCTGCCCTCCTGGCAGATGGTTCATTGGTCTCTGACCATCCCTCAGTGGCTGCTCACTTTAATGCATTTTTCACCACCTGTGCTTTACTCTCTTCTCCCGCCCCTGGTTACTATCCCAACCCCCACCCTCTGATACCTCCCTCCTACCCCATTTCAACTCTCTGAAGGCTTCCAGTTTCCTTCCAATTTCTCCCACAGAAGTTTGTCTTGCCCTTAACTCACTCAACCCTTCAAAATCTAGCCCAGACAGGTTGAAATCCAAACTACACATTTCTGTTCAGGCAATCACCACTCCAGTTGCTCATGGTCTGAACCCCTACTTCTCCATCTGTACTGTCCCTTGGGCCTGAAGTTGGCAAAGGTTCTATCTCTACACAAAGGGGATGATCATTCCTCCCCTGGCAACTTCTGCCTGATCTCTCTCCTTCCGTCTCTTGCAAAGCTGCAGGAGGCTGTTGTCTGTTCTGAGCTTGCAGATTTCCTGCACTCTTGTAACTTCCTCTCCCCCTTCCAATCTGGTTTTAGGAAGCTCCAATCCACTGTCTTATCCCTGCTGTGTACAACAGACTCTGTTCTCTCTGGGATGGATCAGGGCCATATTTCAATGTCCCTCCTCCTTCTCCTTAACAAGCTAAGCTTGGCCAGTCTCTCAGCACTTGCTGTACATTGGTTCTTTTCTTATTTCATGGGCTGCTAGTCATTACATGGGTAGTGCCCTGTTCTCTCTCCATCCTATCTGTGGTCCCACAAGGCCCCTTCCTGGGCTCCATCCAATTTTCAGTCTTCCTAAATGACCTCCCCTCATCCTCACATATGTGGATGACATAGTCAATTTCGCTTCTGGACCCACTGCTGTAGCTGTCAGTTCCAGCACAGCTTCCACAATGTAGTGTGGTGGTTCCACAACAATCAACTCCAGGTCAACACAAATAAAATTATTTCCATGACCTTTGGCACTAGCCAGAAACTGGCCAGGCCCATCCCTCCATTTTCTCCACGTTGGATGACACCCCTCTGGAGACTGTCCCTGCCTTCAAGTACCCCAATGTGTGGCTTGACAGCAAGCTTGACTTCTCAGCACACATTTATGCTAGGAATACCAAGCTTTGTCCTAAACTCAGTCACCTGTACCATCACAGCAGCTGCCTCTTCCTCCAGGTCTGCTGGGAGCTGGTTGCCAAAATGGTTCATCTGGTCTTTGACTGTGTGGATGTGGTCTATGGTATCTCTCCTTCCTTGCAGAAGGGGAAGAAGAGACTAGAACTCTCCAGGCAACACAAGAGCAGGATATTAACAGACAGCATAATCAGCATTTCATTGAAAACTCTAGCAGATGCAGAAAGGGGATTATTGAATAAAGGTCTGTCTTTTGTCCCAAAACAGAGATTTGATCTGCTTGAAACCATAGTGTAATGCCACAAGTTGACAAGAAATTTGGGACTACACTCCTTTTTTACCTGGAAAAAAGAAAAGAACATGGAGACATGATGGGGATAAGTGACACAACAGAAATTCCTAATAATGATTCAAAAACTATGCAAAAATTTAAACCTCCAGCTACCTTTTGTCCACCTGTCACACCAATATTACAGACATTTGTGAAGAGCTATGAGAAAGACATAATAGAATTGGACAAAAGTTTGCATACCAGGGGTAACCATGTAATGTACTCTAATTTAAGCAAAGTAGAAAGGATAGCTATAGATGAACTAGGGTGTAATAAAAATGTGGCCATTAAACCAGCTGATAAAGGAGGCTCTATTGTTGCGATGGACACAGTAATGTATCAACTTGAAATCCACAGACAATTAGAGAAAAAGGAATTTTATGAGAAGGTTCCCACAGATCCAACACCTATTTATAAAACAAAGATAGACAAATATCTATTGGAAGCTAAACAAAAAGGGTGGATCAGTAATGATACATTCTCATTTTTGACAGTCAATAACCCTGTGAGAGCTTGCTTTTACATTCTCCCAAAGATACACAAATGCCTCATGAATCCACCTGGTCACCCGATTGTATCTGTAAACAGCTCCCTAATTGAACCACTGTCTCAATACATTGATTATTACATCAAACCTATAGCAAAGGAGATTCCATCCTACATAAAAGATACAGGTGACATCATTGCAGTACTAGAAGAAATTGAAATACAGGAAAATAGTTTGTTTGTCACCCTGGATGTAGAATCTCTGTATTCTAACATACCCCATGAGGGGGGCTTAGAGGCACTGGAGTACTACCTAAATAAAAGAGAGTAAAATGATCCACCCATGGAAATGCTTGTTGATTTAGCTGACTATGTATTGAAATGCAATACTTTTTTCTTCACAGATGAACAGTATATACAAAAAAAGGGGACTGCAATGGGAGCAACGTTTGCCCCAAATTTTGCAAATATGTACCTAGGCAAGTGGGAAACAGAAGTAATTAGGATAGTAGAAACAAACGCATACAGATATAAGATCGACCTTTACCGATGCTTTAGTTATGATATTTTTATTATCTGGAAAGGCACTGAAAATGAACTTTTTGATTTTGTTAAATGTTTAGAAAACAGCAACAAAAACCTGTGTTTCTCCCTCTCCTTTAGCCTTTCACAAATCAACTTTCTGGATTTAATCATTAAGAAAGATGGAGCAGAGGGAATCAAAATTGATTTGTACAGGAAAGGCACAGATAAAAATACACTTTTACAGGCTAAGAGCAGCCATCCATATCGCACCATTTTTTTTATTTTTTATTTTTGTCTTTAGTAATGGATAAGGCCCACTAGGCACAAGTGCCTGTTTTCAGGGGAGACCTAGGAGCACTGGGTGGTTCAGAGACTTGCTCAGAGTTACACAATATGTAAGTGGAAGTTGTGAGAATCAAACCAAGATCTGGTCTGCTGGATATACCAAGCTTATGCATAACTTGTTACTCTAACCTCTAGGCTATACTGCCAGCCCATTGCTGGAATCCTGAAACAGCAGTGCATTAGAACCAAAAGAAACTACAGTGAGAAAGGGACATATGAGAAAAGGGTAAAGTAACTGGAAATCAGACTCAAGGAAAGAGAATATCCAGAAAAATCATCACTAGAGCTAGAGAAAAAGTAGATAAAATGGAAAGGTCAGAGGTCATTGGAAAAAAGTCAGAGAAAAAGGAAAAAGGAGACATCAGAATCAATTTTGTAAGCACAAACAATGCTCAGTCAAATGAAATGTGCATAGTAAAAAAACACTGGCACATGATAAGTTTAGACCGAGGTCTGAAGGATCTTAACAACACAATGCCTAGAATGGTAGATAGGAAGGGAAAACGTTTAAAAGGCAACTTAGTACACTCAGTACAACCCAAAAAAAAGAGCAGGAGAGAATGTGGCTACCAAAGAGACAAGATGGTTGCTTTAAGTGCGGAAACTGCAAATTTTGCACATCCCTCAAATAGACAAAAAGCTTTATGAATCCAAAAACTAAAAGGGAAACTAAAGTAAGAGGATTCATAACATGTTCAACTGAGGGGGTAATCTATATGGCCACTTGTTCATGTGGAAGGTTTTATACAGGAAAAACAAAAAGGCCGGATATTCAGACCGTGCTTGGCAGTGGCGCAGGCATGGGAGCAGCGCAACTGGGGTGCGCCAGGGCCAGGCCCAGGTGATATTCAATGGTAATGAGCCATGGCGCAGCACTATTGAATATGGCATGGACAGCGCATAGCACAGTGGCACTGTGCACGGCACAGTGGTACTGAACCGGTGCAAGCCACAGGTAGGGAACACAGGGATGCACCAGCACAAATGCAATTGTGCTATGTGCATTACCCACAATATTCAGCAGAGGGCATGCAGATGAGGCCATTTTTTTATTTATTTCATTTATTGGAACATCGGTTTACAACCTTTGAGACAGAGGCTCATTTCCAAAGGTACCTCGTCACATTGAGGACAAATACATAACAGACTTTTGGTTACAGCAAAATGGGTTACATAGTTAGCAAACACATGAGATTACAACAGATAAACCGATAAGCCAGTTTTGGTTACAATGGCACATTCTTGCATGAATGGAAAGAGCAAGCAGCAGGATAATAGCAGTTCCTGCAGCAGTGGGTGAAGATTTAAAGGAGGTGGGGTGTAGGTGCTGCCCGGCAGGCATTGTCAGGGCACAGAGAGCTATGCCTAAGTTATAGACAGGTGTAGCTACGCGTATTAAACAGTTGGCTTCAAAGTGCAGTTTTGAATTTTGAAATTGTGGGGGCATCCGAGATGTGGGCAGGGAGCAAATTATACTAGGCTGGAGCTCTATAGCAGAAGGACCTCTGTCCATGGGAAGTCCTAGATCTTGGGACTAGAAAAGTGGCCTTGCAGGAGGTCCATGTACAGACCAAGGTTTGGGCTTGGCAGAGGGAGGCTGTAAGCCCGGGTGGAGATAGCCCGAGAAGAGTTTTTTTTTTATATTAGGCATGTTTGGTAACAGGCGTCCATCTAGATTCAGCAGTATTGCCATGTCATAGAGCTGGCACGAGTGTGTGAGCCTGGGGACCCCAGTGATTAGCCTGCAAGTCTTATTTAGGATGAGGCAAATTTTATTGAGGGCGGTCTTGTCAGCAGCACCGTAAACTGGTAGGCCATAGTCAACAAGGGATAATATAGAGGATGTAACCGCTAGATGGAGAGCAGTGGGGGCAGACAGTTTTTATAGCAGTATAAGATACCTAGCCATACATTAGTGGCTGAGGCAAGAGCATCAATGTGGGTGTGATAGGTGAGGGCTGAGTCAAAGGAGACCCCAAGGTACTTGTACGAGTGGACTTGCTCCAGTGGTTGTTTGGAGCAGGGGAGGATATGGAGTGGGAAATTGCGGCTTTGTTTTGGGGGTGGGCAAAGAGCATTGTTTTTGTTTTTTTGAGATTAATGACCAGTCTGTGCTCTTTAAACCAGGTTTCAGCATTATTACAGGATTGCTGTAGGGAGTTCTGGAGGGAGATAGGGTTACGGTGGGTGGCAAAGATGATGGCGTCATCTGCGTACAGCAGAATTTTCCCAGTGCATGCACTAGGCAGGGTGTTAAGGTAGAGTGAGAAGAGTAGGGGTCCCAGGATGGAGCCCTGAGAGACCCCTGAGCGGATGGGACAAGCTTTAGTCAGTGTCCCGTTAATTCTGACACATTGGGAGTGGGCAGATAGGTAGCTGGTGCACCAGGTGAGAGGTCCAGTAAAGAAGCCAGTGTGGCAGAGGGCATCCAGCAGGAGGGGGTGGGAGACAGTGTCAAACGCCTTTGAGAGGTCGACGAACACTGCTCCAGCTAGGGAGCCAGAGTCCAGTGAGGAGTGCAGGAAATTTGAAAATTCAACAAGTGCAGTGCCGGTACTGTTTCCTGCATGGAAGCTGTGCTGTTCAGGGCAGAGGATGTTGTGTTTGGTCAGGTATTCAGTGATTTGCATGACAACCAGCTTTTCTAGGGCTTTGGAGAGGGGGTGGGAGTATGGAGATAGGACGGTAGTTTCTGGCAGAGGACCTATCACCACCTTAGTGAATAGGAGTGACAATGGCAGTTTTCCATGCAGTTGGGAATTGCCCCAGGCAGAGGGATTTGTTGAGAAGGCTGGTGAATGGGGCAAGGACCTGGTCCAGTACTAGATGGAGAATGCTGGGGTCCAGAGAGTCATTGCCTGGATTGTTGCTTTTTATTGCTCTGACCAGGTGGGGTCTGGCTTCCTGGGCAGTTACCCTCCATAGGTAGAAGTTAGAGTGTTGGAGGACTGGGGCCAGTAGGGAGGGTGGTGGGTCAAAGAAAGTACTCGGGAGGACAGAGCTAAGGTCTGTTAAGGATGTGTTATGGTAGTTTGCAATGTTTGCTGGGTCTGTCTCAATTGTGCCTTCAATGGTGATCTGGGATGGGGGAAGGGAGTGTGTGCTCCTATTTAATTGTTTGACATTATCCCAGAACATTCGGGCACACACCCTGGAGGAGGTGAGGGTGGCCTGGTAGTGGTCGACCTTGGCTTTCCGGGTGGCCCAAGTGCAATTATTCCGTGCAGCATTGTAGGCCTGTCTGTCAGCCATCTGGCCTGTTTCTGTGGCAAGGTGCCATAGGTTATCCCTAAGCCTGAGCAATTGTAAGAGGCAGGAGTAATCCAGGGCACGTTATGTTTTTTGGTTCAGGCAGCCATGAAGGGTGCGAAAAGGTCGCAGGCTTTGTTAAAGGTTTGGGAAAAGAAGGCTAGGGCAGTATCTATGTCAGTCGTGTGGTGAATGGGGGACCAGTTTATCTGGGCAAGAAAATGCTTGAGGTTTTTCAGCCCACCTGGTCTGAAATGCCAGCGAAGTGTGGGCTGGGCTGTGAGTCGGGGCGGGGGGGTTGTCCAGTGGAATAGGATAGGGGAATGGTCACTGAGTGAGTCAGGGAGGACTTGGATGTCCTGGACTTTTTTGGGGCGGTTGGAGATGATAACATCTAGGAGGGTGCTGATACCTCTCTTAGTGTTTAATCTTGTGGGCTGGGAAATAAGTTGTGACAGATCAATGGCCACGAAGGAGTCCCGGGCGGTGGAGGAGGTGGCACTGAGCCAGTTCGTGTTGAGGTCCCTTACAAGGACGTGTTCTTCCTTGTGGGGGAGGGTGGCGAGATAATCGGTTATGGAAAAAAGGGCCGGGTTTTGGTTCTTAGGGAAATGGTAGCCAAGGTGAGATAAGGGAGCCACTGGAGGGTCCAGAGTAAATTTAAGGGTAAGGGTCTGTGCCCCACTTGCAAGGGCCAGAGCAGGGAGTGCTTGACCAGTGAGTGTGTCCCTGGTATAGATTGCACAGCCACCCCTACATTTGCCTACACAATCCTCCCGGTATAGGGTGTAGCCAGGGAGGGAGACAAAGGAGTCAGAGGTGGATTTTGAGAGCTAGGTTTCCACCAGTGCTATGACATCTGGTTTGTGCAGCATGACCCAGCACTGGAGGGTATCAAATTGTTTCAATATGCTGCATATATTCATGGAGGCAATGTTCAGACCGGGGGACCCACCTGGTGGGCTGGTCTGGGTCAGGCCTGGGTTAGGATGTATGTTGCCTGTTAAGAGAAGAAGGAGGACCACGGCTCTGGCCAGTGGGTGGTGATGTGTGGGCTTGTGGTTATCTGGGGAGGGGGCCTTCAGGGAACAGGGGATGGGTAGGGTTTGCCAGGTTGGGAGTGTGAGAACAATTAGCCACCAGAGGGAACCTGGGTAGGCGGTGGGGAGGTACCCAGGGGATGGGTGCTGTGGGCAAGTGCACATGGTCAGTGTAGGGTGAGATCGAACAATGTCAGTGAGAGTTGTTGGCACTGGTGCCAGTGAGCCAGGGGAGATGACTGACTGGTGGGACGAGGGTACTATTAAGCAAATGAGGGGGAGGCATTTTAGGAAGAGGTGGACTAACATGGCTCTTGTGGTAGCCGTAGGGTAGAAGGGTAGAAGAATTTAGGTTGTCTTCCAGAGAGCATGGATGTCACTTTGGATTAGTGGTAGTGACATGGACTCTGGTGGACAGGGTGCAAGGTTCGAGTCTCTGCCAGGGCAGCTGGAAAAGTGCCTGGGTGAGAGAAGGGATCCACATCCTAGGGGTCTGATGCAGGCTGGGTTTGGGGCTGAAAACAGGGTGAGAAATAGTGACTCCTAGTGGTCACTGGGTGTAGGTTAGGTGGTGCAATTAGGGGTCAGGAAGTTGGGCTAGCTGTGGAGGCTGGGTGCTGGGAGAGGTGTGGGCAGAGGTAGGTGTGAGTTGCGGAGTAGAGAAGTGGCACAGGGATTTGAGAGGTTCCAGGAAGGTGTGGGGAGGAAGACAGGTAGTGGAACCTGAGGTGGGAGTCTGTGGGTCCCTCTAGTGGCTGGCAGGTATAACCTGCTAATGGAAAAGTGGGGACTTTGTTGAATGAGCCACAGGATGTGATGTCACTAGATATATATGCAAGGCACAAAAGGGGCCATTTGCATGTCATTATGGCCCCATTTGCATGCCTTGCACAGGGGCAGCCTGGTGAATAGAGCATGGTGCCCTGCACAGAATGACATGTGCACAGTGGGGATCCTGGGGGCATCCCCTGCCCTGCAGCTGTGATTGCCAGTAACACCATAAACAGATCCCTGATGGTGTGGTGGTACCCTCTGCCTGCCCTGATCATCGTGTATTGTCTGAAAAACATTCCTGGTGATCCAGTGGCATGCCTCCCACCCACACAGGACCCTTGCTCCTCCCCCATCATCGGTGGTGGCCTCAACCCACCCATTTCACACCCAGCCACCTGCTGAATGCAGGTACAGTATGGGCTGCAAGCCCATTGGTCCACACTGTGGGCCAATGGGCTTGCAGCCCTATCACTTAACGGAGGCTGGGCAATATATCAGGCAGGTTTCAGCTGCCCACCCATGACTGTAGGGGAGAGGAGTGGACAAGGGGTCATGTGTGTGGGAGGGGTGGGCGTGTCACTTTATCATCAGGGAATGTTTTTCAGGTGATTTACCATGATTGGGGCTAAGGTCGGGGAAGGGGAATACTACTAGACTACCAGGGATTGTTGACATTACTATCTTATGGCGATTGTGGCAACAGGAGGGAGGGAGTGGGGTACTACTTGACTACCAGGGAGATGTGGGTGCTTGAGGACAGTATTCTGGGTTGGCGGGTGGCCACCCACAGCTGGCAGCTGCTGGGTTATGCCCTGCAATACAACAGCCCACCTGTGGGTGGCCAGTTGTTCCACAAATTCACGGCTCAAATCTGAGCTCCCCATGTGGTGCAATGAAGGGCTGTGCCAGCATATGCACCGCACATCCCGGGCTGAATATTGGGATGTGCTGCATATTCCTGGGCACACCCCCTGCATCTACGCCGCATACATTAACATTGCACCCCAGCTCATTGGCATTTGCGCTGTGCCTGGCAGCCTTATCAATATCCCACTGGGGCACAGTGCAGGGTTGCGCCAGTGCAACTCTGTTGTACCATGCGCAACCCCTTTGAATATCTGGGCCAAAGAAAACTGAAAGAGAGAATGGGGAACATTTAAGGACCATAGGTAATAACTATCAAAAAAATGCACTAGCAGTACACTTGGGAAAAGTCACTAACCACAAGGATCACAGTTGATCCTTTACAGGCATTGAAAAAACCATCAAGAGCCCAAGAGGAGGTGATTATGACAATGTTCTATTGAAAAAAAAAACAATACTGGATTTTTGTGACAGGGGGGTCTGAGAAACCAGGCCTGAATGAAAGGATTGACTTCAAACCGTTCCTTAAAAAAATAAGTGACCCCCCCCATTAAAACCACCTGAGTAGGAAAGGAAGGAACTCAAAGATGTAAATCTGTTAGTATAAGACACTGAATGGATTATTTTAAGTAACCAATATAATGATCTTGTATTTTTTTTTGTTACTCGACATGCTAACTCAAGTTATGTCTGTATATATATTTTTTATAGATATTCCTTCTGAACATGGTCTCCAAAGTGGATCCTCGTGGGAAAGACATTGGTATTCATGACAGAAGTGGTAAAACAAAAAGATTTGACACTTGTATAAAGTTAAATAAAATATGATTAAATGACATAGGTCTTGCAGTATTGAATGATTTTTATGGTACTGATAGAGCTGTATGTATTTGTAAATGAAGCTATGTGATACCAGATATAAACTGGGTAAATGCACTATCCCATTTTTGATAAATGTGTGTAAAAACCCACAACAAAAAGTGTTTCAATGAGGAAGTTTTTTAATCTGATTTTAAAAGTTTGTTTGCACTGTCACTTCAAACACATTGGCCCAAATATTCAAAAGAGTTGAGCCATGCGCAATAGGGTTGCACCTGCGCAAGTCCGAAATAGCGCCATTCTGCGATATTCAGCAGGAGGCAGTTGTGCCCCCGAAATCATGCTGAGCAACAGCGTAATGATAATGAAGGCATGCACAACTGAAGGGGGAGGAACCATGCATAAATGGCGCAGTGCGATATTCAACGACTTGCACCATGCGCAATAGGGGAGCAAGCAGAAGTTGTGCCATAGCGGAAATGAGCCAAAATTAAATGGAGCAAGGGAGATGCACAAGAACGCTACAGGGAAGCCACTTGAGGCAGAACTTTAGCCAGACAGACAGGGCAGGAGGCACAAACAGGGCAGGCCAGGGAAAGGGCACTCTGAACAGCCAGGCACAGGGAAGGTGTGGGGAGCCACACAGCACAGAGGCCAGCACAGGCAGGTGTACCCGATTGTAACAAGGGATAAAGAAGTTTGTCCCTATATTTCAGCCTAACCTCATTTTGGTCTAAAACATAATGGCCCAGATATTCAAAAGGGTTGCACCATGCGCAATAGGGTTGCGCCAGCGCAAGTCCAAAAATGAGCCAATCCGCGATATTCAGCAGGAGGCAGTTGCGCTACTAAAACATGCTGAACGCAGCGCAATGCAAATGAAGGCATGCGCGCAGCAGAGGTGGATCCATGCATAAAGAGCAATCAGCGATATTCAAAGCCTTGCGCAATGCGCAACAGTGGATCAGCCAGAACTTGCGTCACGGCGGAAATGAGCCAAAATAAAAAGGCTCAAGGAAGAGGCGCAAGAACCCGACAGGGAATGCTCATGAGGCAGCAACAGAGAGCAGGCCACAGCAGAAACCAGTGCAGGCCAGGGTGTAGGCAGGACAGAATAGTGGCAGCTGAAGGCGTGTGGGGCCACAGAGTTCAGAGGCCAGTAGGTGTACCCGGCGCAGTGGAGGTAGCAGTCAGGACAGTGGGGGGAACAGAACAACAACAGCTGGGGGGGACACAAGCCAGGGAGATGGACAGTGTTACCTTCCACATGGAAGCTGTAGTGAGGGGGGTGAGAAGGCATGCTGCAGGGGGACATGGCCGTGGAAGGTCCCGTCGGCGGTACGCCCCCAACAGGCAGTACCGTGCCCGCATCAGTTTTGAGCTGTATTCAGATGTCGAGATTGTGGGCCGGTACTGCCTGAACAGGGCAATACTGAGGTGGCTCTGTGAGCTGTGCAGTGATGTGATGCAGGCACCCTCACGACAGAGTCACGCTCTGTCAGTGGAGACAAAGGTAATAGCCTGCATGTGCTTGCTCGCCACGGGTACCTTCCAGAGGCCAACAGGGGACACCACAGGCATAACACAGTCAACCACATCATGCATCCTCACCCAATTCCTCAGCGCACTGCTGCCACATGCTGCAGAGTACATCCATTTCCCCAGCACTGCAGCAGAGCATACAGCAAACATACAGGAGTTCCACTGTAGCATGTATGCCTGGCATGCTAGGGGCGATAGACTGCACCCATGTGGCTATTCACATGCCACCTGGCCCCGATGGGGCCTCATATCACAACCGGAAGGGGTTCTCCAGTGTGAACTGCCGGGTGGTGTGTGATGCCAGTGGGCGCATCATCAATGTCTGTGCGCGCCTGGCGGAGCATGATTCATTCATATGGTACCAGTCTGCACTGTGCCATCGATTAGAGTGGGGACATCCCCACAGAACACTTAGTGGGTGAGTATGCATGTAGGAGCGGCAAAGTTGGGGGACGGGTGGGCAAGCCACAGGTGCCATGGGAGTGGCACACAGGGCTAGGGACAATATGGGCCTGAACATGACACTAACCTCCACTATCTCCACACAGGTGACAGTGGATACCCACTCCGTCCCTGGCTGCTCACACCCTACCGGCGCCCCATGACCCCATCGCAGCAACGCTTCAATGAGGCACATGCCGCCACATGCAACATCATCGAGCGGGTGTTTGGGATGCTGAAGGCCTGCTTCCGATGCCTTAGACACCTCCGGTGCCCTACAGTACAGCCCCTCAAAGGCCTGGGATATTCCTGGCCTGTTGTATCCTGCACAACATGGCCAAAGACTGTGGGATAACCATTACAGGTCGGGGAGGGACAGTGATGGGGGCGCCGGGGACGCCGGTGATGATGGGGATGAGCAGCCCCCCTTGGAAGGCATGACCCCCGACTGATCCAGCTGGCCCAGCTGCACTGGGACACCATCACAGAGGAGCACTTCGCACAACACAGGTAAGTCATGGGGCCATGTGCAACCAACATTGTCCAGGGCGCAACCCACATACACACAGGGTAACACACCAGGGGTGCATGACGGCAAGGGGAGTGGAAGGGTACAGGCACACAAACACACCACTAGGGAGGGGTGAATAGTTACACGCTACATAGACAGACACACACACACACACACACACCAGGCACACAGTGCACAGGGGCAGGTGCACAGCAGAGCAGGAACAGACATGTCAAACACAGATCCACAGACCACCCCCACCACCTGTACTGTCCATGTACATGTGTCAGATGCTGGGCACCCTTGCACCTTGGTGTACAGTACAATGCAGGCATCATCATGCACACGCACCTGTGGACAGCAGTCGGGTGGGTGTGCAGGTGGTCCATGTGTCGGCGTGTTGGGCAGGGCACCCACCGGTGCACTGCCCACCAAGACACACATTGCACACAGGGCAGCACCAGACAGGGCCTGCACTGGGAGACAGGTCAGTCAGGTGGCATTGTGCCACGGCCACCACGGATGCATGGGAGGCCCCACTGAGACCCATCAGCACTGGCGAGCTGAGCATGGGCCACATGGGGTGGCATCGATGGACCACCAGGGGTCCCACTGTGTGAGCGTGACCTTGTCCGCAGAGGGGTCTGCAGCATGCCGAACATACCTGCACCAGGGGTGCTCGGGATGCCCACAGCAGAACCCGGTGTAGACAGGCTG
Source organism: Neoceratodus forsteri (assembly GCA_016271365.2). Lineage (NCBI taxonomy): Eukaryota > Metazoa > Chordata > Ceratodontiformes > Ceratodontidae > Neoceratodus > Neoceratodus forsteri. Next base: position 999,069,791 of record CM057451.1, read on the forward strand.
GGTGTCGCACGATGCCGGGAATGGGGAGTGGAGAGCGTACTGCATGGGTTGCGCGGTACAGGGGCACCTGACTGTGTGCCCAATGCGGCCACGACAGTGACCAATGCCTGGGTTTGCCTGTCAGTGGCGGCGGTCACATCCATCCGCATTTGGACCATCTCTGCAAGGATCATTGCATTGTCCCTGCTGTGCTGCTCCACAGTCACACACAGTGCCTCCATGGACTTTGCAACCCGCATCTGCTGCTGTACTGATGCCCGCAGCAGGTGGGTGTGCTTGTCAAATGGGTCGTCTGCCAAATCGGCAACCTGTCCCCAGGGGTACGGAAGGGCCTGATGCTTAACACCCCTTGAGGATGGGCGCTGTTCACCAGGACCAGGTATGGGCAAGTCAACAGGCGGTGTGCATACACCACCACTGAACCCTGTACCCCAGACCCGGTGGGTGACTGCCGCTGCTGCCCCTCCGCCTGCTGTGCCCAAGGGACCAGTCGTTCCAACGCTGTGTCCGCAACAGTGCCAGACACCTGCACAGCCACTGCTGCTGACAGGCACAGCCTGGGACTGTGCTGACGTGCTGGCACACATGTTGGAACCAGCTAGGTCCATGGGCATGGGCTGTCCTGCTGTGTGTCCATTATGTGACACACACATGTCACTGCCCATAGTGGTCGTTGCATCATCGATGGTGCAGGTTCATGCCACAGCCACAGCCACAGCGTGCTGGTATACTTGCATGCCAGACTGCTGGGACACAGGAAGGGCACCCCCCCACACCTGACTCATCGACATCGGAGATGGCAGCCAGGCGTGCACACTGGTGCAATGCACGCCGGCTACCAGCAGAGGTGGATGGACCCTCCTCCAACTCTGGCTGCATGTCCACAGTGCACAGGCCCACCACCACTGTCCCCTGCAGACGCACAGGATCTGTAAAAAGAAAGTGAGAACATGTTAGTGCATGGGATCAACCTCCCCCCCGACCATGTCATACCGTGCAGTGATGGGCTTCCACCTGTCTGGAAGCCACCTCCTGAAATGCCCTCGATGGCACTGCACTGCATGGATGCAGCAAGACGGTCCTCCGCTGGGGTCAACTGCACCACCTCTGGCTGGCCCCCGCCTGTGGCAGCGCGTGCCGCCCCGAGGGCTGCCAACTTCTCCTTCACCCATCTCCTGTCAGTCCCCACCTTCTTCTTACATTCCTGAATGGAGCGCTGCTGGCTTCCGTGCAGGTTTATGGTGCGAGCTACCCCCTCCCATGCAGCAGCATGGGCCTGAGGGGTGCCCCGCCATCCACTGAGTAATGGCTCCTCATCCAGGTAGGCCTCGAAGAGTGCCTCTGTTTCAGCTCTTGTGAAGTTGGGCCTCCTCTTCCGCCTACCATCATCCTCCTCACCCAGTCCTTGCTCGGCCATGTCACAGTCTGTATGGGTGGAAGTGGACACCTGTGACTGTGCAGTTTACAGCATTATCCCATGACCATAGTCTATAACATCACACAGCATGCAACCCACCTATCAATTGCAGTAACCGAATATGGCCACTGCAGATCACTGTCGCATATATATAGCGCAATGCATGCAAATTAAGAGTGGAGCAACTTTAATGGGATGCAAATTGTGCCGCTGCGCCTTTGAATGGCTGATCAGCTGATTTGCATATGACGGCTGAATATCGCGCTGTTGCGCTTTGCGCAATACGGTTGAGCCGGCTGATCCTATAGCGCAGTTCTGTGACTGTGTAGTACACCGCACTGCGCATGCCCAGGTACCTTACACAGGCATCTGCCACGCTGATGACGTGCTGTGCGCGGTCAGCTATTCAGGACATGGCCACCATTGTGCCAGTGGCGCTACAGCGCTGGTCACCACATGGCGCTGTGGCACAACTGCTCAATAGTCCAGTGTGGCACTGGCACGCAGGTGACCGATCACGCTGGACGTGTAGAAGTCCGATGGCGCTGTGCATGGCCTTGCGCCAGAGACATGACCTTGTGCCCGACCTTCGCCCCCTTGGCACTGTACGTCTGGCATGTGTGCAGCTCTATCGCACTGTTCGGTAACAGCACGATAGGGACCGATGGCGCTGCCTGAACAGCGTGATAGGGACAGACGGGGTTGTATTGCACAACATTTCCACGTGGGGTTGCCATGCTGCGGAGCACCATATTGCCTACTATCAACCTGTGGACATGGCATGCAGGAAAGCTCCCCAGTGGAGTGGCTTCGAGGTGGTCAACCTAGTGGCCATGGTGGAGCCTCACTATGGGCCACTGTTTGGGGGGAACCCCTAGACATGGCCCGCAACCAAGTGTGGTGGCAGGTGGCCACCGAGATGGAGCAGGTCACAGGGTGGCGCCGAACAGCAGAGCAGTGCAGGCACCACTACAGTGACCTGCGCAGGAGGGAGCAGGCACTGCTGGCACACCTCAGGTCCCGTGCCAGGAGGGCATTGTGCCTAGGCCAGGTGGGTGAGCCATCTATGCACCTGTATTGTCCGCAGGGGTATAACTGTGTATTGGGGCCAGAGCATGGGGGAGGGTTGTTCCATGGTTGGCTGTGACAGTGTTTGCAGGTGTGTGATGTATGAGTCTGGCTGTGTGGGCAGGCACACTCATTGGGGCAGGGGGCTGTCTGCATTTGGATCTCACTAATGTGTTTCTCAACATTTGTTTCCCACAGGCATGGAGGAGCGGAGGAGGGCCCGAGCTGAGGCACAGAGGAGTGCTGCAGAGGTGGCCGGCAGAGGAGGCAGCAGTGTGGGCCCACAGCAGCAGCAGCAGCAGCAGCTGCCACAGCAGCAGCAGTGGCTGGATGAAGGTGAGTGTCATTACATCATGGATGTTATTGCATGCTATGGGGGGGATAGGGCATGGCCACCATCCATGGACAACACTGCCATGCACGCGACGTGTGACAGTCAGCACTGCCCAGTGGCACTGCATGTCTGTGAGTGCGTCACTGGTGGTCCATGCATGCACTGGGCACATGGCTGTGGCACTACCTTCCCACCACGTAGCCATGTCACTGTACTGCCTTGGTTGTGCTGTGCTGGGCATGGGCGGGGTGTGTGTGAGTGGCACACATGGCTGTTGCTGCCTGGTTGGGCTTGGTCCGTGCACGGTCACTGTGAGTGTGTGCAGTCCATCACAGGGGTGGGGCACTTGGCTGTATGCCATGCATATTGGGTGGGCTTCAGGGTTGTGTACAGTCAAGCCATTGATTCTGTTCCCTTGCCCTAGGTGTCCGGGTCCTGCGCAGGATAGAGCAGGCCATCCACCGCCTGCTGGAGATGTCTCAGGAATCACTCCACATCCTCAGGGAGATCAACCAGAGGGGTGTGCGACGCCGGAGGAGGACACGAGGTCCGAGCCAGCCTGCCAATCAGCAGCCTGGGGGGCAGTAGCTGCCCCACAACTACACCCTTTCCCCTTCCCTCACACCCTGCCTTCCCTCACCAAGTTCTTCACCCCTACCCCACACCCACCCCTACCTTGTACCCATACCCCCACCCTGTATTGTAAATAGTTATTGTTATTCCTGTTGTTGTTGTTGTTCTGTTATTCATTGAATATATATATATCTATTTTGTTATGAATACTGTGGTGGTCTCTGATTTGCAGCTGGCTATAGGTGATTGCAGTGGTGTGCATGGCATCTGGTGTGGTGTGGTCCTGGGATTGTGTGTGTGTCTGCATGGGGGGGTGTCCCTGGTGTGGTGGTGGCTGTCAGCCGGTCTGGCCGTGTGCTGCCACACACCACTGTGGGCTCCTGGTGGGTCTGGCTTGTATGGTTCTGTGGTACACACGGTTGCATTGTGCCGGGGGGCATGGTGATTCCGGCAGTGCCAGTCACAGTCACTGCTCATGGGTGGTTTCTTGGGGTTCCAGCGCAGGGTGTGCTGTGCACAGGGGTGGGTTGTGGTACACTTGGGTTGTCCGGCCCCTTTGTGTGGCAGTATTTGCTTGCCAGTGGGTGTGCTGGGGCACCGTGGCCCAGCTGCGCTTTGTAGGCTTGTCCCCATGGGCCAGTGGAAATTCCGTCCCTCCACCGGTGATGCTGTGCTTTGGGTGTGGGGGTGTGTTGTTAGTTCTGCAGTGTGTTCCTGTGCCCATCTGTGGCATGGGTGGTGGGACCTTGCCTACCTCCCTGGTTGTGCAGTTCCATTGCTCTGCTGCTGGGGGGGCTCCCTGCTTGCGCTATGGTGCATCTCAACTGCTCAGCTGGGCTGGCCTTGTTGCGCTATAGCGAGACATATGTGCTCAGCTTCCCCTACCTGGTTGCTCTATGGCGCTGGTTGTGCGATATTCAGACATTGGCTGGTTGCGCAATTTGACTTGCTCCATGTTTGAATATCACATCTGTTGCGCATGTGCGCAATTGACTTGTGCTTGCTCCTGCTATTGCGCACATTTTGGGTGCAGTTTGAATATCTGGCCCAATGTGTCTGCGTAACAAATGTTGACCTATATAATTGGATCATATAAAGCTTGTGAAGCCACAAGACAAACTAAGCCACAAGTTGCAATATTCAAGTGCCTTTTGACATTTGTGCTGACCATGTAAGCAATAGCAAACATTTTTCCTACTGACTGCAAGACAGGAACACAGGATAGTGTCCAAATTACCCTCTTGACTATCTCTAGTGTTTGTCCTTATCAGGACAGGCCAAAATGCTTGTATGCACATTCCTAAGTCCAAACCTATTTCTTCCTCCTGAACCTTGGTTACTAGTGGTGACAGCTGTTGCTAGCCATATATGATAATAAAATGTACACTATCTATACTTGTGCTGACCAAGGATGAGCTCATACATATACCAAAGAAAGAGTATTACCTTATAAGTTGATGCTTGTGCTTGTTTTAAACCAATCATAGAAAACCATAGGAAATGATGGTGCTGTCTTCCACTATACAAGCAAGCCAGCACACACTGTTATTTTGAAGAATGTACCACCTGTAATCTCTTGCTGTGATTATTGTTATAATCATTAAATTCTTCTGCCATCAGCCTCATCTCTGTTTGTCTCCTTTCTGAGTATCAGTAATTGATAATTTACTAACTATAATTTTTTCCACAACGCTACAATTGGTGCCTTAAGACTCAGATCGCTGGTGCTGCATGTGAGGAGGCCGCCTAACTGCTGGTCGGTTAGCTTGCGAGCCCCATAGCAGGGTGACGATGCTCAGAGATGTGGTGCTGCTGGCTTGAAGCAAGAGAAGACGGTACACACAGACAGTCACAGCCACTTGACAATCAGGTGATCCATGAACACACAAGGCATCATTATCATCGGCTTGGTGGCAGCCATAAGACTTCCTATACATCAATGTGGAACAGACTAATGTTACATGTGAATATGAACAGTCCATTACACTGTTAATCAGTTGGAACTGGGACCCTGTTGATACAAACGCCTACACGACACGAGCATGGAAAGCCACCTGGACCAAAAACAACCGTACTTTCATATCTACACATTGGTGTGTGGACATACTTAACAGCTGGTCCAGCTGTGCGTCAGAGCTCAAGACTGGATCACAGTAAATCTACATGGACTGAAAACAGAAAAATGGGTCTCTTGTCATAGAGAGGGCCACACCAAAGGACAATGGTGTTTATGTGTTAACTCTGTCCTACTGTCTTTGGTGTGATAATAGTGTTTGTAACTATGCTGGTGTAAACAACTCATTACATTTTGCAGTCTCAGATGCCATATACTTAACTGTAACACCAACCGAATGCCCAAATGAGATGACAGGGCCAGAGAGTGGACTTACATCAACACCTATTGATCAAATGCTTGTAAATGTTAACAGTAGTTGTCCTGACACTAGCGTCAAAGTTTTATGCCACTATGTTAATTGACATGTTAAGTGCCTTCCATGCCAAAATAGGGAGTATGATGGCCCCTCTTATTAGTAAAGAAGGGTTAGTAATACTAGAAAGAAACGAGATTTGTGGGGAGATCTGGCTGGACTCTTTGGATCAGGAATGAGTATATGGAATAGGGCAGACATGTACCATTCACAACCCAAACTTTTGTATTATTCCCAAACATAACGTATATATTGGAGACAAGGTGTTGCACCCTATTACCAACCTGGAGGATAAGAGTTATAATGTGACATTTGATACCCCACACCAGGCATATGATATTAACAAGTATGCGCCATCATTTGGAGCTGTGATACCTCTCCTGTCTCTTAACGTAGTCACTTTTAAACTGAAAAGATACTCATTTGATACAAATCCAAAATACTGCCCATAAGGCACAAGCAGTTGTAAATGAATTGCTCAGTGAGAGTGATAATGAGCACTTGATTTATAGCTATGCAGGGGGACCCTTAGGAGTCCTGTCTTTTAAAGCTTTACTTGTGTTGCAAGTGGTCTTAGTGTTCTTTACTAATTATAGGCCTGTGTCGCTTAAGACTTACTATTCGTAAAGTACGTAGTGAGATGTACATGCTCCGAGGAGCTGCATAGTTGCACAAATAATAATTAGGCAATATAGGGCCAAGGGGGGCTTGTAACAAGGGATAAAGAAGTTTGTCCCTATATTTCAGCCTAACCTCATTTTGGTCAAAAACATAATGTGTCTGTGTAACAAATGTTGACCTATATAATTGGATCATATAAAGCTTGTGGAGCCACAAGACAAACTAAGCCACAAGTTGCAATATTCAAGTGCCTTTTGACATTTGTGCTGACCATGTAAGTAATAGCAAACATTTGGCCTACTGACTGCAAGACAGGAACTCAGGATAGTGTCCAAATTACCATCTTGACTATCTCTAGTGTTTGTCCTTATCAGGACAGGCCAAAATGCTTGTATGCACATTCCTAAGTCCAAACCTATTTCTTCCTCCTGAACCTTGGTTACTAGCAGTGACAGCTGTTGCTAGCCCTATATGATAATAGAATGTACACTATCTATACTTGTGCTGGCCAAGGATGAGCTCATACATATACCAAAGAAAGAGTATTACCTTATAAGTTGATGCTTGTGCTTGTTTTAAACCAATCATAGAAAACCATAAGAAATGATGATGCTGTCTTCCACTATATAAGCAAGCCAGCACACACTGTTATTTTGAAGAATGTACCACCTGTAATCTCTTGCTGTGATTATTGTTATAATCATTAAATTCTTCCGCCATCAGCCTCATCTCTGTTTGTCTCCTTTCTGAGTATCTGTAATTGATAATTTACTAACTATAATTTTTTCCACAATGCTACACCGGTGCAGGGGAAGTAGCAGCCAGGACAGCGGGGGGAATATAGCAACAGCTGCCGGGGGGGTGAACACAAGCCAGAGACATGGCCAGTGCCACCTTCCAAATGGAGGCCGTTATGAGGGGGGTGAGAAGGTGGGTGACGGGAGGGCATGGCCATGGAAGGACCCATTGGCGGTATGCCCCCAACAGGCAGTACTGAGCCCGCTCCAGCTTTGAGCTGTACACTGATACTGAGATTGTGTGACCCAGTACCGCCTGAATAGGGCAATTGTGAGGCAGCTCTGTGAGCTGTGTAGTGATGTGATGCAGGCACCCACACGACGGAGCCATGCCCTGTCAGTGGAGACTAAGGTAACAGCCTGCGTGTGCTTGCTCACCACGGGTACCTTCCAGAGACCAACTGGGGACACCACAGGCATAACCCAGTCGGCCACATCACGCCATCTCACCCAATTCCTCAGTGCACTGCTGCCACATGCTGCGGAGTACATCCATTTCCCCAGCACAGCGGCGGTAAGGCGCACTGAAGCATACAGGAGTTCCACAGGGTATACGTATGCCTGGCGTGCTAGGGCAATAGAACTGCACCTATGTGGCCATATGCACCCACCTGGCCCTGAGGGGGCCACACATAAATCACAAGGCTATGCCAGCATCAACTGCCAGGTGGTGTGCGATGCCAGGGGGCACATAATCAACGTCTGTGCCATGCACCCTGGGGAAGAACACAATTCTTTCATCTGGCACCAGTCGGCACTGTGCCACAGATTCAAGAGTGGGGACATCCCCACTGGACACCTACTGGGTGAGTATGTAAACCACATGGACAATCATAGGGCCTGGTGGGGCATGGCCAGAGGTGGCATGGGTAGTGGCCTACATGGCCTGGGGCAGGGTGATGCTGATCACAAAACTAATCTCCGCCCTCTACACACAGGTGACAGTGAATACCCACTCCGTCCCTGGCTGCTCTCACTCTACCGGCAGCCCATGACCCCATCACAGCAATGCTACAATGAGGCACACGCCACCACATGTAATGTCATCGAGCTGGTGTTTGGGATGCTGAAGGCACGTTTACGTTGCCTAGAAACCTCTGGCAGTGCCCTACAGTACAGCCCCTCAAAGGCCTGTGAACTATTCCTGGCCTGTTGCATCCTGCACAACACAGCCAATAAATGTGGGATAGCCATACAGGTCAAAGAGGGGGACGGCGATGGGGATGCCGGTGATGATTGTGATGGGCAGCCCCCCCTTGGCCGACGGGACCCCCGACTGCTCCGGCTGGCACAGCTGCACCAGGACACCATCATGGAGGAGCACTTTAGCCAACCCAGGTAAGTCATGGGGCCATGTACAACCACCAGTGGCTAAGGCACAACCCACAAACACACATGGACACACACCAGGGTTGCATGCTGTCAAGGGAAGTGGCAGGGCACAGAAGCACACACACACACAGCCAGGTTTGGGTGAGGATTAACATGCCACGCAGACAGACACACACACATGCTTACACACAATGCAACAAACGTGCACAGAGGGCAGGAGGCACACCGATCCATAATGCACACCCTAGCAACACACATGTCCACAGGCCACCATGTCCAATGCCTGTCCATGTGCATGTGTCAGATGCTGAGCACCATTGCACATTGGTGTACAGTGCAATGCAGGCATCATCATGCATACGCAACTGTGGACAGCAGCCGGGAGGGTGTGCAGGTGGACTGTGTGTCCACGTGCAGGGCTGGGTACCCACCCGTGCACTGCCCACTGAAACACACAATGCACACAGGGCAGTACCAGAGAGTAGCTGCGCTGGGAGACAGGTCAGTCACGCGACACAGTGCAGCGGCTGCCACGGATGCATGGGTGGCCCCGCCGAGACCCACCAGCACTGACAGGCTTACCACTGGCCTCATGGGGTGGCACCAATTGTCCCCCAGGGGTTCCAAAGCATGAACGTGACCGTGCTTGTGCAGGGGTCTGCAGCACACCGAACATGCCTGCACCAGGAGTGCTTGGGATACCCACAGCTGAACCTGGCATCAACAGGGTGGGAGTCACATGACACCAGGAACGGGGCTGGATAGTGCACTGCGTGGTGTCCGCGATGCATGGGGACCTGACTGTGTGCCCATTGTGACCATGACAGCAATGAATGCCTGTGCATGCCTGTCAGTGGCAGCGGTCACATCCTCCTGCAAATGGTCCATCCCTGCCAGGATCAGTGCGGTGTCCCTGCTGCGACGCTCCTCTGCCCGCTCCAGAGCCACACGCAGTGCATCCACGGATGTCGCAAGCCGCATCTGCTGCTGAACCGATGCTTGCAGTAGGTGGGTGTGCTCGTCCAAGAGGTCATCAGCCTCCTCGGCATCCTGTCCCTCGGGGTGTGCATGGCCCCGATGATCAGCACCCCTTGAGGGTGGGTGCTGCACATTAGAACCAGGTCTGGGCATGTCCACAGGCAGTGCACAGATGCCACCACTGAACCCTGTACCCCCAAGCCCATTGGGCGACTGCTGATGCTGCCCCTCCGGCTGCCACTCCCCAGGGCTCAGTAGTGCCACTTCAGTGGCCACAACAGTCCCACTGTCCTGAACAGACACCAGTGCTGCTCCACTGCTGCTGACAGGCACAGCCTGGAACTGTGCTGACATGTAGGCCTCCATGGCTGCACCACCCACAGCCATGGGCGCGAATTGCCCTGCTGTGTGGCCATCCCGTGGCACACATGTGTCACTGCCAATGATGGTCATGTCATCATCACTGGTGATGGACTGTGCACCAGCCACAGTCACGGCATGCTGGCATCCGTGGATGCCAGCACGCTGGGACACAGGCAGGGCTTCCTCCACACCTGTTACAATGACATCAGTGTGGACAGCCAGGCGGCCCCACTGTCGCAATGATCCACGTATACCTGTGGAGGTGGATGGTCCCTCCTCCAACTCCAACTGACTGTCCGCAGTGGACAGGCCCACCACCGCTGACCCATGCAGATGCTCAGGATCTGTAAGGGAAAGCAAAGTCACTTTAGTGCATGTGACCTACCCTGCTCCCCCATTAGACAGACCATGACTTACCATGCAGTGATGGGCCACCACCCGTCTGGAATCCACCACCCAGAACACCCTCAATGGCACTGCACTGCATGCTTCCAGCAAGCCTCTCCTCCTGTGGGATCAGCTGTACCACCTCCGGCTGTTCCCCACCTGTTGCAGCACGTGCTGCCCTGATGGCAGCCACCTTCTCCTTTATCCTCCTCCTGTCCGTGCCCTTCTTTTTCTTACACTCCTGCACGGATCGCTGGTGGCTGCCATGCAGATTCACAGCACGTGCCACCTCCTCCCATGCAGCAGCACAGGCTTGAGGTGTTCCCCGCCATCCACTGAGAAGTGGCTCCTGATCCAGGTAGGCCTCGTACAGGGCCTCAGTTTCAGCCTTTGTAAAGTTAGGCCCCTTCCTCCTCCCACCACTGTGTTCCTCCTCTCCAACAACCTGCTCGGTCATTATGTAGCCTGTAAGAATGGCAATTGTTACCTGTGACTGTGCAGTCCCATGCATGTCCCTGAATCCACAGTCCACACTTGCAAACAGCATGCAACTCACCAATAGACTGCAGTATCCAACTATGGCCACTGCAGAACATTGTCGCACTTTTATAGCACAATCCATGCAAATGAGGTGAGGAGCAACTTTAAGTAGATGCAAATTGCAGTGCTGCGTCATTGAATGGCTGATTAGATGATTTGCATATGATGGCTGAATATCGCGCTGTTGCGCTTTGCGCAATTGTGTTGAATGTGCTGAGCCAATGGCGCAGTTCTTTGACATGCGTAGTACACACCTCACTGCGCATGCCCGGGTTGCTGACGCAGGCATCTGCCATGTTGATGATGTGCTGTGCATGGTAGGCAATGCAGGGCATGGCCACCATTGTGCCAGTGGTGCTATAGCGATGGTCACTACATGGTGCTGTGGCACTGGGCCATCATAGGTGCAATGGGCCAACTGCTCGGTAGGCTGCTATGGCACTGGCACACAGGCAGCCAATCGCGCTACATGCAGTGTCTTCCAATGGCACTGTGCATGACCATGCAGCAGAGACCCTTGACCCTGTGCCTGACCTTTGCCCCCCTAGGCACCATGCGTCAGGCATGGGTGCACCTCTATCGTGCTGTTTGGTAACAGTGCAATAGGGAATGGCAGCACTGTACAGCGCAGCATCTGCACGTGGGGAGCCGCGCTGCAGAGCTCCATATTGCCTACTATTACTGTGAGAATGGCACACAGACAGGCAGCGCAGTGATCTGGATAGAGACAGCCAATCTGGTGGCAATTGTGGAGCCACACCATGGGCTTCTCTTCGGGGAGGTGCCCCTGGACAGGGCCAGGACCCAGGTGTTGCAGGAGGTGGCCACTGCCCTGGAGGAGGCCACTGGATGGGGGAGGAGCACGGAGCAGTGCAGGCACCGCTACGGGGACCTGCGGAGGAGGGAGCCAGAGCTACTGGCACAACTGCAAGCACGTGCCAGGAGGGGCACAGTGCCACGGCCAGGTAGGGGTTCCGTCAACACACTTTTATTGTCCATATGGGTAACAGTGTTGTATGTGTCCAGCACATAGGGAGGGACAGTCTGGGGTTGGCTGTGGTGGTGTTCACAGGGTGTAGGGTGGGTGGGTCTGGCTGGGTGGGAGGGCACACATCTGGGGGCCAGGGGACTTTGCTTCAGGATTGTACTGATGTTCTTCTCTCCTTGTTTGCCCCACAGGCCCGGAAGAATGCCACTGTGTGAGAGAGGAGTGGCAGAGGGAGGAGGACGGTGCTGCCAGGCGGGGCGAGGGTCATCACTGCCCACCTGACCGGCCCGATGAGGGTGAGTGCCATACATCCATGGTTATTATTGCAAGCTGTTTGACAGGGTGGGCAGCCGGGCATGGCCACCATACATCGACACCACTGCCATGCACGCAACTTGTTACAGTCAACACTGTCCAGTGGCAATGCATGTCTGGGAGTGCATCAATGGTGGTCCATGCATGCACCAGGTACATGGTTGTGCCACTGCCTTTGCACCACATAGCCATGTCACTAAACGGCCATGGTGGTGCTGTGCGTGACTTGGCCAGTGGGTGTGTGCAGTGTTCCGCATGGCTGTATGTGCCTGGGTGGGCAGGTCCTGTGGACGTGATCACTGCGGGTGGTCACACACCATCACAATGGTATGTCCCATGGCCGTATGCCATGCACAGTGGGGGGGCTGTATGGGGTTGTGCATTCACACCTATTGACTGTGCTCCCTTGTCCTAGGTACCCGCCATCTTTGAGAGATACGGGAGGCAGTGTGGGAGATCCTGGTGGTCACACGGGCATCATTTGAAATCCTGCGTCGATTAGACAAGACCGGGGTTCTGAGGAGTCACAGGGCTGGGAGGAGCCAAAGCAGGGAGAGGCGCTCCCGCTAGTGTGGATGGCTGACAGTTTTCCCCTACCCCCCTGGACCCACCCTCATGCCCCTCCTTCCCCGTCCCATTTGTCCACCCCTGCCCTCTACCCACCCCCACCTTGTTTGTGGCCCCTCCAACCTTGTATATAGTTCCACTGTTTTATTGTATATAGTTTGTGTTATTGTATATAGTTGATGGTTATGTATTTTTTCAATATATTTAATTTTGATATGAATACTGTTGTGGTCTCTGATTTGCAGCGGGCTATAGGTACTCAGCTGCAGTGGTGTGCATGGCATCAGGGGTGGTGCGGTCATGGGTATGTGTGTGTGTCAGTATGGAGGTGACTATGGTGTGGGGGTAGCTATCAGTCAGTGTCTGTGGTGTGTGTGTTGTTCCCTGTGCACTGGCTGACTGTGTGCAGGGGGCCATGGTGCATGCTCTGTGTCCATGGAGCACCCATCGGCCCATCCAAGGCCTGTGCAGCTGACACACATGCATGTCTGTGGCCTGCACAATCTGCTGGCATGTCAGTGATGGCAGTCCCTGCAGGGCAGCCACTGTACCCGTCACTTTTCTGGGTTGCCTCCTGTCACTGGTGTGGTGCATGCCTGGCTCTGGTGGCACTGTGGGCACCACAGTCGTTGTCCCACCTCCTTGCTGTGCCTTGTGTGTGTTGCAGGGGATGTGCCCCACTGTCTGTGACTTGTGCTCCGGGCGACTGCTGGTGGTGTACTGGTCCACAGTGCCTGCGCAGGGTGGCTGGCACTCCAGTGACATGGAGGACTGTGGGTTGTGTGTACACAGCTTACATGGGCCCACAATGGGGGCTTGGTTGACCCACCACTGCGTCCCTGTGTTGTTGTGCCCTTGGGTATGGGTGGGTGTCTGCCCATACACTGAATGGCATCCGGTGTGGTGCATGCTTCCACGCACCACTGTGGGTGGCTGTGCTGGCTGTTGTGGCCAGTGGTGGGTTGGGGTGTGTCACTGGACTACTGGGCAGGGTGCTGTACCACTGGTGGTGGTGTCAAGGGCACGCCCTGTCCCATGTGGGGTACCTTTTGTGCCGATGCATGGTTGGTCTCTCAGCAGTACCTCGGGGAGACTGTACATGGTGTCACTGTGTCTGCCATTGTTGCATTGCTGTGTGCTGCCACCCACTGATGGGTGCTCATGGTGGGGCTGGCTTGCATGGTTCTGTGGTGCACAGGGTTGCAGTGTCACAGAGGGGGTGGTGGCATGCATGGGGTTTCCTGCAGTGGTGGTCACAGCTCATGGGGGGTGTCTGGGGGTCACGGTGCTTGGTGTGCTCTGCACTGGGGGGATGGTGTGGCATGGGGTGGTCTTCCCTCCTTGTGTGCCAGTCACAGCTTGCCGGTAGGTGTGATGGGGCACCATGGCCTGGCTGTGGGTTGTTTGCTTGTCTCCATGGGCCAGTGGTTATTCCAGCCCTCCTTCAGTTGTGCAGTGCTTGGGGTGTGGGGGGGGGATGATGTCTGTTCTGCTGTGTGTTCCTGTGCCCATCTGTGGCAAGGGTGGTGGGCCCCTACCTCCCTGGTTGTGCAGTTACATTGCTCTGCTGCTGGGGGGGGTGTCCCTGGTTGCGCTATGGTGCCTCTGGACTGCTCAGCTGAACATCTCTTGTTGCGCTATGGCACATCAGATCTGCTCAGCTTCCCCTCCCTAGTTGCAATATGGCGCAGGTGGTGCGATATTCAGTCATCAGCTGTAGGCGCAATTTGGCCTGCTCCATTTTTGAATATCCCGTCTCTTGCGCATGGGTGCAATAGACTTGCACTTGCTCCTGCTGTTGCACACTTTTTTGGGTGCAGTTTGAATATCTGGCCCATTGTATTTAATGGATATTGGTGAATGAGATTGCTATCCTATGACTAAGCGCCAGAGGTGTGAAATGCATTAGGAGGCTGTACTTTGCTGTAGGAGTGGGCAGCAGGTATGGAAGCTTTGTGCACTTTAAATAAAATTAAGCACTCTTTTGCACCTTAAAGAAAAATTCTTGCTTCCATTTATTTGATGCACTGTGGAACTATTACTGTAGACTGTGAGTAGCCTGTACTGGCATCTACCTTTTTTCCACTCTTCTAACTTCCTCTGCCCCTTCCAATCTGGTTTTAAGAAGCTCCAATCCACTGCCTCATCTCTGCTGTGTGCAATGGACTATCCTCTCTGGAATGGAGTAGGGCCATATTTCACTGTCCCTCCTACTTCTCCTTAACAAATTGAACTTGCCAGTCTCTCAGCACCCGCTATACATTGGTCCTGTTCTTATTTCGTGGGCTGCCAGTCATTACATGTGTGGTGCTCTGTCCTCTCCCCTTCCTATCTGTGGTCCCACAAGGGTCCTTCCTGGGCTCTATCCTATTTTCAGTCTTCCTAAATGACCTCCCCTCTGAATTTATATCCTTACACATCCACACGTATGCGGATGACGTAGTTTTTGCTTCTGGACCCACTGCCACAGCTGTCAGCTCCAGCACAACTTCCACAATGTACTGTGGTGGTTCCACACCAGTCAACTCCAGGTCAACACAAAGAAAATTATTTCCATGACCTTTGGCACTTGCCAGAAACTGGCCAAGCCCCCCCCCCCATTTTCTCCACATTGTATGGAACCCCTCTGGAGATTGTCCCTGCCCTCAAGTACCTCAGTGTGTGGCTTGACAGCAAGCTTGACTTTTCAGACTACATTGATGCTAGGCATACCAAGCTTCATCCTAGACTCGGTGACCTGTACCATCACAGCAGCTGCCTCTTCCTCCAGGTCCGATGGGAGCTGGTTGCCAAAATGGTTCATCCGGTCTTTAACTATGCAGACGTGGTTTATGGTACTGTTCCTTCCTCCTGCCTTGCCTGACTGGATTCCTGCTACAATCCTTTCTGCCATTTCATTACCAACTCTTCCCCCTGCTCCCATCATTGCTGTCTACTCCTCCCTCTCCATCATCCTGCTGCCGAATAGTTGCCTGTCCCACTGTGTTTCCTTTATAGCCAAATACTGGTTTGGGTCCCTTCTCTCCTACCTTTTCTCAGTAATTTCCCCTGCATCATTCTCTTCTTACACACTCCATTCCAGGGTCTCCTGTACCATCTCCATCCCCCACCCTCACTCCTCTGCAGGTCAAGCAGCTTTTTCCTATCACTTGCCCTCCCTCCCTCTGGATGCAGCTCTCCTCTTCCCTACATCCTCCCCCCCTCGCTTCCTGTTTTTAAATGCTAATTAAGGCATATTTATTTTCCTCTTTGTTACAGTCATACCCTCACCTTAATTCTTCCCCCTGTCCTCTGCTACCCCCTCTTGCATGGTTCCACCATATACTATTGCCTATGTGACTCCAATTTTTATTTATTTATTTTTTTTATTTAAAAGCTGATAACCAAGAAAGGCACACTGAGCCAAGGTTCAATTTCAGGTGTGACCCAGGGGTAAAACAAAAAATATGAAGGGTAGAAAGACACAGAAGATACATATCCAAATAAGTACAATGTTAAATACATTTGTAACAGAGTGAAGCAATGACAAGAAATAAGAGACATTCACAACAGCACCATATTGTGCACAGTAAAAACAATACTTAAGTGATGTGTACAATACAATACAGAGTAAGAAAAACTTTTTTTTATTTTGTTTTATACATGAGTTTGTACTGAAATGATATAGAATGAAAATTTCAGAAATAGTAGGAGAGCAGGCAACTGAGCACAACAGAGACAGAAGAGGCATAGTTGATTATAGCAAGCAAGCAAAGGAAAGGGTGCCAGACCTCGGGAATAGGAGGTCCCTTAGGTAGGTAAGGATGCTGGTCCTTTGTTGAGGTGTGGGGGGGAGAGATTGGGAGGGGTGGGTAAGGGAGCTGAGGGGAAGAACGGACAAGTGCAAGGAGCTATAGGAATAATGAAAAGCACTGATTTGAGTGTAGCAAAGGTAAGGGGGGTGGTGGGTGGCCCATGGGAGTTGATTCCAGAGGTGAGGGAGGCAGAAAGAGAAAGTCACTTGTCTATCTTCACACGCTGCTTGCACTGTCACCTATCCTAAAAGGTGCTGTGCACTTTTCCTAACTGTCTCACAAATTTCAATTTTTATTGCAATATACATTGCTGGTTTTACACATGGTATCCACATGTTTCATCATCTGCAAAGATGCCTCTTGTAACTTCCATTTGTTTTATTGTATCCTCCATTACTTTTATGTTATCCAGATACTATTCTCAGATTTTGTATGTTATCCTCTCTGTATTCCCTTCCCCCAGGTTGCACCTGGAAATGAGCCTTGGCTCATTGTGCCCTTCCCAGTTACCAATTTTTAGATAAATAAATAATTAAGCAATAATGCACGGCAGGGTGTGCGTTGTGCTAGGATAACGGCATGCCTAGGGTGATTAGACATGAGGCTGCATGCCAAATGTGACTAATCACCTCAGAAGTGATGTTATCCCAGCACAGCACACACCTTGGAGTACATTATTGCTATTATACAATGGCTCATGTGTAAAACTAACAAAAAACGAAGATGAATGGCCGGTAGCAGACTGGAGAAATTTGGCACCGTATTTACCAGAGTGCAAGATCTGATGCGAGCAAATGTGGTCAAAGACTCGGAAAAGCCAATCTGGTATGATGTTTATGCAGCTTTTCCGCCTCATAGAGATCCCGTGTATGAAAAACCAACCAAGCGTTTCGAAAAGATAGTAGTGCACATTCCAGAAATCTTGTACAGAGAAGATCAAATCAGAGCAAAGTTTTATGACATTTATGGAACTGGACCAAGAGCGTTTGAGCTGAATCGACTAAATTTCATCTCTACATGTCAGAGATTTGTGGAGAAGTACCAAGAACTTGAAAAACTGGGTGAGACAGATGAAGACAAATTGAAGAAACTGGAAGGGTTCTCCTTGATGATGGAGTCGTTTTAAGAAGGAAGGGTGTCACTGGATTCAATAATTACTGTGGATCAGTGGATAAATGGTTGGTGTTGCCTGATAGAAGGTTTAAGTAACCTGGAGACTTGGAAATGAGGAAACAAGGAAATTTGGCAAACCTAAGGAAGCTGTTTTTGAACAACATCGTAATCAATGCAGCAGTTATGGTTTTGACTGATTTTGAAGGATATTTATTCTATTTTTATCTTGCTCACGGAAATGAAGTGGAAAATGCAGAATTTTGGAAAAAAGCAAGTGCCGAAATCCAGGATTTCTCAGTAAACTTGAACTGAACTCAAATTGAACTGAATTGAGCTGAAGTGTACTGAGCCGAGTCAATCTAATTAAATCTAATTGAACAATTTGAAGTATTTGGATTGTATGATCTGCTGTTTGACCTGACCTGTTTGACCTGATGACTGTTGTTGATTGCTGTTCCAATTTTGTTTAAGTGTCTGGAGAGTTAGTGGAGAAACCCTCTCTTTTTTTTTAATTTATTTTTAGTAATGGTTATTACTAGAAATCGAAGAATGCAGAAAATGCATGCTTTTCAATTTTCCCCATTACAGGAGCTTTCTACACAGAAAGTTAATATTAAATATGGTGGAAGGCAGACTAAGATTACTGAACATCTTAAGAAAAGAATTTGGGAAAATAATACCTCTACCCCTAATGGTAATATAACCCAAGCTGAGACCTTAGGTAAATCAAGTAAATTAAAGGGTGTGCATCAATATGTAGATGCTTCTATTGTTCCATCTGTTTATGGAGAAGATATAGGGGCAGATAAAGGGTCGGAGTTATGGGGGTCAAATGATTGTAGCCTTATGGCTGGCTCATTGGTGGCTAATCAGGATCACCTGTTTTCTGAAAGACTATCTCATTCAGACAGAAAATCCTCAGAGGGTTCTTCAGCTCCTGATGGTCTGGAAAGTTCTCCTCCATGGTGGAGACCTGAGGTGTCATTGGTGACAGATATATCCCTGGAGGTTTCTGATGATATGGTGGATGTGGTAAAGTAAAAAGAGTCATTGACAATATATAAGACCCATGAACTAAAAGAGGTAATGGAAACTTTACAACAAACAATAGATGGCCTTAAAGAAGTAGAAAAAGACCTGTTTAGTTCTAGATGTCAATATAATAGTGTAAATCAGTCTCAAAAAGGTAATAATTGCTCATTAGAAAATGAGGTATTTATACCTGCCAGGTTGAGTGATAAATTAATTACCTTTTTTAAGGAATCCAATGAATTCCTTTGTGATCCTGATGGAGCAGTTAGTTCTTAATAAGGACTTATTGGAAGAACTAAAAGCGCAGCTAGTTGTTAATGATGGAAAATTAAGACAGATTATGGATAAAGTTGATGATTTGTCCGGAAAAGTTGAGAAGATAATATTAAATCCAGAGAAGTTGGAAACTGCGTCTGTTCTGGAAGTGTGTTCTGATGATATTGAAGCTCCAGGACCATTAGGATTGAGACCTGATTTTAGTATAATTTATTTTCCTGAATTAACAGCTAAGGAGACCTCTTGAAACAAAACTCGAAGAAAAAGGAAAAAAAATAGGGGAAAAAATAAAGGAAGCATAGTAACACAAGGAGAGGATATAACTGTGGGAAACTATACTTTCCAGTCTCAACAGGTGTAATCTAAACTGGAATTGGAACTAGCAAAACTAGAACAAGAAGTGGAAGGGTTAAGGTGTGACATAAAATTAAATGGTCATTTGGGTAAGGATAATGATAAGGAAAATATTGGAGATGTAGAGAAAATACAAATTATTGAGGACAGAAATGAAAAATATTCCCAAGATTTTAAGGGGAATCCAGTTACACATGCTTTAGTGGAGAAGAAGCCCCTAATTAGATTATATGGACCATTTAATTGGGGTACCCTTGGGGAGGCTATGTTAGAATTACATATTCTTACATTTTGAATAAAGAATTGGATATTGAACTTACAGAAGGTGATATAGTTAAGATCAAGAGGTTAATATTAGAGGAGGCTACCATTATTGATATTTACTTTGATGCACCAAGAATAGCAAATTATGTTTGGATAAACAGAGGTTTGTTAAGTAATAAGGAAGTATCTTTGTCTTTCCCCAATAGAGAAAAATTTAATATAGGTAAATGTAACAAACCAAGTGTAAAGGATGTAAGTGGAAGAATTTTAACTCTCTTTGGGATGAACCATATGTTTCAAGAAACAGATTTAGGGTTGTCTATAGCAACTGAGAACTTGTTGGAAAATTTTATGATGATCCCAATGGAATATCCTGGTAGTATACAAGCTGAATGTAGACATGTAGGAAGCCAGATTGACATTTATGTTCCAAATGAAAGGTTAGCAGATTTAATCTTGTGCCAAGCTAGGAAGTTGGATTATTTAGGTCTGCATCTGATAGACTTTACAGTGCTTGGTGCAGGTTCTAATGGAGGGAGGGAATATGAGGAAGTTTATGTCCTCCCATTGGAAAACAGATTTAAAATATTGGCAGGGTATGATGAGTGACTATCTCCTAAGGTAAATAAGAACATTTCTGGGTCAGTTGAGCTACATTATAAAATAAGTCTCATAACCTGGAATATAGCCGGCTGGAAATCTTTATGGGCAGATGCTGAATGTATTAAATTTTTAATGGATTATGAGCTAATCTGCTTACAGGAGACTTAGCACTCTAAAGATGTAGAAATTGCTATTAATGGATATGAGGCCTTGCATGCTCCTGGTAGGAAATGTAAAAAAGCAGGAAGATTTTCAGGTGGAATTATCACTTTAATTAAAATAGGTATATTTGATAAGGTTGTATGTTGGAAACTTGCAGAAAATTATGTGATAGTTTCAGTTAAATGTAGAGCAAGGGAATTGATTGTATTGAATTGTTATGTACCACCAGAGATTTCTGATTATTTTCCAGTGGGCATATGGCAAGAAATATCCACTCTGCTAAAAGAAGTTCAGCAAATATTTCCACAGGCAGAAGTACTTTTACTAGGTGATTTAAATGCATACATTGGCCTGTTTGATGGCCTAGTAGATAACACATTTTTTGTATGTAATTGCCTAGATAAATTACCCTGTGGACAATCCAAGGATAAAGTGGTAAACCATAATGGGAAAGCTGTTATAGAGCTAGCGAAAGAAAATAATATATACCCTCTAAATGGGAGGATAGAAGGAGATAAAGAGGGGAATTTTACATATGTCTCCCAGAGGGGATCCTCAGTAATTGATCTTGCTCTCTGGTCTGGAGATATGTATCATTGGACTAAATTTGAGATACTGATTAGAGCAGAAAGCGATCATTATCCATTGGGTATGGAATTTCAATTAGATCAGATGAATAGATTGGTTCATCAGCCATTTCAATTTATGGAAATTAGAGCCTCAAGTATGGTTATATGGAAACAAAATTCATATAATGATCTATTACCAATTATTCATGGCTCAATATTAAGTCACCCTTATGAAGATATTAGTAAATGTGATCTTATTTACCTTGCAGAAGAGCTAGATGTTCTTTTAAATAAAATAAAATCAGTACTAGAAGTACCAAGTAAAACAGGGAGAATTGCAGTTATGGATACCTGTTTTGATAGGGATTGTAAAAAAGCAAAGGCTGATATCAGGAAACAATGTAGACTGTAAAATAAAAAAAGACTCAGGCGAATCTTAAATTATTGAACTATAAAAAGAAAGCATACAAGGAACTTATTGTTAACAAAAAGAGAGGCTTTTTTGCATCTAAGTGGGAGAAAATGCTTTTGGCAATTCAGGGTAGAGATAATAGAGCATTTTGGTCATTAGTGGCTAAGAGCTTTGATCAGCAGAAAGTCAATATTGATACTTTTTTTTACTAAGGAAAGATGGGTAACTTATTTCAAAGGGATTTATTTTGATATTGAGGCTGACAACTCCCCAATAAATGGTCCTGGGTGTTTTTATGTGTGTCCAATTACACTAGATGAAACTTATCTGGCATTGTATACTTTAAAAAGCACAAAGCAGCTGGGCCGGATGGAATCCCAGCTGAAGTTTTTTTAACAGAGACCCACTTATGGTGTAAATATTTAACAGTATTTTATAATAAGTGTATTTCCTTTAAAAGATTCCCTGTTTCTTGGCAAGGGGCCAATATTATTCCACTACACAAAAAAAGGTCCATTAGATGATCCTAAAATGTATAGACCTATAAGTCTTTTGGATATGAATCTTAACATTTTTTCTAAGATAATATTGGGTCAGTTACAACAGGAGGTTGAAAAAATAGGGAGTATTTCCCCCTATCAAACTGGATTTATGCATGGAATGTCCACATTGGATAATATTTTTGTTTTGAATCATCTAATGGAAAAATATGTGAAAATTAGGGGTCAAAGAATATATCTATGTTTTATTGACTATAGTAATGCTTTAGATAGTGTCTCTAGAAGCTTATTATGGCAGATTTTATTAAATAGAGGTATTGACCCCAACCTAATAAATATAATAGCACATTTATATACTAAAACCTGGGCTAAAATTAGACTGGGTCTTAGGGGCCAATTATCAAATATTTTTGAATGCAACTGTGGAGTAAGGCAAGGCTGTATTCTTGCCCCTCTGCTGTTTACATTATATCTGGATAATATGTTAAAACAGAGTGTGGATATAGATATGGATTCCCCAAAAATTAGGAATTTTCCTGTTCCTTTACTAGCATATGCCGATGATATTTTGGTCTTGTCTTTAACAAAATTTGGTCTACAAAATAAATTAAACTTTCTTTTAAAGGAATCAGAGAAATTAAAATGAAAGATTAATATGGGTAAAACAAAGTTTATGGTATTGGGTGAAAAGAAGAAAAATAAAAGTATCAATGGTAGTTGGTATATTGGCCAAGATAAGGTGGAAATAGTTTCTAAATATGTATATCTTGGAATAGTAATTCATCAAAACTGTAAGTGGATTTCCCACATGGGATGAGCTAAAGAGAAATTTAAAAAATTGTGGGAGGATTATATAGGTTTAACTGTAAATTTGGGGGATTGACGATAAGGCCATTGTTAAGAGTGCTAAAATCTAAGGTAGAATCCCAGTTGCTATATGGATGTGAAATTTGGAAAGTAAATAAGTAAATACAGTTATTATATTTATGAGTCCTGTTTATAAATCCTTAAGATCTATGCTAAGGTTAGGTTATTCTTGCCCATCTTCTTATATACGTGCAGGGTTGGGTATTATAGATACTAATGCAGCAACTGAATCCAAAAAGGTAAATTACTGGATTAGATTGACTGGACTTAATGAAAATATAATCGTAAAGAAATGTCTGGACGAAAAAAAGGATTGGCACGAATGGGGACTCTATTCTGATTTTTGGTTGGATACTGTTTTTTCCATTTTAGGAAAATATAACTTAGTACATTTACAAAATTCTGCAGCAAAATGTATTCATATTAGTGCTAAATATAAAAAATATATCACAAAGAAAATTAGTAACCAATGGAAATTGAAAGACTTAGAGGAAATAAAACAGTCCCGTTATTCCAAATGGTTTGCAGCAAATAATTATACACATGGTTACAAAAAAATATTTGGATATACTGACTACTCCCCTAGTACGCTCCAACTTTATGATCTATAAGTTTGAACAGTTCCCTAGTAAAGTGCTGGACTATAGATATAAAAAAATGGGAATTTATTCCAAGGAATGTGATTGTGGCAGTGGGGATAAAGAGGATTTATGCCATGTTTTATGGGTCTGTAAATGGTATGATAGCCAAGGTATGTTTTGGTTAGGCCCATATTTAAATAATAGATATAATGTTGATAAAAAAGATCTTACTTGTATACTTTTTCATACAGAGGGTAGTTGGACAGTGGAAAGGCTAGCTAATTATCTATTGAGTATCAAGAAAATTAAAAGCAGAATTAGAATCACCTGAAAGCATGGATGTGTTATGTATACTTGAAATACTATTAGGTATATGGGTGAATTTACATATGAAGCAAAGTATAAAAGATGTGCAATAGATTATTTGGATCGCATGCCTTTAATCTTCTACCTCTCTGCTTGATACTATACACTTTATAAGATTGTCAAAATTGCTGCTATTTAGTGTGTGCTGTATAAATAGATTTTTCTGATATGAATATATTGTATAAAGGAGTTACTGTTAATGGGGATATTTTATCCCTTTTTAGATATATGTGTAAATTATATTTTTAATTGTGGATGTGATTGTGAATGTTTAATACCATACAATAAAATTCTTTGATTAAGATGAAGATGTACATTTAAAGTTTTATTTTTATCATTTTTTTTAAGTGAGTAGGAGCTGCTGATTTTATAATGGGGGTCTTTTCTGTCCATAGGAACCCTTTTCAGTGCTTCTACTCTTATTAATTTGCTCTGTTCCATGACTGTTTATGTTGTCTTTTCTTATGGTTTTTATTTTCTTTTTTGCCTGTCTTTGTGTTTCCTGACAGTGTTCATTTGCCATTGGAGAGTGTGGCTCTACCCCACTTACAACCACATGCCCGCTGCCATGGTGATAGAAGTAGGAAGACGATATGGAGAGTTTCATTGTTTTGACATTGTGGGGTTTAAAAAAAAAGAAACAAGAAATTTAATTGAAGACGACTGAACAAGCACTATGAAAAGAGCTGTGCAGTGAAAGACACCCCTGCTCATTCACTTGCTCAGTGTGGCCATTCAGGTGCTCTGTCTGGTTGTTCACTCACTCATATCTCAAGTCTGAAGAGAGAGGGGTCACTGTGTTTTACTGTTTCGATAGAAAGACGGGAAGATGGTAGGGGAGGGTTTTTAAAAAATACAATAAAAGTAGAAAGAAACGTGCTTGAGGACTGAGAGATCATTATGAAACAGTCGCACGGTGACTAATTAAAATACGCACTTGCTCACTCTGGTCCAAAAGGAGAGGAATCGCCATGCAGTGTTTTTTTTTTTTCAGATAACGTAGTAATAGCATTTATGTCAGCCTTCACTGAAAGACAGTGGTTTCAGTGTCAGTGTTTTTTTTATTGTGTCATTTGTTTAGGGGGCAGACCAGGAAGTGAAGCTAATTGTGGTGTTAGCGAGGAGGGTAGTGGGGAAGCCAATCTCTGTAGTAGAGTGATTCAGGTTTTTTTTTCTTTACATTTGATGTGGTCTTTTGTATGCTGGGAATAGACCTGTGATGTTGTACTGGGATAACATCACAGGTCCAGTCTCAGACAGACCAATCCGAATCTGTCTTTCTTTCTTGTCGTTGTATAATACACTTTTAATCATAACGTAATCTATATTGATGAATTATCACATGTATTGACACATGAAAACAGTATTGCTAAGACTTATTTATGGCACACAAACAAGTGAAGCTCAAAAGAGACCCCACAGCAAGGTAGAAAAAGAGAGACCAGGGTCTCAGCCATAGGATAATAATATATTGTATTTCATACAAGCTAAAGCAGCTCACCTTGCTAACCACGGCAAATGTTTTGCATAGCCTCCCTGTGCAATTTTTCAAGGCATCAATTGAATCCATGATTTCATTTAAAAATAAATTAGATTCCTAGCTTTACCAGTTTCAGAGTTAACCCTTTCTAAATGCAACTTATTTAAAGCAGGCTAATTGTGAAACGTTTAGGGCTGAAAAGCTATTTTTATATACAGCCAATGAAAAAAAAGGGGGGGGGGCCTGAGGGCAGAGTTGAAAGTTTGTTCTGCAATTAAGGTGTACTTTGAAGGTACAGAAAGTTGAAAGTGCATAAATCATCATGAAATAGGCTTAGGTGAAACCAAAATTTGGAAACGGCTAAAATTCTGTACTCCTAAAAATTGAACTTTTTCATGCAAGGCATAAAATAATCAGATTCACATTGCAATTTGTGATGCAAAATGTTATCTGTAAATCAGAAAAAAATCCCTAATTAGCAGCAGTTTCTAATTAAATAATCTGCTGCATGCAGGATTTGTGGTTTGAAGATACTAGTGATTGCTCTGTTAAGTAACAAATGTATCCTTTTCTAGTTTTTTGGTATTTTTAGTCAGGTCATTGAGCATTCCATTTAAACAACACCAGTTTAATAGTTATAAACTTTTAAGTCTGTTGTTTGTGGGAAGGTTTTATTGTATCTCTTTGACATCAACTGCTGGCTTTCATGCAGAGCACGCTATTTTTTATATATAATTTTTTTTCACCCCCTTTTGGTGCAGCTTCCTCATCCTCCAGGCCAAGCTCTGCCCCATTCCTCCACATTTCTAGCTGTACCTCTGCATGCTGACCCCATGGCTTACCCACTGGTGGGGCCTGGCTGCAGTCAGGCATCATCCTCAATTGCACCAGCTAATGTAGTTGGAGACACCCCCTTTGGAATTAGAGTGGCTGGTAGCAGAGAGTGGGGTTTGTACGGGCAAGTTACCCTGCTTCTTGCTTCCTATAATTTTTCTGGTTAGACCTACCCAACTCCCTGGCATGCACTGCCAATGAATGCCCTCTGCACTGACTTGTAGGTAGGAAGCAGCCAACACTGCATGGTCATCCACAGCACCATGGCAGTCCCACTTCCCACTTTCACATGGTGCACAGAACATGGGATGCTCAGCTCCCTCTCCCTAGGATCAGCATGAGATACCTCCACATCATGTTCCAGGCACAGAGGTTCAATCCCAGGTCTCCTACAAAGCAGAGCAGTGCTTCACAAGCCAGCCCCACCTGGCCGGGTGGTACAATGCTTTTGATGGCCTTCCAGTATGGACTAAAGCCTCAGTCCAGTCATTCCGACCATTATTCTTGTCCTTCCTGCCCACATGGCTGGCTTCTAATTGTTTTCTTAACCCTATTACTACCTGGCTTGGCAGGGGTATAAGTATCATTTGGGGGACCCTTCTAGTGGCCTCCCAATAGTTCCCAGTGGGTACCAAGCCTGGCCTCCCTTAGCTGCCACTACTGCATGTGCCTATGTGGAGGGCAGTGGTATGGATTGAGTCTGGCAAGTACCCAGACAGGCAGCTGCAGGAGGTAGGAGCTAGAAAAGGCTGAGATCTAGAAAAGGAGTAGATGACCAATAGGAAGAAGAAAAGGAACATTTCCCCCCAAAAAAGGAGTAGCTATTGAGAATGATACTCTCTGCCAGATCAGTGGACTAAGGAAGAAAGCATGAGCATATTTACACTCACCTTGTTTTACTACAGCCCTCTCCCCCCCAGATTTGGACCATGTGGCAGGTCAGAATTACATCACATATCATGGTATTTGGTATGACATGAGGAGGCAATGTCTATCGAGTCCCCCCCTCCAGGATTTAAAGCATGTGACAGCTCAGAATTACATCACATATCATTACTTAGTTAGGACAAGAGGGGACAGTACCTACTGAGTCTGCCCCACCTCCTGAATTCAAAGCATGTGACAGGTTAAAATTACATCACAAAGCATTACATTTGTTAGGACAAGAGGAGACATCTGCCCCCCTCCCCCCAGATTCCAAGCACGCACAGGTCAGAATTGTCAGAATTACATTACATATTATTATATCTGTTAGGAAAAGATACAGCAGTGCCTATCAAGTTTGCTCCTCCCCTCCCCCCCAGCTTTGGAGCATGTACAGGTCAGAATTACATCACGTATAATTACATCACATACTGTATAATTACATCACTGTTAGGCTAGGAGGAGACATTGCCTATTGAGACTGTGCCCCTACCTCAGATCTGGAGCATGTGATAGATCACAGTGTCATTACATTTGTTAGGACGAGAGGAGGCAGTGCCTATGGAATCTGCCCTGCCCACTGTGGTTTTGCATCATATGCAGGTCAGAATTTTGTTACATATCATTACATTTGGGAGGACAAGAACAGGAATTATCTATCTAGTTTCCCCCCCCCCCAGCTGCCTCTGGTTATAACCTCTTATCCTCTTTCTGGCCAAGAAGGCATCATGTTCCTTCTCGGAATAGCACCCTTGCCTCTCTCTGGTGGAATATTAAGTGAAGTCTTATGTTCTTAGTACTGTGTGCATTTTTTAAACAACCTCCAAGGTTAGGCTTGCAAGAGTTATTTACTTTAGTGGTAATAGGGATGTGTACATGCTGTGTAGCTGTTATTTACTGTTCCACTTTTCTATTTACTTTTTTCTAGATGGCCAGCAAATTTGCATTGTTTGTGTGGTAAGGCAGAATAAAGTGGTTCTCCTTTAGCTGCAGTGTACACTGTAACAAAAGTACAAAAGCACAGGGAGAACTCTAAATTTGTCTGCTGGTGGGAAGAGTAGGACTTTATTTGCATGCTGGACTGTTTTCTTTTTTACAGGTGAAATATTACAAAATGGATTTCGGCACACTGGGGTGGGCTTCCAGTGTGCCAGAGTACTGGAGGAGGGATCAATGCCGACCATTCAACAGCTGGTGCTACTAAGTGAAAGTTTCTTCTTAAGGACTGCTGTTGCCCTCCCCTCACCCTCCATGAAATCTGCCTCTGCAATCAGTGGCAGTTTCATCATTGCAACAGCAGTCCACCTCCCTCTCTCCCAACCAGTCACACAGCAGGCCAACAGATTAGCTCCCTCCCACTGCTGCTGCCCACCCTGCACCTTCCGTTTTCCATTCCCTGCCAACATCGGGTGCTCAATCCCCTCATCAGCGTATATCCCCCTCCCCCCATTAATGTGGCACACTGGGAGCCCACCCCAGTGTGCCATAAAATACTTCTGTGGTGTTTCTGACACGGGGATACCCAATCCTTGTGTTGGATGTGTGGCCTCCCCATGCCCCTATATTCTCAGCCAAGCTCAGGGTGCCCAATCCCCAGGTCAGCATTGAAATCCCCCCCCCCAGTACTCTGGCATATTGGGAGCCCACCCCAGTGTGCCGAAATCTATTTTGTAATATTTCACCTGTAAAAAAGGAAACAGTTCCACAATGATTTTGTTTTTTTAACCTGAAAAGAAAGAAAATGATCCCTCTTCATTCCCTCCGACCCCCCTCCCCAACCCGCACCCTCCCTCTGTGCACCCCACCTCTCTGCACCCCCCTCACCCATACTTACCTTTGGAGGTCGAGAGCAGCGATCTTCTGTGGTCCAGGAACACATCTGCACTCTTAAAAGACCAACCAGGAACTGAAGAAATGACAGTAAGCCCTATAATGGCAGTCAGTGTGTGTGTGGGGGGGAGGGGGAGTTAATTTAGGTTGATATTTCAGCCATTTTTTTGAGTTTTGGTCCCAAATTTTCAACATGGGGTTCTTGTGACCCCACATCATGAACACTGTCACTGTCATTTTGTTTTGTTTCTTGGTCCCAAAAGGTGATTTGGCAGTCACTACATGGAATCACCTCTAGGGAACCAATTAGTGAAATGACAGTGCCACTGTTTATGAGGTGTAGTCCCAAAAAGCCCTTGTTGCAAATTTGGTGAAGAAAAAATAAATAAAAATGACAGTGTTACAAGTGTCCATTGACCAGTTTCTATGCACACTTGTAACTTCATCAATTTTTAATATTTTCACTCCAAATTTCCAGCATTGTCATTTGCTCACACCCCCTTATGAATAGTACAGCTACCATTTTTGCATCCTTCCCGAAATGTGTTTTTGCACCTGTGTCACAGAATGGTGCAGTTGCGGTGTGACATCAACTTTTGGTACAGATTAATGAAATCCCAGTGCCGCTGTTCACAAGGGAAAGTCCCAAAAAGGCCATGTTGAAAATTTGGTAAAACCATTCCAAAAAATGACTGCACTATGAGTGTGCATTGCATAGTTTCTACGCACACTCATTACTTCACCACTTTTTCATATTTTCACTCCAGCCTTTCAACATTGCCATTTCTTCACACTTCTTCATGAACAGTGCAGCTGTTGTTTTTCACATCCTGTACAAAATATGTTTCCACACCTGTGAGGCCGAATGGCACACTCACTGTGCGAAGTCACCTTTTGGGAATGAGTAACGAAATGATACTGCCACTGTTCATGAGGTGGGGTCCCAAAAAGCCCATGTTGAAAATTTGGAAAACATACCGACACCTGGGGCATTAGGGTTTCCAACCGTAATGATCACCCTGTAGAGACTGATAGGTGTCGAGGGTGTGACTTTGGGTCATCTGCCATAATGCTCACCCCATTCCACCCCACCCCCACCTTGCAGCCACTGACAGGCAGCAAGGTGTGCCTTGGAGTCTTTGGCCCTAATGTTCACTTCATTTTCCTATACTGTACCCATCTCAGTTTATCTCCTTATGGAATATGGTGAGCATAAGGACCGAAGACCTCAAGGCACACTATGACACCTGTCAGTGTCTGCATGGTGGGATGAGGTGGAATGGCCTGAGTGTTATGGCTGATGACCCAGAGGAACACACCCAATGCCTGTCAGTCTCTGCAGGGTAGGGGTGGGGGTTGATGTTACTTCAATACTTCACTGCCATTTCTTTTATGTATCTCTCTAACTCCTGCACTACCAATGCCAATACCAGCAAGCAAACATCCGGCATTGACAAATGCTTGTTTAATTATGTTGTTTGTGGGCATGAACATGAAATTAAAAGCAAGATGCACCGAACCTGCAAATATTTTTCCCTATAGAAGCTGTTTTTCATATGTATTTATTTATTTAAACGTTTCACCAAGAAAGGCATACTGAGCAGAGTTGCTCTTTCCAGATGCATCCTGGGGGGATAGGGGTGAGGGGGAACAGCAGTCAAACACAGAAAATACAAATAGTAATAATCAATACACTGTACAAGCATGGGAACAAAATGCAGGAAATGCAACTGAACAGTCATGTACTGGTCATATATACATGTGAATTAGATTTCAGGAATATACACATTTAAGTGCTGACATTGGCAGGTAAACAGCAGTACACATTAAGGACTGAGATTAGAATACTTACAACACTGAAAAGAATGTGGGTATGGAGAGCCAGGAGACAAGGTCTGAGGATAGTATTGGTAAGGGGATTAGAACAGGAAAACTACTATAATTTATTTATTTAAAATGTGGTAGCCGGGAATAGCATACTAAGCCAGAGCTCATTTCCAGGTGCGACCCCAGGGAAAGAAAAATTAGGGGTTTTACATTTTATTGAAAACGTAGTTACAGCTGGCCAGTCAGTGAAGCAGTTGAATTTCCATTTGCTACACCAGTGACCTGGGTTTGGGAATGGACTCAGGTTGCTGGAGGGCCAGCTGGTGGGAGGAGGATGGAGCATCCGGGAACAGCTCTCCTTCTCTGGGGGGAGGGTGGGGATGCACACCCATGCCTGCTGGCCTCTGGTGGAGGCTGGGAGCACAGCAGGGACATCTGGGTACAGTGCTTAGGGGGAGTGTCAGATGTCAGCTGACATCAGGATGTCACTCCTCACAGGAAATAAAAACAGGAAATGCTTCTTGGCTGGCCAGATGATGGTCTCTCTGTCCTCTGCTGGCACCGATCCCATGACCGACACACCTCAGCATACCCCGGGCCAATAGTGAAGTGCACTGACCACCCCCACCAGTGCCTGTCCCCTCGAAGGAGAGGGGCCCATCTGGTGAAGGGACATGCTGGGTTACCTGGGGGGGGTCACAATATGAGGTTGGTAGCTGGTGCTGTGAAGTGGCAGGCAGTATGTAGGGACGTAGGAGACCCGAAGGATTGGGCAGCTAGGAAGAGGGAAGGTGCAAAAAAAAAAAGAAAAAGTAGTTACCATATTTACAAAACTGAACAACAGATAAATGCAGTGTACATAATGATGTGAAAAATGCTTACTAAATGGACAAAAAATAATGCAGTATACAAACAGACAATCTGGATGATGAAGTAGTAAGCAATTACAGAGACAAGTGTGAAAGAACAAAGTAAAGATTACCAAAAACAGAGAACTGAGCTGCCACAGCTACTACCTGCCCAGAGAATAAGGCAGAGCATTAACAAATGCACATTAGACACAGTAGTTGGATTGAGCAGAACTGAGGATTACGGGGGGGCGGTCAGGCAGTGTTGCCTACTGGCATTTGGATAGGACATGAAAATGGACTTGCGTCTAACTGAGCTGCTGCTTAAAGTTTTTCAGGGAGCAAGAGTTGCATACAGGGACTGATTGCTGCTTCCAGATATTAGGGAGGCTATAGGAATAGCATAGGGAACCCATGGATGTGTAGAAATGGGTCAGCTTGAAGATGCGCAAATCCCTGGACCTTAGGGTCTTCTGGGAGGGGGACACAGGGGCAAGGAGGTCAGTGATGTATGATGGGAGCTTTCCTAACTAGTATTTGGCAAGGAATGAGAGAGGGTGTATGTTACACCTATGAGTAATGGAAGAGAGGAACAGGTAAGAGTAAAGACAGCAGTGCTGGGTGCGAGGGGGGAGTCTGAGACAAAGCGGTAAAAAGAGTTGTAAACAGTTTCCAACCTAGATAAGGTAGTTGCAGGGGCAGCACTGAAGACAGTGTTGGCAGAATCATAGACAGGCAGAATTAGTTTAGTAAATAGCTGCTTATGCACTGGGATGGGGAAGGAATACTTATGCCTTTACAGGAAACCTAAATTGGGGTGCAGTTTAGCACATAATGCATCCATATGAGAAGAAAAGGATAGATGTTGGTCAAGCCACCTCCCTAGGCATTTAAAAGTGGTTACTAACTCTGTGGGGGTACCATAAAGTGTATAAAAGATAAGAAGAGCCAGCCTGCCAGCACAGCAGTGGGATTTCCACTTGTGACGTCAGTGACCTGGGTTCGGGAGAAGACTCAGGTCGTTGGAGGGCCGCCTGGGGGAAAGTGGCTTGAGCATCCCATGACAGCTCACCCTCTTGGGGGGAAGGGGGGACTAATGCCCGCAAACTTGTCTGACCCCGAGCGGATGCTCGGGGTACTACAAGCCCCATAGGGAAGGGCGGTCAGATCACGCTGTGGACATCAGCGTGTACGCCTTGACGTCGAGGTCTACACAGCGTGCGGGGGAAAAATGGAGGATAATGCCTGCCAGGACCGGGAAGATGAGCTACCTGAGAGTGTGCCTCCAATGTGCCCCTGCTCACCCTGCCACCACTGGACTGATGAAACTGAGTAGCTCGGGGTGTTAGAGGCAGCACCATGTCCCCACCCAGGGGGTAATCCGAGGCTCCCTTGGGGGACACAGAGGTGGATGTGGATAGAGCGGGAGGCAGGAGGATGTCTCCTTGGTGGCCCCAAAGGGTCGGGCTGGCAGGACAAGGGGAGGCAAAATTGCAATTTCAAAAATAAAAAAGATGAGAAGTAGGGATGAAGGCTAATTTTTGAGGGATCCCACAAGTCATGGAGACCATTTTATTGTCACTAGCCCTGAGAAGGTTTTTGTGAAATCAATCGAATAAGGCATTCAGATTGAAAGTATACGGGGATTGGAATGCAATGGGAGAGGGGCCAGAAGTAAACAGAATAACATAGTTAGCATAAAGATGAATATTAGAGGAAGCGGAGACTGATGGGAGGTCATTTATAAATGCAAGGCAAGGCAATTTTATTTGTAGGGTGCCCAATCCCGGAAGCTCTGGGTGCCTAACAATAGTTAAAACAAAACATAATGAGAAGGTTCATAGGTTCACTTGTTCATAGATGTTGACAAGCTCGAGGGTCAAGCCCATTATGAACTTGTCACTTTTTAGTGGCTAAACGTATAATTCCTAATGCCCACGTATCAATCTAATTTTATTTTAAACTGTTCCAAATCATCACATGCTACCACTTCCCATGGAAGCAAGTTCCAAATAGGTGGACAAACAAAATAAAACAAGCATTTGTCAATGCCAAATGTTGATTGTGTTGGACCGTTGAGCTCGCTCACTGCCCCTGTGTCACTCACTCATTCTGTTTCTCCCGGTGCTGCAGGCTGCTGTTTTGTACTGGGCTCCTGCCTGTGTTGACACATTTTTCTGCCCTCTAAGAAATCTGCAGCTGTCCTGACAGAGCTCTGTTGAGGTGGGTCACTCCCCCTCTCTCACTCGCTCATTCTTTTTCTGCTGGCACTGCAGGCTGCCCTTTTGTACTGGGCTCCTGTCTCTGTTGGCGGCTTTTTCTGCCTACAAAGAAATATGCACCAGTCCTGACACAGGTCCATTGAACTAGCTCAATCCCCCTCTCTCACTTGCTCATTCCATTTCGGCCAGCTCTGCAGGCTGGCCCTTTGTACTGGGCTACTGCATGCATTGCCACCTTTTTCTGCCCACAAAGAAATCCACAGCAGTGATGGCAGAGCTCCATTGAGCTCGCTCAATCCCCCTCTCTCACTCTCTCATTGTGTTTCTCCTAGTGCTGCAGGCTGCCCTTTTGTACTGGGCTTTTGCCTGCAAAGGCACCTTTTTCTGCCCACAAAGAAATCTGCAGGTGTCCCAACAGAGCTCTGTTGAAGTCGCTCACTCTGCCTGTCTCACTGGTTCATTATGTTTCTCCTGGCACTACAGGCTACCAATTTGTTGTGGTCTCCTGCCTCTGCTGGTGCTTTTTTCTGCCCACAAACAAATCTGCAGCAGTCCTAACAGAGCTCTGTTGAGCTCACTCACTCCCACTCTTTCACTCCCTCGTTCCATTTCTGTCGGCACTTCAGGCTGCCCTTTTGTATTGGGCTCTTGCCTGCATTGCCACCTTCTTCTGGCCACAAAGAAAACTGCAGCAGTCATGATAGAGCTCCGTTGAGCTTGCTCACTCACTTCCCCTCTGTCACTAGTTCGTTCTGTTTCTCCTGTGGCTGCAGGCTGCCCTTTTGAACTGGGATCCTGCATGCATTGCTGCCTTTTTCTGCCCACAAAGAAATCCACAGCAGCCCCAACAGAGCTCCGCTGAGCTCACTCACTCACTCACCCTCCCTCACTCGCTCGTTCTGTGTCTTCCACTGCTTCAGGCTGCCCTTTTGTACTGGGTTCCTGCCTGCTTTGCCGGCTTTGTCTGCCCACAAAGACATGCAGCAGTCCTGACACAGCTCCATTGAGGTTACTCTCTCCCCCTCTCTCACTCACTCATTCAGTTTCTGCCAGGGTTGCAGGCTGGCCTTTTGTACTGGGCTTCTGCCTACATTGGCACCTTTTTCTACCCTCAAAGAAATCCGCAGCTGTCCCGACAGAGCACTGTTGAGGTAGCTCACTCCACCTGTCTCACTCGCTCATTCTGTTTCACCTGGCACTGCAGGCTGCCCTTTTGTACTGGCTTCTGCCTCTGTTGCCATTTTTTTCTGCCCACAAAGAAATCTGCAGCAGTCCCGACAGAGCTCCATTGGCCTCACTCATTCCCCCGGCACTGTCTCACTTGCTCGTTCCGTTTCTGCCGGTGCTGCAGGCTGCCCTTTTGTACTGGGCTCCTGCCTGCGTTGCTGTCATCTTCTGGCCACAAAGAAATCTGAAGCAGTGATGATAGAGGTCCATTGATCTCACTCACTCATTCCCCCTCTCTCACTCATTCGTTCTGTTTCTCCCGCTGCTGCAGGCTGCCCTTTGGTACTGGGCCCCTGCGTGCTTTGCTGTCTTTTTGTGCCCACAAAGAAATCCACAGCAGTCCCAACACAGCTCTGTTGAGCTCACTCACTCCCCCTCCCTCACTCGCTCATTCTGTGTCTTGTGCTGCTGCGGGCTGCCCTTTTGTACTGGGTTCCTGCCTGCATTGCCGGCTTTGTCTGCCCACAAAGACATGTGCAGCAGTCCTGATACAGCTCTGTTGAGGTCACTCTCTCCCCTCTCTCACTCACTCGTTCCATTTCTGCCGGGGCTGCAGGCTGCCCTTTCGTACTGGGCTCCTGCCTGCATTGGCACCTTTTCCTGCCCACAAAGAAATCCGCAGCTGTCCTGACAGAGCTCTGTTGAGGTTGCTCACTCCCACCTCCCTCACTCGCTCATTCTGTGTCTCCCGCTGCTGCAGGCTGCCCTTTTGTACTGGGTTCCTGCCTGCATTGGTGGCTTTTTCTGCCCACAAAGACATCTGCAGCAGTCCTGACACAGCTCCGCTGGCTCGCTCCACTCACCCTGTCTCATTTGCTTGTTCCGTTTCTGCCGGTGCTGCAGGCTGGCCTTTGTGCACTGGCTCCTACCTTGCATGCCTTTTCCTGACCACAAAGAAATCCGCAGCAGTCACGATCACCTCCATTGAGTTCGCTCACTCCCCTCTCACTCGCTTGTTCTGTTTCTGCCACCGCTGCAGGCTGGCCTTGTACTCGGCTCCTGCCTGCATTGGCACCTTTTCCTGCCCACAAAGAAATCTGCAGCTGTCCCAACAGAGCTCTGTTGAGGTCACCTACCACTCACCCTGTCTCACTCACTTATTCAGTTTCTCCTGGTACTGCAGGCTGCCCTTTGTATTGGGCTCCTGCCTCTGTCAGCATCTTGTTCTGCCCACAAAAATTTGTAGCAGTCTCGAAAAGCTCCATTGGTCTCACTCCTCCCTCCTCCCCCGTCTCACTTGCTTGTTCCGTTCTGTTGGCACGGCAGGCAGTCCTTGTGTACTGGCTCCTGCCTATGTTGCCACCCTATTCTGCCCACAAAGAAATCTGCAGCAGTCACAATAGAGCTCCATTGAGCTCTCTCACTCCCCCTCTCTCACTCACTCATTCTGTTTTTCCCACCGCTGCAGGCTGCCCTTTTGTACTCAGCACCTGCATGCATTGCTGCCTTTGTTGCCCACAAAGAAATCTGCAGCAGTCCCAATGGAGCTCCGTTGATCTTACTCACTCCCCTTCCCTCACTCACTTGTTCTTTATCTCCCGGCACTGCAGGCTGCTCTTTTGTACTGAACTTCTGCCCGTGTTGTCGCCTCTTCCTGCCCACAAAGATATCCGCAGCTGTCCTGACAGAGCTCTGTTGAGGTTGCTCACTCCCCCTGTCTCACTTCCTCATTCTATTTCTCCTGGTGCTTCAGGTTGCCCTTCTGTACTGGGCTTCTGCCTCTGTTGGCATTTATTTCTGCCAACAAAGAAATTTTCAGCAGTCCCGACAGAGCTCCGTTGGCCTCACTCACTCCCCCTGTCTCACTCAATTGTTCCATTTCTGCCAGCACTGCAAGCTGCCCTTTTGTACTGGGCTTCTGCCTCTTTTGGCATTTTTTTCTGCCCACAAAGAAATCTGCAGCAGTCCTGACAGAGCTCCGTTGAGCTCACTCACTTCCTCCCCCTCCCTCACTCGCTCATTCTGTGTCTCCCGCTGCTGCAGGCTGCCCTTTTGTACTGGGTTCCTGCCTGCATTGGTGGCTTTTTCTGCCCACAAAGACATCTGCAGCAGTCCTGACACAGCTCCGTTGGGCTCGCTCACTCACCCTGTCTCATTTGCTTGTTCCGTTTCTGCCGGTGCTGCAGGCTGGCCTTTTGTACTGGGCTCCTACCTGCATTGCTGCCTTTTCCTGACCACAAAGAAATCCGCAGCAGTCACGATACACCTCCATTGAGTTCGCTCACTCCCCCTCTCTCACTCGCTTGTTCTGTTTCTGCCGGCGCTGCAGGCTGGCCTTTTGTACTCGGCTCCTGCCTGCATTGGCACCTTTTCCTGCCCACAAAGAAATCTGCAGCTGTCCCAACAGAGCTCTGTTGAGGTCACTCACTCACCCTGTCTCACTCACTTATTCAGTTTCTCCTGGTACTGCAGGCTGCCCTTTTGTATTGGGCTCCTGCCTCTGTCAGCATCTTGTTCTGCCCACAAAAAATTTGTAGCAGTCTCGACAAAGCTCCATTGGTCTCACTCCTCCTCCCTCCCCCATCTCACTTGCTTGTTCCGTTTCTGTTGGCACGGCAGGCAGTCCTTGTGTACTGGGCTCCTGCCTATGTTGCCACCCTATTCTGCCCACAAAGAAATCTGCAGCAGTCACAATAGAGATCCATTGAGCTCTCTCACTCCCCCTCTCTCACTCACTCATTCTGTTTTTCCCACCGCTGCAGGCTGCCCATTTGTACTCAGCACCTGCATGCATTGCTGCCTTTGTTGCCCACAAAGAAATCTGCAGCAGTCCCAATGGAGCTCCGTTGATCTTACTCACTCCCCCTCCCTCACTCACTTGTTCTTTATCTCCCAGCGCTGCAGGCTGCTCTTTTGTACTGAACTTCTGCCCGTGTTGTCACCTCTTCCTGCCCACAAAGAAATCTGTGGCAGTCCGGACAGAGCTCAGTTGAGCTCTGTCACTGCCCCCCCCCAATTGCTCGACCCTAATCTGTCCTAAACACTGATTTCCGACATCGATTGCGGTATTGTGTGCAAGAAGTGTGGAAACACATTTCAGCCAGGATCTGAAAAATGACAGCTGTACTGTTCATAAGAAGGTGTGAAGAAATGCCAGTATTGAAAATCTGGCGTGAAAATATTACTAATTTGCAAATTTACAAAGGTGCGTGGAACCTGCACAACACATGCTCATATAACAGTCATTTTATGGAGTTTCATCACAAAATTTTCAACATGGGCATTTTAGGACCTCTGCTCATGAACAGTGTCTGTGTGATTTTCTTAATATGTCCCAAATACTGATTTACACAGTGACCATTGTGTGCCAGAAGAGCGAAAACACATTTCGGCCAGGATGTGAAAAATGATAGCTGCACTGCTCATTAGGAGGTGTGGCAAAATGGCAATGCTGAAAATCTGGAGTGAAAATATTGCAAAGTAGTGAATGTACAAGCGTGTGTGGAAACTGCGCAATGTACATTCGTAACACACTCAGTTTATGGACTTTTGTCACCAAATTTTCAACATAGTCATATTAGGACCTCTGCTAATGAACAGTGTCTCTGCCATTTTTATAATATGTACCAAACACTGATTTTCCACAGCCACCACGCGATTCTGTGCCGGAACTGCGAAAACACATTTCGGCCAGGATATGAAAAATGACCGCTGTACTGTTCATAAGGAGGTGCAGAACAATGGCAATGTTGAAAATCTGGAGTGAAAATATTATTAATTCGTTAAAGTACGAGCATGCATGCAAGCTGCGCAATGCATGCTCATAACACAGTCATTTTATGGAGTATCATCACCAAATTTTCAACATAGGCATTTTAAGACCTCTGCTCATGAACAGTGCCACTGTCATTTTCTTAATCTGTCCTGAACACTGATTTCCCACAGTGACCGCACTATTCTGCACCGGAAGTGTGAAAACACAGCTCGGCCAGGATGTGGAAAATGACAGCTGTACTGTTCACAAGGAGGTCTGAAAAAATGCCAATGTTGAAAATCTGGCATGAAAATATTGCATATTCACAAAGTTATGAGCGTGCGTGGCAACTGCGCAATGCATGTTCGTAAAACAGTAATTTTTTGGGATTTTTCCCACCAAATTTGCAGTATAGGCTTTTTGAGAGCCCACCTCATGAACATTGGCACTGTCATTTTGTTAATCTGGCCAGAAAGGGGATTCCACGCAGTGACCACAAAATCACCTTTCGGGGCCCAATAATGACATGACAGTGGCAAAATTCATGAGGAGGGATCCCAAGAACTCCATGTTGAAAATTTGGTGCCAAAATTCCAAATAATGCCTGAGATATGCATCAAAGTTGAAAAAACTCTATTTATTCTATTATATAGCTTACCGGCATTTCCTCAGTTCACGGTCGGCTTTGAAGAGTGCAGACGTGTTCCCGGTCCACCGAAGATCATCGCACCGGACTCTGGAAGTAAGTATGGGGTGAGGGGTGTGTGGGTTGGCAGGGTGTGCAGCGGGTGGGCATGGGTTGGAGGAGGGAGGGCAGAGAGACCGCCGGGGGACCGTTTCCTCTTTTACAGGTTAAAAAAAAAAAGACATTGCAGGATCATTTTTTATTTTACAGGGGCATGTAGCATGCTGGGTGGGCTGCCAGAGTGCCAAAGGAGACTTTCTTTTCTCGGAAGAAAGCTGTAGCCGATGGGGGATTGGGCACCCCCATCAGCACAAAACAAAAGGGATGGGGTGACATTATGCCGACGGATTGGGCACCCCGTCGGCAGACAACAAAAGCGGAAGGGGTTACATAATGCCGATGGGGAGTGGGCTTCCCCATTGGCAAGATAAATCTTGAGGCACTGAAGCCGATGGGGATTGGGGGCCCCAGTCGGCAAATAAACATGGAGGGGGAGTGGGCACATGCTACGGGATTGGGCACCTTGATGGGTGGGGGTTAATATTGTTTGTGAACACGGTGACAAGATCCTTCCCTGCAATGACGGGTCGCTGCCTCATTGCAGCGAATGGCTGACGCTGCAAGGATGAGGCGGCCCCTGATTGCAGCGGCTAAATTGTTACAAGTTGGTGGCATGCTGGCTGAACTAGTGTCAGCAGCAGCATGCCACGGCATTGGGAGAAGTGGGCCAAGCCTTTACAGGCTGTGGGGGCATTGGCCACAACAGTGCAGCACCTCCGCAACCTGCTTCTGGAGAAAGCTGCCTCAATATGTTTCTTGCGCATGCACGGAATCAACATAAAAATAATACAATAACAATGCTTAAGTGTAAATATAGCAATTTAAAATAGATTAAAAAAGGATTCAGACTATCACAGCAGGGACTAGCACAGGATGTACTCAAAAAACTAGAAAAACCAGGACAAAGAGGTGGGCCTTCAGCCTCTGCTTGAACATCTCTGGGGAGGAGAAGAAATTCTCCATCACTACCCACTGCACACTGTTTGAGAGATAGGACTCAAACCACCTGATGATAGTACCGACAAGTCTACAGAACTCACAGAGCTGATGAAGAAGCACAATGTGGTCCACAGTGTCATATGCTGAGGAGAGATCAAGGAGGACAAGAACTGACTTGTCTCCTTTATCTCTAGCCCTGAGCGGATCATTATGCACCCTCACTAGAGCTGTTTCTGTGCTGTGTCTAGCCTGAAAACCTGACTTAAATGGCTTATAAATGTCTGAAGACACCAGTCAATCCACTAGCTGATGTGACACTAACTTCTCAACAACCTTTCCAGAAAGGGCAGATTGGAGATAGGATGGTAATTCACCAGGACGTCAGGGTCAAGGGAAGATTTCTTAAGGAAGGGTCTCATCAAAGCTTCTTTCAAAGCCATATGTAGGAACCCCTCCACCACTGAGCACCTGACAGTCCTGATGAACACCAGGATGACAGCCTCAACACATCCCATTTAGAAGCGCGTTGGGGCTTGGTCCAGTTCACAAGACATGTGCATCAGTTCTAAAATCACCCTAGTTACTTCAGGCACCTCCACTGGTGTAAACTGTTCCCAGATAGATGAAGTGCCTCTGAGACCCCAACCCGACTACTGTGAGGCAGATGCCTCCCTGTTGAGAACCCTGACCAGATGGCTGACACTCTGTTGGAGAAAAACAGAGCAAACTCCTCACACAGGATGGATGACAATGCTTTTCTTGGCTACAGACAGGCAGGGTGCAGAAGCCTGTCTACAGTTCGAAATAGCTGAGATGGTCTGTTTCTCCCCACATCAATTTCCCTGGACAGGAATTCTGCCTTCTTACAGGAAATTGCCCCCTGGTACTCCACATAGTGGGCACGTAGGGCCAGTCTATCAGCCTCCAGCTGTGTCTTCTGCCAGCAACACTCCAACCTTTGACCCTCAATCTTCATTGCCTTGAGATCCCCATCAAACCAAGAAGACCTCAAGTGAGAAGATCTGGGTCATAAACAAATTGGTGCCAGAGCATCCATAGCTTCAGAAAGCACCCTATTTTAAGCAGCCACCACCTCTTTGGAACCCATCTCACATGCCACATCAACCCAAGATAGGTCAGCTAGTGGCAACAGTCCCTCAGGGTGCAAGCCCCTTAAAGGGCAGAAGCTGACCATTTTCATGGGGGAGGGATTACTGGGGGGGCCCAAATGTGAACTCCATAGTACAGTGGTCAGACCAAGCAACTTGATCGATCTTGAGCTTATTGACCTCAAGAACCAGCTGGAACACTAGATCAAGTGTATGGCTGTGCTGGTGGGCCACAGAAGCAACCGCTTGTTACAGGCCCAGTGACTGCATCAAGTGGAGGAGGTCATAACCGAAACACGAGGATTCGTCATCGATCCCAGCATTGAAGTTTCCCAGGATTAAACACCTGGAGGACTCCAATACCTGGTCAAAAATGAAGACCACTATCTCCTGCAAGAAAATTCCCCCCCTCCACCCCAGGAGGATAGTAAATGAGGAGAATCCTGCAACCTGCACCTGTGCCCCCACACACAGCAATGCACTCAAAAGATCAGGTTTCACCAACCGGGTGCACTGTGAATCCCAGGCTGGCTTGAAAAGTAATGGCCACACCCCTTCCCCTGCAATCCTTCCTCAGCCAATGCACTATAGAGTACCCGCTAGGGATGGTGGCTGCAAGAACTGGGACAGCATCATCACCAAGCCAGGTCTCCGTTATGCAAGCCAGGTCGACAGTGGAAAACAAGTCAACAAAAGTAGCATTCTTGCCTTTTATTGACCTGGCATTGCAAAGCACTGCCCGAGAGGATGAGGAGATGTGGCTGGACCACTAGCTGCCTGCCCACTTGGTCCGGTGGGAACCCTGGGTACAGAGATCAAACACGTCTGGTCTCTCCCTCTGCTCTGTTTTTACCCAGGGCATCTCCTGGACCAGACAATCTCAATGCAGCTCACCACCCCCTCCTCAACTGCCCTCAGCTCCCGGCAGATCCCTCACCTCCTAGTAATTCTGACCTCCTTGCAGCATCTCACTGCAGTGGCAGAAACAGGGAGGTCAGTAAAGGGGCAAAGGTCACCGGAGCCGAGTGGCAGCATAGGCAATTCTAGCAGGACCACAGCATCAACACATTTTGTCTGGCTATTCTAGTCCCCACCAGAATTCTGGAAATGCAAAAAGAACACACCCCACTATCACAACCTCCTCCAACCACTTACACAAAACAAAACCCTTAAAATTAAATAAAGATGGAGGACAGTTAGGGGCCCAAAATTGAACCCTGTGTAACACCCGACAAGATGAGGAGAAGAGAAGGAATTTCCAATAACAACACACATTGTGTTCTGTTCAGAATATAGGATTGTAATCAATCTAGTATAGCATTCACTAGGCCCAGGGCACATAGTTTCTAAAGTGATAGAAGATGGGACACAGAGTATAACTCCTTAGCCAAGTCAATAAAGATTGCACCATTGATATGGCTATGATCCATAGCTACATGAAGCATTTATCTAAACAGAGAAGAGACTGTCAAATGATGTTTGCAGAGGCCTGATTGATATGGGGTTAGAACCACAGAGAAGTTGAATAATTGTAAGAGTCTTTCATATGGAAGTGATTCCTGTAGCTTAGCCAATGTGGGTAATAAGGAAATAAGATGGTAGTTAGCAGGTTCAAAAGGACTACCATCCTTATGAAGATGGATTAGATGGGTGATTTTCTATGCTCACAGGACAGTACCTAAGTGGAAAGATAGACTTAGAAGGTGGAAAAGGGGGAGGACTATAGCTGTGGCAATAATAAGCAGACAGGGGTTGAGGCCATCAGAGCTAAGTTTATCGGGGGGTTAGCGAATGCAGGGCAGAGAGGATTTCTGCCTGAGAAATAGGGGGAAAGACAAAGCTGTGCTAGTCTAAGGGAAGATTAAGGATGAAACTGTGGGAGGCAGCAGGGATCTGAAGAATGCATGTAGTGAAGAA
Source organism: Neoceratodus forsteri (assembly GCA_016271365.2). Taxonomy (NCBI): domain Eukaryota; kingdom Metazoa; phylum Chordata; order Ceratodontiformes; family Ceratodontidae; genus Neoceratodus; species Neoceratodus forsteri. Next base: position 999,112,989 of record CM057451.1, read on the forward strand.
TTTATTTAGAATTTTGTATACCTGCAGGATGTCTGAGATGAGGGACTCATTGACCCAGAAGGTGGGAATGGCCAGGGGAGGGGGGGCTAGATGGTTTTAGGAGAGAGATAACTGTTTCCCAGAAAATGGTTGGAGAAACATATCCATCTTGTAGTTCTTGCCTGAAATAATGACACTTTGCTAGCCTAACTGCTTTAGTGCAGTTGTTTCTAAGTGCCTTAAGGTTCTGGTGGTCAGCCGGAGTAAATGTATTCTTAAAACATCGTCAGGCAAGATCACATGATTTGCGAAGTTAAAGAAGGTCAGGGTTTACCCAGGGAAGGTGTCAACACATAACTCTCCTTATTTTTAGAGGGGCATGGAAATTCCAGACAGTGTTGAAAATAGTAACAAAATGATCTAGATGTTGTCAAGATTTGTTGCTATAAATACAGGGGTCCAGTCCTCAAGGTCTTGTAAGAGGGCAGCTGGATTTAATGACTTGGTAGGGCGATAATTGATGTATCTAGGACAGGTAAGCAGAAAGTGGACCCTTCTGACACAGAAATTTGTACAGTGATCACTTAAGGCATTTGGAAGGACTCCTGAGTCAGAGATTCTGTGAGGGAGGGAGGACAGAATCCAATCGAGGAGTGGATGTTTAGTAAAGTTCGATTATACCTAGAGGGTTCCTGTAGTAGTTGGGAGAGTTGTAGGGATTCAACCTGATTAAGTAGAGACTTGTTTGAGGGAGAGAGACAGTCTTTGTTGAAATCCCCCAACAAGATGAGCTCACCAGAGGTGGAGATGGAGATGATGGAGGTGACACGTTTATTTATTTATTTATGATTTTCATAACCTGCTTACACTACCCCAGCCGAAAAACAACATATACAGACTAGCTGCTATCCCACCAAGTGCAGGAAAGGAGGTTAGGTGTCAGACCTAAGGAAAGCTGGGGGGGGGTTACCGGGGCAGGCAGTTGCAACTGTCCCTTTAGTAGAGACAGGATTTCAAGTTAAATTTGAAGAAGTAAGGTTTATTGGAAGTTCTGAGTGGGGCAGGTAGCCCATTCCATAGTAGGGGGTCTGCAACCGATAATGTTTTACCACCTATATTTGTAGAGATTCACGGAGTCTCCAGGGGAGAGACAACAGAGGATTGGAGACATCTCAGCATAGTATGGGTCTTGAAGAAGATGGATGGGGGAAACAGGACTGCACCTGATGCAAGTATCTATGAAGCAGCTGAGGGTAAAGTCAGAGTGACATTGCATGGAGTGCCAGCTTAGAGAGCAGTAAAGGTCACAGTGATGGGTGGAGTAAGGGGTAGACAGGGCAAAGCAGCAAATGCTATTATATACAGACAAGAGTCTTGCCCAAAGGGTGGTGGAGACAGGAGTGTAGATTGGAGAACAGTAGTACAAAATAGGGAATAGTTTGCCTCTAGCAATAGCCAGTCAAGCCTCAGCTTTCACGTAGAGCTTGATACGTTAAGCAGCACCAAGTTTCTGATTTATCCTATGGACTACTAAGTTAATATGATTGGTGAAGGAGAGGGTGGGTTCCAGTGTGACCACCAGATATTTGAATGAGGGGATGATTTCAAGTGCAAGGCCATTTGGATGTTGTATCAGCAGATGAGAGTTGGCTCTGAGGGCTCTGTCAAGGTAATGTTTTGACCCAAACAACATTGCCTTGTTTGTTTTTTTTGGTGTTAACCAGCATGAAGTTGTCAGTGAACCAATTGTGAGCAGTGTAGTAGTTCTGGGTGTGGATGGAGGATATTAGGAGAAGGAATTTGTTACTGTGGTAGATTACCAAGTCGTCAACCTAAAGGAGGGAGTCACAGGAGAGGCAATCTGAGGCGAGGGTATTGACAAATATGGTGAAGAGCAGGGGCCCAGTATGGAGCCCTGGGAACCCCAGTAGAGAAAGACAGGGGAGGAGAAGTGGCTGGGCCAATGCATACAGATAGGGAGCGATTGGTGAGGTAACTCTGAAACCAATTTTTGGTTTCCATGGAGCAGCTGATCAGGTTCAGTTTGAAAAGGAGGAGGGTATGGTTTACCAGATCAAATGCTTCTGACAGATCCACATATACCGCACTGATGGCAAGCCCTTGATCCACATTAATAAGTGCAGTATGCAAGCAATAAAACACGATGAGGTGTCGGTTATCTGCTGATAAGAGAATGACCAGGTGCGTTGTTAGGGACGAGATGCTTGCATCGAGTACATTATGCACCTGGGTGTGCTCTTATAGGAGATAACCCACACCTCTGAGTGTCTTATTGCACTTATAAAGTGGGCATGACAGGTAATTATTGTAAGAAAAATAAAGAAAAAAATGTTTAAAATATATGTATGAAAAATAGTTTTAATAAGTGAAATTGTGAAAAATAGTCCCTTTTTATAAGTGTTTGAGCTCCCCCCCCCCAGCAACAGCAGAGATAGGCTATTTTATTTTGTAGTAGTTTCTTTTTTCTTAGATTCATACTGTATTTTAAAGAAGATTGGGACAGCATCTGTCGTGTTCTTCTATGTATGCTGCCTGGTTTGTTAGGAGGTGAGCTAGTCCCACATGTGTATTTAATGAAACAGTATATTTCTTATTCCCCAACCCCCCAATACAGGAAGAATTTCTTTGATGTGTTTAGTTATATTTAGTTTTTTTGACATCTGTCTCAAAAGTGTCAGATAAATCATTTTTCTGCTTTGATATTAAATGGCAGGCTTGAATGAGAGCGAGTGTGTCACTCAATGACCGCCGTAGCCGTAAACACTTGCTTCCTGGTTTTGTGGGCAGATCGTGGTTTTAAAACTGGAACCAGCATTAGGTTGCTGAGTCAATACAGTGCCAAATGTCTTTGTTGCTGACCTCTCTGTTTGCAGTTTCTGCAGACCTCAGGGAGGGGGTGGCAAACTTCACTTTTAGCACTGTAGTGACTTGGCACTCTGATGTCGGTACCGTATTGACATGATACAGAATTCTTTTCAATATTGTAAGGAATTTTAATATTTCACTGTAAGATTTAAATCCTATTCAAGAATATACATGATATTGGGATCTAGATCATTATATTTTAATTAAATTAGATTTTAATTAAACACTGTATATTTTAGTCCGGATTTTAATGTATTTATAGGCCCAGATATTCAAAAGGGTTGCGCCGTGCGCAACTCCAAAAATGCGCCATTCTGCAATATTCAGAAGGGGCCAGTTGCGCCACCGAAAACATGCTGAGCAACAGCGCAATGGAAATGAAGGCATGCGCAACCGGAGGGGGCGGGTCCATGCATAAAGTGCGCAATGCGATATCTGAACACTTGCGCAATGCGCAAGAGTGGCTTAGCCGAAGTTGCGCAGTACCGGATTTGAGCCAAAATAAAAGGCTTCAAGGAAGCTGCCAAGAACTCTAGCAGGCCGCAAACTGGGGAGAGAGACAGAGAGAGAGAGAGAGAGAGACAGGAGCTGGAAGGGCAGAGAGGACAGTGGGTCCAGTAGGACAGAGAGGCCAGTGGGGGGTGCCCGGTGCAGTGGAAGCAGCAGTGGGGGCAGCGGGGGTAACACAGGAACAGCAGCCGGGGGGGCAGAAGCCAGGGAGATGGACAGTGTCAGCTTCCACATGGAAGCTGTAATGAGGGGGTGAGACACCATGCTGCAGGGGGACGTGGCCGCGGAGGGGCCCGTCGGCGGTATGCCCCCGACAGGCGGTATCGTGCCCGCATCAGCTTCGAGCTGTACACAGATGTCGAGATTGTGGCCCGGTACCGCCTGAACAGGGCAATACTGAGACGGCTCTGCGAGCTGTGCAGTGATGTGATGCAGGCACCCTCACGACGGAGTCATGCTCTGTCCGTGGAGACCAAGGTGACAGCCTGCATGTGCCTGCTCGCCACGGGCACCTTCCAGAGGCCGACAGGGGACACCACAGGCATTACACAGTCGGCCATGTCACGCATCCTCACCCAATTCCTCAAGCCACTGCTGCCTCATGCTGTGGAGTACATCCATTTCCCCAGCACCGCGCAGGCGATACAACAAACATGCAGGAGTTCCACAGGGTAGCACATATGCCTGGCGTGCTGGGGCCATAGACTGCACCCATGTGGCCATTATGCCGCCACCTGGCCCCGACAGCCAGGCGTATCGGAACCGAAGGGCTTTTCCAGTGTCAACTGCCAGGTGGTGTGTGATGCCACTGGCGCATTATCAATGTCTGTGCCACACCTGGCGAGCACACGATGCCTTCATATGGCACCAGTCTGCACTGTGCCATCGATTCGAGTGGGAACATCCCCGGGTCATCTAGTGGGTGAGTACACATGTATGGAATGCAAACTCTGTGCAAGGGTGGGAATGACACAGGTGCCATGGTATTGGCACACAAGGATATGGGCAATATGGACCTGACATGACACTGATCTCCAATATCTCCACACAGGTGACTGCAGATACCCACTCCATCCTGGCTGCTCACACCATACGGCCCCGACCCCAAGCGCAGCTAGGTTTCAATGAGGCACATGCCATAACACGTAACATCATAGGCGGGTGTTTGGGATGCTCAAGACTTCCGATGCCTGGACACCTCCGGTGAGCCCCTACAGTACAGCCCTAAAGGCCTGTGGGATATTCCTGGCCTGTTGCATCCTGCACAACATGGCCAAAGACCATGGATAGCATTACAAGTCCAAGAGAGGGACAGCGATGCGGGGACGCCAGTGGCGCTTGGTGATGTGGGTGATGAGCAGCCCCCCTAGACGGAGGGACCCCGACTGACCCGGCAGGCCCAGCTGCACCGGACACCATTGCAGAAGAGCACCACGCCCAACACAGGTAAGTCAAGGGGACATGTGCAGGCAACACTGTCCATCGCAAACCACAGGCACACAGGGGAACACACTGCATGAAGGTCAGGGAGTTGAAGGTTCCAGGCATACCAACACACCATCAGAGAGGGAGCACTCATATGGACACACACACACAGGCAGCATACATGGGCAGCACAGCACTGCAGAAATGACATTGCCGACACACAGCACCACCAACCACCCCACCACCTGGACTGTCCTATGCGTGTGTCAGGACCTGGGCACCCTGCACCTGGTGTACAGTGCAATGCAGGCATCATCATGACCACGCACCTGTGGACAGCAGTTGGGAGAGTGTGCAGGTGGTCCATGTGTCAGCTGTGAGCAGAGCACCAGCAGTGCACTGCCCACCATGACACACATTGCACACAGGGCAGCACCAGACAGGGCCTGCACTGGGAGACAGTTCAGTCAGGTAGCACTGTCCCATGGCCTGCCGGATCGTGGGCGGCCCCACGGTACACCAGCACTGGCAGGCTGAGCAGGGGCCACATTGGGTGTACTGGTGCACCACCTGGGGTCTCACTGCATGACGCGACCTTGCCCGCACAGGGGTCTGCATCCTGCCAAACAAACTTGCACCAGGGGTGCTTGGGATGCCACAGCAGAACCGGCATCGACAGACCTGGTGTCGCACGGCGCCGGGAGCAGGGAGTGGAAAGCGCACTGTGTGGGTGTGTGGTACAGGGCACCTGACAGTGTGACCATGCATCGCGACAGAGACCACTGCCTGGGTCAGCCTGTCAATGGCAGCGGTCACATCCGTCGCATAAGGACCAGCTCGGCTCGGTCCGAGCACACTCCTGCTATGCCGCTCCACGGACACAGACAGTGCCTCCACGGACCTTGCAACCCACCCCTGCAGCTGTACCGAGTCCTGCAGCAGGCAGGTGTCTTGGCGTCCAATGGGTACTGTGCCCCAATAGCATCGTGACCCCCAAGTGTGGGCGGTCCTGGTGCACAGCACCCTTGAGAGTGGGTGCTGTTCGCCAGGACCAGGTATGGGCAGATCAGAGGCGGTGGACATGTGCCACTGCTTGACACTGTACCCCAGACCTGGTGTGCAACTGCTGCTGCCGCCCTCCAACTGCTGAGCCCCAGGTCCACCTGTTCCACCTCCGTGCTGACAACAGTGCCAGACACCTGCACAGCCACGGTGCTGCTCCACCGGTGCTGACAGGCACAACCTGGGACTGTGCCAGCATGCTGGTACACAGGTGTGAACCAGGAAGGCCCAGGGCACGTGCTGGCCTGCCATGTGTCGTCATGGGTCACACACCTATCACTGCCCATTGCAGGCCTGCTATCATCAATGGTGCAGGTGCATGCCACTGCCATAGGCACAGCATGCTGGCATACCTGCATGCCAGACTGCTGTGACACAGGCTGTGCACCCCCTGCACCCATATCACTGACACCGGAGTTGTTGGCCCAGCGTGCATGCTGCTGCAGTGCCTGCAGGCTGGTGGCGGAGGTGGATGCTCCCTCCTCCACATCCAGCAGGTCTGCCTCACTGTCTGGACCCACCACCACCACCGTCTTCTGCAGATGAACAGGATCTGTAACAGAAAGAGAGTACATGTGAGTGCATGTGAATAACAGCCCCCAACAACATCACCATGTCATACCGTGCAGTGATGGGCTTCCACCTGTCTGGAATCCTCCACCTGAGTACGCCATCAATGGCACTTTCGGCTGCATGGCGCGACCAGTGTCTCCTCTGTGGGGTCAGCTGCAACACCACTGGTGGGCCCCCACCAGTGCCAGCACGTGCCACCCTGAAGGCTGCCACCTTCTCCTTCAGCCTCCTGCGGTCAGTCCCCATCTTCTTCCTGCATTCCTGCACGGAGCGCTGGTGGCTTCCGTGCAGGTTGACGGCCCGAGCTACCCCCTCCCATGAAGCTGCACGCTCCTGAGGGGTGCCCCTCCGTCCACTCAATGTTGGCTCATCCTCCAGGTAGGCCTGGAAGAGGGCCTCTGTCTCTGCCGTGGTGAAGTTCGGCCTCCTCCTACGCCCGCTGTCCACACCCTCAGCTTGGCTCTGATCAGTCATGGTGATCTGTATGGGTGGAAGTGGACACCTGTCACTGTGCAGTCGACAGCATTTCCTCATGAGCATAGCTGCCGGCCCGGGGGGGATGCAGAAGCCCCCCCCGTTTCCTCTCCGCATGGCAGATACTGAAAGAAAGGGTGCCCTTTGTCCCTTTCTAAGTGCCCTTTTCATGCTCAGCCCCCTCAGCCTTTATCACCCTCCGCCCATGAGCATTGTCTTGAGCATCACACAGCATGTAACTCACCTCTCACCTGCAGTAACCAAATCTGGCCAGCACAACCCACAGTTGCATTTTTATAGCGCAACACATGCAAATGAGGTGTGGCTCAACTTTAATGACATGCTAATCGCGCCACTGCACCTTTGAATGGCTGATCGGATGATTTGTATATGTCAGCTTAATATCGCGTATTTGTGCTTTGCGCAATATGGAAGGTCCGGCTGAGCCAATGGCGCAGGTTTGTGGCTGCATGCCACACCGCATTGCACATGCCCAGACAGCTTACGCATGCGTCTATCGTGCTGCAGACCTGCTGAGCGCGATAGGCGATTCGACCATAGCCACCATTGTGCCAGTGGCACTACAGCACTGGGCACTATGACGCTGTGGCACTACTGCGCGATAGTCCACTGTGGCACTGGTGCTCAGCTAGCAGTCGCGCAGGATGCCTATACATCCCATGGCGCTGTCGTAGCTTGCGTCGTGCCGTGACCTTGTGTATGCCCTCTGACCCCTGGCTGTTGGCATGCCATGTACGTCCCTATTGCGCTGTCGGTGACAGCGCCATATAAAATGACGGCGCTGTTCGAACAGCACGATTGGAGCCTGTAGGTGGTCATTACAACAACTCCACGTGTGGGGTTACGGGCGAGCGGGGTGCCATATTGCCTGCTGTAAAGTTGGTGCCATGGCTAGGAGGGCAGTGTCCTGGAGCCAGCATGAAGTGGCCAACCTGGTGGCCCTGGTGGACCACTGTGAGGCACTGTATGGTGAGGCCCCTCACCATGCCACGAGACCCCGTGGTGGCAGCAAGTGGCCACTGACCTGGTGGAGGTCACTGGCTGGGGCCGGTCTGCTGAGCAGTGCCGCGCGGTACAGTGACCTCGCGAGAGGGCGAACTCTTGACATGGCTGCGTTCACGTGCCAGGCAGGGCGTGGTGCCTAGGCCAGGTGAGTGCACCATCTATGCACCTATATTCTCTGTAGGGGTGTGTGTGTGCTTGGGTGGCTGTGCACAGGTGTGTCAGTGTGTGCAGCTGTGCGATGGATGGTTATGGCTGTGTGGGCAGGCACTCTCACTGGGGCAGGGGGCACTCTGCTTTTGAGTCACACTGATGTTTGTCTCAACATATGTCTCCCACAGGCCGTTGTGAGGACACAGGACCAGGGTGACGTGGGCCATGCCAGGGCCCCGGTGCCGGGGGGTGTTGTGCCCCAACAGCAGCAGCAGCAGCAGCATCAGACCCAGCTGCTGGAGGAGTGTGAGTATCATTACTTCATGGATGCTATTGCATGCTGGGGGGGCAAGACCACCAGCCATGCGGGACACAACCAAAGGGGAGGTCATAATTCCACTATACAAAACACTAGTGAGTCCCCACACTGGAGTACAGTGTACAGTTCTGGAGACCATACCTACGTATGGACATGGACTGGGTGGAGAGGGTTCAGAGGAGGCGACATGGATGGTGCATGGATTGCATCACAAGTCCTATGCAGACAGGTTGTCGGAACTGAACATGTACTCCCTGGAGGGAGGAGGGTGTGGGGATATGATGGGGACATACAAGTATCTTACAGGGGAACAGAGTGCAGGAAAACAATATTTTTAAGCGTAAAGGATGTTCCAGGACTAGAGGGCATGGAATGAAGTTGGAGGGGAGACGATTCAGAGGAAACATGAGAAAGTATTTCTTCACAGAATGGGTGGTGGACAAGTGGAACACCCTGCCAGAGGAAGTGGTGGGGGCTGACTTGGTCACGGGATTTGTGAATGCATGGGTTAGCCATAACGGCATTCTGGAGGTCAGGGGTAAGGAGGAATGGACTTATAGGACAACAGAGTGAATGTACAAGGTCAGATGGACAGACTGGGTGTCCCATAGGCCCTTATCTGCTGACACTGTCTATGTATCCATGTATGTAGGCATGACACAGGTGACCTGCATCACAGTGCAGTATCACGGCACGTCTGTGTATGCATCACTGGTGGTCCAGGCATGCACTGGGCACATAGCTGTGTAACTGGTATCGCACCACGTTGCCACATCACTTGCCAGCCTAGTTTGTACTGTGATTGGCGTGGGCAGTGTGTGTGGGCGGTGGTGCGCATAGCTGGTGCCGCCTGTTTGTGATATATGTGCATGTTCACTGTGGGTGGGCATGCCATCACAGGTGCGAGACATTGGGCTATATGGCTTGCAGGTTGGGTGGTGTTCAGGGTTGTGGTCAGTCTCAGCCATTGACTGTGTTTCCATTTTCCTAGGCCTCGAGGTACTCAGGAGGATGTCCCAGTATCTTCGGCACCTCAGCCAGGTTGCAGATCAGAACCAGGAGATCCTGCAGGCCATACAGCGCCATGGTGATCGTGAAGGAGCCACAGGAGGGGGCGCCAGCAGGGGGAGGACCAGCAGCCAGCTGGGCCATAGCCCACATTCCCTTCCCACTTCTCCCATCCCTATCACCCTGCCTTCCCTCTCCAAGTTGTTATTCCCTCCCCCTTGAACACCCCTGCCTTTTACCTGTCCCCCCCACTTGTACATAGTTTCACTTGGTTTTGTGATTAGTCCTTTAATTATACATTTCTATTTTGATATGAATACTGTGTTGGTCTCTGATTTGCAGCTGGCTATGGGTGCTCAGTTGCAGGGGTGTACATGCCATCTGGGCTGGTATGGTCCTGGGTATGTGTGTGTGTGTGTGTGTGCATGTGTGTGCATGGGGAGGTATCTCCAGCATGGCAGTGCCTTTCGGTTGGTCTTGCCGTCTGCTGCCACCCACTGCTGGGTGCACGGGGTGTGTCTGGCTTGTAGGCTTCTGTGTTGCATGGGGCTGATGAGTGCTGGGGGGACTGCATGGTTTCCTGAAGTGCCAGTCACTGTACATGGGTAGTGTCTTGGGGTCACAGTGCAGGGTGCGCTGTGCATACGGGGGGCTGATGTGCACTGTGGTTGTCAACCCCCTGTGTGTGGCACTCTCTGCCTGCCAGTGGTTGTGCTGGGGTGTCAGGGCTCTGCTATGCTTTGTTGGCTTGTCCCCATGGGCACGTGGATCATCCGTCCCACCCCCAGTGATGCTGTGCTTGGGGTGTGCTGGTGGGGTGTGGGTTCTGCAGTGTGTTCCTGTGCCCATGTGTGGCATGGCTGGCGGTGGGCCCCAGCCTGCCTCCCTGGATGTGCAGTTCCATTGCTCTGGGGGCTGTGCTTGCGCTATAGCAGCTCTGGAATGCTCAGCTGAGCTTCCATGGTTGCACCAAAGCGCAACATTTTGGCTCAGCTTCTCCTTCCTGGTTACGCGATGGCGCAGTATGTGCGATATTCAGACGTTGGTTGCTTGCGCTATTTGCTCTGCTCCATGTTTGAATATCGCACCTGTTGCGCATTTGCGCAACTGGTTTGTGCTTGCTCCTGCTGTTGCGCTACTTTTGAGCGCAGTTTGAATATCTGGGCCATAATGTTTTATGACTGTTATTCTGTAATGCTCCTTGATTTAAGAAAGGCACATAAGAAATAAAGTTTATTATTATTATTAGCATTATTATATTATGACATTACAGAGGTTAAATATGACCCAATTATTTTATCAGACGACGCACTGCTTTGTTTTGCCTTGGTGTCCAGGGATACTTGCCATTATTTTTCTTGGAAAATAGATCCATTATTATTAAAAGACTAGACATGTCAAGACAAAATGAAACAGGAAACTCAAACTTATTTTCAAAATAACTTGGATGAAGATGTATCATTTAATGTGATTTGGGATTTTTATAAAGCAGTAGTAAGTTGGGTGGCTATTGCCAGCTCAGCCACCAGAACAAAACAAACAAAAAATTAAGACACTTGGATAATGATCTAATAAATACACAACAAAAACATGCTACAACAAATAATAATATTTACTTAAAGACACTGGAAAAACATAAACATTAATATCAAGAGATAGTTTAACAAAAAAGTGAAAGATTGATATTATATGCTAAATCAAAATTTATTTCACAATCTGATTGCAGTGGCAGGTTATTAGCGTACCTGCTACAAAAAGAGAAAGCTGAAAGATATCTTAAAAAAAAAACTGAGGGAAGCTCTATTCAAACAGTAACAACCAAATAAGAAATTAATAAAGAATTTATGAATTACTATACACATTTGTACATATAACAGGATCCTATTTTGTGTGATAGTAAATTCTAAAATATACAGTATCTAAAACTTTCAATGAACAGCATCCCATCCTAGATAAACCGATTGAAAAGATAGAAATCAAAAGAGCCATCATACTACTAAAATCTGGAAAAGCCGCAGGTTTGGATGACATTGACATTGATTTTTACAAAATATTCAAAGAACTACTGATCCCGAAACTCTATATACTGTTTAACCTGGGAGGCAGTATGGCGTAGTGGTTAAAGGCACTCAGCTGCAAATGCAGAGACCTGGGTTTGAATCCCATTAGCCCTCACTGCATACTCTTTGACCTTAAGCAAGTAACATAACATCCTTGTGCTCCCAGGTTGCACCTGGAAACAAGCTCTGGCTTAGTGTGCCTTTCCTGGATAGTGAGGATGAATAGAATGGATGGTGGGTGGGCAAAGAGGGACAGTGAAAAAGCAGGGATACTGAACGAACACTTCTGCTCAGTATTCACAAAACAGGAGGAGGGGAGGCACCTAATCCAATTACCAGACGCACTTTGGATAGGGGGGGTCAATGCCAGTCCTTTCTCAGAAGAAAGGGTTCTGAAAGAACTCCTAAAAATGAAGGTGGATAAAGCAATGGGGCATGATGGGATTCACCCCAGAATTCTAAAAGAATTAAGGGGAGAACTAGTAACACCACTGACTACACCACTGACTACCTTTTTAACAAATCATGGGAGGATGGTGTGGTACCTGAGGACTGAATGAGTGTGGATGTGATTCCCCTTCACAAAAGTGGGAGCAAGGCAGAGGCAGGAAACTATAGACTGGTCACTTTGACCTCTGTGGTAGGGAAAATGATGGAATCACTTCTGAAGGAAAGAATTGTTGAGTACCTAGAGGCCAGTGGGACACAGGACCCAAGGCAGCATGGATTCACAATGGGAAGGTCATGTCAGATGAATCTAATCGATTTCTTTGATTGGGTGACCAAAGTAGTAGACCAGGGAGGGGCTGTGGACATGGGCTACCTAGACTTTAGCAGGGCATTTGACACAGTCCCACACAATGATTAATAAACAAATTAGCCAGCCTGGGAGTGGGTCCCAGGGTGGTAGCCTTAGTAAAACATTCGCTGAACAACAGGACACAGAAGGTAATAGTAAACAAAGTTCACTCTGAAGAAAGGGGGGTTACTAGTGGGGTACTGCAGTGTTAAGTACTGGGTCCAGTTCTTTTGAATGTTTTTTAATATCTTTACAAGTGACATTACAGAGGGTCCGGAAGGAAAATTATGCCTCTTTGCAGATGATACAAAGATCTGCAACAGGATTGATACACAAGGGAGCATGGAAAGGATGAGAAGGGACTTGGCAAGGTTGGATGAATGGTCAGAAGTATGGCAGCTTGGATTCAATGCAAAGGAGTGCAAAATAATGCACCTGGAAAAAAAAAACAGGGAAAGAGTACACAATGGGGGGGAGGAGGTAGTAACAACAACAAAAATGGAAAGGGACCTGGAGGTCATCATATCAGATGACCTTAAGGTTGGCAAGCAATATGAGAAGGCAGTAGGAAGGGCTGGGGGGATACTAGGATGTATAGGGAGAGGCATCACCAGCAGAAAACAGGAAGTCGTTATCCCTCTGTACAGACAGTTGGTGAGACCCCATCTGGAATACTGCATCCAGTTCTGGAGACTCCATCTCCACAAGGACATAGGCTGGAGGCAGTCCAGAGGAGGGCAATTAAAATGGTGCGGTGTCTGCAAGAGAAGCCAAATGAGGAGAGACTTAAAGAGTTTTATTTGCATACCCTTGAGGAAAGGAGGGGCGTGATAGAAACTTTTAAGTACCTGAGTGGAAGCAACAAGGTCCAAGAGGGTAGCTACTTTCAGAAAAAAGAGATGTGCAAGAACAAGGAGACACAATCTAAAGATTGAGGGGGGACGGCTCTGGGGCAATGTAAGGAAGTATTTTTTCACAGAGAGGGTGATGGACGCATGGAACCGCCTTCCTGAGGAGGTTGTGGGGTTTAAAACTGTTGGAGAATTCAAGAATGCATGGGACAGACATAAGTTAATTCTTGTGGTGGGTAGGAAGAAATAGGCTGTTGGTTAACTACGAACATATGAACATATGAAATTTGCCAGCAGATAAAGGCCTAGAGGTCTATTAAGTCTGCTCAAATGTGCAGCTAGCACCCCTTATTCTGCAGCTGCCCCTCCCTTCCACCCTTCCTCTTCATTAACCCTCCCCCTTGTCCTGTCCTGTCCCCTTTTAAAGCAGTCCACTGTTCTACTGAATACCACTTCTGCAGGTAACGCATTCCACCCAGCCACCACCCTCTCTGTAAAAAAGTGTCTCCTCATCTCCCTCCTGAACCTTCCTCCCTCCAGTCTCATATCATGTCGCCTGGTGGTCCTCCCCTCCCTTACTTTGAACAGCCCCTTTGTTTATTCCTTTCATGTATTTAAAGGTTTCAATCATGCCACCCCTGTCCCTCCTCTCTCCAGTGAATACATGCTCAACTCCTTCAACCTCCTCTCGTATGATAAGTCCCTCAGCCCCTTGATCATCTTTGTCACCCTGCGCTGCACCCCCTCCAGTAACTTAATGTCCCTTTTCAGATACGGGCACCAGTACTGCACGCAGTACTCTAGGTGTGGTCTAACTAATGACTTATACAGTGGCAGAAGCACCTCCTCCCTCTTCGAGGATATACCCCTTGCAATACAACCCAGAATTTTGTTGGCCTTTGCAGCTGCCTTCCTTCATTGTGCCGAGTTGTTCATTGACCCTGTAATGAGCACACCCAGATCCTTCTCCTCCTCTGTCTGGGCTAGCTGCACTCCCCCCAGCTGGTAATTCCTCCTTGGGTCCTTCTTCCCAAAATGCAGCACCTTGCACTTTTTGGCATTAAACCCCAGTTGCCAGGTGTCTGACCAGGTTTCAAGCTTTTCCAGATCATCCTGCAACCCCTGTCATCCCCCTAGGTCATCCACCACCGCGCCTACCTTGGTATCATCAGCAAACAGGCTGATCTTGCTCTTAATGTCCCATGATATGACTGCAATGAATATCCCAAACAACACTGATACCAACACTGAGCCCTGTGGAACACCGCTCGTCACTGCCCTTGGGTGTGAGAGCTCCCCACCCACCACCACCCTCTGTTGCCATCCCTGAAGCCAGTTTCCTACCCATCTCACCAGCTTTGCACCCGCCCCTGTGCCTACTAACTTCCTTCCCAGCCTTCCATGTGGCACCGAGTCAAATGCCTTACTGAAGTCCAGATACAGGACATCCACTGCATGGCCCTGTCCAGTTGCCTAGTTACCCAGTCATAGAACTCCACCAGGTTGGTTTGGCAGGATCTGCCATGTATGAAGCCATGCTGTCTGCTGTCCTGTAGTCCTTTGGCCTCTAGGAGGGCCACCGGCCTCTCCTTCAGGATCATCTCCATTAGCTTACCCACGATGGATGTAAGGCTCACTGGTCTGTAGTTTCCCAGTTCATCCTTGGGGCCACTCTTTTGGATGGGCACCACATGACCCATCCTCCAGTCCTGAGGTACACACCCCTAATGTAGTGAGGCATTAAATAGGTCTGCCAAAGGTCCTGCAAGGACCTCTGCCAGCTCCTTCAGTACCCTGGGGTGGATGCCATGTGGGCCTTGCACCTTGTTCACCCTCAGTGCCTTCAAACCCTCTCAAACTCTGCCCTCCATGTTTTCCCCATCTGTCACCCCTCCCCCCCCCGTTTCTGCCATTTCTCCCACCTTGGGTGTCACCCCCCTCTTCTCTTTAGTAAATACTGAGCAGAAGTACTCATTTAGTGATTCTGCCTTATCGCACCCTGTTTCCACCCAACCCCCCTCCTTCCTAATCCTTACTATGTGGCTCTGCAGGATCTGCAGGAACTAGGATCTGCAGCTTATCCTGTAGGTAGGGAAATGGGCAGACTAGGTGTGCCAAGTGGTCCTTATCTGCCATCAAAGTCTATGTTTCTATGTTTCATTCTCTCCCTGCCCTTATCTTCACATTTTCTCCCTTTGTCTTCCCCTTTTCACTTATGTACAGTATCTGAAGAATATCTTGTTCATTTCAGCTACCCTTTGCCTAACCTTCCCTTTGTTTGTGTCTTTACACCCCTGACCACCTTCCCAGCTTCCCTCTACTTTTCCTGGTACACTTCTGTCACCCTGAACCAGAACCAGAACCAGTATCAGAGCCAGTTGCCAATCCAAGGGTTCATATGACACAATAATATGAGTATTCAGTTAACATGTATATTACAAAACAGATCTGAGGCGTATTGCCACAGAACAAGCCTTATTTTATTACTGTTGTTTCTATGATTAGGGTACTTCCAGACCCACTAAACTACATGAGCATAAACTACATGGAAAACATATTCACATATCAGAACGATTCATTAGAAATGCCATGACAGAATCATTTTCTTCTTTACTCAGTCAAAGCAATGAGCAGAAAACTATATAAGCCCAGCAGTTTTCTTGTAATACAAATTCCTTATCTGAGAAACAGAACCAGTTAGCATAACTGAATTACACAGCAATGTTAGTATTCCTATCACAAGCAACTATTGAAAGCTATCTTCTACTGTAACTATTCTGTTGCCTAACATCTGCATGCATGATGAAAAATATTTCCTGAAGAGCTGTATTACTGAACCCACCGTCCAGGCCACTAGTATTTTACTTCCAAAGCTATCGGTGCTAGATGAAAAAAGACTATTCAATTTATTACTACTTTGTAAGGCCCGTTCAGCTAGTCTAGTCAAAATGCCCGCTAAGATGCTTAGTAGCCACTTTCTAGGGGCATGTTCAGAGTGTCCTCTCACTTACAAATACTCCAGCATTTTTATAGTTTTGCTGAAGGGGCTCTGTCTTTCACATGACACTTTCCAGGAGGGAATTCAAAATTATCTAAAGAGAATCAGAGACCTATTGGTGATACTGCTAGGGAAAGGGGAAATTGTTTAACCAGGAAAGACACACTAAGCCAGACCTTGTTTCCAGGTGTGACCTGGGAGCACAAGGAAGTTAAGTGACTTGTTCAGGGTCACACAGTATGCAAATGGCAACTGATGGGATTCAAACCAAGTCTCCAAGTTTGTAGCTTAGTGCCATTAACCACTATGCTATACTGTCTCATGGCTAGGAGGCCCATCATGAGTGGTATCCATTAAATGGATATTGTCAACCTCCCTTAGGCCTCAAAATGTCCTGAGTTGACAAAAAACACCTTTTATGATTGGTCATATTCTGTACACATTGTTTATGTAAATGGTAGTTTGAATCTGCTTGTTTTCTTTTAAAAAGTGAAAAACAGACTGCCCACAATTCTGGTGTTGCCATACAAAAACATATTTGTTTACATTCCTTCAATCAACTCCCACTGCTTCTTTCCTGGACTTGGGAACACCCCCAACACAGAATAGCCACTCATGATACAGTAAGAAGAGGGAACCCTATTGCATCATGAGTGATACACTGTTTGGGGGTGCCGCTAATGTTATGGAAGTACGTAACAAGAGTAGATCCAGAATGGGAAACTGAACAAGGTTGGGTATAATTACATAATTAGCATGCATTTCAGTTCTACTAAGAAAGAAAACAAATACAACTACTAGCGGCAACAATTAATTTTATAGTTCATAGGCGATAATAAAAGGTGGGGTTTTATTTAGAAATAACATACCAATAGAGTTGACACTGGCCCTTTTTACAGTTGATACATGACTGCACACCAAATGTTTTGCTACAGTGAAAGGTTGGGGTGTGTCACTGTTGAGCCCATTGCAGTTGAAAATAGCAGGGACTCGTCAATCTACATGAATAACCAGGTACAGTGGTCTTCACGTCACTTGCTCCTTGCTGTGTGTAAACTTTATGCATTTCACTGGACCATGCTGGTCCAGTCAGAGGACTTCAGTCCTTTGATTTGCATGGAGGCAGACAGTCAGCAAGCAGCTGATCATCTGTCAGTACCAGCAGCCTGTCATTGTTACTGTGGTCTGTGGGCCACTGTACCTGAGTTCAGCTAAATATGTTTTTAGGTACTGAAAAGAAAGCTTAGCTCTGGAACCTAGTTCGTTTTTTAAATGAGTGCTAAAATGTACTTTAATCGCGCTCTGATGGTGGAGTCATGATACTAGGTACGTGCATATGCAGATGCATACGTGCATGCTCAGTGTCACAGCTCCACTTTTGGAGAGTGATTACAGTACTTTTTAGCCCTCATTTTAAAAAAGTGACTAGTTCCCTGAGTTTAGCTTTCTTTGTGATACATAAAAATATTTTAGCTGAACTCGGGTATGAATATTTTGTTTTTTGATATAAGTAAGTGGAGCTGGGTGTCCACCCCTGTTACCACTTCTGTCTCCTGTCCGCTATGGGTAGCTGCTTGCTCACCCTCCCTTTCTTATCTTATACAAGTATATGTAAGTGGAGTGTGGTGCCCACCCCCACTACCGCTTCTTTCTCCCGTCCCCTGCAAGTGGCTTGCCCTCCACCCACCCTTCTCAAGTTTGCACAAGTATATTTCTCTGTAAGCAGAGCGGGGCTCCTAACCCCACTATTGCTTCTCTTGACACCAGTATCCCCAAAGTCACTCAGCACCATTCTGTAACAAGTCTGATACTCTGGTGCCCAATTATTGGGTTGGAATTCAGTCCATTCCTTGATGTTTTATTTTTAAATCCTGTAAAAAAGAAAACCTTTCCTCAGTGTCTGTTTCACCATTACTTCAACCCCACCCTAACCTCCCACTCAGCACCCACCAACCCATACACCCCAAGCCCTTACTTACCCACTGGACTGCAGACATGTCTTCACTCTTCAAAGCCTGACTGTGAACTGAGTTAATCAGGTACGCGGTTCAATGTATTTCAATGGGATTTTGAACTTAGTGGCATAACTGGACCATTTTTTGATATTTGTTCCCCAAATGTTCAACACGCCTTTTTTGGGACCCCACCTCATGAACAATGACAATTCAGTTAAGCAAATCTGTCCTGAAAAATGATTTTGTAGACGCTGTGCAAAATCACCTTTCGGGCAGGAGTTGAAAATTTTCTCCACCCTTGTTCACGAGGTGGGTAATAAGAAAGCTATGTTGAAAATCTGGCATAAATATTAAAAAAACAATGAAGTTATGAGCCTATAATGAAATTTGCTAATGCAGGCTCCTAACTTTGGTAATTTTCAATATTTTAGACTCAAATTTTCAACATAGTCATTTCCTTACAGTATCTCATGCATGTGACAGCTGTCAGTTTTCAAATCCTGGCCAAAATGTGTTTTTGTGCCTTTGGCGCAGAATGATGTTTTGGTGGTGCGGAATGACACTTTGGCAGAGATTTGAAAATTTTCACCTGCTGGGTTCATTATGTGTGGTAATAAGAAAGCTATGCTGAAAAAGTGGTCTACAAATATGATAAAATTCCCTCTTTATGACTGAACGTTACACTATTTCAGTGTTCACTTATAACTTCACTAATTTTCAATATTTTGACTCCAGACTTTCAACATAGCCATTTTTCCACACCATCTCAACCTGACATGTCATTTTTTAAATCCTGGGTGACATGTGCTTATGCATCTCTGGTGTGAGATGGCAATTTGGCCAATATACTATAAACGATACTTGTCATGTCTATAAGATGACTCCTAAAATAAGTATCCTTGAAACTTGTGGTCAACATTAAAAAAAAAATGTTTAACACACAAAAAATGTCTGGCATTAACAAATGCTTATTTTTTTTTGCTTCTACCCTGCTCCCTGACCAACCACTCCTTTGGGCCACTCAGTGTTCCACCACCCACTGAGTCTTCCCCTGTTGCCATCATATCCATCCCCTATTGGTCCTGCATCCCAGTAGACCTGGTGTATCCCTGCTGATGGGGCTCCCCTCCTTGGGTGTAGAGGAGAGGAGAGGAGAGAAGGTTTCACTGCATTGACTGAGAACACAGGGGCTGAGGCATCAGAAGGTGGCTGTGAGGCTGTGTGGTGCAGTGGGATGTGGCAACCATAATCTGGTCAGCCAGAGAGGCAGTTTTCTGCTATTCTGGGTCCCCTCCCACCTCCCACAAATGTACAGCTGCAGCAGTGTCCTGAGGCAGGGATGTTTGGCAATGTGTTGAGGCCCATGCGGCCTAGAATGCCTCTGCTAACTGCCTCCAGGATCAACCTGTCAAATGGTCCTCTAGGATTGAAGTGTCCAAAGGAAGGTCTAACTCCTCCCCCCCACTGGTTTTCTCTCCTGAAATCAGGCTCAGGGTACAAACCTGGATCACCCACATTCCAGGGAAGAAAAACTGGGGGGGGGGCAGGGCAGCAAAATGGCCGCGATGCTGCCCCACTCCCCAGCGATTAACACAGCATCTGGAACTGTGATTTTCACAAAAATAATTTTTTTATGAATTAAACTTCTACTGACTTTGTATGTAGTACAAGATTACACTGTATTTTTTTCTTATTGAGTACCGAAAAGAGTAGTTATATGCTATCAGCGTGCTTGGCTGAAATATTGATTGCCTAGTGATAGAACTCTCTTTTGCACTTTGTCGGTATTTGGCATTTGTTGGTGTTTACCCAAAGTGCTTGGACGTTTTTGCCGCTTGCCTCACTCCAGAGCCTGGGTTTAGAGCAGTGTCTGGAGGTGTGGGCCAGACTCTGCAAGGAGCTCTGTGAGGAGTCATTCACTGAAGTTTGATTTAGCGCATCCCCCGATTGGAATTGTGTGCACTCGGAAGCAAGGAGATCCTTTATTGTTGACAGGTCTGTTTCTGCTTTTTAAAGGTGTGCATATGGCTGGAGAAGTGGAATTGAGTTGGGAGTATGCCAAGTTTGCAAGTGGAACCCTGGTCAGAGAAAAGGAGCATGTTGTGGAGTGTTAGAGAAAGGAGTTTTCCATGCTTCTGAGCATGAGTTATGTGGTGAAGATAGTGCTTGGGGAGGAACAGGCTATATAGCTTAACAGTCTTTTGGACTCCTGGACTGGGGAGACTGAGACTGAGATTACAAGCATGTACAATGCTGTGCTTGAGACCAAATGTTTGTCAAACGTGGTAAGATACAATAAATTGAGTTCTAAACAGTGGTGTGTCTTAAAATAAATTACCCTAAGGCCTTATGGCCTTGGGTATTGTACACTATTACCCATTTGGATACTATCTCCGACATTTTCGGCCCTTTTACTGAACTTTGGCAAATTTGGATAGCTATGCTGTTATTTCTCAGTGGACCCTAAATTCATAAAGTGAGTTCCCTGTAGGTCTCCTGCCTTAGATGTTTTAAATATTTTACCTACAAATTAAAGTGAATGGACTCCTGAATTTATGGGAGCCACACCTGTTTGTGGATTTTTCTTGTTTTTTGTTGTTGTTTCTACTATGAGGACATACTGTATTATTTTAATAATTATTCTAATTAGGGAAAGATTTTTCTAGGTATCTAAGCCAGTGAAGAGAACTTGGTCAAGAGTTTTTAAAGTATACTATATGATTAATAATCTTAAAGGTTAATAATTAAGAATGTTTTGTTAGCCTGGTACTGATGAATGGGGTAGTAGTATATGATAGCAATATAAATTTAGAATTTGAGAACATGTGTTATGACTTGTCAGGCACTTTATAACTGTCTGTGTATGTTTACCATTGAGGCTTTGGGTTTGCCCTGTGGCCATCTGGTACAAGGCGGGACTAGATTACCCACTATGAGTGGCCCCACCAGTGTCATGGAGCCGAATTATGTGCCGCAGGTGTGGTTAATGGGTATAACTGGAATTGGAGTAATCAGTGGGGCACAGAGCGACATGAGTAGCATGGTGCTCCAGTGTATGTGCTTCAAGGCTGGCATGTCTCAGAGGCCATCAGGGAGGCACAGATGTGACACTGTGTGAATGGATGGGACTGAACTGTGACACAGAGTCCTGTCATATGCTTAACAGTGGCCGACTGATGTAGCTGGGCATGGAGCAGTATGCACTACATGGTGCCCTAATTGATATGCCCTTGTTGTCAGCAGGCCATACTGGCTTCTAGGTACTGTAGGCTCTGCATGGACATGGTGTGACCAGATGGGACCCCTTTTGAAATACAGTTTCACTAAGTACATCAGGTATGGCCAATAGGAGTGGCTGGATAGGAAGTGGTCTGTAGGGTATGGAACAGTTCTGCTCCATACCTTTGATGGTTAACATATTTTTTTTTTCAGCGTATTCATTTGGCTACTGGGTTGGTACTGATGGGACAGGATGTGGGTAGAGGGGGTAAACTCTGATGGGATAGCTTGGACTGCAATGGTGCTGTTTGGGCCATTTCTTTGAAATTTCAGAACACCATTTGATATTGAGCTTGAAACAGTATCTAAATTGATTTAATATATAAAAGCTAATTGAATTTTGAGAATTAAACAGCAGAGAGTGTGAGTTAAAGCTGAAAATATGCAGTATCGTTTTGAGACAAATAAGTTTGATTTTATGCATTTCTTAAAGGAAACAAGTGTCTGATGATAACTGGGTACATTTTATAAACTCCTTACGAGGTTGAAATTGACAATATGAATTTGAAATACAGCTACTTGGTACTCATATGGAATTTGCCATTTCTATTAAATATTATTCACATTAGGTATTTTACTTTATAGGTTCTGAAACAGAAATGGGATAATTTGAAGCTAGAGTGAATCTAGACACTTAATACCAAGGTAAAGAAGAAAATGATTCTTACTCTGCTAGCCATAAAAGTTTATATTCTGTTTAATAATAATATGATGATTTGGAGCTTAATTATAAGGTACCAAGAGAATTGTATTATATGGAATAATGATATTTTAATAATTGCTAAATATTTGGTTTTTGGTTATAGCAGTTTTTGTATATATATTTTCCATAGTTTGTTTGATGAACTTATGAGAAGACATAAGGACAGCAGAATCAGGGTTGCAACCTGATGAAT
This sequence comes from Neoceratodus forsteri, assembly GCA_016271365.2. Taxonomy (NCBI): domain Eukaryota; kingdom Metazoa; phylum Chordata; order Ceratodontiformes; family Ceratodontidae; genus Neoceratodus; species Neoceratodus forsteri. Next base: position 999,135,239 of record CM057451.1, read on the forward strand.
TATAAGGTAGACAATTATATTTTTCTGGCACTCTTCAGACAAGTTAGGCCTTGTTTGATTACACACTGACCATAGTGCACTATTATGATTATATAGAAATTATCTAAAGACATAGTTTTAAAAGGAATATGAACAATTTGGAATCTTGTATATTTATATATATACATATATTAATTATTCATACATATATTTTTACAACCCCAGAAGAAGCCATTCATGTGAAACTCTGGGGCCACTGAAATGAGACAGAAAAAAAATATTTAATCATCAAAAAACAAAGTTGAGTGTTTGGTTTAGCCAGAGCCAGTGCAATTGTTCATATATGATTGTCCTTACCATTCTCAGACTGATCTTTTCTTGGATTCTGTGTCTGCCAGTCAGACCAGTCCAATGACTGGCTTCTCCTCAATCCCTCCTGCAGCTGAGACTTGCTCTTGGGTTGCGGCGCCTCTGCACCAACTGCTTGTCCCTAACTGTGATCTGGTAGCCCAGGATGTCAGGCTATGGGATTTGTCAAACCCTGAGACTCACCCACCAGAGATAAAGCAACCCTGGACCTGGTGCTCATAAACAGCAACATGATTTCAGATGTTCATGTGGGTATCAATCTGTGGACCAGTGACCACAGGTCAGTCTGGCTATCAGTAAATAAAGAGGAAGGTAAAGGTCACACAAAAATCAAGATAATTGATGTCAAGAAAGCAATCTTTCACAAAATGAAATACAAGATTCGAAACCCTGCTTGACACCAGTAACAAAGAGGATGCAGAACACTGCTGGGAGAGCTTAAAGAATGCCTTAAATATAGTCACTAAGCAATCTACAAGAGAAATCAGCAAAGCCAAATGAAGGAAGAATCCTCTCTGGTTCTCCAACTAGGTAGCAACCAAAAAAAGAGGACTTTTAAAAAGTACAAGGAAACAAAAGGAACAAGCATTTGTCAATGCCGAATGTTTGCTTGCTGGCATTGGCAGTGGTAGTGTAGAAGTTACAGAGCTGCGTAATAGGAATGGCAGTGAAGTATTGAACTGAAGCCAACCCCACCACCACCCTGCAGAGAGTGACAGGCATTGGGGTGTGCGTTTGGGTCATCAGGCATAACGGCCACGTCATTTCACCACACCCCACCCTGCAGACACTGACAAGTGCCACGGTGTTCCTTGTGATCTTTGGCCTTTATGCGCACCCCATTTCATTAGGAAATATGGTGAGATGGGTGCGATATAGGAGAATGGGGTGAACTTTGGGGCCTAAGAGTCAAAGGCATACCTCGATGCCTCTCAGTGACTGCAGGGTGTGGAATGGTATGAGCATTACAGGCAAGAATCCCAAGTCACACCCCTGATTCCTGTCATTCTCTATAGGGTTGGGCGTTATAGTTGAAAAGCCTAATACCTGAGGCATTCGTTGGTATTTTCACTCCAAATTTTCAACATGTTTGTTTTGTGACCCCACCTCATGAACAGGGGGAATATCAGTTTGTTAGCCAAAAGCTGCTTATGCACAGTGACTACGGCATTTAGCACCACAGGTGCAAAAATATTCCGAACAGGATGTAAAAAATGACAGCTGTACTCTTTCATGGGGAGGTGTAAAAATGGCTATGTTGCAAATGTGTGTAGTAAAATATTTAAAAATGGTGAAGTCAATGAGCGACATAGAAACTGTGCAACGACAATCTACAACATAATTAGGTTGGGGATTTCTTTACAGCAGATTGTCAACTCAGGCATTTTGGTGCCTCCGATCATGAACAGTGTCACTGTGATTTTCTTTATCTGTGCTGAACAATGATTCTCACAGCGACCACGCATCTCTGCACTGAAAGTGTGAAAACACACTTGCCATGTTGTGAAAAATGGCAGCTGTACTGTTCATAAGGAAGTGGTAAAATGCCACTGGTGAAAATCTGGACTGAAAATATTACAAAGTCATGAACTAACGAGGGTGCATGGAAACTGCGCAATGCTCACTGTAATACAGTCATTTTATGGACTTTTGTCACCAAATTTTCAACATAGCCATTTTAAGACCTCTGCTCATGAACAGTGTAACTGTGATTTTCTTAATCTGTCCTAAACATTGCTTTCACACACCAACAGCACCATTGTGCTCCAGATGTGCGAAAACACATTTTGGGTGACATATGAAAATTGGCAGCTGTACTGTTCATAAGGAAGTTTAATAAAAGGACAATGTTGAAAATCTGGAATGAAAATATTACATTTGCAAACTTACGAGCATGCATAGGAACTGTGCAACGCACGCTCGTAAAAGTCATTTTAAGGAATTTTTTCACCAAATTTTCAACATAGCCATTTTAAGACCTCTGCTCATGAACAGTGTCACTGTGATTTTCTTAATTTGTCCTGTACATTGATTTTGCACACCGACTGCGCCATTGTGCGCTACATGGGCGGAAACACGTTTTGGGTGAGATGTGAAAAATGACAGCTGTACTACTCATAAGAAGGTGTGGTACAATGGCAATGTTGAAAATCTGGAGTGAAAATATTAAAATTTGCGAACTAACGAGCGTGAGTAGGAACTGTACAATGCACACTCGTAAAACAGTCATTTTTTGGAATTTTTTCACCAAATTTTCAACATAGCCATTTTAACACCTCACCTCATGAACAGTGTCACTATGATTTTCTTAATTTGTCCCGTACATTGATCTCGCACACCAACTGCTCCATTGTGTGCTAAATGGGTGGAAACATGTTTTGGGTGAGATGTGAAAAATGGCAGCTGTACTACTCATAAGAAGGTGTGGTAAAATGGTAATGTTGAAAATCTGGAGTGAAAATATTGAAAATTCGCGAACTTACGAGCCTGCGTAGGAACTGCGCAACGCACGCTCATAAAACAGTCATTTTTGGGAATTTTGGCACCAAATTTTCAACATGGGGTTTTTGAGACCCCTTCTCATGATTGATGTCACTGTCATGGCATTATTCGGCCCAAAGGGTGATTTCACAGTCACTGAGCAGTCACTGCATGAAATCACCCTTTGGGCCCGAATAACGCCATGACAGTGACATCAATCATGAGAAGGGGTCCCAAAAACCCCATGTTGAAAATTTGGTGCAAAAATTCAAAAAAATGCCCAAGATATGCAACAAAGTTGAACCCTCTATCTAGCCCATTATACAGCTTACCGGCATTTCCTCAGTTCGCAGTCGGCTTTGAAGAGTGCAGACGTGTTCCCGGTCCACCGAAGATCATCGTGCCGAGGTCCGGAGGTAAGTATGGGGTGAGGGGGGTGTGGGGAGGCTGGGTGTGCAGTGGGTGTGTGCGGGTTGTGGGAGGGGGGGGGAGACTGCCGTGGACCGTTTTTCTTTACAGGTAGAAAAAACAAAAAGATGTAGTGGGCGTTTGCCACACGCTGGGGTGAGCTCCCAGCATGGCACAAGGACATTGGGGGGCTGTTCGGCCGACAGATTGGGCACCCCACAGCCTAAGGAATACATTGCCACGCTGGGTGGGCTCCCCAGCGCAGCACTCACTACTGGGGAGGGGAGGACAGGCAGCCGATGGGGGATTGAGCACCCTGTAAGCTATATGATTATTTGCCACGCTGGGGTGGGCACCCAGCGGCATTTGCAAGCCTTGGGGAGAGGCGGGGGAAGACACAGCCGACGGGATTGGGCACCCGTCGGCTATACAGTGCGTAGCGCACGCCGCGGGCGCCGCGATGTGTGTGTGTGTGGGGGGAGCTGCGCATGAGCAGGCTTATATCTTATTGTTGCTCACCAAGCGTAGGCTACCCCTTTTCAATCAGGAGAATACTGCATTTTGAGCGTGTTTACGACAGCTCCAAAATGCATTGGCTTACAGGCTGCGCGCCAGCACACTGACTGAATTGGAGGAGGAGGTGACACACCTCCGAAATCTCCGATGATGGCACTATGTTTCTTGCACATGCGTGCAAGCAAACATAAAAATGGACAGGGAGGCATATAGGAACAAACTCAAGGAGGCAGGAAAAGCAATTTGGATAGACAAAACCCAAACAGAGGAAAGAATAGCACAGGGGGTTAGGAAGGGAGATAAAGCTTTCCATAGATACATAAGAGAAAAAAGGAAGGGTAAAGGCAGAATAATCTGACTAGCAACAAGGGAGGGCCAACTGTTAGAGAAGATGGAGACAAAGCAGAGTTGTTTAAAAAATTATTCTGCTCAGTCTTCATAATAGAAGATACTGGCAAAGGACCTACACTAAGTAAAACTGAGCAGAATAGTGGATGGGCAGACACAAGCCCCTTCACGAAAGGGAGGATCATAGAAATGCTAAGCAAACATAAGATAGATAAAGTAGAATTCAGTAGGTAAAACTTTATTTTTATACAAGATTATATGTGTCATTTGGACTTTACAGTCCATTTTGCAAGGCAGTCCTGTGCCAAAGTATCTATAGTTACAATATATGCAAAGTTAAGGACTTAAAAAAGGTCACATATTTCTAATTAGACAAACATAATACTAGACTGCAGAAGTACAATCACTATCGACACTACCAACACATATATACAATATGTACATGTTTTAACTAAAATCAGTAACATTGGCAGGCATGGAAGAACAGATCTTTGATAGCCTGTGAGAAAATTTCATAGTCAGAGATTGCATGAATAGTGGTTGGAAGTGTATTCCATACAACTGCTGCCCTAAAATTTAAGGTTTTATCACCAAACCTATTTTTTCTCTTTTCCAAATTAATTTTATTTAAATGACTTTGTCTGTCTATTATCCTTTTTGTCGTTAATTAACTTTGGAAAAAGAAGTAGAGAAATGGGATGCTCAGTGAGGGAAAACTTCATTTTGTGTATCAGTTGAATCCAGCTTTTAGTGTAAGTTAGAGCCAGGGGCTGCCATTCTAACTTACTCAACAATTGGCAATGGTGGATTAAGAAACTACATTGTAATAAATATATTGTTATTTTATAGTGTGTTTTGTTCAGCTGTTCTAACCAAGTCACCTTAATTAAGAGTGGGTAAAATTAACTGTTCAGCAATTTTCTTTCTGTCTTGCAGTTTCAAAAACTTAGTAGTTCTCTGCAAGGCACCCAATTTCTTATTTACTTTGCCAATAGTGGTTCCTATATGACTAATAAAGGTCAACTGGGGATCAAAAATGATACCCAGGTAACAATAACCACCCACAGACTCTAGTTTGGTCAAGTTATTTGTAAAGATTTGAACAGGATGAGGCTTATTGCATTCTTTTGACATAAACTGCAGTAACTTAGTTTTTTTTTTTATGTTCATGATCAGCCTTGATCTGTTGAACCACCCCTCAATTTCTGTGAGGTCCAACTGCAGCAAAATCTGGAGTCCAGAACATTGCCACCTGTGGCTACTATAGCTGTTTTTTAATTTTTTATTTATCAAGTCTAGGATTACAAATACCTTTGAGCATTGGCTCTTTTACAGAGGTTCCACGTCAGAGAAATACAAATTATGGGGAACATCAAGGCAGACATTACAACAATGTGGACATTGCAAACAGAGTATGGATTAATACAATTCAAGGGTAGCATTGTAAAAAGGCAGCCAGCGGCATTTGTCAGAGAAAATAGACAACAGATAAGAAGTGCCAGAGTCATAGGGAGAGGGAAGAGAGGAGGTGGGGGAGAAGGAATGTAGGACGAGTGGGGAGAGGGTGAAAAGTGCAGCATTGGGTATACCAAGATGTGTCATCAGCATATAGCCCTACGGCTGAGTGCTGTGCCACTAGGGGCAGATCGTTATTGAAAATCAAAAGCAACAAGGGCCCCAGGATGGATCCCTGAGGCACCACTCTAATCATAGTTCTGTACGCAGTCATGCATACCTGTACATCTACCCTTTGAACCCATTGGGTTAAATATGATGTCAACCAAGCTAGGGGACTGTCTGAGAAGCCCAGGTGCCACAATCTCATATGCAGAAGGGTGTGATCCACCAGGTCAAAGGCCTTCAACAGATCAACCAAGACCACTGCTGTTTCCAAACTAGAGTCCAGTGACCTGCTAATCAGGTCAGTGAACTCTAGCAAAGCTGTAGCAGTAGAATGGCCCTTAGGAAAGCCTGACTGAAAAGGCATCAGCAGTTTGTATTTGTCTAGATGATTACTTATTTGAACATGTACTAGTTTCTCTAAACATTTAGATAAAATAGGCAATAGAGCAACTGGTCTGTAGTTATTTAGTTTGACCAACTCCCCTCCCTTGTGAATAGGTTTGACCTTACTCTCCCTCCAGGGAGCAGGAGAGTAGTCGATCTATAAACTCCAAGTGAAGATATAGGTTAATATGGGAGTACTATAGTAAACTGCTAGTTTTAAAAACCTAACATACTAATTGCCAGCAGATTAGGCCTTACGGTCTATCAAGTCTGCTCAAACCTCAGTTCTCTAGTTGGGTGCCGAGGCCCTCCCCTCCTTATGTTCCAGAACCCCCCATCATCCATCCCCCCCCCCGGGCCAGGCCATCATCTGATATATTCGCTTCCTGTGTCTGTCCCACCCTCTCTTGAAGCCCTCCACTGTGGATCTCTGAACCAGCTCACCAGGCAGTGCATTCCAAGGGTCCACCACCCTCTCAGTGAAAAACCTCCTCCTCTTTTCCCCCCTCACCGTTCCACCTTCCAACTTCAAACCATGCCCTCTGGTGATACCTCCCTGCTTTAGTCTAAAGATCCCCTTCATGTTTAACCTATTTATTCCCTTGAGGTACTTGAAGACCTCCATCATGTCCCCCCTGTCTCTCCTCTCCTCCAATGAAAACAGGCAGAGCTCCTCAAGTCTGTCCTCATATGTCAAATCCCCTAGCCCTCGTATCATCTTAGTTGCCCTCCTCTATACCCTTTTCCAGGAGCTGTATGTCCCTCTTCAAGTGTGGTCTCCAGTACTGTACTCTGTACTCAAGGTGTGGTCTAACCAGTCCATTGTACAGTGGCAGAATCGCTTCCCTGCTCCTAGAGGCGATCCCCCTTATGATGAATCCCAACATCCTGTTTGCCTTGCTAGCCACTCTCCTTCACTGCTCAGAGTTATTCATACATGCATCCGCCATGACTCCTAGGTCTTTTTCCCCTGTTGAGGCCTCCAGCGCCTCCCCTCCAAGGGTGTACCTGTGTTTAGGGTTTCCCCACCCAAGATGTAACATCTTGCACATGGTGATATTGAAATTTAATTTCCATGTGTGAGCCCAGCTTTCCAGGGTGTCCAGGTCACATTGCAGGGCCAACCACCCCTCTTCCCCCTCAACTACTGCTCCCATCTTGGAGTCATCAGCGATGAGACTCATTTCACACCCTATACCCTCCCTGATGTCTGATATGTATGCATTAAACAGGATCGGACCCAGGACCAAGCCCTGTGGTACCCCACTACCGACCTCTCTAGGGTTTGAGAGCTCCCCACCAACCACTACTCTCTGGGTGCATCCAGCTAGCCAGTTTTCAAACCATCTGACCATCAAAGGGCCTACTCCCAACCCTGTCAGTTTCTCCACCAGACCATTGTGGGGGACAGAGTCAAGTGCCTTGCTGAAGTCCAAGAATAATACATCCACAGGTTTTCCCCTGTCCAGTTCTGATGTTGCCCATTCATAGAACTCCACAAGATTGGTTTGACATGATCTACCTGGCACAAACCCATGTTTCGACTATCCAGACCTCCCACCTCCTCCAAGTACACCCCCGATCGTTCCTTTAGTATACTCTCCATTAATTTTCCCACCACCACCGAGGTCAAATTGATGGTTCTATAGTTACCTGGTACTTCCCTCAACCCCCCTTTATGGATTGGCACCACATGTGTCTCTTGTCAATCCCTAGGTACCCTCCCTTTCTCAAGTGACCTGTTGAAGAGCTTCACCAGAGGTGCAGCCAGTATGTCTGCCAATTCCCATAGTACTCTCAGATGAATGCCATCCAGCCCAGAAGACTTATCTTTCTTTAGGGCCTTGAGGGCAAACCACACCCTTTCAGTGGAGATAGCATCATCTATCCCCGCCACCTTACTGGCCTTTTAATCCTTATCCTGATGTGACACCCCTGGGGTACCTCTCCCTCCGTCTTGCTCCATTTCTGTTGCTCCCCTGATCCCACTCACTACCACTTCTATCCCCATCGTGCCTTGCTTTGTAGATATCCTATCCCCCTCCCTAGTGAACACAGAGGTGAAGTACTCGTCTAATACCTCTGTCTGGTCCCTCGCCTCTTCCACCCACCCTCCTTCTGACCTCAATCTGCCAAGATGGTCCTTAGTTTTTCTCCACTCCCCAATGTACTGGAAGAACCCCTTTTACCCTCCATGTATCCCCTGTGTTAGCCGTTGCTTTTTACTGGACTTTGCCCCCTCACCATCTGGGTGACTTTTCTAGATGCAAGATGGTATATTTACTTTTCCCTATCCCCTCTTTTTCTTTTATATTTTTTGTAGGCCGCGTTCTTTTCTATCACCGCTACCTGAACCTCATTGGAACACCAGCACAGTTTATGTGACCTTGCTCCCTTTTATTACACCTTAGCGCAGGTCCTGACTGCCTCATGAAGTTCCCGTTTTATGACCTCCCATCTCTTTTCCACATTTGTCATTAATGTAATCCCCTTCAAGTGATCCTTGAGAATATTTCCCATGATCACAAAGTCTGCCCTCCTGAAGTCCACTGCCAGTGTCCTAGATCCTTCCCCCCTCCGCCCATGCTTATTTGAAACCAGACAGTATTGTGGTCACTTCCAGTTAGGGGATCCTCTATAACCAGGTCCCTTACCAGATCCCCATCTGCCAGAACCATGTCCAGGACATGCCCCTCCCTTGTGGGCTCCATCACATGCTGTGTTAAGAACACATCTTGGAAGCCGTCCAGCAGCCTCTGCTCCTTGGCCACCTTAGAGGACATGGTTCCCCAGTTTGTACCTGGCATATTAAGGTCCCCCATCAACACCACTCCTTCCCCTTTTGGTCCACACTGGGCAATGATGTTATCCAGCAAACCATTCTCCAGAACATCACCCATCCCGGAGGGTCTATATACTACACCCAGCTTGACCTTACCTCCTGCTGGGGTTCTTAAAATGACCCATAAGGCCTCCATGTTTCCCTCTGCCTCTTCTACCCTAGCAATTTCTATGTCATCTCTAATGAACATAGCCACACCACCCCCTCTGCCCTCCTTTCTATCCTTCCTAAGTATAGTGTGCCCCCGCATGTTTAGGTCCCAGTCATGGTTTTTGTTGGCCCACATTTCTGTGACCGCCAGCACATCCAGCCCCCCCACAAACAACATGGCCTGAAACTCTGGCAACTTGTTTCCCAAGCTGCTGGCATTTACTAACACCACCCCCCACCCCTTATCACTAATCCCCTTTGTCGAACCCCACCCAGGTTCCTTATACTTCCATCCTTCCTCTGCTCCTCCTGAAACCTCCTCCCCAGTCTGTTTCCTCCCTTGGGTTTGAAGGCTACCTCATCTGGAGGAGAGGGCTTCTGGTAAGCCCTCCCTTATCCCTCCCCCACAAGTTTAAACCCCACCTTTCTTGAATATAGTCAGCCTCCCTGTTTAAGGACTTCCTTCCTAATGGGGCAAGATGAAGCCTGTCCTTGGCATACAGTTCCTTATCCTCCCAAACTCCTTTCCAGTTCTCGAACACCCCCAAACCACTCTCTTCACCCGACTTCCTGAGCCAGTCATTAACCTCTGTGATCTTCATTTTTTTCTCCACTGAGGCCTTTGGTACTGGCAATATCTCCAAAAAGGAAATGTTGCATCCATTATCCCGACAGACTGTGACAAGTTCTTGAAACCTTGCTTGGATTTCCAAAACGCTATTTCCCTCTAGGTCGTTAGTTCCCAAGTGCACCAGGAAATCTAGTTTCCCTCCACAATCCCTAACCAGTTCATACACCATGAGCTTTGCTCCGTGCACTGTCAGCCCAGAGATACTCATTACCTTCACCTGGCTATGGCATCCACCCAACTATCCCTCCCACTGGATACCCCTAATCATTAAGTCTCCCAGTAACAGAACCTTAACACAGCCATCATCCTTATGGTTACCTCCACTATGCGCTCTAAACCCCCCATCCCCTCCTTTATTCGTGATCTCAATGCCATGGGAGTCTTCCTGCCTTATTAGAGACCCCCTTGTCACCCTCCCCTTTTTGCCTCCCTTGTTATTTTGCCCACTTATCTCAGACCCCCCTGAATAGTTGTCCCCTTTAACCCTCTCTTATCCGAACCATTTATCCTGACTCTGATGGTTTTCCCCTTCCCCCACACTGTCATCTTCCCCCCTTGTAATAGTACCCCTACCTCCAGAGGCCCTCTGTGGGTGCCCTTTACATAGGGCCCCATTCTTTGTACAGACCCCCTGCTGAAGGGGGCCCCTCCGCCACCTCCTTGTCTCCCAGTTTCTCTCCAGTCATGCTTTCCTCCCTCATGTTTAAAATACATTGCATCTCCCCCATCTGCTTAACATTTACATTTCCCCTTCTCCCTCTGGGACTATTGCTTCAAATTTCAGTCACAAACAGAAATGCACAGCCCTTCAATCCCAACCCCCGGTGGCTTTTCAGTATTTAAGAAAGCCTACAAAATCGAGTGGGTGGGAGGGCTCTACCACCACCAGGTAAACATCACATTTAAATTTCACTCTAATTATCCCTGCCAAACAAGTGTTCCCACGCCCAGCACACAAGCCCCAATAGTTACAATATCACAGCCCAAGTAACAGTTCTAACTCAAAGTAGTAATTTTTAGCACACAGAACTAATTTCAAGTACACAACTATTCAAATATTTCAGTTAAAACAGAAGATAAAACCAAACCTCTTTTATTAACAACCTCCTACTTCTGTTCCCAGGTGGACAATGAAAGACAAGATGATTCTTGTACTTATCCCTCCCCCTAACACCAGGCAAACATCACATTTAAATTTCACTGTAATTATCACTGCCAAACAAGTGTTCCCACACCTAGCACACAAGCCCCAATAGCTACAATATCACAGCCCAAGTAACAGTTGTAACTCAAAGTAGTAATTTTTAACACAGAGAACTAATTTCAAGTACAAAACTATTCAAATATTTCAGTTAAAACAGAAGATAAAACCAAACCTTATTGTGTTTTTATTGCTCCTAAGGTGCAGAGTTCTCAGCAATACAGTGCAATGCGAAGTACCTCAATGCAATTCAGTTCTCCAATGTACCTTATCAATACCTAATGTTATACCGGTCTACCATGCAGACACTATGTCATTCTCCGCTCCCCTTTTAGCCTATTCCCCCTGTTAGCCCACACCCCCTTGCTACTGTCCTCACCTATGTCTATTCAAGCACTTACATTGATCACAATCAACTGTCATTACAGTGGTGCTGCCTCTTGCGCAGCATGATATGGTTTGCCGCGAAGAAATAAAAAAGCAGTCTCCATTCTTATAAGCTCCTTAAAGAAAGTTATACTTCTGCTTCTTCTCTGCTCAGGAAATGTGGAGCTCAACCCTGCCCCTCCCCCACAACTTACCTCGCCTATCGATTTTGTTGAGGCCACAGGTCTCAAAATGATGATGGTCAACATTTTAAGCCTGCCTAAAAAAACTTGTACAGCTGCAAACCTGGTCTGCACACATTAACCCTGACCTTATCATAATTACTGAGTCATGGTTAAAAAAGATGAACACTGATCAACAAATATCACTGCAGGGCTACAATTTATTTAGAGCAGATAGAGAGTCTAGAGGCAGGGGTGTGGTTATCTATGCCAAATCTAAGTACTCTGTCACCAATATTAGTTGCAAATCTCTAGCCAAGGAATTTGAGTTAGTTTCGCTGGGCCTTCGTCTCCCCTCCTCAGAATGTATCACTATCCTAGGTGGCTATAGACCCCCGTCTGGTGGTGATGAAGTCCTTAATCTTTTGAAATCCTTGTTCGTAGATGCAAAAACTGAAACAATATTTCTAGGAGATCTAAATATGGACTGGCTGTCACCTAAATCACATGGCCTCAAATCCCTTTGTGACAAGCTAGGTCTTGGGCAATTAGTCAGTGAACCCACTAGGAACAACACTCTAAATACTGCCAACAGTTCCATTCTAGATGTGGTACTAACCACCCATCCACACAAAATATCTCATTCGGCAGTGTTTCACAACGACATGAGCGATCATGGAATTGTTGCTTGCATAAGATCTCAAATTAAGGCCCGCCAGAACCCATCTTTATAACAAAAGATCCTTTCACAAATTCAGTGCAGTAAACTTCCTATTTGACCTGAGCATGATCAGATGGCAAGATCTCTACCTAGCCAAAGATGTCAACAAGGCAGCTTACATCCTTAATGACAAACTCACTACAATAATAAATAAGCATGCCCTTTCATCAAAGTAAGGGTACGGAACAATTCTAAACCCCTGTTTCACCTCGGATCTCAAGGCAGCCCTTATAGCTTGAGATAAGCTCTGGGCTAAAGCTAGACACTCCAAAGAATCTTTGGATTGGCAGACCTTTAGAACAGCCAGGAATAATTGCGTGAAAAACCTTCGCTCTGCTAAAGCTAACTATTATATTTCTACTCTCGAACAAGCTAAAGGTAACCCTCATAAAATATGGAAGACTATCAAGCTATAGAAGGACGGCCCATGGCCCCCTCTGTCCCAACAAAGATAGCTGCAAGTGGCAAGATTGTGGAAAACAAGTCCCTAATCCTGGAGGAACTTAACTCCTACTTTCCACAGCTGGATTAGCTTTTGACTCGTCACCTTATGCTGGTGCTGCGGTGAGCCAGCATACCCTCCCCTACATCTAGTCCTGCACCCAGCCCTTCCAACTGCGCAAGATAACTTATAAAGAAGTAGAAGATTCTCTTCTAACTTAGACACCAAAAAAGCGCAGGGACGATGGCTTGGAACCCTTTTTCTAAGGTCAGGCTACGCCCATCTCACTGCCCCAATTCTCCACATCTTCAATCTTTCCATTACATCTGCTACTGTGCTGTCCTGCTGGAAATAAGCACATATCCTCCCTCTATTTAAATCTGGTGACCCATGCGATGTAAACAACTATAGGCCTATCTCCATATTGCCTATCCTTTCTAAAGTTCTCAAAAAACTGATCCATATCCAGTTAAAATCTCACTTGGAAACCTTCTCTCTCATTTACTCAGCTGACTCCGGCTTCTGGGCTAATCATAGCACAATCACTGCACTAGCAAAAGTAACCGATGATTGGATCTCTGCAATAGATGCTAAGAAGGTAACTGGCACAGTCTTTTTGGACCTCAGCAAAGCTTTTGATACTGTTGATCACAAACTATTAGTCAATTGCCTTGCAAAGTTGGGTGCCACATACCATACCACCCAGTGGTTCTCTAGCTACCTAACTGGAAGATTCCAAAAAGTAAAGGAGGAAGACTTTTTTTCTGCTGCCTTGCCAGTTGCAAGAGGAGTCCCCCAAGGATCCATCTTAGGCCCTATCTTGTTTTCTTTGTACATTAGTGACTTAGATGCTAACATATCTACGTCCAATCTGCACTTTTTTGCAGATGATACTGTGATGTATACTTCTGGCTCATCGTTATCTGAAGTCAAGGAGTGTTTCGCTGACTTCGCATAACTTGAGCATAATCTAATAAAGGCAAAGCTTCTGCTCAATGCTAAGAAGACTAAAGCGATGATATTCTCCCACAGTGCTGTCGCAGGCCCCCCCAATACCCTTGCCCAAGACTTCATTGTCACCACACTAAATGAGCCTCTGGAAGTTGTAACCAAATTTAAATATCTGGATATCTGGATCGACAATAAATTATCTTTCAATGACCACGTCGAAGATGTCTCTAGAAGGTTAAAAGCAAGGTTAGGTTTCTTCTACAGAGATAGGCCCCTTTTCCCCCTTGAAACTCGAAACAAGCTTGTACAGGCCACTTTTCTCCCCCTACTCGACTATGGCGATGTAATCTATTCCTCCACCACTCTTGCAAATCTAAGTAAACTGGACATCATTTATCACCATGCGTTATGGTTCATTACCAACTCCCCTTACCGTTCGCACCACTGTGACTTATATGCAGCTGTTGGTTGGACATCCCTTACTACTAGATGCCTGCTCCATGCTGGGCTATGGACTCTTAAACTGCTCCTGCAGAAATTGCCAAGCTATCTCTCTTCCCTTATTAGTATGTCACATAGTGCATACTCGTTAAGAAAATCTGACTTTATTTTGCTTGACATACCAAGGACGTGGACCTCCTTTGGTAAACGTGCTATTGCATATGCCCTTCCCTCCATCTGGAACCAATTACAAACCATACTAAAACTAACTAGCACAGTTTCAATAAACTTCTACAAATCGCTAAGTTCAGCCAAAATAAAAGACACCTGTAACTGTCATTAAGTCTCTTCCTTCCGCATGTGTGCCATATTTATCCACTGGTAAGGTATAATTGCTTTGTCATATTAACTGCTTTCCCTTCCCCTTCTACTCCTGGCTTTATCTATGCTTACGCTCCACTGCTACTCTATAAAATCACTCCTCCCCCCATATCAGTTGTAGTCTGTTGTTTGTTCTAGCTGCCAAAATATATGTATTGCACACACCATCATGTTTCATTTATCAGTATGCAACCTGTAAGTCACTTTCCTGTCTCATATTAATGTTTACCACCTGCGGCCACCCTATGTGGTACCCTTGTATGTATATCCAGTCTGTATCATGTAATGTGCATTTCATGTATATACTGTTATTACCTATCTATGTTTGTACTTTAAGTGTTTACATCACAGGACCTCCTTGTGAATAAGCTTGCTCAATGGAGCTTTCCTGCAATAAACTTGAACTTGAACTTGAACTTGAAACCTCTTTCCTGAACAACCTCCTACTTCTGTTCCCAGGTGGACAATGAAAGACAAGATGATTCTTGTACTTATCCCTCCCCCTAACACCAGGCAAACATCACATTTAAATTTCACTCTAATTATCACTGCCAAACAAATGTTCCCACACCTAGCCACAAGCCCCAATAGTTACAATATCACAGCCCAAGTAGCAGTTCTAACTCAAAGTAGTAATTTTTAACACATAGAACTAATTTCAAGTACAAAACTATTCAAATATTTCAGTTAAAACAGAAGATAAAACCAAACCTCTTTCCTGAACAACCTCCTACTTCTGTTCCCGGGTGGACAAGTAATTTAAACTGCACAGCAATCAAGCCCCTTCAGCCACCTGAGATTTACACTTAGATAACTGTTCAGATAACCACCTTAGCTAACTGAGACAAACACACTAATTTTTTTTGTTTGTTTTTTTACCCTAAATTAAAGGTCCCAGTAGAAGAGTTCTACTTCTTTAGTCCCAGTAAAGAAGTCCAGTCACACAGCACTCCTTCCTTCTGGTGTCCTCTGCCAAACCTCTGACAGAATCTTTCTAAGGCAGTGTTTAAATCTAGTTTCCTTCTAGCTAAGCCACTCCCCCTACTTACTAGATCTTTCTACAAGTAATTTAAACTGCACAGCAATCAAGCCCCTTCAGCCACCTGAGATTTACACCTAGATAACTATTCAGATAACCACTTTAGCTAACTGAGACAAACACACTAATTTTTTTTGTTTGTTTGTTTTACCCTAAATTAAAGATCCCAGTAGAGGAGTTCTACTTCTTTAGTCCCAGTAGAGAAGTCCAGTCACACAGCACGCCTTCCTTCTGGTGTCCTCTGCCAAGCCTCTAGGCCTGGTGATTTGTATATTTTAATTCTGTGTAATTCCGTATAAACCTCTGATTTTGTAAGTAATTTAAATCAAAATAATAGTTGTTGCACTTCTGTTGGTTCGTTTACCCCCTGATCAATGTTTGTGTCCAATTCAGGTGGTACAGTGTAGTCCAGAAGATCCATAAAGAAATTGTTTGATGTATTAGAAATTTCTCCAGACTCATCAGTTAGGTCATTGCTAGCTCTTACAGTCATATTGTTCTGAGAAAGGCCCCCCCCAGGTTAGTTAAATGTTTTATTATGTCCCAGACATGTTTTGGATTGATACTGCTGTCCATTTTATTCCTATAATATGTTATCTTTGCTCATCTTATTAATTTTTTACATTCATTACATTTAGTTTTAAAAAAGGGCCCAGTCTGTCTCCAATTTTGTTTTTAAAGCTTTTCTTCATATCCTGTTATTGATCCTAATTAATTTTAGGAGTTTATCATTTATCCAGGGTAATCGTGATGCCTTATTACAAGTTGTAGTCTTGGGAGCATGCTGGTTACAAATCTTACAAAAGGTGTTGGTAAAATATTTTACTGTCAGGTCCAGGTCAGGAATTAATCTGCAGTGATCCCAGTCCTCAACCTGTATACTATTTAAAAACTTAAGTTCAGAAAGATGTCGCATGTCCCTTGTCCTTACATTTTTGGAAAAGGGTGTAAATCTAGAGAACTGAGACTCCTGCAGGTCAATTCAGACTAAGTTATGGTCCCCTAAGTATGGAGGCAAGATTCCTGAAACTTTTTCTTGAATTGGGGAGGCCTCAAATATTAGATCTAAAACAGATCCATGGTTTGAAGTTTTAGTATAGTGGGTAGGATTTGAAGTATTGCCTAAGTCCCTGTGCTGCAGTCACAACTTTTAGCTACCTGCCCCAGGAATTAGACCAATCACAGTTGAAGTCACCTATCAAAACCAATAATTTATCTCCTATACTTTCACCTATTTTATTTAAAATGGTTTCTATTTGCTTCAGGTGCATTTTTTGGGGAGAATAGACAACTGCCATTTCAAAATTAATATACTCCAGATGTATGACCTAGTACTCTATATTATTATGACTCCCCTGTAGTAGGACCTTAATATGCCCAAGTATCTACTTTATGTAAAGCATTATTCCCCCACCCCTTGATTTCCTGCCTGATCTAAAGAGTTGATAACCTGGGATATTAAGTTCATTATTACTTACACTTCCTGTTAGCCAGGTCTCACTCAGGTCTGTTACACTTGGATCTTATTCACTAATCATTGTGGCCAGCACATCAGTCTTAGTCACTCTGCTGCATGTGTTGTCATGTACAATTTATATATTTGGGTGGATACCAGGGCCCGGATTTAGTTCAATGTCTCCCTGCAGAATCAAGAGCATGCAATTTACTCCAAAACATTTGTTACTGGTTTATCAAATGCATGAGGTTGCAAGGATCTTAGGCAGCCCCCTGAGCCATACCACCTCCAAATGTTCAAGAAGGCAGTCCTCCTGGTTTTAAATACATCAGCACTTCTATTAGGTTACGAGGGTACAGGTATAAAGCCATGGGGCCAGATGATATCCAAACCAGCATATAAAAGAGCTTAGGGAAGAAATAAATGCACCACCACTAGCTGAGCTGTTCAATCTGTCTATGAAAAGTGGCAGAGTACCTCAAAGCTGGAAAAGGGAAACAGTTGTGCCCTTGCTTAAAAGTAGTAGCAAGGAAAAGGAAGAAAACTACCACCCAGTCAGCCTGACCTCTATAGAGGGGAAAAATTATGGAGACTTTACTAAAGGAGAGAATAGCTGACTACCAAAAGGCAACTGGAAAACTTGACCCCAAACAGCATAGCTTCACAGAAGGGCACTTGTACCAAGCAAACATGATTGATTTCTTCGATTGGGTTACGAGAACAGTGGACCAGTGTGGGGTGGTGGACATGATGTACCTAGACTTCAGCAAGGCCTTTGACACCGTTCCCCACAGAAGACTTGCTAACAAACTAGAACACAAAGGAGTTGGACTGAAAATAGTATACTGAATTAGAAACAGGCTGTGGAATAGGACCCAGTGAGTTTTGGTCAATGGGGCATTATCAAGGTAGGGAGGTGTGACCAGTGGCATACCACAGGGATTGGTGCTGGGTCTAGTCCTCTTTAACATATTCATCAGTGACATCACTGGTGAACTGGAGGGGAATGTTTGCCTGTTCGCAGATGATACAAAGCTCTGCAACAGGGTGGATATACTAGAGGGGGTATTAGGTATGGAAGATCACCTAAAGAGACTGGAAGAATGGCCCAGAAATTGGCAGTTAAAATTTAATGCTAAGAAGTGTAAGGTAATGTATCTGGAGAAGCAGAACCCATGAAAGAGGTATGTACTACAAGGGCATCAATTACAGGAGACAAAGATGGAATGGGATCTAGGTAGGACCATTACCAATGACTTAAAGGTAGGGAAACAATGGAGAAAGGCAGCACCTAAAGCAAGTGGTATCCTCAGATGCATAGGAAGGGATATTACAAGCAGAAAGCAGGAAGTTATCATACCCCTCTACAGACCCTTGAAGAGGCCACAGCTTGAGTACTGTGTCCAGTTCTGGAGGCCTCACCTAAAAAGGATATCGACCATCTGGAGATGGTGGAGAGAAAGGTCACAAAGATGGTGCAGTGGCTACATCATGAACCATATGAGACAAGACTCAGAACTGAATTTATTCTCACTGGAACAGAGAAGAAACAGGGAGGACATGACAGAAACATATAAGTATGTCAAGGGAATTAACGCAACTCAAAAGGAAAACCTCTTCCAGGAAAACAGGGTGGCTCGTACAAGAAGGCACAACTTGCTTCTGGTGGAAGGCAAGTTTAAAAGCAACTCTAGAAAGTACTTTTTCACCGAGAGAGTGATAGACCCATGGAACAGCCAGCTACCGGAAGTTGTGGCATCAAATACAGTATGAGAATTCAGACTTACTTGGGACAGACAATGGGACAGGCAATGTGGACAACTTAGGGAACAAATATAAAGGGAGGGTTAGTTAGCCACATTGGGCAGACTAGATGGACCACACTGTCCCCATCTGCCAACACTTTTCTAATGTTCTTATGTTCCTATGTCGAAGTAGATGTACTTTTTCTAATGTTCCAATTAATTGCTCTCAGCTTGGCTGTAGCCTGTCTTAGTTACAACTAAAATTCAGAGGCCTTTTCAGTTTTTTTAGGCCATTTGTTATCTGGCTTTACCTGGATTGGTCCAGGTCCTTGGGGAGTGGCTTCACTGGTATCACCTCCCTATCCTCTTTTCTCTGTGCCTCTTTGAATATCCTGAATGCCACCCCAGCAACCTTTACCTTCACAACCACTTCCCTCAAGAACCACAGTGGTCTCTTTTAACTTCTGTTTTTAGAAACATAGAAACATAGAAACATAGAAGTTGACGGCAGATAAGGACCACAAGGCCCATCCAGTCTGCCCATTTCTTTTTCTACCTTATAAATGTGCCATCGGCCTTTGCTCTGTCAGTGACCTATCTATTCATAGTCATTTGTATTGCTCCCTTATGCCTATCCCATGCCTGTTTGAAGCCCTGCACTGTATTCATAGCCACCACTTCTTGTGGTAAGCTATTCCATGCATCTACCACCCTTTCTGTGAAAAAGAATTTCCTCATATTCCCCCTTAATCGGCCTCCCTCTAATCTCATGCTGTGTCCTCTTGTCCTGCTATTTTTCTTATATTTAAACATGTTAGACACTTTCACCTTGTTTATGCCCCTAAGGTGTTTAAATGTCTCGATCATATCACCTCTCTCCCTCCTTTGCTCAAGGGTATACATATTGAGCTCCGTTAATCTGTCCTCATATGTCTTCTGATGCAGTCCCTGCACCATTTTGGTTGCCCTTCTCTGGACTGCCTCAATTTGGTTAATGTCCTTGTGAAGGTGTGGCCTCCAATACTGCACAGTACTCAGATGGGCCTAACCAATGTCTTGTACAGAGGGATTATTACCTCCCTCTTACGACTTGTGATACCCCTACTAATACACCCTAACACCCCCCTAGCCTTACCTACTGCTTTAGAGGTCTGCTTGGATGATTTTAGGTCATCAGTGATGATGATGCCCAAGTCTCTTTCTTCCTTTGTGACTGCTAGCAACTCCCCTCCCAGCCTATAAGTGGCTTCAGGGTTTCTCTTCCCTATGTGCATGATTTTGCACTTCTTTGCATTAAATCCCAGTTGCCACTCTTCTGACCATTTTGCTAGTTTATCCAGATCTCTTCTCATTCTGCCCACCCCATCTGGATCATCTACTCTGTTGCAGATCTTGGTGTCATCTGCAAACAGACAAGCCTTACCCTCTAGTCCATCTGCGAGGTCACTAATGAAGATGTTGAATAGGACTGGCCCCAGGACTGATCCCTGAGGTACCCCACTTGTGACTTGCATCTCTTCTGACTGTATACCATTTACCACCACTCTCTGTTTTCTGCCAGTCAACCAGTTTGCCACCCAGTTGACCAACTTCTGACCCACCCGAGCCTACCTAGCTTATTTATCAATCTTCTATGTGGAACAGTGTCAAAAGCTTTGCTGAAGTCAAGGTAGGCGACATCAACTGCTCCCCTTGGTCCACCACTCTGGTTACCCAGTCAAAGAAATCTATGAGATTAGTTTGACAGGACCTTCCTTTGTAAACCCATGCTGTCTTGTATCCTGTGCCCCTATGGATTCCAGGTGTTGCACTATCCTTTCCTTAAGGAGTGCCTCCATAATCTTGCCCACTACTGAGAGACTGACTGGTCTGTAGTTCCCGCCTCCTCCCTGCTACCACTCTTGTGGAGCGGGATCACATGAGCCCTTCTCCAGTCTTCTGGGACCTCTCCTGTGCTCAGAGACTCACTAAACAATTCTGCTAATGGCTCTGCTAGTTTCTCCTTTAGCTCCTTAAGTACCCTGGGATGTATGCCATCAGGTCCCATTGCCTTATCCACCCTGAGCTTAGCAAGCTCTTGTAGGACCCTTTCTTTTGTGAAGGGAGTAGTGCTCACCTCCCTCCCCCCTGTGTCCATGATGCTGAGCTGTGGGCCCTGCCCTACCTTCTCTTCAGTAAATACTGAGCAAAGTATCTATTTAGGATAGATGCCTTTACAGGGTCCTCCTCCTCACATGCTCCTTTTCTCCATTAAGCTTAGCAATACCCCTCTGGACTTTCTCCTTTCACTAATGTATCTATAGAAAGTCTTGTCACCTTCTTTTACTGTTCGTGCTAGTGTTTCCTCAGTTTGGGACTTTGCCTGCCTTACTGCCTTCCCTGCTTCCCTTAGGGCAATTTGGTATGCCTCCCTATCTTCATCCGCTGTGTTCCCTTATATTTCCTGAAGGCCAGCCTTTTGGCTCTGACCTTTTCTGCTACTGTATTTGAGAACCAAAGTGGTTTCCTTCTTCTTGCACTTCCTTTTCTGTCTAACACAATGGGATGTTGCTTCAAGTATTGTATCCTTAATGCTTGCCCACTTTGCCTGTACCTCCCCACCTGTGTTTCTTTTTGCCAGGGCTAGCTTAACTCTGTTGGCCATCTTATCAAAGTCAGCTCCTCTGAAGTCCCATATTTTTGCCTTGGAATGGGATGATTTAGATGTAGTAGCCAAATTGAACCATACCATGTGATGGTCACTGGCCCCAGGTGACCTTCTACCTGGAGATCTGTGATCCCTTCTTTGTTAGTCAGTACTAGATCTAGGATAGCCCTGTCTCTTGTGGGTTGCTGTACCAGTTGTTTGAGGCCCTCCCCTGCAGGAATCCACTATGAGTCTAGTTCTGGCAGATGTTCCTGCTGGTATTGACCAATCTATATCTGGCATGTTGAAGTCTCCCATTATCAGAACCTCCCTTTAGCTGTCATGTTTTGTATATCTTCTAACAGTAATGTGTCTATGTCCTCCCTCTGGTCTGGGGCCTGTAGACAACCCCAGTTCTTATGGCTGTCCCATTTCCTGTTTCAGGGTGACCCACAGTTCTTCTGGCTCCTTATGTGTATTCTGAATTTCTGTAGCTTTGATATTTTCATTGACATACAGGGCCACTCCTCCCCCCCTTTTTGCACCTCGGTCTCTTCTGAACAATACATAGCCAGGTACTGAAGTCTCCCAAGTGTGGTTACTGGTAAACCACGTCTCACTAATTGCTACTATGTCCAGTTTAGCCTCTGACATTATTGCCTGCAGGTCTGGGATCTTATTTACCAGGCTGTGAGCATTTGTGTACATGATTTTCCATTGGCCAGATTTTGGTGTGTTAGTTGTTGGGTGAAGTTTGGCATTACCCCTGTGCATCGTATGGGGAGACAAACCTTTTTTCTTACCTGGTGATGCAATTGAATGGCAAACACGCTGAATTCCTGTTTGACCACTAGCTGAGGGGAGGGTGTTCTTCCCATTCGACGATGGGGTGCTGCACCCTCTCCCATTGCTAGTTTAAATATTCTGCAAAGACGTCAAACTTCTGCCCCAATGCACTGACTCCCTCTTTAGTCAGATGCAGTCCATCAAATTTAAAGAACTTTCGCTCCCAGAACTGTTGCCAGTTCCTACAAATCTGTGTCCTTTTTCTGGCACCAGTCCTTGAGCCACGTGTTTAGCTCCCTATCTCCCCTTCTCTGACCTTCCGTCCATCTGCTCCCTTCTCCCAGACTGGCAGGATCTCAGAGAAGGAGATGCCGGACGAAATAGATGATAGTTTGTCACCCAGCTTAGTCAGGTGTTCCTTGGTCTCCACAACTGACCGGCTGGCGAGATCATTAGTCCCTATGTGTACTAGGACATCAATGTTTTCTCCTGCTTTGTGAACAATTTTAGCAATGCGATCAGTGTCTCTCCATGCTGATGTACCTGGGAGACATCTGACCATCACCCCTGGCTGGAGATGGGTATCAACTCCCGAATCATGGAGTCTCTATGATCAGAAGTTTTTGGATTTCCTTTGTGCTTGTTTAGTTTTGGTTCCTGATTTGGGTGAGTATTGTTGTGCTAGCTCCTGTGCCGCAGTGTCCTGCTCTGCAGTGTCTTCTGCCTCTTTATTTGATTTCAGAGATAGAGGCAGATACCTGTTTGTAGTGTTTATGTGGTTTTGGGGTAATGTGTTGGAGAGCAGAGAGTGATGGGGCACCTGATTTGCTCCTCCTAACCACCTGCCAACCTCCAGGACCAACTACCCTCTGCGGTCGAGGTTTTTCTGTTGGATGCTGGGGAAATGGCGGGTGGTTCTTATAATGTATTTCCTCTTCAATATGAAATTTGAGGCGTGCAATCTCTGCCCATGCTGCCCGGAGCTGAGACCGAAGATCTCCAAAGGCCCAGCATGTAGGACAGTGTCCTAAATCCTGTAAGACTGTCCTTCTGAAAATTGTTCCACAGTACCTGCAGTTAATGAAATCCATTCCAAATAAGTTGCTGGGTTTGTAACCTAGTCAGAGTAATTAGAAGGAAAAAAAAAAAAAAATGCAAGTAATGGTTTAATTGTGCTTTGTTTAACTTGTTATAACAAGTTAAATTACTAGTGCCCTGTAAATGAGATCACCTTGTGGAGGCCCCACTGATCCGCCCCTTCCTGCTCTGCCACAGGAAATGTCACAACTGTGGTACCCTATAAAAGGAGTGTAGCGTGGGGTGGTTGGGGATGGGGGTGGGTGGCTGGGCCCTTCCTGCCTAAAAAGAAGAACCACGGACGAAAAGAACAAGGAGGTAAAGCAGAAACAATCAGTCAACAACAAATGCAGTAACCTGAAAGCTTATCCTAATGTTAGATAAAACTGTAAAACCTGTAAAGCACCACCTGTAATAATTTCAGAAGATATACCCTGTAAGAAACACTTTGCTCAGAGAAAAATAAAGCAGTAACAGAAGATATACCTTGCAAAGACAATTTGAATCAGAAGATTACAGCAGTAATCTGTTAGCACACACCTGTAGGCACACCTTGTAATAATGCAGAAGAAGGTATACCAGCAACAACAATTTGAATCAGAGATAAAATAAAGCAATGAAATGTTAGCCACAAACAGTAGCAATCCCTGTGAGTAAAAAATCAAAACACCACCACACAGTAAATCTGCTTAGCCAAACTAAGTCTTAATCCTTCTCCCTTGCTCTGGTAAGTTTCTCTACTCTGCCTTTCAAGCAGTCTTAGAAGGAAAGAGCTCAGGTGAAGCTAGGTGCCTTGGCCAGCAAACCAAGTCTTTTTACTCACTTCTTTCATGCTGAGGTATATTGCCTTCATTATGCCCTTCCTTAATTTATTCCACTGTTCCTCCACCAAACCCTGGCAATCCCCCCGTTAGGTTGTCTCTGTGTCATTCACCCATTTTTTAAACTCTACCCTCCTGAAGTCCTGCACCCTCATCTTTGTATGGATTGTCTATTCTACCATCTTTATGTTAAAGCCACATTGTATGGTGATCACTGGTACCCAGGTGACATTCTGCCTTATCATCTGTAATACTGTCCTTCTTTGTGAGCACCACTTCCAGTATCTCCCCACCTTGAGAATGCTTTTTGACTAGCTGCTTGAAAAACACCCCCTGCAAGTAGTTTATGAAGGCCTTGATTCTAGCCAAGGCTGTGGCTGGGAGACTACAGTCTGCATCTCACAGATTAAAGTCCCCAAGAAGCAGCACCTCCCTTTTTTGCCATTGTGCTAATGTTTACATTTTTAAATGATCCTTTCCTCCAGTGTGTACATCTGAAACATATATTGAGTTTAGTAAAAGGTTAATATAGATGGAACAGTAACAGATAAAAACTGCTTCAACAGAAAAAATTACATACAGTATTCATTCTCAGTCTTTGTTATAGTGAGCATCCCCAAAGCCATGGAAAAGATCTTGAGCCTCCCTCAGGTTGCCCCAACAGAGGCAAGTAGATCAGGTGGCTACAATGAGCATATTGGCAGCAAGATGGGTGCACTGCTGCTACGCTCCACGCCATGGCTCCGAACGCTGAGAATTCGTTCTGAGTTTCGGTAGTATTATTTGTCCTTAATTGCGTTATAATATATGCTGAGCCATTGCTGTTTTAACTCTCTGGCCTTTTTGATTAATTAAAGGAGCAAATGGAAGTGTGAAACTGTGGTGTTTTTGATACCTTCAGCTTTTCAATCTCTTTGCCGGCTTGTTTAATTTAATGGACATTTTGGCACTATATGGAGCTGCTGTATGGGCAGTATGCCACTCCTTAAAAAAAATGTTGAAACAGTACAGAGTACTGGAAGTCATGGCATTAATGGTGAAAACTACCAAAGGAAACTTTACAGAGGATTTGAAGCTGCACCCTGAGTACTGATGTGCGGGATTTACCTTTATAAAAGGTATGCTAGCATTGCCAGAGGGCAGGGGTTTCTACTTCTGCTATTTTTTTTTTATTAAATGTTGCACTCAGGAGAGCAATATCTTTTTCTCCTAGGTTGGAAAAATTACCCAGTTAATTGGTGCTGGAGAAAAATCCCTGGATTGCAAGCTCATGTGGGGGAAGGGGATTTGTTGTTATAGGACACTGGTATGAGGGACTGAGAAGCTGTGCCAGGAGTTGGTTAGGAAGCAGTTTGTTCAAACTACTCTTTCTGCATTTGGTGTTACTAAAGGTCAGTTATTTAAATGGCAAAACTGAGAAAGGTACTGATTTTTCCTTATTTAAATCAGGTTGTGGTGGACTTTTTGGGCTTACACCAGAAGACTACACCTGGTTCTCATGGAACACAGAAAACAATTAACAGGTTTGACTTATTTGACTGGATTTTGTTATAAAGATATAAGTGCACTAGATACTAAAGCCAGGGATATGCCCATAATGAGGAACTGGACATCAATTTGATTCTACTGACTTATGGCAAAATTTTAGATATGTTTGCATTGCTCTACAAATGCTTTTTAAAGCTGTTTAAGGACTTGTTGTTAAATGGACAGTTGCCAAGCTAAGTTATTCAAATTCCAATTAGGCCAGACCTCATCTGATATTATTTTAATTTAAAAAAAATCCTTTAAATTGTCTCTCAATGGACCCTATGCATGAAGCTAACATGGCAGGTGCAAGGCACGTGCGCAGCCAGCGGGGGTGGATACACGCCACGTGGGAGCATGCAAGCCAAGAGCAGCATGTAGAACATGTGCTGTAAGCTCCAGGAAAATATAAGATTTATAAGATATAAAATTTGTGTGGTAGATACTGGTTTGAAGTTCGAAGGATCACCACATTTGTTTAGTATGATCTTTCAACTCTGATGAGGTTAATTTTAATACTATAGTTTAAATCATTTCAGCATACGCCTTTGGTGCTGTCTGATATTGAGAATCAAAGTGCCATTTGTGGGTATTCTGTCTGTTTTTGTAGGTACTTTATTTTCTCTGTTAAACATCTGAGCATACCTACTGCCTAATACTTTACAGTACATTATATCTTTTTGTGCTCTCTCTGACTTTTTCTTCTTTCTCAAATCTTTTTAAGCTGTTTAATTACTGTGGCAGCCTATCAGTGGTAAGTAAGTAAGTAAAGTAAGTAAAAATGTATTTCTTTAAAGCATCCTTCCCAAGCTCAGGGCGCTTTTACAATAATTCAAACACTTTAAAAACAAGCTATATAAAAACAATAAATACATAAATAAATAAATGGTGTGGAACTGTATTCTTTCTTGTAGTGCAAGGTGCTTTGAGGGGCTGCTAATTCCTACTGGTTTAAAACAATAAATGTTTTCTCTATTTAAAAAAAGCTACATCAACCTGATATGTTGTCATTTGTTTGTTGTTGCTAGGTAGCAGATGTTTTTGCATTGTGTTCTGGTTCTGTGATAGGATCTATATTAGTAGAAGGTAGAATAGTGTGATTGTTGTTACCTTTTGATAGCAAAGTGAAATAGAAATTTATATATTTTTGAATGTTATAATTATGTATAACTGGAGGCTAGGAGAAGTTGGGCTTGGAGGAAATGGGTGAATAGGTATATGTATGAGAAGCAGGAGAGTGGTAAACTGCAATAGCTGTGGGGTAGCAGTCATTCTGGGGGTGATGTGGAGTAAAGGGGGATGTCCTGTGTGTAAGAGTCTGGAGATGCTAAGGGTTGAAATAAGGCTACTCATATGGGAGCTAGGTAGGATAGTGTGGGAAGTCAGAGGAGCAGAGCAGTGGAGGGAAAGGCATAGGGGTGATGCCCAGGGGAGTGATGGCATCAGGCAGGGATGGGAGTGGGGAGGAGCACCCAGTATATGGGAATATATCTTCCTCAGCAGAATAGGGAGCTCAGAGTGGAGGAATGGCAAGTGGTAAGGGGAAGGATAGGAATGTGAGTGTAGCATCAGGGGTGGGAAGTTCTAAAGGGGTGCCTTTATTGAATAGATTTACACCACTGTCTGGAAGGAAGGAAGGAGGCGGCAGCAGGAGGTGAGGTAGGTGGTCAGATTGAGCAAGGGTTGAGAGTAGGAGTACAGGGAAGTGGGGAATGAACTAATCAGGGTGAGCAGGGAAGAGTAGGCATACAAAATGAAGTAGAGAAAGGGGAAGGGAGAGAAAAGGAAAAGAAGATGGAGGGAAAACTGGAAGCAGATTTAGAAAGTCAAAATGGGAGGGGAATGTCAGGAGGTCACTCTCAGGTTCTTGGCAATAATGGGAATGCAAGGAATCACAAACTCGTTGCATAAGAGTAATAAATCTTGTTTATTACTACCAAAAGGAAAATCACAGTTGCCCTAAGCAGTTCTTACCATTAGAAACTGGGAGCCAATGCTATGCATTCCCTATACCTCAAGGAGTGTAGAAATCTCTGGGTCTCCAAGGTAGAAGGTGTAATGTCTTACATTATGCACCTAAGATAGTTACCATAGTTACTGTAAGACAGAAACATTTCTAGTTACAGAGATGAGTCCTATTGACTAAATTAGAGGTGGCTCCACAGTCCTAGATAACATTATACAATTTTGTTACAGTCATCACTTTGTGGAAACAAAGAAAGTACAGTTTGTACATAGCCATGTAGTAATACTGATCATCAGATGATGGCAATGCCAACTCATATATCAGAATACTACAAGGACACAAGTGTTTTAACATTTTGTAAGCAAGAAATGCATGTGTATATTAGAAAACAAAGTATTTAGCAATCATGTGCACACATATCCTGACATCTACTCTTGTACAGTAGATGTCCTTAGCCCTATATGTTAGTATAACATATACATAAATACTAGCTGTCTGCGGTGCAACTTTCGGGTATCAATTAGGGTGCAGGAACCTCATGTAACATTCCCCCCCTTGTTGCCTCAGTAGGGGCAACACAAACAAAAGTAGGGAAGTGGAGAGAGAGAGCAGGTGTCATTTACTGACCCAATGCACAAGCCTTGTAAAGGCACTCAAGCTGCTCATGGTGTTGGCGGAGTGTGCGCCAGAAGCAGCAGAGCATAATGATAAGAAAAAATATAAAAAATGCTTGTATAATAACAAAACCTTTAAAGGTAATTACAAACCAAGTATTAGTAAGTGTACTATTAAAATCAGCATCATTAATACGATCATATATTGCTTCATTTGCTTTGGTCATATTATTGCTGATGTGGATGAGGTGTATGTCTTTCCTGTCTAAAAGTGACTTCAGTGTTAAAGTCAGAGGATCAATATGTTCATTAAAGTAAGGTAAATACTCTGAAAGAGTAAGAAGATAATCAGAGTTACCATCAATGATATCTGGTTCCACAAGGGGAACAGGGGTGATAACTGTTTGCCCAATAATAGTTGTCTGGTGAGGTACGAAACAGAAATTGGGTTGAGTAATAACACATAACTGAGTTCCATAAGTAAATTGCTTAAAATTAGTTACCACAGAAAATTCATCATCAGAATTGTACTGCATTTTCATAGTAGGTAGTCTCCATTTTTGTAGTTGTACTGGGCAAGTGTAAGTCTGGTTGGAAATCTGTGTTGACAGCTGATGAACCTCCTTCCAGTAAGACTGGTACAATCTAGAAGCGTCTGGAGCAGATGTTGAGTCCTGGTATTCTGTGCCGTTGGTGGTGATCTCATCGTCCATGGAAAAGGGCCAATCGATACTGTCTGGGGAATATCCACATACAGCTTTAATAACATCAAATAAGTCACATTGACACAAATAAATATACTCTTTCTTAGCACAACAGTCAATGTGTGGTGAGACTCATGTCCAGAAGTGGATGAAAAACCAGAAGAAGAGGCAAGTCGAGGCATTCTCTGTAGATGTCTTCATCAAGGTGCCCAGTGGAATGTATGGATGCTAGTTTATCAAATATAGCTATATTGGGATCAAAATGTGGTAAAGAAACAATAAAAAACACAAACATTGTATCCTTAATTGAACATTTCTTAGAAGTAAAGCAAGGACCAGTATTGGGGTGCCAGGTCACAAATCCCAAATTCCTAGCAGTAGGAATAGGAATAAAAACAGATTGTAACATACACAAGGCAACACAGTTAGGGGATTTGCAGTGAGGGCAGTACCATTTAGAGATATGTCTGTCATGTATGATACCAGGGATTCTTCCAGATTCCAGATCGCAGAAGAGATTGTTGATAGTAGTGCTGATGTATGACCCATAGGCAGAGCTCAATATTTCATGAGCAATGTATTGCTTATCTGCCTCCTTATTGTTCTGTGCAATAAGGGCATTAATCGTTTCTTTAGAATCTGTAAATGCTTTAACAATTTTGTGCATATTATATACAGTGTATCTTTCTTCCTGACTAAGGCCATCCACACCATGCAATATTAGTAGCAATGTCTGCTTTATTCAATATAGACATTGTAGTACCAAAGAGACCAGTAAGGGTGCCTGTGGCACCAGTGACATCCCATGTGTCACATGTGTTTCTTTTATGACTTTGTGAATCATCTTTCTGAGAACTAGGTTTTCTCCTAAAATTGCCTCTTTGAGCGGTGGTGTGTACCCCGGCAATAGGGTCTTGATTATGAATCTGAAAAGCTGATAAGCTATCAAGTAACAAAGTACTATAAAATAACAATGTGTTAGTAGTATGACACATACCAGATTCTTTCATATTCCAGTATGTCAAATTAAACAAAACAGATATATGAACATATTGCACATTTTTAATAAGTGAGCCAGGTAGAGCAGTGGCTGTGAGACCACTAGGAGGGCCAGGGTTTTGTTTTGGACATTCCAAAAGTTGTTTCTCAGTGGTGGATAACACAGATAAATACATGGCAGCTGAGGCCATGTCGTGTATGGCACAAAATATCCTGGCAGAATCCTTAGAAAGTGTATTACAATATGTAGGGCCAATTAAGGCAGTAATATTATATAAACCTGAATGTCTAAGAGAGGTTTGGTGCAAGGAAAATGTACCATTTGGGGATAATTTTGCATTGGGCCATCCTTGGAAAGTTCCCTTGGAGAGTTTGGCCATGAGGAGTATTTGTCCTTGAGACTTGGTTTGCCATTCAATTTGTAGGGTAGATTTATCAGGAGCAACAACCAAGGCAGTGATGTAGGCCTCTGAACCTTCCTGAACTGTAAACAAATTGTCGGGAATATTGATGGAGACTCCCTCTGGGGTAGTTGCAGGTGGATCAAAACGAGGAAGGATGTGCTTTACTGTGCCTTGGATGCAGGGGATTACTCCTGAGATGAGGAGAAAATGGACCAAGATAGCCATCTTGTCAGTGTATTTGAAAAGGAAAATCAAACATTGGCAAGGTTAGCACTATTCTGCCCAATGGGGTGAGGAAAAGTAATTATACTCCTTTATACAGTTTCAACAGGTTTGCATGTAACCATTTGTTAGCCAATTTGTTGTTTTTGCATGAGTCTAATTTTATAGACTGCTGGACTGAGCTTGTTGAGAATTGGGTAGGGTCCTTTTCACTTGCTGGAGAAAGAGTGTGTGGATGTGCAAATCTGAGAACCATTACCTGATCTCCAACTTACCAAACCACTTCTTGTGTGTGTATGTCAAACTGAATTTTGGACTGTTCCTGGGCCTTGCCCATGCAGTTTGCAGCATACAAATGAGTGTGTATTAGGTCTTTTCTCAACTTTTCCACATATTTATCCACAGAGACAGGATGTGCAGTGGGATTGTGCAGGTCAAACAACAGGTGTTCAGGTAATCTCATACTTCTGCCAGTCATCACCTCAAACGGTGTCAACTGACTGGTGGCTGAGGGTGCACCCCTAATTGCCATAAGGAGTAATGGCAGTAGGGAATCCCAATCCTTGGGATTGTCCTCAATAAATCTGGAAAGCATTTGCTTAATCCATCTGTTGGCCTTCTCTACTTGACCTGATGATTTTGGGTGGTACGGTATTTGGAACTTTTGGTGAACTCCAAAGAGTTCAAGGGCTTCTTTCATCAACTCACCTGTGAAACTGATTCGTTTGGCGGAGTCCACCTAAAGAGGTAGGCCCCACCTGGAAAAAAT
Source organism: Neoceratodus forsteri (assembly GCA_016271365.2). Classification (NCBI taxonomy): domain Eukaryota; kingdom Metazoa; phylum Chordata; order Ceratodontiformes; family Ceratodontidae; genus Neoceratodus; species Neoceratodus forsteri. The sequence continues at coordinate 999,166,410 of CM057451.1, forward strand.
CTGTTTCACCAGGATTTTGGCAGTGGCTTTTGCAGTACATGTCTTGGTGGGGAAAGCCTCAACTCACTTAGAGAAAAGATAAGTTACCACAAAGACTTACTTGTTATTTCTACTGGTATTGGTGAGGGGACCAAAGAAATTGATCTGTAAAGCATGCCAAGGGCCAGAATGCCTTTGTGGTAGTAATTTGGCCTTTCTTTTGGTGGGGATAGGGTTGTTTTGTGCACAAACAAGACAGTTATCTATGTACTGTTTGACATCCTTGGTGATACCAGGCCACCATGGAGTGATGTTAAGCCTCTGGAGTATGTTTTCCACTCCCTGGTGTCCACCAGTGGGGGTGTTAGCACTTGGTACAAAAATTCCAACCTAAGATGATGAAGGACCACACACACTTTTGTGCTGGTATCATCTGGTTGGTATAAGATGAGTTTGTCATCCAGGGGCAAGTGCAACTTACCTTCATGCCTTCTGTATGGGTTATGGGCAAGTATATTCTTCTCAGTGCCTTTGTCCAGAAAGCTGAACACATCCTTGTTCAGAGTCAGCATGCTGGGCTGCTGAAAAATCCAAGGGGGCCAAGGGTTCAGGTTTCTTCCTGATGACTGCAATATGCACAGCTGCTCTGGCTTCTGAATGGTTCATCATCCAGATGTCTCCCCCTGAGGCACCTTCCTTAGCAAGGGTGTCAGCTGTGTCACTGAAGGCATGATAAGGGTCATGTATGGAATGGGCCTTGACCTTGGGTACATAGAGTTTGTGTGCAAATTTCTGTGCAAGTGAATGAGTGCATATCACCAGTTCCTTGTGTTTCACTGGGGTGCTGTCAGAAGAGGTAAAGGAGTTCTTCTGCCAGAAAGGGAGAAATTCTGTAAGAGAACAACAAACCCAGTCAGAATCTGTAAAAATGATGGTATCCCCAGTTCCATGCTAGATGAACTCGAGGGCACAGGCTACCACTGCCATTTCTGCATACTGTGTTTATGCTACACTGCAACATTTGGAAATTTTAACAGTGCTACCTTAAGGGTAAATCAGGAATATTCCCATTCCTGCTATCTGTTGTTCCTAATAATAGGAGGCTGATCCGTCTGTAAAAATGTGACACAATGAGGTGTTCTCAAGTAATTGTGGTGCAGCAGGAAGGAAAGGGCCTGGATCTGGTAGAGCAGGTGGCTGCAGTGTAGAGTCATGTGGTTCTCCTTGCTAAAGGAGACCATGCACTAGCATGGATGGCATTTTGGTTAGATGAACCTTGATTTCCCTATCCTGGAGAAGGAGGTCCAGTGTGTCAGTTTGATATTGGCGACTGATCTATCCTTTATTCTGTCTAGGAAGGTTGTTGGGGTGTGGTTTGTATTGATGATCAAAGGGGAATACCCAATGATATACAAAAAGTGCTTGACAGCCCAGTAGGTAGCCAGAAGGTTCCTTGCACAAAGGCTTTGCTTCTGTTCCAAGGGGATCAAGAGCTGTGGTGCATTTGCAATGGGTCTTAAGGTGCCATGGACCTTCTGGGCCAACACTGCAGACATTGCAATGTCAGAGGTAGCAGCTTCCAGATGGAATGGCAAGACTGGATTGGCATTTACCAAAGCTGGAGCTGAGGCCAGAGCCTGATTTAGGGACATCACAGCTTGGGTATGTATGGTTCCCAAGTCCAGGGAACATTCTTTTTCAGTAGTTCATACAGAGGGGTGGCCTTCTGAGCAAAGTCACAAATAAAATCTCTGCATAATTTACCACATCTAGAAATCTTCTAAGGGTGGCCACATAGTTGGGAAGTGGCAAATCCTGTAATCCCTGTATCTTCTTCCAGGTAGAGCTTCTGCCTTTGTCTGTTATCCTCAGATCCAGAAAGGATACCTCTTTCTGGCACAGTTGTGCTTGTTCTGGGTTACATTTGAGGCCTGCCCTCTGAATGAGGGTCAGCAATTCATCCAAGAGGTCCAGATGTAGTTCCTACATGGCTGTTGCCAGCAACAGGTTGTAAACATACTGAAAGAGGCACTGGGGAGTAGACAACCCTCAAGAGCATCCATCACGTGCAGATGGAATAGGAGGGGCTGTTATGGAGCCCTTGTGGTAAGCAGGTCCACATGTACTGCCTACCTTCAAAGGTGAAGACAAACTTATATTTACTCTTGGAGGCCATTGGCAATGACCAGAAACCATTGGAAATATCCAGGGCACTAAACCATTGTTGGTCAGGGGGTCAGTAGTCATAGCACATCTGGTGTTGATGCCACCACTGGGGCACAACTAGTGGTGACCTGGTTTAGTCTCCTGTAGTCGATTGTAAGTCTCCATGCACCTGTGGTTTTTTTCACAGGCCACACTGGAGAAATGGTAGTGGAAACACATGTCCTGATTACACCTTGCTTGAGAAGTGATGTGATGATTTCCTTAAGAGAAAGCAAGGCCTTGGATGGAAAAGGGTATTACATTTGCCTCTCATGGGCTGGGCCTGTCACTTCAATGACAGTATGCATCTTGCCACAATCATGCTTGTTGGTGGCAAATGCCTCCAGGTGCCTTTGCAGGATGGGAAGGAGCTTTGGGAAAAGTCTGTGGTTCTTAATCAAATCTATGACATCATATTCTTTGTCATTTGTGGCTATTGTTGCTACCACATGTGAGTCAGGAATCATGACACTGTGGTACTGTCCCTGAATCTGTATCAATAATATGTTGGCCATGTCTACCACACAGCCATGTGGTGCCAAGAAGTCAATTCTGATAATACTATGGTGATCATGCAGTACCATCAGCTGAAAAGTATGATACACCTTCAGGTGTCCCAGTGTCACAGGTAGTGGCAGGGAGTGGTATGCAGGTAACCTAGTTCCATCTATGCCAGACTTATTGGTCCTCCATCCAGTGGACCAAGGTGATGTGGCTGGTTTGTCAACATGCAATACAGACACTGCTGTGCCTGAATCCAGCAATACTGTAAGTAGGTGACCCCCAACCTACACCTCTGTGCAGGGCCTTCCATTTGTATCCAACACTAGCGTGTTTACAATATGGACTGGGGCCTGTAATTGTCAATCCATACTACTGGAGTCATGGGGAACCTCTTGAAAGAGCATTTGGGCCTGGTTCCTGTGAACTGTTTCACCATGCTGAGCTGATGCTGTATATTTTTATTTATTTATTTAGTTTTTGTTCACCAGGTAAGTGCAGTAGATAAATCCTGCCTATTTTCAGGCATGACCCGGGGAAGGGGGATAAAGATGAATGCCAACTGACCTTGAACTGGATTAAGCTGTTGGTGGCATTTTTAGTTAATGAGGGAAATTTGGCCAGGACACTGGCGAAAATTCTCCTACTCTTTTCAATAAGTGCCATGGGATCTTTAACATCCACCTGAACTACCACCAATCCAGGCAGATGGGATCTCGGTTTAACATCTCATCCGAAAGACAGCACCTCTGAAGTGCAGCACCTCTCTCTTGCTGCACTACAGTGTCAGTACCGGGATATTAACCCAAGTGCCAGATGTGGAAACTGAACCCACAGCCCTCTGATCTCTGGGCCTCAGAGGTGAGTTTGCTACCTACTGAGCCACTGTCAGGCCTGTAGGGGCCTGAGAGTCTGGACTTCCGTTATCCCCGTGGCCTATTGAGGCCTGCCCTCCTGGTTGTAGTGCAGCAAGGGCCTGAACTGGAACAGCATCTGACATGGAGTGCACTTGCCCAAGAAGGTCTCGGAGGCTTCGGTTCTCATTGGCTATTTCCCTATACAAAGGGCCTAGTATCTGTTGTTTACCCTTATTTTTCTGGTGTTTCTTGTTTTTGTGGTAGTTCTGGTTTCCACCCCAGGATTTTTGTTGGGCCTGCTGGGGATGTTGGTTATCTGTAGGGAGGTGCTGTTTCTCTTGGGCCTCCCCCTCCACTGTGTAGTGCGTCAAGGTCTCCGGGATGGATTCCACAGTAGCTACTTTCTTTGAGCCACAGCTTGAATTACAGATGTAGAGTTAATAAAGTCTCCATTCCCTGAAGAATATCAGTAAACTTCTCCGTGGTGGGATAAGTGGTTGGCTCTACCTTCTCTCGCATTGCAGGGAACATGTTCTGAAGGAACAAGATCTTGTACTCAATAAGGTCTGCATCCGCGGCCTTTCCTGAAAGATGCTTGCCTGCTCAGTAAGCTATCCAAAGCCTCTGGTGGTAGGTTGCAGGACTCTCCTTCTCATTGTTTCACATGGTATGCGAGCATCACTTCTACCACACCTGGGTAATGCGCAGTAATGAGCTCAGCTGCAACTTCATCAAAGGTGGCGTGGCTATCCTGTTGGATAGCATTGGGGAGTTTCACCCACAGGCCAGGGTCAATGGTCTGGCATAGGATCTGGACTTGGTAGTCTGCAGCGAGACTAAGCATTTCACATTTGGAATGCATCTTTTCCAAGTGGCAACTGAGGTTGTCGGACGGGCTCATCTGACCAATGCTGTCAGCTATCTGCTGAACAGAGTGGGCTATTTGTAGGGGATTGCTGGGACAATTGTTCGGTTGTAGATTGTCTCGGGTGCCCTGCAGGGCTGCCTGAGCTGTGGCTTCAGCCACAGTCCAGACCATTCCTTTCCAAATAGCAGTCTCCTGTAGCAGCTGCTTTATCTGCGTTCGGAGAGTCCGTTTGCTTCTCTCGGGAAAGGTCGCAGTGCCTAAGGCATTATCAATCCTTTTTTCTATCTCTTCCCTATCATCCACAGAAATAAGTGTGATTGGTGGTGCCATGGGAATAGGCCTGGGCCTGTCCTCCCATCACGGGGGTCATCATGTTGGCGTCGCCCAAGATGGTTGTCATGCTGTCAATGATGTAGGGATGTGGTGTCACATGACGGGAGTCTGCCATGTTGTAGATGGCTGGGTGGGGTCACTGGGCCATAGTAAAGGCATGACTGGGCATTGTACTGAGAAATGTCATTGTCAGGATGGGGGCTACGACACCCATAGCCTTGACGTGTCCAGCCAGTACCTCTTGCTGATGGTGTAGTTTCGCCATTTTAGATGCACATTCATCATCACTAACTTTTGCAACATTCTGATCCACATCATCCTGTAACTGCTTCTGTAACACTCTATACGCGGCGATCAATTCGCAATTGTCCCTAGTAGCTACACCTAAATCATTACGTACCTGGTTTATCTCATCCTGGAGCTCTTCCAACTCATCACGGATCTGGTAATTAGTTTGACTTAATAGATCATTCATTTGCAATGCCTGCCTCTTAGCCTGTCTCAAACTTTCACATTCCTGCTTCAACATACAAAGTTCTTGCTCATTTTCCTGAACAGAATGATGCAAAAGTGAATCATTTTCATTCCGCAGAGTTTGGAGCTGAGACTCCAAATCCTGCTCTCTTGTCAAACATTCAGTTTCCCAGAGCCCCATCTCCTCCTTGAGAGATGAAACTTGCAGATCAAGGGTTCAAAACCTTGCTTCAGAGGCTTCCAGAGCAGCGTAGAAAGCAGTGACCAACAGCCTTTTAGCTTCACGCTTTCTGGCTGTTTGTCTCATCTCTGAGTACTGGGTTGAAGTCCCTAGCATGGGGTGGTTGGATTGACTTACATCCGGAGTGATGTCAGGCCATCCTTCATGGGTGGTAAGAAAGTTGGAGACATCGAATCTCAAGTCTGCACAGATATTTGATACGTTGGCCATTTAGTGGGAGGGAACGTAAAATCAAACTGTGAAAAAGAGCCGTGCAGTCTATCAATCTACAACAGGTGCACTAATCCACAGGCAGGCTACTGTACACTTGTAAACTTGCAATTCAAAACAGCTGTGGGGTGAGGTGAGTCGGCATCGACCACACCCAGTAAGCAGCCAGACTTAGTTACAAAGTGGGTGAAAAAATTGGAGAGGTGATGCGGGTGTGCACACTTTTTGTCCCTGTTGGGAAGGGAAAGTAGTAGCAACAAGTGAAAACTTTGCAAACATCAAGTATTTTATTTATTTATTTAGTTTTTGTTAACCGGGTAGGTGCACTAGCCAGCAGGTGACTATTTTCAGGCATGACCCGGGAGGTACAATTACAATACAAGTAGTACAGTGCAAGTTATACAGTACATGGAAAGGTACATTGATGCAAGTAGACAATTATTACAAGTAGGTAGTGCAAACAGAGGGTACTGGTGAAAGGATAGACTTCGAAGCAGTTGGAGAAACTAACAAGGGGGGATGTGAGCAGGGAAGGGTAAGTGCACAGCTAAGTTCATTGGGAGGTGGCAGGGCCGGAGACCAAGGTAGGAGAAGCCCTGCCAACTAATTGAGCTGTAGGGGGAAAGGGGCACACGGTATCAGAGATAGTTAGAAGGGGAGTGTCCGGGGCAGGTGAGGTGGCAGGCAACGCCCTGTATGCAGTTGTCAATTGTCAGAAGGTATAAACCCTCACTCTCAGGTTCTTGGCAATAATGGGAATGCAAAGAATCACAAACACGTTGCATAAGAGTAATAAATCTTGTTTATTACTACCAAAAGGAATATCACAGTTGCCCTAAGCAGTTCTTACTATTAGGAAATGGAAGCCAATGCTATGCATTCCCTATACCTCGAGGAATGTAGAAATCTCTGGGTCTCCGAGGTAGAAGACGTAATGTCTTACATTATATACATAAGATAGGTACCATAGTTACTGTAACATAGAAACATTTCTAATTACAGAGATGAGCTGTATTGGCTAAATTAGAGGTGGCTCCACAGTCCTAGATAACATTATGCAATTTTGTTATAGTCATCACTTTGTGGAAACAAAGAAAGTACAGTTTGTACATAGCTGTGTAGTAATACAAATCATCAGAAGATGGTAATGCTGACTCATATATAAGAATAATACAAGGACACAAGTGTGCTAACATCTTGTAAGCAAGAAATACATGTGTGTATTAGAAAATAAAGCATATAGCAATCATGTGCGTACATGTCCTGACATCTACTCTTGTACGGTAGATGTCCTTAGCCCTACTGACTTTGACGGCAGATAAGGACCACTTGGCCCACCCAGTCTGCCCATTTCCCTTCCGATTGGATAAGCTGCAGATTCTAGTTAACCAATAGCCTACTTCCTGCAACCCCCCATTATAATTGCCTTATGTCTGTCCCATGCATGTTTGAATCTCCCCACTGTTTTAGACCCAACAACCTCCCCAGGAAGGCGGTTCCATGCATCCACCACTCTCTCCATGAAAAAAAATTTCCTCACATTGCCCCTGAGCCATCCCCCCTCTATCTTTAAATTGTGCCCCCTTGTTCTTACACATCTCTTTTTCTGAAAGATGTTACCCTCCTGGAATTTGTTGATTCCCTTGAGGTACTTTAAAGTTTCTATCATGTCTCCCCATCCCTCCTTTCATCAAGGGTATACATATTAAGCTCTCTCAGTCTCTCTTCATATGGTTTCTGAGGCAGACCCTGCACCATTTTAGTTGCCGTCCTTTGGATTGCTTCCATCCTGTCTATGTCCTTGCTTAGATAGGGTCTCCAAAACTGCAAACAGTATTTCAGATGGGGTCTCACCAACTGTCTGTACAGAGGGATAACCACTTCCCTTTTTATGTTGGTGCGCATGCACAGCCAACATCTTGCGGCAGTGGGGATTTTGAGGTGTGGTCACTGTTCAGCAAATGCAGGGTATGCACCAGTAGGTGCGTCCCACTTTGCCCAATCCGCCTGCATGCCGGCACCATACCATGCATACATAATGGGGCAAGCACATCTAAGAAAAGGTCCTCTGCAATCCAAGCAAAGTTTGTCAGATGCAGCGGTCCTTTTCTTGCCGTGCTCGCTGCCATTATGTGCATGTTCAGCGAGCGGTCAGCTGCCTAACATCTGCTGACTTTGGGGGTGCCCAATCCCCCTGTTGGTTAACCCCCCCCACTGTCTTTGTGTGCCGACTAGAGGCCCACTCCCTGTCGGCATAAGCCCAATAGTTGAATGCAGGGGGGTGCCCAACCCCTCGCTCGGTCCCCCCACTTTCTTTCTGTGCCGGCCAGGGGTGCCCAATCCCCATCGGCATTACTTTCTCCTCCCCCATATTGCGCACTGATGAGGGATGCCCAATCCCCATTGGCTAATGACACCTCCCCAAAACAGTTAGGTGGCACGCCGGGAGCCCACCCCAGCATGCCAAATGTCCTGCAAAAGGAAAACTGTCCTGCAATGTTTTTTTCTGTTTTTTTACCTGTAAAACGAAAATGGTCCCTCGTGTCTCGATGCCTCTCTCACCCCACCCACACCCACCCGCTGCACACCCTGCCTCCCTCACCCCCACCCCATACTTACCTCTGGAATCCGTGCAACGATCTTCTGTGGACCAGGAACATGTCTGCACTCTTCAAAGCTGACCACAAACTGAGAAAATGCTGGTAAACTGTATAATGGAATGCATAGGGGTTTTTCAACTTTAATGCATATATTGGGCATTTTTGGGAATTTTGGCCCCAAATTTTCAACATGGAGTTTTGGGGACCCCTTCTCATTAATTCTTGCACTGTCATGGTTTTATTCGGTCATGAAAGGTGATTTTGCATTCACTGCATGGAATCATCTTTCAGGATTGAGTAACAAAATGACAGTGCCACTGTTCATGAGAGGGGCTCTCAAAAAGCCTATGTTGCAAGTTTGGTGAGAAAAATCCAAAAAATGACTGTTTTACAAGTGTGCGTAGCAACTGCGCAACGCACACTCATAAGTTAGCGCATTTGCAAGATTTTCATGCCACATTCTCAACATTGTCATTTTACCATACCTTCTTGTGAACTGTACAGCTGACATTTTTCACATCCTGCCCGAAATGTGTTTTCGCACTTCTGGCGCAGAATAGCGTGGTCGCTGTGCAAAATCAGTGTTTGGGACACATTACAAACATGACAGTGATACTGTTCATGAGCAGAGGTCCTAAAATGCCTGTGTGGAAAATTTGGTGACGATACTCCATAAAATGACTGTTTTATGAGGTGCATAGCAATGGCGCAACGCACGCTCGTAACTTAGTGTATTCGCAATATTTTCACACCAGATTCTCAAATTTGGCATTTTACTACACCTTCTTGTGAACTGTATAGCCGTGATTTTTCACATCCTTGCCAAAATGTGTTTTCTCGCAATTTTGGCGCAGAACAGCGTGTTCACTGGGCGAAATCAGTGTTCGGGACACATTACGAAAATTACAGTGACACTGTTCATGAGCAGAGGTCCTGAAATGCCTGTGTTGAAAATTTGGTGACAATGCTCCATAAAATGACTGTGTTACGAGTGCATTGTGCAGTTTGCATGCACGTGCATACGGTCACAAACTTCTAATAGTCTCACTCCAGATTTTCTACAGTGCCATTATTCTGCACCTCCTAATGAACAGTACAGCTGCCATTTTTCACATCCTGACCAAAATCTGTTTTCACAGTTCCAGTGCAGAATAGCATGGTCGCTGTGGAAAGTCCGTGTTCGAGACACATGATGAAAATGACAGTGACACTGTTCATTAGCAGATGCCCTAATATGCCTATGTTGAAAATTTGGGAACGAAAGTCAAAAAAATTAGTGTTTTTTTTTTAATTCAAAGTTTATTCACCACATTTTTCACATTACAGGAGGCAGTAATGAGCACTTTGACATAGGATTCATAAAACACATCAAATCATACTGCCCTCAACCCTTCCCTCCCCCCTCCCCAGCACAGCAGTTCTTTCTAGCACTGTTATCACCCGCTAACTGCCTATACCAAGAGTAATTAAGATGGTAACCTCGGCTACACACTGCTTCATAGCCACCGTAATTAAAGTATGAAGGGGATCCCAGATATCCTTATACCTATGTAGTCTGTTTTGAAGGCTAGCAATAGCCTTCTCTGTAAATATATTTGCTAAGATCTCATGGAGCCACTCCTGATATGTTGGGCCGGTCCTTTCCTTCCAACGCCTGAGAATGACTTTTTTAATTGAGAGTGCCACCATAGATATGTGAAATCTCCGGATTTTAACCTTTATGGAGGAGAGATCCCCCAGCAGGCAAATATCCAGTGTAAAATAGTCCTGTAGACCCAGTAAAGGATCCAGATTGGTTTTTATTTGCTCCCATAATGATGCTGCCCGGGGGACGACCAGAAAAAATGCATCCTGCATCCTGGGAACACTTATTACACCTATCGGTATCAAGAAGGCCCCATTTCACCAGTTTAGTTGGGGTATAGTATAAATTATGCAAGATATGGAACTGCATGAGACGTAATCTATCTTGGGATACATATTTATGACAGTACATCCAGAGGACAGGCCACTTAAAAGTATAGTGAGGAAAAAATGAAACCCAGAAGTTAGTGGGGCCACCACCGCGTCCAAACCTCCATCAAAACAAAACTGGATAAATCTTAGAAATCACACCAGAAGAGACTAGTAAAGTGGAAAGTTCAGATACTAATGCAAAGGTCGGTGGACGTGGTGGAGTGGCCCCAAAGACCGTGGTTAACAAGTGTCTCAGTTGAAACACTTTAAAAGTCTGAGACTCGTGTATTTTGAACTGAGAAAATGAGAGCCACTCACCAACTATATCCAGAAATTAAGTTACTATCCCCTCTCCTAAGTGAGGGAACCACGAACGGGAAATTTTCTGTTTGTTTATAGTGAAAGCTGGGGAATTCCAAATAGATTAAGAGAGATCATTACATTGATTATAATGCAAGAAAGAGCACAATTACGAATGTACTCTTAGTGAGGTCATGATAGTAGGACATTTATTAATATCTTGCATCTGAGAAATTTTTAGATAGAGTATAGTCAGGGGATCCATGTTCATAGATTGGAAAAAATCTAATTCAATCTTAAGCCAAACCGGTTTCATGTTATCTGGACCCGGTCTTACCCATCTCAGGTATTTAACCAAATGACTAGCCCAGTAGTAGATGGGCAAGTAAGGAATCCGCAACTCCCCTCATTCTTAGGTGCAGCTAACTTGTGGTATGCCAGCCTGGAGGTCTTATTCGACCAAATAAACTTGGTAAAGAGTTTATGTGTTTTCTGAAACCAACTTAGGGGGACAAATGAATTAAGATGCGGCAAAGGATAAAATAAACAGGGAAACACATTCATCTTATTAATATTAATACGACCCCATAAAGATAACGGGAGTTTATCTCATCTCTCTAAATCTTGAGTGATCCCCTGCAGAAGGGGGTCCAGGTTCTCCTTAAACCACAAGGAGGGATTATGCGTAAATTTTATGCCTAAATATTTAATAGCTCGGGTTGATCAGCATAGTCCCAGAGAAATAATGTTGGTCTTAAAGACTTTATGGTTAAGAGAGAAATAGGATGTCTTATTGGGATTTAACTTATAATTTGAGAAGCTACTAAATCTATCAACCTCCCTTAACATATTCAGGATAGATGTTAAATGATTAGCCAAATGTAGGAGAAGGTCATCAGTGTACACTGTTATTTTCACTACCTCATTCCTAATGGGAATACCTTGTATCCCTTTGTTGTTGAGAATATGTTGAATAAATGTTCCAGGTAAAGATTGAAAAGTAATGGAGAGAGAGGGCATCCCTGCCTCGTTCCTGACCGCAGTGTAAAAGACTTGGAGAAGGTTCCATTCCCAGAAATCCTCGCTGTAGGAGACCGGCAAATTGCCCTGATCCAATCTATGAATGTGGATGGGACTCCAAATGCCTTGAGGGCTTGAAAAAGAAAAGTCCAGTGAACCCGATCAAATGCCTTCTCGGCATCCAGGGAGACCAACCCCGCAGGATGTATGGCATCCCTGGACTCCAAGAAGACATGGGAGAGAGTACGCAGGTGATCTGAAGATGCACGTCCTCTCATAAATCCCACTTGAGACATACTCACAAGATCCGGAAGAACCAGGGTTAGTCTATCTGCCATTATCTTTTGACATCTTGATTCAGCCTATAGCTCTGAACCATTTCTGGGTCTTTGTCTGGTTTACGTAACAAAACTATCTATGCCTCAAACAGATGTGCATCTGCCACCTCTCCAGACAAGATACGCAAATAGAGCCGATGCAACACGGGAAGTAGTTGCTCCATAAAAGCTTTATAAGATAAGGCCGAAAACCCATCTGGACCCGGGACTTTACCCATAGGCAAGTCCTTTATAACAGTTGCTATCTCTTCCTGTGATAAAGGGGATGATATGAATTTCTTTTGAGAGTCAGATAGAAACGGAAGATGAGCTTCCTTGAGATACTCATCCGATTTTTGAATGGGCAGAGGACTATCCATGTCTCTATATAATTGTTCGTAAAAGGTAGCAAATTCCTGGACTATCTCTGAGGGGGATACCTTCAGGGTCCCATCAGACTGAAACCTTATTGGGGGTATAAATCTCGCTGATTCTTGTTGTTTTAAATGTAGAGCCAACAGGCGCCCCATTTTTTCTCCTTGATCTGTAAAACTGGCCTTTGTACGGATTATTGCCAACTCAGCCTTTTCTCTTAACAATCCCAGATACTTATCTTTATATATTAATAACTTCTGTGACTCCTCTTGAGAAATTATATCTGGGTGTATACTTTCTAATACCCATATCTGGGACAGTAAAAAGAATAACTCCGTTTCCTGTGCCCTCTTCCTCCTTGTAGCTAGACTAATGAGAATACCCCTTACATAAGCCTTAAAGGCTCCCCATAAAATATTCGGTCTTGCACTATCTATTGGGTTGGTGGAAAGGAAAAACTCTAACTGCTCTTTCACATGTCTTCAATACTTTTCATCTTTTAGTAATTGTTCATTTAATTTCCATCTGGTCTTTCTTTTGGGGATATTAAGAAAAGCCAAATTACCCAAGACTAAAGAATGATCCGATATTGGACCCAGTTGGATCGAGGTGGATAGAACCCCTGGCAGGAGCTCATGAGAAACTAATAGGTAATCAATGCGAAATTGCGTGCCATGAACTGGCGAGCAATAAGTATATTCCCTAATATTAGGATGTGTGACCCTCCAGACATTGCACAATCTGCACTGATCCATCATCTCCTTAAAGGCCCTGTGTCCAGGTGTCGGTCCCCTCGACCCAGTGCTTATCTATCCAGATTCGGATCTGAAACTAAATTAAAATCTCCCCCTAATATAATTGGAATAGGGAGTATAGGAAGAATCATGGAAATCAATTTCATAAAAAAAGAAGGTTCATCTGTGTTAGGACCGTATATGCTACCTAAAACCAATGGCATGCCCCAAATAGTGCCCTGCACTAAGACATATCTGCCGTCCGAATCCTTAAATACCTGAGAAGGGACAAATGGGATATTTCTGTTAATCAGTATCATGACCCCACACCTATTGGTTTCCCCGAAGCATGAAAAACCTGACCTATCTGTTGTCTTCGAAGTTGTAATACTTCGGAATCCACTAAATGAGATTCTTGTATGAATGATATCTGGGCACGTAACAAATTCAGGTGTTTAAGTACCTGATATTGTTTCAGTTTTTTCCTGATCCCCTTCACATTCCACGTAGCAATATTAATATTCTGAACCATCTATTATATCAGGTATAATCCAGATAAAATATCTAACATATCCTGCTGACATGTAACAGGTTATTCTATTCCCCTGAATCTGCTGTGCCGGTTTCCCATCCCCCCATTGAACTCCTGTCCCTCCCCACCCCCACGATTACCCTCGAACAATCCACATCATCCATATCTCCAAAACATAATCCAAAAAAACATCCACCCAAGCCCCCTCTTATCGCTAACAACATTCAGCAATGCTCCGTTTACTACTACTCCCCCAGCCCCCCGAAAAGCCGTCCCCAAACCCTGTATTCTTTATAATACATTTCCCTTTTTTGAAATGCTAGTAATAAATGAAAGAGAGAGAATGCAACATCCTTACTATACAAGCCCTTGTATCTACTGCCTGTCCCCTAATGAGGGCCATTAGGAGTAAGTCAATATCAATAAAACATCGCCCCCAGTAACATCATGGCTTACAAGGGCATATGGCTTGTTGAGTGTGATAAGGTGCCTCATGGCGCAAAATCGGGAAGTCGGCCTCAGCCAAACATAACATGCATTAAGCAGGCCTTCATCTCAGCAGGCTCTCCAGCCCTATAGGGACAAGCCCCAGATCCTCTCCTCCCAGTTGCTGCGCCTTTGTCCAAAAATTCCCAGCTTATCTCCTACTTTAGGAGCCCTTGGCACTTAACACACATGGAGCACAAGCTCCCTCCTGTGTTATGAGTGTGTAACAGCACCCTGATGCCTTACAAAGGAAGGGACATCTCGGCCCTTGTAATTGGATTTCCCAAAAGGCTAAAGCCTTCTACCAAACCCTTCCTTACTAAACTCCCACAGGAGAGGGGGAGACCAGATGTTGCTAAATAGGCATTGTTTTCTGCTAATACAAAAACTAGAGAGAAATCGCTTGATTACTTGAGACCCCAGGCCAGACAAAACAGGCAGGAATATGCTTTCATGATTGGAACACTTAGAAAACCAAAGGGCCCAAAACCCCAGACCCAGACAAGGCAAGTAAAAGCATGCATCCACAACTAGATCACTGTAAAAAAGAAAAAGAAAGTCCTTTCTGCCTCATATTCGGGCTGAAGTGAGAGTCCAAGAATGTGTAACCGTTGCTTTCCAGAAGATCCCTTTACATGAGTACCCAGTCTTCTCAAAGTGGTTCTCATCTTGTCGAGAGAGCCCTAATGCCTTTCATGTGTCCCTGAAGAGATCTGGCAGTGCTAATTTTAAACCAGTAAACGCTGCCTCGGGATCTTCGTAGGTAGCCCAGGAACCAGCCACCAGTACCTGTAGCCTGGCCGGGTGTCCCATACGAAATTTACGTCCAGCCGCAATAATGTTTGAAACAACAGGATGAAAAGCTGCTCACTTCAGATGGACTGAACCTGGGATATCTTGTGCTATTCTAAGCTTAACTTGCTCCCAGTGAACTGCTTGGAGTTCTCTCACTTTGTACAGGAAATGTTGTGGCTCTAAAAAATTTAAGAAACGAGATTATAGGTCGGGCGTTGATCCAGGAGGAGGTTTCCGTCTTAATGACCTGTGGGCTCTCTCAATAATACATTTAGCCCCAAATGGGGAAGGGCCTGCAATCTTCTAGACCAACTTCTGGATAAAAGCTATGGTATTCTGGCCATCTTCTCCCTCTGGTAACCCGAGGATCACAACATTATTTCTCCGGCTACGACCTTCAAGGTCTTCAATCTTGACTTCAAATCTAGACAGTTTCTGACACATTGCTGCCATCTCAGGCTTGAACCTCTTGACTTGCTTCTCCAGAGAGAAGATCCTAGTTGTGTTGTCTGTGGTAGCGAGGGTAATTTCTTCTATTTTTCTCATGAGTGATTTAATTTCCGATGCCATCTCCTTGATCTCATCTCTGAAAGGTTTAAATTCCTCCAAAAATCTGGACAATGTGAGCGGCTCCTGATCCGCCCCTAGATTCAGAACATCTCCCCTTTCTGTTCCACTCGAGGCCCGGAATTTTTTTGAGGCCTTCTCTGGTGTAACTGGCGGGGTGTGTTTCTGCTGTTGTTTTTTCATGTAAATGTCCATTCTGGCTCGAAATCGCCCTGCAAGGGCACAAAGTTGTAGGGAACCAGAATAACTCAAAATTAGAGGTTTAGAGATTGAGAAAGTATACCATAAAATGAAAATATAGAGCCGGGAGGCTGGAGCAATACAGAGGAGCGACTATCCGGTAGCTTGCATCATGTGATCCCCTCTAAAATGAGTGTTTTATGAGCGTGCATTGCACAGTTTGCACGCATGCTCATGACTTTCTGAATTTGTAATACTTTCACTCAGCTGTTCATCATTGGCATTTTCCCATACCTCCTTGTGAACACTCCAGCTGCCTGAAATGTGTTTTCACATGTCCGGCACAGAATTGTACGGCTGCTGTGTGAAATCAGTTTTGGGACGGTTTGAGGAAATGACGGTGACATTATTCATGAGCAGGGGTCCTAAAATGCCTATGTTGAACATTTGGTGCTGAAACTCCATACAATTACTGTGTTGCAAGCGTGCATTGCGCAGTTTCCATGCACCCTTGTAACTTCGTCAATCTGCAATATTTTCATGCCACATTTTCACCACTGGCATTTGTGCACATCTCCTTATCAACAGTCTAGCTGCCATTTTTCACAGCCTGCCCAAAACATGTTTCCGCAGCTGTGGTGCACAATGGCTTGCTCGCTGTGCAAAATCACCTTTTGAGACACACTCACAAAATCACAGGACTATGCATCTCTTGCTACACCACTCCCACTGCCAATGCCAGTAAGACAACATTCAGCATTGACAAATGCTTGTTCTACTTGTGATGCCCCTTCCTATGCATCCCAGTACCCCCTTGGCTCTCCTTACTGACTTCTCACATTGCTTACCCACCTTTAAGTCATTTGATATGACTATCCCCAAGTCCATTTCCATTTTTGTTGTTGTTAGTACCTCACCTGCTATTGTGTACTCTTCTTCTGGGTTTTTGTTTCCCAGGTGCATTACTTTGCACTTCTTTGCATTGAGTCTAAGTTGCCATATGTATGACCATTCCTCCAACCTTGACAAGTCCCTTCTCATCCTTTCTACCCCCCCTTGTGTATCAACTCTGTTTCAGATCTTTGTGTCATCTGCAAAGAGGCATACCTTTCCCTCCAGACCCTCTGCAATGTCACCTATAAAGTTGTTAAAGAGGACTGGACCCAGTACTGAGCCCTGAGGTACTCCACTAGTAACCCCCCTTTCTTGGGCATGTGTTCCATTCACTATTACCTTCTGTGTCCTGTTGTGCAGACAGTTTGCTACCCAGGCTACTACCCTGGAACCCACTCCCAGGCTGGCTAACTTGATTATTAGCCTTTTGTGCAAGACTGTCAAATACCTTGCTAAAGTCTAGGTAGGCCATATCCACAGCCCCTCCCTGGTCTATTACTTTGGCCACCAAGTCAAATAAATCAATTAGATTCCTCTGACATGACCTTCCTGCTGTAAATCCATGCTGCTTTGGGTCCTGTGCTCCGCTGGGCTCTAGGTACTCAACAGTTCTGTCTTTCAGAAGTGATTCCATCATTTTCCCTACCACTGAGGTCAAACTTACAGGTCTGTAGTTTCCTGCTTCTGCCTTGCTCCCACTTTTGTGAAGGAGAATCACATCTGCCTTCCTCCAATCCTCAGGTACCACCCCATCCTCCAATGATTTGTTAAAAAGTGTGGTCAGTGGTGTCACTAGGTCCTCCCTTATTTCTTTTAGGATTCTGGAGTGAATCCCATCAGGCCCCATTGCTTTGTCCACCTTGAGTTTTAGGAGTTCTTTCAGGACTCTTTCTTCTGTAAATGGACTGGTGTCAACCCCCCTACCCAGAGTGCTTCTATTGTCTGATTTAGGTAACTCCTTCTCATCTTCTTTTGTGAATACAGAGCAAAAGTATTCATTCAGTATCTCTGCCTTTTCACTGTGTCCCTCTGCCCACCTCCCCTCTCCTTTATTAATCTTCACTATTCCTTACTTAACCTTTCTATGCTCCCTAATGTAGCTATAAAATGTTTTATCCCCCTTCTTAACTGAGTCAGCTATTTTTTCCTCGGTTTGGGCCTTTGCTATTCTGACTGCCTTCCCCACTTCTTTCTGCTATATGTTAGTATAACAAATATATAAATTCTAGCTGTCTGCGGTGTACCTCTGGGGTATCAATTGACTGCCTTCCCCACTTCTTTCTGCTATATATTAGTATAACATATATATAAATTCTAGCTGTCTGTGGTGTATCTCTGAGGTATCAATTAGGGTGCAGGGACCTCGTGTAATAGGAATATTAGGAGAAGGAAAACAATTAAAGGGATAAATTATGGATGTGGAGATAAGTTCACCAGGTTGCAGAGGGAGCAGTTAGGTGGGGAAGCAGCGAGTATAATAAGAAAGCAAAGATGGGAAGCATGGATGCAGGGGATGGAAGGGTGGCAAAAATTGGTGACTCAGTAATTAGGAGTATTCACTGGGGAAGGAAAGGGGACCCAAATGCAAGCAGGAGGGTGGTTTGTATAACAGAAAGGGCAGCTGGGAAGGTGGGTCCAAGAATAAGGGAAATAGTAAGGAAGGTTGGAGGAAAATCTAATTTAGTTACACATTTAGGAACCAATGACATAGCTGGGGAGGAAATGGAGGTAGTGCAAAGTTCAAGGAGTTAGGGAGTATATGCAGGGAGGAAGGAAGGAAGTTCACCGGCCTTCACAGAGGTGATACCAGTACCATGGCCCGGCACAGCCAGAAAAAGATGAATAGAGTATTTCAGTGACTGGCTGAGGAAATGGTGCAGGGATGAGATGTCCATCTGTATTGGGGACTGGGAGGAGACCTGGTCAAACAAAGCACCATTTCCACCAGATAGGCTGCACCTCACTAGGGAGGGTTTGAGAGTACTCAGGAAAAAACTGTGGAAACATATAACCACTACACTTAATTTAAACTACTGAGGGGGGGGGACAGTGGGCGTGCAGGCCCACAGACTCTGAGAGGAGGAGGAGGAGGAGGAGGTAGTCAGTGACCCCCCCCCCACAGTGATAGAAGAGATCTGGAGGGAGGAGGTGGAAGGGGCAAGAACATAGTTAGGAAAGGGTGGCGGAGGTGACAGACACATAACAAGGGGACCTGGAGTGGTGCACACAGAGGGGGATAAATGTGAATAGAAGAATAGAGAGAGAGAAAGAAGAGAAGGAAGGTCAGATTCTAGGTGGAAGGTGATGTCTTTGAATGCATGGAGTCTTGGAAGCAAGATGGAAGACCTGCAGGCTCTATTAGTGGACAGGAGGGCGGACATAGCTGCAGTAACCAAGACTTGGGCATCACCACACCATGACGGGGACCTTGCGATCCCTGGATATAAAATATACAGGAGGGACAGAGTAGTTGGGAAGGGGGGAGGGGTGGAAGTTTATATCAGGGAGACAATAACTTGCATGAGGGAGGAGTCAGAGGATGGAGAGGTGAAGGCATTATGAGTTCAATTAAGGTCCAATAGAGCAAGAAAGGTGAAGTTTGGGGTGATTTACAGACCATCCAATCAGGATGAAGAGAGGGACAGGGAACTGAACTCACAAATATCAGAAGCTGTGGGGAAAGGAGAGGTGGTAATTGTGGGGGATTTCAACCTTCCCAGCATGGACTGGAGCATACCATCCACAACATGTGCTAGGAGTCAAGTGATCCTGGAAGGGCTGCAGAGTGGGTTCCTGATTCAGAGTGTCACTGAACCAACAAGAGCTGAGGCAACTCTTGATCTGGTGCTCACAAATGGGGAGCATGTAGAGGAAATAATGGCCAGGGAGCCACTGGGTGGAAGTGACCATTGCACAATGTGATTCCAGTTGGATATGGGAAGGGAAAACATACCGACTAAGACCAAAATCTTGGATTTCAGGATGGCAGACTTCAGGAAAATGGGCTATAGGTGAAGGAATTAAAAAAAGTTTGAAGGCTCTCTTTCGCTATTGAAGTGAGACAAGGGACAAGAAGAAAGGGATTGTTAGGCTTAGGAAAGGAGTGGGGTGGGTGGAGGATAATGGGGTAAAAGCAGAGATACTAAATGAATACTTATTTTCTGTCTTCACCAGGGAGAAGGATGCTCCATTGCCTTCAGGAGGGAAAAGAGGAGCGGTGGGAAGGGGAACACAGATGTAGTGATATAGGAGGATAGAGTGAGGGTGGGGTTGCTGGCATTGAAGGTAGACAAATTACCAGGCCCAGAGTACATCCAAGGATAATGAAGGAACTGGTTGAGGAGCTGGCAAAGTTAGTGGCAGACCTATTTAATAGTTCACTTGAGACAGGCATAGTACTGCAGGACTGGAGAGCAGCACATGTAGTACTGCTCCACAAAAGTGGTCCCAAGGATGATCCAGTGAATTACAAACCAATCAGTCTGATCACCATTGTGGGCAAGCTCATGGAGACCATATTAAAGGAGAGGATGGTGGAATATCTAGAGGAGAATAGTCTCCAGGATGCGAGGCAGCATGCCTTCATGGGGGAAAGATTGTGTCAAACAAATGATTGACTTCTTTGACTGTGTCACTAAGAGAGTAGACAGGGGCCAAGTGGTAGACATCCTCTATATTGATTTCAGCAAGGGCTTTGACTGTATACCCCACAAAAGGTTGGTCATGATATTGGTGGATATCGGGGTTGGGGAAAAAATGGCCAAATGGGTGGAAAACTGGCTGAAGGACAGAACCCAGAAGGTGGTTGTGGGGGGAGAGTTTTCTGGTACCAGATAGGTAACCAGTGGGGTCCTGCAGGGCCCGGTGCTGGGGCCGGTGTTGTTCAATGTCTTCATCAATGACATTGGACATGACATTAAGGGCAAAATGTGTCCATTCATGGATGACACCAAACTCTGTGGGAGAGTGGACACAGCTGAAGGGATACAGGACCTACAGGAAGATCTGGAAAAGCTAGGGTGGTGGTTCAGGATATGGCAGCTTGGCTTCAATGACAAGAAATGCAAAGTTATGCATATTGGAGCCAAGAATCCTAGGACAGAGTACTACCTGAATGGAGTCCGAGTATCTGCATCAGAGGAGAAAAAAGACCTAGGAGCAATGATCACTAGTGACCTGAAGCACTCCTGAAGCACTCCACACAGAGCAAGAAAGCAGCAGCAAAGGCAAACAAGATGCTGGGATGCATATCTAGGAGATCAGTGGTAGGAGAGAGGAGGTTATACTGCCCTTGTACTGGTCACTGGTAAGGCCACATTTAAAGTATGGAGTTCAGTACTGGTGCTCAAACCTCAAAATGAACATTAACCTGCTGGAGAAGGTCCAGAAGAGGGCTACAAGGATGATAGTGGGTCAGTAGGGTAAGGCATATGAGGAGAGGTTGAGGGCACTGAGCATGTACTCCCTGGAAGACAGAAGCGAGCAAGATGTACTCGCTGGAAGACAGGAGCGAGCAAGAGAGAGAGGGGACATGACTGGGACCTTCAAGTTCTTGAAAGGGATAAATAAAGTTGATAAGGAGAGTATCTTTAAGCTGAGTTGCAACCATAACACGAGGGGGCACAGTCTTAAGCTGGAGGGTGGGAGGTTTAGGAGGGAAGTCAGAAAGCATTTCTTCACACAGAGGGTGGTGAACACTTGAAATGCACTGCTAGAAGAGGTAATCTCATTGAAGACAGTGAGCTGCTTTAAGAGAGGCCGGGACAGGCATGGGGGAGGGTAAGGGTCATGGGTAGGGAAGATGGGAGGAGTGGGGAGGGAGAGCAGGGACATTAGCTCAAGCTATGGACCCTCAATACAAGCAGACTAGATAGATCAAATGGCCTTCTTCTTGTGGCTTCTTCATATGTTTGTAGGTTCATAATGCACTGCTCAGATTGGCAGAGCTTAGCTACGCATCCTGCACGTGTGCTGGCTACACGAGGTAGGAGCCATGTTCCAGGCACGCAGTGGAGTGCCCAGCCCATGCATGAACATGCAGTGAGTGCACATATGCATGCTGCATGGTGCACACAGCTATGCGTGACCAGGGGCAGCTGTAAACTGCTGTGTAGGACACACAGCTGGCAAAAACCCAAACAGCGGCAAATGGGTGCAAGAGAAGCCTATATCAGTGTGCAGAGACACAATCCTGCCACGAGAGTGCCGCCATGGAAGGCCAGCCACCCACAGGCCATGCTGCAAGCACCTAACATGTACAGCCATGCGTGGCAGAACTGCTCCATAGTGTGCAGGTTGCAGGATGAACAGGCAACCAGTGTGCCCCCACATGCTGCAGCAACTGCTGGAAACAGTGACCATGTGTCGCAAAACTGTGGTGTGGGCAACACGTACAGTGTAGGATGCCACTGCAGCAGACAGGTACCTGCAGAATGGCAGGGCAGTGCTAGTGCACCCACAAGACAGTGGCAGCTGACCCCACCACCAGGGCACTGTACCTGTGACAACTGGCAGGGCAATGCAAGTCATAGGGAAGCTGTTGAGCCCTGATGGCCAGTAAAATCACTGCATGTTCATGAGAAGCAGTGCCCTGCAGATGGCCCCATAGCCCTGTATAGTACTCTACACCCTGCAGAACTTGGATCCCAGCAGCACACACAATGTGCTATGTGGGGAGGCACAGCAGCCCAGGCAGGCGGGTCCAGATCGTGAACCAAACATGGCCCGGCAGCTGAACACCACTGCAGCCCCCCCATGGCAGGTGACTGCGCTGCATATCACCCTCCTGGCACCACCAACAGGGCAGGTAACCACCAACGGCCTGACAGTCAAATGATGCTGTAGTCCCCCCACACACACACACTCTCTCACACAGACACACACACACACATACACACACACACACACACACACATATGCATGCAAGGCAGTGAACAGGCATGTAATAGCGGACACATGTTTTTTACAACAGCAGACACAACATTGGGACACAGTGCCATGAATCCCCCCCCCCCGACACCCCAATGTCAGTCCCCCACACTGTGCCACAGCACATCCAGACGGCCATGTCAGGGCCTCAGCAGTCCCCTACTGGTCATGCTACACCCTGTGACCCGGTGCTGTCACAGCCAGACAATGCTTCTCCTAGCTGCAGCTGCTATGTTCCTCCTCTGGCATTGGCCACTCCTTCCACCACAGCACAAGGCACCTGATGGGTTCCCTGTAGTGCTGTGGATAGAACAAAATAGTAAGTATCATATGCAAGAGTCTGACCCCCCACCCACCCATCCTGTGACAACTGGACACACAGAGGTACATCCCACACACCCCCAGGGACAAAGGCAGACATGCTGCTGGCCCAGACAAGTGAGGAACTATACTTCCCATACAACGGGCCACCTCCCCACACCTACAGGCAAACAACAGAGGTTCACGATGATGAAAAGATGAGGGCCAAGTACCTGAGATGGAACCATGACCTGTCACAGGAACCTTGGCTCTATGTCACCCTGCTCACCCTCGTAGTGGAGTGCACCTCCCACCACAGTCCTCCAGAGGTAGCTCGGCATCTTGCTCACCCACCACTTGTGGTACTGTGCCCTAGGCATCACCACCATGACCACCACCACCTCATTCTGCTGCAGCTGCCACCATAGCTCGATCCTCCTTGGCACACCCGTGGACACCTGAAAGGCGGAAGGGGACAGCAAAGCAGAATGCAGTTTCGCAAACAGGCATGACCTGAAGAGAATCCCCAACACCGCCCATCAACAGGAACATGACCCCTGCATGACACACTTACCGGCAAAAAGGCCTGTGTGGCCCAGAGATTCCCATAACCACTGCTGTCAGAGGACTCATGCTCAGCAACGCACCAGAGGTCCTGTGTCTAACGCTCCATGGTGTCAGTATGATGTGAAGAGACAAAGGCATGCCACTTACATTTCTTTATTTATTTAGTTAGTTTTTGTTGACCGGGTAAGTGCACTAGACAAATCCAGCTTATTTTTAGGCACGACCCAGGGAAGGGGGATATATAGCGAGCCTGTGCAGGGTGTTCATGTGCCATGCATAACCACACATGCCACACACACATGTGCATGTTGTGGCAGGTACCGCGTGCCACCCCCACATGGTTAGCCCACACCACCGACTGTGCACACTGTGGGTGATGCACACTGAGCAGGACAGTGAGTTGGTGGCATACAGGGCCCCATGATACAGAGTCCTGCAGTGTGGCATGCATGGCAGTGCACTTGGTTGTGTGGGATAAGGGCACAGACAGGCCTGTGTGGGCTGCTGCATGTTCTTGGGTAGTACAACAGGCTCCATGGGGGTAACAGTGCACCATGGACCTGAATAGCAGCTGCAAGGCACAGTGCACATGTGGACTACAGACGTAATGACTGGCATGCATGCACAATTACGGCAGGTGGTGCAGACAGACTATGTGTGGTGGAGGGGGGTGCACCATGGCAGCCTGTGGACACCCCTATGCCGTGACCCCTGCAGCTGTGCACTGACACTGCTGTACACGGTCCATGGTCATTGGGCAGCTGCCATATAGCAGCCACTGATAGGGGTGTAGCTGTGCCCAATCGACTGGCATGGGTGCTCATGGTCCACGTGGCCTGGCCCTGTAATACCGCGCCAGACATGTGAACACTGTCATGTGATGCTACACAGTAGCACACATGTGACTGGAGGTGGGAACTGACCAGCATGTGCCTGGCATACTTGGGAAGTGCTGATATGGTCAACCCAAGGGATGGTGGCATGGCATCCTGTTCCACACGCATGGCGTGTGTGCAGACTGTTATTCTGTGCGCTGCATATACAATCTGATGCCATAGCCTGGTGCTGTCCCTTGTACAGGCTGTATCCTGAACTCCAGCAGAATGTGCCCAGAACTGCTCCTGAATGTTTCCCTGCTGAACACAGGGCATGTGAGGGGCAGATGACAAAGGCCACGGGACCATGTATTCTGTCCATTCATGTATGGTCATCTGCTACATGACACACACTGCATGGAAGGTTTCCAGCTTCTGTGGCCAATGTTAGTGAAGCTGTACAACCTAGTCTGAGGCCATGTTGGTCCTCAGACACGACGCTTCATGGTCATGTCAATCAAGGCCAAGGTCATGTGCATACTGGTATACTACATGACTGGTTCCTTCCAGCATGTTGCTGGTGATGGTGTCGGAGTGAGTCAGTTATCCATGTCCAGGATACAGGCACATGTCACGGACACATTGTTAGAGCTTTGTGGGAGCACATATGCCTCATAATGACAGACAGGGAGGTCCGCACAATGAAGCAGGCATTCTATGCATTGCCTGGCATGCCAAACATGATTGGTGCTGTGTATGGAATGCACATCAGCATCCTGACACCCTTGGTCACCAAGGAGACCTACCACAACAATAAAGGCTTCCACAGCATCAGCTGCCAGGTTGTATCTGATGTGGCATACCTGTTCACTGATGTTTGTGCAAGGTTTCCTGGGACATGCCATGACTCCTATATATTGGATGGATCAGGGCATGGTGAGTGGCCTTGTGCAGGTCACATTGACTGGTGGCTGTTGGGTAGGTGTACTGTGCTCCTGTAAGTCTGTCTCCAGCATGTCCATTCCATGACTAACCTCTCCCCACTCCCCACAGGTGACAGTGGATATCAAGTGCACCAATACCTGCTGACACCCTACCTGGCACCTGCGGGTGCTGCAGAGATGTTCTTCAACACAGCACACTGAGAGACGAGGCCATTATGGAAAGGAGCATCAGACTCCTGAAGATGTGCTTCAGATGCCTGGACTTCTCCAGGGGAACCATGATGCTGAGTCTGCAATGCACCTGCCATGTGTTCACAGTCTGTGTGATGCTGCACAATATGGCCATGCACCTCAGTGTGTCGATGCCTGACTACCATCTGCATGACATGCCACTAGATCAGCCTGCCAATTGCTCAGTGCATAGCTAGTAGACAGCCACAGGCCATGCTGCACGTGCAGCGGTTGTGAACGGGACCTTCAGTCACTATCCCCATTGCCCATGATGCCCTGGCACCCCAGGTGGCCTTGCCTGACCATTGGTTGATGTGATGGCATCCAGGACAGCACACAGCCCAGGGTGTCACCACACCGTCCATTGTGTGCTCGATGATGAGGCACGTCTGAGGGCATACATCATCCCCGTCATGGCTGTGATGCGTGTGAAAGGAGCAGGGTGCCATGGCTGGCATTTAATGGCAGGGTACCAGTGCTTCTGAGTTAAGCCCCTGTGCCATGGCAATGTAGCCAGTCGGACAGGGAATCTACTCACCTCCCCTGACTACTGTATGCCTGTCTGCGTGCATGCGACAGACAGTACCCCCCATCACCCTGTGTCACTCCCAGTCCGACTACCATGCCAATGTGTGTGTGTGTCCATGTTCATGTGTGTGTGAAACTGTTTGTGCCCTTGTGTGAGCGTCCATGCCCCATCATGCATCATACGTGCCCATGCTGGGGTGCCATAGTCCTCTCTGCTTACATCTGTGGCATCTCACACTTAGTGGCTTGTTCTCGCACCGTGGCCCATGTCTCCTGCCTGTGTGTGGGTGCCCTAGTGCCCTGCCACCACAGCCACTGCACTGTGGTGTGGCCAGTGTGTCAGAGGCACCATCCATGTCCAGGATGTCACTCCATCCATCACCTGGCTGGCTGTCCCCTGTGACCAAGTCTGGTGCAGTCACACTGGTTGTCTCCATGTTTTTGGCAGTGTCAGTGCCCATACTGAGCGCCTCCACGTTTGGACCAGGATGCCCCCCCTGTATCCATGCTGATGGCCCCTTGTATGTGCTTTATGTCATCAGTGGCGCCATGTTCTGCTGTCCCATGTGCTGGGCTCGAGACTCTGATGGGGAGCCATGGCAGTGTTCCCCAGTCTGTGATGGTGTTCTCCATATGCTCCTGAGACACTGCTATCCATGCTATGTCATGCCCCATGGCGATGATGGCACAAGTGAGTGTGATGAGTGCCTCCATGTGCCAATGCTGGGCCTCAAGGTGGTCAAGCTTGAGCTGCTGCAGTTCACGGTAGAGTGGATCGAGTATCACCATGGACCACATTACCCTGCTGCTCCCTGTCAGTAGGGTGGATGTGTCCTTGTCACCACTGTCCACATCCGCACAGGCTGCGGTGTGCACCCCCACACCCTGACCTGATGCTACCTGTCCATTTGTGCCCTGACCATAGGTGGACCATGGCTCTTGGGTGTCCATCACCGGCTGACCGCTCTGCATCACACCTTGGGACTCCTCACCACTGTCATCACCATACAGCTCCATGGGGATCGCCACATCCTCAATGTTGGGTCTGGCAGTGGTGTCGTCAGCTGTGTCTGCCAGTGCCGGCTCCACTGCCTGTCTTCAGCATGTGGGGGGGTTGATGGGAGGTTGTGTTTCCTGCACTGCTCATTGTGCCTGGCCTGAGTCCATGACTGCACCCACCTCGTACTTACCTGCGGTGTTGTCCTACTTGGGTGGTTCTCACCTTGTGTCTGTGGTATGCAGCAGATGTGCCGGCGCACCACCACCATGTCTACCTTCCCTGGCATGCTCTGTTGGCACAATAGAATCTCATTAGACAGCTAATCCACCATTTTTGTGTGTGGAGTATTTATTTCTGTGTCCCTGTGGTGTGCCGAGACTGCCTTTTTTTATGTGCTGATTCTGTCTCAGAGCACCCATGCCTCTGTGTGGCTCTACTCAGCTGATTCATATAATAGATGAGACCAGGGGCTAGATATTAAAATTAAGCAAAAAGGCATAGCAAAGTGTACATTACTGTGGGGTAATTGCAATCCTCAGGGAGTGAGACATGAGTAGCCCTAGTGCCTTAGATAACCAAGTTGTGTGGTTATCTCACAGTTATGAACACCCTCTAGTGCATTTTTTTTGAAAGGACTATCCTGATTCATAAAATTACAGCCGAGTAGTCAGGTTCAGACAGTGTTTTTTTAATTGTGCTGTTGTGTTGGAGTAGCACATGGTCATGTAATCAGGTTCCACCAATCATGGCACAGGATTTTTCCAACCCATTTTATAATGTAGCATCTGGGAGACATTGTACAGATGTATCCATGATGTGTCCAGGCTTGATGTGTGATGGTGCTGATCTTTGACATAACATGCTATCTACCACATCCTGTTCCTCACACTCCGAAATTCTGGTGTAGACAGTTTTTCTTTTAAATACACCCACTTTTGGACACTTGAAAATCCTGCTAAACACATGCAGAATAAGTGGCACTGAAATCCTGGTCCAGGTTACAAAAGTAAGAACTAGCAGGTATGTAAAGAGGTTAGAGCTAATAGCCAAGTCCATGTGCAATTTTCAAGAACAGGAGAGGAGTATACTACTTAAAGAAGGTTCTCCTAGGCCTGCTAGAGTGCAACGTTTTAACAAGACAAGGACTCCTAAAGGCCAGCCCAGTGGCATTGAGGGCTGTGGCACTGATGCCTTACCTCCTTCCCTGCTGACGACCCATGTTTGTGGTGTGAGTGGGTCACTGGGGGTCAGCCAGGAAGGGGAAAGAATTGAGCATCTGGAGGACAGCTCTCCTCTCCTGGGGAAGGGTGGGATTGGTGACAGGCATTTGCCTGACTCCTAGCAGTGGCTGGGTGTTGGCACACTGGTCTCACACATCAGGGGGTGGGGCAGAGCAGGCTCTGTGTGTGCACAGTGCAAGAAGCATGCGCTGCTTGGCCATTAGCATCATTGCACACTACCATGACTGTGCTCTGGGCTAGGAGGGGAGCCACAAATGTTATGGAAAAAAATACTGCCACCAATGAAGGAATCCCAGGTGGGGAATTGGATTGGCAGGTATATCCACCATGAAGCCCCAGGCAGTGGTGGTGGGGGGGCACAAACAAACACACACACATGCACACAGACATTCACGACAAGAACTCCTTTTTCAGGCATTGAAACTTATAAGATATGTTTAAACTTTGATTTTTGTGCTGCTTTTGAAATATTTGTGTGGACATGGCCTACCTAGACTTTAGCAAGGCATTTGACACAGTCTCACACAAAAGATTGATAGTCAAATTAACCAGCCTGGGAGTGGGTCCCAGGGTGGTAGCCTGGGGTAAAACATTGGCTGGACAACAGGACACAGAAGGTAATTGTAAATGGAGTCCACTCTGAAGAAAGGGCGGTTACTAGTGGGGTACCGCAGGGTTCAGTATTGGGTCCAGTCCTTTTTAATGTCTTCATCAGTGACATTGCAGAGTGACTGGATGGAAAAGTATGCCTTTTTGCAGATGACACAAAGATCTGCAACAGGGTTGATACACAAGGAGGAGTGGAAAGGATGAAAAGGGACTTGGCAAGGTTGGAGGAATGGTCAGACGTATGGCAGCTAGGATTCAATGCAAAAAAGTGCAAAATAATACACCTGGGAGACAAGAACCCAGGGGAAGAATACACAATGGGTGGGGAGGTAGTAACAACAACAAAACAGGAAAGGGACCTGGGGGTAATTATATCAGGTGACCTTAAGGTTAGCAAGAAATGTGAGAAGGCAGTAGGGAGGGCCGGGGGTATACTGAGATGTATAGGGAGAGGCATCAGCAGCAGAAAACAGGAAGTTGTTATCCCTCTGTACATACAGTTGGTGAGACCCCATCTGAAATACTGTGTCCAGTTCTGGAGACCCCATCTCCGCAAGGACATAGACAGGATAGAGGCAGTCCAGGAGGAGCCACTAAAATGGTGCAGGGTCTGCAAGAGAAGCCGTATGAGGAGAGACTAAAGGAGCTTAATATGTATACCCTTGAGGAAAGAAGGGAGAGGGGGGACATGATAAAAACTTTCAAGTACCTCAAGGGAATCAACAAAGGTCAAGAGGGTAGCATCTTTCAGAAAAAGAGACTTGCAAGAACAAGATGACACAATTTAAAGATAGAAGGAGGGCGGTTCAGGGGCAATGTGAGGAAGTATTATTTCACAGAGAGGGTAGTGGATGCATGGAACAGCCTTCCTGAGAAAGTTGTGGGGTCTAAAACTGTGGGAGAATTCAAGAATGCATGGGACAGACATAAGGCAATTCTTGTGGGGGGGCAGGAAGATATAGGCTGTTGGTTAACTAGGATCTGCGGCCTATCCTGTAGGTAGGGAAATGGGCAGACTAGATGGGCCTAGCAGTCCTTATCTGCCGTCAAAGTCTATGTTTTTATGTTTCTATTTAAGCAGTTCAATATGTCTTCTATCAACACAATGAAAATGAGTGACATAATCAACGTATGAGGAAGTGAAGGTTCAAAGAATGCTCCGCCCACATCAGAAGGACTGAAAACTGCTGAGCCTGGTAAGCCATCAGGGACCCCTGCTGCACTGTCATGGGAGGATGTACAATCTATGAATAAAAAAAATTGAAACACTTCTTGAAAGGCTTATCTCACAAGATGTGAAAATAATGATGGTTACTGATACAGTCAGTTTTGCTGATCAGCTCCATTCAGATGAAAGCTGTGGCAATGAAAGTGACCCAGAAGAATGCATCCTTCAGCTACTGACTTGAAGCCCTGTAAAGCTCAAAGTAAGTCCCAAATCACAGAATCAATGCACAATGCAGTGGTGGAAGGGAGAAAAGGTGATAATATAAAACCAGTTTTGTTGATTTGGCTCCCAGTAATGTTATGAATGAATAAATAAGGACGACGTGGAGCTGCTTCATTTTAAAAGGGTCTACAGGATCACTGCAAGAGAAATGGATAATCACTAGAACATGAAGACCGGGCACCGGGATACACTAGT
Organism: Neoceratodus forsteri; assembly: GCA_016271365.2. NCBI lineage: Eukaryota > Metazoa > Chordata > Ceratodontiformes > Ceratodontidae > Neoceratodus > Neoceratodus forsteri. The sequence goes on from CM057451.1 coordinate 999,196,642, forward strand.
TGCAATGGACACCACAGCTTAGAGGAGACATAAATAATTTATTTCGTAAGAATCCTGTCATGAGATATTGACAGTCTGTACATGCCTGTTACGTTTCAGACATTACAAGGTCCTTTATCAAAGGCCTTTTGATAAAGGACCTTGTAATCTCTGAAACGCATCTGGCATGTACAGATTGTCTGTATTCCCCAATGAGATTATTATGAAATAAATTATTTATGTCTCATCTAAGCTGTGGTGTCCATTGTAACTGGTTGGTGAGTGCCCGGTCTTCATGTTCGAGTTTCTACTTTTAACTGAGAGCACCACCATCCCTGTGTGCACTTTTCTTCTTTGTGAAGTGGATATCACTCCAACACCCCACAAACTATCCTTGTAATGACACTACAGTCAAGGTGAGAGATATAGTGCTCAAGCTGCTAAAGAACAACAAACGGTACAACCAGATGAGTGTCTGATGCACATTTTCACAGACGTGCTCTTTGCCACAAGAAAAGATATAAACCTTTAGATGGGGTATGACAGTATATTGGAGGGCTAGAATGGCACAGTTCCTCTGGTTACATGTGACGTTCCACATTGTGTATAGAGGGAAAATCTTCAAATTATCTGATCCTCTTGTGCAATGAAATAGGTAGCCAAGTGGATTGCTAAATATTAAATGTGAGGCTTCCGACACTGATGACTCAAAGAGTTGCACAACCAGCATTTGATGAATTGCGCAACCAGCATTTGATAAGCATATTCTGCATGGTGCTCTGATCCCCTATTTAGATAGCCTTATTACTGATTCAAGATGTGCTTCATTGTTGAAATGTCAGATATAATTTGGAGGTGTGTGGCCTAAGCATGCCAGTGGCAATCATGCTGCTGGCAGGCAGGCTTCAGTTTTTACTCCTCCCGCAGCCTCAGTCACAATGTCATTGTCTGCTATAGCCTCCTTCAGCCTTGCGTAGTGCAGTGCAACATTCACTTGCACAGCAACCTTTTGATGGAGCAGGCTTCCCATCCCACTGTGAAGGGTCACTGAGTTAGTGCATGCTGACATCTCTCTCTCCCCGTCTCTCTCTCTCTCTCTCTGCCCAGGTTGGCTCATGCCATAGCCCTGCTTTTGGAGGGCACCCTGCCCTGGAGCAAGCTGAGCTGTCACCTGAGGCACTAAAGCCCTGCTTCTGGAGGGCATCCTGCTCTGGAGCAAGCCAAGCCATCGCCCGTGGCACTAAAGCCCTGCTTCTGGAGGGCACCCTATCTTGGAGCAAGCCGAGCCATTGACCAAGGCACTAAAGCTCTGCTTCTGGAGGGCACCCTGCCCTGGAGCAAGCTGAGCCATTGCCCGAGGCACTAATGGTAATTTGCCAGATCCAGCTTCTGTACTGCACTCACAAAGCTTTGGTAGCCTTTGTTTGAAGTTTTGAATCTTGGCACCCTTTTTGGACTTCAACTCTGGGATCCAACTACCTCTAATCCTGTAGGGATTTTGCTCTATTTGCTTAATTAATGGGAAGAAGCTATTGTTGTGCTCACCAAGCAGGGCCTAGCATTTAAAACCATTTTTCTTGAGTAAAGCAGAGTAAAACCACAGCATATAATTGGGTGCCAGTTTTAAATCTCAGATTCTCCTAGCAGCACTCGCTTAGCCTACTGTCCTGTAGTTGATGAGATCGTAACTCCCTGCAGACACCAGTACTAGTGTACCTGTATGCAACCTGGCATGCTGTCCTGGTTTAAAGGCTGAACTCTCTCTCTCGGAAGTCCCTACAGCAGCACCTGCCTAAAACTGCAGTGATCTCAGGCAGCCATTATCTGTGTAGTCACCGAAACTTTAGCTCCACTGCATTTTCAGCTGTAAATTCACCCCTTGCTCCTTTTCAACTATCTAATTCAGAGTCAGGCTGGTAACTACCCCCCAAACCGACAAAAGGTATTCTTTTCCAGATTTGGATTTGTGACTTGTGAGCACTGGTTAGGTGTTGTTGTGCCTTTATGTTTGCATCTCTTGCGTGCTCAGTGCAATTTTAATCTGTGTGTGCATTTGCAGTACACCATTAATTCTGGGAGACTTTGCATTTCTTGTTACACTCTCATTTCATTTCGTCAGCAATGGCAAATTTTCTGGACACAAGACAGTAGCATTTTAGGCATGCACATTAATTCTGGTGACTGTGTGTGACCACTGCACACATGACAGAGTGCACCATTAATTCTGGGAGACTTTGCATTTCTTGTGCTCTCATTTCACTTTGTCAGCACTGGGGAATTTTCTGGAGACAAGACATGAGCATTTTGGGATGCACATTAATTCTGGTGACTGCGTGTGAAGGGCTGCCAATATTGTTGTCACTTTACCTTACTTCGCGTTAAGGCAGAATGACAACTCAAAGTAATAATTACAAAGCGAAGTGAGCCTTTTGCATCAGCAACTCTGCATAGCGGCATGACTATGTGATGTGTCCACTTTGCAGGCACTTAGCTGGCAAAATTTAAATGCACTGCATCTCTACAAACAGCCTATCAGCCAATGTAATGCTGTGTCATTTCTGACAGTTAATCTCCCTGCCTCTGCCTACTTGCACAGGCACACAGCTGGCCTTGGGTGTGCTAAATTTATTTATTTAGCTTTTGTTGACCAGGAAAGTACACTAGACAGGTCATATGCCTATTTTCAGGTATGACCTGGGAGAATACAATGAGATGCAGACACAGTAAGATACAGATTCATACAGAGGACAACATGACACAAATTAGGCAGTATACAGAGTCAAAATAGAACCATGTGAAAATAACTTATAGATACCACCAGAGTTCACTCTGTGAGTGGTACAGTGAATGCCCTCCCCAATGAGTAATAATAATAATAAATAATAATAATAAAACTTTATTTAAGCGCCTTTCAAGCACCAAGGTGCTGTACAAATATATGATAAAATCAAAAAATACACACATAAAATCAGTAATCTCAACAACCTCAAACCATAAAAGCCTGATTCCACAAATAGGTCTTGAGGTCCCGCTTAAAAGACTCCACGGTCTTGCATTCCCTAAGCCGGTAAGGCAGAGAATTCCAAAGGGTTGGGGCTATAAACACAAAAGCCCGGGCCCCAGATGATTTTAACGTAACCCTCGGAACCTCCGGCAACCCCTAGTCAGCTGAACGGAGCTGTCATACAGGGCTGTAAGGAATCAGAAGCTCTTTCAAGCAGTCAGGGCCAAGTCCGTGCAGGGCTTTGAAGGTCAAAAGACCTACTTTAAAGGTGGTCTGCCACTGTATAGGCAGCCAGTGCAGATCGCGCAGCACAGGGGTGATGTGTATCCTTCTGGATGCCCCTGTCAACAACCTCACAGCAGCAGCAGATATCAACCCCAGGAGAAGAGTTTCCTGGAAGAACTTTCTGAAGACATTTTCAGTCAAAGAGTTTTAACAAAAAAAAGTTTATCTCATTAAATAGCTATTTTTAAAAGAATGCCTTAGTTTTGCAGAATCACATCTCATTTGCACTGGGCTTTGAACAGAGCTTCCTATGGGTAGGGGTCTCCCACAAGCTGCAGGTAAAAAGGATGACCAAATGTTATCTTTAAAGACAGTGAATGTACACTGCATATGCCATTTTACTAAAATCCCACTGTTAGATTAATACTGGTAGTAGCACCTCAACAGTGCTTTGTTATCCCATTGTAACAAAGCTCTCCAAACATCAGAAGGCTCAGCACTACTGCAAAGTAGTTCATACTGCATTTCTACCTTGGATTTTAATATCTATTTTATACCAGCTTCCTTCTTCCATATTTGTGTTTCATCATAATTCACATAAAACACATCTTATACTACACTTTGCCCAAGGAAATGCAGATCATCATTGCTTCATAGGAGTTCTGTTCAGCTGCATTGTCTATTAATTAATGTACTGTACCATGAAACCACAGTGAGTTATGTCTCAATATTAAGAAGACATTGTCTTGAATCTCATAATTCACGGTAATTCTCATAATTTATGGTCAGACTTGAATTCCAAGATTTACCTGCCAATCACAGAAACATACACACGTAGAATATGACAGCAGATAGGAACACCAGGCCAATCTAGTCTGCCCATTTTTCCTACCCAGTGCTGCCAGAATAGCCTAGAGGTTACAGTAATGAGCTTGAATGAGCTTGGTACATCCAGCAGACCAGACCTTAGTTTGATTTTCGCAACCTCCACTTGCATACTGTGTGACTCTGAACAAGCCACTTAACCGCCCAGTGCTTCCAGGTTGCCCCTGAAAACAAGCAATTGTGCTTAGAAGGCCTTACCCGGTTACCAAAGACTAAAATAAAAAAATAAATAAATCATATTCCCTACCTGACCTGCAGCTTACCCATTCATCCCTATTGTTTCTGTTCCTTTATGTTTATCCCATAATTCCCCCACCATTTTTGCCCCCACCGCCTCCATTTTGAGGCTGCTCCATGTATCCACCACTTTTTCTGTGAAGAGCTACTTCCTCCTGTTACCTCATAGTCTACCCTCCTCTAGTCTCTTATCACGTCCCCTTGTTCTTGAACCACTTCTTCTCTGAGTGAAGCTACCCTCTTGTACCTTATTTATACCCTTGAAGTTCTTGAAAGCCTCTATCTCCCCCTCTCTCTTCTCTCCTCCAGTGAATACATATTAAGGTCTTTCAGACTCTCTTCATATGGCTTCTGATGCATCCCCTGCACCATTTTAGTTGTCCTTCTTTGTAATACTTCTGTTCTGTCTATACCTTTTCTGAGAAGAGGCTTCCAGAACTACACACAGTACTCCAGATGAAGTCTCACCAGTGATCTATGCAGAGGCATCACCACCTCCTTTTTTTGCTAGTGATTCCTCTCCCTATGCACCCCAGCATCCCACTGGCTTTCCTTCAGCCTTCTCACATTGTCTGGTCACATGTAGGCCACTGGATATAATCACCCTCATGTTCCTTTCTTATTTTGTTGCTGTCAGAACCTCCCCTCCCATCCTGTACACCTCCCTGGATTTTTGTGCTCCAAATGCATGATCTTGCATTTCTTTGCATTGAATCTCAGCTGTCACACTTTTGACCACTCCTCCATCTTGCTTACATCCCTTTTCATTTTCTCCAGCAATCCAGGAGTGTCCACCCTATTGCAGATGTTAGTGTCATCTGTAAAGAGACATACCTTTCCTTCTAGCCCATCTGCAATGTTGCTTATGAAGACATTAAAGAGGAGAGGCCCAGATACTGATCCCTGTGGTATCCTGCTGGTCACCCTCCTCTCCTTGGATTGAGTTGCATTTATTACCAGCCTCTGGGTCCTGCCACTCAAGCAATTTCTGACCCATTTTACCACCCTGGTCCCCTCTCCCTGACTATCCAACTTCTTTTACAAGCCTCCTATATGGGATGGTGTCGAAGGCCTTGCTGAAATCTAGGTAAGCCACATTCACTGCCCCTCCCTGATCAACTTGCCTGGTAACTCAGTCAAAAAAATCTGTCAGCTTTGTTTGACAAGACCTTCCCGCTGTGAAATCATGCTGCCTCAGATCCTATATCCAGTAGTCCTCTAGATATGTCACAATTCTTTCTTTCAGTAATTATTCCATCAGTTTCCCCACCACTGAGGTCAGGCAGGCTGGCCTGTAGTTGCCAGCATCATAGAAACATAGAAATATAGAATTTGACAGCAGATAAGGACCAATTGGCCCACCTAATCTGCCCATTTTCCTACCTAACAGATAAGCTGCAGATCCTAGTTAACCAACAGCTTACTTCCTCCTACCCCCAACTAGGACTGCCTTATGTCTGTCCCATGCATTCTTGAATTCCCCCATTGTTCTTGACTCCACAACCTCCTCAGGGAGGCTGTTCCATGCATCCACCACCCTCTCCATAAAAAATATTTCTCACATTACCTCTGAGCTGTTCCCCCCTCTATCTTCAAATTGTGCCCCCTTGTTCTTGCACATCTCTTTTTCTGAAATATGCTACCCTCTTGGACTTTGTTGATTCCCTTAAGGTACTTCAAAGTTTCTATCATGTCCCCTCTCTCCCTACTTTCCTCAAGGGTATACATATTAAGCTCCTTTAGTCTTTCTTCGTATGTCTTCTGGTGCAGACCCTGCACCATTTTGGTTGCCCTCCTCTGGACAACCTCCACTCTGTCTATGTCTTTGCGGAGGTGGGGTCCCCAGAACTGCACACAGTACTCCAGATGGGGTCTGACCAACTGTCTGTACAGAGGGATAACAACTTCCTGTTTTCTACTATTGATGCCTCTCTCTATGCATCCCAGTATCCCCCCAGCCTTCCTTACTGCCTTCTCACATTGCTTGCCCACCTTTAGGTCATCTAATATGATTACCCCCAGGTCCCTTTCAATTTTTACTGTTGTCAATATCTCAACCCCCACTGTGTACTCTTCCCCTGGGTTTTTGTTTCCCAGGTGCATTATCTTGCACTTCTTTGCATTGAATCTGAGCTGCCATACATGTTACCATTCCTCCAACCTTGCCAAGTCCCTTCTCATCCTTTCCACTCCATCTTGTGTATCAATTCTGTTGCAGATTTTTGTGTCATCTGCAAAGAGACATACTTTTCCTTCCAGTTCCTCTGCAATGTCACTTATAAAGACATTAAAAGAACTGGTCCCAGTATGGAACCCTGCTTGCCCTGCTAGTAACCCTCCTTTCTTCATCAGGACTCACATTACTACCCCTTGTGTCCTGTTGTTCAGCTTGCCAATTTTTATCCAGGCTACCACCTTGGACCCATTCCAAGGCTGGATAACTTGTGTATTAATCTTTTGTGTGGGACTGTATCAAATGCCTTGCTAAAATCTAGGTAGGCCATGTCCACAGCCCCTCCCTGGTCTACTACTTTGGTCACCCAGTTAAAGAAATCTATTAGATTCATCTGACACAACCTTCCCATCGTGAATCCATGCTGCCTTGGGTCCTGTGCCCCACTGGCCTCTAGGTACTCAACAGTTCTTTCCTTCAGAAGTCATTCCATCATTTTCCCTACCACTGAGGTCAAACTAACTTGTCTGTAGTTTCCTGCCTCTGTTCTGCTCCCACTTTTGTGAAGAGGAATTACATCTGTCCTCCTCCAGTCCTCAGGTACCACCCCATCCTCCCATGATTTGTTAAAGACAGTAGTCAGTGGTGTCACTAGTTCTACCCTTAGTTCTTTTAGAATTCTTGGGTGAATCCCATCAAGCCCCATTGCTTTGTCCACCTTCAATTTTATTAGTTCTTTCAGAACCCTTTCTTCTGTAAATTGACTGGTATCGACCCTTGTCTTCAGAGTGTTTCTCTTGTTTGGTTTAGGTACCTCCCCCTCCTCTTCCTTTGTGAATACTGAGCAGAAATATTCGATCAGTATCCCTACTTTTTCACTGTCACCCTCTGCCCACATTTCCTACCCTTTATTAAGCCTCAGTATCCCTCCTCTGGTCTTTCTTCGCTCCCTAATGTACCAATAAAAGGTCTTATCCTCCTTCTTAACAGAGTTGGCTATCCTTTCCTTGGTTTGGGTCTTTGTTATTCTGACTGCCTTCCCTGCCTCTTTCTGCTTTAATTTATAAAGTTATCTGTCCTGCTCGTTCTGTGTTTCCTTAAATTTCTTGACTGCTATCCTTTTCTCCTTAACCTTCCCTGCCACCTCTTTTGAGAACTATTGTGTTTTTTTCCTTCATTGTATTTTGTTGATTTGCTTTACACAAAGGCTTGTTGCCTCTGTGATGGCTGTTTTGATTACTCCCCATTGTCCCTCCACCCCTTCTTCTTGCCTGTTTGCTAGTGCTTTTCTGAAGCACTCTCTCTTTTTCCCAAAGTCAGCCCTCCTAAAGTCCAGTACTCTTGCTTTTGTATGGCTTGATTGTATATCTGTATTTATTGTGAACCACACAGTTTGGTGGTAGCTTGTTCCCAGATGGCTACCCACTTCTAAATCTAAGATTCTTTCTCCATCCCCATTTGAGAGTACCAGGTCTGAGATTGCTCCCTCCTGAACGGGTTCCTCCCTGTTCCCCCTTTTGTGGAGAGGGACTACATTTGCCCTCCTCCAGTCCTCCGGAACTACACCTGTTTCTATTGATTTGTTGAACAGAGCTGTCAGAGATGCTGCCAACTCCCTTCGGAGTACTTTTAATATTCTGGAGTGTATTCTATCCATCAACATTGCCTTGCCTAATTTCAGTTTTGCTAGCTCTTTTAGGACTCTCTCCTCCATAAACAGACTGTTGTCCACCTCCTTTCCCCTTGTGCTTCTATCCCCTAGCTGATGTCCTTCCCCTTTCCCTTCTTCTGTAAATACTAAACAAAAACATTTGTTCAGGATTACTGCCTTTTTTGGGTCCCCTTCCGCACTCGCCCTTTCCCTTTTAGTCTTACAATCCCTCTTTTGGACTTTTTTTCTTCACTGATATACTTGAAAAAGGTCTTATCCCCTCTCTTTATTACCTGTGCTATTCATTCCTCTGTTTGTGCCTTTGCGCCCCTGACTGCTTTCCCTGCTTCTCTTAGTTTTTCCAGATACAATCCCTTGTCTTCCTCCTCTGTGTTTCCTTGTACTTCTTGAAAGCTAACATTTTCTCTCACCTTTCTTGCCATTACTTTAAAGAACCTTTTTTCTTTTTTTAAACTTATTTATAACATTTTATGAAATACAGCAGATACCATATTTGCATAAGATTATACAAAGGCTAAAGAACATGCACTTCAGAGAGTAAATGTACTGGTGCATTATGAAGTACAGTCCCTACCACTTATAATGGGCACATTTGTGCGAAGCTTTTTGCCCATTATAGCAAGTGTGTTCAGTGTAACATCAAGGTAGAAAAAAAGATACAGTACTGTACTTCGCTTTCCATGCTGTAAAGGAGTCCGAAAGGTAGGTGATTGAAAGGTTTCCCTTGAGTCTGTGGATCCTGGATATTTAAACTTCATGCACCACTTCTGCTACAGTAATGCTCCATTTGGTCAGTGATCGGAAAGGGGGAAAGGCACAGGTAAGGTTGTAGTTGTGGCTCTCTCCACCATTACAATAATGCTTGATCAGCAATCAGAAGGGGTTTCAGTGGAGTTTTAAAGTATGCGCAGTTGGGGAACCATGTCAAATGCATGAAACATAACAGAAATCCTGCATTCCCACAAGAAAATATCCACAAATTAATTTGCTGGTGAAAAGACAAAGGTAGTGATCAGGAGATGAGCCTAGGGGGTTTAAAATGTGTGGAGTTATGGGACTGTGTAAAATGCCTTATCTAGTAGGGAATGGAGTGTAAGCACTGTTTGAGTCTGGGCAGGTGGAAACTGAAACACTATTTTGGGCCAATAAGCTGCTAACTAATGTCAGCTCACACTTTGGCAAGCTCCACAAACTGCTTGCCAAAGTGTGAATTGACACTAATTACCAACTAATCTGGCCAAAATAGCAGGCGGCTAACAATCACTGTAATCACCATATTTATCATTGGGATCTATTGGAATGGCATTTGGTTTTAAACAGTTGCCTGATGTAAGAGGCTGCCTAATTGAAACATGTGTTTTAAGTGGAGTCGACTGCATAGCAACAGGCAAATGTCCATTCACTACTTCTGAACTGCCTAGAACTATGAAGAGTAACTGCCCAGCAAGATAATAATGTAGGAGCTTTCGTTCTCACCTTCTTTATGTCCTGAAGGATGTCTGCCATTATTTCTGCCCCCCATAGGATGCTAAATAACAGGTGAGGTGCTGAAAGAACCCAGTAAAGAAATTAATTAGGCAATATAACAGATATTCTGTGCTCAGTTATGCTACATTACTCCCCTACCTCAAAAGCCAAACCAGATGGCTGGTAAGGAGACAGGATATTAGAAAGTAGTAAACAAAACAGATCACAAATTGAGTGGAGTGTCACCTCACTCCCATTTCAAGCTGATCTCCTTATGGGCAGACAATAACATGCATAAAAATGCCAGAAATAACAGAATAGAGCTAAAGCCAACATGGCTTAACACATTTTAATAGGCCAACAATATATCCCCTTCAGAAAAAAACTGATCAGTCCTGAGAGCTCAGTAGAAAATCCCAGGTAGATAAATATTTCCTAGAGTCACAAAGAAGCCAAAACAATGTCAGTCATTAGAGTCTGATTCAAGATCACATTCTCCCTCATGTTCCTTTGGGGCAAGCTGAGCAGATAAGAGCTTTGAGGCAAATGCTGCTGCTGCATCAGGATAAAATAGGATATGAGTCTTATTGGCATGATGAATCTTTAGTCATGCTGGGATTAGAAGTTGAGCAGCAATTCCATTTTCCAAAAAGGATTTTTTTAGTGATTTGCAGCACTTTTTTCTGGGTCTGTGTTTGTGATGAAATGTCCAGAAAGAGAGCAATTTTATTGCCATCCCACACCATGTCTCCTCATTGTCTAGCAACCTGCAACAGTGGAATACGTGCCTCTGGGCTAGAAAGATTTACAATGGCCATCAGCAGGGACCCTGGTTTTCCATTTTTACTGGTAACACCAGTAACAATCACGGAATCCTGCTTGGTTTGCGGATTTTGAATTCTTGTACCGGTGCCTCACGGAAATTGCATGTCACTGCACAGAATCTCTAAGATTTCAGCAGTTTTTTTTATTTTTTTTTATTTTCTCTTTCATTGTCCCCTTCTCACAGCATCAGTCTTCACTTTTCAGGCTGGGTATCCCTTAGCTTCACCCCCAGGTAATGCTCAGGAGCTCCTGTGGTCCTGCCCCTATCCTGCTTGGGTTGTATCCCCACCAGGTGGAAAGGGAGGGGACCCCAGGACCCATCCACACTTCCTTAGTGTGTGTTGGGCAGCTCAGTGGGTCCCTCATGGCGCCTGGTTATGAAGTCTGGGACACCTGAGTCCCTTCTGCCAATGGCCAATGTGGGGTGATTGTTCCTGGTTTTCTGGTCTCTGTCCCTGAGGGCACTGGCACTGGAGGAGATCCAAGGAGGCAGGTCACATAGAGACATGCCACTGATCCAGATCCTGGCTAGGGTCCTCCCCTTCTGATCACTCTGCAGCACCATTGCATCACCACCCGTGGTCTCACAGGTAGTGGTAAAGCAGCAGGACCTGCAGACCACCCTCCCTGGAGGAGGAGGAGAGCAGTCCCCCAAGTGCTCGATCCTACTCCCCTGGCCAGACCGCCAGCAACCCGAGTTCACTTCTGACCCTGGGTCACTGGCATTGCAAGCAATAGTGCTACCGCAGCACTAGCAGGCCGACCCAGATTTCAGCATCTTAAAATGAATGCTGCTGTGCTTTGCATTCTTTCTGCTTTGCTGCATATAGAGTCAATAAGGAAATCACCCACACTGTTTTGTTGTAATCAGCCATTCAGTTTAACCACCCATGCCTAGTGGTTAGAGTAACAAGCAGTGAATGAACTGGGTACATCCAGCAAACTTGGGTTTGATTCCCACAACCTCCATCTGCATACTGTGTGACTACAAGCAAGTCACTTAACCTTCCCAGTTCTTCTAGGTCACTCCTGTAAACAGACAATCTTGCCTAGTGGGCCTTACCTGCTTTACAAAGAATATATATAAAAAATACCAATATATGTTTACTACATCATAAAATAGTAGTCAGGGTACCATGTAATTTTCCTGAGTTTTACTTGGGCTGAAATGATTTTGAATAAGTAAAGATAAATGTTCAGATACATTTTATGTGTTTTATAAGCTTGTTTTTAGATTTTATTCAGGTGTTTATTGTATTCTTTGCATATAAGCATTTAGGTTGTAGATTGCTAAATGCAGGATCACTGTTACCAACTAGCTTATTCAAGTTTATAGCCAGTAGGGCTTTCAGCAATCCTCAGCTGTTTGAATGAAAACTAGTCCAAATGAAAGTATGTTCACAAAGAAGAAACTGACTTACTACTTATGAAAATACTTCACAGTTAGCACCCCATTTAGGTGAATTGGATCATTTGCAGCTTTTCTCCCACCTACTGTTTCAGTCTCTGTGACAACAAAAGGTTTTCTGATAGACTGCTTCAACAAAAAGCCAATGTTAAGTATTTAAGTGTACTTATGTTTGTCCAGTGGATTTTGAAAGCACAGTCAATGACGTACAGAAGGTAAGACCCCAGGGGCTGTATGATGCTGGTGGGCAGAGTAGTGCTCAATTCACATCTGAACAAAGACATGAAAACTGGGAGACACCCTTTTCATGGACACCAAGGGAAAAAAAGCATCCACATGTCTGGTAGATGCATAAATCCATTTGAACGTCCTCCACTAATCACTTGTGGATTTTTTAGGTGAAGACACTTTATTTCAAGAAGCAAATTCAAGCAGTTTTTACCCCTGGCCATTCACTCCTTCAGGTCTGCAAGGCCCCTTACCATCACTGCTGAGTGCCAACCACCATCCACTGCCCCTTACTGCTGTGCTACCAGGTAACCCAAAGTAACCCTTCATTGAGTGGACCCCTACCCCTGTGGGATGCTACCAGGGGAGGAGAATTGCCCTAAAGAGCTTCCAGTGTATCCTGGGCATGGCAGGGGTCAGAATAGACACATGTGTGGGGACTCTGGCTTATGGAGGGACCAACATCTGCCCTTCGATTGGGTCAGTGGGTGTTTTCCCATTTTCTTGGGAGCGTGACAGGTCACATGATGTCAAGGCACAAGCCGATGTCTGTCACGCTCCCTCCTGCAGTAAGGGCTGACATGTTGTCATGCCTCTGGCCTCCACCAGGGGCTAACAAATGCTGAGCCATGAACCCACCCTCCCTCCCAGGAGAAGGTGAGTGGCCATTGGACACTCAAGCCTTCACCTACCAGCTGGCCCTCCAACACCCAAGTCTGTTCCCTAACCCTGGTCAGCAGTGTAACAGGCAGAAAACCAATTCAGGCAGTTAAATTATAGATAGGAAAAAACAAAGGTAGTCCACCTTAGTGGTGATGGTTCAGATTAATTCACATCTGAGTTTTAAAAAGCAAAGAGACCAAGTAATTTGTAACTTGTGCATGTGGGGTGTGGGTGCTGAAGAAAGGGGATCATAGTGCTGTCACTACTGTCACTACTGCCATCACCCCACTGCACTGTTGCTGCTGCCATCACACTGAAGGGGTGGGGGGCTGTAGTGCTTCTGGCATCACCACTGGTGGATGGGGAATGTAGTACTGCTGCTGTCCCACCTGAGGGATGGGGGCTATAGTGCTGATACTGCCATCACACCTGAGGAATGGTGAATGTAGTACTGCTGCCATCACACCTAAGGGATGGGGGCCACAGTGCTGCTGCTTCCCTCACACCTGAGGGAGGGAGGTTGTAGTGCTTTTGCTGCTGCCATTACACCAGAGGGATGGGGGTTGTAGTGCTTTTGGTGCTGCCATCGTACCTGAGGGATGGGGCCGTAGTGCTGCTTCCATTACACCTTAGGGATGGGGGCTGTAGTGTTGCTGCTACCATCACATCTTGTACCTAAAATAACTTTAAATTGGTACAAGAATGGAAGGATGTGTAATAGTGGAAATCAAAATTGCTAAAATGCATGTTAGCAGAGTTAAAAATTGTTAAATAAAGTACACAAAACCAAACACCGGTAAAAGCGGATTTTGGCTTAGCAAACACCGGCGACAATACCATTTTTAACAATGTGCAAAATGGAATATGCCCTTTCTCAATCCTGGTAAACCAGTGTCCCTGGCCATCAGCGGGCATGAGCTAGCAGCACCTCATGCTCTAGCCTGCATGTTGATGGTGAAAGCCTTAGTCACAGTTATCCTGGAATCCTCCTGCAATAGCTTTAGGTCTGAAAATAGCAACCTGGTAACTGTGTCATGTATCTCAGTGCTCCTAGCAAATCTTGGTGGGAAACCCACAATACATACATTTTCTTGGTGTTACGAGTTTCCCAGGGCCTCCATTTTTGCCATAAGGAAGTTAAAGTTCTGCACCAACACTGCATTTTCTTTCTTGCTGATGATCCATTTCAGCGTTGAGCTCCGTAATATGGGCATCGTTGATTTGCACCTGGGTATCCTGCTCTGTGAAACATGCCTCAACTGCAGCAAGTCTACAGTTCATTTCTTCCTCTGTGGCTTGTATCATTTGCAGCATTGCCATAATCTGGGGATTTGGCATGTCGGGAGATCTTGCGTCCACTGAGGCAGATGACCCGGCCCCTACGCCTCTCAATCCAGGTGAGGATGAAAGATAAGCCACTAAGTTCTGTGCAGCGTGTTCGTGATTTTTTTTTCAGACCCATATTGTACTCCCCAGCTGTTCAGACACCAGCAGTAGTAAAAGTAGTAAAAGATTTATTTTTATTCAGGATAAGTTCTTTCTTCATATGTTAGGCCAAAGCCTTTTTTCAAGATGGTCCTGACAATAGGACTTTAAAATTGTTCAAATACAAAATAATACAGATATCACTTTCAATCTCTAAGACCTTACAAACATATAATAAATATACTTATATTCCAACAAGACTTCTACAACTCATTTCACAACATGAAATACCAATTAAAAATCTAAGAGATTTCTTATTCTTCAATTGCACATACATCTAACTTTCAATTCCTCTGTCAGAAACTTGGTAATCAGAGATGGTTTATAGCCTGATTTACTTTTTATATCATTCAACAGTTGACTGTTTGAGGCATATTCAGCTTTAAATGTCATTTTAGTAAAATGATTTTTTACCCTAGGTTTGTAGGGAATCACCCCATTATCTCTTAATTTATATTTATTCTTAACATTTTTCTCCTCTACTTTATCCCTATGTATTTTGGTTCTCCTGTCATTTGTAAGCTATGTGTTTGCAGGGCTCTTGTCATTTTTCTCTTGTTTTCAAGTGTTAACCAATCCAGTGACTAATACAAATTACAATGGTAGGTTTTATAATCACATTGATAAGTGAATTTGGCTAAATTATTATAAGTAACCTCAAGCTTTCTTAAGAGAAAGCCTGATGCCTTTCCATATATATGACTGCCATAATCTATTATAGGAATTAATAACTGATTTACTATTGATTTCCACATACTAATATCTGTACAAAACCTATTTCTTCGAAAAGCCCCTAGTTTTCTATTTACTTTACCCACCAATTCTTCTATATGTATATCAAATTTTAGTCCCTTGTCAACCCAAACTCCTAAGTATTTATAAAAAGAAACCTGCTGTAATGTTTCCTGTCTTAATGTTTTTATATTCAAATCCTGTTTATGATTTATTTTATCATTTTGTATTGCAAAAAGAAGAGTTTTAATTTTTTTACTGTTTAATACTAATTTTGAATTTACTAACCATTTTTCTAACCCTGTAAAATCTTTCTGAAGTCCCTTTTCTATCTCATTAATATTTGTACCACATGCTAGTAAAACTGTATCATCCACGTATAATTTAATTTTGGTGTTAATAGCTATTTTTACCAAATCATTAACATAAATCAAAAAAAAATGCGGGCCCAAAATGGACCCCTGTGGTACCCTTCTAACAACTTTAAGCTGTTTTGAGGTTACATCATCAAGTTGAATCAGTTGTATTCTTTCAAATAAGTAGGAAGAAAACCATCCCAGAGTTTCACAGTCTAGGCCCAATCCCTTCAATGTCTGGAGCAAAACCCTGTGGTCCACAGTGTCAAAGGCTTTGGATAGGTCCACTAACACCACGCCCGCCCCCCCCAAGCTGAGAGGAGACAAGATCTATTAGGTCAGTGAGCGCAGTGTCCATGGAATGCCCTTTTTAGAAACCTGATAGTGAATCCGAAAATAAGTGATGACAAAGATCAGGATCCAGTTCTGAAAAAAGAGCAAGATTTAACTTTATAACTGTGCCTAGTCTGCCATTAAGGGAAAAGCTGCTGCCACGTTGGATGCTCCACGGTGAATCCATTGTGGTTTGTTTCTTTCTGCTTGCTTTACTTACTTGGCTAACACAAAGGCTTGTTGCTTCTGCTATGGCTCCTTTAAGATTTGCCCACTGTTCCTCTAAATTCTCACAAAAACCTCAAGAACTAAACACATGTTGTGCACTCTTCTCCATATCTGAATTGAAAACAACCAAGATTCCCACTGCTTTCTCAAAACCCTCAATAGGCATTGCGTTTAGATTCCATGGGAAGCACAAGTCAGAAGGCAATGCAAGCACAACAAATGTATTACTGATGCCACCAGTAAGACAGCCAGGGCCGGTTTTAGGACTTTGGGGGCCTCCAGCAAACTCTATGACTGGGGCTCCACAGACAGGGCGGGCCCCCCCCCAGTAATCATTCTACAATCAAAAGCATATAGTTAAGGAACCAGAGCTCTCACTGCTCTATTACCTCTCCCCCACTCTGCTGCATTAAACATCTGCATTGTCCATATAATCCAATATGCTTCCTTATTGTAAATTGTTGAGGGGTTCTTAGTCTCATCATCCAGCTGAATTATGATTAAGCCTGACCACTACGGCAAAGTGACCACCTCCATTGGTCAGGAACAAATATTATGGTATAAAATTGGAGGAGTTCTTAGTCTCATCATTCAGCTGAATTATGATTAAGCCTGACCACTACGGCAAAGTGACCACCTCCATCAGTCAGGAAAAAACATTTTATCTTACCTTTAAGACCTGATGTCCTCCTGCTTTCAGTCTTGTGGGGTAAACCACACTCCAGCTTTATTATTAGAAAGTATACTTAGAATGGCAGAAAAAGGGGAGATATTGCTGATGGGTGATCTGAATATGCCAGATGTCAGCAGCCACTTCTTAGAGTGGGGTTATTCTAGATGCCCTACAGGGAGCATGCCTTAGACAACTAGTATTGGAGCCCACTTGAGAGGGAACAATCTTAGACCTGGTCCTCTCAAATGGAGATGGAGAGGATCACAGATGTCGAGAGGGTAGCCATCTGGGAACTAGCGACCATCGAACAGTATGGTTCACAATAAACACAGCAATAGTCAAGCCATACAAACGCAAAAGTACTGGACTTCAGGAGGGCTGACTTTGCCAAACTGGGCAAGTGCCTAAGAAATGCACTAGCAAATGGGCAGGAAGGAGGGGTGGAAGAACAATGGGGAATAATAAAAACTGCCATCACAGAGATAACAAGCCTTTGTGTGAAGCAAATTAACAAAACAAAACAATGTAAGAAATTACTATGGTTCTCAAAGGAGGTGGCGGTGAAGGTTCAAGAGAAAAAGAAAGCATTCAGGAAGTACAAGGAATCACAGAAGGAGCAGGACAGAGAACTGTATCAGTTAAAGCAAAAGGAAGCTGGGAAGGCAGATAGAACAGCAAAGGCCCAAACTGAGGAAAGATAGCCAACTCAGTTAAGAAGGGATAAAACCTTTTATAGGTACATCAGGGGACGAAGGAAGACTAAGGAGGGATAGTGAGGCTTAAAGGGGAGGGGTGGGCAGAGGGTGACTGAAAAGGCATAGATGCTAAACAAATATTTTTGCTCAGTATTTACAAATGAAGGGGGGGTACCTAAAAAAAAAACACAATAGAAACACTCTGGATACAGAAGTTGATACAAGCAGATTTACAGAAGAAAGGGTTCGGAAAATTCTTAAAACTGAAGGTGTACAAAGCAATGGGGCCTGTTGGGATTCATCCCAGAATTCTAAAAGAACTAAGGACTGAACTAATGACACCACTGACTACCCTCTAACAAGCCATGGGAAGATGGGGTGGTACCTGAGGACTGGAGGAGGGCCGATGCAATTCTGCTTCACAAAAGTAGGAGCAGGGCAGAAGTAGGAAACTACAGACCAGTTAGTTTAACCTCAGTGATAGGGAATACACAAGGGGGGGTGAGATACTAACAACAACAGAAATGGAAAGGGACCTGAGGGTAGTCATATCAGATGACTTAAAAGGTGGCCAAGCAATGCGAGAGGCAGTAAAGAGGGCTGGGGGATACTGGGATGCATAGGGAGAGGCATCACGGTAGAAAAACAGGAAGCTGTTATCCCTCTGTACAGAAACCTGGTGAGACCCCATCTGAGTACTGTGTGCAGTTCTGGAGACCCAGTCTCCACAAGGACATAGACAAGATGTAAGCTGTCCAGAGGGCAACTAAAATGGTGCAGGGTTTGCAGCGGAAGACATATGAAGAGAGACTAAAGGAGCCTAATATGTATAGCCTCAAGGAAAGGAGGGAGAGGGGAGACACGATAGAAACATTCAAGTACCTCAAGGGAATCAAGAGGGTAGCAACTTTCAAAAGAGTTGTGCAAGAACAAGGGGCACAATTTGAAGATGGGGGTTGGCGGCTCAGAGGTAATGTAAGAAGTTTTTTTCCACAAAGAGTGTTGTGGATGCATGGAATGGCCTTCCGGAAGAGGCTGTGGAGTCAAAAGAGGATTGACTTCAAGCATGCATGGGACAGCCATAAGGCAATTCTGGGGTGGGGTAGAAAGAAGTAGGCTGCTGGTTAACTAGGATCTGCAGCTTATCCATTAGATAGGGAAATGGGCAGACTGGGTGGGCCAAGCGGTCCTTATCTGCCATCAAATTCTATGTATGTTTCTATTGGACAATGTCTTCCAGCCAGTAAGAGACTCACAGGGTTTTACTGTGGAGCTCACCAGTTTGAAGGTTAGTTTTCCTCCATTCTAAGGTGTATAAGGGATTTGGCAAGCTCAGCCCCAGTATGTGCAGTGAAATTGTACAGGAGTTTTAAAGCTTCAGAGGGACTTTCCGAACTTTTTTGTGGATGAATTCATTGATTAAGTCACTGTAAGGGAGACTTTTGCCAACTTCGTGCTCAATGGACAGCACTGCTAGCCCAGACAGTCTTTCTTGGCTCATTGATGACCTCAGATAAGTCTTTATCAACTTCAGTTTTGAAAAACTGCATTCTGCTGTAGCCACAGTTACTGGTACCGTCAAAAAAATGTAGGCATTCATATAGATTTCATCTAGCTGGTTTCGAAGGAGAAAATTTAACACTTGTATAGGTGATGTATCATTCTAGACCATTCTTGCCAGGTTCCTAAGTTCATGTGCAAGTTCATGAGCATCAAAATCAGAGTGGTTACTTGTGCTGTCTGTTAATTTTTCTTTGAGAGCCTCACATTGTTTTATCAGGTCTTCTATGGAAACAGAATTTAGCATTTTTATGGTCGACAGAAATCCAAATGTTTTTGCAAACTCTGACATTTGCTGAAATCGTTCACTAAAGGACATCAGTGTGGCGTCCAGTAGTGTGTTGAAAAACTCAACCTGAAAACGGAGTTTTGGGTCCTGCACTGCATCGTCGTGTCCTTCGTAATCAAATAGTCGCTTGACCTTTCTGTGTCTTGTCTGATGGAATCCAGCTGGGACATCCAGTTCTGCAGCAATCTTTGAGCCCTGTGCCAATGCCTGTTCAAACCCACTCTCTCTGTACTTTTTAAGTATGTCAGTAGTTGAAGCAAGCACCTTCACACAGGTTGATATGTCAACTGAAGCACTCTGCAATATCTTGCTTGCATGGTTCACTTCAAGCAGGACATCATACCAGATGATGAGACATACAATGAATTTGTATGAGAGGAGTTCAGCACAAAGTGACCTTGCCTCTGCATATGCTGCAGCATCTTTGGCTCTTACAGACTCTGCAATGTCCTGCAAAGCACTCCTAAATTATTGGAGCTGATAGCGAAGTGCTTTTACAGACTCTATGCGGCACTCCCACCGAGTCTCACAAAGTGGCTTTGGAGTGATCTGAACATGTTTTTTCAATATTTGCCAGTGGCTTGTTGAGGCAGAGCAAAGATTGTAGACCTTCTGCAAGCAACCAAAGAACGAGACAGCATGTCTTGATGAATGGGCTCCATCGCTAATGATGAGGTTCAGGCAGTGGCGTAAGCGGCACATAAAATGCTCTGCAGTTCAGTTCTTTTATGCGGCTCACACCAGCTCGCTTTGCCTTCATGTTGCTCCCATTATCATATCCTTGCCCCCGACAGTTGCTGATGTCCAGATTATGTTGCTTTAAAGTCTGAAGAATGGAGTCAGTCAGTCCTTCTCCAGTTGTGTCATTGACAGGTATGAACCCCAAAAAATGTTCCTTGATGGTGGCGACATTTTTTTGAAACATCCACATGTCGAACAACAAGTGTCATCTGCTCTTGGTGGCTAATGTCAGGTGTACAGTCCAGGATCATGGAAAAATATCTGGATTCTTGTATCTGTAATGCAATGGTCCATACAACTGCACCTGAAATTAGTTGAATAATTTCATTTTGAATGTCCTTTCCCAAATAGTGGTCCATTATCTCCTTATTCTGAATCCGACTAATATGTTCAGCCATTAGTGGGTCAAACTTTGACAGGAATTCAACCTGCCCCCAAAAGTTTCCATTGCCTGGGGTATGAAGCATGTCACTTGTGCCACGGAAAGCCATATTCCTCTCAGCCAAGTATTGAATAGTTGCTATGATACGTTCCATTACTCCACGCCAGTGTATTACTTCTTTCTCTATTAGCAGCTGTCTCTTTTCATCCAATGTCTGGCCCGCTCTTCAATCTTGTCTCCAGTTCCTTCCACTTTATCATGCTTGCTGCATGTTCGGGTGCATGGTCATGGGAACTTAGAGCCTTTGACATTTCTCTCCATGCCCGATAACCTCCAGTCAGAAGAAGATTGTTTGAGTGTCCAAATAATTTGCAGGCAAAGCAGAACAGTGCATCCTTGGAGACAGAGTATGTTAACCAAGTGCGCTTTACTCTCTCACCACTGGGTACAGTGCAAAAATAATTTTCTGCTGTGAATCTTCTCTTTTTCTCATTCACTGGGAATTGTGGCAGTATGACTTGAACAGGTCCATGCTTCACAGATGACACTCGTACCTCATCCCTTAGTGTGTCTGGCCAAGTTCCAAGATCCTCAAATGAAATTTCAGAAGATCCAGCTAAATCACAGATGATGGTATCTATGCAGGTGGGCACAGTACTGACAGTGGCAGGTGCATTCATGGTCTCTTCTGAAGGCAAAACTGCTGGAATGATATGTTGACAGGTGGTGGAAACAGTACAGACCGTGGCAGGTGCATTTTTGGTCTCCTCTGAAGGCAGAACTTCTGGGGTGATGGTGGACACCATGTCTTCCACTACAGCAGTTGAAGGAACTTGTGCTCCAGGTTCAGGTGCTCTTTCAAGATCAGCTCTGCTTCCCAGGCTTTCACAGGAATGTGACGGGGTAGTAAAAAATTTCTCAATGGCACCTCTTTGCCGCTTTGTGTCATCATCTCTCTTCTGGTGTAACTTTCTCTTCGCAGCTCCTGACAAATATGTGCACTTCATGTTTTTAAACTGAAGGTGCAAAAAAGCAAATGCCATTAAATGTTTGCACCAGAATTTTCAAAATGTACACCTTTGTACTTTCCCCATTCACTTAACTGGAAAGTTAATACATTAGGCATTTTAATTTTCAGCTTTGTGGATCCAGCAATACTTGCAATGGCCTGCTCTCTGTGAAGATTGGGTGTGTCACGCCCCCACCAGGGAGTCCATGGCCACTTCACCATTTTGCTACACTGTGAGAGTCCTGGTTCCTCATACCCCATGCTAGGATGATCACACCTCCACACCCCCGAAGCCATGAGTCTTAGCTGGATATCCAAATTTGGGTGGAGAGACATTGATTTTGCTGGACATCAACAGGTAGGCATGTTTACCAGTGAGACTGCACGTGTCTGTGCATGTCTCTGTGAGTTAGACTGAATACACACACACACACACACACACACACACACACACACTCGTATGTTCATGTAAATAAAAGCAATTTTTAACAGAACTTTGCTTGGCTGTTTCTTTAACTACCCACACACCACAGCTTAATAAACTCAGGGGGACCCAATTAAGCTAGAGGAGTGGTCAGAGTGGTGGCAGCTGGGGTTCAGTGCAAAGAAGTGTATGCACTTTGGGGTGAAGAACCCAAGGAGAGAGTACTGGCTGGGAGGGGTTAAGCTGGGGATCACTTGAGGAGGAGAAGGACCTAGGGTAATGGTAACAGGGACCATGGACAACACTGCCCAGTGCATGAGAGTGGCTGCAAAAGTGAACAAAATGCTGGCATGCATAGCAAGGTGGTTTTCGTCTACGCGGAGAGAGGCAATTTTGGCCCTAAACAGGTCACTGGTAAGGCCGCACTTAGAGTACTGTGTGCTGTTTTGGATGCCGTACCTAAAGCGTGATAGGCAACTGGTGGGGGTGCAAGATGGCAACAAAGATGATGTGGAATGGAAGGACACAGAGTATGACAGTAGGCTGAGAGACCTGAATATGTACACCATGGAGGATAGAAGGGACGGGGGGGCATGATAGAGATGTTCAAGTATCTGAGGCGGGGAATCAATAAGGGGAGGGTCACCAGGGGGCATGTGCCAAGAATAGAGGAGGGGAAGATTTAGAAAGGAAATGAGGACACTATTTAACAGAAGGGGTGGTAGCAAAAATGGAACACCTTAGCAGAATAGGTGATAGCATGTAAATCTGTGAACAGTTTCAAAAGGGCATGGGACAGGGAACAGGGAGGTGGGGGTGGCAGTGGGATGACAAATGGGAGGGGGTGGGGTAGTTGCACACTCTAGCAGACTTAGCTGGACCAGGTGGTCAGTTTCTGCTGGCACAGTCATAGGTGCCATCTCTACAGGCTTTGCTTTAATCATCCTACTTGGTATTTCTGGTTTGCACATTGCATGCAAGAATTTTTTAGAACTGTGATGTAGTTTATGACCCTTGCTTGATCATTCATTGTTGGCACAATGCATCCATGTTCTGCTGTAGAACTTTGTGGCTGAGAAGGACATAAACTCCATAGAATTCTAAAATGTTATGTAAACAGCAGAGGGTAGATGAGAAACACCCACTGAAGTAACTAAAAAGCCTTTAGAAATGGAAGAATTACAGAATTAGAAAATATATTGAAAAACAGCTTCCAGTGAGCAAGATGACTTCAAATTCAGTGCTGTTCCCCATTAACATGTTTAGTGTTCACCTGGTGTGTGATGCAGTATCTACCAAGTACACCCAAGCAGTTGTTAATGAGTTAAATTCCAAAATTAAGCTGTCTGCATTTTTACATTGTCCTACAGACAATACCAGGTGAGCATAGTAAAGAGCTGCTAATGAGCCCACAGCCACATGCACGTTAACATTTGTCCTACTAATGCCATCAGGATCTCGTAAAGATCTGCTAATGAGTCATGAGTTAGCTTAATCACACATTATGTCCCACATCTGTGAAAGCATTCCAGGTCTGAGACCTCTAGAAAAAAATGTAATTAATGCAACAAATATTTTTCTGCCTGGATTGGCACTTTAATTTGCTTTCAAACGGAGTGTGGGTCTTTGATATTCACCTCAGGGCCCTACTGGCACGCACCCAGGTAGACCACCCATCAGTTGGGTCCCTACACCAAAGTGCATCTGCCTCAAAAAGGCTTAACTATATAACAGTAACCCGGCATAAGCGTAACTGAGGTGTGGGCCCCAGCCCCAGACAATGTGCAGAGCTAGTTAAATGAGAGCCATCCATCTTCCTTTACAAACCTTATCCAATGGTAGCTACTCACACTTGCTCATTCAAACTCTAAATGAGAGAGGTGCTACTACATTTGGCAAACAAGTTAGTGCACCCTAACCCCCCAGCCCCATCACTCACCCCAAAAAGGGGTAAGCCTCTAGTCTTTGTCAACCACAACACGAGACAGCAAGGGAACTAAAATCCTCACGCAGAATTTTTTTTGTCACAATACATTCTCCATTAGTAACACGCCTATTTGATTTACTATGAAAAGACTTCTACAGCATGCAGTAGGCTCTAATAGGGAACAAAGCAGAATTGACTGCCTTTTACACTTTTGAAAGCCTTGCAGACTTCTGACTGCAAATACTGAACAACTCCCTTAGTACAGACTCACTACCCAGCTTTTAAACTTTATCTGCCACATAGACTATAGAAGCTGAGCCTTAAAGAGAACCGAATGTAAAGACAGTGTACTGTACTACCCCTTACAATACAATAATTAAAGCCTTGCACCTTACAACATTCTTTTACATTTATGTTGGAATTACATGGGAGAGTTGCCAGTGCTCAGCCTCCATAGCTTTGAAATAAGCTCCTGTAGGTAGCTCTTACACAGTTATTGACTTAAAATAGGAAGGGTGTGCAAATTTAAAGACATAATCCCCAGAAGCACCAATAGTTCCCAAAACTCCTTAGGTGCAATTCCAATGCTGTTAGTAGCATAGCGTTGCCTTCTGTTGTAAGTCTACGGACATCATAATAAGGAATTTTATACTTCTACAGTATGCTCACAGTAGTGACTTAACAGATATTTTGCCATGGGCATCCATGCTCTGTCACTTACAAGTTATTACCTCCCTTGCCCTGCTTGCTAGATCTTCCAGTGCTGTATTGGGGCATTCTACGATATCCTGAGTGTACTCATTGTTGGATACAACCGTAGATACATAGACACAGACAGTGTCTGCAGATAAGGGCCTGCTATTGCCCACCCAGTCTGCCCATTTGAGCTTGTAAGTTCAGTTTATGTTTTCCTAGAAGTCTGTTGCCCTACTGACCTCCAGAATTCCTTTATATCTATCCCATACATTCTTAAATACCGTGATTGTTTCAGCCCCCACCACTTCCTCTGGCAGTGGCAGAGTGTTCCACTTGTCTACCACCCATTCTGTGAAGAAATTCTTCCTCACGTTACCAGAGGCCAGTCAAGCACCAAGTGTGGACCCCCTCCCTTTCAGTTCCAGGAGAGGAGAGCTGTTATTCGGATGCTCAATCCTCTCCCTCCCCTGCTGACCCCTGATGGCCTGGGCTCATTCCTGAACCCAGGTCACCAGCTTTCCGTGAGATGTGGTGTCCAGCACCTCAACCCTCCTCGCCACTAGGCCAGCCCTATATAATCATATACCACCTTTTGCTTGTTTATAATGGGTCACTACAGTGCATGGTATAGCCACTATTATTAGATCTGATGAGACGTTAAACCGAGGTCCCATCTGCCTGGAGTGATGGTAGTTCAGGTGGATGTTAAAGATCCCATGGCACTTATCGAAAAGAGTAAGGGAATTTCCCTGGTGTCCTGGCCAAATTTCCCTCATTCACTAAAAATACCACCAACAGCTTAATCTGGTTCAAATTCAGTTGCTTACCATCTGTATCCCCTTCCCCCCGTCACCCCTGAAAAAGGGACTTCTAGGCCCAGTGGGCTTACCGGGGCAACAACATTCAACCAACCAACCAATACCACTTCACAAAGCAGGATTTACAGTAACTAGCAATTTCTTTATAGGAGTGCTAAACACAAACTTTCCTCCTACCCCTAGAATTGCCTGTCCAGACTTATCCCATCTCAGTACCTACCTACATAAAACCAAAAAAACACACACTGCAAAACCCGGATCTCAACCTCATCTAAAGCAAGCAAGCAACTGACTATAATGCAGTACCCTTTTGGCTTTAACAGTCAGGAGTCAGTAGCAGCCATCTCATCTCCCATTCCCAACTATCCTTACCTTAATTGCAGGCAGTATCAGTATAATACACTGACAGCATCAAACAGTTGAAACAAATATACATACCTAAGCAGAAAACTTGGTCTCTGACTCTGTGGGTGTAAGTCTCCTCAAATCCGGGCAACAGTAGTACAGACACTGGATTTGTGGTCTTCTTCACCAGCTGCTGCTGCTGCTTGCTGAGCTTAACAATTATTTCTTAAAAGAAATAAATGATTTACAGAGACAGCACAGCAGTCAGCACAGCAAGCAGTACTGAACACACTAGCACCGTGCACCGAGGGTAACGGCAGGCCAGCAGGCATCAGCAGTACTTACTCTCAAGATCAGGAACCGGGTTACTACGGGTAGTGGCTACCAGTTGAGTGGCTGTGGCTTCGGATGCAGATAGCAGTGGTCTACTCTGTGTCTCTCACGGCAGCGTTCTCTCTTACTCTCTAGTCTCCCCAAGTCCGACTCTCTCTCTCTCTCTCTCTCTCCGGCAATCGGCTCCTCCAAGTTGCGAATCGATTATAGCGTGAGCGACTTACACAGCGAGATTATCTGACTATTCCAACGCTCTGGAACTAGTCTTTGGTTGAATAGGACTCCAAGAGCGCCAAAGGGATCATCTTTATGGAGCCGTCACGGACCTGAGTGGGAACCAAATGTTTCAGGTCTGAGGGGGAGGAGGTGCAAATAATAGCAAGGGACTGAGTGGAGCCCTGTGATTGGCTCCAACTGCTCCTCCACGTCACCATGATGTGCAGCATATAAGGGAACATGTGGAAACATGCTGCCGTTTTTACAGTCTCAGACAGGCTCTCTGTCACTGTGGCCAGGACCAGGACAATCAGCGTGGAGGGCAGGAGCCGCATGCACAACAACGTGGGCAGCTGTCTGAGAGATCGGCGGGGCCTCTAACTTCAGTTCTTAGACGCCCGTCGCCCAGTGACCTTAAATTGCAGCCGGTCGGTCGGGGTTCGAGAAAATGTATACAAAGGCGAAGGAACCAACTACCGAAGCAACTTAAGTATGTGAGTGATGCTGGCGCTGCCTTTTTTTTTCCATTTTGCGTTGCGTTGTTGTATAGCAGTCACAGTCAGTCAGGCTGAGGTGTGTCGTGACTCGTGTGAGGTCTTAGACTGTTACTTGCTGCATGCATGCGGCGGGGGTCGGCAGGTGGGTCAGTGCCAGTGGGCCGGGGGCCTCCCCCGGCCGCGGGGCTCACGGGTGCCTAACGCCGGCCCTGAAGACAGCATCTCCCATGGATGGCTGTCAATATCCTAAGTGGGCATATGCCTCCATTACCAAACTACATGAAGCCTCAAAGGAACCTGCTCCTATGACACAGATTACATCTTCTGATTCACAACACTCCTGCATCTGTTTAATGGATTCATGATATAACTGTACAGGCATACTGTAGTAGCACTGGTATATTAGGGCTGACTCAGCCGAGTAGGCAATTTTGTGTTAAATTCCAATATTATGCAATAATAACGCTGCTTTCCTTGGTCTGATTTGCCTGAAATTTGACATGCACCAAGTCAGTGTCAGGAACTCACAATCTTTTAAATTTGGAAACAATCAATTCAGTGGTTTAATGATCTAGAAGGTTAAAACCACATAAAATACTCCGAATTAAAACTTTTTTCTCACTGATAGCGAAAACATTGTTGGAATTTGAAAAAATAAGCTTACAGGTTGTTCGAGTTTGGCCCAAGGATGATTCTTCTGAAGTCTTTTTTTTAAATGTTTAGGTTTTGAGATATTAATAACAGTTCATTCCATTTTTGTAAATGCGCTGTGCAGCAACTGAATGTTCTGAGGATAAATGAATTTTTGTGAAACTCATTCTGTTTATTTTATTGGTTATATGACCATTAGCAGTCATCTATATAGTTCAATATAAGAAAAACCTTTGTGCATAAAAATAAGTGGAATTGCTGGGGAGATGTGGCCTTAACTTTTGTGGTCAACACTGTGGGATATCATGACAATTTTTTTATGACTGTTATTCTTTACTCTTTGTTTTTTAAATGAATTTATGCTATATTTTACAGAGCAAGTGATGAAATCCATCTACCATTTGGGTACTGAGTGCACATGTGACATTGTGCACCAGCGGTGGTTGCCCAGTCCCTGTCATCCAACAGTTTGTGAAGAAATCCCCCCACTCTCACCCATCCTCAAGCTATCATGCCACCCTTCTTTCACTTGTCTAAACCCCCAATCAATTATCTTTCATTTTACAGAATCAGCTGTTTTTTTAATAAATTTCAATGTTTATCAATGGTAGGTGCCCAGTCTCAACATTAGTATTTTTATTTATTTATTTATTTATTGAAGTTCTTGGATAAACCATTTGAGCTCAGAGCTCTTTACATATGTTCCACATCAGGACATTTCAGACAAACAGGTGAGAGAATTATACAATGAGTACAGGTAATAATGTAAATAACAGGGTTGGAATAAACATTTAGGTACAAGTGGTGATTAAACAAAGTATAGCAGGATACAACAAATACTAGCACTGGATTATTTACTAGATTCAGTATGATACTCAAGTAGGAACAAACAAAATACTGTGCCAAACAGGGGACCTGTTAGTTGTCAAGGTGTTAGAGCAAAGTAGGAGTTGAAGAAAAGGGGGAGGAGCCCTAAGTGCAGTGTGTATAAGAGAGAGGAGGATCAGTTCGGCCAGAGGAAGACAGGGGAGTTGCCTTAGTTGAGCTAGTGATGGCAGGTGCAATGAGAATCACATATTATAAGGTTCTTTAGGTTCCTTTTAAAGGACCACAGTGTGGGTAGGTGAATAATGCTCTCCTGGAGAGTTGAACCACAACGGGGCCCAGTAGGCAAAGAACCTTTGACCTTGGGATGTACGACATTTTGGGGTTAGGAAGGACTGTTGTGCTTTGTTTCAGGTGTGCTGCAAATTTATGCTGGGAACCAGGAGTTTTTAGACCCCCATCAGTAGCTGACCAAGGCAGATCTTTTTGGCCAAGAGGCAGGATTGATATTTTAAGCAACCATCGTGTGTTAGCCAGTGAGCCTTAACATAGAGATCGCAGGTGTGATTTAGTCGGTGTGCTCCTAAGGTGAGCATGCAGGCTTTGTTAAGGGCAGTTTTTATATACCTGAGGGCAGTTTCTGTGGCAGTCCGTAGTGCACAAGGGAGCCCACAGAGCTGTGAACTGCTATGCTGAGGGCTTCTGGAGTCAGGCTTTGCTTGTGACACTAGAGTAGCCCTATGCGCTTGTTGATTGCTTTGGCTGTGATATCAATATGGTGAGTGTAGGAGAGCGAGCTGTCAATAGTGACACAGAGATATTTGAAGTGATAAACACATTTAAGGGGAACACTACCACTACTGCATATTGTCAGTGCGTAGTTTTTGTGTTTGTTCTGAGGGTTGGTGAACAACATGGTTTTAGTTTTTTTGTACTTCATTATCAATTTATGATTTTTGAACCATGTCTCTAAACTGGTGAAGTCACACTGTAGTTGCTGTTCAAGGGCAGTGGGGTCTTGGGCCATTAGAGAAGATAACAGCATTATCCGCATAGAACAGGATGTGGCCTTGACTGGCTTGGGGGAGGCAGTTCAAAAACAGGCTAAAATGGAGGGGTCCTGGTATAGACCCCTGGGGAACACCTGAGCAGACAGGCTTGGGGTCAGAGAGAGCAGCACCAATCCTGACTTACTGTGAACAAGAGTGTAGGCAACTGTGGAACCATGCAGCCACCTCTGGGGCAAGGCCTAAGGCAGTGAGTTGGTCAACTAGGAGGGTATGGTTGACCATATCAAAGGCTTTTGTTAGATCGACATAGATAGCCCCAATGAGCAGGCCGAGATCAAGGGATTTGTGGATGAAGCCTGTGTATTCCTGGAGGGCTGTGGTGGTGCTATGCCTGGCCCTAAAGTCATGTTACTCTGGGCAGAGGAGCTCATACTTCTCTAGGTATTCAACACATTGGTCCACAACTATTTGTTCTAGGGCCTTTGAGAGTGGTGGAAGTATAGATATGGGTCTATACAGTAGTTCCCAGGAAGGGCACGTTCTCCACTCTTGAAAACTGGGGTGACTGCTGCAGCTTTCCATTTTGGGGGGAATTCTGTGAATTGGAGTGAAAAGTTGAGGATGTGGATGGGGGGATAGGATTTCTTTGAGTGTGAGTGAGATTAGCTTCAGATCAAGGTTATCTCCACTGAATCTCCCATAACCAACCACTTTACACAGATATTTCCAGGCTTCCCAGGTGGTAATGGTCTTGAAGCAAAAGGGGGAATGCTTAGAGGATTGTAAGAGTGCAGCAGATTTGGTGGGGGAGAAGAAGTCAAAAGGGAGGACACTCTGAAGATTGGTGAAGGCATTGTTGGAGGTGTTGGTGATAGTTTTAGGGTCAAGGATGGGGGAGCCATCAATGTTGAGCATGGAATGGGCTGTTTTGGGTTCCTGACCAGTGATCTCATTTAGGTTTGCCCAGAATTTGCACCCATCTTACCAGTTCTTGGCTAGGGTATCTTTATACTATCTGTTTTTGGCTAATCTGATGGTCCTAGTACAGTAATTCCTTGCCCGTTTATAATTCTGGATGTTAGACTTTTGCCTGTGGCCCTAGCTATGTGCAGAGATGATCTCTATTTTTCATCTGTTCAAGGATATGAGGGCTCATCCATGGGTTAAAGTAACCTTTGACCTTCTGCTTTTTTAAGGGAGCATGGGTGTCACAGATCATATTAAATCAGAAGATGAAATGGTCGAGCATGGCATCAGTGTCAGAGGCCCCATAAACTGCAGACCAGTCAGCATTTAGGAGATCAGTTTTGAGATGGTCAGAGTAACCAGGCTTGAGGACCCTATTGGTGATTATTCTGGGAGGGGGGTTGGAGAAATTATTAAACAAATTGAACTTGAAAGGGGAGTGGTCACTGATGTCATCAGGAAGGATGGAGGAGTGAAAAGTATGCTTGGGTTGGTTAGTAAGCAACCAGTCAAGCAAAATACTAGTGCCTGTTCTGTAATTAGTCTTAGTGGGTGCTTCGATGAGTTGAGTAAAGTGGATAACCTGAAAGGCATCCTTGAATTGGCTGGCTTCAGGGGCAAGCCAATTAATATTAAAATCACCTAGGAGTATAACCTCAGAGCTTAGGGTTAGGCTTCCAAGACAGTCGGTGACAGCATGGAGACCTTGGGTTGAGTTCTTTGGGGGGATGTAGACATAAAATTGTGACAGTTTTGTTGTGGGCCCCAAGAAGGACTTTAATGGCAAGGGCCTGGGAGAATGACCCTAGGCTGGGTAAATTTAGTACTATGCCCTGAAGGCTGTCTTTGAGGTAGATTGCACAAACACCACCCTTTTTTGATATTCAATCTTGCCTGAAGATTGAATGGCCTGGCAGACTGATGGCACCATCCAAGATCTTGGGGAAGAGTCATGTCTTGACCACTGACAGTACATCAGGGTTATGGAGGGCTACCCAGGCTTGTAGGTTGTCACACTTTGCTGTCAGGCTGTAGATGTTTAAGAATGCAAAGGTTAGTGTGCCAGGTTTCAGTGTACTCATACTCTGGAATAGAGGGGGGCTAGGATTACGGTGGATGTTGCTCAAGAGCAATAGTGATAGTAGGGCAACTCTAACCACATAGCTTTTAAAGTATTTGAGGCTAACTTTGCACTGCCTTTTTGGGTTTATTCTAGGAGATTGTTTAACAGTGAACGTTACCAGCTTACATAGAAGTGTGGGAAGGGAAGAATGGGTCTTAGGAGGGGATGGAGTAGAAAGCGTTTAAATGTATTGGGGCCGAGATATCCTGGTCCTGTTGGTTGCTATGCACCCTCAAACTGGGCAGAGACCTTGTTGACAACAGTGGAGGTAAAAACAAGGAGCTAGAGAGAGAACAAATTGGGCAGAGTGGTGGGAGTGGCTAGAGCAAAGTGTGGGGGAGGAGATGTATTTAACAGCGGTCGGGGTTGGGGGTGGGTGGGACAAATTACAGACTCCTAGAACCACAACCGCATGAGGCAGAGAGAAAGGCAAGTCAAAAACAAAGCAGCCTGAGGCTGAGCACAATCAGTCCTTTACGAGGCGGCTGTAGCTTAGCAAGCTTTTTCAAGATCCCGAGCTGGAAGCATGAACCAATCACATGCTTACAGCACCAGGTGGCAGACCAATGGGGTCTAATCTGAATGTACTGTGGCCAATTGGGCAGCAGTGCTCAACCATGAAGAATTTAACTTACAATCCATGCCTTAGTTGATCCTCTGTGGACCAGGGGAGATGGGTGGCCGGTGGCTCTTCAAGCCTCACTCGGTGCCCATAGCAGCAGTCTGTGGGCTAGAAGAAAGGAGAGAAGAGGTAGATTAGGGCACAGTAAATATCACAGGTCAGTGCCTCACTACACTGGAGGCAATGTCACACCAGAGAACACAATAGCAGGGGGATTGTATGAATAAACTGGGGTGTGGGCTAAGAGGTAAGAGCACAGGAGGAGAGGGAATGGTGCCAGGGTGGTGGTAGGGAGGACAGAGAAGAAATTAGCAATTATGCATTTTAGTCAGGAAGTAGAAGGTTTCAAGAAGTGGTAGTTAGGAAGAGTCAGACAGTCTAGGGGAAGGGGGTGCAGAGCAGGAGGCGAGAAGAAAGTACATTTTAAGAGGAGCTGAGAATAGGAAGGGAAAATACAGGCAGTCTGAAGTAAGAAACACAGTCACAGAGCCTAGCCCTGTTTCCCTGAGGAGCAGCTATGAGATTAGTCAAGCTTACAAAGTTAGAAATATTACAGGCATAGGAGAAGTGGTACCGAATTGAAGGAGTCAGACATTAATTCAAAAACTGAGCACTAGTCGCAGCTACAAAGGACTAAAACTTTTAGCTTTAACATACAGTTGCTGGCAGTAAAGGTGGCTGAATTTTCTAACAAGAATAGTCTGAAAAGTGAGACAGGATTTAGTTAGCTATTTGCACAACTAAAACAACATTAGATACCATGCTAAAGATTACAGACTCTTGGAACCACAACCGCCTGAGGCAGAGCGTTAGGCAAGTCGAAAATGAAGCAGCCTGAGGCTAAGCACAAACAGTCCATTGTGAGGTGGCTGTAGCATAGGAAGCTTTTTCAAACTCCCGTGCTGGAAGAATGAACCAACCACATGCTTGCAGCACCGGGTGGCAGACCAGTGGGATCTAAGCTGAATGTACTGTGGCCAATCGGGCAGCAGTGCTCAGCCATGAAGAATTTAACTTGGAAGCCATATCTCAGTTGGTCCCCTACTGGCTAGGGGAGATAGGCAGCCAATGGCTCTTCAAGCCACGTCCAGTGCCCATAGCAGCAGTCTGTGGGCTTAGCTGATCCCCTGCGGGACAGGGGAGATGGGCAGCTGGTGGCTCTTCAAGCCTCAGCCTCAGCCTGTAGCAGCAGTCTGAGAATAAATGCATATACTTACAGCTAATATTCTTCAAGTGAAACTATCTCTGGCTGGAAGCTGCAATACTGAACATAGGATTTGCAAGAAAGTGAGTTGTGCTCACAACAGAGGGAGGTGAACCTTACAATTGTCTTTGGTTTGTAGCAGATATTCTGCAGGTGGAGGCTACTTCTAACTGAAAGGTGAAATAAGGAACTTAGAATTATCAGGAAAAGACAGTCTTTCAAGCAACAGAGGGAGGTGGATCTAGCTTTACTTTTGTTCCAATTCTTAATATTTTCAGTGCAGGAAGAGTTTAAACCCTGGGCTAAGAATTTGTCAGAAGTCCTGAAATAAGTGCAGGTACAGGTTATGTATTTGACCCAGACAGTGCCCTAGGGAGTGGAAACTGTTTTTTGTGTTTATCTGTGGGTGCCTTAAAAGGCCAGACCAGACTTTGTCAGGAAGTGCTTACATCATAGCTACTTATCAGCCAATAGCTTTGGTAACAGACCTGAGAACAATAGTATTATAAGCAAGTGTTTTATAGCAAACTCATCAGAACAGCTAATATTCTTCAAGTGAAACCTACCTCTGGCTGGAAGCTGCAATGCTGAACATAGGATTTGCAAGAAAGCGAGTTGTGCTCACAACAGAGGGAGGTGAACCTTACAATTGTCTTTGGTTTGTAGCAGATATTCTGAAGGTGGAGGCTACTTCTAACTGAAAGGTGAAATAAGGAACTTAGAATTATCAGGAAAAGACAGTCATTCAAGCAACAGGGGGAGGTGGATCTAGCTTTACTTTTGTTCCAATTCTTAAGATTTTCAGTGCAGGAAAAGTTTAAAGCACAGCTGACTTATTTTGGGGCTGACTGCTTCCAGAGCACAAACCACCAGGCTGTTTTGGGGCTGGGGAGGTTTACCTGTGTCTGCCTTGGATGTCTGGATTTTCTCTGTTTGATTAGCAGGGTATTTTCTCAGTCAAATTGTTGTGTAGGGCATCTTGCTGACAGGAAGGCACTCATCGCAGCGGTAGGTCATAGTTTTTAATTGATTGTTTTGTGAGGGCACAGTTTAGGCCCAACCCCTTCCCACCCTCACCACACCCACCCCTGAAATAGTTCCTTTATACCTGGGGTTCTGACATCATTTCCTCAAGAGTGCAAGGTGCATATCACTGTCATATCCTCTCTAGCACACTGCACTGACAATATAAGCATGCACACTGTATAATATATACATTTCTATGTAACAACCCAATCATACACACACACAAAAAAGTAGATAAACATGTGGGGAGTAGTGCAATGTAATGGCTGTGGGGCAGCAGTCTTCCAGGAGTCTTTCTGGAGGCTATTATCAGACAACTCTCTGCCCTGAGGGAGGAAGTTGCCTGTCTTCAGGCCACACTGGGTGGTAGGAAGGGAACTTCCCCCATCCAGGGAGCACCAGTGCCACCACTACTACCTCAGAGGTTGCGAAGAAAGCACAGCAGTTGGACCACAGTGGGCTCAGGGAGGGTGAAGATGGTGGAACAGAGGCACGCGCAGTCAGTTGTTCCACTCCACAATCCATACACCATTCTGGGGGAGCATAGCTCCCCTATGGATGCACCCACAGAGGAGACTAAGGAGGCTGAAGACAACTGTCACAAGGGAGGCCCACAGGAAGGAGGCAGAGGACACCACAAGGAAAGGAAGCAGCTCCTGGTGGGGGACTCAATTATTAGGGGGATTGAACTGGGGGGAGCAGGGAAAACTGAAGTAAGGTGCCTGCCTGGTGCCATGACTTGGAGAGACAGGAAGCGCATCCTCAGGATCACGACAACAGCTGCATGGGAGTCTGAGCTGGATGTCATTGTCCACCTAGGGACAAATGACTTGGCTCATCATGAGATTAGAGCAGTGCAGAAGGACTTTGTTGAATTGGGGAGGGACCTAAGACAAGTAGCACACACAGTATCCTTCTCAGAGGTGCTGCCTGTCAATGGCAAGAGTTAGGCGAGGGTACTTTGCACCATGCAGTTTAATGAATGGTTGAAAAATGGTGTGGAGCACAGGGGTTTGTCTTCACTGGGGACTGGGGTTCCACCTGGAGGGACACCAGCCTATACTGGCAGGATGGTCTACATCTGTCCAGGAAGGGAACAAGTCTTTTGAGCAATCGGTTTAAATGCTTCACTGGCAAGCTTTTAAACTAGTTAAGGGGGGAGGCACTGATTAAGCAGCAGGAAAATACCAGCCTCTCCCTACAAAACAGGGTACTAAATGAGAAAAAGACCGAGGTAGAAAGGTCAGTGCGGGATGCTGCAAAAGAAGGTAAAGTCATTACAAAATGGAGAGCAATGAGTACCAATGCCCATAGTCTGAGTAACAAGCTTCCTGAATTAGTGGTCTTGATGGAGAAGGAACATCTGGATATTGTGGCAGTCACAGAAACATGGTACACACAAAACCATGACTGGAACATAAACATACCAGGATATACTATCTACAGGAGGGACAGGGAGGGTAAAAGAGGAGGAGGAGTAGCTCTTTACATAAGGGAAGGAATCAAAGCAACAGAAGAAAAGGGTAAACACGGAGGAGAAGAAGCACTGTGGGTAAATTTGGACACCAGCAATGGTACCACAATCCACACAGGGGTTGTATACAGACCCCCTTCTCAGGGGAAGGAAATGGACAAGGAAATGATAGAAAGTATACTTAGAATGGCAGAAAAAGGGGAGATATTGCTGATGGGTGATCTGAATATGCCAGATGTTAACTGGAGTGCAGTTGCAGCAGCCACTTCGAAGAGTGGGGTTATTCTAGATGCCCTAGAGGGTGCATATCTTAGACAACTAGTATTGGAGCCCACTTGAGAGGGAGCAATCTTAGACCTGGTTCTCTCAAATGGAGATGAAGAGAGGATCACAGATGTAGAAGTGGGTAGCCATCTGGGAACTAGCAACCATTGAATAGTATGGTTCACAATAAACACAGCAATAGAGTCAAGCCATACAAAGGCAAAAGTACTGGACTTTAGGAGGGCTGACTTTGCCAAACTGGGTGAGTGCCTAAGGAATGCTCTAGCAAATGAGCAGGAAGGAGGAGTGGAAGAACAATGGGGAATAATAAAAACTGCCATCACAGAGGTAAGAAGACTTTGTGTGAAGCAAATAAACAAAACAAAATTATGTAAGAAACCACTATGGTTCTCAAAGGAAGTGGCAGTGAAGGTTCAAGAGAAAAAGAAAGCATTCAGGAAGTACAAGGAATCACAGAAGGAGCAGGACAGAGAACTGTATCAGTTAAAGCAAAAGGAAGATGGGAAGGCAGTCAGAACAGCAAAGGCCCAAACCGAGGAAAAGATAGCCAACTCAGTTAAGAGGGATAAAACCTTTTATAGGTACATCAGGGAGGAAGGAAGACCAAGGAGGGATAGTGAGGCTTAATAAAGGGGAGGGAGGGTGGGCAGAGGGTGACTGTGAAAAGTCAGAGATACTAAACAAATATTTTTGCTCAGTATTTACAAATGAAGAGGGGGAGGTACCTAAAAAAAACAGTAGAAACACTCTGGATACAGAAGTTGATACCAGCCCATTTACAGAAGAAAGGGTTCTGAAAGAACTCTTAAAACTGAAGGTGGACAAAGCAATGGGGCCTGATGGGATTCATTCCAGAATTCTAAAAGAACTAAGAGTATAACTAGTGACACCACTGACTACCCTCTTTAACAAATCATGGGAGGATGGGGTGGTACCCGAGGACTGGAGGAGGGCAGATCTGATCCCCCTTCACAAAAGTGGGAGCAAGGCAGAAGCAGGAAACTACAGACCTGTTAGTTTAACCTCAGTGGTAGGGAAAATGCTGGAATCACTTCTGAAGGAAAGAATTGTCGAGTATCTAGAGGCCAGACAGGCACAGGACCCAAGGCAGCATGGATTCACAGTGGGAAGGTCATGCCAGACAAATCTGATAGATTTCTTTGACTGGGTGACCAAAGTAGTAGATCAGGGAGGGGCTGTGGACATGGCCTACCTAGACTTTAGCAAGACATTTGACACTGTCCCACACAAAAGATTAATATACAAGATAGCCAGCCTGGGAGTGGGTCCCAAGATGACAGCCTGGGTAAAGAATTGGCTGGAGAATAGGACACAGAGAGTAATAGTAAATGGAGTCCACTCTGAAGAAAGGCGGGTTACTAGTGGGGTACCGCAGGGTTCAGTATTAGGACCAGTCCTCTTCAATAACTTTATAAGCGACATTGCAGAGGGACTGGAAGGAAAAGTATGTCTCTTTGCAGATGACACAAAGATCTGCAACAGAGCTGATGCACAAGGTGGAGTGGAAATGATGAGAAGGGACTTGGCAAGGTTAGAGGAATGGTCAGATGTATGGCAGCTTAGATTCAATGCTAAGAAGTGCAAGGTAATGCATCTGGGAAACAAAAACCCAGGGGAAGAGTACACAATGGGGGGTGAGATACTAACAACAAAAATGGAAAGGGACCTGGGATTAGTCATATCAGATGACCTAAAGGTGGGCAAGCAATGTGAGAGGGCAGCAAGGAGGGTTGGGGGATACTGGGATGCATAGGAGAGGCATCACCAGTAGAAAACAGGAAGTTATTATCCCTGTACAGACAGCTGGTGAGACCCCATCTGAGTACTGCATGCAGTTCTGGAGACCCAATCTCCGCAAAGACATAGACAGGATGGAAGCTGTCCAGAGGAGGGCAACTAAAATGGTGCAGGGTCCGAACCGGAAGACATATGAAGAGAGACTTAAAGAGCTTAATATGTATAGCCTCGAGGAAAGGAGGGAGAGGAGGGACATGATAGAAACTTTCAAGTACCTCATGGGGAATCAACAAAGTCCAAGAGGGTAGCATCTTTCAAAAAAAAAGGTGTGCAAGAAGAAGGGGGTACAATTTGAAGATAGAGGCGGGCGGCTCAGAGGGAATTTAAGGAACTATTTTTTCACAGAGAGGGTTGTGGATGCATGGAATGGCCTTCCGGAGGAGGTTGTGGAGTCAAAAACAGTGGTGGAATTCAAGCATGCATGGGACAGTCATAAGGCAATTCTATGGGGTGGGGGTAGGAAGAAGTAGGCTGCTGATTAACTAGGATCTGCTGCTTATCCATTAGGTAGGGAAATGGGCAGACTGGGTGGGCTAAGCGGTTCTTATCTGCCGTCAAATTCTATGTTTCTATGTTTACTTTTCTACCCTCTAGCACCATTGCAATCCTCCACCCCTACTTAAAAACATTAATAGTGGCAGTTGCCTATTCTTATCTCTTGGGTCCCCTCTTCCAGTCAAACTGTTTAAAAGTATGAACTCACTCTTACCCACCATCTAGCACCTATGCCATATCCCAGCAGCATCCATAATTTAATTCCATGTCATAAATCCTCCAGGTCTCCTGGTGTGATTTCAAAATCATCCCCTGATGCATTGCTTTACCTGAAATGAAACACAAAAAAATTATGAGAGAAAACTAAGTACAAAAATATGATTACTGAGCATGCTCGTGGATTTTTTTTTTTACTTTTGCTCATTAATTAGTAATTTTTAACCATTTTGACCCAATATTTTCAGTGTGATTGTATTGCTGTCCTATCCCACCTCACAAAAAATGTAAGTGTCATTTTGTAAATTTGACCTGAAATGTATTTTTGGTAGTAACCCCAAAACACACCATGGGGAGCATTAACAAAGTAGCACTAAGGTGTTCATGAGGTGGTGTGGTGATATGGGCACCCTGAAAATGTGTCATTAATGTCCAGAAATGCTCCAATTATGGGTGAAATAGAAAACAAGAAGAAAAAAGAAAAACTAAGTCTATGAGCATTCACAGTAAGACCATTTCTGGACTTTGTTTTTTTATAGGCAAAAATAAAATCTTGAGAAAAATGTTCTGTCCAACTGTTAGAAAATGTTTAATGCAGCAACATGGTAGTGAAAAATGAACTAAGTACTAATGCAGGTCAGAACTCATATATATTTTGTGCAGCCCTCCCCCCCCAAAAAAACACAAAATGTTTGAGAAACATATTCTGTCCAACAGTGAGAAAATATTTAATGCATCAAAATAGTTGTGACAAAATAAAGTACAGTAAGTACGTACTGATGTAAGTTAGGACTTGAGTACTTTGTGCAGGGCCCAAAGCACGTTGGGATGCATGTTGTGTTTCACAGATTCCACTGGCCCTGTACATGCTGATTTGTGTAAAGGGCCCTGAATGAAGAGAGTTTAGCTCATGCACAACCTCAGCACTTACCCACTATCCATAACCTCTGTCCCATATCCCCTCTAATTGCCCCCTCACACTACATTCTTTCCAACCCTTTCCCACACCTTCCCCTGACATATTTGTCCCGCCTCCCCGCACCCTGTCTGCTAGCTACAGCTATCCCTCCCAGGTATAATAGTATCATAGTAAAAGCAAGCAGAATAGTCCCCATGGTCTATCGTGTCTGCTCGGAAGCTAGCCCCCCTACTGGGATCTCACTTCTCCATATCCCCCAGCCCCAGTGGTGGCCTTCCCTGGCCTCAGCTTCCCCCTGTACCTGTCCCAACCCTTCTTGAATCTTTACACTGTGGTCTCTTCCAACAGACTCCTGGGCAGTGCATTCCATGGTTCCACCACCCTCTCTGTGAAAAAGTGTCTCCTGCGCTCCCCCTGCACTTCCCTCCTTCCAGCTTCCACTCATGCCCCCTGGTAGTTCCCCCCTTCTTAAGCCTGAACACTTCCCTGGCTCCACCCTTAATAATCCCCTTTACATACTTGAAAGTCTCTATCATGTTCCCTCTCCTCCAATGCATACAGATTGAGTTCATCCAGTCTCTCCTCATAGATCCTACCCTCCATGCCCTGAATCATCCTGGTCACCCTCCTGGGGACGCTCTCCAGCAGCACAATGTCCCTCTTAAGATGGTGTCTCCAGAACTGCACACAGTACTCAAGATGCAGTCTAACCAGGGCATGATGCACCTGGAGGCAGTATAGCGCAGTGGTCTAAGGCTCTGAGCTGCAAATCTGGTGACATCCAGCAGACCAGGCCTGGGTTTGAATCCCACAGCTTCCAATTGCATACTGTGTGACCCTGAGCAAGTCACTTAACTTCCTTGTGCTCCCAGGTCGCACCTGGAAACAAGCTCTGGCTTAGTGTGCCTTTCCTGGTTAAACAATTTCCCCTTTTCCATTATACAGAGGGAGGATCACTGCCCTCCTCCTTGAGGTATTCCCCCTCATTAAACAGCCCAGTATCCTGTTTGCTTTTCCTGCAGCTCCTTGACAATTCTCTGTGTTATTCAATTTGCTGTCCACCACTATCTCTAAGTTCCTCTCACCGGATGTGACTTGCAGTGTGGTCCCCCCAGGGTGTATGCATGTTCCGGGTTTCTGACCCCCAGATGCAGCACCCTACATTTCCCTACACTGAACTTCAACCCCCACTTCCTTGCCCACCCCCCTAGGGTATCTAGATCCCCCTGCAGGGCCTCTCTCCCCTCCTGTCCGTCTGCCAGTGCTCCCAGTTTTGAGTCATCTGCAAAGAGACTCAACCTACTCCTAACACCCCACCCTATGTCCGAAACATAGGAATTGAACAGGAGTGGCCCCAAAACCGAACCTGGGGGACCCCACTGATGACCCTCCTGGGGGAGGAGATTATCCCTCCAACCACCACTCACTGTATTCGCCCCGTAAGCCAGTTTTCCACCCACCTGAGCAACTGCCCCCCCACCCCTTCCCTCCAGCTTTGTTGGTAGGCTGTTGTGGGGTACTGAATTGAACACCTTACTGAAATCCAAATAGAGGACGTCCGCTGGCCTATGTCGGTCCAGGGCACCCTTCACCCAGTCATAAAACTCCACCAGGTTAGTCTGGCATGACCTCCCCAGAACAAAACCATACTGCCTGTCATCCAGGTTCCCCAACCTTTTCAGCTGCCCCTCCAGCCTCTCCTTAATAATGCCCTCCATAACCTTGCCTACCACAGACGTTAGGCTAACAGGCCTATAATTCCACATCTCCTCTCCGGACCCTCCCTAGTGGATAGGCACCACATGGGCCACCTTCCAATCTTGAGGCACCCACTCTGTCATCAGGAAGATGTTGAAGACTGAGGCCAGTGGAGCTTCCAGCACATCTGCCAGTTCCTTCAGCACCCTTGGATGCAGCCCATCTGGCCCCGGTGCCTTCACAGTCTTTTGTGACCAGAGGGCCTCTCTCACCCTGTCCGCTGTGATTTTATCTTCCCATTCCCCTCCTCATGCATCTTCTCCTCCTCCCCTTCGAGATACGACCCATCCCCTGCACTAGTCTCATTCAGTGCTTCAGTCTTCAACTGACCTCCTGGTTCAGTGGGCTCCTCTACCCTCCCATCGGGTTGGAAAGATCCTCCACCTCTCCCAGTAAAGACAGAGGCAAAGTACTCATTTAGCAGCTCTGCTTGTTTCCCAGCTTCCTGCGCCTATCCCATAGAAACATAGAATTTGATGGCAGATAAGGACCACTTGGCCCACCTAGTCTGCCCATTTCCCTGCCTAACGGATAAGCTGCAGATCCTAGTTAACCAACAGCCTATTTCCTCCTACCCCCCACTAGAATTGCCTTATGTCTGTCCTATGCATTCTTGAATTCCCCCACTGTTTTTGACTCTATGACTTCCTCAGGAAGGCTGTTCCATGCATCTACAGCCCTCTCTGTGAAGAAATACTTCCACACATTACCTCTGAGCCGCCCCTCCCACCCTCTATCTTCAAATTGTGCTCCCTTGTTCTTGCACATCTCTTTATTTGAAACATACTACCCTCTTGGATTTTGTTGATTCCCTTGAGGTATTTGAAAGTTTCTTTCATGTCCCCCTCTCCCTCCTTTCCTTGAGGCTATACATCTTAAGCTCCTTTAGTCTTTCTTCATATGTCTTCTGGTGCAGACACTGCACCATTTTGGTTGCCCTCCTCTGGACAGCCTCCACCCTGTCTATGTCTTTGAAGAGATGGGGTCTCCAGAAC
Organism: Neoceratodus forsteri; assembly: GCA_016271365.2. Taxonomy (NCBI): domain Eukaryota; kingdom Metazoa; phylum Chordata; order Ceratodontiformes; family Ceratodontidae; genus Neoceratodus; species Neoceratodus forsteri. The sequence goes on from CM057451.1 coordinate 999,238,534, forward strand.
TGTACACAGTACTTCAGATGTGGTCTTACCAACTGTCTGTACAAAGGGCCAACAACTTTCCGTTTTCTACTGGTGATGCTTCTCCCTATGCATCCCCGTATCACCCCAGGCCTCCTTACTGACTTCTCACATTGCTGGCCCACCTTTAGGTCATCTGGTATGACTACCCCCAGGGCCCTTTCCATTTTTGTTGTAGTCAGTATCTCACCCCCCATTGTGTACTCTTGCCCTGGGTTTTTGTTTCCCAGGTGCATTACTTTGTACTTCTTTGTGTTGAATCTAAGCTGCCATACATTTGACCATTCCTCCAACCTTGCCAAGTCCCTTTTCATCCTTTCCACCCCACCTTGCATATCAACCTTGTTGCAGATCTTTGTGTCATCTGCAAAGAGACATACCTTCCCCTCCAGTCCCTCCGCAATGTCACTTATAGACATTAAAAAGGACCAGCCCCAGTACTGAACCCTGCATTACCCCACTAGTAACCCTCCTTTCTTCACTGTGGACTCCATTTACTACTACCCGCTGTGTCCTGTTGTCCAGCCAATGTTTTTCCCAGGCTACCATACTGGGACCCACTCCAAGGCTGGCTAATGTGTTTATTAATCTTTTGTGTGGGACTGTGTCAAATGCCTTGCTAAAGTCTAGGTAGGCCATGTCCATAGCCTCTCCCTGGTCTACTATTTTGGTCACCCAGTCAAAGAAATCAATTAGATTTGTTTCACATGACCTTCCTGCTGTGAATCCATGCTGCCTTGGGTCCTCTGCCCCACTGGCCTCTAGGTACTCAACAATTCTTTTCTTCAAAAGTGATTCCATTATTTTCCCGACCACTGAGGTCAAACTGACAGGTCCGTAGTTTCCTGCCTCTGTCTTGCTCCCACTTTTGTGAAGGAGAATCACATCTGTCCTTCTCCAGTCCTCATGTACCACACCATCCTCCCATGATTTATTAAAAATGGTAGTCAGTGGTGTTACTACTTCTTCCCTTAGTTCTTTTAGAATTCTGTGGTGAATCCCATCCGGCCCCATTGCTTTATCCACCTTCAGTTTTAATAGTTCTTTCAGAACCCTTTCTTCTGTGAAAGGACTAATATCAACCCCCTTATCCAGAGTGCTTCTATTAACTGGATTAGGTCCGTCCCCCTGCTTTTCCATTGTGAATGCTGAGCAGAAATATTCATTCAGTATCCCTGCTTTTTCACTGTCGTTCTCTGCCCAACCACCTTCCTCTTTATTCAGCCTCAGTATCCCTGCCTTCGTCTTTCTTTGCTCCCTAATGTACCTATAAAAGGTTTTATCCCCCTTCTTAACCAAGTTGGCTATATTTTCCTCAGTTTGGGCCTTTACTATTCTGACTGCCTCCCCAGCTTCCTTCTGCTTTAACTGGTACAGTTCTCTGTTCTGCTCCTTCTGTGTTTCATTATACTTCCTGAATGCTATCTTTTTCTCCCTTATCTTCCCCGCCATGTCTTTTGAGAACCATAGTGATTTTTTATTTTGTTTTGATTTGTTTATTTGCTTCACACAAAGGCTTGTTGCCTCTGTGATGGCAGTTTTGATGTTTCCCCATTGTTGCTCCACACCACCTTCTTGCCTGTTTGCTAGTGCTTTTCTGAGGCACGCTCCCATTTTGACAAAATTATCCCTCCCGAAGTCCAGTACCTTCACTTTTGTGTGGCTTGACTCTACAGTTAAGTTTATCATGAAACACACTGTTTGGTGGTCGCTTGTTCCCAGGTGGCTACCAATTCAAGATCAGAGATCCTCTCTCCTTCCCCATTTGAGAGTACCAGGTCTAAGATTACTCCCTCCCAAGTGGGTTCCAAAACTAGCTGCCTGAGGCATGCCCCCTGTAGGGCATCAAGAATGGGCATGCTCTTGGATGTGGCTGCAACAAAGGTGCTCCAGTTAACATCTGGCATATTCAGGTCCCCCATCAGCAATATCTCACCTTTCTCTGCCATCCCAAGGATGCCTTCTATCAATTCCTTGTCCATTTCCTCCCCCTGAGATAGGGGTCTGTATACAACCCCTGTATGGATTGTGGAGTTATTTCCAGTCTCCAGTGTGACCCACAGTGCCTCCTCTCCTCCCTGTTTACTCTTTAGTTTTGTTGCTTTGATCCCTTCCCTTACATAGAGAGATACTCCTCATCCTCTTCTTCCCTCCCTGTCCCTCCTGTAGAGTGTGTACCCTGGTATGTTGACATCTCAGTCATGGTTCTCTGTGTACCTGTTTCTGTGACTGCCATGAAATCCAGGCATCCCTCTTCCATCAAGGCCACCATTTCAGGGAGCTTTTTACCTAGACTATGGACATTGGTATACATTACCCTCCATTTTATTCTGGCTTTATTTCTTTTTGCCCCATCCCTGCCCTTACTGCCTTTGTCTTTTTCTCCATTTACCCCTGCCCTTATCCCTATCAATTGCTCTATCTTGGTGTTTACCTCACTAACTACCCTGATTTTTTTTGGGGGGGGGCTAGGATTTCCCTTCTCCTTTTCAGTGCCCCTCCTCCTTGGCTAGTTTAATTGCTTGCCAATTATGCATTTAAACCTATCACCTAGGATCCTGGTTCCCCTCCAGGATAGATGCAGATCATCATGCCTGTATAGGCCTGCATCCCTCCAGGTGGAGCTCCAGTCCCCAGTGAAGTCAAATCCCTAAGTTCTGCACCATTTCTAATCCTGCTGATCTGTGCCCTCACTTTTCTTTTCTCCCCTATGTATCTATAGAACCCTTCCCCCCCATGGATATCCCTGGCCAGGTTAAGCTCCTTCTTCACCTTGGCCCCCCTTACCACCCTGGTGACCCTCTTCATCAGGAAATCATATTCTCCCCTCTCCCTAGCCCCCCTTGAGTGCTTTAAGTGTGCATAGGCAGTCTTTTTCTCCCTCACTGCCTCCTGCACCTCCCTGGTCCACCAACATGGCTTACTGGCCCCACATTGCTTGTGCCTTACCTTTGTGCAGGCCCTTGAAGCCTCCTGCAGCCCCTTCTTAATGGTCTCCCACAAGCTACCAGCATCCATGTCTGGTCTTATCTCATCCAAGCAGCCTTGAAGAATCTTTCCCATGCCCTCAAAGTCCACCCCCGCCGAAATCTATTACTTCTGTGTTAGTGCAAATTTCCTCTCCCCTAGGAACATACGAAACCAGCCCATGGCATGGTCACTGCCTGCCAATAGGCTGCTCACCTCCAGGCCCCTTTTCTGGTCACTATCTGCTAGTACAATGTCCAGGATCTCATCCTGCCTAGTAGGCTTCCCCACATGCTGGACTATGAAGGCAGCCTGGAAGACATCCATCAACCTCTGCTCCCTGGCCAATGAGAATGTCATAATGCCCCAGTCTCCATTCCAAAAACATTTGACAAGGCCCCACAGGCTGCTCTCATGAATCCCCCCTTCTCCCCCTATGGCCTCTTACGCACTGGTAAGGTTCTAACTGCCCTCATGTCCTGTTGCCTCCTAGTCTGCTGTCCTGTCAAAACTGCTTTACTCCTATGTTCTACACTATGATTAACCAATTTCTGTATCTTATTTGTTATCCCATGAATGAAAAAGTGAATGTAATTGCTGTATTTTTGTAGCCATTGTTCTGATGTCTAAATTTTTTGCTGAAATATTGTTTACCTCACAACATGGAACCTCTGCAAATGAGCTGCTAGAGCAAAGGTGTCATAATCCGTGACAATAATAAATAAATAAATAAAGGCATTTGCACATCTTGATTGGCACATGGCACAAAGGACCCTGTGCAACCTGCTTTGGGCCCTGTATGAAGCAATATAAGACTTAACTCTTTCTTTTCAGAGTAATGCTGGGCCCAAAAGGCCCTCTATCTTGTGTCTCTCAGGGCTTGAAGGAACCTGTGTGAAGCAGTTTAGGACTTAGATCCTTAGTTGCACAGGGCCCAGAAAGCCCCGCATGTCTTTATTTGCACAGGACCAAATAGACCTCTGCAAATCAAGTTAAGACTTTCTTTCTCAAAAACTAAGTTAATATATTGTAAGAAACTACATTAAGGCATCTAATAGGGTTGCAAAAACACGCAGCAGAAAAAATAAGGGAATGGAAAAAATATGATTCAAAGTCTAATGAGTCTTGGCAAATTGGTGGTGTGGTGCTGCTTTGGGTTTTAACCATATTGCCTACTCTAACCCCTAGTCTTGTGACCCAAGGATGAGCTACAGGTCCTGGGAATGCAGATCCTGTATGAAGAAAGTAATGAATCAACTCCTGCTTCACACAGGTTTGCAGGACACTCCATGAAAAATCTTATGAATGATCTGTTTCATACAGGGCCCTCAGAGCCATATGCAAAGATGATTATGACTGATGTCCTGTGTGAAGAGAGTTATGACTGATGTGGGCCTTTTGTAAAGAACTAGTGTTGAGGAGAACAGTTCCAGTAGAGAACCAGTGTTGTAGAGCACAGCTCTGGGACTGTAGCTAGGGTCCCAGATATGGATTTATAGCTTGCTCTTGGATCACAAGGCTAGGAGTTATGGGAGAAAGATGGATATTAAAGTTGAAAACCACAACGGACACCACACCACCACTTTGCTAAAACCCATGTGATTTTGAAGCCTACCGTTTTCTTTTTCTTAGTTTTTCTGCTTTGTGCTTTTGTAACCCTATTAGATGCATAAAGGTCATTTTTGCAATTAATATGTGAAATAAATGATACTCAAACTATAACTCACAAGTGAATAATTCAGTGTCTGGGTTTATGGATCAGGTAAATCATTTTAGCTGTGTTCTCATAGTTTATGATGTTCCACAGAACTGTTGATTGACTTATTACTTTGTGACTCACTGTTCCCTGTCATCATTTATTCTATTTTTATGCTCTAAATCAAAGGTGTCACTAGTTATTACCACAATCCCTTTTTTCCTTAGGTTAGATAGTTTGCACTGTGCACTGTCTTACAGCACATTTCTTTCATGTATGTCTTTTCTTGCAACAGTACCCACAGCATTCCATTTGATCGACTGCTGGAAATCCTTTGTCATAGCTTTCAGGCTGAACTGCTACTGTCTTTCATGTCATCAGTACAGTACCAAGCATATTCCATTTGACTATACTAACTGACAGAAATGCCTTGTCATAGCCTTCAGGTTGAACTGTTACTTCCTTACATAGTTGTGTACCATCTCTTCTAGGTCCATGTGTCAGATTTCTAACAACTCCACTCAATATATCATAGCTCCCATCCACATAAAGGAAACTTTTCTATAAGACTTTTTTTATTTATTTAGTTTTTGTTGACCAGGTAAATGCACTAGACAAATTCTGCCTATTTTCAGGCACGACCCAGGGGAGGGGAACACAGATGAATGTCAACTAACCTTGAACCAGATTAAGCTGTTGGTGGTATTTTATTTAATGGGGGGAAATTTGGCCAGGACAATGGGGAAATTCCTCTACTTTTCTCGAGACGTGACATGGGGTCTTTAACATCCATCTGAACAGGCAGATGAGACCTCGGTTTAATGTCTCATCTGAAAGATAGCACCTCAGGAGTGCAGCATCCCCCTCAAGCTGCAGTACAGTGTTGGTATTGGGATTTAACCCAAGTGTCTGGTGTAGGGATAGAACCCACAGTCTTCTGATCTCCTCACCTCAGAGGTGAGTGTGCTACCTGCTGAGCCACTGACACTGACTCTAGCACTTTGGATGCTATATCATAAACATTTGTTCAAAAATATTACTTTTTTTATTAATTCCATTGTAATGTGATTTCATGTGATGAACTGTATTGTTAAATCCAGAACTGTTCTTTTTATTTTTGTTTCTACTGTATATGTGGTATAAAGATTAGCACTACACACAATATTGCATTTATTATCAGGATGACCATATATAATATGGAGCACATTTTAACTTTCTATATATTAATTTAAAAAAAAAAATAAAGAACAATAAAGCAAATGCACATGTCAGTAAAAGTGCGTTCCAGCAAGCACACATAGACCTCCCCATAAAAAATAAGTTATAGATTCTTATAACGTATATATGAATGCAGACTGTAAGTCCAGTTTAAGATTGGGTTGGAGACCAAAGAAAATGAAAGAAATTAACACATTATCAGTTTTCTATTAACATAAGCATGCAGACCCCTCAAAATTTCAAAACTTCTGTTATTTTGCCTAGTGGAAAGAAAAACATACTTCTACCATGGACTAATACAGCAGTGTTAATTACTTACAGTAGTCTGCATGTTTTTCAACATAAGTAACTATAAGGATCATAATCTTAAGCAAATTTAACTAGAACAAAAATTTGTCAGCTATAATATCCAGAAGAAACAGAAAGCTTTTTGGTCAGTTATACAAACCTGATATACTTAGCTGAATGCGAAAAACAAAATCTCTGTATCCTGCCTGGTTCTAAACTTTAGAATCAAAGGAAACCTCCTTTTAAATCAATGGTACATTTTGACCCTAAAAAGATCACAGCACATTGTTATGGCTGTGGGCTGAGCCTACTGCCATTTTGGCATGTTTTGTCATAAAACAGCTGATCATGGCACCTTCCATTGGACTTTTGGAAGTATCCTTCTGAAAGTCCAATGGAGCTTGAAACACTCTGCCTCGATTGGTCGCTATGGAGTAACAGCTGCACTATTTCAGCTGTTACTTCTGCATTCCAGTGCAAGAACTGCACATGCTTGACCAGCATACATGCACAGTTCCACTGGAGCCACCATGCTATGAATGGCACAATCCATTCACTGCAACTACGCACATGAGAGTGCCATGCATGCACAGTTGTGTCACTGGCACCATCTTTTGATGACACTCCTCCCATCTAACATTGTTTGCTCAGGGGACTGGCAGTCCTGTTTAACACTTTCATCGCAGACATAGTGGTTGGGATCAAGAATAAGATCAGCCTCTTCACTGATGACACCAAGATCTGTGCTGAGGTGGATGGGGAGGAGGGTGGCAGATTACTGCAAGAGGACTTGGCAAGACACAAGGAGTGCTCACACACCTGGCAGCTTGAGTTCAATGCCAAAAAGTGCAAGGTGATGCATTTTGGAGCCAAAAACTCAGGATACATCTACTTGATTGAAGGTATCAAACTGTCTGCATCCAATGAGTAGAAGAATCTGGGAGTGCTGGTGATGGGGGAATTAAACCACTCTGCCCAGTGTAGGAAGGCAGCTGCTAAGGCTAACAAAATGCTATGGTGCATAGCAAGGGAGATTACATCCAGATGTAGCGAAGTTATATTGCCTGTGTACAGGTCCCTGGTGAAGCCACACTTGGAGTACTGCATGCAGTTCTGGTGCCCGTACTTGAAAAGGGATATAAAACTACTGGAGGCAGAGCAGCAAAGAGCAACAAAGATGATCCAGGGATTGGGGGATATAACTTATGAGGAAAGACTAAAAAAGCTCGATATGTATACCCTGGAGTATAGAAGAGAGAGCGGGGACATGATCTAGACCTTCAAGTACCTGAAGGGGATAAACAGAGCAGGCTTCCAGGGTGGGTTCACTTTCCAGAATGGAAGAGATACCAGAGGGCACTCCCTGAAGTTAAAGGGGGGCAGATTCAGGAGGGAAAGGAGGAGGCACTACTTCACTGAATGAGTGGTAACAAGGTAGAATTCACTGCCTGAGCAACTCGTATCAGTGCAGACTGTGAGGTGCTTCCAGAGGTGGTGAGACAAGTTCAAGGGGAAAGTACATACTGGGGAGGAAGTTGGGGGAGGGAAGAGTTAATGGGAAGGGGAACAGCTGCTGTCTAATGGGCTGAAGTGCTGCACACTTGAGCAGACTGGATAGACCATATGGCCTATATCTGCTGGCAATTTCATATGTTCATATGTTTGTAAATAAAACCCTCCCACTTCCTCCCAGTGCTTCTTTTCTCCCTGCTTCTTCCATTCCCGTGCTGACATTGGGTGCTCCCCGTGTCAGCATCATGTACCCTCCCAACTCATGTGATACACTGGCAGGCCACCCCAATGTGCCCAAATTAGTTTTTTTCCTTTTTTTCCCACATTGACATCGGCATGCCCAATCCCCGTGTCAGCATCATGTACCCTCCCAACTCATGTGGCACAATGGGAGCCCACCTCGGTGTGCCCAGATTTATACTTTTTCTTTTTTTCTTCTTCTGTAAATAAAGAAAACCATCACCAGACATCTTTTGTTTTTTTTACCTGCAAAAAAGAAAACCGTCCCTCGTCATCACAGTCCCCATTTCCCCATCCTCACCCTCCCACTGAGCACTCACCTCACTGCACCCCCTTACCCCATACTTATCTCCTGAGGTCAGCACTGTCATCTTCTCTAGACTACAACATGTCTGCATTTTTCAAAGCCGAACACAACTGAAGAATCCTAGGTAAGCATGGTATAATGGCAGTCAGTGGGGGTTTCAACGTATGTTGATATATCAGCCATTTTTAGGAATTTTGGCACCAAATTTTCAACATGGGGTTCTTGGGACCCCACCTAGTGAAGACTGTCACTGTCATTTCATTACTTGGTCCTGAAAGGTGATTTTGTGGTCACTGCATGAAATCACCTTTTGGGAGTGATTAATGAAATGGCAGTGCCAGTGTTCATGAGGTGGGGTCCCAAAAAGCCCATGTTGCAAATTTTGTGAAAAAAAATCCCCAAAATGGGAGTTTGATTTGTGTGTCTCTCCAAACCATACACATGAACTGCAAAGCCTCAAACCCTGTGCAAAGCATTGTGGATATAACAAATCCATGTCGGGCATGGAGTAACAATGTTCCATTAGAACAAAAGTTGCCTAAAAATGGGATTTAAAATAGATAAATCACAGACTCTTGGGATACTGAAGTGTAATGCAATCACTTTCTCAAACAAGTGCCATTTAAGAAAAGTTGGAACCCAAATTGACCAGCGGTTTACTGTGTTTATTGTTTTAATAATTAAGGTACCTCACAATAAAATAACAATTAAAAACATTTTCATGCTTAATTTTCATTGAACTACAAATCAAAATTCAGTTTTAAAATTAATACAGAAAATAAAAGCTGTTTTTCTGCCTGCTATTTAATGTAAAACCCAGGTTGCACCCTGGTAAAATCTGGGTCACACTTTAAAACAAGCCATGGCTCAATGTGCCTTTCCAGTTACCAATTTTCAATCAATGAATCAATCAATCAACAAATCAATCACTAAATAAACTCAGCACTTGAATGATGGTAACATTATAGCTTCAACTTTCTTGATTACAGCATCTGAGTTCTGCCTCTTACATGAAAAATACCCTGCCCCCCCAAACTAAAAGTGATTTCCACTTAAATGGAATGTGATGCTTCTGGCAAAGAGAAGAGAAAATAAAGGGGAGGGATACTGAAGACTATTAGTGCAGAGGGGGAAACTGAATAGAAGAGGATCTAGAAAAAAGAAAACATTCTGAGCAGATACTACTGCTCAGTCTTCATAGTGAAGGGAGGTGGAATGGACCATCATGGAATAGTAGGAGCAGGGAGAAACAGGAAGTGGACACAAGTCCATTCTCAGAAGAAAAAGTGTGAAAGGAACTTACAGCTCTGAAGATGGACAAAGCTTTGGGACCAGATATAATACACCCAAGAGTTCTAAATGAATTGATTCAGGTGAAAACTGCCTCACTAACAGCCTTATGCAACAGCTCACTGGAAACAGTAATGGTTCCAGTCAACTGGACAAGCAATAATGTGGTCCATCTACATAAGACTGTCATTAGGGAGGAGGCTATCAGTTATAGGCCAGTCAGTCTTACTTCAGTGATAAGGAAATTAATGGAAACCATGCTAAAGGAAAGAGTGATACGGTATCTTGAATCCAAAGGACTGCAAGACCACAGGAAGCAAACCAAATTAATCTGATTGATTTCCTTGACTGGGTGACCAGGTAAATAGATCAAGGGAAGACAATGGATGTGGCCTATTTATAGTTCAGCAGGGCCTTCAACACTGTGCCACACAGGAGGCAGATAAAAAAAAAGCTGAGCAGGCTGGAGGTGGGATTCAAAGTGGTGAATTGGTTTGGAAACTTGTTAATGGACAGGAAACAGAGGTTGGTGGTAAATGGCACTCTCTTGATTTATGGAAGAATGACCAGCACAATTATCAGCAGGGTGCCACAGTGCTCAGTACTGTGGTAGTTAGCTTCAATGTCTTCACAGGAGACATTGATAAGGAACTGGAAAGAAAGATATGCCATTTTGCAGATAATACCAAAATCTGCAATCCAGAGGACTCTCAGGAGGGTGTGGAGAGAATGTGCAGGGATTTGCAGAAACTCAAGGAGTGGTCTAAAACATGGCAATTGGGGTTCAGTGCCAAAAAGTACAAGGTTATGTACCTAGGGCATAGGAACCCAGGAGCTGAGTATAGGATGGGGAATGAGGTACTGCCAGTCATTAGACAGGAAAGAGACTTTAGGGTTATCTGTCTGATGACCTCAAAGTGGCAGGGCAGTGTGACAAATCAGTGGGTAGAGTTAATGGGATGCTGGGGTGCATATGGACCTACCAGGTCAATATGTCATATGCTTTACAGCACATGACATAACTGCTTAACAGGAACAGCATGGTAGGGAAGAGAAAGGATGTATGCACAGTAGTGCACCCTCTCACTATTTCCAGTACAGGATAAGAATCCTACTGGGATGAGGGACCACTGAGCAGCTGCCATGGCTCGATGGGATGAGCCACAGGCAAGAGGGGAGGCAGTGTGTCTGTGGGCCGAGTTTTGATTCCCAGTCCCAGATGCATGTGATTTTTATATTTTTCACACTTTGTGCGAATTTAAGTGATAAACCCCTTTCCCAATTTAGTTATTTTATTCAGGGTGGTGCGGGGGGTGTAGCCCCCTGCAAAAGCTGCTGGCAATATATTGTGCTGTATTGGCAGCGTGGTATATTACTGCAGCATAATGTCTTGCAACATTATTACCCCATGCCCATAGGGATGAGTATCTCCAGTAGGAGGAGGGAGGTGGTGTTACCACTGTATCACCCGCTGGTGAAACCCCTCCTCGAGTACTGTATGCAGTTTTCGAGGCCACTCCTGTGAAAGGACATAGACCGGGTGGGGCAGTCCTGAAGGGGGTAATTTAATGGTGCCAGGGTTGCACAAGAAGTCCTACAAAGAGAGACTGAGGGATTTTAACACATACACCATGGAAGAGAGGGAAGTGAGAGGTGACATGATAGAGACTTAGGTAAGGTAAGGTAAGGTAAAATTTATTTATATAAGGCACCATTTCTGAGCTCAGGGTGCCTTTACAAAATTTCAACATAGCAATATTAAAATCCATAATAATTAAAACATCTTTAAACATAGCAGACATTATATTTCCAGGAATGCTTGTCTAAATAAGAAAGTTTTCAAGCCTTTTTTAAACCTTTCTACAGTCAAGCTATCACGTATCTGACAAGGTAGAGAATTCCACAGGGTGCGTGCCATAAAGGCAAAAGTTCTTCCACCAGATGTTTTCAAGGTTACCCTTGGAATCTCTAGCAATCTCTCGCCAGAGGATCGGAGGGAGTGGGATGGACAGTAAGAAACCAGGAGTTCTTTCAGGCAGTGGGGTCTCAACCCACGTAGGGCCTTATAGGTCAGCAACGCGACTTTGAAGGTGATCCACCACTGTACAGGCAGCCAGTGCAGTTCGTGCAGCACAGGTATTATATGACTGGATCTAGGGCTTCCAGTCAACAACCTGGCTGCCACATTCTGCACCAGCTGCAAGCAGTGGATATCCACCCCTGGCAGCCCTAGATAAAGGGCATTGCAGTAATCAAGATGACTGGCAACTAAGGCGTGGACCAGGATAGGAAGATCTTCAAGTGGGACCAGGTGTTTCACCTGTGCTATATTTCTTAGATGGAAAAAGGATGATTTGACTATGGCAGACACCTGTGCCCTCAGGGTCAGGCCCTCATCAAACATAACACCAAGGTTACACACCTGGCCAGATGTCATAAGCGGGTTCCCCCCCAGAAATAAACCTGAGGGTTTCCCCACCCATGAGCTTAACATTCTCACCACTGGCTCCACCACTAATACCTCTGTTTTACCCGAGTTCAACCTAAGCCAGCTGGTACTCATCCAGTTCTGTATCTCCAGCAAGCAGTTGTTAAACACTGTGGTTGAATCAGACTCCTGCCCGGGCACAAAAGACATGTGGAGCTGAGAATCATCAGCATAGCAATGAAAACTCAGCCCATATCATCTTATAATGTTCCCCAATGGGAGCATATACACCACAAATAACATAGGGGACAACACCGAACCCTGTGGCACCCCACAGGGCAGGCAGTGACATGCTGAGGAATAAATCCCCAACACTACTCTCTGAGTCCTGCCCTGAAGGAAAGATTGAAACCAGCTGTGGACCACTCCTCTCAGTCCACAGAGAAACCACAGGTGCTCGAGCAACACCCCATATCTACAGTGTCAAATGCTGCTGAGAGATGAAGGAGAACCAAGATAGAATGAGCTCTCTGATCTCTTACCATCAGGAGATCATTCAGTACCCATACAAGAGCCGTCTCAGTGCTATGCCATTTCCTGAAGCCAGACTGGAGAGGGTCATAGATACTGTGGCTGGTTAAATGATCCTCCAGCTGCAAAACGACCACCTTCTTGATAACCTTCCCTAAAAAGGGAAGGTTCGAGACCGGTCTGTAGTTTTCTGGGCAGTCGGGATCAAGGGAGGCCTTTTTCAGAAGGGGGCGCACCACTGCCTCCTTTAAGGGATCTGGAAAGATCCTTCTCTCCAATGATGCCACAACTATCCTAGTCAGAACTGGGCCAATAACCTCTACAGACCCCACAAGTAGGCAAATAGGACCCGTATCCAGACTACAGTAGGTTGGACGCAAAGTCTGGACAATCCTCACTATATCCATGACTGCCAGTTGACTGAAGGTGAACCAAATCAACTGGGCATTTGTGCCACTCTGTTGACCAGTGCAAGACCCAATGGGGAGGTGCTGGCTGATCTCATCCCAGATGGTGGACACCTTATCAGCAAAGAACATCGCAAACTCCTCACACTGTAACTGTGACAATGCTCAACCGGCTTGAAGACAGGCTGGATTGCACAGTCTGTCCACAGTCTGGAAGAGCTGGGCCAGTCTGTTCTTCACTGCAGCAATTTCCCTGGACAGGAACTCTGCCTTCTTATGGGAAATTGCTGATTGGTACATCTTATAGTGATCCAGCAATCTAAGCTTGTCCACCTCCTGGCGAGTTTTCTGCCAGTATCTCTCCAATCTTCGACCCTGTCTCTTCAACCAATGCACCTCCCTGGTGAACCATGGAGTCCCCGGGCGAAGAGTACAGGGGAGAACACAGGATGGAGTAAAGACAACCAGTGCCTCCACAACTGCCCTATTATAGGCCAGCACTAGGGGCTCTGGGTCAGTGCTATCCATTGGCAATCCTGAGAAGTCCAGCTCCATCATTAGGCCTTCTGAGGTAACTCCTCCCAAAGGACAGAACTGTACTATCTCCTTAGGGGCATGCCTCTTCAGGGGGGCTGCAAAACTGAACCTCAGGGCGTGATGGTCAGATCAACCAATAGGCTCCACCTCCACATCGGAGATTTCCATCTCCAGATGGAATATCAAGTCCAATGAGTGTCCCCCCTCATGAGTTGCAGAAGTAACAACCCGTGTGAGGCCCACTGAATCCATCAATTGGAGGAGGTTTTGTCCAAAAAGCATGAGTTCATCGTCGACCCAGGCATTGAAATCCCCCAAAATTAACCATCAGGGGGACTCCAATACCCTCTCAGCGTTGAAGTCCGCAACCTCCCTCAGGAATTCCCTTCCATCACCTGGTGGACGATAAATGAGAAGGATCCTGTAGCCTGCACCTGCACCCACAATACACTCAAAGGAATTGGTACTTCTAACTGGCACCTCCCCAAGATCCAGTTCCTGTCTAAAGCAGACTGCAACTCCCTCACCCCTACAGCCCACTCTTGGGCGGTGAATCACCAAGAACCCGGCTGGAACTGCAGACTCTACAATAGGGCCCACAATTTCACCCAACCAGGTTTCGGTGATGCAAGCCAGGTCATCAGATGCAATAAGATCCGCCACCACTGCAGTCTTTTTTCCAATAGACCTAGCATTGTTTAACACCACCTGAAAGGGACAAGAGTCCAAGGATGATGCCAACTCCTGCCTGACCAAGTCAGTGCCCTTGGGTATGGGTACAAGGCAATGTAAACCTCATTCCTGTATTTATTTATTTATTTATTGAATTTTGATGACCGGGTAGGCCCACTGGGCCCATAGAGGTCCCTTTTTCAGGGGCGACCCGGGTGCAACAACAACATACAGGTAACAGTTCAGTACAGACTAGAGAGTGGAATAATATTTTAAAAGTAGGAGTACATATCTTTGCAGATGCAAAAGAATGGAGAGCATGAAGGTAACAAATAATGAGCATGTTAAGCCTTAAACATCCTAAGTAGTAGGTTGGATACCAGGTCCGCAGGAGGTAGTGGGCAGCATCTGTAGACCTAGGGTTAGCTGATATGTACACAGGGTTGGAAGGGGGACAAGTTAGGGACCTAAGTGCACCCCTTCTAAGAGAAGAGGACCAGATGTCCTGCCAGGATGGCTGTTAGGAGGTCAAGTGAGCTGCTCAAGAGGCTGAGCTAGGTCAGGTACTATGGCATAGACATATGCTCCTATTGAGCAGGTGTCCCTTCAGCAGTGACCGGAAGCTAGAAACAGTCTCCGCCTCCCGGACCTCCAAGGGGAGGTTGTTCCAGGTGGAAGGGGCAGTGTACGCAAAGGACCTAGACCCGGCTTTGGTCCTAATCTTAGGGACCTCGAGGAGAGATTGGCCTGATGAGCGCAGGCACTGTGGGTTGGGTTTGGCCCTGACAAGCCCAACCAGGCTGGGGGGAGAGAGGGACCAAGTATCTTGTATGTAAGGCAGAGGGAAGGGTAAGCTAGACGAGCATCTAGCAACGGCCACCTGAGCCTGGATTGGGCCTCGCAGTGGTGAGTCATAGGGTGAGACAGGGTGGCAAAGCGGACGATCTTATTGTACAGAGTCTGCAGCCTTCCTAATTCCATTGTGGCCACACCCTGGAGGATCGGGGCCCCGAATGTGATCTTTGGGAGGAGTATGCTTGTGGAAATGGCTGCCCT
The DNA here is from genome assembly GCA_016271365.2 of Neoceratodus forsteri. NCBI lineage: Eukaryota > Metazoa > Chordata > Ceratodontiformes > Ceratodontidae > Neoceratodus > Neoceratodus forsteri. The sequence goes on from CM057451.1 coordinate 999,253,701, forward strand.
GGCTTTAGGAATGATTTGGTCCTTTAGTCTATAGAGGATGCCCAATTTCACATCCCCATTTTGTCCCCGGGCATCTCCTGGTTCTGACTGTCTCTGTCTGCCCACTGCTTTCCCACCCCCCCCAAGAGTTCCAGGGTCTCCTATTCCTAACACTCCTTCATCTGGAAATGCCGAGAGCTCGGCAGTTTTTATAAACTTCCAAAGGGAGTGAAGGATATTCATATGGACAGAGATCCTTTAGTCTTGAGGGGGAGTACCGCCTACCTGTATCCTTAACATCCCAGCACATATTTCAGATATTCTAAATAACACTATATCTGCTTTATCACCCCACAAAATCAATACTTCCTCTCCTTTATATTTAAAAAAATAAAATTATTAAACCCCCCCAACAAACCAACTTTTAAATAATAAAAAAAAACACCCTCTCATAATTTTAATAATAAACCCCCATCTCTCTTTCTCTCTCTCTCTTTCTCTCTCTCTCACAGAGAGGGCAGGGGCTCAAACAGAAACACCACAAATAATAATTAAATCAAGTAACCTAACACAAACAGTAATAATCAACAAATCTCTTCACAGATGTACTGCTCAGTTCAAGAATCTTTAATGTGCTGTTAAGGAGGAGAAAGAATACAGCCACCTCCTCTAAAACAAACAAGAACTCTATATTAAAAGTACCTAACAGGGGTGAGCAGGGTGCAGAAGGGGAAGGACCATTGGGAATGTGATGAATCTTAAGGGTTGGTGGGGAGGTTTAAGAGAGATGTGAGGAAATACTTCATCACTGAAAGTGTTATAAGATACCTGGAACTGACTGCCAGCAAAGTGATGTAGGTGAAAAGAGTGGGTGGGCTTCAAGCATGCATAAGATAAACATAGGGGTCTATTAGAAAGAGGCAGGGATGAGGGTGGGTCACCGGAAACTAATTAGGAACTGTGGAACCAGATTAGGCAGGGAACATCTGGGCAGACTGTGAGGGCCATGCTGTTCTTTTCTGTCAACAATTTTGGTTTTTCTATGTTTCTAAAAACTTTGAAAAACATAATATTTAGACATTTCAACTTGTATTTTATATACACTCTGCATATGTATTCCTTTTATTCTTCAATTGATGTCTTATTTATATGGAAACTAGGGTTGTCACTTGGCCAGATTTCCACCACCACCAATGATGGTTTTTCTATGGGGTTGTCAGTGAAAATACTTTAATCTGCAGTTTTTTTTTTATAATACTTGGTGACATTCATTGTTTCTGAGCCTGACCTGTGCACCCACTTTCCAAGCTTGCCTTAGTAATAAATTATCCAATCACTTTTATCCATAAAATGCATGCAGGATGATTTGGACCCTAAAAAGAGTTTTTATGACCTGCAGAACACTCCTGCTAGGTATCACTGAGAGGCATTGCTACCAGCTAGTCTTTCTTCAAGTTCCGTGCTTTCACACAGTGGGGTTGTGTGTCTCCACAGACTGTTACCATGCTTTAGAAAATTGGGAAAGTAAATCCTCATCTGTGATTGGCTAAACTCACCAATTACCCAGTCCAGTATGAGACAACAGAGACTGGAAAATAACTAGTGCAGCCTCTGTTGCCTCATACTATTCTAAGTATCAGGGGGGCAACTAGAACGTTGAACGGGCCAGAACTGCCATCCTGAATTATGTCTCTTAGCGAGTAACCCCCCACAAACAGCAGTATAACCACAGCAAGGAAGTTTCACTAATCAAATTTACACTATAACAATGTTAACAAGTGAAAGTAAAAGTTAATTGCACCTCCAAACATCAGATCATATACATGATCTCCGTGCTGTCAATGCTCCCTCTGTGCAGCAATCTGTTTTGCCATTACCAGCTGCAAACCTTCACCTGTCTCCTCCAGTCAACTTCCTAGTGGTAATATCTCAGTGGTACCAGAACCACCTTTCCACACTAACTCAGGCTGCATGCCTACTACATCCCCAGTCTGCCACTTTTGCCACAAATCTAACAAAGTACTACAAAAAAAAGGTTCCTCTTTAAACTGCTACTGGTTGCATGTCACGTGCTCACCATCATACACAGCACTTTGCTCCTGTAACTCGTTGTCTCAACCCAGCTCCACACCCGCTCATCAAAACATCACCAGATCTGTTTTTATTATTATTACTTCTTTCAAAAATTCAAGAGTAGACACAAAGAAGAAAAAAAAGAAAGGAACCACAAACAAGCAGTTATTCCAACTGGCTTCTTAGCAGGTGAGTCTTTGGCCAGCCAAGACGGAGAGTTTACAACATAGAAACATAGAATTTGACGGCAGATAAGGACTGCTTGGCCCACCCAGTCTGCCCATTTTCCTACCTAATGGATAAGCTGCAGATCCTAGTTAACCAACAGCCTACTCTTCCTATCCCCACCCCCTAGAATTACCTTATGACTGTCACATGCATGCTTGAATTCCACCATTGCTTTTGACTCCACAACCTCCTCCAGAAGGCCATTCCATGCATCCACAACCCTCTCTGTGAAAAAATACTTCCTTACATTACCTATGAGCCACCCCCCCATCTTCAGATTGTGTCCCCTTGTTCTTGCACACCTCTTTTTCTGAAAGATGCTATCCTCTTGGACTTTGTTGATTCCCTTGAGGTACTTGAAAGTTTCTATCATGTCCCCCCTCCCCTCCTTTCCTCAAGGCTATACATATTAAGTTCCTTAAGTGTTTCTTCATATGTCTTCCAGTGCAGACCCTGCACCATTTTAGTTGCCCTCTTCTGGACTGTGTCCATCCTGTTTATGTCTTTGCGGAGATTGGGTCTCCAGAACTGCACGCAGTACTCCAGATGGGGTCTCACCAGCTGTCTGTACAGAGAGATAACAACTTTTTGATTTCTACTGGTGATGCCTCTCCCTATGCATCCCTGTATCCCCCCAGCCCTCCTTATTGCCCTCTCACATTGCTTGCCCACCTTTAGGTCATCTGATATGACTACACCTGTGTCCCTTTCCATTTCTGTTGTGTACTCTTCCCCTGGGATTTTGTTTCCCAGATACATTACCTTACACTTCTTAGCATTGAATCTAAGCTTCCATACATTTGACCATTCCTCTAACCTTGCCAAGTCTGTTCTCAACTTTTCTACCTCACCTTGTGTATCAGCTCTGTTGCAGATCTTTGTGTCTTCTGCAAAGAGACATACTTTTCCTTCCAGTCCCTCTGCAATGTCTCTTATAAAGACATTGAAGAGGACTGGTCCTAGTACTGAACCCTGCGGTACCCCACTAGTAATCCCTCTTTCTTCAGAGTGGACTCCATTTACTATTACCCTCTGTGTCCTGTTATCCAGCCAATTCTTTACCCAGGCTACCATCTTGGGACCCATTCCCAAGCTGGCTAACTTGTATATTAATCTTTTGTGTGGGACTGTGTCAAATGACTTGCTAAAGTCTAGGTAGGCCATTTCCGTAGCCCCTACCTGATCTACTACTTTGGTCACCCAGTCAAAGAAATCGATTAGATTCATCTGACATGACCTTCTCACTGTGAATCCATGCTGCCTTGGATCCTGTGCCCCTCTGGCCTCTAAATACATGACAATTCTTTCCTTCAGAAGTTATTCCATCATTTTCCCTATCATTGAGGTTAAACTAATAGGTCTGTAGTTGCCTGCTTCTGCCCTGCTCCCACTTTTGTGAAGTGGAATCACATCTGCCCTCCTCCAGTCCTAAGGTACCACCCCATCTTCCCAAAATTTGTTAAAGAGGGTAGTCAGTGGTGTCACCAGTTCTACCCTTAGTTCTTTTAGAATTCTGGGATGAATCCCATCAGGGCCCATTGCTTTGTCCACCTTCAGTTTTAAGAGTTCTTTCAGAACCCTTTCTTCTGTAAATGGGCTAGTATCAACTTCTGCATCCCTAGTGTTTCTATTGTTTGGTTTAGGTACCTCCCCCCTCTTCATTTGTGAATACTAAGCAAAAATATTTTAGTATCTCTGCCTTTTCCCAGTCACCCTCTGCCCACTCCCCCTCCCATTTGTTAAACCTCACTATCCCTCCCTTAGTCTTCTTTTGCTCTCTGATGTAGCTATAAAAGGTTTTATCCCCCTTCTTAACTGTGTTGGCTATCTTTTCCTCGGTTTTGGCCTTTGCTGTTCTGACTGCCTTCCCAGCTTCCTTTTTGCTTTAACTAATACAATTCTTTGTACTGCTCCTTCTGTGATTCCTTGTACTTCCTGAATGCCTTCTTTTCCTCCCTAGCCTTCCCTGCTACCTCTTTTGAGAACCATAGTGGTTTCTTACATCATTTTGTTTTGTTTATTTGCTTCACACAAAGGCTTGTTGCCTCTGTGATGGTAGTTTTGATTATTCCCCATTGTTCTTTCACCCCTGCTTACTGCCCATTTGCTGGTGCATTCCTTAGGCACTCACCCATTTTGGCAAAGTCAGCCCTCCTGAAGTCCAGTACCTTTGCCTTTGTATAGCTTGACTCTACTGTTGTGTTTATTGTGAACCATACTGTTTGATGTTCACTAGTTCCCAGATGGCTACCCATTTCTAAAACTGGGATCCTCTCGCCATCTCCATTTGAGAGTACAGTACCAGGTCTAAGATTGCTCCCTCTCAAGTGGGTTCCAATAATAGTTGTCTAAGGCATGCCTTCTGTAGGGCATCTAGAATGACCCCACTCTTAGAAGTGGCTGCAACAAATGTACTCCAGTTGAAATCTGGCATATTCAGATCCCCATCAGCAATATCTCTCCTTTTTCTGACATTCTGAGGATACTTCCTATCATTTTCTTGTCCATGTCCTCCCCCTGAGATGGGGCTTTGTAGACAACTCCAGTGTGGATTGTGGTGCCATTGCCTGTCTCCTGATTGACCCACAGTGCTTCCTCTCCTCCCTGTTTACTCTTTTGTTCTGTAGCTTTGATTCCTTCCTTTATGTCGAGAGCTACTCCTCTTCCTCCTCTTTTACCCTCCCCGTCCCTCCTGTAGATAGTGTATCCTGGTATGTTTATGTGCCAGTCATGGTTCTGTGTGTACATATTTTTGTGACTGCCATGATATCCAGATGTTCCTCCTCCATCAAGGCCTCTAATTCAGGATGCTTGTTACCCAGACTATGGGCATTAGTACTCATTGCTCTCCATTTTTTGATGGCTTTACCTCTTGTAGCACTATCCCTGTCCTCATTGACTTTGCTTTCTCCACTCACCCCTATCCTTCTCCCTTTCCTACCTTGGTTTTAGCTCATTTAGTACCCTGTTTTGTAGGGGGAGGCTGGGAATTCCCTGCTGCTTATCAGTGCCTCCCCCTTTGACTGGTTTAAAAGCTTGCCAATGAAGCATTTAAACCGATTGCCCAGAAGACTTGTTCCCTTCCTGGAGAGATGCAGACTATCCTGCTAGTATAGGCTGGTGTCCCTCCAGGTGGAACCCCAGTCCCCAATGAAGCCAAACCCCTGTGTTCTGCACAATTTTTTTAACCATCCATTGAACTGAATTGTGTGAAGTACCCTCACCTCACCCTTGCCATAGACAGGCAGCACCTCTGAGAAAGATACTGTGTGTGCTACTTGCCTTAGGCCCTTCCCCAGCTCCACAAACATCTCCTGCACTGCTCTAATCTCATGTTGAGTAAAGTCATTTGTCCCTAGGTGGAAAACAACATCCAGATCAGTCTCCTGTACTGCTGTTCTCATGATCCTGAGGATGCACTTCCTGTCCCTCGAAGCCATGACACCAGGCAGGCACCTTAATTCAGTTTTCCCTGCTCCCCCCAGTTCTATCCCCTAATGATTGAGTCCCCCACCAGGGTCTGCTTTCTTTCCCTGTGGTGTACTCTGCCTCCTTCCTGTGGGACTGCCTTGTGACAGTTGTCCACAACCTCCTTAGTCTCCTCTGTGGATGCATCCATAGCGGAACTATGCTCCATCAGGATGGTGTATGAATTGTGGAATGGTATAATTGACTGGGTGTGCCTCTGTTCCTCCACCCTCACCCTCCATGAGCCAACTGTGGTCCAACTGCTGTGCTTTTTTCATAACCTCTGAGGTAGTGGTGGTGACCCTGGTGCTTCCTGGATGGGGAGATTCCCTTACTACATAAAATATCTGTGCATACTAAGACGCCTCTGCCCCCTCCCGTGGCTCAGTCTCACTTTTATGCACCAAACTGCTACTGTTAAAAAGACACACATTCACCTGACATTTCCTTTATCAACTGCTTCACAGCCCAACTCCATCATGAGCAGACACAACCCCAATACTGCTCCACCGTGACAGACAGGGAAGTGCGATGCAAGTTACCTTGTCATCAAAAATTTAAAATGTAAAGTGGTACAGTGTACCTCTTGCAATGCATTTCATCCTTTTAGGTTGCAGGATCTTGTTTTGGAGGAGTTACAGTGGGAGAGGCAATGAATTAGTACAACAGAGTGGCTCTGTTGGGGGTGACAACAGCAGATGGAATAGCACAGAAAGGGAGGGACTACTTTACAGGACAAAGACTGAAACGTCATTTTTTCTCTATTTCTTTAATTTTGTTTTATTTTTTTAAATCTCACATAAAAGTTCCACAGGTAGCCCATTTTCTAAGCACAATAATACCCTCCAGGGTGGGCAGTATTGGGTAATACCGGACCTTCCAGGGGCTATAAGGCCCATTACTCCCCTGGTCAGTCCAGTATTGCCCAATCTGACAGGTATTATTGCTTACATATATCTCCTCCAGTTCCATACCTATTGGTGCACTCAACAGATGCAGGAAGAGATTTACCAGAGGAGTGTGCAACCAAAGGCACTGGGGTTGGGGGGTTGTGGGACTGCTGGCTAATTTTTTTTTTTTGCATTCCAAAGGTGGCCACACAAATGGAAACTGGACCATGTCTTATATGGTTTATGTACTGCTGCTATTCAAGCAATTGCTGAAATCATAGTTACTGTCAGTGACACTGTTTTTTCCACAACGGCGAGCTGTGACATCACAGAGGATAATGACTTCAGCAAAGGATTCAACTACAGAACCAGATGAAATCTAATGGACTAGGACCTGGTTTCTTGACAAATTATTTGTTTATTTGAAAAGGTTTCACCAGGAAAAACATAAGTCGTAAACAACTCATTTCCAGTAGCACCCTGAGGAGGGGAGGGGAGGATCATGAGTGGAAAGAGCAAGAGAAACATACATAGGCTAAAATACATATAGTGCAATTCAAATAATGATACATTACAATCCATGACAACAATTGGACTGAGTCAGCCTGTAGCAGATGAGGAATAAGAGTATTAAACAAAACTTGAGGCCAAAAACATAGGATAGTGATCTAGAAAGAAAACAAGCAATATTCAAATATTTCATACAAAGTAACAATGCAATGAACACATGAGTATAATCAGGCAAGTCAGTAGGGTATGACCCAGTTGGAATACACAGTTAAAATGCTAAAAGAAGTAGGCTGAGTACAGGGATTACTAAGTGCTATATATATATATCTATTAGAATGACAGTTCCACAAGGGAAGCAAATTGAGGGGATGGGTAGGGATGGGGGGGAGTCCTTGAAGTCCTACACCCCTTCATTTATAAATAAATATAAATATATATATATATATAAATATTTAATGATATTTTATTATTTAAGATTATTGATTGTATTATTTGGGTAAGTTTTGAGTTGGGATTTATTTTGGCTTTATATATGTTTTGCCTCCTCTTTGTGAGAGAGAGAGGAGAGCTTGTTTGATAGGAGTGTTTTATTTGAGTTAGTTTATTACATAGTTGTTGTTAAAGATGTGTTTAATGGGGTTTACGATGGTCAGGCACTATTCTCCCACTCTGCTATGGGACCTCTGTCCCTTTCACTGTCCCCGGTTGTCTAATGATGTTTTTAATAACTGCCATACAGCGGGAATAGTGAGAAGGCGTTTAAGGGATGAGTGGGCCGGACAGAGTGGGAGAATGGAGGGGGGTGGGCAGATAGGGATAGTTGGGTCGAGGAGACACCCTGGGGTGAAATGGGATCAGGAGAGGGGTCCTCCTTGCCTGATTCCCATACCCAAGGGCTCCACAGATTGTGGGCAGGTACTGCGCTCCTCTCGGAAAACCCTTCCAACTCGGGCGGTGTTATGTAATGCCAGGTCTATTAGAAACAAGGCTGCTATTATTGCAGACCTTGTTGCAACATCTGACCTGGCATGTATCACCGAGACCTGGCTGGATGAGAATGCAGGTCCTATTTTAGACTCTGCTGCTCCGGCTGGGTTTTCGGTGATGCACCATCCGAGATTGGATCGTAGGGGCTGGGGAGTGGCCATCTTTTTTAGATCAGATCTGAGTCATGTGAAGGTGCCAGTGGGTAACGTCAGATCTTTTGAGTATATCCGGGCAGTAGGTGCAGAGTTTAGGATTCTCCTCATCTACCGTCCACCCGGCGATGGTGGAGAATTCCTGAAGGAGTTCGCGGACTTCATCGTTGACATGGCATTGGAGTCACCCAGATGGTTAATACTGGGTGACTTCAATGCCTGCATCAATGATGAACTCTCACACTTTGGAAAGAACTTCCTCCAACTTATGACTATGTTGGGCCTGTCACAGGTAGTTACCTCTGCTACCCATATAGAAGGACACTCTTTGGACCTGGTGTTCCTACTGGATTTGGATATTGCGCATCTGGGGGTGGAACTAAATGTGTGGACAGACCATCACACCATAAGATTCAGCTTTGGGGCACCCTCTAATAGGACTGCCTCTACAGAGATGGTCCAGTATCGCCCTTTAAGGGGAGTAAACCCAGAGGGCCTATTAGCGGTACTGGACCTATCGGGTGTTTCGGGTGAGAGCATGGGTCCAGGGGACCTTGTTCTTGCCTATAATAAGGCAGTGAGCAGGGCCTTGGACCAAATTGCTCCTGTTCATGTTCGCCCACTCACTCAGCGCCCAAAGACTCCATGGTTTGATGAGTCTTTGAAGGAACTGAGGAGAGTGGGAGAAGGCTAGAGAGGGCCTGGCGGAAATCTTGCTTGGATGCTGACAAACTTAGATTGATGGATCATTATGTTATCTATCAATCGGCAATAACCCGTAAGAAGGCAGAATTCCCGTCCAGGGAGATTGCTGCTACGCGGAACCGACCAGCTCAACTCTTTCGGACTGTTGACAGACTGTGCAATCCACTCTGTCTACAGTCTGGAAGAGATTTTTCACAAATAAAGTGTGATGAGCTTGCTCGGTTTTCGCTGATAAGATTGCCTGCATTAGGTCGGATATCAAGTGAGGCTCACTCTTCAAGGGTTTGTAGTGATCGGCAGCGGAAACAAACACCTGTGTCACCTGGTTTGACTTTGGTGAGCCGGAATTCATGGATATTGTGAGGATTGTCCAGACTGTACGTCCAACCAGCTGTAGTTTGGATCCGGGCCCTACGCCTCTTTTATTAAGTTGCGTAGATATTATCTGTCCGACCATTGCTGAAATTGTTTGGAAATCTCTGGAGCAGGGGATCTTTCCTGATCCCCTAAGGGAGGCGGTCGTTCGACCACTCCTGAAAAAACCTTCATTGAACCCGAACTGCCCAGCTAACTACAGACCTGTCTCTAACCTGCCCTTTTTGGGCAAGGTTATTGAAAAGGTGGTTGCACTGCAACTGGATGACCATATTACAAATCACAATATCTGTGATACTCTTCAATCAGGATTTAGAAAAAGACATAGTACTGAGACTGCCCTTGTCTGGGTTCTAAATGATCTCCTGATAGCGAGAGATCAAAAGGGTCGTACTATTCTAGTCCTTCTTGATCCCTCTGCAGCATTCGACACTGTGGACCATGGTGTGCTTCTGGAATGCCTGCGGCTCTATTGCAGACTATCTGGCACAGTTCTGCAATGGTTTCAATCTTTTCTCATGGGGCGGAGACAGAGGGTTATCACCGGAATTTATTCCTCTGATACCATCCTCCTGCCCTGTGGGGTTCCGCAGGGCTCCATCCTAGCACCCATGTTGTTCTCTGTCTATATGCTGCCATTGGGAGACATTATTAGGCAGTACAGCTTGGGTTTTCACTGCTATGCAGATGACACCCAGCTGTATCTGTTTTTTAGTCCCAGACAGGAAGATGCAGTCTCCATACTTAACAGCTGTCTATCCGAGATCAAGGATTGGATGAGTGCCAGCTGGCTAAGGTTAAACCCGGATAAGACTGAGGTGTTGGTAGTGGACCCAGGTCGCCTTGAGGTGGGTTGTAGGGCTGGGCTTCCTTCGGGCGTATGGATCGATGGTGCCCAGCTCTCAACCTCAGACTGGGTGCGTAACCTGGGCGTTATTATTGACAATGGTTTGACCCTGAAATCTCAGGTGTCATCCGCTATCAAATCCTCCTTTTACCATCTTAGGAATATCGCTCGGGTGAAACACCTAGTTCCTCCGGCTGACCTTCCGACATTGGTCCATGCCTTTGTTACTTCTCACCTTGATTACTGCAATGCCCTGTACCTAGGGCTACCGGGGGTTGATATCCGCCACTTGCATCTGGTGCAGAACACAGCAGCCAGGCTTTTGACTGGGACATCTATAAGAAGTCATATTATGCCTGTGCTGCACGAACTGCACTGGCTGCCGGTTCAGTGGCGGATCACCTTTAATGTCGGGTTACTGACCTATAAAGCCCTACATGAACAGGGACTGTGGTATCTTCAAGATCTCCTTATTCCCTACTGTCCCTCTCGCTCACTCCGCTCCACCGACGAGGGATTGCTAGAGGTTCCCAGGGTCCATTTAAAAACTTCTGGAGCATGGGCATTTTCTTACGCTGCCCCTACCCTGTGGAATTCTCTACCTCATCGGATACGAAGCTGCCTGACCATTGAGAGTTTTAAGTTAGAATTAAAAACTTATTTATTTCAAAAGGCATATGGAGAGTGATTTTATTGTGATTATATTGTGACTGTTGTTGTTTTATGTTATATGTATGTATTTTAATTGCTTCTATTTGTACAGCGCTTTGGCATTGAAAAGCGCTTAAAAATTAAATTTTTACTTACTTACTTTACTTACTTCAGGATGCTGGGAACCCTCCATTGGGAGAAGGACCTGGCAATGTTAGGGTGAAGGAGAAGAGCTGTTGGGGATTAATAAGGGTGGAGGGCAGTTGGGAAGGAGGTGGGGGAGGAGGGGAGGGCACTGCCAAGGTAACCTATAAATTAGGGGGGAAGGCATTAGAGGGAAAAGGGGGGAGGCTGGGGAAAGGAAAAGCGAATTAAGTTGGTGAAGAAGGGGTTAAGTGCAGTTACAACAGTGAACAGTGTGCTTATGGAGAAGGAGTGAAAGGAAATAGTAGAATTGTGTGGAGTGAATTTCTATCGGGAGAGAATTCCAGATATTGGGGCATTTGTACAAGAAGGTGGAGAGAGCAGATGACATGCACTGTTGGGGGACAGCAAGCATTCTAAGTGTGAAGGTATGGAGGGAATAGCAGGAAGGGGGGTTGATAAAATGGAGGACAAGTAGCATGGTAGAGAACTGAGCCCGAACTCCCCAACTAAATTAGCACTGTGTAACAGGTGTCTGACACTGAGGAAGGGGAAAGAGAGCATGGTATACATGTAAAGATCACAGTGGTGAATAAGTGGAGTGCAGCCAAGTACATAGCGGCAGAAGGAATTGAAGAGAGTGTCCAATCTGGATAGGGTGGATTTAGGGGAAGAGTTGTACATTCTATCCTCGGAGTCAAAGACTAGAAGAATCATCTTTTGGATGATTTCTTTCTTGGCTTACAGTGGCAGGCAGCTGCAGTGTCTATATAAACCAACGAGCTTAGGGAGTAATTTTTTATGAATGGCATCTACATATTCACCAGAGTCTAGATTCATGTCTAGCCAAAGCCCAAAGTACTTGAATGTAGGGACATCATCCAGTATAGAACCAGTGAGGGTGTGGAAAGTACTGTAGGAATGGAATAAATCCTGGCCAGTTTTTGTTGGGAGCCAAAGGTCATAGCGACCAATTTTTTTACATTCATTAAGAGTTAGTTAATGCTAAACCAGCTCTGGACATTGTTAAAGTCCATTTGAAGGCTGGAAGCTATAGTACCTCAGAGGAAGAATTGCTGGAGAAGAATAAAATGGTGTCGTCTGCGTACATGTGGCTATTTGCAGATATGCAGGCATCAGGAAGGTCATTCAGAAAAATGGAAAAGAGAAAATTGACCTAGTAATGAAGAACATGGGGAACAGAAGTTAAGACAATTCATGAATTATAAGTTGAATTTGATCTAAACATTATGGTTTGCAATGTATTCACAATTTATTATTTATTGAAAACTAGTGACTGTGGAAGGCACACTGAGCCAAGGCTGATTTCTGGGTGCAACTTGAAGGAGGTGAAGGCGGGGGATAAAAAATACACAGTAGTACAATGCATAATTACAGAGAAAAACAATGTACAGGCAAATTACAACCAATGTTTTCACAAAACGAATAAAATCACTGTAAATTCACCTCAATTAAATATATGGTTATTGCTCATTTCATTGAAAACAACCATACATATAAAAATGCACTGTTGACAGTGAACGGAAAGAGAATTAACTAATGAGTAGAGCTAAAATGAAATAGCTGCTTTGGTTTAGCATGGCCAGCTGAGCATTCAGAAAGCAAAACACTGGACTAATTCGTATATTTTGAAAAAATGAACACTAAATGTTTTTAAGTTGTTCTCATTAAGTTGAATATAAATTGGGAGCAACAACTCAAATTTGGATTTTTTATTAGTTAAGCATGAGCACAATATCAGCTGGGCTCAGGAAAGTATTTTGTATATTATAATGTATAACTGCCTGCTTTCAGTGTTTGAAATTGATATAATGGTGCTTTTGAGGGTTTTATGTTTAATCTGAAATTATAATGGGAATAAGGCAAGGAAAACAATTGTATTGGACACACATCAATCACCATGGCTCTCAATAAATTATGCATGCTTTTCCATTCAGGACTGAAATATCAGATTGAGCCTATTATAACCTTTGAAAGGAAGGACTAAGAGGAACACATCACAAGATAAGTCTATAGGGCAAGAACTGTACAGTATAACTGAAAACAATTTGTGCTCAGTTAAAGTATACTCTACAGGATCATTAATCAGAAGAACTTAGCAGTTTCATATCTAATACACATATAAGCTATAAGCAAAATGACATAACAGGGCATTGGCACTACTGATTTTATTACATATCAAGGGCATAGTCAAGCATGAGGCTGCAGACCAATTGCCTTCATCCCCTGAACGTGCAATAGTATTGATGATAGAACCATTGCCCTGGGGTGTCTTATTGCACATATGACATTTATTTTAGTGAAAGTTTAGAAAAAGAAAATCATCATTTATTCAATCAATCATAAATTATAGACAAGGCTATTAGAAATGTTTTCAGATAAAGTGAAATTGTTCCTCTGCCTGTTAATACCATCAGTGGTGCAAACATGAACTAATTCTGCCTGTAAGTGAGACTGTTGTTTGCAGTGAGTGCTGTATTAATTGCATCTAAAAACCTAGTATTAAAAATGCTTTAATCACTTTTCTGGCTCTCTGTATTTAAATACTGACCTGATAAGGATTATATCAAGAGGGAGGGAGGAGGGAGTGAACAAGGATGGATATGGATACTGGGATCAAACCAGGCTTGTAAGAATATATAGATGTTAAATAATACCAGGCCACCCTCCATATCTTGAACCATATACAGCAACATACTGTTCCCTCAGTAGTACTCAGTCTCAACACTGAACATGAGTTTAATAGGGTCTCATGGCCCTATCCTTTTATGGCAATGGGGAAAAATACGTATCTCACAACCCTTTGTCTCACCCCTTCAATGAGTATTAATGTCTCCCCAAGTCTTTATCAAGGTAAATTGTCACATCTCTACTTCATTTGAGTTGGGCAGGGGGGGCCCAACAGGAATTCCCCATGCATCCACTCCTTTTTATGCTCTGTATTGACCCTCTTGCCCAAACGATACAGGAAAGCACAGTGTTCCAGGGAGCATGGATGGTGGAGCACAATCATCGAATATCACAATATGCAAATAATCTGCTGCTCTATATCACCAATCCAGAGACTACCTTACCTGGAGCTTACTGGATATTTGCTCAATTCAGCAGCATTTCTTCTTATAAAATAAATATAACAAAAGGGGGGAGGGATGGGAGAAAAGGCTGCCAAGGGGTGCCGATAAAGGAGGGACTCTGTCTCCACCCCCCTGGGGAGCTGGAGGATTGCAGAAAAAGGCCGACTGGTAAAGTGCAGACCAGGAGAAAACAGAATACCCATGGAAACACGAGCAGGGGGAAATGGAAGTATAGGGAAAGGGTGGAAGGTAGTCCTGCTAAATGCCAGGAGCTTGGGCAATAAAATGCCTGAGCTCCAGGTGATGCTAACTGAGGGAGCAGTGGATGTGGCAGCGGTCACTGAGACCTGGGCCACTGCAGGACACGACTGGGACCTGAACCTGGAGGGTTACACTATGTTCAGGAAGGATAGGGGGGAGGGAAGGGGAGGAGGGGTAGCAATGATAGTTAAAAACTGCATTGGCATAGGGGGAGTAGAGGAGGCGGAGGGAACCGTGGAGGTGATTTGGGTCAACTTGATAACAAGGGGGGGCAAGAGAGTAAAAATAGGAGTGGTGTATAGACCCCCTGCCCTGGCAGAGGAGCTGGAGGAGAGTCTGGTGGCAGATGTTGGGAGACACTGCAGACTGGGCAGAGGAACGGTGGTTGTGTTGGGGGACTTAAACATGCCAGGAACAGACTGGGAGACTATGACATCCTCTATGACCAGGGAACAGAGGTTGTTAGATGTCTTTCAAGATGCGTTCCTAACTCAGCAGGTGGGGGAACCGACCAGGAAGGCGTGGGTACAGGATGTAGTCCTGGCAGACAGTGATCAGATTGGGGGCCTGGAGGTAAAGGACCCATTGGCGGGGAGTGACCATGCCACAGTCTGGTTCTGCCCGGACCTAGGAGGGCTAGAAGGCTGCACAAAGACGGAGGTAACTGACTTCAGGGGGATGGATTTTAAGGAAATGGAAAGGATCCTTAAGGAGCATTTGGATGTGATTGGGTCAGACATGGATGCTGATAGTAGGTGGGAAATCATCAGGAGAGGGGTGCAGGATGCTACCAGCACCTGTGCAAGAGTAAGACGAAAATGCGGTAGGGCCCGAAAACCCTGCTGGTGGACCAGGGAGGTCCAGGAGGTGGTGTGGGTAAAGAAGGCAGCCTATAAGCAATTCAAGTGCTCAAGGAGTGAAAGGGATCGAGGGGAGTATGAGCTGATGGCTAGAAGGGCCACTAGGGTGGTGAGGGTGGCTAAGGCAAGGAAGGAGCAGAACCTGGCTAGGTAAATTAGGAGAGGGAACAAGGGGTTCTTTAGATACATTGGGGAAAAATGAAGCGTGAAGGGGCAGATTAGCAGGATTAAATCAGGGGAGAGATGGGCACAAGATCCGGGGGAGCAGGCTGAGGTATTAAATGAGTACTTCACCTCAGTTTTCACCAAGGAAAATGGGGGTGCTGCATCATACATGGGAGGAGACAGAGATACTGAGGAGGGGGGGACCCTTACTGATCAGAGGGTCTGGGGAGAGGGGGAGGCATCAATGGCAGGAGGGGGGAGGGCTAAGCAGGGAGAAGAGGTACCGGAAGTGGAAATCACAGCAGAGAGAGTGAGGAAAGACCTCAGCTCCCTTAAGATGGAAAAAGCACCGGGGCCGGATAAATTACATCCCAGAGTGCTGAAGGAACTTGCGGATGTCCTGGCAAAACCCCTGGTGGAGCTTTTCACCATCTCTCTGAGGACAGGGTTGGTGCCCGAGGACTGGAAGGTGGCGCTTATAGTGCTTATCCACAAGGGAGGATCAAAGGAGGTGGCAGGGAACTACAGGCCTGTCAGTTTGACATCGGTGGTGGGCAAGGTGATGGAGGGCATTGTCAAGGAGAGGCTGGGGGGGACCTGGAAAAGTCAGGCTGCCTGGATGATAGACAGCATGGATTTGTCCCGGGGAAATCGTGTCAGACAAACCAGTGAACATCCTCTTTCTAGACTTCAGCAAGGCATTTGACTCTGTTCCTCACGTGGGCCTGTTGGATAAGCTGGGAGAAATTGGGGTGGGGAACCAGAAGATCAGATGGATAGGCAATTGGCTCCAGGACCAGACCCAGAGGGTCGTAGTTGGCGGGATAGTCTCATCCCCAAGGACGGTCATTAGTGGGGTCCCACAGGGATCAGTCCTTGGGCCCCTCCTGTTCAATGCCTACGTCTCTGATATAAGGACAGGAATCAGGAGTGAAATGAGTCTCTTTGCAGATGACTCAAAACTGGGGGCGGTGGTGGATGGGGAGAAGGGGAGGGTGGCCCTACAGAGGGACCTGAAGTCTCTGGAAAGATGGTCTAGAAAGTGGAAGCTGAGGTTCAATGCAGAAATGCAAGGTACTCCACCTGGGGCAGAAACCCGGGCCAAGTGTACACCCTGGGGGGGAGAATGCTACAAGTCTTGATGGCTGAGAGGGACCTGGGGGTGGTGGTGGATGTCAAGATGAACAACTCTGAGACTTGTAGGAGGGCAGCAGCCAAGGCCAACAGGATGCTGGGATGCCTCACTAGGGGGATCACCTCCAGAAGGAGGGAAGTGATACTCCCTCTGTATAACTGCTTGATGAGGCCGCACCTTGAGTACTGCATGCAGTTTTGGAGGCCACACTTAAAGAGGAACATTAAACTCCTGGAGAGGGTCCAGAGGAGGGCAACCAAAATGATTTGGTGCTTGGGGGACAGGACCTATGAGGAGAGGCTCGAAGAGCTAAATATGTACATGTTGGAAGAGAGAAGGGACTGGGGGGACATGATAGAGGTCTTCAGGTACATGAAGAGGGTAAATAGGGGAGGAACAGTCAGGGTGCTTTGAAGGAAGGAGGAGGGGGCCACTAGAGGGCATGGGTGCAAGCTGGAGGGGGGAAGATTCAGGGGTGAAAGGAGGAGGTGCTACTTCACTGAGAGGGTGGTGGAGCCATGGAATGCACTGCCTAGGGGGCTGGTGGAGGCAGAGATGGTGGAGGGGTTCAAGAGGGGGTGGGACAGGTACAGGGGAAGGGTTCTGGAAGCAAAATCCAATGCAGCAAGAATATCCGGAACTGGGAAGGGAGAAGCCAGAGAAGGAGAGGGGGTCAGCAAGGTCAGTACCCAGGGTGGGGGCTGACCAAACGAGCAGACACGAAAGACCGTTAGGCCTATTCTGCGGGCATTTTAGTATGTTAGTATGTTAAAAACAGATGCTCTCTCCCTCAATTACCCCCACCCCTTCCCTCACCCAAACTTACCCATTTTACTGGGACCTTCCTGATGTAAAAAACATGGGAATCAGGCTCCTTAAAAATATAAATACTCCTACCCTTACCTACACAAATAAAATCTGACCTACAAAGTTGGCATATATTACCACTAGGGCTGCTCTAGTGAGTGGATGTGGTAAGAATGGTAGTTTTACCATGGTTGTTCTATCTTTTTCAGAATATCCTCCTCGCTGTTCCCTTGAGAAACTGGTTAAAGTGGAGATTAGAAATCCTGAGATTAATTAGGCAAGGGAAAAAGTCATGGGTGTACCTTGCCACCCTACAGCTCCCCATGGACTCCTGAATTTTTAGTTGTATAATGCTGTGGTTTAGATACGTTATATCTTTGCTTGCTATACCACAGAATTAGACCTTCAGTGGCTAGAGATTGAGAAGTATCTTTTCCAGTACTGAGTCATGTTCAGATATATATTCAGAATGGATACCAGTGCCCATAGAGGAGATGATTCTAATATTTGGATCCACAGAGTCCGTGAAATCTGGCATGACATGATGACAGAACTTGACTTGGCTGTTTAAGTGGTATGGGTATATCCCTTAGCCCAAATGGAAGATTTTCCCCCAGCTAGTATTGACCAATTTATCCAAATTTACAGTGGAACAATTTAATGTTCCTGTGCTAGATATGGGTAGGTACAGTTTTCAAACCCTTCAATGAACTCCAGACCGAGTTCAGTTTAGGGCATGGAGACTTTTTATGGTATCGTCAGTTAATACATTACTACTATATAAGACTGGCAGATCAAACAGATCTATTAATGGCATCAGCTATTATGCAATTGTTAGCTGAAGCTGCCTCCCCGCCCCGGATCCCAAAGTGCATACCAGGTAGATGGACTGCTTGGCTGCCCTCAGGAGAATTGCTGTGCTAATCCCGCCGATGCAGAGCATCAGCTCCCCACCCCCACCACCACCCTTGGTGGGCACCGCACTATATAGCATTCCTAAGTCCCTCCCAATCACGATTAAATTAAACTTTAGTCCAATCAGCCAACTTTCCCATCCACAGGTTATACTTTCCCACCACCAGAGGTCCTTCCCTCTCCTATTAACTCTCTCTGCTGTTGTTTCAAGCTACAACTCCATGTCTCTTGCTCCCTATTTCAGTAAGGCTATCCTCACCTCTCCAGCCTATTATGCTCCTGCCCACATTCCTCTCTAGCTCTCTACTGCTCTCTCTTCCTTCCCAGATGATATGGAACACCACGCATTTATTACTACTGCAATCAGACTAGCATTCTCCTCCCTGCTCTCCCCTCTCCTGTCTACCCCTGAGCAGGGGGCTGCCACAATGGCACTCAGTTACCCCTCTTTCCACACCCCCCACCACCCCGAAGAACATAACCTTAAACATCCCTCCCATCTTCCTCTATATCAGTATGCATCCTTTTGGGCATTGGACTTTATGCAGCCCTGCTCTCTCCTGCTTACCCCCAGTCGCACTCTCACCTCAGTACCCCTCCACCTGCCCCACTTGCTCCACCTCCTGGCTGCCCCCCATACCCTGAAACTGCCAATATTCACGTTCCTTCCAACCAAAGGGTATATGCTGTGTAAGTGTCACCAACTACATGCACAAATTAGAAACAACCACCTCAGGTCCCTTGTCCTGCTACTACTTCTTACGGGCAATGTCCACCCCAACCCTGGCCCACAGACTGCCTCCCAGCCCATCCCCTTCCCTATCAGTGGGCTGCACATTGCCTCACTTAACATCTGCAGCCTTCAAAAAAAATGGGGCCCCTTTCAGGGATGGGTACTACAGCACCACTCTGACGTCATTGGACTGGGTGAAACCTGGCTCTCACCCTCTGTACCAGGTTCTGCTGTTAAGCTCCCCAGTTACCTCCTCTATCGCTCTGATAGAGTGGGTAAATGAAGAGGTGGCTGCGCTCTTTACCTGAAGGATTTGCTGTCAGGCCAACTACTCCCTATGCCACTGCTAGCATCGAGGGCACAAGCTCTTATGCTAAAATTAACTCTAGGCAGGTCTATTTCCCCTCTCCTACTCACCACTGTCTACATTCCTCCCAAGGAACACAAACTTGCCTTCCAGGACCTTCTGAATTATCTCTCCTCTCTGCCGCCTTATTATGAAAAAATAGTCACGGGTGACTTCAACATAAATTGGTTAGCAAAGACAGCTGCCCCTTATATTCATGATGCCACAGCACCACCTCACCCAGGTTGTCACCTCTCCCACCTGAGTAAATGACCATACAGGGACATCTTCCCTCCTGGACTTGGTCTTCACAAACCGCCACACAGAATCATCAGCACCCAGGTGCTCCCTAATACTCTGGTGATCACTCTCCTGTGCTTTTCACTTGGTCTGGCTTTGCCCTAAACCCCCAAACTTAGCTTACAACTCAAGCTTGGCCTGGCAAACTCTCCCAACTCAAGGATCACCTTAGAAAGTGGGACTGGACCCCCTTCATTAACACCCCAGACCCAGATCAAGCGCTTGACCTATTTACCTCCACCTTTAAAAGAAAATGCGATAAGTTTGCTCCCCTTACCAAGAAGATGACCAGAGGTAACCAGGTCCCCTGGTTCTCTGATCACCTCCTGTGCCTATTGCAACAGCATGACTCCCTTTGGCATATTGCTAATGAAACCAGACTGCCAGCAGACAGGCAACAATATAGGGAGCTTCGCAACAAATGCACATGGGCCCTTCGCACTGCCAAAGCGGACTACTACAAAGCGTCCTTAGCATCCACCTGGGGGAATGGAGCAAATTCTGGAATAATATTAAAGAACTTTGCAGTAAAGCCCCAAACCAACACCCAGACTAATTAAAAATAGACGGCAGCATCTCCACGGACCCCCTTAGCATAGCCTCAGCCCTAAACTCCTTTTTCACAAATCTTAACCATGTCCTCCCACCTAATTTCTTTGACCCCCCACAGGCTTGGGACAAATCCCCTCTTCCCCTTGCTCCTCCCTTTCATCTATGTGTACTCTCACCCACGGCTGTCAAACCTTACCTAGCTAAAGCTGTCAGCCGCTCACTTAACTACAGCGATTCCCAAGACCTGAGACTCCTTCGCCTCACTCTCACTGAAGTCCTTTACCCTTTCAGTCATATTCTAAATTGCTTCCTTTGTCAAGGTAAATTCCCCTCCCGATGGAAACTGGCCTCCATTACCCCTATCTATAAGAGTGGGGACAGCACCTCCACCAACAACTACTGCCCTATATCCATTCTCCCGCCCCCATCTAAAGCATTAGAGCATATCATCACTGACCAAATCACTCACCACCTCATGAAATACAATCTTCTCTGCAACCAACAACATGGCTTCCATAAAGGGCATAGCACCACCACCGCCCTCCTCGCTCTCACCTCACAAACACACTTCACCTTGGATCATGGCCACCTCACAGGAGCTATTTTTGTAGACCTTTCTAAAGCTTCTGATATTGTCAACCATGCCCTCCTGCTAAACACACTCTCCTCCAGTGGTTTCTCCAACGATACCTTAACCTGGTTTGCCAGCTATCTATTAGATAGAACACAAAAGGTCAAGGTAGGCACCATCCTATCTCCACCCCTCTCTGTCCGCTCTGGTGTTCCACAGGGCTCAATTCTTGGCCCCCTACTCTTCAGCCTATACCTAAACTCCCTCCCATCAGCCGTCTCTGGAAATCTGCTCCTCTATGTGGATGACGCCGTCCTGTATGCCTCTGCTTCTGACCCACTTAAATTCCACTGAACACTCCAACATATTTTCCTCAAAGCTGATCATTGGTTCACCACCCAGTGACTAATAATCAACCAAGAAAACAAAACTCATGATCTTCTCACACCCACGGAACCCCCGCAAGAGCCTCTGTCCCCCACTTCTTACTATCAATCACACCCCTATTGAATAAGTTAGCAACTTGAATTACCTAGGGATCACTCTAGACCCAGCCCTCAACTATAAACAATACATTCTTCACCTTGCCTCTGCCCTAAACTAAAGATTAGGAGTTCTTTATTGGCAAACATTGCCTCACTCCCAACTCAATACAGCTCACCATAAATTCCTCTGTCCTCTCTCTCTCTCCTAGACTATGGTATTATTGTATACAGTGCAGCACCACCCACTGCAATAAACAGACTCCACCTCTTGCTAAACAAAGCCTGCCATCTCATCCTCGGATGTGACTGTTTTACACACACCTGTACACTCTACAACTCTACAAAGTGGCTAAACTTAGACAGCAGAATCAGGTATCATATCTGCCTAATGACAAAGAAGATACTCCTAGGTCTTGCTCCTTCCACTCTCTCCACTATTATTCACCCAGCATCCCCAAACAGATCCACACTGAACTCAAACAAGCCGTTACTATGGGTTCCCTGCTCTCGTACCTCCCAATTTCAAAACTCCTTCAGCTACCAAGCCCCTCGTTGGACAAACTCTCTCCCTATCCAAATAGCCAATGAAACAAGGCTTGGTCCCTTTAAATCTAGACTAAGGGAGCACCTTCTGGACTCTAACGTATGTGATTGCCCCTGACTCTGACCTGCTACATATTGTCCTACTCCGCACCTAACTGTTTCTGAGCCCAGCTCAAAACCCCCCCATATTCCCCCCATAACACTATCTGAATATCAGCCTGTTACAGTATTTTCTGCAACTACGTGGCTGTGCTAAATTCGTATCAATTACTAGCCTGACTTATGTCTCCTACTAATAAATCCTTCATTGCCATGTTTTGTAATGTAATGTACTGTTTCTGACAGATCAATCCTTGACTGTTATGTACTATAATGTATTATATTGTATCTTAAAAGGTACTGTACTGTATTGTCACCTCTACTAACAAATGATACTCTGTACCTTAATGTATGATATGGAACCTTTGTAAATGAGTCTTTGACTCAAAGGTTTTCTGAATATTCCCAGTAAACAATAAACAATTAAGACACAAAGGACACCACATTCTTGCCCCACTATATGTAAGGCATTGCAGGAATCACAGTGAGAAAACATGCTAAATGTAGCTAGTAAATGAGGAGAAAAATTACAAAAAGAGTTTAACCAGGAGGACTGGGAGAGTGGTTGTTATGATGAGGGCAGGATAACCACATTACACATCTGGTGTGGATATGCCTGGAAACACACAATTCGATATTTTCAAAACCCAACTTTCACAGCCAAATTTGGAAGAGGATAGGGAAGTGTGAATTGCTGATGAAATTGTGGACAGGCATGGCCAACTAGGGATGCAGCGAATTTAAAATCTGCCTGCGAAGTGAATGCGAAGTGGCTACTTCACATTGGCACTTTGCTACGCAGGGTGCCCCATAGGAAAGGCTCACTTTGCCTTGTTATTATTACTTCATGTTGTCATTCCACTTTAAATGTGAAGTAAGGTGGAGTGACAACAATTTTGGCAGCAACCCACCCACACAGTCACCAGAATTAATCTGCATCCCAAAGTGCTATTGTCTTGGGTCCAGAAAACTCCCCAGTGCTGATGTAGTGAAATGAGAGCATAACAAGAAATGTAAAGTCTCCCAGAATTAATGGCACACTCAGTCATAGAAACATAGAAACATAGAAGTTGACAGCAGATAAGGACAGCATGGCCCATCCAGTCTTGCCATTTCTTTTTCTACCTTATAAATGTGCCATCGGCCTTTGCTCTGGCAGTGGCCTATCTATTCATACTCATTTGTATTGCTCCCTTATGCCTATCCCATGCCTGTTTGAAGCCGTGCACTGTATTCATAGCCACCACTTCTTGAGGTAGGCCGTTCCATGCATCCACCACCCTTTCTGTGAAAAAGAATTTCCTCACATTCCCCCTTAATCAGCCCTCCTCTAATCTCATGCTGTGTCCTCTTGTCCTGATATTTTTCTTATATTTAAACATGTTAGACTCTTTCACCTTGTTAATGCCCTTAAGGTGTTTGAATGCCTCGATCATATCACCTCTTTCCCTCCTTTGCTCAAGGGTATACATATTGAGCTCTGTTAATCTGTCCTCATATGTCTTCTGATGCAGTCCCTGCACTATTTTGGTTGCCCTTCTCTGGACTGCCTCAATTTGGTTAATGTCCTTGTGAAGGTGTGGCCTCCAATACTGCACGCAGTACTCCAGATGGGGCTAACCAGTGTCTTGTAAGAGGATTATTATCTCCTCTTACGACTTGTGATACCCCTACTAATACACCCTAACACCCCTAGCCTTACCTACTGCTTTAGAGGTCTGCTTGGATGATTTCAGGTCATCAGTGATGATGATGCCCAAGGCTCTTTCTTCCTTTGTGACAGCTAGCAACTCCCCTCCCAGCCTATAGGTGGCTTCAGGGTTTCTCTTCCCTATGTGCATGATCTTGCACTTCTTTGCATTAAATCCCAGTTGCCACTCTTCTGACCAGTTTGCTAGTTTATCCAGATCTCTTCTCATTCTGCCCACCCCATCTGGATCATCTACTCTGTTGCAGATCTTGGTGTCATCTGCAAACAGACAAGCCTTGCCCTCTAGTCCATCTGCAAGGTCACTAATGAAGATGTTGAAGAGGACTGGCCCCAGGACTGATCCCTGAGGTACCCCACTTGTGACTTGCATCTCTTCTGACTGTATACCATTTACCACCGCTCTCTGTTTTCTGCCCGTCAACCAGTTTGCCACCCAGTTGACCAACTTCTGACCCACCCCGAGCCTACCCAGCTTATTTATCAATCTTCTATGTGGAACAGTGTCAAAAGCTTTGCTGAAGTCAAGGTAGGCGACATCAACTGCTCCCCCTTGGTCCACCACTCTCGTTACCCAGTCAAAGAAATCTATGAGATTAGTTTGACAGGACCTTCCTTTTTGTAAACCCATGCTGTCTTGGATCCTGTGCCCCTATGGATTCCAGGTGTTGCACTATCCTTTCCTTAAGGAGTGCCTCCATAATCTTGCCCACTACTGAGGTAAGATTGACTGGTCTGTAGTTCCCTGCCTCCTCCCTGCTACCACGCTTGTGGAGCTGGATCACGTGAGCCCTTCTCCAGTCTTCTGGGACCTCTCCTGTGCTCAGAGACTCACTAAATAGTTCTGCTAATGGCTCTGCTAGTTCCACCTTTAGCTCCTTAAGTACCCTGGGATGTATGCCATCAGGTTCCATTGCCTTATCCACCCCGAGCTTAGCAAGCTCTTGTAGGACCCTTTCTTTTGTGAAGGGAGTAGTGCTCACCTCCCTCCCCCCTGTGTCCATGGTGCTGAGCTCTGGGCCCTGCCCTACCTTCTCTTCAGTAAATACTGAGCAAAAGTATCTATTTAGGATAGATGCTTTTACATGGTCCTCCTCCTCACATGCTTCCTTTTCACCATTAAGCTTAGCAATACCCCCTCTGGACTTTCTCCATGCATGCAGTGGTCACACACAGAGTCACCAGAATTAATGTGCATTCCCAAAATGCTACTGTCTTGTGT
Organism: Neoceratodus forsteri; assembly: GCA_016271365.2. Taxonomy (NCBI): domain Eukaryota; kingdom Metazoa; phylum Chordata; order Ceratodontiformes; family Ceratodontidae; genus Neoceratodus; species Neoceratodus forsteri. The sequence continues at coordinate 999,278,507 of CM057451.1, forward strand.
CCAGAAAATTCCCCAGCGCTGACAAAGTGAAATGAGAGTGTAACAAGAAATGCAGTCTCCCAGAATTAATGGTGCACTGCAAACACACAGACAGATTAAGATTGCGCTGCACACTCAAGGGATGCATATGAAATAGCACAACAATGCCTAACTAGTACACACAAGTCACAAATCCAAATCTTGCCAGTTGAGAGATTAGTGCACGGCAGTAACAATCTGCTACCAGTAAAGATACCACAAAGCAGTATAAAAAATTCATGCAGTGGATAGCAGGTTCTCACTGCTGCAATTACTCTATGGCACAATAAAAGGTGTCTGATTTAATGGCACACATCACACACACACACACACACACACACACTACAAGTAATGCGTAGCAAATTGAAAACATTTAGTAATATAACCAAATGTTTTAAACAGACAAATTATACACTGCTGCACCACAACAATCAGCAAAATAATGTCAAGAATTACTGAAAATATTACTGTGTACATTAACACAGTTGTACAAGAAAAATATAACCAACACAGAAAAAACTGCCTTTTTCTCCCAGTTAATGTACCTACACCACAAATTCGCCCCTCCCCCACAGCACAGTTCACATTATACAGACTGACTGTTCTAAAGCACATTCAAAATCCACACACAACAATAATCACTCGATGACATGAGCACAGAAGGGTTTCCTACAATCGATGTTGTAAATTTTGAGCAAAAATAAATGACTAAAAAATGCATTTTAAACAGCTTTTAGAGGTTTTGAATCACAGAGCTCTGAGAACAAACTGTCTCAAGCTACCACGACACACACACTACCCAGGCCAAAACTGAGGCTCTGCAGAACAATCTAGAGCCCACGTGACCTGCAATTCCGTGAATCACTGCAGAATTTCATTTGAAGCTCAATTACAAGGCAAATTACATTGATTTCAATGAACATCGCCTTAAAATTGGTGTAGAAGTGGTTTGCAGAAGGCAGAATAATGAAAAGTCATTGGTTTCAATGGACTTCACGTTCCTCATTATGAAGTAAAGTACTCCGCTTCACATTGTGGAGTACTCTGCGGATTCTGTGTTACTCTGTGAATCACTTCGTGGAGCAAATTGTGGCCACTTCACCTATCACTACTTATAGTAGTGTAACTAATATGCTGTACAGGAAGAAACGTGAATGCCTATGGCTGTACTTCCCCAATGAGCTGCAGCACAAAACTCCCCGACTTGAAAACACGTACTAATGAGTACAATGGTGGGGTGGTGAAGCCTGGAGAGATACTACAAAACAGGCTTAGAATACATCCAAGTAACTAGAAAATAATTAATGTTGTGATTCATGATGTGATCTTGAACTGTGATTTGTGACTGCATTTGTGACCATGATAATGAAGAACTTGGTTCGGTGTCGATGTTGTGAGATAACCAATATGAAACTGTATTGGGAATGTGAATGCCTACAGCTGTACTTCCCCGATGTAGCTTAAAACTCCCAACTCAAAAACACGTATCAATGAGTATAATAGTGGGGTGGTGAAACCTGGAGAGATACTACAAAATAGGCTTACAATACATCCAAGTAACTAGTAAAAAAATTAATTTTGTGATTCATGACATGATCGTGAATCGTGATTTGTGACTGCATTTATGACCATGATGATGAAGAACGTGATTTGTATCACGAGTGACTCGTGATGATGGTCCTGACTTAAAAATGCATATTAATGAGTACAATGTTCATGCGGAATTATGCACCACACCTGTCCAGTGCTCTGAAGGGAAGCCAAAGACATAACTGTGACTTAAGTTACAGATAGAGATTGGGCCCTAAAGAGATGCAAATGCACAGACAGATTAAGACTGTGCTGCACACTGAAGAGATGCAGACACAAAGACACAACACCCAACCAGTGCTCACCATCAGAAATTAAAGTCTGGAAAGGAAAGGCTTTGCCAGTTTGTGGTGGGCCACGGTGGGGAAGGGGGCAGTGTACTGCACTGCTGCTGTAACAGTTACTAGTACTAGTAGCAGTAAAGATACCACAAAGAAGTACAGAAATCACACAGCTGTAGTGGATAGCAGGTTCACATTGGTAAAATTACTATGTGGCACAATAAAAGGTGACTGATTTGATGGCACGCATCATACACATACTCACACACACTAAGTAATATGTAACAAATTGAAAACTTCAATAATATAACCATATATTTTAAACAAACTAAAATTATGCAGTTATGCACCACAACAATCAGCAAAAAAATGGCAAGAATTATTGAAGATATTACTGTGTGTACATTAACACAGTTATAAGAAAAATATCACCAAAACAGAAAGAACTGTCTTTTTCTACAAGTTAATCTACCTACACCACAGATATGCCCCTCCCCCAAGCACACTTGCACTGTCTCTCAGTACACAGACTGAATGTTGTACATTAACATTCAAAATCCACGCACAAACAATAAACGCTCAATGATATGAGCACAGGAGGGTTTTCTACAATCAATGAACTAAAGATTCAGCAAAAAAAAGACTCAAAAAGGCTTTATTTAACAGCTTTTAGAAGGTTTGAATCAGAGAGCTCTCAGAGCAGACTGTCTCCTACAGCTTCCTACAAACACTCCCGGAACTGAGGCTGTGCAGAACAATCTAGAGCACATGTGACCTGAAATCCCATGAATCACTGCAAAATTCACCTTTGGAGCCTAAAAACAAGGCAAAGTGAGGTGAAGTACATTGTTTTCAATGTACTTCACTTTAAGCATTGGTGGAATAGTGGTTTGGGAAGGCGCAGTAATGCATAGTCATTGTTTTCAATGAACTTTGCGTTACTCATTATATCGCAAAGTACTCCGCTTCATGTTGTGGGGCACTGCGCGAATTCACCTTCACTCTGCGAATCACTTCACTGAGAGTATTGGGGACACTTCGCCCATCTCTACGGGCAACACATATCCATGTGATGTGGACCTGTCTGGGATGACAATGTTTCTTATTAGACTCAGAGTCATAGCAGAGGTGCTCCTTATCCCTATACAGCTAACCCCAGAAATGTTCTAGTTTCACAGAAACCCAGAAAGACTGAAATATAGAACTACAAAATATCTTTTTGGCATCCTGCTACTGGCCCCAAAAAATGTATTACTAGAAAATGAATTACTTCATCCCAAATAAATATCATCCTTTAGAAAGACACTGTGACTATATATATATATATGTATATACACATACATATATATATTTATATATATTATGGTAGCATGGTAGTGCTACCATAGTTAGGGTTGAGGAGCCATTTACATGTTAAACCTAAAATTTTGCACCTTAATAACTTTACAACCGTTCAACAGATTTGCCTGAAATTTGGAACACATAATCAAGACCCATGCACCTTGGGATCTGTCAAGTTTTGTACTGGTCAGTTATACAGCTGCGGAGTAATTAAGCGTGATCTATGCATGCGTTTAAGCTCTTTTTGGAATTCTACGTTCACGCCTACAGGTCACACAGTTTGCGTGACTGGTCCAAAATCTTCAGGTAACATGCAGCCAGGGTCCCCGATGTGTCTTTTGAAGATTTCGTGAAAAAATATTAAACGGTTCAAAAGTTATTCAAAAAACAAGTTCCCATTATAAGTCAATGGGAAAAGTTAACAAAAAGTTTGACAGTGTCTCAAATGCAGGTTTTACTTACACAAATGGCCCTTTTGCTGTCACAAATCTGCCATTTTGTTTTCAGTTAGTGATCAGAAAAATGCTTGGCATTTAAAATTGGGACCCTCTAGACACCTAATTCTTTTTGCATTCACCTAGTCGGACCCTGAGGATGCTAGGTGTGTCTTTATTGTGGGGTAAAACACTAGAAATATGTTTTTCAAGTTTCTGGAAAAAGTACTTTCGCAAAGTAGTGTCAAATGTACGACACTGTCTAATGAATTTGCAAAAGCTTTCGCAAAGTTCGTCAGTACTTTTCCAGGGTGTGTGAAAATAACAGCAATTCTTTGGCAATGTGCTGCAAAAGAACGGTTTGGTGTTTTGGGCTGAAATTTGGAGAGAATGCAGCCAAGATGTCACAAATGTGCCTTTCACTGGTTCGGGAAAAAAATATTACTTGACGGCCAAGTGACGGCACTCCAAATTTGACAGTTTTTCCCATAGGATAACATTATGGCATCTGTTGCATTACGGGAATCCTTTGGCGCTCTGCTGCAAAATAACGGTTTGGTCTTTTAGGATGAAATTTAGAGGGAAGTAAGTCAACATCCCAGAGATGTGCCTTTCAGTGGTTTGGTGAAATAGTATTACAGGGAGCCACAGTTATGGCACTACGAACTTCTATTTTTTTTTTCCATAGGGTAGCATTATGGCATTCGTTGCGCCTTTCAGGGCCCGTATCTTGGAAATGGTGCAAGATACGGACTTTTCGCCAGAAAAATTCTTAGCCCCCTGACAGGAGCTAAGTACAAAACTAGCCAGGAAAGTTATAAATCATATGCCTTTTCCATTTTTTTTCTATGTCATACGGTTCCTGAGATATAAGCAATTTAGTATTCCAACTCTTCTGACGTTTTCGTTTTCATTTTTGCTTGTGTTTATGTAACTTAACTATTTGTCTCTACAGTGCTGTTTATCTTTGTGTTTTGATTTGTGGTACCATGTGCATTAAGATTACTGTTTCTTGGTTATGTGTTGAATGGGCTCCACGCTCCCACTGCTATATCACATTTAGTGTATCTGAGTACTGTTTCTGTTTTGTTTTTGTGTGGTGGGACCGTGGGGGCTGAAGGGCCCTGTAGTCTTGCTGTTGTATGATATTCAGTGTTATTACTGCTGTTTATGTTTCTATTTTGTGTGGCGGGAGCATGGGGCTCAAAGGGCTCTGCGCTCCTGTTGCTGTATAACATTTAGCATACTTCAGTACTGTTTGTGTTTCTCTTCCGTGTGGCGGGAGCACGGGACTCGAAGGGCCCTGCTCTACAGTCACCAGCACATTGTGTATTTTACAGTACTGTATATGTTAGTGTTTTGTGTGGTGGTAGCGTAGGGCCAGAAGGTCCATGTGTATAAACATTTGTGTTTGCTGGCATTGTGTTAGTATGTGTAAAGACATCATGTGGTGGGAGCGTGGGGCAGGAAGGGCCCTGCGCTACCGCTGCTGTATCATGTTGAGTGTATTTCAGTACTGTTTATGTTTGTGTTTTGAGTGGTGGGACTGTGGGGTCTGAAGGGCCTCGCAGTCCCATATTGTGTGACATATAGGGCTGGATATTCAAAGTGCACCAGGCTGTGGTGCAAGCCTGGGCACAGCTCAACTTTGTTGTGCAGGGCTGTGGCCTGGATGATAGTCAACGGAGCTGCGCTATGGTGCAGCAGCTTTGAATATCACACCCTGGCCACCCCCACTGTGTATGGCGCAGTGGCACTGCACCAGCACAAGTGGTCAGAGTGGAGCATGGAGATGCGCGAGCGCAAGTGCCATTGCGCCATGCACAGCACCTGCGTTATTCAAAAAGGGACATGCAAATGGGGCCATAATTTATGCAAGGCGCACATGGGGCCATTTGCATGTCATTATTGCCCCATTTGCATCCCATTAGCATACAGGTGTGCTGATCCCCGACGACTTGTGCCTGGCGCCCTGCCAGGCAGCACTCATCGGGGACCGATGCCCCCTGCAGCCCGATTGCAGGCATTCATCTAAAAGAAAAACCCCTGTCCAATATCCCTGGTGGTCCAGTGGACCGCACTGTGCCCGATTGTGGGCATCTTTAAAACATAGAACAGTTCTATTACCCTGGTGGTCTAGTGTATCCCCCTCCCCACCTGCCCACTGAGCCCCAGCGCCCCACTCCCCCCCAGTCAGCCGGCAGGTGGCAGCACCCCACCCGCTGGCAGCCCCACTGCCCACCGACTGACAGCTCAGTAGGGCTGCACACCCATTGGTTCACAGCGTGAACCAATGGTGTGCAGCCCATACCGCATTATTTACAGTCCAGATATGTGAATGAATTCATTCACATATCTGACTGTGTTTACGGTATGGGCTGCATGCCCTTTGGCTCATGCTGTGAACCAATGGGCGGCAGCCCTAAAGTTGTCAGTCAGCTGGTGGCAGGGTGGCAGGTGGTGCTGCCGCTCTGGGCTGTCTGGGGAACGGGTGGTGGGGCTCAGTGAGCGGGTGGGAGGGGGACTAGACCACCAGGTAGTAGGACTGTTCTATGTTTCAAAGACCTCGCAATCAGTACAGTGGTCCACTGACCACCAGGGATATTGGATGGGGGGTTATACCAATGCCCGCGATCGGGCACATTGGGGTCCACTGGACCACCGGGGATATTGGACAGGGGTGTCTTTATATGGATGCCCATGATGGGGCATGGGTGGCACCGCCAGGTGTGGCAGGAACTCGCATTGCCACCCACAGGTGGTAGCTGCCATGTTGTGCCCTGCAATGTGGCAGCTCACCTGTGGGTGGCCATCATTTTTTCCTTTTTTTGGGGGGCTTAACTTTGTGCAGGCGCACGTAGGGGTGGTACATGTATGACTCTGCACATCCCGGGCTGAATATCAGGCTGTGCAGGTTATGCATCGGCACACCCCCCCACCTGTGCCTGCATACATTACTGATTCACTCCAGTGCATCAGGATTTGTGCAGTGCACTTTTTCCTTTTGAATATCATGCCAGGGCACATCAGTGGGTTGTGCATGGTGCAACACCGTTGTGCCATGAGCAACTCCTTTGAATATCTGGGCTTTAGTGTTTTTCAGTGTTGTTTATGTTTGTGTTTTGTGTGGTGGGTGCATGGGTCCTGAAGGGCCCCACGCTCCTGCCAGTAGCACATTTTTTATTTTACAGTACTGTATATGTTTGTTTTTTATGTGGTGGGAGTGCAGGTTCAGAAGGGCTGTGCGCTCCCGCTGCTGTATCACATTTAATATATTTCAGTACTGTTTATGATAGTGTTTTATGTGGCAGGAGTGTGGGCCCTGCGCTCTTGTCACTAATACATTTTATTTTTTACAGTACTGTATATGTTTGTGTTTTGTGTGGTGGAAGCCCAGGGTTGGAAGGACCCCGCGCTACTGCTGCTGTATCACATTTAGTATATTTCAGTACTGTTTATTTTTTGTTTGGAGTGGTGGGACCGTGGGGTCCGAAGGGCCTCGCACTCCCATCTTGTGTGACATTCCATGTTTTTTAGTGTTGTTTATGTTTGTGGATTGTGTGAAGGGTGCACAGGGCCCTTCAGGCCCCGCGCTCCTGCTGTTGTTTCACATTTAGTATATTTCAGTACTGTTTATGTTTGTGTTTTGTGTGGCAGGAGTGTGGGACTCAAAGGGCCCCGCGCTACTATCACTAGTACATTTTTGTATTTCACAGTACTGTATATGTTTGTGTTTTGTGTGGTGGGAGTGTGGCTTTGGAAGGGCCCCATGCTGCCATCAGTGTATTACATTCAGTATTTTTCAGAACTGTTTATCTTTGTGTTTTGATTTGTGCTACCATATGCATTAACATTTCTGTTTGGTGCCACCATGTTAGTATGTGTGAAGACATTACGTGGCCCATACACCCCTGAACAACACTGGTACACAGAGAGACAGACACATATGGAAGTAGGAGGGGGAGAGCCATGGTAACAGGAATAAACACAGAGTTGCTTCATGTTAAGTGAAGAGCCACAGGCAAAGAAGGGTGATGCAGATCAGTTGTACAACTTTCTGATTACAGGTAAAGTGTAGTTAGCATTGTTGTCACTTGAATGGTGGCAGCCAGGTAATGTCTCTTCAAACTGCAACACAAGGTACTGGATACTCAGTGGAGACCCACAGCAGAGCTGAGGGTATAGACAGCAATGGTAGACATCAGTGATTTCAGGGACACTCAAGTTAGTAAAGTTAGTGTTTGTGTTGGCTGAGAGAGAGGTAATACCCCCTTCCTCAAAGTTTGTACTGCATCATGAGTACCAATGTGCAGCAAGAATGAGGCAAGCAACATCAATAGTACAGCTCTGTAATTGTTGAAACACACAATTTAGCACAGTTAGGATTTCTATGGCTTCACACAGGCAATTTTCACATACTGACCAGTTACTGATCCTGACTGTACAGTCACAACTGCATGTCCTTAGGTAGAATGTCACACAGCTCTCTAGACCAGGTACTACAATCTGACTGTTGACTGACAGTAGATGTGAGTGCAGTACATGGTAGTTAACATTGTTAGGAATAACAGGAGATCTGTAACTCAATGTCTGAACACCTAGGCCACATATTGCACACTGAGTTGACAGTACAGAATAGAAACAAGTATTTGTCAATGCCGAACGTTCGCTAGCAGGTATTTGCAGTGGTATTTGGCACTTGGACATGGCTTAAAAAAATCAGTAACAAAGAAGTACAAGCATTTGTCAATGCCAAATGTTGCTTGCTTCTATGTGCTATTTAAGTATTTGGAAGTCACTGGAGTGCAAATATTGAAAATTGCTGGAGCCACGAAATATAGAACTGGCAAGCAACGACGCTTTGTAAAAACAGTCATTTTTAGGGAATTTTTCACCAAATTTTCAACATAGCCATTTTAAGACCTCTGCTCATGAACAGTGTCACTGTGATTTTCTTAATGTGTCCCATACATTGATTTCGCACACCGACTGCGCCATTGTGCGCTACATGGGCAGAAACACGTTTTGGGCAGGATGTGAAAAATGACAGCTGTACTGCTCATAAGGAGGTGTGGTAAAATGGCAATGTTGAAAATCTGGAGTGAAAATATTGAAAATTCGCAAACTTACGAGCGTGCGTAGGAACTGTGCAACGCACGCTCATAAAACAGTCATTTTTAGGAATTTTTTCACCAAATTTTCAACATAGCCATTTTAAGACCTCTGCTCATGAACAGTGTCACTGTGATTTTCTTAATGTGTCCCATACATTGAGTTTGCACACCGACTGCACCATTAGAAACATAGAATTTGACGGCAGATAAGGACCACTTGGCCCACCCAGTCTGCCCATTTCCCTACCTAATGGATAAGCTGCAGATCCTAGTTGTGCATTGTGCGCTATATGGGCGGAAACATGTTTTGGGCAGGATGTGAAAAACGACAGCTGTACTGCTCATGAGGAGGTGTGGTAAAATGGCAATGTTGAAAATCTGGAGTGAAAATATTGAAAATTCGCAAACATACGAGCATGCGTAGGAACTGCGGAACGCACGCATGTAAAACAGTCATTTTAAGGAATTTTTTCACCAAATTTTCAACATAGCCATTTTAAGACCTCTGCTCATGAACAGTGTCACTGTGATTTTCTTAATGTGTCCCATACATTGATTTCACACACCGACTGCGCCATTGTGTGCTACATGGGTGGAAACACATTTTGAGTGAGATGTGAAAAATGACAGCTGTACTACTCATAAGAAGGTGTGGTAAAATGGCAATGTTGAAAATCTGGAGTGGAAATATTGAAAATTCGTGAACTTATGAGCCTGCGTAGGAACTGCACAACACACACTTGTAACACAGTCATTTTTGGGAATTTTTGCACCAAATTTTCAACATGGGGTTTTTGGGACCCCTTCTCATGAATTATGTCACTGTCATGGCATTATTCAGGCCCAAAGGATGATTTCATGCAGTGACTGCACAGTGACTGCGAAATCACCTTCGGGCCCGAATAACGCCATGACAGTGACATCATTCATGAGAAGGGGTCCCAAAAACCCCATGTTGAAAATTTGGTGCAAAAATTCCAAAAAATGCCTGAGATGTGCAATAAAGTTGAAAACCCCCTGTCTAGCCCATTATACAGCTTACCAGCATTTCCTCAGTTCGCGGTCAGCTTTGAAGAGTGCAGACGTGTTCCCGGTCCACCAAAGATCGTCACGCCAAGCTCAGGAGGTAAGTATGGGGTGAGGGGAGGAGGGGTGCGCAGTGGGTGGGTGCAGGTTGTGGGAGGGGGGCCTGGGAGAAACACCATGAGACCGTTTTCAATTTCCAGGTTTTAAAAAAAAAACAAGACTACGTTGGATGTTTGCCACGCTGGGGTGGGCTCCCAGTGTGGCAGCAAAAATTGGGGGGGCAGTGTGACACGGTGCTGTGTATGACAGCGGTGGTTTTCTTTGAAGAGAAGACCACCGCTGTCATACACAGCACCGCATCCGATTGGTGCAGGACTGCCACGCCTGCTCAATGGAGCAGGGGATTGCAGGAGAGGGGCACACCTCCAAAGTGTCCCATTCTCCCAAGACGTTCCTTGCGCATGCGCGCAAGCAAACGTAAAAATATGGAGGTGAACAGTTTTATGGGGGGACTGCAGTTCCACAACACTTGCTACATCCTAAGTAAACAGCCACAGGAAAAGATAGGCAATGTACATCAGTTGTACTGCTCTCTGAATACAGGAATAGTCCAGTTAGCACATTGCCACTCGAATGGTTTCAGACAGGCAATGTGTCTACAAATGTGACAGTAGGTACTACATTGTGAGTGGAGATATAGAACATAAGTCAGGGAATGCACATGTTAGTGCACATACACAATACAGGTGAGGGTTTGTACGTCAATGGTACACATCACTAATTGCAGGGAAAGTGAAGTTACCTCAGTTAGGATTTGCATGGATTTAGGCAGCTAGAGCTGCTGCGCCTCTCAAGGTTAGCAGTGCATTGTGACTGGTTATCTATAGGAACCATAGGGGACTGGAGATGTATGGCACACCTCTGTAATTGTAGGTACAGTGAAGTTACCACAGTTAGGAGTTGCAGAAGCTTAGACAGGGAATTGCAGTAGATATAGCAGTCACTGCATGCTAAGTGCATTGTCATAGCTGCATAGTGTTAGGTAGTGATGTGCGGCACCTTGCTGCAGTAATTACTGCATGCTGAGTGTTGAGACACAGGAAAAGTAAGTGCATTGCTGACTTTTTAATATTCTTAGGAATTATGGAAAGTGTGACATGCAATGTGCCACATTGCAGTCTACATTGTGGATACTGAGTGGACAGCATAACGACCAAAAAAATTCATGGACACATAGTTGTGGCACTATTTGTTGCAGTTGATTTGCATGCTTAATAGAAACAACAGTTATGTTCTAATCTCATTATGCTAATTTCAGTAAAGACTCAACACAGGTGGTTATGTTTTAAAAAGATTTATTGCCAATTGGTGAAACTGAAAAAGGCCCAATTAAGACTGTATTTTTTTTAACAAAATCAGTCTCACAATACAATCTTTCTATGTGTGTAATCATTGCTGGTAATATATGTAAATGTGTCACATTTATAGCAACTAGATTATATGAATTGGAGCAAGTATGTGATATTGTAATACAGCATAGAAAGAAAGTAGCCTAAGAAGGTACTTTGTTCTATGAATTGTGATTGTGTTACAGGGTTCACATCTTGAGGGAAAGTCTTTGCTATCCCTGCAGTGTTCTACCATCTTTTTGTTGGATGGGTTGTTATCTTCCTTCTATGCATATACCTGACTCTTTAATAGCTGGTCACTGTTTTTAATTAGGTGTTTTGTGTTGACAGTGAAGTTAAAGTGTTCACTACTCTTTGTGGGAAGAAGTGCTTTCTGACATTCCTCCTGAACTTGTAACACTCAAGGTGATCCTGTGGCTCTTCATCATATATTTGCAACTGAACTTGAAGAGACTTTGGTTAACAATTTTATTGATATTTTTAGGTAGTTGAATGCTATAATTATGTGCCGTCCGTTAGTTGTGTCTTACATGAATAAAGGTATGTCTGGAGCTTCTAAACAGTGATTACACACATTAAACAGAAATGTTAAGTTGTTATTGTGTGACTGATAATGTGGATGTTCCTGGGGTGGGTGAAAAACCATATGCTAATTTTTCAAGTAATAGAATATTACAAAAATCTAATTTCAGTGACATTAGATTACTGGTATGTTTAGTTAAATATTTAATGATATGTCACTGACTAGGCGCATATGGAAAATTCCCACCTGACCTCTCAATAGAGGTGATCATTAATATTGTCAGGAACAGGTATGAAGTGCGTTGTGATCAGTAACAGTGTCAATTTGCAATTGTCAGTATTGTTAACATAGGTTAGAATTACTTGTATGACAAGTACAAAAAAATGTCATATTATTACAGGTACAAAAGCATTGTTTTCAATTGTTTCATTGGTTTCTATGTTACCTCTTAACTAGTAAGTACAAAAATGTGCATGGTATGCTGTTTTTATCAAAGATATGGTTCATTGAACTTAATCAGTATAGTATTGTATTATATGTTAAACATTCATTAGTACTTTACTCTTATACTAATACTTTTACTAGAACAATAAAAGAAGTTAGCAACAATGGCAAGGTGGAATAAGAAAGTAAGTATTATTTACAAGTAATTACAAAGGCATTGCAAAGTCAGTTACTAATAAGATGCAATCATTCAGTATTTACACTTGCTTCATTCAACTTGTTGCATTATGAATAAAGATTGCTATTTTAACATATGTACAGTATCAGTATAATAAATAAAGTTCAACACTGTTGCATGCTGAACGAATCATGTTGTTGTCTACATGTAAACAGCTAATAGACAAAAAACAAGTGGCGATAAACAACTTGTGACAGACTGTACCGTTTGGTGAGTGAGCCATGTGTTGCTCAGTTATTTATGATGGAAACTGAGAACTTTTTTTCTCTGCAGAGAGTAACAGTTAGAAACTTCTTGTTATGTAAGGGTATGATAAAGTAACAAGAAAAGATATGTACAGAATAGGAGAGGCAGGAAGGCCTCTGTTTTGAGATGTACAATCTTTGATAGACATGCAAGCATGGTTTCTCTAGTGACTGTGAATACTGTTGGCGATGATTGAAGCCACTACAACAATTTCCATGTTGTCACTGATCGACACAAGATCTTAGATGTCATAGTGCAAGAAATGTGTCTGCCAGTATAGCATTTTTTTTTGAAAATGCTATGGTTTATTGAGAGTTGTAGGTTGGAAACAATTGTACTGACCTACAGCTGTTTCTGTCACAAAGCAGTCATTTAAAAAATGCAACATGTTCTGTCCTATTCTTCTGAAATATGAAGTTCATCATAATTCTTCCATATTAGAAGATATGCATCTTTCAAGTGTCGTGGCAGTCTCTGTTTAAAACTGCTTATAGAGACGTCACACTCTACCCATCCACTTCTGTACCTTAGTAAACATGTGTAATGGCCAGAATGCATGGATTGACCATGGTGATAGATTATACTGTGAGTGTCAAACACTGATTGGTTAAAAACTATTCGACCAGCTGTGTAGTCTGTGATAGGAGTGTCAAGTCTGAGCCCATTGGAGTCAAATCTGTGCAACATGAGCATCAGATAGTGAGATGTATTCCTGAGACGTATGGACTGAGTGCATCTACCTCCACACCTTTTACAGGAGTGACCACATTGAGCATCGGTGAATAGCTGTTGGAATTTGACTCTTTTGGCTTGAGGGACAAAAAGAGTATTCCATAGCATGTCTTCTGTGGTTTCACACTGTGAATGCCCACATGAAACACATACATATTTGTGACATATGACACTGTAAAGTAGTGTTGCATTGGGGTGCCGTTTTCATCCAAGTTGTTTGATAGCCATCAAAAACACATTAGTATCTTGCTGTATGTCAGCAGCAAATGTACTACTTCTGTCATATGTACCTAATGTCTGTCGTAGTGGTGTTAGTGACTGTACATTGTTAGACTGGTCAGAAGTCATGTTGACAATCTGCTTCAAAGTGTTTGATAGGGGATTGTCTTGTGAAGCAGATATTGCCTGCACAAAGTGTGGCATGTGTAGAAAAACTTGCATAGCTGAGTTAGCATAGCAGTTTACTCTAGTGCTGTTGTCAAAGACTGGTACAGCAGCTACACCAACTGATTTCTGATGAATTGCTGGCTGTGAATGTTTACTTGAAGTTGTGACCTTTGTTGAACTCTTTTGAGTTGAATCTCTTCTGGAAGCTTGTGGCTGTTTGTTGAGACCTGTAGATTTGACTGTATGATGTGATATAACCAGATATATAGGCAGTGGTATTAAAGACATTTGTTGCTGATGTAGAGTACGTAACCTGTTGTACTGAAGAATACATCACTTGTCAGCTCATATTTTCTGAGGTGCTAGAGTTATAATGTGCAACCCAGAAAGACTGCGGACACGTGGAAGTGCCACGTAGCTCATGCCATCCTTGAAAATGTCTGTGCCTATGTCCACCATTGCTGAATCTAAACTTAAGCCCTGAGATTTGTGAATGGATACAGCATATGTAACACATAATGGGATCTGTTTCCCGTTTACATAGATATCCTTAAATACCTGGAATTTTATGCAGGTCCATTCTATGTGTACAGGCTGTTCCATGTTGTCAAACTGAAATACAAGTGTCTCGATATATGTCTTCTGGACATTGTAGACAAAGTCAGTGATGTTTCCCATGGCACCGTTTACCATGCCTCATTCAACATCTAGATTACGTTGCAGCATGATAAGTGCATTCTTACAAAGTGTGAGGACAGCTTCTAGGCCAGCTGTGCGTGAAACATCTGACTTTAGTTCATTGAGTCATTCAGTTCAGTGTGGGGCATCGCTAGGTAAGGCCATGCAACTACTAAGTGTGGTATGTTGTGTGCACCTGCAATCAGGGATGTGTACGTTTGGTGTTCATGGCCTCAGTTTTGCTGTTAATCTCCACTGAGCATGCAGTACCTGGTCAGGTTGGTGGGGATGTCTTGTAGTACATTTAGACAATTGTTTTTTATTTCTGTCACCTGCTGCTGGTTGTCTGTCATTGGTTGTGTTGCCTTGGTCCTCCCCCCTACTTGCATATGTGTGTGTGTGTGTCTGTGTGTGTGTGGTGCTGGGGGTGAATTTGGAGTTAGGGTTTTCAACCCTAGCACCAAATTTCCTCACTTTGTCGCTGTGGAACAACCTAGCTGATGCATTAAATGGAGTGTTTTTGCCATGAATATATATATATATATATATATATATATATATATATATATATGTATTAGATAACCCACTCTTAGGTCTGTGGTGCACTCTGATATCGCATGTCTTGGTGTGTGCTAACCACCCAAGACGTGCATATATCAGAGCACGACCACACATCCTAGAGTGGGTTATCTATCTTATAAAATGGCAAAATTGTTTTTTAGCGAGGTAAAAGTGCAGGTGTGTGGTCGCGCTCTGATATATGCACGGTCATGTGGTGGTCATCAGCACTAAAAGGACAACTATTTCACTACCCATTTTATAGAGATAGATAGATAGATAGATAGATAGATAGATAGATAGATAGATATATTATGGTAGCACAGTAGTGCTACCATAGTAATGATATGTGTGTATATATATATATATATATATATATATATATATATATATATATATATATGTAGCCTAGGATCTGGAAACAAGCTCTTGTGGCGCTGGTGCACAAGAATGGTGATATGACATGCACCACCAATTATAGGCCAATATCCATCCTCTCTCCCTTATCTAAAGCCCTGGCAAAGATTGTGGCCACCCAACTCACAGATTACCTCAACAAATACAACCTGTTATGTCCCAACCAACATGGCTTCAGGCAGAAGCATACTTCCTCCACAGCTTTGCTGGACTACACTGACTACTTGCACAAGGCACTAGATGAAGGAAAGCTGGTGGGGTCAGTCTTCATAGACCTCACCAAAGCCTTCAACATTGTCAATCACTCTCTCCTCCTGACTCAACTACAGAACTTGGGGGTTGAAACCAATGCTGTCTGCTGGTTCAAGGACTACCTAACACACAGAAGCCAACGTGTAAAAATTGGGCACACAGTAGCTAGCTCCAATGAGACATCTTTAGGAGTCCCACAGGGGTCAATACTAGGACCCTTACTATTCAGCATCTTCCTAAATAATCTTCCTGAAGCCTGTGACACTAAACTGATACTTTACGCAGATGTCGCTGTGCTTCTCACCAGCAGTTCATTAATAGTCGCCCTCCACTCTCAGCTGCAGGCATCCTTCTACAAGCAGGAAGACTGGTTCTGTAGCCATAAACTTCTATTAAACTACAAAAAAACCTATGTGATGCTCACAGCCAACCCACAACACAAACATAGAAACATAGAAACATAAACTTTTAATGGCAGATAAGGACCACTTAGCCCACCTAGTCTGCCCATTTCCCTACCTTCGGGATAGGCCGCAGATCCTAGTTAACCAACAGCCTATTTCTTCCTATCCCCCACAAGAACTGCCTTATGTCTGTCCTACGCATTCATGAATTCTTCCACAGTTTTAGACCCCACAACCTCCTCAGGAAGGCTGTTCCATGTATCCTCTACCCTCTCTGTGAAAAAATACTTCCTCACATTGCCCCAGAACTGCCCCCCTTCTATCTTTAAATTGTGTCCCCTTGTTCTTGCACATCTCTTTTTCTGAAAGATGCTACCCTCTTGGACTTTGCTGATTCCACTGAGGTACTTAAAAGTTTCTATCATGTTCCCCCTCTGCTTTCTTTCCTCAAGGGAATACATATTAAGCTCCTTTAGTCTCTCCTCATATGGCTTCTCTTGCAGACCCTGCACTATTTTAGTTGCCCTCCTCTGGACTGCCTCTATCCTGTCTATGTCCTTGTGGAGATGGGGTCTCCAGAACTGGATGCAGTACTCCAGATGGGGTCTCACCAACTGCCTGTAGAGAGGGATAACAAGTTCCTGTTTTCTGCTGGTGATGCCTCTCCCTATGCATCCCAGTATCCCCCCAGCCCTCCCTACTTCCTTCTCACATTGCTTGCTAACCTTAAGGTCATTTGATATGATTACCCCCCCCAGGTCCGTTTCCTTTTTTATTGTTGTTACTACTTCCCCCCATTGTGTAATCTTCCCCTGGGTTCTTGCTTCCCAGGTGCATTATTTTGCATTTCTTTGCATTGAATCCAAACTGCCATACTTCTGACCATTCCTCAAACCTTGCCAAGTCCCTTCTCATCCTTTCCACACCTCCTTGTGTATCAACCCTGTTGCAGATCTTTGTGTCATCTGCAAAGAGGCATACATTTCCTTCCAGTCCCTCTGCAATATCACTTATAAAGACATTAAAAAGGACTGGGCCCAGTACTGAACCCTGCGGTACCCCACTAGTAACCCCTCTTTCTTCAGAGTGGACTCCATTTACAATTACCTTCTGTGTCCTGTTGTCCAGCCAATGTTTTACCCAGGCTACCACCCTGGGACCCACTCCCAGGCTGGTTAATTTGACTATTAATCTTTTGTGTGGGACTGTGTCAAATGCCTTGCTAAAGTCTAGGTAGACCATGTCCACAGCCCCTCCCTGGTCTACTACTTGGGTCACCCAGTCAAAGAAATCTATTAAATTTGTCTGACATGACCTTCCTGCTGTTAACCCATGCTTCCTTGGGTCCTGTGCCCCACTGGCCTCAAGGTACTCAACAATTCTTTCCTTCAGAAGTGACTCCATCACTTTCCCTACTACAGAGGTCAAACTGACAGGTCTGTTTCCTACCTCTGTCTTAGTCCCACTTTTGAGAAGGGGATTCACATCTGCCTTCCTGCAGTCCTTGGGTACCACACCATCCTCCCATGATTTAT
Source organism: Neoceratodus forsteri (assembly GCA_016271365.2). Taxonomy (NCBI): domain Eukaryota; kingdom Metazoa; phylum Chordata; order Ceratodontiformes; family Ceratodontidae; genus Neoceratodus; species Neoceratodus forsteri. The sequence continues at coordinate 999,296,134 of CM057451.1, forward strand.
TAAAAAGAGTAGACAGTGGTTTCACTAGTTCCCCCCTTAATTCTTTTAGAATTCTGGGGTGAATTACATCAGGCCCCACTGCTTTGTCCACCTTCAGTTTTAGGAGTTCTTGCAGAATCATTTCTTCTGTGAAAGGACTGGGATCGACCCCCCTATCAAGAATGCTTCTGTTAATTGGATTAGGCATTCCCCCTCCTCTTTTGTGAATACTGAGCAGAAATATTCATTCAGTATCCCTGCTTTTTCACTGTCCCCCTCTGCCCACCGACCATTCATTCTATTCAGCCACACTATCCCTCCCTTTGTCTTTCTATGTTCTCTGATATACCCTATAAAAAGTTTTATCCCCCTTCTTAACCAAGTTGGCTATCTTTTCCTCAGTTTGGGTCTTTGCTATTCTGACTTCCCTCCCTGCTTCCTTCTGCCTTAACTGGTACAGCTGTCTGTCCTGCTCCTTCTGTGTTTCCTTATACTTCCTGAATGCTATCTTTCTCTTCCTGACTTTCCCTGCCACCTCTTTTGAGAGGAGATGGTGAGGGAAGCTCCCTCCCCTCACCATCTCCAATAAAGTCAGTGAGCTGCTAGAACAAGTTCAGACCTTCAAGTACCTGGGGGTCACCGCTGATGACTGCCTCAACTTCAACCAACACATCGAAACAGCGGTAAAGGCAGTGAACACCAAGCTGGGTGTACTATATAGGCATAAAAAGGATATCACTCCAGAGGCTCTCTGTCTCTCAGTCTCCAGGTCCATCCTTTCTACCATCAACTATGGATTGGTGGTCTATGGTGCAGCAACAGACACTGCACTAAAACGGATTCACATTGCCCTCAACAAGGCATGTAAGCTCACAATGGCTGTAGATCGAAATACCCACACCTGCTCCTTATACAAGGAGACCAATTGGCTGCCACTAAAGAACAGGATTATAATCCAAACATGTCTCCTTGGAGAAAAGGCACTAATGGGTAAAACCACCCCATGCATTTCTAGCATCTAACACCAAGTGCTACCAGCTATACCACCAGAGGCAGGATGAGGGGGGCCCTATCAACACCTTTCCATCAAACTGTGCAGGGACAGTGTGCTTTCAGCTATAGGGCCCCCCATGGTGAAATGAAATTCCAGTGCACATGAGTGTGATATGATATCCAGAGCTCACTCTGCAGGAGTGACAATATTTGCCATAGCACACGATCTGACCATCATGTATTCAATATATACAATAGGGCCAAGAGTTTTAGACATTTTGTTATGCTCTCTTGTGTTCTGTTCCTGTTTATGTGTTTGCTTATTCTATGTGTGAGCTTTTCTGAATGGGCTGCCAGTGTTATAAACTCTGGGTGACACATGAGTGTGCTTTGCAATGCTAAATGAATTAGCTTTAGGTAGGAGTGAGAAACATACTTTTGTGAGGCTGTATTGTTTAGAAGTCTGGATTCAGTGAAACTGAGAGCATCACAGTAATTGTAATGAGCTGAGAGGCAAAGTGTCAGAACAGCTGGTACTGTTTTCAGTGGTAATTAAGTTAGCTGCAGGAAGAGTGCAGAGTGTTCTGTGAAATTGTGCTCTTTAGGATTCTGGCTGTAGTCAAGCTGATACTAATACAGTAATTGTAATGGGTAAGAATCAGAGTTCGAGGAACAAGTGAGAGTGTGTTTCAGTGGTAGTTGAGTTAGCTGCAGGCAGTAGTTTAGACTGTTCTGTGAAGCTGTGCTGTTTAGAATTCTGGCTGCAGTCACTGTAATGAACTGGAAGTTGGGAGGGATAGGTATGTATTGTAATGCTCACTGAGTTAGCTGTAGGCAGCAGTGAGACTCCTGAAGCAGTTCTGCATTTGTGTCTATGGTAACAGCTCAGGTGTTTCTTGCATGCTGAGGGGAAAGCTGTCTAGAGTGATGACCTTTTGTGACCTGTATGTGTAAATGGCTGATATCATCACAGTAGAGCAGAGAATAAAAATATCATACTGCAGTGGATGATGCACTGTTTTATCTCACTCATTTATCATTCACCCCTATTGTATATATAGGGGATACATGATGGGCATGAGTGTGATATGGCAAATATTGTCACTCCTGCATCGTGAGATATCCAGAGCTCACGATGCAGGAGTGACAATATTTGCCATAGCACATGATCTGCCCGTCATGTATTCAATATATACAATAGGGCCAAGAGTTTTAGAAGTTTTGTTATGCTGTCTTGTGTTCTCTTCCTGTTTATGCATTTGCTCATTCTGTGTGTGAGCTTTTCTGAATGGGCTGGCAGTGTTATAAACTCTGGGAGACACGAGTGTGTTTTGCAGTGCTAAATGAGTTAGTTTTAGGTAGGAGTGAGAAACATAATTTTGTGAGGCTGTATTGTTTAGAAGTCTGGCTACAGTGAAGCTGAGAGCATCACAGTAATTGTAATGAGTTGAGAGGCAAAGTGTCAGAACAGCTGATACTGTTTTCAGTGGTAATTAAGTTAGCTGCAGGCAGAGTGCAGAGTGTTCTGTGAAATTGTGCTCTTTAGGATTCTGGCTGCAGTCAGTTCAAAGAATCACAGTAATTGTAATGGGTGAGAATCAGTTTGATGAACACGTGAGAGTGTGTTTCAGTGGTAGTTGAGTTAGGTGCAGGCAGTAGTTTAGACTGTTCTGTGAAGCTGTGATGTTTAGAATTCTGGCTGCAGTCACAGTAATGAGCTGGAAGTTGGTGGGGGGGATAGGTGTATCTCATAATGCTCAATGAGTTAGCTGTAGGCAGCAGTGAGACTTCTGAATTAGTTTTGCATTTGTGCCTATGGTAACAGCACAGGTGTTTCTTGCATACTGAGGGGAAAGCTGCCTAGAGTGATGACCTTTTGTGACCTGTGTGTGTAAATGGCTGATATCATCACAGAAGAGCAGAGGATAGCAATATCACACTGTAGTGGATGATACACTATTTTATCTCACTCATTTACCACTCACTCCTATTGTGTGTGTGTGTATATATATATATATATATATATATATATATATATATATATATTTATATATTATGGTAGCACAGTAGTGCTACCATAGTTAGGGCTGAGTAGTACTTTTAAGGTTAAAGGGTGAATTTTTGCACTTTAATAACTTTGCCACTGGTCAACGGATTTGGCAGAAATTTGGCAGGCATGATCGGGCATGGTAGATCTTAGGATCTTCTAACTTTCGTACCAGTTGGGTATCCAGTTGTGGAGTTATTAAGCGACAACCAAAAGTGCAGTTATGCTTTTTTGTGAATTTTTGCTCTCACCTACAAGTCACACGGTTTGCGCAACTGGTCCAACAACTTCAGGGAACGTGAGGCTGGTGTTTCCAATGTGTCTTTTGAAGATTTTGTGAAAAAATATAGAACAGTTCAAAAGTTATTCAAAAAACAAGTTCCCATTATAAGTCTATGGAAAAAAAGTTAACAAAAACTTCAAAAGTGTCGCAAATGGCCCTAGTAGTGTCACAAATCCACCATTTTGTTTTCAGTTACAGATCAGAAAAATGCTTGGCATTTAAAATTGGGACCATCTAGGGATACAATTCTTTATGTGTTCACCTAGTTGTGCCCTGAGGATGCTAACCATGTCTTTATTTTGTGGTTAAACACCCCAGAAATATGTTTTTCAAATTTCTGAAAACAGTAGTGTCGCAAAGTAGTGTCGCACAAATTTTTACGAAAAGTGTAGCAATTTGCGAAAGTACTTTTCCAGACTGTGGCCAAAATGACAGGAGTTCTTTGCCACCCTGCTGTGAAAGAACGGTTTGGTCTTTGAGCTGCAATTTGAAGGGAAGGAAGCCAACATCTCACAGATGTGCCTTTTGGTGGTTTGGTGAAAAAATATTGCATGGCTACAAAGTTACGGTACTCCAAATTTGCTGCTTTTTTCCCACAGACTAACATGGTGGTGTCCGCCGTGCCTTTTGGGGCTGGTATCTCAAAAATGGAGCAAGGTATGGAATTTTAGTCACGAAAACTTAACCAGAAAAATCTTGAATAATGTTTTTTTTTTCCTATGTCGTACAGTTCCTGAGATATAAGCAATTTACTATTTCAGCAGTTCATTTTCTGATCTGAGGCCCATTATTATGAATACATTCTTTGAACACACTGTGTTTCTCTATGCAGCTGTTGGGCAAAACTAGGGTGTGCGCATACGTTACTATTACACTTAGCATTACCACTTGTGTTTCTGTACCCGTTTGCATTACTGTTCCCGTGTATGCCACCATGTGCATTACCCTTTGCATTCTCGTTTGCGTACATGCTTGCATTTCCATTTATGTTTCCTTTGCCATTATTTCTGCTGTTAACATTATCATTTGCATTTCTAATTGCCGTACCGTCACCGTGCGCATTCTGGTTTGCATTTCCATACGTGATTGCATTTGTGTTTCTGTTTCTTTGGTGTTATTTTACTTGTTACCATTACCATTTGCATTTCCTATTGTGGTACCATGACCATGGATGTTATGGTTTGCGTTTCTGTATGCACTTGCGATTGCCTTTCTGTTTCTTTTTCCTTTAGCATTATTTCTGATGTTACCATTACCATTTGCGTTTGCAATTGTGGTACCATCACTGTGCATGTTGCGCTTTGTCTTTCCATATGGGATTGTGTTTGCCTTTCTGTTTCGGTTCCATTTGGTGTTATTTCTGCTGTTACCATTACCATTTGCATTTGCAATTGTGGTACCATGACCGTGCGTGGTGCACTTTGCATTTCTGTATACTCTTGCATTTGCCTTTCTGTTTCTGTTCCGTTTGGAATTATTTCTGCTGTTAACATTACCATTTGCATTTCTGATTGCAGTACCATTATTGTACATGTTACGGTTTGTGTTTCTTTATGCGCTTGCATCTCCTTTTACGTCACTGTTCGCTTTAGCATCACTTTGTGCTTGCGTTTCTAGTAACGTTTGCTTTTCCATTTACATTTCAGTTACCACAAGAGCAACCATTAGTGGTTATGTTTCCCTTGCACTTACTATTACTATGTCACAAAAAATCACATGGTTCAGGCCTCACGCTCCCACCATCACATTCCATTCACTATTTCTACTGCACATTCTCAAAAAGAAGGGAAATTAGAGGCAAAAAACTGTGATTAATGCATCAGTTAGGGTTGTTCCACAGTGACAAAAGCAAGGAGATTCAGTGTTAGGGTTGAAAGCCCCACTTGGACCCCCCAGCCCACCCTCACCGACATCAGGGTGCTCATTGGGGTCGTCAGTCCTCTCACCCCATTCTCCTATACCTCAGCTTCTTTACACATGTGATGGAGTGAGAGTTAGGGAAGACAATCCCAACACGCACCCTGATGCCGGTTGGGGGGTGGGCTGGGGGGTCCAGTGGGGGCTTTTAACCCTAACACAGAATTTCCTCACATTTGTCGATGTGGAACAACCCTAACGGATGCATTAAATAGAGTTTTTGCCTCTAAAATAAATAAATATATATATATATACACACACATATACACACATATAGAATGGAATAGAGCATCATTCATCTGAATGACACAAAATGAGTTACTGACAACTAGAGGGACCAAATAGGTAGTTTACAGAATGACACGTGATTCCATTTTTTATTATGAAAAATGTTATTCATTTTCAGTTTTACCAACAGCACAGTACATCCAGGCAATGACATCTCATGAAAAGGATGTAATCAAAGGAACCTGTTGGACCCCCCTCCCGATGAGGCAGTCCAGTGCACCTACACATAACTGACAAATAGTCTCCAAATGCAATGGTCCAGATCAAACACCCAAAGGAAGTTAACTGAATCATAATCCCTACATACCAGGAAGTTAAGCTTGTGGATGTGTTCAGTCCTGAAGTGTCTGAGGTCACAGGCTTAGGTAATCTACCTAATAGGCTTAGTGTAGTGGAATAGGTTAGGAGGACCCTTAAGCTGGTGATTTGCCAGGAGGAGTAGGTTGGACTGAGCACAGTTGTGAATATAAATAGGCATTTCTTATGGAATTTGTGAATTTGATTTTGTCTAGAGTATGACAGTCTCTCAAAGATGGCCAGCTTCACATGCGTGGAATGCCAGGTCACAATAGAGAGGGATAGGGACTGTCTCCATTTCATCAACAAGGCATATTTGGCTTCCAGCAGGGTAGTCATTACTCAGCTTTTGAGTGGGGTCGACATTGGGTCAAGGTGGGGTCCCCTAGAAGTAGCAGAGGGTGCAATTGGCTGATGACCATACCCACCACTCTGGAGAAGTCCTCAAGGACTGTCCTCCAGAAAGATGCCAGTGCTGGACATAGCCAAAGTACATGAAGTAAGTGCATGGGACTTTGCTGGCACCTCCAACACTGTGCATGACCTACTAGCCCATGGATTGGAGTAAGGTCAGGGTCCTGTACCATTTCGTCAGGATCTTCAGCTGGATCACTTGGCTTCTAGCATCTCTATAAGCTGTGTGAGCAGCCTTGATGCACCATCCCCAGTTTTCAGGGGAGCTGGACATCCGGGTATATGACTCCCATTGCTTTCTACACTTTTTGTTGAGATCCAGCTGGGAGTCCTGCAGTGCCTGGTAGATTTTACCTGACACACGAGTCCTTATTTGTTCTTTAGACACCAAGGGAGCACTTGAGGAAGGAGGTGGGACAAGTAGGAGGGACACATTTACAGAGGGCAGCAGTTGGGTACTTGGTGACTATATGGGCCAATCTAGATGCACAGTATCACTGAAATTATAGCCAGCCAATAAGGTCAATTAAGACTGCCTGCAGGCTCCTTCCTTCCTCTCTCTGAAGAGACAACAGAGGATCAATAACAAACAGAGCATTTATATAATATGCGGGTTCTCCTCCCCTTAACTGCTGTACCGGGGTGGCAGTTGAAGAAACTGCCTTGCACTGTTTGTAATATCCTGTTTCTTCTTTATAATAACATATCACTTCAATGCACAAAATTTTCTTACTAAAAATATATACACAAAAAAATGATGGATATGGGTAGATAGGAGAAGGTGACAAGTTGGAACTGTGTATAACTCCCAGTCCAGAGGTCCTTCTGTGTTCATAAGTGTTATTCCTTATAAAAGTGCATGAGTACGATGGCTCAATCGGGATGGAGGTTGGCATGGCAAAAAGACAAGAAAACAATGTTAAATATTTCAATATTACTGCATTTTTTTCTATTTATGGTAAGTTGTTGAGATATAGTAAGTCAGCAGGTGAATTACAAAGCAGTCAGAGGGTCACAATGGAGGAAGCTCTCAAGCCTGTAAGTGAGTAATAATAATAATAACTTTATTTAATTGAGCGTCTTTCACAATATCAAGGCACTTCACAAATTCACAAATAATTCAATAAAACATAATTAAAATCACAGCAAATCAGGGAATGCCTTACTCCATAAAATTGTTTTCAGTGCCTGCTAAAAGCTCCCCACAGTCCTGAACTCCCAAAGCTGATAGGGCAGTGAATTTCAGAGGGTTGGGGCAGCAGACATAAAAGCACGAGCCCCAGATGACTTCAGACTAACCCTTGGAATCTCCAGCAACCCCTCCTCAGCTGAGTGGAGCTGTTGAACAGGGGTGCAGGGAGTCAAAAGCTCTTTCAAGTAGTCAGGACCAAGTCCATGTATGGTTTTGTAGGTTAACAAACCTAGCTTAAAGGTGATCCACCACTGAACCAGCAGCCAGTGCAGATCGCGCAGCACTGGGGTAATATGAGATCTCCTAGATACCCCAGTCAATCAAAGTGTGGCAGCATTCTGCACTAGCTGCAAGCATCGGATATCAACCCCAGGAAGCCCTAAGTAAAGGGAGTCGGGCAGTAAAGAACTTGACAGGAGACTGCCTAAGCTGGTTTGTGTGTTTAATTAAAAAAAAAGAATGAGAAAATAAGAGGCTGCAACTGATGAAGTACTTTTTGAAACATTCTAGACAAATGCAGTTGGAAATACATGTCTCACAGTCTGGTGTTTGGTATTTTAGTGAACAAGAACATGGTGGCTGTTTTCAATTAACATTTCTAAGGGTTGACACAGGGAGTTGCATTAGGTTGTGGTTACTGTTTGTTAGTGCAATATTTGTTCTATGCTATTGGTGGTACTCTCTAAATGCACAGGTCCTAGACAATCAGAATGCATGAATTTCACCCATACTGGGTGAAAAGAGCAAAACCACAATAGCACGATGAAAACCATGCTGTCAAAATAGCAAAAGCTAATATAACTACAGGGATAGTATAGCACAGGTCAGATTAGTGCTATCCTTGTAGCTGTATTACTGTCAGGGAGAAGAGGAGAAATGGGTATAGTTTGTGCTGGGAGGGCTTTGTTAAGCAACTGCCATGGAGCAGAGGACAGAGCCACAGGTGAGAAGTATGCCAGCACCTCAGTGAACCACGGTTCAATTACTGTGAGGTCTACTTGTTTTAGGTTTTTGTTTTCCTTCCTCCTGTCCTAGTTTGTTCCTGCCCTGCAAACAGTCCTCCCCGAAGGTTTCTCTGTGTCCTTGAGTTGCCTCCCTCCCAGAGGTAATTATTTTTAGTTTGGGGTTCAGGGAATGTATCCCCTCATAACCGAATAGTAACTGTGGCTGTTTGTGTTGGTGGTCACTGTTGTGGTGGTGGAGTTTTTACCAAGCACTGTTTTGTCTGTCGCTGTTTTGGATGCACAGTTTTTGACTACATTATTGCGGTGTTAGCTATTATCACCTATTGCCAATTTCACCTACATATTTTATAATACAGTTTAAAGAATTTTTGCTAAAGATATTTTGCAGTTTAATGCCAGTTGAGAGTTCTGATTCTGACTGATTGATTTCAGAACTGCTGGCCACTCCAACCTATTTTGTAATGACTAGCTTGCATGGAACATTTCAAATCACACTCAAAGCACAACTGAATAATGACTGACCCTGTGCATTCCAGGCATTTTTTTTTTGCTATTTTGTTTCACTTGTCCCTTACCCAGACAATCAGTGTCACCACAGCTGAACACTTCCTCTGGCTATGAACAGAGGTGAGTGGTCCTCAGACACTAGTGCATGAATTAAGCAATAATGCCCAACAGGGTGTGTGTCATGCTGGGATAACATCACGCCTCAGGTGGTTGGGCACAAGTCCGCAGGCTAAGTGAGTCCTACGACTGAGGCGTGACGTTATCCCAAATGACACACAACCTGGAGGGCATTATTGCTATTATACAATGGCTCGTTGTTATACAGAATAAAAAAATAATTTTAAAGATGTTTTTGTGTGGAAAAATATTTTAGTTTTTTAAGAGACGATGAAACAATCAAGCAGAAACAAATCAAGCAAACAATCATCTGCAGGTTCACAGTGAGGCTGAGACTAGACCCGTGATGTTGTACTGGGATAACATCATGGGTCCAGCCCAAGACTGACCAATCAGAGTTCAGTTTTTTTTAGTTAAAGATCCTGAATTTCAAGAAGAGATGCAGAAAGCAACTCGGGAATATTTTACTTTTAACTTGACTGGAGAAGTCTCAGATAGCATAGTCTGGGAGGCATTTAAAGCCACACTAAGAGGTCATATCATTGCATTTGCTGCGAACCGGAATAAAACCCAGAAAAAAGAGTTAGAGTTGCTACAACCAGAACTCACTGCTCTAGAGGGTCGTTTTAAAGTTTCCCAGACCACTGCTACTTGAGATCCCTTATTGACGAGGCATATTGCAGGGCTTAAATATCGTATAAATTCACTTTTACATCATAAGGCAGAATAGACCTTGCTTAGGGCTAAACATCAATATTGGGAAGGGGTCATAAAGGGGGGGAACTCCTGGCTTACCAGTTGTGGAAGCAGCAAGTATCTTCAAAGATACATGCTCTTCACACTTCCATAGGCTCCGTGGTTAGCGATCCGAAGGGCATTATCGAGACCATGAAACACTACTATCAGACCATATATCAATCTAAATCCACAGATACGCAGGAACAGCTCTCACATAAATTGCATCGGTTTTGTCAAGGTTTCACAATACCCTCATTATCTCAGGAGCAAGTCGATCTACTAGACCACCGTATCTCAGAGACTGAGTTGCGACAGGCCTTATTTCGCATGGTTAAAGGGAAGGCCCCAGGGCCAGATGGAATGACTGTCGAGCTATACCATGCCTTGGATCAGGAAATTGTGCCCCCCTTATTACTTGCTCTACAATGTGCCCACTCTTCAGGCTCCCTCTCCACTACAATGAATGAGGCTTTGATTACCGTAATACCAAAAAAATCTAATGACCTCCTGAATTGTTCAAATTTCTGCCGTATATCATTACTACCAGTGGACATGAAGATCCTGGCTAAAATATTGGCAGCCAGATTGCAGAATATCCTGGCCTCCATTATCCACTCATCTCATAGAAACATAGAAACATAGAATTTGACGGAAGATAAGGACCGCTTGGCCCACCCAGACTGCCCATTTCCCTACCTACTGGATAAGCTGCAGATCCTAGTTAACCAGCAGCCTACTTCTTCCTACCCCCACCCCCAGAACTGCCTTATGACTATCCCATGCATGCTTGAATTCCACCACTGATTTTGACTCCACAACCTCCTCCGGAAGGCCGTTCCATGCATCCACAACCCTCTCTGTGAAAAAATACTTCCTTCAATTACCTCTGAGCGCCCCTCTATCTTCAAATTGTGCCCTCTTGTTCTTGCACACCTCTTTTTTTGAAAGATGCTACCCTCTTGGACTTTGTTGATTCCCTTGAGGTACTTGAAAGTTTCTATCATGTCCCCTCTCCTCCTTTCCTCGAGGCTATACATATTAACTCCTAAGTTCTCTCTTCATATGTCTTCTGGTGCAGACCCTGCACCATTTTAGCGTTCCTCCTGGACAGCTTCCATCCTGTCTATGTCTTTATGGAGATTGGGTCTCCAGAACTGCACACAGTACTCCAGATGGGGTCTCACCAGCTGTCTGTACAGAGGGATATAACTTCCTGTTTTCTACTGGTGATGCCTCTCCCTATGCATCCCAGTATCCCCCAGCCCTCCTTGCTGCCCTCTCTCATTGCTTGCCCATCTTTAGGTCATCTGATATGACTACCCCCAGGTCCCTCTCCATTTTTGTTGTTGTTAGTATCTCATCCCCCATTGTGTACTCTTTACCTGGGTTTTTGTTTCCCAGGTGCATTACCTTGCACTTCTTAGCATTGAATCTAAGCTGCCATACATTTGACCATTCTCTAACCTTGCCAAGTCCCTTCTCATCCTTACATCCCACCCTGTGCATCAACTCTGTTGCAGATCTTAGTGTCATCTGCAAAGAGACATTCTTTCCTTTCAGTCCTTCTGCAATGTAGCTATAAAGACATTGAAGAGGACCGGTCCTAATACTGAACTTCGCGGCACCCCACTAGTAACCCTCCTTTCTTCTGAGTGGACTCCATTTACTATTACTCTGTGTCCTATTCTCCAGCCAATTCTTTACCCAGGCTGTCATCTTGGGACCCACTCCCAGGCTGGCTAACTTGTACATTAATCTTTTGTGTGGGACTGTGTCAAATGCCTTGCTAAAGTCTAGGTAGGCCATGTCCACAGCCCCTCCCTGATCTACTACTTTGGTCACCCAGTCAAAGAAATCTATCAGATTCGTCTGGCATGACCTTCCCGCTGTGAATCCATGCTGCCTAGGGTCCTGTGCCCTGTGACCTGTACCAGGTTGTTGTTGAACTTGAAATGGCTGGTGAGTAGAGCTAAAACCCCTATGGCAGCTCTAGCTATTGATTTTGCAAAGGCTTTTGATTCCATAGAGTGGAACTATCTCCATGAGATCTTTCAACTATACAGATTTGGACCCCAATTTTGCTTATGGGTCTTGACCCTCTATAATTCCCTAAAGGCTAGGATTCTTACTAGCTCCACCATTTCTTCTTCCTTTCCATTGTATAGGGGCACTTGTCAAGGCTGCCCCTTATCCCCCCTTCTATTTTTGATTGCCCTGGATCCTCTACTCCACGCTCTTGACACTGCAGAGGGGCTTACAGGCATATTAGTATATGGTAAATCCTATACTGTGGCAGCTTATGAAGATGACCTGTTACTTACCTTATCCCATCCCCAGGATTCTCTACCAATAGCCCTCTCAGTCCTTAAAAGCTTTGCGGCATTATCAGGCCTGCATGTTAATCAACAGAAGACTGTTTTGCCCCATTGAATTCACTCTGCTTATGGGAATGCCTTCATGGCACGGAACTTAGCTGGGCTCCGCAAGGCTTTTCCTACTTGGGGATCTACATACTTTTTAACTGGGCAAATTTGGAATCAACTAACTTTTCCCCTCTATTAAAACAATTAAACGTAGAAATGGAGCACTGGCAAAAATTGCACTTATCCCTGTTGGGCAGAGTGGCTCCGGTACGAATGCTTATGCTCCTGAGGGTCCTATACTTATTTAATAATCTTCCAATACGAATCTCTCCTAAATTCTTTGCCTCCCTTGAGAAGATGGTATCTACTTTAATATTGGAAAATAAAGCACATAGATGGGGGAAAAGACAAACTTAGGGCACAATGGTCTAAAGCAGGCCTTGGGGCCCCTTGGTTTCAGAACTATCATCTAGCATGTACAGCTGCCCAAATTACAAACTGGTTCATATCATCCAACACCTCCTGTCCAGTTTGGGTTGGCCTTGAAATGGATATGGCGGCCCCAACCCCACTTAGATTGTTGCTGAGCCCCGGTGTCCCCACAGCTAAAGGCCATTCTCCAGTTGTGTGTCACTCCCGGTATGCCTGGCAGCGCATTATGACTCTTTCCCCATACCCTCAAAGATGCGTGGGCTCCACCTCTGGCATATGCAGGGTTATAGCATAACACCTTTATCACACTAGGGTGACAACCTCTTAATTGGCCTTCCTGGGAGAGTAAGGACATCTGCTACAGTATTTGATGGATCTTATGATGCCTGGCTTGAACACTCTATTATCCTTTGCCCAGTTAAAGAAAAAATTTAATTTATCAAACGCTGATTTTTGGTGGTGTCTCCAAATACGTAGCCTTATATATGCCCTTTCTTCTCGAATGCGGTCAGATAACAAATGGAAGTGGCTTACTACCTTACATAAAGAAACCTCCTCATGTGGTCGTATTGGTAAATTCTCTGCTATAGGTAGAGACTCTCAATCTGACCCCACAGAACATTGTAGAATCCGATGGGAGGCCAAGATGGGCATAGCTATATCTGGAACTATCTGGGCCAGCTGTCTTCAAAATGCACATAAGTTGTACAAGGATTCTAAAAATAAATTAATACAGCTAAAAATGTTGTTGCTCTGGTACAAAAACTCCAGCCATTCTGTGTTCTGCAGGATTATTGCCATACTCCGACTGCTAGAGATGTCAACAACCTGGTGCCCACCTATTTCATATACTGTGGGAATGTCCACAACTTTCTACTTTTTGGGCTGCAATTAGACGAGACTGCTGTCTGGTCTTGAGTACAAGGAATCTCCAGCTAGACTCTAAACTATTGTTGGGGGATATGTTAAGCCTTACTATGTTATCACAGCGCCTTCAAGAGTAGGTCATGCTGGCCCTGTTGGAGGCCAAGCGGCTCCTCTTAAAGCAATGGAGGCAAGTCAACAGTCCAAGTATAGGATTATGGTATTCAGCTCTAACTAAGTTGGCACTGTTAGAAAGGTTGACCTATGCTCATCGAGGCCAACTGGGTTATTTCTATAATAAGTGGGATTCTTATTTCAACTCACCACTGTGTAAAACCCCTCCCCCTTTGTGCAGCCACCCCCTTTCTGGTTCTTAGATGGACCTGCTTACACACCCCATCTACCCTATTGACAAATGAAGAGCTACTATTAGGAAGAGTAGGCTATATATATATATATATATATATATATATATAATATATTAATGTATATATTCTGACTATAGGTGCTTAGCCTCTTGTAACATGCTGTGTATTGTAAGTCTATAGTTCTTGAGGATTTTTTTTCCTACATGTATGAGAGAAATGAATATGGAAGTGTGATGGAAAACTTGAAAACCTTAATAAAATCTACTGTGATAAAAAAAAGAAGGAAAGTGATGCAGCACTAAAATATCATAAGAGAATTGAGGCACCTAATGTATGAGGTGAGAATGTTTCAGTAAACATTTTCAAAGTTATAACTGCTTGCGTAGGACATTTAGATAAAAAAGACTTGTTGGTAATATTTTCTTTTTAGGATAAAGCATTTGTGTTGTCTTATCTCTTGTGGGTACAATAACTCATTATAAGTTAATTTAAAAGGTACATCTATCTCATTCTCAAATGTAATTGATTTTTGAAAAAAGAACTTTTTAAGGTAGAACGACATATGCTAGAATTTGGAAATAAGGGGCATAAGGAGTACTTAATTACACTATTTGCATGTGATTCCATTATGAAAATTCTGGCATTTGGGGCACATATCAAGGGATTCAGTATTTCATGAGAATTACATCACTAGCTGACAAGGGTAAAATGTTAATATTGTTGCTCCTTAAGGGAACTGGCATTAACTGTCGTGCTTGTATAATTGCAAATGTATAAACTGTGTCTGTAATTTATTTTTCATATATGTTTCTATGCAGTCCCAACACTGAGGGCCTGAAGAAGAGGTGCAGACCCAAAACCGTTGCCCATATGTTTGTGTGGAATTCCAGCACAGAGGGCCTGAGGAAGTGGTGCCACCATGAAGTCGTTGCCCATATGTTTGTGTGGAATTAAAAATAAAGGCTTGAAGAAATGTTACTACAGTGTAGTTTGTCCTTTTGTACTATTGTTTCATGTGGAAGGAGTCGTACTTTGCGACTACCCAAGTTGGATTATTATTGATTCTTGCATTGGCATCCTGAAAGACCATTGCCTTGATGTGTGGCAGTCTTGAGCCACTTTTTTTTTAAGAAAATTGGAGCTCCTATTTTTGTCAAATACTCAAATGTTTATTTAGTTTCTCTTTGATCGCTGCTGACATTCTTCACAATAGGACAACTGCATTTTAGCCCCTCTTTTTTTTTTATTTATCCTTCCTACCTCCTCAGCAGATCGGCCCCCCCGATCTCTGGCTGCCAGCCCCTGCACCCCTAGGCCAGGTTGTGTGCATGGGCCACTTGAACCCGTACCCCCAAAGGGCCGGCCATTATTGCTGTCACACTGCATTGGGTACGCACCACTTTCAGGTCACTACTGGGGGTGTAACGGCATGACCATCAGCCACAAAGATCACCCTCTGTATTTTCCACTTTTTCTCCCTTATCGAGAGCCGGCGGTGCAATGGCGTCCGAGCAAGTAGTGCTGACGCCTGCCACGCACTCCTCCCCTATTTTGCAAGCTACTTGTAGTGTGGCTGGCCTCTGCCAGTCATCGCTACAGAGTGACCCAAGTCCCATTATCCACCCCAGAGAGAAGAGAGCAGTTGTCGGACGCTCGATCATCCCCCTCCCCTGCCAACCCCCGGGGGCCCGAATCCATTCCTGAACCCAGGCCGCTGGTGTAGC
Source organism: Neoceratodus forsteri (assembly GCA_016271365.2). Classification (NCBI taxonomy): domain Eukaryota; kingdom Metazoa; phylum Chordata; order Ceratodontiformes; family Ceratodontidae; genus Neoceratodus; species Neoceratodus forsteri. Next base: position 999,311,622 of record CM057451.1, read on the forward strand.
ACAAAGTGTGGTGTCCAGCACCTCAATCCTCAGTGCCACCGGGCCAGCAGCCCCTCTTCTTAAAAGAGATGTTGTTTATGCCCCAAAACTGTTATCAACCAATACCCATTTTGTCACTAGTAGTAAAGATTTTCAAAAAACTTAAAAAATGTTTTTTATACTTGTCAAAGTTCAATTTAATTTCTGATAATCTATAATTTTTTTAAAAAAGGTCACAATATTACATATTATATTTAAAGAAGTGAGTGCTTTTTTCTTTGCTTTTAATGTCAGATATTACTCTTCAGCAGTTTTCTTGGACTTTTCCTTGAACAGTTTTCTTACAGCTTTTCAACACAATGGACGTCAGCCAATTATATAGGCTATAGTACACTGGTTGAATTTTTCATCTTTAATTTGGTTTGCTTCATACTTAGTAATCTGGTTGAATTTCTTATCTTTAATTTGCTTTGTTTCATACTTAAACCATTGACTTCAAATATGCCTCATGTCAGGGTTTTTTCAGGGCTCCGTATTGGGTCCTTTATCGAGGGCAATGTATGCCCTCTAGTGGGGCTCCTTCTGGTGACTGGTAAATTGCTCCATGCTTCACGTTTAGATTAATCTGCACTGCAGGGATGAACTGTGTTGTATCAAGGAGCTAAGTTGGGAATTTGATGACCTTGGAGAGTTGTCATTGCTGGACTTTCCAGTTCATGTGTGAGTGCTGTGAATACCTGTTCCCTGAAAAGTACTGGTGAGAGTGGAACTTTTCTGTCTTAAGATCCTGTTGGTCCTATGTGGATGACAGCCTATATGAAAGATTGATACCAATTTCTCTTTGGCACTTGTGAGAGAAGTGCTAAGTCAAGCTTCTCAAGTTAAACCTCTTAAGGTTTGCTCTTCAAATTTTGTTTCCTAGCAGTCATTTTATTATATCTGGGTTATAGTGGTGTGAGCACCATTTTCTCCTCCCTTGCCTGAGACTGTAGACCTAGTTTACTGGATCCCACTGCCAGGACTGGACTGACTGTTGGTAATTGCTGCAGAAACTGTATTAGTGCTCAAACTGAAATCTGGTTAAAATCCCTTGTTGGAGTGGATTGATTTTTACAGCACATTGCACTTTATTAGATCTGCCATTTTTATCTGTTTTAAATTTTGTGTATTGGGGTAAGGGGTGGTATAACTTGTTTTTTCTGGGGGGGTACTTTTCTTGTCTGTGTTAATTTTATTGGAGAAAAGGGGGTTAGATGTTAGTGTGTCTGTGGGGGGTGAATGGTTAAGGGGAAGAACTAATTAGTGTATGAGTGGTTGAGTAGGTGGAATATATTTTGTTTTTAGGACTGATAAATATGTGTCAGAGGGTGTCTGGCAATTCAGGGTAGGCTAGGATCATGTATGGAGTGTCCCAGCATTATGACCTGTGGCCCTTCACTATCCTCACAGTATCTAGTATTACAGCTCATTATTGCTGGGAGGTTGGAATTGGAAGAAGCTGCTTGGGCAGAAGCTGGCAGGGCACCCCGTGCATGGTCGTGGGAAGGAGGATAGAGGTGGTTGGGTGCAGAAGGCTCCCTGGGATTCAACTGGACTTGGAGAGATGCCAGACATGTTTAGTACCTGTCCCCAGGGTTCCCATGAGACCAAGTGGGCAGGCAGCTAAAAGGACTGCACTGTCCACCAATCCTCTGAGGGTGGTGCTATGCGTTGACAAGTCGATCAATAATAAGACTGCAATTATTGTGGATCTGATTTCTTTGGGCCACCTGGCTTGCATTACAGAAACCTGGATGAAGAATGATGCTGGGCCAGTGTTAGAGGCCATCGTCCCCCTTGGGTAGTCTGTTGTGCACTGCCTCAGAGGAGAACGCAGGAGCAGAGGAGTGGCTATTTGTTTTTGAGCAGAGCTATGCTTCTCTGTGCACCCAGTGAGAACACTTGGTTCTTTTGAATGTGTGGCCAATCATTGGGATCCGGGTGCAGGTTGCAGGATTCTCCTGACTTACCATCCTCCTGGAACTGCAGAAGAGTTCCTGCAGGAAGTGGGTGATTTTGTGGGTTGGTGAAACATTGGAGTCCCCCAGATGTCTGGTCCTGGGGGATTTGAATGTTTGGGCTGACAACGAGTCATCTAGGTTGGGTTATCACTTCCTTCAGATGATGACATCTCTGGGCCTGTCACAAGCAGTTATTACCATGACCCACCAGGGTGGCCACATGCTGGACCTGGTCTTCTGGCTGGAGCTTGAAATTGAAAATCTCAGGACTAATCAGGTCATTTGGTCTGATCACTGCATGGTGGCGTTCTTGCTCAGGGCCCCCTCTGAGACCCCAACCCCTGCAGAGATGGTAAGCTACCACCTGTTGAGAGGTTTGACCAGGGAGGGTTTTTTGGCAGAAGTAAATCTAGCTAATGAGGACAGTGCATGCAGGGAAGGTGAGGGTGAAGCAGTTGCCCCCTATAATAGGTCGATGACTGAGGCACTCGACTCCCTTGCACCCAGTCCCAGAATGTCTCACTTAAGAGCCCCATGGTTTGATGGGGAGCTCAAGGCATTGAAGATCAAAGGTTGGAAGTTGGAGTGCTGCTGGTAGAGGACCATGTTGGAGTCAGACAAACTAGCCCTGCATACACACAATAGTGTGTACCAGGGGGCAATAAACTGTACGAAGGCAGTGTTCCTGTCCAGGGAGATTGCTGCCTGGAGAAACTGACTGGCTATACTTTTTCGGACTGTGGACAGGCTATTACATCCAGCCTGTCTACAGACAAAAAAAGCAGTTTCTGAGGCCTTGTGCAATGAGTTTGCTATTTTTTTCTTGGACAGGGTGTCCACCATCAGGCTGGGAATTCCACGAGTTAGTCATGTTATGGCCAACAGTGGTCATCTGGATTGTCGACAAAGCACTCCACCTGGTTGGGGGAGTTTAAACCAGTAGAGGTGGCTGATGTCGGTTTACCCGTGGCACTTCAACAGCACTAGCGCTGACATCCCCTACAGCGACTGCTACAATATCGACTGTCGGCATTTTAGCCACAGGATGTTGGCGCACACAATCGGGGGGCGGCTGTGCCCCATGAATGCCCCACACCCTCCAGTCTCTAGGATTCTAACTCTGAGTCAGAGTTGGACTGGGGGGGGGCAAACACCCAGCAATGCAGTCCTGATCGCCACAATGACCAGCACAGTGAAGGGAGGGTTTTGCCCGAATCCTGGTGCTGTGCTGGTCTTCACCATCGGGGAGTCACAGCGGTGATGGTATACCAGCTGATGTTGTTGAGATGGCCTCAAAACTGAAGCACACAGATTGTGAGCTGGACCCAGTGCCAACGAGTTTCTTAATGGGATGTGTTGGCACTGTTGGCCCAGTGTTCATCTTGATTGTCCACTGTTCCTTGTTGGAGAGGGTCTTCCCAGATGCCTTGAAGGAGGTGCTTGTGAGGCCTCTTCTGAAGAAGTCATCATTGGACTCTGACATCAAGGCAAATTACCATCCGGTCTCCAACCTACCATTTTTGGGAAAGGTTGTGGAGAAGATTGTGGCGCAACAGTTGGGAGATCACCGTCTGGCATTTGATATCTATGAGCCACTCCAGTTAGGTTTTCATGCAGGACATTCAACAGAAAATGCATTAGTTCAGGTGCATAATGATCTTCTCAGGGTGAGGGATCGAGGGAAGGGGAGGGGATAATTCTCATTTTACTTGATCTCTCCTCAGCTTTTGACATGATGGGCCATTGTGTGTTACTCGACCTTCTTAGGGACTTCTGTGGACTCACTGGTACTGTCATCTGCTGGTTTGAGTCCTTTTTGACAAACAGAAGACAGAGGGTGGTGATAGGTAATTTCTCCTCATCCCCGAGCCTTTTGTCTTGTGGGGTACCTCAGGGTTTGGTCTTGTCACTGATGTTGTTTGCCATGTATATGCTGCCCCTGGCTGAGATCATTAGGAAGTACAGCTTGGCGTTTCATTTTTATGCCAATGATACTCAGCTGTACTATCCTTTGCCTCTGGGACATCCAATGAGGTGGAAGTATTAAACAACTGTCTGGCCAAGATCAATGACTGGATGTTCTCTTGCTGGTTGCAACTGAACCCCGATAAGATGGAGGTACTGGTGGTGCAGTCAAACAGGAGGCATGATAGGATGGCCTCTGGGGCAGATACTGGACTAGTTCTAGGGTCTGTCCCATTGATGGCCTCCTCTAAGGAGTGCAGTCTTGGTGTAGTGCTAGACAGTGGTTTGACAATGGAACATCAAGTGTCATCCATTGTCAGGGTTATTTTTTTCCATCTGAGAAACATTGCCAGGATTAAGCACCTGATTCCGCCCTTGGACCTCCCCACTTTGGTGCATGCATTTGTAACATCTAGGCTTGACTACTGTAATGCTCTCTACCTCGGGGTCTCTGGAGGCACCCTTCCTAGGCTACAGCTAGTGCAGAACGCAGCTGCCAGGTTGTTGACTGGACAGTCAAAATACTGTCATGTCATCCTGGTGCTGCGGGAATTGCACTGGCTGCTGGTTCAATGGAGGGTGCTTTTCAAGGTGGGCTTGCTCACCTTTAAGGCCCTGCATGGACTGGGCCTTGTTACCCGGTGGACCTTCTTACACCTGCTGCCTTAGGCCACTCCCTGCGATCCTCCTTGAGGGGCCTCCTGGCAATTCCCAGGAAGAGCTGAAAACTGCCGGTGATAGAGTTTTTAGTATCACTTGCCCCATCCTGTGGAATTTGCTTCCTCCATTGATGAGGGTGACCCCTTCAGTGGAGGCATTTAAAGCCCGCCTTAAGTGTTATCTGTTTAATCAGGCTTTGTCAGGTACTGGATGAGAAAATAGATTATCAGTCCCTTTTTAAAAGTAAAGAAGGTGATTATTTATATGCAGGATACTGCCTACTCTGACATGTGATTTTATATATATATATATATATATATATATATTTGCATATTTTTTTATTTACATTTTTGTGTGTTTGTATGACACCCAGAGCCTCTGGGATTGGGCTCCAGAAAAATACAATTTGCCTTCCCTTGTCTTGCCTTATTATTTGTACTACATATTAACACTCTGCCAAAATACTGTATGTGCACACAAACTTGATTATGTATGCAGAAAAGTCAAGTTTGTATTCTAAGAATAATGACATAACTGTAGCCATAAATTTACTCCAGAATGACTCAGAAAGGTTCCATGTGATATGAGCGATTGCTAAACAGTGATCAGCAAATGAGTGAGTGCACATCACTGAATTCAGTAATGGAAACATGCACTACAGGAGATACAGGAAGAGTGATAGACCTGAACAATCTCTATGGGAGTGATATAGAGTATTATTTTTATGTGGGGGGCTACACCCTTGAGACCCCAATGCAGGGGCATTGCCCCCCACATGCCTCATTGTAATTATAATCAACTCGGGGGAGGGGCTGACAGTGGAGTACAGGGGAACCACAAGGAGAACTCATCATAATGTTTTATATTCTTTTCCTTTGGAGTGGGTTTCACTGGTGCTAAGGAAACTCGAACATTGGCATTTGATTATAAATTGCTCTTGATAAGAGTACCTGTTTACCTCATGAACCTTTTATTAGTTAAGACTTTTACTATGACTGGTTTAAGATCTAATAATTTGTTCAGGTAATATGCCCAACGGCACAAACTAAAGTCAGAGTGTTCACATTGTCATCAACAATACTTTATACCTGGTTGCAAATACAAACATTTACTAAGTTAACTTGTGTTGCATCTGTTTCACATTTCAGAGCTTTAATTCACCAATTGTTGTTCTGTACATTCACTCTGAATGTTATCATTGATCTCACTCCAATCTATCTATACACTTTAAACCAAAATACACATTTTCTGTGTATAATGTAATGTATTGCATGTAACTTATTTTACATGGGTATGCGGTCAAGAGCATGTGTGAATAAGAGTTCAGTTAGAACTGAGCAGAGAAAATGGTGTAGGTGAAAACAGCTATGGGGAAAGTATAGCATGGACAGTATAGTGCTATACCTGCAGCTGTTTTTAGTCAGGCTAAGCACACTGTAAGTGTCATAGTGTTTGCTGCTTCAGTGTGCTGCCAGCGTGGTGTACCGGTTAGAGTGATAGGTTATGAATGACTGGAACAGCCAGATGACCTGGATTTGTTTCTTCTTCCCTCCTCTGATTATTTTTTGTGGTATCTGGAGCATTTTCAAGGATGTTTATATATATTATAGGGGGTGCAGAGGGCAAAGTCCTCCATGTTGGGGGGGGCAGGGGGCACCGCCCTCCTCATAACATTGTGGAACAGGTCGTGACTGAGTTCAGTTGCCCCCCTCCAAGCTAGTGACTCTCCCTTTTCCCAACTTTCTGCCCCCAAGTTGCACCCCCCCCCACAATGAAACTATCCCAGCTCTTTTATTCTTTTGTGTGTTTTTTGTTGTTCCTTGTCTGCTGGGGCAGTCTGTAGCTGTATTTCACTGTAGCAGTTTTTTTTGTTATAGCTGTTTTTCTTCATGCTGTTTTCCTGATGTGGTTTTGTACTGCACTATTATTGTTTAACACTTTTGACTTAGACCCTTCTACATGATCAGTGTCTTTCACTCTGTCTGTACCATACAACTACAATTGTTAAGAGCCAGTTTTCTCTTTATTTGCTCACCAATAAACTGATTGATTGTTTGCTTTATTGATTGATTGATTGATTGATTGATTGAATCAAGCACTTCATTTGGACCAGACTGCTATACCTTACACAGTAACATTGCAACATAGTAATTTAAGACTGAAAGTAACTTCAGGTCCATTAGGCCTGCCTCCCCACTTTATAAGCCAGGGTGACTTTATACTTTTGCTGTGCTGCCAGACAGGGTGGAAAGTGAGGGAAGAACAATGCTGGGTATTCTCCACATTTAGACCCTTTATTAGTGCTCCTTATGCAAGCAATAATACCAAACCGGTTGGCAGTATTGGGCTATACCAGACCACCCAGGAGCATAATGAGGCCCAACATTACAAGCAGAGAGCCATACAGCCCCTGGAAGGTCCCATATAGCCCATACCTCCCAACCTGGAGAGTATTATTGTGCTTAGAAAATGGGCTATAGGTAATTTTTATTTAAAAAAATTAAAGACAAATCAAATAAATGTCAGAAAAGGAATATATGGGTGTGGCTAGCTTCCTAGCTGTGTAGACATACTTTCAGGAGGTTCCCAGTATAGCATCTGCCAATGGATTTATTTTACAATTTTATACCTGTTTGTTTCTTTGGAAATTGCCCATAGCAATTCTACTTGGTGAAGTGTTTAGCCTGTGAAAGTTTTGGCAGGATGGGTTAGAAAATGACTGAACAGAAAGCAAATTTCTTTGCCCCTCAGGGTGGTGCTGCGAAGAGCCATCAACTTCTGCAGGCCCTTCTTCAGTGGCTTTGGCTAATGATGATTCTAGGCCAGCTACATTGGAAACCCTGCAACTTGCTGTGCAAAATCTAACAAAGACAGTGCAACATGTGGAAAAAATGGATACCTACTGTGAAAGAATGGTTGCAGTGGAGTAGAAAGTGGATGGACTGGTGAGCATGGCTCAAGCTGCTGTGAAATTGTCAGAGTAGCCCAGGCTATGGCAGCAAAATTTGATAAGGAGAAGGCCCTGCTTTGATCCAGACTGGAGCATTTGGAGAGTATAACCCAGGCAGTGAACGTTTGAATTATTGACATCCCCGAAGGAACTGAAGGGGGAGATTTAACTTTGTTTCTGTTGAACTGCATAGTAGAGACTTACGAACTGGACATCCAGAACTTGGTGATTAGAGTATATAGAATTAACACCAGTAGAGCTAGCAGCCAACCTATGGGACTGAGAACCATCATAATGGTCACAACATTCATGGTGACCCAAGACCAGATCCTGCATGCTGCCAGAAGCAAGAGAGGGATGGAGACTGACAGAACCAAGATTATGTTATGTCCTGACCTGTCTTATGCTACCTACTTAAAACAAAAACGTTTTGATGTGATATGTTGCTGTTTGTGGGAGTTATAGGTCCCCAACAACATATTGATGCTGACTCGCCTGTATGTCATGGTCGGCCTCAAGGTGTACGTATACACCTCCCTAAAGAAGCCGATAAACTGGTGGAAAACTTGAAAGAGAGAGAAAGCAGCATGGGACATGGATGCCTCCTTGGATTCTGATGAAAAAGACACTTGAAGCCTGGGAATAAGTTTTCATCCAGTGTTCAACAGAGTAAGGGCAGTCTTGTATTCTTTAAGGGCTGTTTATATTGATAAATGAAAGCACTAGATGCCATTTTCAGTCTATGTACTTTTTTCTTGTGTCCAGGTTTAAGATCATTTTTCTACTTGTCTGTATGTCAGTGAACTGTTTATAAGCTTGGACTCTTATTTTCTTTAGATATGGAGGTTTTTGAGTAAAAAAGACTGTTTTAATATGGCTCCTGTGGCTCCTGGCTAGCATTGTGAAAGGGAGAATTACAAGGAGAGCCATTATGGATTTTTACTTTCCCCCACAGGAACAGCACCAAAATGAATGTGCCTATTAATCTTTGAGAGGTATCTTTTGTTTCTTCTAATTTTTATGTTCTTAAGTGTGGCAAAGTTCTCTTTATATGATAATTCATGTTTTATGACAGTTTTTCTTGGGTATTTTACATTACGGGGTGAACATGTTTGTTTATCATTGGATGCTGGAAGGGGTTATACTTAGAGGAAATATTAATTTATAACATGTTTAAAATTAGCCGGAAGGCTAGTTTGCTGGTTTAACTACTGTGGGATGTTATTAGACTGGACAGTTCCAGGTTAAGCATTGGTAGCAATAGCTTTAGAGTGCATCTTGTGTCTAGTAACCCAGTATGTTGCAATTCCCCCATACCTTGTAACAAATGGAGCAGTGACTCATCTATTCTAGTATCACTTTATCCAGTTTTCTTCTTTGAAAGATGTATTACATTACCAAAGAAGTATGTATGTATTATAAAGGCATAAATCTTATAAATAAAAGGTACAAAAAAAAAGGAATACAAATATTGTTCTTGTAAAGTAGCCCCTCTAATGGTATACTTGCCAGTACAGGGCACTGCTGTTTAGGACAGCCTGTTGCTAAGATTCATTTTCTTCTCTCTCAAGGCACTTCTGTTTGCTTTTGTCTCAAGCCCCCCATACTAAGGTAAATTGTGTAGATCCCCCATGATAAAACAGGCTGAGGACATTCATGTTCCCCATTCAATGAGCTGGTCATGTGTAGCTGCCCCATTTAGTTATGAGCAGCATTAATTATTTCTGCTGAATATCCCATGGCTCTGTGCTGAAGAGTGAACTCTTTAACTGCTGGAGCTGGACTGAGAAAATGTGTATAGGTAAGCGGCTATATTTTAAGTGTGAAGATTTTTTTTAATTGGAAATGGTTATAAAAACCAAACTGATCGGTTCAGAAAACTGAGTGGGTGGCAGGTCAGGGAAGTGGGCACCACTCACTAAGAAACACAATGGACTGGCATTCGGAGAAGGGGTTACGAAAGCACAGTTGGGAGAGTGCTGCCTTTGGAAATGATCGTGGTTGGGAGAAATGATAAATTTTCTCTCTCCCCAATTGAAAAATGACAAACTCTGGCCAGAGCCTATATGACTGCAGCTGTGCTTACTGAACTCATGGTGGAACATGGCACAGTCCACCATATCCATGATGCCTGCCGGAGCTCGGGGTGCATGCGCAACTACTCATGCATGCAAACTGAGCTCTGGCAGCTATCTTGGACATTGAAGGCTGTACCATGTTCTGCCATGAATTCAGCAAGCTTGACTGGTGACAACAGATAAAGCAATGCACCCGCTTTGTGGTGTGATGAGTGCATGGATTTGGCATTGTGTAGGGAAGTATTGCAACTCCAAATCCAAATGTGTTCTTCAGTATCCTGTGTTTTGAGTTATAGGTAGCAAGACAGCTGCAGTATCCACCCACTGCAGCCATGGAAAATAGAGTGTGTTTCTGTTTACATGTAACGGTACTGAACTTCAACTAAGATGGGTGGGGGCTTAGCTGAGCGCCAACTGGCTTGCTAAGTGAGAGGAAAGAATTGTGACTTACCAGTTTGAAAATTCAGGGTGGTCCAAGGATGCCCTAAACAATGGAGCATCCCAGAGTTACACTAGTTATTTACCAGGCATTGTTGAAAAATTAATGTATGCCTGGATGTGGCTTTCAGCCAATCAGCATGTTTTATTTTTGAAGCCCATTTTCTAATGGCCATTTAGACTCATCTGCACTGGTACTTAAAAGATAAAACTATACAGGCAAGAAGGACATGGGAACTCATGTTTATCAAACTACTGGACTGAAAATAAATAAAGGACTCAGTAAGGAAACTGTTTTCATACCATACTGTGGGGACTCCTTACCAATTTAATTTAGTTCTGCAATAACTTAATAGTGAGATAATTCTGTTACTTACTGTACTCTTCTATCAAAACATTGTCCCTTTCTCTCACTCTCTCTCTCTCTCTCTCTCTGAACATTCAGCTGTTTTTCTTATAAATGAATACCCTGACTTCAACCCTTCCCACACCCATATAATTAACTATGAGAGGTCCATATAAATAAGGTGTCAAAGATCTGCCTGCTGTTTCCCATGCTAATACTTCAGCAGCAAACTCTGTTATAAACCCTGCATTCTCTGCTCAGTCTGTTACATACTTGAGAACCTGTGTGTTCTGGAAAGCTAGTATAGTCTAATGTCTATGTACAGTTGTGTTTTTGGCCCAGTAAATCATATCCCAATTTACAACAAATCCATTTTTTGAAGAACTAACACAGCTGCAGGCATTCTCTACTTAGTGAATATCTACAAACCATTTGTCTCAAGGACCAAAATGGAGTGAGCCAGATTTTCAAATCGGTGTTACTGTCTTGCAACACTCTCCTGATGTGATTTCAGCAACCATGCCTGAAGGTTACACATTCCATGAAATTGTTTCATTTGTAGGCATAGTTGCCACAATGTACTGCAGTTATGGTGCCATTTCATTAACAAAATGATCATTTTTTGCTTTGTGCAGGCTGATGCAATTTGTAAACAAGCGTAAAAAAACAAAGATACAATACTAGGGTTTTGGTGTAATTTAGGGATCACAAATGGTTGTAAAAAATCACGTGTCTGCATCCTCCAGCTCTGAAAATACTGGCCATAATGCTTTATGTACTCTTTCAACCCACCAGTACATATTATGTTGTATATTGTCTACAATTATGTATAATGATTGTTATTTTTTTAAATGTCAAGTTGAATTTATGAAGCTAGGTACAGTATGTGCAGTGACTTATTTATTTATTTATTTGTACAAGACGGATTTACAACCTTTGAGTCAGGTACTCATTTACAAAGGCACCTCATCACAAGGAGGGTAGACAATGTTGCACTGTGCAGGTTACAACATTGACAACAGTACAGGTGCAAAAACACTGAACAAAGAATACGCTTAGGTTGCATATTGTTGCATATTACTTATTACATATTACAGGTTTCAGTCATAGATGTACTAAGTCCACAGATGTTACAGTGGGGGTACATCCCTTTATATACCTAGTGAGGGTAGAGGTAGAGAAGGTGTTTGGTGGTGAAGGAGTGAGAGGGATAGGCTATCCAGAGGATGTTGTCAAGTCAGGGGAGGCCTGTCGAGAAGGTCCTGCAGGGAGGACTGGGGGGGCAGGGTTAGGTGCAGCTGCAGCAATGAGCATCGAAGAGATGGTTCTGAAGAGTGGTTTTGAAGGGAACAATTTTGGCAATAGTGGAGATGCAGATTGGGAGGGAGTTGAACCAGGTGGGGGCTCGGTAGAAGAAGGACTTCTGGGCTAGGGAGGTCTTGGTTCTGGGCACCAGGAAGGTGGCCTTAACAGAGCTATGAGTAGCAACAGATGAGGATGCTCACCGTAGGGAGGCAGAAACCCAAGGGGGGAGAACCCGAGAAGCAATTTTTTAGCGAGTAGGCTGGTCTGATAGCACAGTCGCTCCTCAAAGTTGAGCAGGTTGGTGGTGGAGTAGAGCAGGCAAGCATGAGTATGGCTGAAGGATCTGGTCAGGAGCCTGTAGGCCTTATTGATGGAAAGCTGGATTTTGGTGAGGGTGGTGTTGTCTGCTGCAGCATACAGTAGATGGCAAGCCATAGTCCACTAGGGACAAGACAGAGGTGGTGATGGCCAGCCAGAGGGCAACTTGGGGAAGACAGTCTCTGTGATGGCATGGTAGGCCTATCTGAGAATCTATGGTGGAAGATAGGGCATTGATGTGGGTGTGGAAGGTTAGGTCAGAATCAACGGTGATGCCTATGTGTTGGTAGGTAGTCACATGCTCAAGCGGGTGCAGTGTGCTGGGGATAATCAAGAGGGGGTCATTTTTGGCCTTGTTTTGGTGGTGGGAGAGGAGAATTGACTTGATCTTCTTTAGGTTTATGACTAGTATGTGATCAAGAACCACCTTTCAGCTTGGTTATAAGTGTGCTGGAGGGATAACTGGAGAGAGGAAGGATCTGGATGTGAGGCAAAGAGAACTGCATCATCTGCACAGAGGAGCATTTTTCCAGTACAAGAGCTGGGGAGAGTGTTGAGGTAGAGACTGAAAAGTACGGAACCCAAGATGGAGCCTTGGGGGACCCTGGAGTGAATGGGTTGGGTGTTGGATAGGGAGCCGTTGATCTTAACACGCTGAGATCTAGCTGAGAGGTAGCTAGAAAACCAGGCAAGGGGACCAGCAGAAAAGCCGAGTTGGTGAAGAGAGTCGAGCAGGAGGGGGTGACAAACAGTGTCAAAAGCCTTGAAGAGGTCAATGAACACCGCTCCAGCAAGGTTTCTAGAGTCGAGAGCAGAGTGCAGGTATTCCGAGAACTCCAGGAGAGCAGTAGTGGTACTGTGTCCCGGGGAGAAGCCATGCTGCCCTGGGCACATAATGTCATACTTGGCTAGGTACTCAGAGAGTTGGATAGACACCACTTTTTCAAGGGCATTGGAGAGTGGGGGGAGGATGGAGATTGGCCAGAAGTTGTTGGGGGCTGACCTATCTCTGTTCTTATGCATAGGAGTGATTTTGGCTGTTTTCTAAGCACTGGGAAACTGAACAAGGCATAGGGACTGGTTAAGTAGGTCCATCAGGGGGACTAGGACCACATCCAAGATGTGGTGGAAGATCCTGGAGTCTAGTGAGTCGCTGCTGGGGTTATTGCTACCAAGGGCTTTTAGTAGGTGCAGCCTGGCTTTGTGAGGGGATAGTGTATAGGTAGAATGGACAGTGATGCAGGACAGGGGTGATATAGGCGGGGATTGGATCAAAAAAACTGCTGGGGAGGACAGAGTTTAGGTTGGAAAAGGAGGTATTGAGGCAATCAGCTATGTGAAGTGGATCTGTGGTAACAGTGCCATCGATGGAGAGTTGGGATGGTGGGGGGGAGCAGGTCTTCCCATTTAATTCTTTCATGCTATCCCAGAAAGTTCAGGCCAAACCCCAGGTGGATGCGAGGGTGGCCTGATAGTACTCCACCTTGGCCCGTCTAATGGCCCAGGTGCACTTATTGCGCTCCACATTATAGGCCTGTCTATCTGCCTACCTATCTGTTTCTACAGCGATGTGCCAGAGATTATCCCTGTTCTTAAGTTTCTGGATTAGGGATGGGGTGATCCAAGGGGCATTTGGTTTTTCAGTGCAGATCCTGGTGGAGGGGGGGTGCGAAAAGGTCGCAAGCCTTGCAGAAGGCACTTGTGAAGAGGTCTAGAGCAGAGTCAATATCCAGGGCATGTCAGATAGGGGACAGCTGGGCTAGGTGTTGTTTTAGTTTTCTGAGGTCACCAGGGTGCAGGCACCGGTGCAGAGTGGCCTGGAACACTGGTTTTGGTGTGTAGGATGACCATAGACAGAGGACTAGAGAGTGATCACTAAGTGAGTCGGGAAGGACATTGTTATCCCAGATTTTATGGGGGAGGTTCCATATTATAATGTCTAGGATGGTGCTGGTGCCACTAGACTGGTTGAATCTGGTGGGCTAGGAGACTAACTGGGACATGTCCAGGGCAACGAAGGAGTCCCTGGTATGGGAAGCAGTGGTGGCAAGCCAATTAACGTTAAGATCACCTAGGATGACTTGCTCAGCTTTGTGTGGTTGGGATGCGAGGTAGTTAGTTAGGGACTGGATAGTTGGGTTCTAGTTCCTAGGGGGTATGTAGGAGACTGTGAGGAAGAGTGGGCCCCTGGCGGGGTAAGGGATAATGTTTACTGTGAGGGCTTGGGCTCCATAGCCAAGCTTGGGGGCAGGGAGCTCATGGCCTATTAGGGTGTCCCGCATGAAGATTGCACACCAACCGCTGTGTTTGCCTACTCAGTCTTCCCTGAAAAGGGTGTATCCAGGGAGGGAAATAACAGAGTCAGGGGTGGATTTGGAAAGCCAAGTCTCTACTAGTGCAATGATTGGAATGTACATTGTTCTTTTGTGTTCCTGTTGTCTCCAAAGACCTCAATGAGAAAAAAAGATGCTGCATCTTGTGAAGCTTTCCTAGTTAAAACATATTTTTAATAAATAAATAATATGGGTCAAAAGACATGTTCTTACTTTGCTTCAAAGTTCTGCAGGTCTGTACCAAATATCTAGCAACCTACAAACACATGCGCTTGGTGGTACTGCATATTCTCGTTTTAGAACATTTCTGCTATTTTCAAAATATTTTACAGGATTTAAAATTGAATGTATGTTGCTGTCTTCTTCTTAGGTCATTCATATGAGCTGTGAGCTATCCCACTACATTCTTGATAATTGTGGGGGGGGGGCAACCAGGCTTGATTTATACTTACATTGGAGATCAGGGTTTATTTATGTTTACACTGGGGACTGGGTCAAAAGGGGACATCTCTGGACTATCCAGGTTGATTTATGCCCTTATTGGGGATCATAGAGGGAGGGGGTATCACTAGACTACCAAGGAATGGAATCATGGCAGGTGGAGGGGGGTGCCACCGGACTACCGAGGTTGATACATTGGTGCATCATGGATAGGGACAGATGGAGGATGCCACTACAGTAAAGGAGTTGCTTTCTTTGTACACTGGTAAATGAGGTGGGAAGAGCATCCACTGGACTACCAGAGTTGCTTATTTTGTACATTTGTGATCATGGCAGGAGGTGGGCAATACTGCACTGAAAGGGTTAATTTATTGTTACATTAGGGACTGGGATGGGACAGGGTATGACTAGATTACCGGGGTAATGTTTGCATTTTTTTTCAAACTCTGTGCACCATTGCACTGAAGCATCTCTCGGAGGAGCCTATTTGACTCTACTCCTGCTACTACCTACCTTGACTCCTCTCAATCATCCCCTCCCACTGAGAGACTTCCCAGCCCCTCAGATCACCCTCTGGGGGAGGGCCTACCACTCCTACCTTGGCAGCGTTAATCTGAAGTTAGAGGGTTCATCTCTCTATGGAAGGCAGCTGTAGATCGCCGTAGTGGTAGTCCATTGTAGGGGATGTGAGGGTGGGTCCCTGAGGCCATCATCGCATCCTCAGTGCTCCAGGGATTTTTCCTCATTACGCCCCCCTGGTGCAGTGTGCAATGGTGCAATGGCATTCATGGGGGGCCCCTCCCACAGAAAGCCTGCCATCACCAGTCCCCTACTGCTGTTCCTTGCTATTGGGTGAGTGCACCCAGACTCCTCTAGGTACCTCCGCTGAGCATGGAGTTCTCCTGAACCCTCCCCAGGAGAAGAGAGCAATCCTCCAGATGCTCAATCTGCTCCTCCCAACACTGACCCCTTGTGGCCCAGGCTCATTCCCAAACCCAGGTCGCTAGTGTAGCAAGAGGTGTGGTGTCCAGTGCCTCAACCCTCAGCGCCACTGGGCCGGCAATGTTTGTCATTTTACAACAGGATTATGGGGAGTGGAGGGTTTTAATGGACAACCAGGATATATTTGGGTTTTTGCAATGGATCAGGTAGGAGGGGAAGGTTTCAAACATTGTCTAGCACCAGTTCTACCAGGGTGGAAGGGGGCAGGGGTCTCAGAAACATAGAAACATAGCATTTGTCAGCAAATAAGGACTAGAGGTGCAGCAAATTTTAATTTAGTCAGTGAAATTCAGGTGAAATCAAGAATTTCACCCATGAAATATTTCACAAGTTTGTGCATTTCACATAATATTTTACGAGTGCAAAATGCAAAATTCCACTGGCGAAATGCAAAATGCTACCAGCAAGATGTGGAATTTTATTGCAAAATGCAGAATTTTGCCTGCGAACTGTGGAATTTCATCCACAGGTGGTAAAATTCCGCATTTCACCAGCACAATTTTACATTTCGGGTACAGCATTTTGTTTTTTGCCAGTGGAATTTCGCATTTCATGGAACAAAATTTTCCAATTTCGCCCACCTCTAAATAAAGATTGCTTGTCCCCACCAGTTTGCCCCTTTTATTCCCCTGCCAATACTTTCACCACAGCCCCTGACTGATTTCTGGCTACTTCCTCCCCCTTTTTCCAACTAAGATGGCCTTGTGTTTATCCCATGCATACTTGATGCCCACCACTGGATTTTCCCCCACTACCACTGCTGGAAGACTGTTCCAGGCATCCACCACTCATTCAGTGAAGACCTTCTTCCTCATATCCCTCCTAAATTTCCCTGTTCCAGTTTCACTGCATGTCCCCTTGTTCTTGTGCATTTCTCCTTGAAAAAATATTCGACTCCTGTAGCTTGCTCAGTCCTGTGAGATATGTATAGCTTTCCATCTTATCCCCTCTCTCCCGCCTATCTTCCACAGTGTACATATTGAGATCCCTTAGTCTCTCCTCCTAGGGCTTCTGATGCAGCTACTGCATCATTTTAGTTGCCCTGTTTTGGATAGTCTCCTCCCTGTATGTTTTCTTTCTGAGACATGGTCTCCAGAACTGGACACAGTACTCCAGATGGGTTCTTGCCAACGGTCTATACATTGTCACAACAATCTCCCTCCCTCTGCAGGTGATATCCCTTCCTGTGCACCCCAGCATCCCACTGGCCATACTAATTGTGTTATTGTACTGCTTTGCCACTTGAGTTCATCAGATATGATTACTTCCAAGTCTCTTTCCAGATTGGTGACCAACAATACCTTTCTCCTCATATCATGCTGTGCTTCTGGGCTTCTGTGCTGTAGGTGCATGATTTTGCACTTCTTCAAATTGAAATCCAGTGGTTACAACCATGACCACTCCCCTAGTTTTCCCAGATCTCTGTACATTCTTTCTACCCATTCTGGGATGTCCACTCTATTGCAGATTTTGGTGTCATTTGCAAAGAGGCATACATTCCTTCCTTTCCAGCTCTTCTGCTATGCCATATATAAAGATATATATATATATATATATATATATATATATATATATATATATATATATATATATATACTGGACCCAGTACTGAGCCCTGAGGTACTCCACTTGTCACTCCCTCCTCTCTTGAGTTAATTCTGAGTACCACCCTCTGTTGCCTATCCATCAACCAGTTTCATACCCAATTTATCACCATAGGAGCCACCCCCAAACTGTCCAGTTTCCTTCTCAGTCTTCCATGTAGTACAGTGCCGAAAGCCTTGCTGAAGTCTCAGTAGTCCACATGCACTGCCCAACCCTGATCGATTTCGTCATCACCCAGTTGAAGAAATCTATCAGGTTCGTCTGACATACCCCCGTGAATCCATGTTGCCTCAGGTCTTGGAACACACTGGATTCAAGATGCTCCGCCATCCTTTTCTTCAAAAGTGACTCCACTAACTTCCCCACCACAGATGTCAAACTGATCAGCTTATAGTTGCCAGCCTCCTCCCTGCTACTGCTTTCATAAAGTGAGATACATCTTCCCTCCTCCAGTTCTCTGCATACCTCCACTTGCATACTGTATGACACTAAATAAGTCACTTGATAGGCCCAAAGTTCCCAGGTCACCTCCAAAAACTGGCACTTCTGCTTAGTGGGCCTTATCTGGTTTACAAAGACTAAAAAAATAAACAAATAAAATGTTTGCATTTGACATAGTCTCACACGAAAGATTAATAAAGAAGTTAGCCAGCCTGGGAGAGGGTCCCAGAGTGGTAGCCTGGGTAAAACATTGGCTGGACAACAGGACACAGAGGGCAATAGTAAATGGAGTCCACTCTGAAAAAAGGGGGGTTACTAGTGGGGTACTACAAGGTTCAGTACTAGGACCGTCCTCTTTAATGTCTTTATAAGTGACATTGCAGAGGGACTGGGAGGAAAAGTATGCTTCTTTGCAGACGACACAAAGATCTGCAACAGGGTTGATACAGAAAAGGGGTGGCAAAAGATGAGAAGGGACTTGGCAAGGTTGGAGGAATGGTCAAAAGTGTGGCAGCTTAGATTCAATGCAAAGAAGTGCAAAGTAATGCACCTGGGAACAAAAATCCAAGGGAAGAGTACACAATGGTGGGGGGGGGGGTTCTAACAGCAACAAAAATGGAAAGGGTTCTGGGGATAGTCATAGCAGATGACCAGAAAAGGTAGGCTAGCAATGTAAGGAGGCATTAAGGAAGATTGGAGGGATACTGGGACACATAGGGAGAGGCATCACCAGTAGAAAACAGGAAGTTGTAATCCATCTGTACAGACAGTTGGTGAGACCACATCTGGAGTACTGCATGCAGTTCTGGAGACCCCATCTCCACAAGGGCATAGACAGGTTGGAAGCAGTCCAGAGGAGGGCAACTAATATGGTGCAGGATCTGCACCAGAAGCCATATGAAGAGAGACTAAAGGAGCTTAATATGTATACCATCGAGGAAAGGAGGGAGGGGGGGACGTGATAGAAACTTTCAAGTACCTGAAAGGAATCAACAAAGTCCAAGAGGGTAGCATATTTCAGAAAAAGAGATGTTCAAGAACCATGGCGCATAATTTGAAGATAGATAGAGGGACTGCTCGGGGCAACGTGAAGAAGTATTTTTTCATGGAGAAGGTGGTAGATGCATGGAATGGCCTTCCTGAAGAGGTTCTGGGGTCAAAAACAGTGGGAGAATTCAAGAATGCATGGGACAAACATAGGCAATTCTGGTGGGGGTAGGAGGAAGTAGGCTGTGTGTTAACTAGGATCTGCAGCTTATCCAATAGAAAGGAGAATGGGTAGACTGGGTGAGCCAAACGGTCCTTATTTGCCATCAAAGTCTATGTTTTTATTTTTCTCTGGAACCACTCCTGTTTCAAGTGAGTTGCTGAATACAGATGTCAGAGGTGCAGCTAGCACTTCCCTGATTTCTCTGAGCACCCTTTGATGTACCCCATCTGGCTGCAAGGCTTTGTTCACTTTCAGATTTGCGAGTCCTTTCAGTACTCTCCCCTCTGGAAATGGACTTATGTCTACCTTTCTCCCTCAAGTGTTACTGCTGCCTTTATGTGGTTCTTCCTCTTCCCCTTCCACCATGCAGATGGAGCAGAAATATCTGTTCATGGTATCTGCTTTTTCCTGATCCTTCTCTGCACAGCCCCCCTTCCTTTTTACTCTCACAGTCCCTCATTTTATCTTCTACTTCTCATGTATGTACCAACAAAAGGTCTTGCCTTCTTAGTTACCTCTTTGGCTATCTATTCTTCAGTTTGCACCTTTGCTCTCCTCCCATCTTTCCCTGCTTCTCTCCATGTTTCTTGCTACATGTCCATGTCCTCTTCCCTCTGCATCTCTTTGTACCTTCTGAATGCAATCTTTTTAGCCTTAAAGGAGAACTGCACTGAACCTATAAATCATGTTTCTCTGTAGAAGCTGTATTTTTGAACAGGGGTTTCAGTTATATTATTGTTCCATCTGTATGGGCCAGCAGCAACCTCAGTGGCTGTTTCTGATTTACACACTCATGTTCAGTGTCATGTTAGAACTGTGTGATATGGTTTATGTCTCAGTGCTCAGCTCTTCCATTGTTTATACAATACATCCATGTTCTATTATAGAACTCTGTGGTGGTGGTGGGGGATAAACCACGTCATGCAGTTCTAAAATGGCACAAAAATATCACTAGAGTGAAAATCAGAAACAACATCTGAGATAACTTCAAGGCCTATACAGATGAAACATTAAGATAACTGGAGGCAGTATTTAAACAAGCATTATACAATGGCAAAAAATTTCCTGAACTCTGATTGGTCACTCTGGGACTGGACCCGTGATGTTATCCCAGTACAACATCACGGGTCTAGTTCCAGTAACACAGAAGACCGCATCAAGTAAAAATCATTACACGCAGCCCGCTTTGCTGCTTCCCGCTCTGTACTTCACTTCATGCGCTCTGGAGCCACCAGCTGTCTTCCCGAAAAAAAAAAGCAGCAGAAACAAAAAATAACAACCATTTCACACTCCCCACCAGAGCCTTTTTCTCCTATTTAAAAAAAGAAACCTGCAGCTGAAAGCATGATTAGATGAAATTCAACAATCACAGTCGGACCGAGTGCGCCCAGTGAGCGAGCAAGTGAGAAACTGACTGTTTAAACAGTCGCCACGAGGCTGTCTGTAATGTTCTCTGGCTCAACACACTGTCTTCTTTTTTTTTTTTAATTTAACTTCACCATAAAAATGCAGTCCAAAAAATCTTCCCTACCTCCTCCTTCTAGCTCTTTCAGACAGCAGTGAGTGGCACACTGTAAGACAAATTGGTAGGGGATGGGGGCACGGCAGTCCTGATTCTCATTCAGAACCACAATTAAAAGTCAGTCATGGAAACACAGAGGAAAACTATGTAAATACCTTCCCAAAGGCCAAAACACAGCATAAACAAAGGTCAAAGGGCATATTAACAATGAGTGGCACCAGCAAAGTTGCTATGGGACTGTACAGCCACTGAAAAGCACTTCAGCTCCACCTGCTGGCTAAAGCAGCACTACTTTTTCATAATGTAACCCTACCCATGCAAAATGACAAAATGTACTTAAAGGCACTTTTTCTTTTTTTTAATGAAACCATTGTATAATAGCAATAATGCACTCAGGTGTGTGTTGTGCTGGGATAACGTCACTTCTGGGGTGATTAGTCACTCTGACCCTGCAACTCATGCCTAATCACCCCCAGGCAATGGTTATCCCAGCTTCTACACTATCAATGACCCTTATTTATCAATGCCGAATGTAGTCTCTCTGGCATTGGCATTGGTAGTGCTGGAGTTAGAGACACATAATAGGAATGGCAGTGAGGTATTGAAGTGATGTCAACCCCACCCCCACCCTGTAGAGACCAACAGGCATTGGGGTGTGCCTTTGGGGCATCAGCTATAATGCGTATGCCAATGTACCTCACCCTACCCTGTAGACACTGACAAGTGTTGTGGCATGCTTTGGGGTCTTTGGGTGTTATACTTACCCCATTCACAAAAGAGGAGGGGGAAGTGCCTAATCCAATTAACAGAAGCACTCTTGATAGGGGGGTCGATCCCAGTCCTTTCACAGAAGAAAGGGTTCTGCAAGAACTCCTAAAACTGAAGGTGGACAAAGCAATGGGTCCTGATGGAATTCACCCCAGAATTCTAAAGAATTAAGGAAGGAACTAGTGAAACCACTGGCTACTCTTTTTAATAAATCATGGGAGGATGGTGTGGTACCGAGGACTGGAGGAAGGTGGATGTGATTCCTTCACAAAAGTGGGACCAAGACAGAGGCAGGAAACTACAGACCTGTCAGTCTGACCTCTGTGGTAGGGAAAGTGATGGAGTCACTTCTGAAGGAAGAATAGTTGAGTACCTAGGGTCAGTGGAGCACAGGATCCAAGGCAGCATGGGTTCACAGTGGGAAGGTCATGTCAGACGAATCTAATAGATTTTTGACTGGGTGACCAAAGTAGTGGACCAGAGAGGGCTGTGGACATGGCCTACCTAGACTTTAGCAAGGCATTTGACACAGTCCCACACAAAGATTAATAGTCAAATTAACCAGCCTGGGAGTGGGTCCCAGGGTGGTAGCCTGAGTAAAACATTGGCTGGACAACAGGACACAGAAGGTAATTGTAAATGGAGTCCACTCTGAAGAAAAGCGGTTACTGGTGGGGTACCCAGGAGTTCAATATTAGGTCCAGTCCTTTTAATGTCTTCATCAGTGACATTGCAGAGGACTGGAAGGAAAAGTATGCCTTTGCAGATGACACAAAGATCTGCAACAGGGTTGATACACAAGGAGGCGTGGAAAGGATGAAAAGGGACTTGACAAGGTTGGAGGAATGGTCAGACATATGGCAGCTAGGATTCAATGCAAAAAGTGCAAAATAATGCACTGGAAACAAGAACCCAGGGAAGAATACACAATGGGGGGAGGTAGTAACAACAACAAAACAGAAAAGGGACCTGGGGTAATCATATCAGATGATCTTAAGGTTAGCAAGCAATGTGAGAAGGCAGTAGGGAGGGCAGGGGTATACTGGGATGTATGGGAGAGGCATCAGCAGCAGAAAACAAGGAAGTTGTTATCCCTCTGTACAGACAGTTGGTGAGACCCCATCTGGAATACTGTGTCCAGTTCTGAGACCCCATCTCCGCAAGGACATAGACAGGATAGAGGCAGTCAGAGGAGGGCAACTAAAATGGTCAGGGTCTGCAAGAGAAGCCGTATGAGGAGAGACTAAAGGAGCTTAATATGTATACCCTTGAGGAAAGAAGGAGAGGGACATGATAGAAACTTTCAAGTACCTCAAGGGAATCAACAAAGTCCAAGAGGTAGCATCTTTCAGAAAAGAGACTTGCAAGAACAAGGAGACACAATTTAAAAGATAGAAGGAGGGCAGTTCAGGGGCAATGTGAGGAAGTATTATTTCACAGAGAGGGTGGTGGATGCATGGAACAGCCTTCCTGAGGAGGCTGTGGGGTCTAAAACTGTGGGAGAATTCAAGAATGCATGGGACAGACATAAGGCAATTCTTGTGGGGGGCAGGAAGATATAGGCTGTTGGTTAACTAGGATCTGCGGCCTATCCTGTAGGTAGGGAAATGGGCAGACTAGATGGGCCTAGCGGTCCTTATCTGCCGTCAAAGTCTATGTTTCTATGTGTCATTCCATAAGGAAATATGCTGAGGTGGGTGCAGCATAAGAGAATGGGGTGAACATTAGGGCCGAACAGTCCAAGACAGACCTCGATGCCTGTCACTGGCTGCAGGGTGGGGTTGGGGTGGAATGGCATGAGCATTACAGCCAATGATCCCAAGTCACACGCCTGATGCCTGGCAGTCTCTACAGGGTGGGGTGTTACAGCTGGAAATCCTAACATTGTAGGTGTTTGTTGGTATTTTCACTCCACGTTTTCAACATAGGCTGTCTGTGACCCCACCTCATGAAAAGCGGCACAATCAGTTAGTTAGCTGAAAGGTGGTTTAGCACAGCGGCTATGCCATTTGGTGACACAGGGATGAAAATACATTTTGGGCAGGATGTGGAAAATGACAACTGTATTGTTCATGAGGAGATGTAAAAAATGGCAAAGTTGAAAATCTGGAGTGAAAATATGAAAAACTGGTGAAGTCATGAGCATGCATAGAAACTGTGCAACACACGTCCGTAACCCAATTATTTGGGGGAGTTTTTTAGCCACATTTTCAAAATAGGCATTTTGGGACCTCCCGTCATAAGCAGTGGCACTGTGATTTTGTTAATCTGTCCCAAAAGTTGATTTCCCACAGCAATCACGCCATTGTGCGCCACAGGTACGGAATCACATTTTGGGCAGCCTGTGAAAAATGACAGCTGTACTGGTGATAAGGAGGTGTGAAAAAATGCCAGTGTTGAAAACCTGGCTGGAAAATATTGCAAATTTGTGAAGTTACAAGGGTGCATGGAAACTGCACAATGCACGCTTGTAACACAGTTATTTTATGGACTTTCGGCACCAGATTTTCAATATAGGCATTTTAGGACCTCTGCTCATGAACAGTGTCACTGTCATTTTCTCAAACTGTCCCCAAAATTGATTTTGCCAATGACCGCGCTATTCTGTGCCAGATGTGAGAAAACACATTTTGCCCAGGATATGTAAAATGACATCTATACTGTTCATAAGGAGGTGTGGAAAAATGCCAAATTTGAAAATCTGGGTAAAGAAAATATTGCAAATTCACAAAGAGATTCACAATGCATGGAAACAGCACATGCAGCTAGTAAACAACAATTTTTTTGATTTTTTCACCAGATTTGCAACATAGGATTTTTGAGAGCCTCCCTCATGAACAGTGGCACTGTTGTTTCATTACTCAGTCCCTAAAGCTGATTACACGCAGTGACTGCAAAATCACCTTTCGGGACCTAATAAAGCCATCACAGTGACAGAATTCATGAGGAGGGGTCCCAATAACCCCATGTTGAAACTTTGGTGCAAAAATTCCCCAAAATGCCTGAGATATGCACCAAAGTTGAAAAAAACCTATTTAGCAAAACAAAATGGTTATATTAAATCTACGTTTTGACCATAGGTCTTCTTCAGGAAATATCTAAAAGAGAAATAAAAAAACAAAGTTAGTGTAGCAGCAGCAGACTTTTGGTTGATGTGATCAGCACATTAAGTATGCTTTGAGTGGTGCCGGCTACACTAACTTTGTTTGTTTGTTCGCTTTTTTATTTCTTTTTTAGATATTTCCTGAAGAAGACCTAAGTTCGAAACGTAAATTTTTAACTCTATTTTCTATTTTCAGCGTGCATTTAATATAACCATTTTGTTTTGCTTTTAGACCACATGCTAACGCAGCACCTTGTTTTTGTTTTTTACAAACCCTATTTATACCATTATACAACTTATCAGCATTTCCTCAGTTAGCAGTTGACTTTGAAAAGTGCAGACGTGTTCCCCATCCACAGAAGATCATCTCGCCAGCTTCGGAGGTAAGTATGGGGTAAGGGGGGTGTGGGGAGGCAGGGTGTGCAGAGGGTAGGCACGGGTAGTGGGAGGGGACAGGGAGACTGCGAGGAACCATTTTCTTCTTTGATAGGGTTAAAATAAAAAAACATTGCTGGACGGTTTTCCTTTTGCAGGGCGATTTGGCACACTGGGGTGTGCTCCCAGTGTGCCACCTAAGTTTTAATTTTTGAGGGATGCTATAGCTGATGGGAGATTGGACCCCCCCATTGGCACATAATGAAAGTGGGGGAGTAAGAGTCAAGGGGGATTGGGCACCCCCCTCGTCACATAACAAATGGGGGGGTGCATGATCCCGACGGGGAGTGGGCTCCCCCGTCGGCACACACATTAGGGCAGGGCTTGCTGACATGGGGATTGGGCACCCCCGAAGTCAGCATTGTGGCAGGCAGTGTGCCGCCATGTTATGTTCTTTTTTCACCAGGGAAAGCATGTTGGGAGGTCTGCTGCATATGACGAGCTTTGCTCGCATTGCAGCGGACTTTCGGTTGATGTGATCACCACATTAAGTATGCATTGAGTGGTGCCGGCATGCAGGCTGATTGGTGAATGATGGACACTCCTACTGATGCATGCCCTGCATTCATCCAACAGTGACAGCGCCTCCAAATCTGCTACTACCGCAATATGTTGGCTGCGCAAGTGTGGGCTAACCTAAAAACATCTTCTCCTGGGAAAAATTACTCCCAGGTTCAGTGCAGTTCTCCTTTAACCTCTTCAGTCACTTCACTCAAGAAACATAGTGTTTCTTTTTCTTTGTTTTTGCTTACTTCTTTTGCATAGAAGTTTGCTGCCTTCACTATGCCAGCCCTTAATTTAGCTGTTCCTCCACCCCACCCTTTATACCACTGAGGAAAGGAGGGAGAGGGAGGAACATGACAGAAACTTTCAAGTACCTCAAAGGAATCAACAAAGTCCAAGAGGGTAGCATCTTTCAGAAAAAGAGATGTGCAAGAACAAGTGGGCAACAATTTGAAGCTAGAGGGGAGATGACTCAGAGGTAATGTGAGGAAGTATTTTTTCAAGGAGAGGGTTGCAGATGCATGGAACAGCCTTTCTGAGGAGGATGTGGAGTCAAAAACAGTTGAAGAATTCAAGAATGCATGGGACAGACATAAGGCAATTCTAATGGGGTGTTGGAGGAAGTAGGCTGTTGGTTAACTAGGATCTGCAGCTTATCTGTTAGAGAGGGAAATGGGAAAACTAGGTGGGGCAAGCGATCCGTATCTGCCATCAAAGTATGTGTTTCTGTATTTCTGTGTCTATTACCCAGTGCTAAATTGTCTCTAAGGCATTCACCCCTTTTTTGAAAATCTTCGTTCCTGAAGTCCAGGACCTTCATCTTTGTGTGGTTTGCTTCCATTACCATCTTTAGGTGTAACCACACTGTACAGTGATCAATGGCTCCCAGGTGGTCTCCCAGACTGATGCCTGCAATACTATAAATATAAGTGAGAATGAGGTGCAGTATTACCCTATCACCAGTGGGCTGCCTGAATAGTTACCTAAGATATGCCCCCTGCAGGGAGTCCAAGATGCCCCTGCTTCTCTCACTGCTTCTAGCCAAGGCCACAGCTGGGAGACTCCAATCAATGTTTGACAGACTGAAGTCCCCCAGCAGCAGCAGAACCTTCCCTCTTTCTTCCATTGTGCTTATGGCTCCCCCAGTGCCCTACTCAATTCTTCCTCCTGTGTTCGAAGTCTGCAGGTCACCCCAGTGTGAATAGTGGCTCTAGCTTCTGTCTCCAGGGTGACACACTGTACCTTCAACCATCTTCTTGCCCTTGGTTTCTCAGTGTTTGCATCACTTTCATGTGCTCACTTGCATATAACACCACCTCTCCCTACTTGCCCACTATCCTTCCTCAACTGAATATAGTCTCAGACACAAAGGGCAACCTTGGGAGGCATACACCAAGTGCGTTCCAGCCCCTAGTCTTACTGTCGGCTGAGCTTCACTGATCTTCAGAGACTGGGAGAAAGACTAATCATGGAGGGAAGGCAGATTCCAACAGGTGCTGAAGCAGGATTCCTTGACAGCTGTTCTGCCTGGGTGAATCCCTTTGGAGTCCACAGTCTGGGCTCCTTTCTCTGCTGAGGTGGCTTCTCTCCTTGCTCACTTTTCACAGACCCAACCAGCAGTTGCTCTCTCATCATAAGGAGCAGTTGGAACACTTACCCAGAATTTCTGGCTGCTGTTTGTAAATCAGCATTTGTACTGCTGGTCAGCTAATAGAAAGCTCTCAGCAAGAAGCAACAGCTCAGACACAAAGGGCACCCCAAAGAGACATAGACCAAGTGTGGTCCAGCCCCTAAACTTACTGCCTGCTGAGCTTCGCTGATCTTCACCGACTGCTGTACCCACTACTGAAATAGTGGTCAGCTAACAGAAAGTTCTCAGCCAGAAACAACCAGAAGCAACAGCTGAGATGCAAATGGCAACCCTAGAAGGCATATGCCAAATGCAGTCCATCTCCTAGCCTTATTGTCTACCAAGCTTCATTGATCTTCACTATTGTTGCTGAGTGTTTTTCAGCAGCAATGACACATTCCCCTCATTCCAGGAAGGAGGTGTATCACCTGACCATTACTAACAGAAGACACCTGTAACTATCTTTAGCTACTCAAACTCTCTCTCCCCATGTGTACACTAAAGTGAAAATAACACCCACTTTCCGTCACTTTTTCTCTCCTGTAGATCTCTTGCCTTTCATCCACTACCTTATCCTAGCCAGGTATATCCTGCAACTTTATTCCAAACACACCTAGAAGAAAAAAAGAAAAATGTTCTTTTCATTTTTTTCCCAGCAGATTTCTTGCATTTTATCCTCTAATACTCCCCTAAAGATAAATTACCTACACCTTTCTTCCATCCACAAAACTCATCCTGTGCTTGAGGCCAGCACAGACCTACCTCAACTGTGGTCTCATCACTAAGCTACATAAAACAACCAGACACGGACATTGTGCATTGTAATCAATGAGCATCACCAACGCTCTGATACTGTTGCCCTACCACAAAGGACAGTCCATCCAAGGGGTTGGCAGGTTGTGCAAAGTGGCAGATCCAACCATAACAGGGCTTGCCAAATAGGCAGCAATCACAGGAAGGACATGTAGCTGCAAAACAGAAAATTGCAGAGAATTGTCAGAGAACACCAGGACAAGGAGCTGCTGTTGTGACTGGACTTCTCTACTGCGACCGAAGAAGCAGAACTCTACTACTGGGACCTTCAATTTACTGTGACTTAAGAAGTAGAACTCTACTACTGGGACCTTCAATTTAGGGTAAAGCAAAAAGTTAGTGTGTTTGTCTGAGTTGGCTGAAATGAATTATCTGAGCAGTTATCTAGGTGTTAATCGCAGGTGGCTGAAGGGGATTGTTAACTGTTTAATTTAACTAAGTGTGGAAAGATCTGTTACATAGGGGGAGTGGCTTAGCTAGAAGGAAGCCAGGTTAAAGCCAGATTTAAACACTGCCCTAGATAGCTTCTGCCAGAGAATTGTCAGAGAACATGAGGACAAGGAGCTGCTGTTGTGACAGGACTTCTCTACTGGGACTATATTGCCATCCTTCCTTCCCCTCTACCCACCCACCCAAAGCCAGTTCTACTTTTATAGGCACATGATTTGACTGACAACAGGAACTTCCTGTTTGGGAGCAGGAAGTGAGGGATCACAGAGCCACCAAAGACTCACCATCCAAGAAGGACAAGAGTAGCTCTCCGTCCTCCCCTAGCTGCTGGAGATCTGCCTCTGAGCAAGTAAGGGGACTACTGAGAAATATAGGATCTTCTTGTCTTAGAACAGGAAGATCAGGTGCTTAAAGGGCACAGAGGCAGTAACTAAGTAGGGAGAAAAAAAAGAGGTAACAGTAAGTATTCCAAACAACAGTGAAGGGGCAATAAATAAGACATGATGGGAGTGGTGCAGTGGCGGTGGCTGTGGAGCAGCAGTCTTCCAGAAGACGTTCTGGAGGTTGCAGTGTTGTCCCATCTGCAGACACCTCTCTGGGCTGAGGGAGGAGGTTACTCATCTCCAGGCTGAGTTGGCCAGGATTTGTGGGACCTCATCTCCCATCCAGGGACCACCAGGGCCTCAGCCATTGCCTCAGAGGTTGCAAAGAAAGAGGAGCGGTTGGACCACAGTGGGCTCAGGGAGGGTGAGGGTGGTGGAACAGAGGAGCATCCCTCCAGTAGTACCTCTCCACAATTCATATGCCATTCTGGCAAAGTGTGGTTCCTCTATGGAGGCACCCGCAGTGGAGACCAAGGAGGATGCTGGGAACCTCCACAAAGGAGATCCACAGGAGGGTGGTATGGAACCCCACAGGGGGAAGGAAACAACTCCTGGTGGGGGACTCCATTGTTTAGAAGGTAGAACTGGGGCAGGAAGGGGAGAGGGAGGTAAGATGCCTGCCTGGCGCCATGGCTTGGAGGAACATGGAGCGAATCCTCAGGATCACCAGAGAAGCTGCACAGGGGAGGGTGCTAGATGTCATTGTCCACCTAGGGACAAATGACCTGGCTAAGAAAGGGATCAGAACAGTGCAGTAAGAGTTTGTGGAGTTGGGAAGGGGCCTTAGACAAGTAAGCACGCATGGTAACCTTCTCAGTGGTGCTGCCTGTCTATGGCGTAGGTGAGGCTAGGGTGCTCCACACTATGGGACTCAATCAGTGGTTGTAAAACTGGTGCAGAGCTCAGAGATTTGGCTTCATTGGAGACTGGGGATCCATCTGGAGTGATACAGGCCTATACTGAAGTGATGGTCTCCATCGGTCCAGGATGAGAACCAGGATCCTAGGTGATAGGTTTAAATGCTTCATTGGCAAGCATTTCAACTAGTCAAGAGGGGAGGCACTGGAAAGGAGCAGGGAAATCCTAGCCCCCCTCAAAAAAAGTCAGGGTAGTAAGTGAGGTAAACACCAAGTTAGATATGTTGATAGGAGGAAGGGCAGGGGTAAATGGAGAAAGTGACAAAGGAAATAAGGACAGGGATGTGGCAAAAAGGGGTAAGGCCATCAGGAAATGGAGGGTAATGAGTACCAATGCCCGTAGTCTGGGCAACAAGCTCCCTGAACTGGTAGCCTTGATAGAAGAGGGATGCCTGGATATTGTAGCAGTCACAGAAACATGGTACACAGAGAACCATGACTGGGATGTTAACATACTAGGGTACACAACCTACAGGAGAGACAGGGTGGGTAGAAGAGGGGGAGGAGTAGCTCTCTATATAAGGGAAGGGATAAAAGCAACTGAACAAAAGAATAATTAGGGAGGAGAGGAGGCACTGTGGGTCACCTTAGAGACAGGAATTGGCACCACAGTCCACACAGGGGTTGTATACAGACCCCCATGTCAGGTTGAAGGAATGGACAAGGATATGATAGAAGGCAATCTTTGGGATGGCAGAGAAAGGGGAGATGCTATTGATGGGAGACATGAATATGTCAGATGTTAACTGGAGCATATTTGCTGAAGCCACATCCAAGAGCAGGGCCATTCTAGATGGCCTACAGGTGGCATGCCTCAAACAGCTAGTTTTGAACCCAGTCGTGAGGGAGCAATCTTAGACCTCGTATTCTCAAATGGGCACAGTGAGAGGATCTCAGAACTAGAAGTGGGTAGCCATCTGGGAACAAGGAACCACCAAACAGTGTGGTTCACGATGAACTCAGCTACAGAGTCAAGCCATACAAAAGTGAAGGTACTGGACTTCAGGAGGGCTGACTTTGGCAAGATGGGAGAGTGCCTTAGAAAAGCAGTAGCAAATAGGCTAGAAGGATGGGTGGAGAAACAATGGGGAAACATCAAAACTGCCATCACAGAGGCAACAAGCCTTTGTGTGAAGCAAATAAACAAATCAAAATGAAAGAAAAAAGCCACTTTGGTTCTCAAAAGAGGTGGTGGGGAAGGTCAGGGAGAAAAAGATAGCATTCAGGAAGTATAAGGAAACACAGAAGGAGCAGGACAGAGAGCTGTACCAGTTAAGGCAGAGGGAAGCAGGGAGGGAAGTCAGAATAGCAAACTCCCAAACTGAGGAAAAGATAGCCAACTCGGTTAAGAAGGGGGATAAAACCTTTTATAGGTACATCAGGAAGCATAGAAAGACAAAGGGAAGATTAGTGAGGCTGAATAGAATGGACAGTGAGTGGGCAGAGAGGGACAGTGAAAAAGCAGGGATACTGAACTAATATTTCTGCTCAGTATTCACAAAAGAGGAGGAGGGGGAGGTGCCTAATCCAATTAACAGAAGCACTCTGGATAGGGGGGTCGATCCCAGTTCTTTCACAGAAGAAAGGGTTCTGAAAGAACTCCTAAAACTGAAGGTGGACAAAGCAATGGGGCCCGATGGAATTCACCCCAGAATTCTAAAAGAATTAAGGGGAGAACTAGTGAAACCACTGACTACCCTTTTTAGCAAATCATGGGAGGATGGTGTGCTACCTGAGGACTGGAGAAAGGTGGATGTGATTCCCCTTCACAAAAGTGGGACCAAGACAGAGGCAGGAAACTACAGACCTGTCAGTTTGACATCTGTGGTAGGGAAAGTGATGGACTCACTTCTGAAGGAAAGAATTGTTAAGTACCTAGAGGCCAGTGGGGCAGATGACCCAAGGCAGCATGGATTCACAGCAGAAAGGTCATGTCAGAGAAATCTAATTGAATTCTTTGACTGAGTGACCAAAGTAGTAGACCAGGGAGGGGCTGTGGACATGGCCTACCTAGACTTTAGCAAAGCATTTGACACAGTCCCACACAAAATATTAATAGTCAAATTAACTAGCCTGGGAGTGGGTCACAGGGTGGTAGCCTGGGTAAAACATTGGCTGGACAACAGGACACAGAAGGTAATTGTAAATGGAGTCCACTCTGAAGAAAGAGGGTTACTAGTGGATTACCGCAGGGTTCAGTACTGGGTCCAGTCCTTTTTAATGTCTTTATACTGTAAGTGACATTGCAGAGGGACTGGAAGGAAAAGTATGCCTCTTTGCAGATAACACAAAGATCTGCAACAGGGTTGATACACAAGAAGGAGTGGAAAGGATGAGAAGGGACTTGGCAAGGTTGAAGTAATGGTCAGAAGTATGGCAGCTTGGATTCAATGAAAGAAGTGCAAAATAATGCACCTGGGAAACAAAACATCAGGGGATGATTACACAATGGGGGGAGGTAGTAACAACAACAAAAATGGAAAGGGACCTGGGGGTAATCATATCAGATGACCTTAAGGTTAGCAAGAAATGTGAGAAGACAGTAGGGAGGGCTTGGGGGATACTGGAATGTATAGGGAAAGGCATCATCAGCAGAAAACAGAAAGTTGTTATCACTCTGTACAGACAGTTGGCTAGACCCCATCTGGAGTACTGCTTGCAGTTCTGGATACCCTATCTCTGCAAGGACATAGACAGGATAGAGGCAGTCCAGATGAGGGCAACTAAAATGGTGCAGGGTCTGCAACAGAAGTCATATGAGGAGACACTAAAGGAACTTAATATGTATACCCTTGAGGAAAGGAGGGAGAGGGAGAGGGGGGACATGATAGAAACATCTAAGTACCTCAGTGGAATCAACAAAGTCCAAGAGGGTAGCATATTTCAGAGAAAGAGACATGCAAGAACAAGAGGACACAATTTGAAGACAGAGGTGGCAGTTCAGGGGCAATGTGAGGAAGCATTTTTTTCGCGGAGAGGGTGGTGGACACATGGAACAGCCTTTCTGAGGAGGCTGTGGGTTGTAAAACTGTGGGAGAATTCAAGAATTCATTGGACAGACATAAAGCAATTTTTGTGGGGGGTAGGAAGAAATAGGCTGTTGGTTAACTAGGATCTGCAGCTTATCCCATAGGTTGG
This sequence comes from Neoceratodus forsteri, assembly GCA_016271365.2. Lineage (NCBI taxonomy): Eukaryota > Metazoa > Chordata > Ceratodontiformes > Ceratodontidae > Neoceratodus > Neoceratodus forsteri. The sequence continues at coordinate 999,344,356 of CM057451.1, forward strand.
GAAATGAGCAGACTAGGTGGGCCAAGCGGTCCTTATCTGTCATCAAAGTCTATGTTTCTGTATTTCTATGTTAAGGACATGCAGAGAATCAGGTAGCTGCTCAAACCAGGAAAGTAGTGTGCTACAGCACCAGTCTGGCACCAACCTAAAAGGCATTAGAAAACAAAACTTCCGGTTCACACAAGTGTCTAAATCAGGTGAGGATGGAAACACCAGTGTTGGTCAAAAGGACAGGGAGCCACAGCACCACTCACATCAACAGGACAAACAGACCAGGACAAATGCTCCTACTAATGGAAAAAAACAACCTGATCATTGTAGGGGACGCCATGATTCGAGGAGTCGAATCCTACTTGCAGGATACTGACCAAGTGTAAATAACTGTTAAGTGTCTCCCTGGGGTCACAGCAAAAAAGTGATACAGGCTACATTGAGAACCATGTATGTGTGGTGGGTAACATCAAAGGGTTTGTTGTTACCCTGGGAACAAATGATATCACTGACAATTTCATCGAACAAGTAAAAACACATATCTCTAATTTATGGGATAGACTGAACTCTCTTTCATCTACCCTAGCCTTCTCTGAAGTACTCCTGGTATGGGAAAAGGGAAGAGGCCAAGGGAAAATTAGAGAAACCAAAATCAAGGAACTAAACTCATGACTCCACAATTGGTGCTCAGACAAGGGCCACACCTTCATCAACAGCTGGAATGATTTTTGCAAGAGTTCTTACTTTATATTTGATGGCCTTCACCTCCACAAGGAGTTGGTGAAGACACTAGGGCAAAATCTTGATGTATTCACCAGTCATTTAAACTAGAGGGAGGGGAGGTGGTAACCAACAAATCTATGGAAATGGAACCCTAGTCACTACTCCCCAGATCATGGCAAGAACTCCTCCCATTGAGCGCATAAGCAAAAACAGAAAGAGCAAAGTAGGGTCGAATGGGAAATGCGGTATGCTAAAACAAAAAGTAAAAAGGATGCCAGTTACTGGAAAGCAATGGTGACTAATGCCCACAGTCTGGCTAACAAAATCCCAGAACTCATGGCCAAAATGGCAGAGACTGGACTGGACTGGTTGGCAGTAACTGAAACATGGTTTAATGACAACCATACATGGGATATTGCCATCCCAGGCTACAACCTGTTCAGGAAAGACAGGAAGGAATGGAGAGGAGGTGGTGTAGACTTGTATATAAGAAAGGACATAAAAGCCATGGAAGTCCAAAGAACACAAGACAAATCAGAGGTCCTCTGGGTCACACTCAAACCAGGAAATAAATCAGTCCTCAGACTAGGGGTGATATATAGACCTCCTTCGCAGGGGGCAGAAGCAGACAAAGAGCTGCTGGAAAGCATACTGAATATGACTAATAAGGGAGAGGTCATGTTAATGGGTGATTTCAAGCTCCCCAGACATAGACTGGATTTCCTGCACAGCATCCAAAGCTAGAAGCAGAAACTTCCTAGACACATTGAGTGGGGCTGGTCTAAACCAGCTCGTAATGGCTCCTACTACAGAAAACACAATCCTGGACCTGGTGATCACTAACAGTAGTAAGGTAAAGGAGGTGGAAATGGGGTGCCAATTCGGGTTGATCAATCACAAATCTGTATGGCTAAAGGTCAGCAAGATAGAGGAATCAAGTCACTCTAAGACAAGAGTCCTTGATTAAAAAGGAAAAAAAAGAAAAAAACAGACTTTGCCCAAATAAGAAGTTACTTAAGAGCTAACTTCAAGAAAAAGGCAAAAGCAGGGTGGAAGAATGTTGAGCATGCATAAGGAAAGCACTGGAGGAAGTTACTGAGAAATACTCCAGGCTGGTCAGTAAGACAAGAAAAAGAAGGAAGTAGCAACTACAGTAACAGAAAAGAGACAAGCAGTCAAGAAGTAAAACAGCTCTAACAGTGACAATGATAGGGAGGCATACAGGAGTAGCTTGAGGGAGGCAAATAGGGTGACCAGAGCAGCAAAGGCACAAACAGAGGAAGGCTTGGTATGTTGGGTAAAAGAAGGCAAAAATACCTTCTTTAGGTACATAAGTGACAAAAAGAAAAACAAAGGAGGCTCATAAACAGGGATGGGAAAAATGTGGAAGAAGACAGAGAAAAGGCAGAGGTCTTGAATGAGTACTTCTCTGTCTTTACAAAGGAAGAACCTGGCAATGGACCCTCCCTGAAGGGGGAGAAAATAACAGAAAGAGGGGTGAACACAAGCTCGTTCATGGCAGAAAGGGTAAAGGCAGAATTAAAAAAACTGGACGTGGATAAAGCCATGGGTCCAAATGGAATCCACCCACGCATACTACGGTAACTGAATGATGAAGTAGCTGAACCCCTAGCAAACCTATTTAGTAGATCCCTGAGGGAAGGGATGTTCTCACAGGACTGGAAAAAGGCAATAGTGATTCCTATCTACAAGAGTGATAACAAAGAGGAAGCAGGGAACTATCACCCACTTAATCTCACCTCAGTGGTGGGAAAGTTGATGGAATCACTGCTCAATAAAAGAATCATAGCTTTTCTGGAGGAAACTGAACAGCAGGATGCTAAGCAGCATGGGTTCACAGAGGGAAGGTCTTACCAGACAAACCTGATTGAGTTCTTTGACTTGGTTACTAGGGTGGTGGACCAGGGAGGTTCCTTGGATGTCATCTACCTAGACTTTAGTAAAGCCTTCAAATCTGCCCTATACAGAAGGCTGCTAAATAAACTCGAGAATGCAGGAGTAGGTAAGGAAGTGGTATCATGGGTTGGAAGCTGGCTTCAACAGCGAACCCAAGCAGTGATGGTAAATGGGGCAATATTAGAAGCCAGGGAAGTGACCAGTGGTGTGCAACGAGGATCCATCCTGGGACCTTTACTCTTTAATGTGTTCATCAGTGACATCACAGATGAGTTGAGCAGGAAGGTATGTCTGTTTGTGGACAACACAAAGCTCTGCAACAAAGATGGTACTGCACAAGGGGTAGAGCAAATGAGAAGTTACCTTCTCAAGCTCAAAAAATGGTCAAGTACTGTATGTGGCAGCTAAAATTCAACACAAAAAAATGCAAGATCATGCATCTGGGTAAGAACAACCCAGGTACTAATTACCACCTGGGGGGAGAGAATAGCAATCACCCAGAAGGAGTGAGAACTGGGAGTTATCATTTCAGATGATTTAAAAGTAGGCAATGAATGTGAAAAAGCAGCAACAAAGGCAAGCAAAATGCTAGGATACATAGGTAGGGGCGTCTCAAGTAGAAGAATGGAGCTGATCCTACCACTGTACAGGTCCCCTGGTAAGGCCCCACCTTGAATACTGCATCCAGTTCTGGAGGCCTTACCTCAGGAAGGACATAGACAGACTGGAGACAGTTCAGAGGAGGGCAACTAAAATGATTCATGGTCTCCATGAGTTGTCTTGTGAAAACAGATTAAGGAAGCTCAACATGTACTCCCTGGAGCAGTGCAGAGATAGGGGGGACATGACTGAGACATTCAAGTACCAACAGGGTATAAACAGAGTCCACATCCAGGAGCTCTTTCTCATTAACAACTACATGAGAACAAGAGGCCACAACATGAAACTGGGGGGGGGGGAGTAGATTCAGAGGCAACATGTGCAAGTTTTTCTTTATAGAAAGGGTGGTTGATCCATGGAATGGCCTACCTACCCAAGTCATTGAATCCAAAACAGTATGGGGATTTAAAGCAGTTTGGAATAGGCACAAGGGGGATAGTGACAAAAAGTATCTGAGTAGGGGATATGATCTGGGCAGACTAGTGTGACCTTTGGTTCCCATCTGCAGTCATTTTCTATGTTTCTATATTTCTAAGTCTGCTATAGCCATGTCCCAGTCATGGTTACCTGTGCACCATGACTCACAGATGGCCACAATATCCAGAACAGCCTCCATCATGATGGGCTATAGGCCTGGAATTTTATTTCCCAGACCCCTTGCATTTGCACACATGGTTTTCCACACCTTTTTGACATTTTGCCCATTGTCCCACTTCTTTCCCTGTTCCCCTGCCCCCTTTTACCCTCTCTTTTCACAACTTTCATTCCTATTCCCCTTGTCTGCTAACACTGTATTATTTTCTTTGTCCTGTTCCCTGGGGCATTCTTCTCCCCTTGGGTCCTCCCTTCTGTCTGTTTTAGTCTAGGGGGAACAGGTAGTGGCTCCCATATTGGTTTCACCTACCCTCTCAGCCAGTTTAAATGTTTTTTATTTATTCTTTTTTCGCTCCTCCTCAGAGCTGATGGGTGGTTCCGGCCCTCCCTCTGAGGGACTTGTTCTTCAACCCAAATGTACCATGTCATCATGGACCCTGTCGGCTCCCACTCTTTTTCTGCTTTTCTCCCCTGAGCACCCAAACTGTGCAATGTATGTTGCAGTTGCCCTCACCTCCACAGAAACAGTCATACACCCTGGTTGTGTGCCCTCCCCTCTTCTGGACAATGTACCTGTGCTGACACCCAGCTCCCACTGGGTGTCGGTCTACAGTATGCTGCACTATCATCCTCCTCCAGTAAGGAGAGCTGTCTACAGACACTCAATCCTTCCTCCCCCTGCCGACCTCCGAGCAAATAGAGTCCATTCCCGAACTCGGGTCACCGGCATGACGCGAGGTGCGGTTTCCAGCGCCTTAACCTTCAGCACCACTGGGCTGGCTGTAGCCAGTTTAAATGCTGATCAAAGTAACATTTAAACCATCCACTGAAGACTGCGATTCCCTTTCTAGATAGATACAGGCAATCCCATCAGTATATGCTCATATCTCTGCAAGTTGGTCCCCAGACCCAAATGTAGCCCAGCCCCTCTTTTCTACACCATCCTTCAACCACAAGCTGAAGCTCCTGGGGCAGAGAACCCTATCCTCCCCCAGTCATAGACAGGAAGCACCTCAGCAAAAGCTGCTGTGCATGCCACCTGCCTAAGATCCTCCCTAGTTCCCTGAAATCTCTCTTTACAATCCCAGCCCCATCCCTAGGCAGGTCATTAGTCTCCAGCTAGACAATGACATCCAGTTCTTGCTCATGCCCTGTCACTCTAGTGATCCTTTGGATCCACTGTCCATCCCTCCATGCTGAGGAGTCAGGTAAGCACCTTGCCTCCCTCTTTCCATCCCTTCCTAATCTGAGATCTACTACCCTAATGATCAAGTCCTCCACGATAAAATGTTACCTCTTCTGGTGTGGTTCTCATAGAAACATAGCAACATAGACTTTGATGGCAGATAAAGACTGTTTGGTCCACCTAGTCTGCCTGTTTCCCTACCTACAGGATAAGCTGCAGATCCTATTTAACCAACAGCCTATCTTCCTCCTACCTTGGTGCCTACCCTGCAGAGGACCCCCACATCCTCCAGTACCACTTCCATGGGTGTCTCCTCCTGGTAGTCCTGTCCTGCCAGAGTGGAGAATGAATTTTGTAGTGAAACTAGCTAAGAAATATGCACCTGACTCACCAACCCCACCTTCCCAGAGTGTACTACAATCTATCCAGGCCTCCTTCTTCCAGGTATCCTCTTAGTCAATGGTGATAGATTCCATGGCCCCTGAGTGGGGGAAGAAATCTCACAGATCCTAGTCAGCTCAGTTATAATCCAGCCACCTCCTTCCTCAACCCAGAGAGGTGCATTCAGATTGGGCAGCACTTCAGTCTCCAGAAGGTATCTCTGAAAACTGCAGCTCCAGAACCCCTACACTGCACCACTCCCAACATTACCCTTGCCTCACTTCCTACCTCTGCTTGAACTTATTTTGCATCTTTACCATGGATATGGTGTTTTCTAGTTTTCCCTTTTGCTCTGCTTCATCCCTTTGCAATCTTACCTTAGATAGGGTGCATCTAGTTTCCTCTTTTTGTTTTACTGTACCCATTACTGGTTTCTATATCCAACCCATTGTGCCTCTTTACCAGCCTATCAGTTAACCTTATTCTGTGCACCTTTCCTTAATTGTTTACATGTCTTTACCCTAGATTGGGTGTTTTCCCTTTTCCAACACAACAGGTACGTACTGTATGAAAGGACTGCCACCTTGCTGTTGTTATCACCATACCCTCTTTTTGTACCTCTACCCAGGTAGCAGCAAGTAAGCTGGCACTGTACCTTACTGGACTGGTAGAGTTTTCTCCAAGCCTACTCTCACTTGCGGATGTCTGCCGGTGCCAAAGATGCCAATCCTGTTCCACTTAGGCTCTGGGACATGAGCATGATGGAACACGCTGTGAGGGAGTCAGTTTTATCTAGGACAAACAGTATCAGAATGGATCTGAGGAAAACCTGATTCTGTTTTCACAAGTCACAAGTCCCTCCCCTTTAGTTATCTCTGCAGCTAGGAGCTAAGTGAAAGGGGAAGGGGGAACTTTAGCTGGTTCTAACCATCTGGTCTCTCTAAGGTACTGATTGTAAAAGCAGAATCAATGTTTATCTGGGGAAACCTGACTCTGCTTTCACAGGTCACATCTATGAAACATTGATCTTGGGCAGGGGTTCTCAGACTTTGCCAAGTTGGACCTCCCCTATGATGCTGGGGAAAAGCCCAGGCCTCCCTAAGTATCAAGCACATTAGCATACACTGCAACAGATAATGAATTTCATGCACTATCACAAAACAGATAAAATGAACTGATATTTATGTATAAAGTGTTGCACTGTACATCACAGCTATCATGCAAAACTGCAATTAAAAGACACCACAGCAATTGTGCAAAACTGCAATTAAAGACATCACAGCTATTGTGCAAAACTACAATTAAAAGACAGCACCAAAAGTGTTGGATATCAGTCAGGTAAAGATGGCCTGTGGGTAGTTTATTTGCAGTCAAAAAAGGTAGCACCAAATGTACTGGATATTTTTTTAATAAAGTCAGCAGAAGCAAACAGTTTTTTTTGCAACATTAAAAGGCAGCCCCTTTGCAGTCATTAAAAAGCAGCACCAAATGTAGTGTGTATTTTTAAAACCTGTCTGCTGAAAGGAGTCCATAAGGCAGTTTTTTGCAGTCATCGGAAGGCAGCAGACATACTGGATATTTATTTTTTTAATCCGTCAGCTGAAGGGGAGCCTGTGATTCTGTTTTTTTGCAGTCAGTTGCTGGATTCATGGTTGCACAGTTGAGAGGTAGAGGAGCAAGTCATCTTCAACTTTGAGGTGGGACCTATACTTTGTTTTCATGGCAGCCAGTGCAGAGAATCCAGACTCACAGAGATAGGTTGATGCAAAAAGCAGGAGGATTTTGAGAGCTTGTTGTTTTAATTCAGGATATTCACATCCTAGTGACAGCCAAAACTTGGCAAGTGGTAACTGTCCACAAGAGGCCTTCAGTGTTGGGTCTGTAGCCAGGTCAATAAGGCTTTCCTGCTCCCTCAATGGTAGATTGTCTTCAGACCTTGGTTTAATAATGAAAGGATTCCTTATCCACTGGTTGCGCTCCTCTTGTTGGCATTCTGGGAAATAGTCACAGAGCTTCTCCTGCAGCCCACGTAAGTGTTCGGAAATGATCATCTGGACACTGTCAGTGGAAAGCTCATTTTCCCGCAGGAAATCCTCCAGTGTGGAAAATGAGGCAACCAATCTCTGCTGCAGTCTAGAAGACCATAGTTGGAGTATCTGACAAAATGCCTCAGTCCTGTCCCTTGCCATGAACTAATTGGTGTCCCGACATTGAAGAGATGCATTGAGTGTGTTCAGGCGGTCAAAAACATCTGCTAGATATGCCAGCAAAGGAAGCCATTGAGAATCATGGAATTCTTCCACAACTGCAGAGTCATCGTCAGCAAGGAAAATACAAACTTCATCACGCAACACAAAGAGATGGGTTATCACTTTTCCACTGGACAGCCAACAAACCTCTGTGTGCAACAGTAATTGTTTGTGGTTTGCTCCCATCTCCTCACACAGCACAGCAAAAAGTCTTGAATTTAATGGCTGTGCCTTGATAAAGTTCATTACTTTCACAGCGTCTGTCAAGACTTTCTGGAGATCAGCTGGCATCCTCATGGCTGCTAGTGCTTCCCTTTGGATCATGCAGTGATTCCACGCAGCATTAGGGGCCACTGCTTGCAGCCTTGTGACCATGCCACTGTGTCGGCCAGTCATCATTCGTGCTCCATCACTACAAATTCCCACACATCTGCCCCAGTCAAGACCTTCCTCCATAATGAATTAATTCAACATCTAGAACAGTTGTTCCCCAGTTGCTCATGTAGGCAGTGGTTGGCAAAACAGGATCTCCCCCAGGACATCTGTTTCTGTGGCATAACCGACATAGACCAGGAGTTGGGCAGTATCAGCGATATCTGTGAAATCATTGGTCTGTAATGAGAAGTATGGGCTTCACTGAATAGAGTCCAGTATCTGTTTCTTAACATCAGCAGACACGTCCTCAATACAGAGACAAACTGCGTCATTGGACAGAGGAATGGCATCTAGCTGCACTGCTGCTTTCTCTCTGAGGATTATGGAGCACATTTCTTTTGCAGCAGAAAGTAGTAATTGTTTGCCATTGTTGTGTGGTTTCCCTGCTTTTTCAATTCTCAATGACACATGGTATGAGGATTCCACAGCTTTAGTTGGTGGAGTGCCATGCCTTTCTACCATTTTTTTTGCCCCTGAGTTCATGCAGCTTTCTTTGAAAAAATTCCAAAGGTTTAGAAAGGAGGCTGGGATGCTTAGCTTCCAAATGCTGGCAAAGCTTGCAGGGTCACATGCTGTCCTGTACCAGGACATCTGCACAGATCACACATTGCAGCCGAGGTGCCTCACTGGTCCCAGTCCAAATGAATCTCATCTTCAGGTAGTCTTCGTCATTCCTTCTGGTCTTGCATTTTGTTTGAGGAACTGGTACTTCATTGGGTTCAGTAACAGCTATTTCTTCATGAGTGCATTTTCTACCGGACACCAGAAAGCAATCCATTATCTACGATTCAACAGTTTTGGAATGATCAAAAAATGCAATCAAAAGCATCCTGGACATGCACATGCATGCATGTCCAACAACACTGGGGCATTCAAAAAAAAGAAAATCGGCAAGGAAAATGCAGCACCCCAAACTGCATGTCAATACCTCAGAAAATACTCTGCTGCCTCTCATCTGTCCCTCATGGCAAAGGTTCTGCCCACACAAGAAATGCATAGTGCATTCAGAACAACTTCTCAAACACAAGGCCTTGGGAGACGGAGGACATGGATCCAACAGCCTTTTGTGCCAAGTGCTCCCCAAGACATAACTGTAGCCCCTTGCTCCACATACCCAGAAAGCCACACTGGCTGGTCCTTCATGCCTATCCCCCACCTCCACAGAGCAGGCCTGATCCATACACCAGGTCTATGTGGATACTGGCCATGATTTCCTTTTCTGTCAACTCCAGCATTGTCTGTGGTAGGTTATATGGGAAATGAACACAACCAGGCCCTTCACTCCAAAAAACGGCCCCACCATCCCGACAGGAACCAACACTAGAGCTGAGCCCCCCTCATGCTACATTCTTAAAAAATAAAGTTATACCTACTCGTGGCACCTTGATTTATGACCATTAAAAACACTGTGGCAACATATACATGGTGCCTAGCACACAAAGGGAATGAGAAAAAGGCAGGTTATTCAATTTCAGAGTTACAGCTCAGGCTTAATTTAATTTGGGGTACTCTCTGAGAACAGGTAGCCCAAACTAGCAGAGCAGAATTGCAGACCCAACTGAAGTCTTGAACTGAGATCTTTAATTCTTCAGAAAGAAGAGAAAGTAGCTCTGGTTCCTGCAATGGCACAGCACAACTGGGGAATTTCTGTTTGTGCATGGAATCCTCAGTTGCCCAGCATTCTAGCCAGCAGATAGGGGTGCACAATACCCAGTTGTTTATGATCACATATTGACAATGTGTAGCACTACAGAAAACTTACTATTAATTTGAACCCCACACAGCACGGAACATATGTAAACTTCATGCCACCATTTCAACCCCTCCACCACTACCACAAATGACAGTTCAGTCAGATATAACTTCTTTGAAGTGAAGGGCTGAAGGTGTGAGCACTCATCCAGACCTGGAGAAGGATCCCCATCACTTCCAATGAACACCATTGGCCCTTCACTCCAGTGCCCCACAGTAACAGAGGAGTATCCCCCATGCCAACACTGCACAATTAAGAAAAGTGTGCCATATTAACCCACACCACAAGGAAGCACAATATCCCCTCCCACCTTAAAACCAATGTTATTCTTTGCATTTCACTCATATTTCATTGAGGAGCAGGGCCACAGGTAGGAAACGGGAGGGGGATTTTGGCACTCCTGCAACAGACACCCCCCAAGCCACAATATCAGGCCCATAGCTTGACCCACCCCGATGCAGGCACATCGTGCAAATACCCCTGACCACAGAAAAACATGCAATTTCAACATTGCACAACACCGAGAGGCATGTATGACCCCCCCCACCATATAGGCCCATCGTAGCAAGAGACATCTTGTACGGTTCCCCTCACCACCCACCCCAACCACATAGGCCCATAGTTCCAACAACCACCAACAATAAAAACTGGATTGCACAGCAACATAATGCATCACATATGACCCTCCCCTCCAATCTCCCATGGCCATCATCCAAACAATCACCAGCAATAAAAATATGATTACACAGCAGCATGATGCATCATGTACGACCCTCCCCCACCACCGCCACCCATGGCCATCATCCCAACAATCACCAGCAATAAAAATACAATTGCATAGCAGCATGATGCATCACGTATGACCCTTCCCCCCAAAACCACCCATGGCCTTCGTCCCAACAACCACAATAAAATACAAGTAAACTGCACAGAGAGGCACAATGTATGGCACCATGTATGACCACCACCTCATACCCCCTGTCAGGATCTGGGCAGCAAAACAGCAGCTTTGAAACCAGCTGCTGAGAGAGGAATCATGTATGCTAGCCCCACCACCACCTCAAACCCCTCCCCATGCTCCCATGAAAGCAGCAAAAAAAGCAGCTTTGTAAAGAGTTTGATGGCTGCAAAGATACAAATAGGATTGCACAGCAGCATGATGCATCATGTATGACCCCCACCAACCACCCATGGCCATCGTCCCAACAATCACCAGCAATAAAAATATGATTGCGGGCAGCATGATACATCATGCATGTATTGCACAGTAGCATGATGCATCATGTATGTATTGCACAGCAGCATGATGCATCATGTATGTATTACACAGTAGCATGATGCATCATGTATGTATTGCACAGTAGCATGATGCATCATGTATATATTGCACAGTAGCATGATGCATCATGTATGTATTGCACAGTAGCATGATGCATCATGTATGTATTGCACAGCAGCATGATGCATCATGTATGAGCCCCCCAAACCACCTATGGCCTTCATCCCAACAATCACAATGAAATACAAGTGAACTGCACAGAGAGGCACCATGTATGACCACCACCACCACTACCTCAAACCCCCTGTCAGGATCGGGGCAGCAAAACAGCAGCTTTGCAACCAGCTGCAGAGAGAGAAATCATGTATGCTGGCCCCACCACCACCTCAAACCCCTCCCCATGCTTCCATGATAGCAGCAAAAAAACAACTTTGTAAAGAGCTTGATGGCTGCTGAGATAGGCATCATGCATCCTGCTGATGATTCCCTCCCCCGTGTCCCATACAAGCAGCAAAACAACAACTTTGTAAACTATTAAAAATAGCTGGCTGCTGTATGTTATTGCTCACTCCCCCCTCTTCGCACCACCATTTGGCTTCCAGTGCAAAAATATAACACAGCATTATGGTTTTCTGCTTAACAAAAAAGGGTCTGGTCAGCAAGAGGCACCAAACACAGGTTTTTGCAGTTGCAGCTTCAGTAGTTTGTAATATCAGCAGCTAGGCATTGTGGTGTGACAACTGCAGGTAGTCAGAAGAAGGCGTTTGTAGTCTGAGGGCAGCAGCTTCAGCGATTGGCGACTTCAGTGACGTCAGCAGGTGGAGGACAGTGACTTTAGTGGTCAGCGGCTTCAGTGGTGGAGGGCAGCGACTTTAGCAGTTGGCGCCTTCAGTGGTGGAGGGTAGCAACTTTAGAGGTCAGCGTCTTCAGTGGTGGAGGGCAGCGTGCGGCTTCAACAATTGGAGGAAGGCAGCTTGCAGGGGATCTCAGCAGCAACACAAATCCAGCATCCATTTCTTCAAACACATGGCATGTTCCTTTATTTCTGGGACCGATGACGTCAACATAGGAGGCAAAGCGCTCATTGGCTTGGAAACTCTGGCACTGATTGGCTGCAGATACCTCCCCTGCCATTGGTCACATTTTTCCCACTCCCAATTGGTCTGCTCAAGACCTTTTTTTGCCCTCAGATTGTCTGGCTCAGGATCCCCCTAGCTCCAGCTTTAGACACAGAGTCAAACATACATAGGCAGTGTTCTAGCAGTACAATACTTCAGTACTGCAACAAACCTAACAAATTCACCGTGCCACCACTGCAATGGGCCTGCGCTTCCCCAGGGAGGAGCACCTCACCACTTGAGAACCACTGATCTAGGGAAACCTGACTCTGCTTTCACAAGCCTTCCCTACCCTATATAGACACCGGTAACAAGGTGCAGGTGCTTGCCATCAGAATTCTGCTCAGAGCTCACAGAATATTTCTTACAGTAGTGTCAGTCTACAGTCCCCCCAGAGAACAAGCTGGTGGGTTTAGTAAGATCATTTATTTTATAAAAGAGCTACATCAAATTGGGAAATAGTCATTTTAGGGTACCTCAATATCAATTGGCTGTCTCAAGAGGCAGCCCCCAATAAGGATACCCTCACCAGAATCAATCTTACCCAAATGGTAGACTCATCCACTAGAATCAATTATAGGACAGGGTCAGAAACACTTCTCGATTGGATCATCACTAATCATCCTGGGAGAATATCTGAAACATCCATCCTTGCTGACTCTCTCAGTGACCACTCCCTTGTTGTGTGCTGCTGGACCAATAGAACAATAAAGTCCCCCCAACATACGTCACTACCCATATTATTAGGAAAGGACAACTAGATAAGCTTAAATCCTACCTTAAACTAACTGACTGGCCTCCACTAGATTCCCTAGGTGATGTGGACAGGACACTAGAATGTTTAATATCTGCCTACAACACAGCCTGTAACATTTACACCTCAAACAAAAAACATATATTGAAGGGCTCCAACAACTTATGGATCACCCCAGCCCTGCTAAACCTTATGTGAATCAGGAATCACCTATGGCAAAGGGCCACAGGTCACAGGCAAACAGTTTGATATCCAGCAGTACAAGACTGTTCAAAATAACTGCACTCAAGAGATCAGCCTCTCCAAAGCATGCTGTTTCACAGAATGACTCACAAATTCATGGGGGGTGGAAGAAAATTGGGGAAAACTTAAAGGACCTTACAGGTAAAACTAACAAGGCATCCCCATCCATGATACTAGTAAACAGGGTGGTCACCCAAGATCCAAAGATTATAGTAGATATATTCAACACTGCATTATCAGACCTCAGCAATGTACTCCCCCCTGAATTCCTTGATGAAGATAATGGTGTTTCAGTAAACAGAGAACCCGCTAACACCAGTGGTGAGCCCAGAACCCCTCCATTCTACTTTAAGGCAATTTCTTGTGCTGAGGCCCAAAAATACTTCTTAAGGTCATTAGGGAAATCCAAGACAGCAGTGACTCACTAGACATGAAATTAATATCCCTCACTCTGGATGAAGTCCTGCTGCTGCTCACAAAAATAATTAATCTATCCCTCAGGCTAGGAAAATTCCCTCAAAAATTGAAAGCAGCAGTTGTTTCACTGATTCATAAAAGTGGTGATCGAACCTCTCCATACAAATGATTCTCCCACCTCCATCCTATCCCAACTCTCTAAGGCCCTAGAGCGCATAGTGTCTGATCAGCTGGTGGAATACCTCAATATATATAATATACGGTATCCACAACAACATGGATTCTGGAAGGCACGTACTACAACAGTACTTCTAGAATACACCAGTTTTCTCCATGAGGCGCTAGACAAAAGCCAGCTTGCAGGGTCAATTTATATTGATCTCACTAAAGCATTTGATGCCATCAACCACAAACTACTGCTCTATAAATTACTACCCATGGGCCTCTCCTCAGAAACTATGGGTTGGTTCAAAAGCTACGTAGGCAACAGAATCCAACAAGTGAAAATAAATGGTATCCTTTCCTACATTAATCAGGTGAACACAGGGCTACCACAAAGGTTAATCCAAGATTCCCTCCTGTTCAGCCTATTCCTTAACAAACTTCCCATAGCTTGTACTGAAAAAATTCTTCTCTATGCAGATGATGCTGTCAGTTTCATCAAACATCCTGATCCACTTATGTTGGAAACACTCCTCAAAAAAAACTCTGCCACAGTCGACAAATGGTCCTATGAAAACAAACTTCTTATGAATTATAAGAAAACAAAAGTTATGTTGTTTACAACCCCCCGTGTAAGCATAAAACAAATCAATTAACAATCCTCAACAACAAATTTACACTGACAGAACAAGTGAACACCTTTAAATATCTGGGTGTAACCTTCAATTCATCACTCACCTTCACGCATCATGTCGACCAAGTTGTCAGAGTCATCAACACTCAAATCAGTCTCTTATACAAACACCGGCTAAGTATGACACCTGAAGCACTTCCTCTAGCTGTACACAGTTCCAGCCTGTCTATCACTGACTATGGATTTGCTTGTTTGTTTGCTTTTGGTTACCGGGTGAGTGCACTAGACATAGAGATGCCTATTTTCAGGCATGACCCGGGAGAATACAAGTGAGAACAAAAAATACACAAACTGTACAATGTGACGCAGCACAAGGAAGAGATAACACAATGGAATTTAGTGCAATACAAACAATTGACAATTGGCCGCAATAGAGTAAGATAATATCAGAAAAATATAAACAGTACCGTAACGAAAAATAAAACAAGTGCTAACAAATTTGTACTGGAACTGGCTGACAAGTAGTAATTCCCAGTACAAGGTCAAATATAGAGAGAAAGAAAGGAAGGGGGGGAAGGGGGAGATGGGAGGAATAAGAGAAGGGGTGAGAGGGAAAGAGGGAGGGTGAGGAAAGAAAAAGGTGGAAGGATTAAAAGAGGTCAAGGTGGATGGAAGCATGAGCAAGGATTTAAGGCCAATAGGTGTTCATGGTGGAGTTTCTTGAAACCAGCATGGGTAGTAGCAAAGCGAATTTCTAGTGGTATAGAATTCCAATAGCAGGCTGATGAGAGAAAGCCCGGTCACCCATAGCAGTTTTACGTCTGGGTACAAAGAGGAGGGCATCGTCACTAGATTGGAGACCATAGGAGGGGGTTTGGGGGTGTAGCAAGGAGGTGAGGGAATTAGGGAGACCTGATCTAGTTATACCATCTAATAGGGAGCCAAAGGCCAGTAGCCGGTGGGCAGAAGGGTAGGGCCATTTTATGTCAGCATACAGCTGACAGTGATGTTTAAAATGTGGAGATCGAGAGGCATAGCGGCAGATGTTATTATAGGTGGTGTCCCATTTATGAAGGGAGGTCTTTGATGCTCCAAGGTACGTGACTGAGCCATAGGCAAGGGCTGGGAGCAATAGGCCTTGAGCCACTGCAAGCCGAGCAGATGGTGTGAGGGCATAGCTAGTACGGTATGCACCTCCAATTTTTGCGTTGACCGATTTGCAGATGGTGGTGACATGGAGGTCAAAGTCCAAGGATTCATCAAGGAGGATACCCAGGTATTTGAAAGAGCTAGTACTAACTACCGGGGAACCATCCGCACACAAAATCTGAAAAGAATTTCGATTAGATTTAAGTCCAGCTGGGGAGCCGAAAAGCATAGAATGAGTTTTGCTAGTATTAAGAACAAGATTGTTTTCTATTAGGTAGGACTGAATATTTAAGAAGTCATTAGTAAGTGAGCGGTTTATATCCACGATGTTACTTCCACTACGATAGATGACAAGGTCATCCGCATACAACAAGGAAGAGCAGTCAGATGCACACGATGGGAGATGATTTATAAAAATAGAAAAAAAGTAGTGGGCCAAGTATGGAGCCTTGAGGAACTCCCATATGTATTGGAGAAGTATTAGACAGGGCTGAGTTGAAGGAGACAGCTTGCATCCGGTTGGATAAGTAGCACTTGAACCAGTCAACTGTTTCAGTGGAGAAACCAATCGACTGAAGTTTAGTAAGGAGAAGGGTGTGGTTTACCAGGTCAAACGCTTTAGTTAAGTCAACATAGAGAGCACCTGTCAAAAAGCCAGAATCCATTGCACCATAGATGTCATTCGTAAGTTTTAGGATGGCAGTGGTTGTACTATGGCCTTTGCGGAAGCCATGCTGAGAAACAGCAAGGAGGTTATACTTCTGGAGGTACTCTGTGGTTTGGGTTGCTACTAGTTTTTCCAGAATTTTTCCTAGCACGGGGAGTATGGAAACAGGTCGATAGTTAGACATGATTTGAGGATCACCTTTCTTAAGGATAGGAGTGATTAGTGCAGGGGTTCTCAAATGGTGAGGCCAGCCTCCTTGGGGAGGCCCCAAATTGTTCCAGGGGAAGCTTAGGCAAGTCTGAAAAAGTACTGTATTTAAATTTTGAGTTTTATATATTTTGTGTGAAGAGATTATGCAAACTAAAAGAGGATAATACTATAGTAGGTGAATTTAATGTATTTATTTACTAATAGGTGACAAGGTTAAGGTGAATTAAAGGCTCATTTCAGGTGTACCCAGGGAAAGTTAGGGAGTGAATACATTTCAAAAAGCAACTGTAAAACAATCAAGAAATACACAATGAACAGTAACTTATAATGAGTGGTGGTAATTGATCAATGTGTAGCCTGATGGCAGGACAGCTCAAATACAAGTGTTGAGCATAGATGTGCTAAGAGCAATAGCAGAAAGGAGCAAAGTAATCCCAGAGAAGTTGCTTAAGAGCAGGGAAGGATGGGAAGAGGCAAAGTATGCAGGAAGTTTATTTCATAAAAAGAGGAAACAGAGAAAGTAGTCTGACACATGAAGGTACTGCAACAAGAGGTAACAATGGTTCAAGAATGAAAATAGCAGAGTACGTAAGTTGACCTGTGGGGGGGGGGGTTACAATAAGCTGAATAATAATATTTGTTTATTTTATTTATTTGTTATTCAGATAACACCTTTGAGCACAGGGGCTCTTTCTCAAAGGTTTAACGTCAGTATAAGACAAAGAACTGAATGTGAGCCAAGTACTCAAAGGGATTTCAATTTATTCATGATGTACTGTGCAAAGTACAGTATGTTATTTTTCTTTGGGGAGGCCCAAGATTATTTCAATTTTTGGGGAAGGCTCAAAATCTTTTTCATTGATTTGGGGAGGCTAACTGTGACAAAATCTGAGAACTATTGGACTAGTGGTATATGGCACTGCTATAGACACAACACTGAACAGAGTCAGAATGTCATTAAATAAAGATCGCAGAGTAGTCACAGGCACACACAGAATTACCCACACCTGCAATCTGTATGCCCAGACCAAGTGGCTGAACCTCCAAGATAGGGTGCAATACCAGGTCTGCCTCCTCAGGAAAAAAAAAAAAACTCTCCTTGGGTTAACCCCGGCAGCAGTCCAAAACCTTCTAAACCCAAACACCAACCTGCACAGGACCAGATGCCTCACTAGGGGCTCTCTACAAGTCTCCTTCTGCCACACATCACTCGGGCAAAGATCTTTCGCCTACAGAGCACCCTACTGGCTCAATGCTCTCCCTCCCAAAGTAACCAATGAACCTAAAGTAGGGCCTTTGATGAAAATACTACACCAACACCTTGCTTCACTTAACAGTTCTGACTGTCTAGCCACCCCTGATTTCCAGACTCCTCCTTCCCCTGGCTCCTTGACCCCCTCACCCCAAAACAGCTCCTCCAACCCACCCCTATTCTCTGGTGCTGACAAGGTCAATACCGACTGCTTCAGCTTTGCCCATTGCAACTATTCTAACTAAATGTTTAATACATTGTGTAACCTCTAAGTTCTCCACAATTGTAAACTACTATATTTATAATTATGTACTTTATATTGTATCCTAAATGTCTGTTTTAACCTGCAATTGGTTTCTGTCATGACGTGGAACTTTTGTAAATGAGCTTCCAGTTCAAAGGTATTTACTCTAGTAAAATAAATAAATAAAAGTGAAAGGGGAGCTTTAGTTAGCTTTACCCCTCTGGTCTACCTAATGTACTACTGCACTGCTTTGAAAAGCAGAATCTTGCACTAATAAAAGCAGGGTTTTAGAAGCAGTAAATACAGCTACATCTACAGCCTTTTAGTGCTTTCAAAATCCTCGAAATATGCCAACATGTCCCATATGCAAGGGTGTTCCCTCGTTTGTATGGGTGCAGTGGTGTATTAAAAACAATTACTCTATACCTTGAGCACCATGCTTCTGGTCACTTTACATATGGCCCCCACCCTGTTTGGCCATTCTGTACTGAGTTAGCATGGCGTTATTGATGACAGTGTCATACTCATTTTCTAAGTATTGAATGTCTAAAAATGGTTTCTTTCCATTGACTTGAATTTGGTGGTTATAATGTTAAAAACAATTTTCTGTATATTTTTTTGTCCAGAGAGAACACTTAGGTACAAGACTTTGCTTTTATCTCCTGTGACACAGCTATCTGTTATATACTATATTTATGCAAAATACAGTCAAAGTAAAACAAAATACAATTCAAAGAAGAGGGGAATCCTGAAGATCATAATACAATTTTCATCATAGCATACTCTGTAAACTAATAGCCTAGCATGTAATAGCATGTGTGCCAATCAACAGTAGCTACAATACTTGGTTCAAGTGCATACAAATCAGCATAACCTCCACACATACAAACTTAGGCTCTTCCTCCCAACCTAGCCCAGTCCCCCTCAAGACACACAATTTCTCAAATTGCCTACCACTTCTTTGCTTGATTCTCCTTAGCTAGCCCCCCATTTTAGAAGCCCACACCCTCACCTACCACATTCTATGATTATTCAACCATGTCAAGAGCCAACACCATGTCCTGAATTCTACTCACCATGACCCTGAAAGACCATGCACACCCTTTTTTGTAGAAGGCCTTCCTCTTGTACCATTCTACAGTTTGGGGGACCATTAGTACAACTCCTTGAGAGTTCAGTTGCCCTCTCTCTAACCTGTGGCATATGCACTGTACCATTTCACAAATAAAGCATATGCCTTGGAGGGAAGGAGGCTCATTGTGTTATTAATTATGCTAGGAAGAGTGATTTTTCAAGTTGTTTAACATCATCAATGATGAGATGAGACTCACCTCATTCTTCCCTCCTACGTGCACACTTTGTCCATCAATAGAACTGCCACATGTGTGCCCAGGTATGGGGGGAACTGAACTATCTGGAAGCTAAATTATTGTCATTAGTCATAAATCAGGATATAAGAGAGGCCTCCATCAAAAAGGTAATGTGGGGCTTTTGGGGCAAGCAACTTGAAGGATGGAGGACTCAGAAATTAACATAATGCTGGCTCCTGACATGGTGCCAGAACAGTAGTAATCATAGACTGTGGCAGGTGGAGAAGGGATTTCTAAAAGTTCATCAGAGACAATCTATTGGAGAACTGGGCAGAGGGAATTAATTTTCAGGATCTGGGAAGGTGGGGTATACAGAATGAGAAGTGCTAGGAGTTGGAATTGGCACAGATTTTAGAGGGGAAGACTTCTAAAGGTATTTGAGAGTCTGGTAGGGAATCATCCTAGAGAGAGAAGAAGATGGATCTGAATGAGCTAGCTTGGATTTGAAGGGTTCACTACATCCCCATTGTGGATTAAAGATCAGGACAAGTGAGGGCCAGTTTTAAAATAAAGGATTTTAGGGGTAGATGGGTGGGATTCAGTTTGTGTCAGGAGCTGGATTTTGATTTTTGCTGTAGGTTTTGAAAAAACAGAATGTAGCTGGAACTAGAATGCTCTCAAATTCCCAGATGGGATTTCCTTAAAGCAATAATAAGTGGGACATTCTGGCAGGAGCAGTAACTGAGGTGGGGGATTCCTGAAGGGTATTGAACTGGGAGGTGATTTAGTGATGTGATGAGCTTGCCACTTCACCTCTCCCTCCACTTACCTCACTTCCTAGCATACACTCAGTCCATGAATAGGACTGTTCCACTGAAAACAGGAACACATATAGAACCAGAAGCACCCCAAAGCTTGAATGGTTACCCTGAATGGAATTCTTCACTTTACTTTACATAGATACATAGATACATAGACAGTGTCAGCAGATAAGGGCCTATGGCCCACCTAGTCTGCCCATTTGCGCTTGTAAGTTCAGTTTGTTTTCCTAGAAGTCTATTTCCCCTTACCCCTGACCTCTAGAATTCCTTTATGTCTATCTCATGCATTCTTAAATCCCGTGATTGTTTCAGCTCCCACCACTTCCTCTGGCAGGGTGTTCCACTTGTCCACCACCTGTTCTGTGAAGAAATTCTTTCTCATGTTTCCTCTGAATCGTCCTCCCTCCAACTTCATCCCATGCCTCTAGTCCTGAAACATCTTTTTCGCTTAAAAATAGTGTTTTCCTGCACCCTGTTCCTCCCTGTAAGATACTTGTATGTCTCTATCATATCCCCTCTCTCCCTCCTCTCCTCCAGGGAGTACATGTTCAGTTCCTTCAACCTGTCTTCATAGGACTTGTGATGCAATCCATGCACAATCTTTGTTGCCCTCCTCTGAACCTTCTCTACCCTGTCTATGTCCTTACGTAGGTATGGTCTCCAGAACTGTACACTGTACTCCAGGTGGGGCAAACTTTATAAAATGACAAGACAAAATCTAGAAATCTCATTGGCCAAGACAGATCAGCTGACCGTACATTAATTCTCTGTATATGCACAGTCATTCTGGTCCTAAACCACATTGCACAATGAGCAGATCATCCTCCTACCACCAGAACTATCTTCCACCAGTCTCCCTACAACCAGAACTGATCTTTCACCACAAACATGGCTGCTACCTTTACATTATAGAAACCTTCAACTGGGCCCTAAAATTAAAACTACCTTTCAATGTTCTTACACAACTGGATGAGATAATACTAGATGATGCTTGTGTAACTTGATTTGTTTTGTGGCTTTCCTACTCTCTATCCATGGGACATACCACCCTGTAGTGGTACGATGCAAGGAACCCTAGAGGAGGGTTCCCCCATACAGGTGCCGAGAATTAATGTGTCAGCTAAAGGTAGGTTAGGAAGAAGCCCACAAGGAAGAGAGATGAGCCACTGGAGGAGGAGGGTTGGATGGTGGGCAATGAGAAAGAATCCTGGCAAGGCCCAGGATGTTTGTGACCTTTTAAACTCAATGGGGAAGTGATGTTGCTCTGCCCATCGAACCATGGGCTTAAAGCTCTCCCATTCTATGTGCTTATAAAACTAGATGAGATAATAAGAGATGATGCTTTTGTAACTTGATTTGCTTTGTGGCTTTCTGCCTCTCTATCCCTGGGATATACCACCCTGTAGGGGTACGACATAAAGGATCCTAGAGGAGGGTTCCCCCTACAGGTGCCAGGAATGAATGCATTGGCTAAAGGTAGGTTAGGAAGAAGCCCAAAAAGAATACCCAAAATGTCAAGCTTCAAAGAGGCGAGGATGATGAATGAATTCTGTGAAAAGAAGGGCTAACTTCCTAAGGAGAGAGGGGAATGCCGGGCCACCATCCGCCTTCATCCAACAGTGGAACCTAACTAACTAATGAGAAGAAAGCACTAACTCTAACTAATATTATGACCATTGGCATGGAAGAAAGGAAAAACCCTCCTTGAGGAGGAAACCTTTGGGGATCCAAGGCCTAGGTCACCTTCCCTCCTTGCTGATGACGTTTAATTTGAGGACATATGTTGGTAGAGAGAATGGTTCATAGATGAGGGATGTAAGTAAGGAGGATGATGATAGGATAGGAAAAACTCAAAAGAAGCACTTAGAAAATAAGGAACATAAGGTAGCAAGGACCCAAGGAGGATACGCTCAAGTAGTCGAGAGACAGTAGATCAAAGGAGCAAGGATGGGAGGGAGTAAATCCATGAATGAGACAGAGGAGCAAGGGGTATCCAGATGTGATCATGAGGAGATTCCAGATGTGCTAATGATGAGACAGATGATAATGCAGACTGGCTTGACTGAACAGTGCGAGTGAGCATACACTGAAATTGAAGAGGCATGCTTGATTATGCGATATAAACAATTAGACTCTGAATGATTAGACCCTGAGGTTGTAGTTGATGATTTAGTATGAAAGTCAATGATAGGAATGTTTATGTAAACAATGTAAGCAGATAAACCTTGAGGTAATGCTAAGTGAATGATAACTGGATTTATGAAATCGATATGACTGGAATTATGAACTCGATACATGCGGCAGGATGGCCGCGGTGGATAGGTGGCATAGTAATTATGATAGGTACGCCCAAGAAGAATATCAATAGTGGGCCACGAGAGGAGTGAAGCCTGGATAGCCAGTACTGAGCTGGAAGAGGAGGAGACAGGAATGAACCTGAAAATGAACTTCTATGAAGGAATGAAGAGAAGTGTGCTCCTCGAAAGGAGGTAAATTCTGAGGACAAGAAGGGAGATCTGGAACCAGAGGCAACTCAGGTTAAGCAATCGAGGATTAAAACTGGATGAGGTATGATGAGAAGGGAGCATACATGTACAATGTACAATGAGGAGTGATGCTAAGAGTGGAGTGAAGCTATGATGGCTGAATCCTGAAAAGCCTGTACAGAATCAGAAGAAGAGGAGATGGGAATGAAGATGAAAGTAACCTGAAAGAAGGCATCGTGTTACATGGAGCAAGATGAATAATGATGCTTCTCGAAAGGAGGAAGACTCCGAGGCCAAGAAGGTGTAACAGGAACCAGAGGGTATGCGAACCAGATGGCAAGCTCAGGACGGCGATCAAGGGGAGTCAAATAGGATGATGTACAAGGAGGAGGGAAGCCATGGGAGGAAAGAATCCACAACAGTCAGGAGGAGAATAAGCGCCAGGATGAGGAAGGTAAGCAGAATGGAAGAGGTACAATGAGTGATAGACGCCATGAAGGAAGGGACTAGAAAGTGAGGTAGGAAAGGATGAAGGACAGTAGGGAGGTCAATAGGGTAGCAGAGGATCCAACCAGTATGGGATGAAAACTGTATTGGGGCGAGTCGGATCAGGTGGCATATGATCCATAATAGGGACACCCAAAGAAATACCGATATCAGGTCAGATGGAGCAAGTGAACAGCACAGACTTGGCAGCGAATGATACCAATGCATACTAATAGAGTTGTTCAGAGGTAGGTAAATGGACCCAAAGGTTGGACCGAAGGAGAACCAGAAGGAGGCACCCAGACACCAGATGGACCAGGAGGATAGACAAAGATAGGAGAAAACCCACAGAAAGCAGGGGACCAGGAAGGAAGGAAAGCAGTCATCCGATCCAAGGAGAGGGATGCATGAGCAAGCAATGTAAATGAATGGACCCTGAGGACAGACAGAGAACCCGGGGTCAGTGAATGAGAACAGGACTCCAGCAGAGATGAGTAAGAGATGTCAACAGCAGAAGGCAAATGACGAGAAATGTAGTGCAGCAGTTCAATACAGGCAGGAAACAGAGAACATAGGAAACTGCAGGAAAATGCATACCACACAACAGACCCAAGTTTTCAGGGACGTCCCTGAGTTTGTTGCAGATCATTCCTCCGACCCCCATAAAATTCATAGTCTAGTGACAAAACAGAAAACACAGATTGAATATGGAACAGGAGGCAGCGTACGGAGTGAAAGAACAGGAGGCAAAGATGAATAACTATGGTGATTGCCACAAGATGGTGGCAGGTCGATGAGGCAGCATAAGAGCAAATAAGAGGTACGCCCAATTGAGCTAGGTGAGAAAGTAGACACCGAGGCCGAAAAGGCATGAACATGTAATGTGAACGATTAGACCCTGATGGTGTGGGCGATGAGAGATCAAAGGATTCAATAGAGTGATGCAAGGAATGAGGCTCCTCAGAAGGAGAGAAAGTCCCAGGCCAAGAAGGCATGTCTGGAACCAGAGGGTATGCGAACCAGAAGGATGGTATGCCTGATAGAGCAATGTGACTAATGACACTCCTTGAAAAGAGGTAGATTCAGAAAGGAATAGAGCGATGTGAGCAAGTAGGCTCCTCGAAAGCAGGTAGATTCGGAAATTATTAGAAAATGAACTTAAACGATGGTGGAAAGCCTCCAGCCAGCCCTTAGCAAAAGGCAACAGACAGGAAGGCATGGCTGATGAGCGGAGGGAGAGTCAAATTGAGGTAGCAGGGATGAAGGAGGAGTGAAGCCATGAGTGGAGTGAAGCCCTGATGCCTGGCACCAGAAAAAGCATTCCCGTAACCAGAGGGGATGCTCGAGTTGAGTGATATGGAGATGCAGTGAAGCCTGGGGTGGAGGCATGGCATAGGATTCCATGATAGAAATGCTCGAGAAAGCGATGCACAAAGAGGAACTAGGAGGGAATGAAGAGTGAACAATGACCGGAGTCATGAACCTAAGACATGCGACAAGAGGGCCACAGGCGATGAAGTGGCATACGAGTCATGATAGGTATGCCCAAAGGAAATAGCAACTATAGGCCAAACTGAGTCAGCAAGAGAAGTTAAATGATGCCAGATGAAAAGGCTTACTGTAGCAGCATAGCCAGCTGCTGAGGTCAAATGAGCGATGTGAGGAAGCAAAAAAAAAAATATCGCGCGGAGGCCAAGTGGAGCCTACTGAGGAATACAGACTGGGAAGCCAAGGCAGACCAATTGAGCAATGAAAATAGATGAGCAGGTCAGCGCAATACATTGGTGAGGAGAGAAGGCTAAATAAATTGGAACGAGTCATTGAGAGACAGGTAGAATCATTTGGTGACACAGGGAATGCTTGAGTGGAAGGTAGACTGACGGATCGAAGTGAATGATGACTGCGATGGTGACAGAAGAGAGGGAGAAGAATGACTGCACCCATTTTTATTTTTTTTAGTTTTCTTTCTCTCTCACACCCTCTCTGTCTTTCTTTGCTGGTACTAGAAAAGGCGCTATGACAAGGAAGGTAAAATAGGAAACGGATGAGGTACAATGATGGATTGAAGCCAAGGAGGCTGGTATAGGAAAGTGAGGTATGAAAGGACAAAGGACGGGGGGAGGTCAATGGAGTAGCATAGGACCCAGCCAAAACAGGATGAGAATGGCATTAGGGCAAGCTGGATGAAGTGGCACGCAGGCTAGGGTCGATGGAAGGCCAGATGGATTCAGCCATAGATGGCCCAACAATGCGAATGGCAGAGCAAGTTAATAGAACAACCAAGGTACGATGAGACATAGAAGCCAATATGGGAGTGAATCCTTGACGTCTGATGATGGATGGAATCAGGAACCTGATACACATGGTATCAGGGCCACGGATTGATGAGGAGGGCATATGAATAATGACAGATATGCCCAAAAAGGAAATACAGAATGCAGGCCATGATGGCAATTAGATCCCGATGTGGAGGTTGATGATGGCGGAGGCAAGTTGATTGATCTGAAAGGGTCAAGGAGTCAATGGATCTTTGATGGAGGGATCAATGAAGGATGACAAGGAGTAAGTAGGTTCAATGAAAGGAAGGAGACTCCGAAAGGGGGCACAGGAACAGAGAGGGCAAAGTGAGGCAGAAAACATTCCATGCCAAGGATAGAAAAAAATCTAGAGACCGCATCTGACTCACTCCCCAGGGATTCTAGACAGATATGCCAAAAAGAAGTATGGATTGCAGGCCAGACATAATCAGCCGAGCATGAGACAAGAGAAAATAGCAGAGTAGAGCCAGAATGAAAGACACACCTCTGCCACCCACACCCAACCCAACTCACACATAGTGGAATCCCAAACAGTAAAGCAGCTGAAAACATAGCATAGAGAGAAGTCAACACTGTGAAGTAAAACCAGAGTCGGTGACTATGAAAGAACATGTAAACCCCCCCCCCAACCGAACACCATAAATGAAAAGCGAAACGGAAAAGAACCTGTACTAAGTACGGCTGAGAAGTAGGAGTGGAAAGTTGGCAAAATAAGGGCAGATGAGCTAGATGAAATCCTGAGCTATGAGAAAAAAAGAAAAAAACAAGCGAACTAAACAAGGAAAGCAAAGCGCTCACACTGCAGCACCCTGCAATAAACAAAGGTACCTGAGAAGCAGTCGCTGGAGACATCCAGAGCAGGTGGCACCTGAATCCAGGAATGACCCCCAACGAAGAGAAATGGAAGAGCCAAGAGGCAGAGGAATGGTCGTTTGAGGGCAGCAGCAAGCAGAAGCAAGTGAGCCATGAGGATAGAGATGGGGAGCAGGCCAGCGGGGAGCCAGGAAGCTGGTACAGCAGTAGGTGATAGCATGGGCTGAGACAGGAGAATCCCAGAGCAGATGCACAACATGACAATGAAGGGCTTCGTGGAAGGAGCTGAAAAGGGAATCTGAGGATTGCTAAAGGTACAGTAGATTGAAGAGAGAGGGATGCTGAGGGAATGTAAGGTGATACGGGCCGAGAAACAGACTGAAGAGGTACGAGGAGGGGGGAGAAGACCAAAAGGTGGGCCAGGGAGAAAAAAAGGGAGTCAGGCAAACAGAAAGAAGACAGCCGGGAGGGAAAAACCACCAAAGTGGATAGGGGCAAAATACAGGAGTGCCACAGCACGGCAAGCAGAAAGGAGCCACCATCCCTATCGGAATGACTGCTGTGCTGTGATTGGGATCGAGAAGGCATGGCAAGAGTAGTAGGGACAGAGTCCAGAGATGAGAGGCTTGAGCGGGACTGAGAGGTAGACGGACAAGGAGGAAATGGTGAATGAGGGAAACACAAAAATGCAATGACATAAGCATGGCTTACATGGCAAAATTAACGTCATCAGTAAAGGAAAAAGAAAAATGATGGCAAGCGTAGTGAGAGGAGCTAGGAGAATGCTCGAGGGAGAGAGAGATCCACTGGTCATAGGTGCCCCAAGCAAGGTAACAGCCCAAGGGAGAGGAGGAAGGAGAAGCGTCATCGCTGGCGCAATGAGAAAGAATCCTGGTGAGGCCCAGGATGTTTTTGACCTTTTAAACTTGATGGGGGAGTGACGTTGTTGCTCCACCCATTGAACCAAGGGCTTAAAGACCTCCCACAAATATAAAATAAAACAAATTAATTAAATGTTGCTTACCAGATCGTCACGCTCTCCTTACACACATAAACACATAAGTGTTAGGCATCATTGGGCTACCTACTGCCATCTGCGGTTCGCCTCCTGCACACCTGGACACCACTCTGCACCTCTCTCGGTGCCAAGATGCCTGCTGCCACCAGCCTCTTGGACACAAGCTTCAGGCATCCTTGCAGCCCATTGGGCTACCTACCACCATCTGCGGTTCACCTCCTGCATGCCTGGACACCACTCTGCACCTCTCTCGGTGCCAAGAAGCCTGCTGCCACGAGCCTCCTGGACACAAGCATCAGGTACAGCCTATACACAGCCCCAGCCTGCACAGCGGCTGCTTCTGCTGTAGAATTTTTCAAAAATCAGTGCCTTTTCCTGGAAAAGTCCTCATTGGTTGCTCCTGAGCAGGAGCATCCTCACTGACTGCCCGACAGACTGGCATTTTGCTCTCCTGATACTGGAATCAGCTCTTAGATATTAAGCTAGTGAATTAATTTGGTCTGCCTTCATTCAAACAATCTGGTACTGTCTAAGAAGTATATTTGGTTTTTGTCTCCCTCCTATAGCTCAGCTGAATCCCTGCACTTACGGGAATCCTGTCTCCCTGCTAGCATCGATTTTCAGCTTCGGTGTTCCTAACTGTTCCTCACAGGTCTCACGCTGCAGAGATTTCCCTGGGTCACTGTTTAGAGCCATCTTCTGTATTGTATTTAACTTGGTATCTCTGTTTCTGTGTCTAAGATTATTAGAGTACAGGACTCACAGGACTTTAGAATTTCAGTATTTTCTTTGCTGAAAATCTCCATAGCCAGCTGATCTGTTTTATTTGAATCCAGTGCAGCTGCCAATTTAATTTCTCCCTTTTTTTCAACCCCCCCACCTCCACTGTGATCCCCTTGTTCTACAAATATGTTACAGAGCTGGTGCCTATCTGTCTGCCCTTGGATTTGACCGTTTTAGTAAATTGCAGCTCATTGTCTGGGTGCTAATTTTATTTTCTCTCCCACCACTTCAGAATGCTATTTAATCCCTGTGCTGTCCTTCTTTTAACAGGCGTCTGGTAGCCCATAGGGGCTACCTAGCAACATCTGCGGTTCACCTCCTGCATGCCTGGACACCACTCTGCACCTCTCTCAGTGCCAAGAAGCCTGCTGCCACTGGCCTCTGGGACACAAACATCAGGTGTCCTTCTAGCCCACTGGTTTCGCCTCCTGCACGCCTGGACACCACTCTGTACCTCTCTCGGTGCCAAGACCCCTGCTGCCACTGGCCTCCTGGACACAAGCATCAGGTACAACTTATACACAGCTCCAACCTGCACATCTGCTGCTTCTGCTGCAGAATTCTTCGCCCACCCAATCCCATCCCATCCCCCTCCCAGGCCACCTTTAAATACACTTAAGCTCCTCCTTCCCCTACCCTGTCCAGCCCCCATTGGATTCCAGTAGTAGAATTCTGGCACTTTAAGCTGTCTAAACACAGAGATCTCAGAAATCTGTCACTTGCTGCTGCTAGCTCTCTCTAAACTTCTCTCGAGGGGGGCTATGCCCCCTCCTCACACCAGTTTTATTGCCCTTGGACAGCTCACTGTTATATGCCTCCTTCTGCTTTTTTTGCTTACTGCGCCCTCCCATGAGGAGCCCCTGGGTCACACCTGTACAGCTAAATGAGACTGACTTACCTTCTCCAATCTAATTGCCTGTGACAGACAGCCCCACTGGCCTATCTGTTGTCTTGATCTTAGGTGCTTCCTCTATCCTGTCATAATGGTCAGAAGTTCTGGCCACAAGCCACATGGTAGGGGCTGCCCTCTGAGGCATTCCATGGCTCTTACTGGCGACTCTAGCCCTCTAAGGGGATATTGAGCTCAACCCCGGTCCTCCCCAACAAGCCTCCTTACTGGTGGGCTGGTTGAAGGGCAGTGGGTTGAAAATAGCCCACCTCAATGTCTGTAGTCACCTGCCCAACCTGGCTGACCTCCTTGCATGGGTCACTCAACATAAGCCTGACATCTGGGGTATAACGGAAACCTGGCTGAAGCTGTCAACCCCGGACTTGGAATGTGCACTTCCTGGCTTTGGCCTCGTCAAGCAGGACCGCACAAGGAAAAGGCACTTCGGCCTCATACCTAACTACACCCTTAGGAGTGTGGTTATCACACCCTAATGCACACCTCATCGTGTCTTATTGCTTACATATTTCTCTGTTAGAATTTCCCAATAACTACTGCTCCTACTGGAATACCCCATAAGGACTGATGAAAAGATATGTTGGCAGGGGCTATTTGGAGAATTCTGATTCTGAGCATTTTCTGTTTTTAACCTAGTCACATGCTGTTTATGAAGAGGACAAGAAGGACAATGGCTGAGTTAGCCAAGTGGCTATAACTGTGAAATACCTCATGCCCAAATAGAGGAAAGTGGATCAGTTGTGTGTGTGTGTGTGTGTGTGTGTGTGTGTGTGTGTGTGTGTTGTAACAATTAAATTATACCATGAGAGGTCCTGGGAGGGGGTGGGAGGTGTCAAGCTACGATGGGAATGGAGGGCAAAAATTAAGTTTCAACTCCTGACACAATGTCACAAGCTGGCCCTTTTTTGTTCATCTTTGCATGTTGGAAGAGAGGGTGATGGCTATTTACATTGCATTGCACCCCAGAGAAAAACAAAGAAAACCATGAATGTTTCATAGCTGTTAGCCTGTATCTTTTTATTAAAATGTGTTAACTGGGAAAAAACAGAATACATATATATAAAATAAAGATTATTTTTTTCAACCATGTCCTGGGAGGTAGTAGGGTTTCAGTTTCTGAACCATTCTCAACCATCTAATTTACATCTAATTTGCATGTAATTGACAGACAAATTATATGTAGCTAATGCAATTCACAATCTGAACTGCCCAATTTGTTCTTTTCTTGGGAGATTGAAAATGATCTGAAATTCAGCAAAACCCCTGGTTGTGGGAGACTGACATTTTGTTTGCCAATCCTGATTAAAGCCAACATTATAAAACTTACTAAGATTTAGACATTTGTGTGCCAATGTCTCCATGAAATAATAATCTAAAGCAGATTGGAATTATGTGGGGGCAGAGGGGCAAGATCACTACAGCACTGGTCTACTCCCGGCAGTCGGACTCTTGCTCCTAAGCCTTTGAAATAAGTAAAAGGCTCACATATAGAATTATGAATGAAACTCAAGTTATTTTTAAGTGTACCCTCTAAAATTGTGCTTTTTATAGCATACTTTGTTTCCATTTGGATGTGTGTCTGGCTGTATGTGTCCATTCATGCCTGGCATTCGGTGTTTCGCTGGCATTCTTTTGGCCTTTTTTCAGAACATTGGAATTGGCAGCTGAATTCAAGAATGTATGGGACAGATATAAAGCAATTGTAGTGGGGGGTAGGAAGAAGTAGGCTTTTGGTTAACTAGGATCTGCAGCTTATCCATTAGGTAGGGAAACAGGCAGACCAGGTGGGCCAAGAGGTTCTTATCTGCCATCAAATTCTATGTTTCTATGTAAAAAGCACTGTTGAATGGAGAGACAGAATTGTATGTAGTAATGACATGTTGCTTTTTTCTCTATCTAGCTCTTGTTCTACTTAATAATGAATGAAACTTATTTTATTTTAACCTGTAGGACAAGTGTAAGAGCCATATTTTTAGTCTGAAATCCATAAACAGAGTTTTGTATTTCAATAGTCAAGCTGACCACCTGCTGGTGCTGTTACAGTGCTTTTATGAGCATTTAGTACTTAAAAGTCTCAAATTCTTCTGAGACAGGTTGCTGTGTTAAAATGTGGTATTTCAAGATTTTTAAAGCAACTCTCTAGCTTGAGTCAGATTTTCTGGAGGACCAGAGAAGAGGAGAACAGGAGCCGAAATGGATCCAGAGCTGTATTCATTCAAGTATTTGATTTCCCAGTGAGAAAGAACTTGAGAATTTGTTTGTGCTGTTAGCATTTGAAGGTCATTTTAAAAAATTTAAAAGGTAATTTAAGGGAACTGGGTTTTGTTATTTTATTAACGAGAAAAACACTGCACTCAGAGAACCATCTTTTTCCATTGTACATTTCAGATCAGTCTACAACATAGAATTACAGGTAATGCAGTCCCTTATGATGGTGTGGAAGGATTCATCCACACTTGAGAGAAGAAACTCTCAATTACAGAGAGTTGGGGAAATTGAGAGAAGCTTTCAAATTGAACTGCAGGATTTGGATTGAGAAAATGGAGCTAAGTCCATGTGAATTTATGGCAATCCACCAGCTATAACATGTTTACAAAATGCTGGGTGGCAATTAGAGGAGCACTTTTAAGGGGCCATTACTCTCAATGAGGAACCGACATTCCTTTTCACTGAAATACTGATATTTAGCCTGACTAAAATAAAAAGAAAACGAGCCTGAATGCTTAAGAGTCACTCCAATAAGTACTATTACAGAGCTGGAACTTTTGTAATTGGCATTCATTGCCTTGATTTGACATATTATTGATCCTTCTAAAGCAATGAAGGCAATCTTCCTTTCATGAACCTTGTTTAGGAGTGAAACTTACATTTGCAGCTACCTTTAATTGCTAAATAACTCTGCAAAGATAACTCCATTTTCAAGAATTAATGATATTGTTAGAAATTAGAATAACTGGAGTTTTATAACTCTCATTTATTGGCCCTTGTTCTGCCATGGACTGATGAATTAATCCAGAGTTCCTGTACATTCTAGTTCTGTTGGCAGTGTAAGTGTTACTTGATGGATACCTGAAGCAATTGGAGCCTTATAACTTCCACTTATAAAATGGCTGGACTGCAGAGTGGATGGAGCCCCATAATCTCTGTGTACAAATTTAAAATATTTAAGTGCAAATTAAATCTCTTAATTTTTGCTTTTTATTTTAAATGAAGTGGATTCACTACTATGGGCCTGTGTAGTCTTATGTATTACAAGGTGTTTCTGGCTGTGGCTAATGTCTGCCAGTATAAAAGGGGACTCCTGGGTTGTTATGGAGCCCATAAATTATAATGAAGCTAATATTACATAAAGGTGGACACTGGTGACAAGTAGCAGCTTCTAGCTGCTTACTGATTACTGATTACTGCACTGTGTACATCTGATGAATTGGGGCTCCAAGCTTATCGGTATAGGATCCTGGTTCCTGGATGGACTCCCTTTATTGGCTGAATAATTGGTACTCTGTAATAATGATTCTGTGGTATTACAATGGAACCTCAAAGATTTGGAATTCAAAGAAGCAGACTGACCGGTTAACCAAATCTCTCCACCCCAAGCACTAAGCAATTAAGCAATCATAGTCACCTGTAGCTGATTTTGATAAATCTGTATAAAAGTCATTAATGGATAGCAGTTAGGATAATGCTAATGCTAACATGGTGTTACAGCATGGCAGGCAAGCAACAGAAACAAGTGAAAGAGGTGACACTGTGTATGGATGCAAAACTTTAAATATTAAATAAACTTGAACATGGCGCGAGTTTGAGCACTGTAGTTGAGGAGTGCTTAGTTGAAAAATCCATGGTTTTTGACATTAAAAAGGGTCAAGAAAAAATTAAACAGTTTGCCAGAGAAGCTAAAGATACTGGTTCGGCTCAAAATTACTGCATTTTGTGAAAAGCTGCTAATGAGGACTTTGACCATGCCATGCATTTGTGGTTCACACAGGAATGCCACAAGGGCACCCCAATAAGTGGCATCATTGTAACTGAAAAAGCTAAATTGTTATTCAAGTAAATGTACCCTAACAGAGAAGAAGATTATTTCAAGGCCAGCTCTGAGTGGTTACATTGATTCAAAAATCACCATCGCATATGCCAGCTCAGAATGCAATTGGAAGCACTTTCTGCTAATTCTGAAGCCTCTGAATCATTCAAAATCACCCTACAACAACTCATAGAACACCAACAGCTCACAAAAGATCAGGTATTTAATTGTGATGAAACTGGTCTTTATTGGAGGTTGATCCCTAATAAAACACTGGCAGATGACAGAGAGAAACAAGTTAAAAACTTTAAATCCAGGAAAGACAGAGTGACTTTAATGGCAGCTGTGAACACCAGTGGAGATTATTAGCTCCCACTGCTGTTCATTCATAAAAGCACAAAGCCCAGATGTTTTGCAAATGTAAGAATGCCAGCACTTTCAGTCCATTATTATAGCCAGCAAAGTGCTTGGATGGACCACAACACCTTTACACAACATTTTTACTGATTGTTTTTTTAAACACTTCATGCCACTCATTAATGACTATCTGATGGCTTAATCTCTGCCAGCAAGGGCTGTCTTGATGATGGATAATGCCCCCTCACATCCAGCACTAGAAAATCTGGTCTCCAGTGATAGCAACATAAAGTGCCTCTTTATGCCTCCAACATTACCAGCATTCTACAGCTGATGGACAATGGCATATTGGAGAACTTGAAATGACGCTATAAGCGGGATTTGCTGTGCCGGCTGTTGTTGAGCATGAACGATTACAGTTGCTACACTGATTTTTGTAAGAATTGACAGTAAAGGTTGCTGTTTACCATAATGCCAAAGCATGTGGAAAGATCAGTTTTGAATCCTGAATAAGCTGTGGCCATAGCAGGAGGAAGTGGAACCAGAGAGTGACATCACAGTAGCTGACAGTCACGTTAACTTCACCGAGGAGCATGCAGCACTGGAGTTAACTGAGGATAAGCAGGAGGAATGGCTTTGTACTGATACCGAAGAAACAGGCAAGATATCCTGACATTATTGATCTTGCACAAGTGAGTACAGATCATAAAAGTTTTAACGACAATGAGGGGGATGAGGCTGTTTCTAATGTCCCTTACAGCAGAGCTGAGGAATTCTTCTTTCTGTGTATATAATGGTTGGAGCAGCAGCAAGAAGCGAGTCTCATGAACCTAATGCTGCTCAAGGAACTGCAACATCTCACTGCAAAAAGGTGGCACTGCTCACTGAAGCAAAGCTCTATAACAATTTCTTTAAACATTCTGAAGGATAAAGGGTATTGTTACCACTTACTGTATTTATCGCTGAACTGAACTTGTCATTTTTTTATAACATCACAGTTTTTACTAGTTAAATAATCAGTGAAAATAAATTCGTAACAAAATTAATTTGCTTGTGAGAGTTTGGTTAAACAGTCAATTACATTAAAGGTTGGTTATTTCAGAGAAACAGATATGTCAGAGATATGAACACCATACATTCCCATGCTGTTCGGATCTCTGAGGTTGTACTGTATATTTGTTATAGCAGGACTCCAGTGTTTGTGGAGCAGAGTTGTAGATATTCTAATTAGCACACTTCATGAATGGATCTGAGGACTCCAGGCTGAACACAGTCAATTAATGGCAGTGAAATACATTTTATAGAAAAGATGGACTCCAGCAGCATGTTGGAGCCTCTTGTTAATGCTCTGGAGCTATTTTTGTGACCCATATCAAACCTTAAGTTTTCGCTCGTGGGCAAAGTGCTAACTACTTTATTAATATTGCTTTATAGATTTTTATAATTTATAAATATGTATTTTTAAAAATTTTCAACTTCTTGTACTGGAGCAGGAAAAACTAATGGACCCCTGTTCAAATGGAGTTACAATTTCATTTAAATGACATTTATTTCCTTATGGTATTTGCTAAAACCATTACATAGTTGGCATTTACTGAGATGTTATAACTGTTCTTAGGATTTTTATATTGTTTTAATATAGAATAAGGAACATGGAAGAATTACAATGTTGTTTGTATGACATAATACTTATTCCAGATGTCTCAAGGGACATATTAGTGGAGCACTGTAAAACAAAACCTCTATGCTTGGTGTTTGTGTGTTTTATAATGGCTTCTGCCAAACAAATAAACTTTGACTTTACTCAAAGCAGATTGCAAATGTCTCAGATTTCATACAAAATAAAAGTTGAATCATGCACAATATGCCACAGAACACCAAATCCTACATCAATCAATCAATCAATCAATCAATCAATCAATAAAATACCACAATTAATTCCAAGCTGACATTTTTATACAGTATGTAGCATGGCAAGGGAATATGTAAAATCCATATCCAGAGAAAGTATGATAACACAGCTTTGCTAATATGTCAACATTTGAAATCTTCATTCACTGCCTACAGTTACATCTATGATAACAACACCTCAGTAAAAGGGTGTGTCTACCTTGCCAGCAGGGTGCTGATGTCATACTTCATCAGTGTAATTATTGGAAAGGCTATAATAACCAGCTTCTAGGTTTTCTTAAACTTTGGTGGTTACCATACCTGCTTTCATGCCTGCCTCTTGCACATTATGACATTCACAGCCTACTATGCAGTACAAACATTTCAAATACCTCAGTTGGGAAGGATGGCACCACATGACCTTGTAAACAATGAAACAGCAAACATTTTTTAGAAAGCCAAAACCAGGTTAGGCTTGAATCAGGTTAGTCTTTACTCCATCACTGGAGGGTGTTTAGAATAGAAACTCTACCCTTAGATTGCAGCATATCACTCCCACAGCACATTTTAATTGTTTAGATCAAGCACACTTAATTTCCCATTGAACAGCCACATAAAAAGGTAAAATTTGACTTACCCTTTTCTTTGTACATTAGTTTAAAATGATTATTGTTCTCCTCTGATTTTCTTTATTAATGTGATTCTCCAGTTGCCTGTAAAACACTGCACACTGCATCAGAGGGACTCAAATCACAAAATGTTTAAAAAAAATAGAATATCAGGATTTCCACTCTTTATTTTTAAAGACATTTGCTTGGAAACAAGCTCCGTGCCCCATAGCTTTCAGTCCAAAAATGGTTCTTGGCCTCTCCACACATGCACACAAGCAGGGGTCTAGGAACAGCCATGGAGTACCCACAGTGCACAGGATGCACATCATCAGGGTACTCATGGCATCCACCTGGAGAATGTGTGCCCTGTTTGTACTCAGTCCCACCTGTGTGCTTGCTACATGGGCAGGTGGGACTGGTGTAGGCCAGTAGATGGAAGCTGGTATTTGTAAAAGCCACAGGCAAAGCTCTGTGGTGCAGATTTTAGCCAGAGATGGCCACAGCTCTACCTGCCTAGTGGCAGCAATAGTTGCAATTAGACCCCATCCAGCCAGCCAAACACTATGAATTTTAGGCTGGCTCTGCCATCTGTCCTCCTGCTCCAGCCCTATGGACTTTGGTGGTAGGCTGGGAGCAGCACCAGCATCAGCTGGTTAATTCTGTGATTTACAGTTTGTGCGGCAGGGATATGGTAATCCTGGCAGGTGGCTATGCCACACCATGCCCTGCACTGTGCACAGGGAGCAATTCATTTATATTCTGCCACAGGCATCTGACTGGATGCCCGTGGTCTGAACCCACTCAACCCACACTCATCACCACAAACCACAATGCATGGCTCCACACCAGCAGCCACTAGATGGCAGGGGCACAGACTCCTTCTGCCACAGGGCAATGCACTCCAGATGTGAACAAGTCATGTGTATTGGTGGTTCTTTTGAGGATTGCGCCATTATACTTAACCCACCCCTCTTTCTTTTCTGTCATAAAGTTATAATCCTCTGTTTATGATATCAAAATGATTTCTGTGACAGCAGATTTTTATGTCATAAGCAGAGGATTATGACTTCTCAGCAGGAATCAACATTGTTAAAAGTTGTATTTATTTATTATTTATTAAATTTTGGTGACCGGGTAGGCCCACTGAGCCCCGGAGGTTCCTTTCTCAGGGGCAACCAGGGATTACATTACATAGTATGATGTACAGAGAAAGGCACTCATCACAATATACAGGCAGTAATTTATCTCAAGTTTCAATGGCATACATGAATGTATATGGCACATAGATACATAGACAGTGTCGGCAGATAAGGGCCCATGGCCCACCCAGTCTGCCCATTTAAGTTTGTAAGTTCAGTTTATGTTTTCCAGGAAGTCTGTTGCCCCTTACCCCTGACCTCCAGAATTCCTTTATGTCTATCCCATGCATTCTTAAATCCCGTGATTGTTTCAGCCCCCACCGCTTCCTCTGGCAGGGTGTTCCACTTGTCCACCACCCATTCTGTGAAGAAATTCTTCCTCACGCTTCCTCTGAATCGCCCTCCTCCAACTTCATCCCATGCCTCTAGTCCTGGAACATATTTTTGTTTAAAAATAATGCATTCCTGCACCCTGTTCCTCCCTGTAAGATACTTGTATGTCTCTATCATATCCCCTCTCTCCCTCTTCTCCTCCAGGGAGTACATGTTCAGTGCCTTCAACCTGTCCTCATAGGACTTGTAATGCAATCCATGCACCATCTTTGTTGCCCTCCTCTGAACCTTCTCTACCCTGTCTATGTCCTTACGTAGGTAAGGTCTCCAGAACTGCACAGTGTACCCAGGTGCTGGCTCACTAGTGTCTTGTATAGTGGAATTATGACCTCCTTTTCCTGCTGGTGATGCCCTGCCTATGCATCCCAGCATCATATTTGCTTTACCTGCTGCCTTGTCACACTGTTTCTGCCTTGAGGTCATCAGAGATGATAACTCCAAGATCCCTTCCTGCTTGGTGCATGCTATATCCTCACCCCCAACTGATATATTGTGCCAGGGTTTTTGTGCCCCATATGCATTATCTTGCACTTCCTTGCATTGAATTTCAACTGCCAAACCCCTGACCATTCTTCAAGTTTCTGCAGGTCCCTTCTCATTCTGTCTACACCCTCTGGTGTGTCTACTCTGTTACAGAGCTTTGTGTCATCAGCGAACAGTGAAATTCTGCCTTCTAGGTCCTGCGCAATGTCACTGATGAAGTTATTGAATAGTACCGGTCCCAGCACTGATCCCTGTGGTACCCCACTGGTCACTCTTACCTCTGTGGAGTGACAGCCATTTACCACCACCCTCTGTGTCCTGCTGCCCAGCCAGTTACCTACCCACCACACTACTGTCCTGCCCACACCCATATTCCCAGTTTGCAATAGTCTTCATGTGGCACAGTGTCAAAGGCTTGCTGAAGTCCAGATAGGCCATGTCCACTGCCCTCCCTGATCCACCTCCCTAGTCACCCAGTCAAAAATTCAATGACGTTGGTCTGACATGACCGTCCCTGGTGAAACCATGCTGCCTTGGGTCCTGTAGTCCATTGACAACCAGATGTTCCACCAATCTCTCCTTCAGTAGTGCCCATGATCTTCCCACTACCGAGGTGAGGCTGACTGGTCTGTAGTTCCCCGCTTCCTCTTTGTTCCCACTTTTGTATAAGGGGACTACATCTGCTATCCTCCAGTCTTTGGGTACCTCCCCTGTTTCTAGTGATCGGCTAAACAGGATAGCAAGAGGTTCAGCCACCACCTCTT
The DNA here is from genome assembly GCA_016271365.2 of Neoceratodus forsteri. Classification (NCBI taxonomy): domain Eukaryota; kingdom Metazoa; phylum Chordata; order Ceratodontiformes; family Ceratodontidae; genus Neoceratodus; species Neoceratodus forsteri. Next base: position 999,382,980 of record CM057451.1, read on the forward strand.
AGTTCTTTAAGGACCCTGGGGTGCACCCCATCTGGCCCCATTGCTTTATCAACTCTTATTACTTCCAGTTCCTTCAGGACCCTTTCTCGTGTAAAGGGACTTGTGTCCATTTCTGCACCATTCTCACCCCTTGTACTCCATTCAGACCCATTACCCTCCTCTTCCTCAGTAAAAACTGAGCAGAAATACCTGTTCAATATGTCAGCTTTACTGTTGTCATCCTCCACACAGCCCCCCATCCTCCCCCTTCAGTCTCACTATCCCTCCCTTTGCCTTTCTTTTTTCACTTATGTACCTGTAAAAGGTTTTGTCCCCTCTACCCACTGATTTTGCAATGTGTTCACATTATTGGAGGAGAGAGCACAAGGAAGTATAGTTCATAATAGGGATGCGGAGAGACAACGCTTGGGTAGTGTTTTCTGTTTAACATGTGGGAGCGATTGGAGGGGGGAGATCTCAGGTGCCTTGGCAGTGGCATGTTCTGGCTTCAAGCATATAGGCCATGAGTCTTACATGGAAAATCTTGATTGAAGGTGCTTCCTGCACCAGAGGTGGAAGTTTGTTCCACAGAAATGAGGCAGTGTAGGAGAAGGACTTGCTGCCCACCTTGGTCCTAACTCTGGGTACTTCAAGAAAAGTTAGGCCTGAGGTCTGGAGGTTGGGAGTATTGTGTTTGGGGGCAATGAGCCCTGTAAGGCTATGTGGTGAGAAAGGTCTAAGTAGTTTAAATGCAAGGCAGAGCAAGAGGTACTGGAGGTGAGCATCCAGGAGATCCAGTTTAGTAGTGCTAGGTTGTCACAGTGGTGACTTCTGGAGTGAGCCTGTGAGGCAAAGTGAGCCACCTTGTTATACAAAACCTGCAGTCTATTGACCTTGAGGTTCACCATACCCTGCATGACTGGGGCGGCGTAGGTCAGTGTGGGGAGGAGGATGGAGGACACAATTGAGATCCTGGCTTCAGGGATCAGCTGGTCCTTTAGGCGGTAGAGGGTACCAAGTTTGCTTTGGACGGTTTTAGTCACTGGGTCAATGTGATTCTTTAGGGTGAGACCTTGGTCCAGTGTGAGGCCTAAATATTTAAGGGAGGCCACCACTTTGATACAGTTACATAAAACTGAGGTGAGTTGTAGGGATTGTATTCAGTCTTGTCCGATGGATCTAGGTCCAAACAGCATGGCCTTGGTTTTGATAGTGGTGAGGACCATTCAGTTATCTTTTAACTCCAAGGGGAAAACCGAGAAGAGGGGTCCTGTTTTAATGAACATGCTTCAGTAATAAACAGGCATAGGTTAATGCCAATATTGTTTGTCTGCAGAATGATCCTTTATGCTGAGGGAGCAGCTGTACTGGGGAGTCTGGTTGTTTTATTTATTTGGGCTTATGGGATAGGGAGAACCATGCAATTGCCATGAAGCATGGTTTCTATATAATTCCCTCCTCTCCCCAGGGGGTTGGCTTGGACTGCTGCTGAGAGCAGCTCTTATATAGATGCCATCCTTTCTTGAAGAGATAGGCTAGATTGCCACTGAGCATAGGTCCTATAGAGATACTAGCCTCTCACTCCATGGGAGCAGGCTGGATCATCACTGAACCTGCTTTTCTGAGGATGCCTTCCTCTTCTGAGGGGGCAAGCTGGATTGCTGCTGCACTTGACTGTTATTATCACTTCTGAAGGAGGCTAGGAATGGACTACCTTAGAGGCAACCACCTGATTGTGTCCTTTAGTCCTGCAGGCGGTTAGGCATAGTCTGCCTCAGTAACCTTTGGTGTGGTTGGACACTGGCATCTGCCTCGGTCACTCATCACTGCAAATCAAACATTTTGGTAGAGTTTTAGTAGAGAAATGCAGGCTCTGAAAGTGTGTCAGGCTGTGAGCCATTGAGGTGGTTAGAAATATAATTTCTGTCAATGGTCATTCATCCGGCTGATGATGGAAGTTTTTCACTGAAAAGTACACTTTTTGAGGGAGTTTAGCTGCTCCAGTCAGTGTCCTGGGTTTTGTCATTTTAATGATGCTGTGTTCCTACATCCCATGTATATCTCTTCCCCACCACCATGCCACTACTGTTCCCATTACTGCATACATATTTCATGCAGAGTAGACTGAGGTTAGAGAAATGAGCTGGAAAGAGCTTTATTATATACAGCAGACCTGGCAGACCTGAGCAGGGTTTCCTCAATCTCCACTTGCATACTGTGTGACATTGAACAAGTTACTTAACCTCCCTGTGCAGTTGGGTCACTCTGTAAATGGAACTTGTATCCAGTGGGTCTTATATTTTTTCCCCATACTACATTTATTGTGTGGTTACAAGCATAGGGTATGCAAAGCAAGTTAGCATACAACAAAGAAAATAAAAACAACTAGGGCTGCAAATACATCCCACAATAATTTGGTGAACATTTGCAAAATCATTTCTAAAAGATCCAATTTTTTCATATTCCTGTACAGTTAAAACATTAGTCCATGTCCTACAATAGTTAAAAAGGAACTTTCATTTAAAAGTTCCAACAAAATCTACAACCAATAACATGTTTTCATTGTTCAAAGAGGAGTGTTTGGAAAATGAAGACACAGACATACTAGCATAATTTGTAACTACATTATTAACCTCTATTTGGATCTCCATATCTCCAAAAATGATTGTTTTAGTACTACAAGAGTTCATGAAAAGGGAGATGGAACCAAATTGATATACATATCAGGTCATGTGATCTTACCAATTTAATCTTGGATAACACTTCCTGCATGAAACTACATAATATATTGGTGGTAGATCTTATAAACCTAGAACACTAAAAAAACAACCTCTTCTTCTGTTTGTCCACCGAAGGATCCTCTTAATGTGCCCCAGGGTATTGATGGTAGAGATGCAAATATTTTATCATGGCATATGGCAGGATTGAAACAGAAATTAGAGGATAATGAATGGCTGGATTTTGTTACATCTTTTACTGTAGTCATAATGCAGCAAACTTGGGCCCTGGACCCATTTTTTATTAATGGCTATGAAGAGTTATATTCTCCAGCCCAAATGCCAAATCAGCATGGCAAACACATTAGTGCATTAGCTATTTAAGTTAAAATCTCTAATCTTTACAAATGTGTAAAAAATCTCATAATTATATGATCCCAATTATAGAATGGGACCGTATGATATTATTGCTGGTTGATGTATATATCTCCCCAAAAAAGAAAAATTGACACTATCAATGAAAAATGTAAAAATCTTCAACTTAAAATAAATTTAGCAAAAACAAAGTCACTGATTTTCGATTTCAGTAACACCAATATTTCCTTTATTTATTTATTTTTATTTTATTCATTCTGGGATTAAAAACACCTTTGAGCACAGTGAAGCACATTTATGAAGGTTCCACGTCAATGTGGGAGGGGGCAACAAAACAGACAGAGGAAATACTTTTCAAAATACAAAGCATGATAATGTTTCACAGTTATAAGCAGTTAGTTTTAGATAAAGAATTGATACTGTCAAGGAATAGGTTTATCTTGGGATTAAAGTAACAGCAAACACAAATTGGTTGCATCATCACAAAGCCCAAATGAAATCAAAACAAAATATTAAGGCATTGTTAAAAGGCAATAACAAATAAGGTGGTTCAACTTTAACTGCAGCCTAGCAAACTACAGATGCAAAAATGAATCACTTGTTGGCATAAGTAGCATATGTTTGGGCCACTGATCATTTTACCACACTAGAGACCCCTTATTATATTTTACAAATCTTTAATAATGGTACCTTTATCAACCCCATCTGCAGTGGTTAGGGCAGAGACAGGGAACATCCACATCAATATACTTATTCAATTTTGATGTGTATCAAATTAGTTGAAAATAATAAATAGTAAATATATAATTCTCCCTTTCACCTGTTTCCAAGAAAAATTAAAATGGCAGCAACTGGGCCTATGATCTAAATGGCTCTTGGATCTGATTACAAGTCTTTACAAAATTAAACTTAGTCATGTTTTGCTAGATTATCAAATGAATATATCAATAGGCTGGCCTGCTGGCACAGCAGACAGACTTACTGCTGTGATGCAGGTGACCCAAATTTGGGAAAAGACTCAGAATGCCTGAGGGCTGGCCAGAAGTAGGGATGGATTGAGCACCAATAGCACACTCTCCACCTCTGAGGGAGTGAGGGGGTAGAATGACTCCAGTTCAGCACTCCTGGGTGATCACAGGATGGACTATGACTGGAGCACCTGTGAGCATTGCACCTCAGGGGTTTGTGGTCGTGTCACAACACCCACCTTGACACACCTCTCACAAACAGAAAAACTTGCCTCTGGTGCTCCTAGTAATGCCTCCCACCGACATGCCAGATCCAGGGCTCCCCAGTACATTCGTTACTGAGCACTGATGGAATTGCACTGGGGAGGCTCTGAAGGCTCCATCCTAGGTCCAATCCAGCAGGTGTTGCATCCAGGGGGATGCTGGTCTGTCAGCAGGAAGGGCAGGTCAGCTGAGGGGAAACTGCTGCCTGAAGATAATTCATAATAAGTAAAAAAAAAATAGTATATATCAATTTCTATCCAATACAAATCCATATAGAGAAAAAAATATATAAGCTTTTGTATGAAATAAGGATATGGAGTTGATTAGATCCCAGAAATGTGACCAATGGCTTAGGGCCAACAGAATTGATCATAATGTGGAGGAATATTTTTTCTATCACTTACTTCTACTAAAACAAATGTTCACAGAAAGCAAGTAGGAGTTCGCACTAGGTAAAGGTGGTGCTACTAAACCCAAAGAAACTTAGAAAAATGAAAGAAAATTGAGCAATCACCAACCTCTAATTAAATCAAGGGCACAGGTCATCAATATGTTACAAAATACTTTATTACATCTATTATATAGAAGCATAAAAAGCATGACACACTTTGAATGTATCTGCATCCTTTCACAAAAGCTAAAAACAATGTGAAACACAGCAATTAAATACCCCAGTTTAAAATACATCATTATGACATCATAAAAACTCAGCAGATTATTTGATGATATTTAACCGTTTGGTGAAACATCAATACATGCATAGGCATTAATATAAACTCCAAAACACTAAAGGCACTAAAAACCAGATGTGGGGGAGTTAGGAAGAGGGGGAAAAGCAGAAGGGAAGAAGGAAAAAGGGGAGTGTGTGGAGGCAGTAATAAGGAATCGAGGGTGGGAACTAGGGAAATAGACCAGAGAAGGGAGAAGGAAAATGGAGAAAGGGAGTGTATGGGGAAAAAAAATAAAAAAGAAGAAAAAGAAAGTAGAGAGGAGAGACCATATATACACAATTAATATTACTGATACACATAATCAATGTCTAATAACTATATATCACAAACATATGTGTACGGCACCAAGGGTACAGCCATCAAAACTTTATTTCTCAGAGGGCACTAAATGAAGAGAATATAGCGCTAGCTAGACAATCAAGTTCATACATAAAGTCCAAGCAAATATTATTTGTTCTTTCTCAAAAAGGACTTAAGCTCAAACCCTGCATTCAGCCCAGGGTTCTTGGAGGCACCCAAATTGACTATCCAAAATGCTTCACTTGTCAGGAGTAAATCATTGAAGTTTCCCCCTCTGGGACGTGGGTGTACTTTGTCTATTCCTAAAAAGGAAAAACACATGTTCACTTTCATTTTCATATCTTGCATCATGTGCAGCAGTAGCATATGTTAAATCTCCTTTATTTATGGCTCTCACATGTTCATCCACTCTTGTTTTTAAGCTCCATTTTGTCTTACCCACATAAAACATACCACAGCTACATGTGGCAAGGTACTGTATGTTACCCCTTGTGTATTACACGTGATAAGTTGGCATATCTCATAACTTTTCTCAGTTCTATGATTAACAAAGGTCTTATCCTGTTTATTATGAACACATGTATTACATTTTTTAAATGGATAGCAGCCAACAGACGTTTTAAGCCATGTGTCATTCTTTTTATTTCCATTATCTACAAAATGACTGTGTACTAATTTATCTCCCAGGGATGTAGTTCTTCTGTATACCAAGCGAGGGGGCACCAGCAATTTCTCTTAAACCAGGGTCACTAGCTAAAACTCCCCAATGTTTATTGATAATCTGTTCCATTGCATACGGGTGACCTGAGTATGTAGTCACAAGATTGACCCTCTTGTCTTTCACATTCTCTTTAGTATGTCTGGTTTCTAGGAGTGTTATTCTCTCCTGCACTGCTGCATATTTCCAGCCTGCATCAATGGTATTTCTGCTATAGCCCCTTTGTGTCAACTGAGAATGCCCCCTCATGGCGTATATTATAATACAGCGCTTCTACATCCATAGTGACTAAAATGTAATCTTCTGCAACATTTAAATTATTTACAAATGTTAGAACATCTTTAGTGTCTTGTAAATACAAAGGCAGTGAAGTCACAAATGGACGAATAAAAGCATCAACATATTGTGATAAACTTTCTGTGAGTGAGACAATTCCACTCACTATGGGGAGACCAGGAGGGTTTTCCAAAGTTTTGTGAATTTTTGGCAGTAAATAAAATGTTGCTTTTATTGGGGATTTGGTTGTCAAAAATTCCTTTTCTTTTGCAGATATCTCCCCTTTCTCAAAGGCTTCATGGATACACTCATCTATAATAAATTTGAAGTCATAAGTTGGGTCAGAAGTCAAATTTCTATAAAACTTCCTATCCCCCAGCTGCCTATTTGCTTCTTTAACTTATTCATTACCACAGTGCATCCACCTTTGTCAGCTCTTTTGATTACTATATCACAGTTTCTTTGTAACCTTTCAATTGCCAGTCTCTCATATTCTATTTATCATTTTTCCCGGGAGGCCTCTGTCCTGTCTCTGCCCTGGTCATGGCCTCCTAGACTTCCACCAACCGCCAAGTGCAGCAACTCCCGGTTACCCCTGGCTTGCCCCCTGGAGGGCAGGACCACAGTGCCGGTTCCCCTAATTCCGGTGCTGTGGAACTGGTATCTGGTTGGGAGTGAGGTGGTAGTGGCTAATTGAAGCCCCGGGAGGTCTTCATGTAGACAGAGGCTCTCCCCTCCATTTCCTTTTAGTTTTCCTCTGAGGCGGGGATGTGCAATGATGTCCATCATCCACCCCACCTCCATTGAGTGCGAGTGCCGGTGTTGTGGGATCCCTGGCATCCCCTAGGGGTCCGTCATGCGCAGGACACTTCCCCACCTTCCCCCCGGAGAAGGAGAGCTGTCCATAGGATGCTCAATCCTTCTCCTCTTGTCCAGTCCTCCAGAGACCTGGGTCCATTTCTGAACCCGGGTCACTGGCATCGCAAGCAGAAATCCAACCACTGCACCGGCAGGCCTGCATCAGTCTCTCATATTTTGAGATATTACAGTATTTTAGAGGTGGTAAATCATCACAGAGGATCTCTAAGTCCAGTTCAATGAGCTGTTTAAAAACACTTATGGCCACACTAGGTACAGAACTGAAAATGGAGACTGGTTTAAAGATGTTAACAATTTGGTTAGTGGCAGACTCATGGCAACTGTTACTTGCTTCAGGCATCTCGTCCTGTACTTTCTTATTATGAAAGAAAGATTTAAGGCTTAAATTGCAGCATGCAATATTAACATCGACTGTAGTGTTGAATTTACTGGTTGGCATTGTGGGGACAAAATGTAAACTTTTCTTAAGTATATACTCACATATAAGCCGAGTTTTTGACAGCAAAATTATTGCTGTGCTTTGCAGGTCTCGGCTTATACGTGGGTCTAATCAACCAAGCAATTATTGAAGAGGAGAGAGACAGTGCATTAGCTGTGGTAAAGCAGGTCTGCACCACCTGTGTCATCTCTCCATAGTGTCCTGTGATAACTTGCCCTGGTGAAATCCCCTGGTACCCGTGTGCCCCACCCCAGGCAATCGCACATTGTCTCCGATGCTGCACAGAGAGAGAAAGTGAGAGACAGCAAGTGCAGCAGTGTAAAGTACAGAGACAGCCTGCATGTGTTGCAAACATACACTCGACTTATAGTGAGTTGCCAGTAGGTTCCTGAGTGCTTCAGGTTGCTGCCTGAGTTGCTGTTTCAAAATTCCCCTTAAGTGATCTCCCCCCGCACCATGACACCAATGGTGATCTGAGTACATTGACCGAGGAAAGCAGCCTGATGCTGTGGACAGAAACAGAAGTCTGAGCAATCTCTCTCTCCCTCTGTCATCAGTTCTGTGTTGTTTGAAGGATGGTGTTGCAGAGTCCTCCCAACACACACACTCTGGAGAGAGAGATTTATAGTGCAGTTAGGGTAGAAAACCAAGCAAATGACTGAGAGAGAGAGAGACTAGTGAGAGAGCGCATTCAACATATGTGTGGATCAGAAGAACAGTACCCGACATAGCACAGCCATTCAGCACTGTTGATTGGGAATTTTGTAGTTTACGGTTATGCGATGTATGCTTAATTGCCAATTCATTACAACCATTTAGATGTGTAGAAATATACCTCGGCTTATTCGTGGGTCATAGTGTTTTCCCAAAAGTAAACTGCTGGTTTGGGGAAGGGTGTTGGCTTATAGGCGGATCAGCTTATACGCGAGTATATATGGTACTTTGATTTCATTTGTTGTCAAATTATAGTCAGAGAGGTTAATTACCTATGTGCTCCTTTTTGTCCCGTTTTTTACCATCTGCCTCTCCAGCACCTGTAGCTCTCAAAGGTTTGGAAATTATCTCTGCTGTGTCTTTTTCCTTCTCCCACCCCTCCACATCTTCTTTCTCTTTCATTGCTGTTTCTTTCTCTGCCCTGCAGTTTTGGGCTCCTCTGTTATTCATGGGGGAAGGGGGTCTGACTCTATTCGTACCCTCTGAAAACGGTTCTGCATCATTGATTACTCTGTCTCAGATTTGCTTGTGCTGCTGAATTCTAGGGATATGTGCCTGCCTCATTTCAAAATCCCTCTAGGTTTCTTTTTCCAGTTAAAAATAAGGTTCCATTCATAGTCATTTTTAGTTCTAATAAACTTAACTAGTTTGGTAGTTTTCAATTCATTGACCAATCTTTCAGTTAATTCCTTGAGCATTTTATTTAAGGTATCAAAGTCTGTGTGTGTTTGGAACTTCAACATCTCTTTTTCTTTGTTGTTATTAGAATTTCAATTTTTAATCGCTCTTCCTTTTATTTGCTAAATTTTATGATTAATTCAATGAGCTTAAAACTAGCCTCTACAAAAATCTCTTTCTAGATTTTCAGGAAGGCCTCATTTTCTTGTCCACACACAGGGGCCATAATGAGGTGTAATCCTCAAGGTATTCATTTTACTGTTACATATGGTTCTAAAAATCAATTGTGTGTATATGGTCTCTCCTTTCCACTTTCTTTTTCTTGATCTCTTTTTTCTTTTCCCCCCATCACTCCCTTACTCCATTTTCCTTCCCCCTTCTCCATTCTGTTTCCCTAGTTCCCACCCGCTATTCCTTATTACCACCCCACTCACTCACATCCTTTTTTCCCCTTCTCCCCTTCCCCTTTCACCTCTTCTTCCTCCCCAATCTGGTTTTTAGAGCCTTTAGTGTTTTAGAATTTATGTTGATGTATATGCATGCATTAATGTTTCACCCAAGGGTTAAATGGATTGGGAAGTATTGTATTTGGATACCATCCAATCATCTGCTGAGATTTTTATGATGTCATGATCATGTATTTTAAATTGGGATATTTAACTGCTGTGTTACACATTGTCTTTCGCTTTTCAGAAAGGATGCAGACACATCCAAAATGTGTCCGGCTTTTTATGCTTCTATATTAGATGTAATAAAGTATTTTGTAACTTATTGATGACCTATGCCCTTGATTTAATTTGAGGTTGGTGAGTGCTCGATTTTCTCTTGTTTTTCTCAAACAAATGTTCTAACACGGGCAACGTTTGGCCTAATTAATTCTAACTACACTTAGTTTAATAAGAGAACTGGCACTAATAGAGCAAATAGAGAACTTCTGTGTTTGTGTAATCTGTCTACTAATGAATCTTTAACACACCTGATAATATATTGTCCCTATTATACCGATATTTGCTCCAAATATTTGAGCATCTTAAAATGTTATGATAATTCAACCTATGATGTCTTATTTATACTTCTACATCCTTTCACACTAAATTATGCAGATCAGATTGCTGCTTTTTTGCCACAGTTGTTAAACAGCAAACAAATAGCACAAAAGACTAAGCCAAGGACATTTGCTTTGGCAACAAATGAAGCAAAATAAAGATGAATGAATTATCTATTCTTATACTTTTCCTCTGTGTACTTAATTGAACCTGTTGAACTAGTTCACTGGGAAACCTCTGAGCCCATATGAAGTTCATGAAAAATTTACTGTGCATGTATTTATCCTATTCAAGGTGTTACATTTTTGAATGAATGAAGTTTTATTTTCTTCCAGTTCTTAAATAAGAAAGAAACATGAATGTATGTACTGTACGTACTTCAAAAACATTTAATCTTTGTAATAACCTTGGCATATTTTTGTTACCTTCATTGCTCAAATAACAAACAATACGATACAATGGGTCTTACTCAGTTTACAAAAAAATGAAAAGAAAACGTGGAGCAGGCTGAGTTTACTGCTTCCAGTGGTGGCACCTTGATTGCTCACCAACAGAGTTTAATGCCATCATGGGCAGCTCCTTTATTGTGCACTGAGTGAGCTAGTGGAAACTCCTTGATAGCATGCAAGTAGGCTAAGTATACATCACCTTCTAACACCCGCTCAGAATCAGCACACTAACCCATGATCACTGCAACTCCCCCACACTGGAATTACCAGCGTCAGGTACTGTCAGACTCACGCCATCCCTAAAGTTGCTTTTATGGATTTTTTTTTGTTGCTCCAGTTCCATCTGCTGTCAGCCCCAGCCTCATAATCAACCTTCTTATGGACTTACAAGTCATCCCTCACTTACTCAGGGCAACAACCTGGTGGGTGGCCAGCAATGTCAGTCATGCGAGAGCCTATGGGGTGCTGACTAGGATGACTCACTTTCTTCTGGTCTCCAAGTCTTCTCCCAAGGGTGCTGGTGTGCACTGACATTGTCTTGCATGCCTGTAATGGAATAGATGAATGATAGATATCCAGTGGTGCCCCCCATTCTGGTGCTCTTAACTGGACTGTCAACTGGGCTCTATGCTAGTCAGTCATGCTGTGGGAGTAGTGTTCCCATCTCCCCAGTGAAGGAGAGGAGTCCTTGGAATGCTTAATCACTTCTTCTCCAGCAAGCTATAATGGCCAGTACTTGTTCTTGAATGTGGGTTGCTGGCATATCAAGTGGTAGTATTAACACTGTGCTGCTGAACTAACCCCTGTAAATTTGTTTCAAAAATTACCCTCAACCTCTGTGCACTGTACCACACACCTCCCCCCACTGTCTTCAACCTCTGTCTCTTGTCACTTATCCTCTGTTTCTTGATGCCCACTTCTTAATGTTCCTCAATGCTGTGCTTCAACAGTGGTTAATTTATAACTTTGTTGCTTTTTTAATATTTTTATATTTTTCTGTTGAGGTCAGTGTTAGCACCAACTTCAAGAACCCTACATGTGTCAACTTTCAAATCCCACACTGAAGAGTGTCTGCCACATGCATCAACCACAACTGCAAACACCTATTTTATGGAGGTTTGAAAGTTGGCACACATAGGGTTCATTAAGGTAGGGGTAAAAAAGTAGTGCTGTCCAGAATGTGGAATTCTGCCTGCAAAATTAGTGCAGAATGACCATTCCACTGGCTGAATTCCCACCAGAAATTTGCTGGTTCTTCTGCAGAATTCCACCTGCTGTGATCCATGGAATAATATTCCATGGAACAGCATTTTTTTGACTGAAAATCATTCCACAACCATTTTCACAGAAAATATTGAGATCCGCAGGAACAGCATTTTTTCCACAGAAAATCAATCTGCAAACATTTTCACAGAAAATATTGAGATCCACAGAATTGAAATGTTATAGAAAAACATATTCAGCATTTTCTGCAACAGAATTCTGCCATTCTATTTCTGTTGAAATGTAGTGCAGTTTCGCCGGCATTTCAAAAATTCTGTGAAATTACATTCTGCTGGGATTTGACAATTCCACACTGCACTATAAGCTCTTCATGAAGAAAATGGTGAAAATATAAACCCAAATGGGCCTATTCATTTCATTCTTGTTCACTTAGTTCATAAGTGTCAGTGGTCAGCAGGAAGCACACTCACCTCTGAGTCCAGAATATCAGAAGGTGGTGGATTCTAGACTCGTTAGGGAGCAATCTTAGACCTCATACTCTCAAATGGGGGCAGTGAGAGGATCTCAGATCTAGAAGTGGGTAGCCATCTGGGAACAAGTGACCACCAACCAGTGTGTTCATGATAAACTCAGCTACAGAGTCAAGCCATATAAAAGTGAAAGTTCTGGACTTCAGGAGGGCTGAATTTGGCAAGATGGGAGAGTGCCTAAGAAAAGCGCTAGAAACAGGCTAGAAGGAGGGGTGGAGAAACAATGGGGAAACATCAAAACTGCCATCACAGAGGCAACAAGCCTTTGTGTGAAGCAAATAAATCAAATGAAAGAAAAAGCCACTACGGTTCTCAAAAGAGGTGGTGGTAAAGGTTAGGGAGAAAAAGATAGCATTTAGGAAGTACAAGGAAGCACAGAAGGAGCAGGACAGAGAACTGTACCAGTTAAGGCAGAAGAAAGCAGTGAGGGTAGTCAGAATAGCAAAGGCCAAAACTGAGGAAAAGATAGCCAACTCGGTTAACAGGGGGCATGCAACCTTTCATAAGTATATCAGGGAGCATAGAAAGACAAAGGGAGGGACAGTGAGGTTGAATAGAATGGATGGTGGGTGGGCAGAGAGGGACAGTGGAAAGCAGAGATACTGAATGAATACTTCTGCTCAGTATTCACAAAAGAGGAGGAGGGGAGGTGCCTAATCCAATTAACAGAAGCACTCTGGATATGGGGGTCAATCCAAGTCCTTTTACAGAGGAAAGGCTTCTGAAAGAACTCCGAAAACTGAAGGTGGAAAAAGCAGTGGGGCCTAATGGAATTCACCACAGAATTCTAAAAGAATTAAGGAAAGGACTAGTGACACCACTGACTACCCTTTTTAACAAATCATGGAAGGATGGTGTGGTACCTGAGGACTGGAGGAAGGCAGATGTGATTCCTCTTCACAAACGTGGGAGCAAGACAGAGGCAGGAAACTACAGACCTGTCAGTTTGACCTCTGTGGTAGGGAAAGTGATGGAATCACTTGTGAAGGAAAGAACGGTTGAGTACATAGAGGCCAGTGGGGCACAGGACCCAAGGCAGCATGGGTTCATAGCAGGAAGGTCATATCAGATAAATCTAATTGATTTCTTTGACTGGGTGACCAAAGTAGTAGACAAGGGAGGGGCTGTGGACATGGCTTACCTAGACTTTTGCAAGGCATTTGACACAGTCCCACACAAAAGATTAATAGTCAAATTAACCAGCCTGGGAGTGGGTCCCAGGGTGGTAGCCTAGGTAAAACATTGGCTGGACAACAGGACACAGAAGATAATTATAAATGGAGTCCACTCTGAAGAAAGAGAGATTGCTAGCAGGGTACCGAAGGGTTCAATACAGGGTCTAGTCCTTCTTAATGTCTTTATAAGTGACATTGCAGAGGAACTGGAAGGAAAAGTATGCCTCTTTGCAGATGACACAATGCTCTGCAACAGGGTTGATACACAAGGAGGTGTGGAAAGGATGAAAAGGGACTTGGCAAGGTTGGAGGAATGGTCAGACATATGGCAGCTTGGATTCAATGCAATGAAGTGCAAAACAATGCACCTGGGAAACAAAATCCAAGGGGAAGATTACACAATTGGAGGAGAGGTAGTAACAACAACAAAAATGGAAAGGGATCCGGGGTAATCATATCAGATGACCTTAAGGTTAGAAAGCAATGTCAGAAGGTAGTAGGGAGGGCTAGGGGATACTGGGATGTATAGGGAGAGGCATCACCAGCAGAAAACAGGAAGTTGTTATCCCTCTGTACATACAGTTGGTGAGACCCCATCTGGAGTACTGCATCCAGTTCTGGAGATACCACCTCCACAAGGACATAGACAGGATGGAGGCAGTCCAAAGGAGAGCAACTAAAATGGTGCAGGGTCTGCAAGAGAAGACTCCGAAAGGGGGCACAGGAACAGAGAGGGCCATGTGACCCAGAAAATATTCCATGCCAAGGATAGGAAAAAATCTAAAGAGACTGCATCTGAATTGCTCCCCAGGGATTCTAGACAGATACGCCAAAAGAAATATGGATTGCAGGCCAGAGATAATCAGCCGAGCAAGAGAAAACAGCAGAGTAGAGCCAGAATGAAAGACACACTCTGCCCCCACCCAACCCAACATACACATAGCGGAATCCCAAACAGTAAAGCAGCTGAAAACAGAGCATAGAGAGAAGTCAACAATATGAAGTAAAACCAGAGTCGGTGACCTTGAAAGAACATGTAACCCCCCCCCACAACAGAACACCATAAATGAAAGGCGAAACGGAATAGAACCTGTACTAAGTAGGCTGAGATGTAGGAGTGTGAAGTTGGCAAAATGAGGGCAGATGAGCAAGAGGAAATCCTGAGCTATAAGAAAAAAAGAAAAAAATGAGTGAACTAAACAGGGAAAGCAAAGCGCTCACACAGCAGCACCCTGCAATAAACAAAGGTACCTGAGAATCAGCCACCGGAGACACCCCGAGCAGGCGACATCTGAATCCAGGAATGACCCCCAACGAAAAGGAATGGAAGAACCGAGAGGCAGAGGAACGGTCGTTCGAGGGCAGCAGCAAGCAGAAGCAAGTGAGTCATGAGGATAGAGATGGGGAGCAGGCCAGCTGGGAGCCAGGAAGCCGATACAGCAGTAGGTGATAGCATGGGCCAAGACTGAAGAATCCCGGAGCATCTGCACAACATGACTACGAAGGGCTTCGTGGAAGGAGCTGAGAAGGGAATCTGAGGATCGCTACAGGTAGATCAAAAAGAAAGGGATGCTGAGGGAATGTAATGTGATACGGTGCAAGAAACAGGCTGAAGAGGTACAAGGAGGGGGCAGAAAGACCGAAAGGTGGGCCAGGGAGGAAAAAAGGGAGTCAGGCAAACAGAAAAAAACAGCCGGAAGGGAAAAACCACCAAAGTGGATAGGGGCAAAATACAGGAGTGCCGCAGCACGGCAAGAAGAAAGGAGCCACTATCCCCATCGGGATGACTGCTGCGCTGTGATTGGGATCAAGAAGGCATAGCAAGAGTAGTAGGGACAGAGTCCAGAGATGAGGGGATCTAGCGGGACTGAGAGGTAGACAGACAAGGAGGAAATGGTGAATGAGAGAAACACAAAAACGCAATGACATAGGCATGGCTTACATGGCAAAATAAACGTCGTTGGTAAAGGAAAAAGAAAAAGAATGGTAAGCGTAGTGAGAGGAGCTAGGAGAGCGCTCGAGGGAGAGAGAGATCCAGTGGTCATAAGTGCCTCATGCAAGGTAACAGCCCAAGGGAGAGGAGCAAGGAGAAGCGGCGTCTCTGGCCTTAACGAGAAAGAATGCTGACCTTTTAAACTTGATGGGGGAGTGACGTCGTTGCTCCACCCATTGAACCAAGGGCTTAAAGCCCTCCCATAAATATAAAATAAAACTAGCTAATTAAATGTTGTTTACCAGATCGTCACAATCTCCTTACACAAACACTGAAGTATCAGGCGTCCTTGTAGCCCATCATTGGGCTACCTACTGCCATCTGCGGTTCGCCTCCTGCATGCCTGGACATCATTTGGTACCTCTCTCGGTGCCAAGACGCCTGCTGCCACCGGCCTCCTGGACACAAGCTTCAGGCATCCTTGTAGCCTATTGGGCTACTTACCACCATCTGTGGTTCACCTTCTGCATGCCTGGACACCACTCTGCACCTCTCCCGGTGCCTAGAAGCCTGCTGCCACCAGCCTCCTGGACACAAGCATCAGATACAGCCTATACACAGCCCCAGCCTGCACAGCGGCTGCTTCTGCTGCAGAATTTTTCGAAAATCAGTGCCTTTTCCTGGAAAAGTCCTCATTGGTTGCTGCTGAGCAGAAGCATCCTCACTGACTGCCCGACAGACTGGCATTTTGCTCTCCTGATACTGGAATCAGCTCTTAGATATTAAGCTAGTGAATTAATTTGGTCTGCCTTCATTCAAACAATCTGGTACTGTCTAAGAGGTATATTTGGTTTTCGTCTCCCTCCTCTAGCTCAGTTGAATCCCTGCACTTACGGGAATCCTGTCTCCCTGCTAGCACTGATTTTCGGCTTCGGTGTTCCTAACTGTTCCACACAGCTCTCGCCCTGCAGAGTTTTCCCTGTGTCACTGTTTAGAGCCATCTTCTGTATTGTATTTAACTTGGTATCTCTGCTGCTGTGTCTAAGCTTATTAGAGTACAGGACTCACAGGACTTTAGAATTTCTGTATTTTCTTTGCTGAAAATCTCCATAGTCAGCTGATATGTTTTATTTGAATCCAGTGCAGCTACCAATTTAATTTCTCCCTTTTTTTCAACCCCCCACCTCCACTGTGATCCCCGTGTTCTACAAATATGTTACAAGTTGGTGCCTAGCTGTCTGCCCTTGGATTTGACCCTGTTTTAGCAAATTGCAGCTCATTGTCTGGGTGCTAATTTTATTTTCTCTCCTACCACTTCAGAGTGCTATTTAATCCCTGTGCTGTCCTTCTTTTAACAGGCGTCTTGTAGCCCATTGGGCTACCTACCAACATCTGCGGTTCACCTCCTGCATGCCTGGACACCACTCTGCACATCTCTTGGTGCCAAGAAGCCTACTGCCACCGGCCTCCTGGACACAAGCATCAGGTGTCCTTGTAGCCCATTGGGCTACCTACCGCCTTCTGCAGTTTGCCTCCTGCACACCTGGACACCACTCTGCACCTCTCTGAGTGCCAAGAAGCCTGCTCTCACCAGTCTCCTGTACACAAGCATCAGGCATCCTTGTAGCCCATTGGGCTACCTACCGCCATCTGCAGTTCACCTCCTGCATGCCTGGACACCACTCTGCACCTCTCTCATGGCCAAGAAGCCTGTTGCCACCGGCCTCCTGGACACAAGAATCAGGAGTCATTGTAGCCCACTGGGCTATCTACCGCCATCTGCGGTTCACCTCCTGCACACCTGGACACCACTCTGTACCTCTCTTGGTGCCAAGAAGCCTGCTGCCACTGGCCTCCTGGACACAAGCATCAGGTACAGCCTATACACAGCCCCAGCCTGCACAGAGGCTGCTTCTGCTGCAGAATTCTTCACCCACCCCTCTCCCCCTCCCAGGCCACCTTTAAATACACTTAAGCTCCTCCCTCCCCTACCCTGTCCAGCCCCCATTGGATTCCAGTAGTAGAATTCTGGAGCTTAAAGCTGTCTAAACACAGAGCTCTCAGAAATCTGTCACTCGCTGCTGCTAGCTCTCTCTAAACTTCTCATGAGGTGGGCTATGCCTCCTCCTCACACCAGTTTTATTGCCCTTGGACAGCTCACTGTGCTATGCCTCCTTCTGCTTTTTGCTTACTGCACCCTTCCCATGAGGAGCCCCTGGGTCACACCTGTACAGCTAAATGAGACTGACTTTACCTTCTCCAATCTAATTGCCTGTGACAGACAGCCCCCCTGGCCTATCTGCTGTCTTGATCTTAGGTGCTTCCTGTATCCTGTCATAATGGTCAGGAGTTCTGGCTGCAAGCCACATGGTAGGGGCTGCCCCCCCGAGGCATCTCTTATGGATCTTACTGGTGACTCTAGCCCTCTCAGGGAATATTGAGCTTAACCCTAGTCCTCCCCAACAAGCCTCCTTACCAGTGGGCAGGTTGAAAGGCAATGGGTTGAAACCCACCTCAATATCCGTAACCTCCTGCCCAACCTGGCTGATCTCCTTGCATGGGTCGCTCACCATAAGCCTGACATCTGGGGTATAACGGAAACCTGACTGAAGCCATCAACTCCGGACTCGGCATGTGCACTTCCTGGATTTGGCCTCGTCAGGCAGGACTGCCCAAGGAAAAGGCGGGGGGGGGGTCCTGGTCTACTACAGGAGTCACCTTAATCTTTCGGTTCTGTCCTATCAATGGTCTTTACATTTGCCCTGTGAACTGCTGCACACAGTTATGTTACTCTGGAACACTAAAAAGCTGCACATTGCCTGTACTTACTATCCCCCTATGGGGGGTATATTGGGGTTGCCCTACCTCCTTGACACTGTTGGGTCATTGACTGGGAATAATGAGCTAATGATACTGGGTGATCTCAACCTAAACTGGCTTGGTGGTAATGCTAACATATATGAGCCCCTGCTTGCTGGTCTCTCACTGTCCCAACTCATTAAGGAACCCACTAGGTGGTCCTCCGCTTGTGGCACAGGCTCCCTCCTAGACTGCTTCCTGTCCAATAGACCAGAGAGCATTAGCTCTTCTGGCACTCTTCCTGACTCCATCTCTGACCAGTCCCCTGTGTTCTGTGTATGGAAGATCTCCTCCCTGAAAATTCCTCATAAAATCATCCAAGTTAGGGACTTCTCCAGGTTTGACCTGGGGTCTTTCCAAAATGATCTATGGCTTACTTACTGGTCTGCAGTTTGGAATGCCCAGGACTCAGCCTTTGCAGTCAGTCATTGTCACAGGGTGCCCCCTGTGATGAGTACAGGCCCTAATATACTTATAAGTACCCCCACAAGAAATAAAGTGCTAGGTATAAAGTATCAGGTATGTAGGTCCAGCATGCCAGCTGGCCGAGGTAATTAAGGTGCTGGTTACTTAAACAGAGTAATACGTGCCTATAAGAAAAATAAGGTGCTTATGGTTTAAATAAAGTAATTTTAAGTTTAAATATAGTACATGAGAGGCATTTACAAATGTTCACTGAATTTAAACTGAAGTGTGTTTGTGCCTTTAAATAATAAAATGCTTTTTGTCTTGAAAGTAAAAGGTAGCAGTGCTTGCCATGTAACATTTTGTACTAGATGTTAGTTATAAAATAAATAATAATTAAATAAGAATTAACACAAGTTGAGTTGCTTATGCTACATACATACAAGGATTCCATAGGAAAGGAGAGGTTGATAAAGAACTCCAGGTCTTTTCTGAAATACATAAATGTAAAAGAGGCTTACCATTGTTTGCAGTTCTCCACAGCAGAGCAGCAAGCTAAATTTCTATTTAGAGAGTCTGCTGCTTTGCTACGAACCTGAAGGAGTTAAGGATTTAAAGGGACAGGAATATCCCTGTGAAACCACAAAGTGTAAAATGGTGGCAGCCTTCATTATAAGAGTTGGCTACAAGTCTTAAGAATGAAAATGCACAAATGAAATAAAATAATAAAGCTAACATATAAAAGACACCCCAAGTCTCTTTAAAATCCCCCTCACAGTTTCTCTAAGCACTGCCCTGCTGCTTGAGATTACACAAGTGAAGGGGGTTGACAAACATCTATCTGGAGGAAAACTAGGTACCTGCCTGTGGTTTCTTTTAAAACAAATAAAACAGACAGGCCTTATGTCTTTGAGGCAAGTCTGGAGAGGTTTAAAAGCAATAAGGTATGAATAGTAATTGAAATAAAAGAAAGAAAAATAAACTTACAATATATTGTATTATTAAATATCAGGCCTTTAGGCCTGTAGGTTTGCCTGCTCCAAGAATGGTATGCCAAATGAGGTGCACTATATGGTGACAGCGGCCCCTAGTGTCCTCTTTTTATACTAATGATGCTGTCAATCACAGTTCAGTGGAAAGTTTTCCACTTCCTCTTACTACTATATTCTTTTCTTGCAATACTTTTTCTTGTATGATGGTTTCCTTAGTTAATTATCATGTTTAGAAGGCCTTCTGGCACTGTATAATTTAATATGAGGGCCTAAACAAAAAGTTTTATAAGCTGATGATGCTGAGGTCACATGACTTCGGTAGGCAGGTATAAAAAGCCTACTTTAGCAAGCTATATTCAGATAGGGGAGTCAGTAGGAACTGACTGCCAGAGGTGGTGGACCTCTGAAGTGTATATGTTTCTGTAAAACAGGCAAGGAGATCACCTGGTGGCACTGCTGGGCAGAGCAGTGGCCCTTCCTGAGCATACTGCATCTGTTTATTATTTTTTTGAGATTCTGAAAGTGAATGAACTAACTTTATTTTCCTGAATTCTGTGAAACCTGATGTCACCATTCTCTAAGAAAAATAAAATAAGTGCCTTGCCAGCACTTTTTATGCACTACGTTTATGGGTCTGCTTGATTTATTATCCTGACTATCCCAACCCCGCTACAGTCATATTCTCAGCACCTTTGCGGTGCTGCAAAATAAACATGCCCCTCTCATCAGACGAAGGGTAAGAGGGTCTGCTACTAAGTGGTTGCATGGGAGCCTCCTTACCCTCATGAGGACTAGTTATAAGTGCTGGGCCAAATTCAAGGTCATGATGGATCAAGCCATATTTCAGCAGTATAGGAGGCTCAGGAACAAGAGTAAATAAGCAATCAGGGCTGCCAAAAGTTAATTCTGCAAAGCAGTACTGCTCAATTCAGCTAAAGACCCTAGGACAGTATGGAGGAACATAAAGAACATAGTAAGTGGTTCCCCTAACGGTGAGGCCGCTGACATGCTCATTGATAGTACTAGTTGTAACAATCCACTTACCATTGCTAATGCATTTAACTCACACTTTCAGACCTGTCTGCCTTCACCTCCCTCTTCTCCTCCAGTGGTTGTAATACTTGTGTCCATGACCCTGCTCCACAACTGGTTCCCATCTCCCACCCATTATTCTAGTTCAAGGCTGTGACAGCACTAGAGATGCAGAGACAGCTCTCTGGTCTCTCCCCCTTCTCCAGTGCTGGCCACCATGGCATGGAACCTAAGCTCCTCCATCTTGATGCCTCTCATATTGCCTCCATGGTGACCCATATCTTCAACTTATCCCTAGCGACTGGGGTCATCCCTGATATATGGAAGGTGGCTGGGGTTGTCACCATTCTCAAACAGGGCAACTCTAAGATTCTTGACAACTACCGACTGATAGCCATATTGTCTGCTATCAGTAAACTTCTTGAGAAAGTTGTGGTTGGTCAACTCATGGTGTATATTCAGTCTCACGAGCTGTTGTCTCCTGAGCAGCATGGCTTTTGTAAAGGGCACAGTACATCCTCTGCCCTTGTCACTGTCACATCTGGCATCAGAGCTTCCATGGACCAGGGTAAAGTCTCTGGTGCCATCTTCATCAATCTTTCCAAAGCCTTTGATCTAGTTGATCATGCTTTACTCTGCTCTCAGCTTAGGTCCTTTGGCTTGTCATCCCCTGTACTCAGTTGGTTCACCAACTACCTACAGGGCAGACAACAACTGATCAAATACAGTAAAGTGCTCTTGGACACAACTTCTGTGTCCTCAGGTGTTCCCCAAGCTTCAGTCTTGGGGCGCCTGCTCTTTTCCATCTTTGTCAACAATCTACCCACTACCTTTTCCTACTGAAGGTCTAGTCTGTGTGCTGATGACCTGGTCTTCCTCACCCATTCTTGGGACATTGGGGTCATAAACCACCAACTGAGTGAGGACTTTATGAGGATCCAATCCTGGATAATGTCCCACAAGCTGGTCCTCAATCTCAAAAAAACCCAGGTCATGCACTTTGTGTCCTTGGCCAAGATAAAGGCCTCCCCTGCCCCTTTGTGTATCACTGGTGTTGATGGTGCTCCTGTCCTCATCACTGACTCCATCAAATACCTTGGGGTAACACCTGACCCTCAGGTCAACCTTGGACTCCATATACAGAATGTATTCAGAGCTATTAACTGCAAACTGGGTCTGGCCTATCGAGCAAAGAACAATCTCTCTTTTGTTGCTCTCCTTGCACTGCCTAGAGGCATGTTTCTCCCCTCCCTCTGCAATGGGCTCCTCCTGTTTGCACATACTTTCAAAGCCCACCTCTCTAGGTGAACCGTCGCCTACAACAACATTTGCCATTTTACTCTTGCTGCCCCTCGTCTCACCCTTCACTGTGACCTGTATAGTAAGCTTAATTGGCTCTCCCCACCCAATTACTTAAATTTTGTCCTGGGCTGTTTCACAGCAAGGTCCTTGGTACTGGCACCCCCCCCCAATTGGTGGAGCTCCTCGTGCCAGCGGCCTCCCCCTTGTACTCCCTCAGATCCCTGGGCCCTTCTGTTCTTAGGATTCCTGCCACTTGCACTCAAATGAGGGACAGAGATTTTGCCTCATGTGCTCCCAGACTATGGAACTCCCTTCCTGTCCAGGTCTGCTCCGCCCCCCCCATGCCTGCCTCCGAACCTCCCTGTGGAATCATTTGAAGCTCTCCTTAGCATGTGGTTGTCCCAAACCTCCATAATCTCACCTGGTCCCCTGCACTGAACATCCTTCCTTAGGCATAGCCTGCTTGCATGGTTTTTGTCCTACACACAATGTATACACCCTATGTATTAGGTATTGCTCTGACTGTGCCCCCACTTTTTTTGGGTCCTATACTGTATAGAATTTGTATATAATGCACTGCTCGCAACCTTGGTGACTTGATGTATATGCTCAGTCCATTTCTGTGTACCTACTGACTATGTGATGCTTCAGTTTTCCCAGACTCTGTCTAACTGCCTAAAGTGTTTCATGTTGTCCTATGTCATATTTCCTTGTACTCTCCTGGGTCGTACCTGAAAATAGGCAAATGTCTTATCTAGTGTACTTACCTGGTTAACAAAAGCTAAATAAATAAAATATTAAGTATTGTTTATAGTTTTCATTACAACTGTTTCTTTGTTAACAGTGAAAAATCTCCCTTCTATCTTTTCCTGCTCATTAGGGAACTCTCTTCTGCGTTCCCTGACAAGTGAGATAATTGAGTCTCTGGCTCTAAAGCAGGCCTTTTTTGTCTGTGTGTACAGAATGTTATTCGAGGAACATCCTTCTAGTAGAACTGAGCAGAATTTTCAATACCTGTATTCCATGGTAAACATTTCATGATAAACATTCCATTTCTTGAATGTGAGGAAACACAGAGGGAAAAAAACAGAATGAAGAAAGTAAGCAATAATACTATATAAACAAAGAGAAAAGGTGGTAAATGACTCACCCTGCTGTTTATCTTTTAGGACAGAGTGACCAGTTCATGATGCTGTCAGTGAGTGTGGCAGTTTTAACCACGCTCATGCTTGCAGCACTGGGGAACTGAGAAGCCTCTGTTATGACTTCCTTTTAGTTTTGTCTACAGAGTGAGGAGAATGAAATAAAGTAAGGGGGCTATGTGGCATACTTAGAATGAGAAAAATAGCACTTGTGAATTGTTGTGGCTGGGAGGGGAATATGAAACTTAAGTGGGCAAGGAGGCACACACTGCATAACACTACTTTAATCTAGCACCAATGGGTGGAAGGACTATTTTATGTTAAAAGCACAGATTCACTTACAGTTTTACTTATTTAAAAATAAAAAAACTGCTTCTAAACATAAAGGGACATTTTATAAGCATAATAAGACACTTCGGGGTTGTGCTTTACGGTGTAATAACCACACGCCTAGGGACAACTGGCACTCGTCCTTCGGCCTCATACCTAACTATACCCTTAGGAGTGTGGTTATCATACCCTAATGCACACCCCACTGTGTCTTATTGCTTACATATTACTCTGTCAGAATTTCTCAATAGCTACTGCTCCTACTGGAATACCCCCATAAGGACTGATGAAAAGATATGTTGGCAGGGGCTATTAGGAAAATTCTGGTTCTGAGCATTTTCTGTTTTTTAACCTAGTCACATGCTGTGAATGAAGAGGACAAAAAGGACGATGGCTGAGTTAACCAGGTGGCTATAACTGTGAATTACCTCATGCCCAGACAGAGGAAAGTGGATCAGTTGTGTGTGTGTGTGTGTGTGTGTGTGTGTGTGTGTGTGTGTGTGTTGTAACAATTAAATTATACCATGAGAGGTTCTGGGAGGGGTTGGGAGGTGTCAAGCTAGGATGGGAATGGAGGGCAAAAATTAAGTTTCAACTCCTGACACAGTGTCTCAAGATGGCCCTTTTTTGTTCATCTTTGCATGTTGGAAGAGAGGGTGATGGCTATTTACATTGCTTTGCACCCCAGAAAAAAACAAAGAAAACCATGAATGTTTCATAGCTGTTAGCCTGTATCTTTTTATTAAAATGTGTTAACTGGGAAAAACAGAATATACATATATAAAATAAAGATTATTATTTGCAACTGGGTCCTGGGAGGTAGTAGGGTTTTAGTGTCTGAACCATTCTCAACCATCTAATTTACACCTAACGTGCATGTAATCGACAGACAAATTATATGTAGCTTATGCAATTCACAATCTGAACTGCCCAAGTTGTTCTTTTGTTGGAAGATTCAAAATGATCTTAAATTCAGCAAAACCCCTGGTTGGGGGAGACTGACATTTTGTTTACCAATCCTGATTAAAGCCAAAATTATAAAACTTATTGAGATTTAGACATTTGTGTGCCAAGGTCTCCATGAAATAATCATCTGAAGCAGATTGGAATTATGTGGGGTCAGAGCGGCAAGATTGCTACAGCACTGATATACTCCCTGCAGCAGGACTCTTGCTCCTATGGCTTTGAAATAAGTAAAAGGCTCACGTATAGAATTATGAATGAAACTCAAGTTATTTTTAAGTGTACCCTCTAAAATTGTGCTTTTAATAGCATACTTTGTTTCCATTTGGATGTGTGGCTGGCCGTTTGTGTCATTCATGCCTGCCATTCGGTGTTTCGCTGGCATTCTGTTGGCCTTTTTTCAGACCATTGGAATCGGCAGGAGAATTCAAGAATGTGTGGGACAGACATAAGGCAATTGTAGTGGGGGTAGGAAGAAGTAGGCTTTTGGTTAACTAGGATCTGCAGCTTATCCATTAGGTAGGGAAATGGGCAGACCAGGTGGGCCAAGAGGTCCTTATCTGCCATCAGATTCTATGTTTCTATATAATAAGCATAGCTGAATGGAGAGACAGAATTGTATGCAGTAATGACCTGTTGTTATTTTCTCTACCTAGCTCTTGTTCTACTTACTAATGAATGAAACTTATTTTATTTTAACCTATAGGTCAAGTACAAGAGCTATATTTTTAGTCTGAAATCCATAAATTGAGTTTTGTATTTCAATAGTCAAGCTGGCCACCTGCTGGTGCTGTTACGGTGCTTTTATGTGCATTTAGTACTTAAAAGTCTCAGATACTTCTGAGACAGGTTGCTGTGTTAAAATGTGGCATTTCAAGATTTTTAAAGCAACTCTCTAACTTGAGTCAGATTTTCTGGAGGACCAGAGAAGCGGAGTACAGGAGCTGAAATGGATCCCCAGCTGTATTCATTGAAGTATTTGATTTTCCAGTAAGGAAGAACTTGAGAATTTGCTTGTGCTGTTAGCACTTGAAGGTCCTTTTCAAAACTTTGAAAGGTATGCTAATGTTACCTAAGGGAATTGGGTTTTGTTATTTTATTAATGAGAAAAACACTACACTCAGAAAACCATCTTTTTCCATTATACATTTCAGATCAGTCTACAACATAGAATTACAGGTAATGCAGCCCCTTATGATGGTGTAGAAGGATTCATCCACACTTGAGAGAAGAAACTCTCAATTACAGAGAGTTGAGGAAATTGAGAGAAGCTTTCAAATTGAACTGCAGGATTTGGATTGAGAAAGTGGAGCGAAGTCCATGTGAATTTATGGCAATCCACCAGCTATAACATTTTTTACAAAATGCCGAGTGGCAATTAGAGGAGCACTTTTAAGGGGCTATTACTCCCAATGAGGTACCAACTTATTCCTTCTCGCTGAAATATTGATATTTAGCCTGATTAAAATAGAAAAAAATGAGTTTGAATGCTTAAGAGTCGCTCCAATAAGTACTATTACAGAGCTGGAACTTTTGTAATTGGCATTCATTTCCTTGATTTGACATATTGATCCTTCTAAAGCAATGAAGGCAATCTTCCTTTAATGAACCTTGTTTAGGAGTGAAACTTACATTCGTAGCTACCTTTAATTGTTAAATGACTCTGCAAAGATAACTCCATTTACAAGAATTACTGATATTGTTAGAAATTAGAATAACTGGAGTTTTATAACTCATTTATTGGCCCTTGTGCTATGGACTGATGAATCAATAAAGAGTTCCTGTACATTCTAGTTCTGTTGGCAGCGTAAGCGTTACTTGATGGATACCTGAAGCAATTGGAGCCTTATAACTTCCACTTATAAAATGGTTGGACTGCAGAGTAGATAGAGTCCCATAATCTCGGTGTACAAATTTATGATATTTAAGTGCAAATTAAATCTCTTAATTTTTGCTTTTTATTTTAAATGAAGTGGATTCCCTACTATGGGCCTGTGTAGTCTTATGTATTACAAGGTGTTTCTGGCTGTGATTAATGTCTGACAGTATAAAAGGGGACTCCTGGGTTGTTATGGAGCCCATAAGTTATAATGAAGCTAATATTACATAAAGGTGGATTCTGGTGATAAGTAGGAGCTTTTAGCTGCTTATTGATTACTGATTACTGCACTGTGTTCATCTGATGAAGTGGGGCTCCAAGCGTATTTGTTTAGGAGCCAGGTTCCTGGATGGACTCCCTTTATTGGTTGAATAATTGGTACTCTGTAATAATGGTTCTGTGGTATTACAGTGGACCCTCAAAGATCTGGAATTCAAAGAAGCAGACTGAGCGGTTAACCGAATCCCTCCACCCCAAGCACTGAGCAATTAAGCAATCATTGTCACCTGTAGCTGATTTTGTTAAATCTGTATAAAAGGCATTAATGGATAGCAGTTAGGATAATGCTAATGCTAACACGGTGTTACAGCATGGCAGGGAAGCAACAGAAACAAGTGAAAGGGGTGACACTGTGTATCGATGCAAAACTTGAAATATTAAATAAACTTGAACATGGCGCGAGTTTGAGCACTGTAGCAGAGGAGTGCTTAGTTGAAAAATCAATGTTTTTTGACATTAAAAAGGGTAAAAAAAAATTAAACAGTTTGCCAGAGAAGCTAAAGATACTGGTTTGGCTCAAAATTATTGCATTCTGTGAAAAGCTGCTAATGAGGACTTTGACCATGCCATGCATTTGTGGTTCACACAGGAATGTCACAAGGGAACCTCATTAAGTAGCATCATTGTATTTGAAAAAGCTAAATTGTTATTCAAGTAAATGTACCCTGACAGAGAAGAAGATGATTTTAAGGCCAGCTCTGAGTGGTTACATTGATTCAAAAATCATCATCGCATATGCCAGCTCAGAATGCAATTGGAAGCACTTTCTGCTGAGTCTGAAGCCTCCGAATCATTCAAAATCACCCTACAACAACTCATAGAACACCAACAGCTCACAAAAGATCAGGTATTTAATTCTGATGAAACTGGTCTATATTGGAGGTTGCTCCCTAATAAAGCACTGGCAGATGACAGAGAGAAACAAGTTAAAAACTTTAAATCCAGCAAAGACAGAGTGACTTTAATGGCAGCTGTGAACACCAGTGGAGATTTCTAGCTCCCACTGCTGTTCATTCATAAAAGCACAAAGCCCAGATGTTTTGCAAATGTAAGAATGTCAGCACTTCCAGTCCATTATTATAGCCAGCGAAGTGCTTGGATGGACCACAACACTTTTACACAACATTTTTACTGATTGTTTTTTTTAAACACTTCAGGCCACTCATTAACGACTATCTGATGGCTTAATCTCTGCCAGCAAGGGCTGTCTTGAAGATGGATAATGCCCCCTCACATCCAACACTAGAAAATCTGGTCTCCAGCGATGGCAACATAAAGTGCCTCTTTATGCCCCCAGCATTACCAGCATTCTACAGCTGATAGACAATGGCATATTGGAGAACCTGAAACAACGCTATAAGCAGGATTTGCTCTGCCGGCTGTTGTTGAGCATGAACGATTACAGTTGCTACACTGATTTTTGTAAAGAATTGACAGTAAATGTTGCTGTTTACCGTAGTGCCAAAGCATGGGGAGAGATCAGTTTTGAATCCTGAATAAGCTGTGGCCATACCAGGAGGAAGTGGAACCAGAGAGTGACATCACTGTAGCTGACAGTCACGTTAACTTCACCGAGGAGCATGCAGCACTGGAGTTAACTGGAGTGGAACAGGAGAAATGGCTTTGTGCTGATACCGAAGAAACAGGCAAGATATCCTGACATTATTGATCTTGCACAAGTGAGTACAGATCATGAAAGTTTTAGTGACAATGAGGGGGATGAGGCTGTTTCTAATGTCCCTTACAGCAGAGCTGAGGAATTCTTCTTTCTGTGTATACAATGGTTGGAGCAGCAGCAAGAAGCGAGTCTCATGAACCTAATGCTGCTCAAGGAACTGCAACATCTCATTGCAAAAAGGTGGCACTGCTCACTGAAGCAAAGCGCTATAACAATTTCTTTAAACATTCTGAAGGATAAGGGTATTGTTACCACTTACTGTATTTATCACTGAACTGAACTTGTCATTTTTTTTATAACATAACAGTTTTTACTAGTTAAATAATCAGTGAAAATAAATTCATAACAAAATTAAATTGCTTGTGAGAGTTTGGTAAAACAGTCAATTACATTAAAGGTTGGTTATTTCAGAGAAACAGATATTTCAGAGATATGAACACCATACATTCCCATGCTGTTCGGATCTCTAAGGTTGTACTGTATATTGGTTATAGCAGGACTCCAGTGTTTGTGGAGCAGAGTTGTAGATATTCTAATTAGCACACTTCATGAATGGATCTGAGGACCCCAGGCTGAACATAGTCAATTAATGGCAATGAAATACATTTTATAAAAAAGATGGACTCCAGCAGCGTGTTGGAGCCTCTTGTTAATTCTCTGGAGCTGTTTTTGTGACCCATATCAAACCATAAGTTTTCGCTCCTGGGCAAAGTGCTAACTACTTTAGTTTATTAATATTGCTTTATTGATTTTTATAATTTATAGATATGTATTTTTTTACATTTTCAACTTCTTGTACTGGAGTAGGAACAACTAATGGACCCCTGTTCAAATGGAGTTACAATTTCATTTAAATGACATTTATTTCCTTATGGTATATGCTAAAACCATTACATAGTTGGCATTTACTGAGATGTAATAACTGTTCTTAGGATTTTGATATTGTTTTAATGTACAATAAGGAACATGGAACAATTACAACGTTGTTTGTATGACATAATACTTATTCTAGATGTCTCAAGAGACATATTAGTGGAGCACTGCAAAACAAAACCTCTATGCTTTGTGTTTGTATGTTTTATAATGGCTTCTGCCAAACAAAAAAAGTTTGACTTTACCTAAAGCAGATTGAAAATGTCTCAGATTTAATACAAAATAAAAGCTGAATCATGCACAGTATGCCACAGAACACCAAATCCTACATCAATCAATCAATCAATCAATAAAATACCACAATTAATTCCAAGCTGACATTTTTATACAGTATGTATTTAGCGTGGCAAGGGAATATGTAAAATCCATATCCAGAGAAAGCATGATAACACAGCTTTGTTAATATGTCAAAATTTGAAATCTTCATTCACAGCCTGCAGTTACATCTATGATAGCAACATCTCAGTAAAAGGGTGTGTCTACCTTGCCAACAGGGTGCTGAAGTCATACTTCAACAGTGTAATAATTGGAAAGGTTATAATAACCAGCCTCTAGGTTTTCTTAAACTTTGGTGGTTAGCATAACTGATTCCACGCCTGCCTCTTGCACATTATGACATTCACAGCCTATTATGCAGTACAAACATTTCAAATTCCTCAGCTGGGAAGGATTGCACCACATGACCTTGAGAACAATGAAACAGCAAACATTTTTTAGAATGCAGAAACCAGCTTAGGCTTGAATTAGGTTAGTCTTTACTCCATCACTGGAGGGTGTTTAGAATAGAAACTCTACCCTTAGATTGTAGCATATCACTCCCATAGCACATGTTAATTGTTTAGATAAAGCACACTTAATTTCCCATTGAACAGCCATATAAAAAGGTAAAATAGGACTTACCCATTTCTTTGTACATTAGTTTAAACTAATTATTGTTCTCCTCTGATTTTCTTTATTAATGTGATTCTTCAGTTGCCTGTAAAACACTGCCCACTGCATCAGACGGACTCAAATCGCAAAATGTTTTCCACTCTTTATTATTAAAGACATTTGCTTGGAAACAAGCTCCGTGCCCCATAGCTTTCATTCCAAAAATGGTTCTTGGCCTCTCCACACATGCACACAAGCAGGGGGCTAGGAAAAGCCATAGAGTACCCACAGTGCACAGGATGCACATCAGCAGGGTACTCATGGCATCCACCTGGAGAATGTGTGCCCTGTTTGTACTCAGTCCCACTTGTGTGCTTGCTATATGGGCAGGTGGGACTGGTGTAGACCAGGAGATGGAAGCTGGTATTTGTAAAAGCCACAGGCAAAGCTCTGTGGTGCAGATTTTGGCCAGAGATGGCCACAGCTCTACCTGCCTAGTGGCAGCAATAGTTGCAATTAGACCCCTCCAGCCAGCCAGACACCATGAATTTTAGGCTGGCTCTGCCATCTGTCCTCCTGCTCCAGCCCTATGGACTTTGGTGGTAGGCTGGTAGCAGCACCAGCAACAGCTGGTAAATTCTGTGATTTACAGTTTGTGCGGCAGGGATATGGCAATCCTGGCAGGTGGCTATGCTACACCATGCCCTGCACCATGCACAGGGAGCATTTCATTTATATTCTGCCACAGGCATCTGACTGGATGCCCGTGGTCTGAACCCACTCAACTCAGACTCATCACCCCCAGCCCACATTGCATGGCTCCACACCAGCAGCCTCTAGATGGCAGGGGCACAGACTCCTTCTGCCACAGGGCAATGTACTCCAGATATGAACAAGTCATGTGTATTGGTGGTTATTTTGAGGATTGGGCCATTATACTTAACCTGCCCCTCTTTCTTTTCTGTCATAAAGTCATAATCCTCTATTTATGATATCAAAATGATTTCTGTGACAGCAGATGTTTATGTCATAAGTAGAGGATTATGACTTCTCAGCAGGAATCAACATTGTTAAAAGTTGTATTTATTTATTTATTATTTATTAAGTTTTGGTGACTGGGTAGGCCACTGAGCCCCGGAGGTCCCTTTCTCAGGTGCAACCAGGGATTACATTAAATAGTAGGATGTACAGAGAAAGGCATTCATCACAATGTACAGGCAGTAATTTATCACAAGTTTCAATGGCATTGTGTTCACATTATTGGAGGTGAGAGCACAGGGAAGCATAGTTCGTAATAGAGATGCGGAGAGACAACACTTGGGTAGTGTTTTCTGTGTAACATGTGGATGTGATCGGGGTGGGGGATCTCAGGTGCCAAGGCAATGGCATGTGCTGGCTTCAAGCATATGGGCCTTGAGTCTTAAATGGAAAATCTTGATTGAAGGAGTTTCCTGCACCAGAGGTGGAAGTCTGTTCCACAGAAATGGGGCAGTGTAGGAGGAGGATTTGCAGCCCACATTGGTCCTAACTCTGGGTACTTCAAGAAGAGTTTGGCCTGAGGTCTGGAGGTTGGTGGCATTGTGTTTGGGGGCAATAAGCCCTGTAAGGCTAGGTGGTGAGAAAGGTCTAAGTAGTTTAAATGCAAGGCAGAGCAAGAGGTACTGGAGGTGAGCATCCAGTAGGGCCAGTTTAGTAGTGCTAGGGTATCACAGTGGTGACTTCTGGAGTGAGCCTGTGAGGCAAAGTGAGCCACCTTGTTATACAAAACCTGCAGTCTATTGACCTTGAGGTTCACCATGCCCTGCATGACTGGGGCAGCGCAGGGCAGTGTGGGGAGGAGGAGGATGGACACAACTGAGATCCTGGCTTCAGGGATCAGCTGGTCCTTTAGGCGGTAGAGGGTACCAAGTTTGCTGTGGATGGTTTTAGTCACTTGGTCAATGTGATTCTTTAGGGTGAGACCTTGATCCAGTGTGAGGCCTAAATATTTAAGGGAGGCCACCACTTTGATACAGTTACCTAAAACTGAGGTGAGTTGTAGGGACTGTATTCAGTCTTGTCTGATGAATCTATGGCCTTTGTTTTGCCAGTGTTGAGAACCATTCAGTTTTCTTTTAACTCCAAGGAGAAAACCGAGAAGGGGGAGGGGTCCTCTTTTAATGAACATGCTTCAGTAATAAACAGGCATAGGTTAATGCCAATATTGTTTGACTGCAGAATGGCCCTTTATGCTGAGGGAGCAGCTTTACTGGGGGGTCTGGTTATTTTATTTATTTGGGCTTATGGGATAGGGAGAACCATGTAATTA
This sequence comes from Neoceratodus forsteri, assembly GCA_016271365.2. Lineage (NCBI taxonomy): Eukaryota > Metazoa > Chordata > Ceratodontiformes > Ceratodontidae > Neoceratodus > Neoceratodus forsteri. The sequence goes on from CM057451.1 coordinate 999,415,347, forward strand.
CCATGAAGCATGGTTTCTATACAATTTCCTCCTCTCCCCAGGGGGTTGGCTTGGACTGCTGCTGAGAGCAGCTCTTATATAGATGCCATCCTTTCTTGAAGAGATAGGCTATATTGCCACTGAGCATAGGTCCTATAGAGATACTAGCCTCTCACTCTGTGGGAACAGGCTGGATCATCACTAAACCTGCTTTTCTGAGGATGCCCTCCTCTTTTGAGGGGGCAAGCTGGATTGCTGCTGAACTTGACTCTTATTACCACTTCTGAAGGATGCTAGGAAAGGACTACCTTAGTGGCAACCACCTGGTTGTGTCCCTTACTCCTGCAGGGGGTTCGGCATAGTCTGCCTCAGTAACCTTTAGTGTGGTTGGACACTGGCATCTCCCTCGGTCACTCATCACTGCAAATCAAACATTTTGGTAGAGTTTTAGTAGAGAAATGCAGGCTCTGAAAGTGTGTCAGGCTGTGAGCCATTGACGTGGTTAGAAATATAATTTCTGTCAATGGTCATTCATCCGGCTGATGATAGAAGTTTTTCACTGAAAAGCACACTTTTCGAGGGAGTTTAGCTGCTCCTGTGAGTGTCCTGGGTTTTGTGATTTTAGTGATGCTGTGCTCCTACATATCCTGTATATCTTTTCCCCACCACCATGCCACTACTGTTCCCATTACTGCATAAATAATTCATGCAGAGTTGACTGAGGTTAGAGAAATGAGCTGGAAAGAGCTTTGTTATACACAGCAGACCTGGCAGACCTGAGCAATGTTTCCTCAGTCTCCACTTGCATACTGTGTGACATTGAACAAGTTACTTAACCTCACTGCGCAGTTGGGTCACTCTGTAAATGGGACTTGTATCCAGTGGGTATTACATTTTTTTCCCCATGCTACATTTATTGTGTGGTTACAAGCATAGGGTATGCAAAGCAAGTTAGCATACAACAAAGAAAATAAAAACAGCTAGGTCTGCAAATACATCCCCCAATAACTTGGTGAACAATTGCAAAATCATTTCTAAAAGATCCACTTTTTTCATATTCCTGTAAAGTTAAAACATTAGTCCATGTCCTACAACAGTTAAAATCGAACTTTCATTTAAAAGTTCCAACAAAATCTACAACCAGTAACATTTTTTCATTGTGCAAAGAGGAGTGTCTGTAAAATGAAGACACAGACATACTAGCATCATTTGTGACTACATTATTAACCTCAGTTTTGGATCTCTGTATCTCCAAAAATGATTGTTTTAGCACTACAAGAGTTGATGAAAAGGGAGATGGAACCAAATTGATATACATATCAGTTCATGTGATCTTACCAATTTAATCTTGGACAACACTTCCTGCATGAAACTACATAATATATTGGTGGTAGATCTTGTAAACCTAGAACACTCAAAAAGCAACCACTTCTTCTGTTTGTCCACTGAAGGATCCTTTTAATGTGCCTCAGGGTACTGATGGTAGAGATGCAAATATTTTATCATGGCATATGGCAGGATTGAAACAGAAATTAGAGGATAATGAATGGCTGGATTTTGTTACATCTTTTACTATAGTCATAATGCAGGAAACTTGGGCCCTGGACCCATTTTTTATTAATGACTATGAAGAGTTATATTCTCCAGCCCAAATGCCAAATCAGCATTGCAGATAAATTAGTGCATTAGCTATTTTCTTTAAAATCTCTAATCTTTTCAATTGCATAAAATTTCTCCTAATTATATGATCCTAATTATAGAATGGGACCATATGATAGTATTGCTGGTTGATGTATATATTACCCCAAAAGTTGTGAACTTTAATAAATTATTGGAAGCAATATCAGCAGACATAGAGACAGCTTCAACTGCTTTCCTTATGGCAAATATAATTATTTGTGGGGAGATTTTAATGCTTGAATAGCCAACTATGATAACCCCTTATTTTTATCTTTGATTATGGAAGGGTGAAATATATCCATCACAGAATCCAAAGATACTGCAACTAATGATGGGGGATGTGTTTGTAAAGTTTTAATAATGATAATGCATTTAAAATACTAAATGGCAGAATTAGAGGAGATAAAAATGGGTAACCCAACCTTTTATTTATTGTATTTATTTTTTTTATTCAGTTTGTTTAGTTTTTGTTGACCAGGTAAGCACACTAGACAAATTCTGCCTATTTTCAGGCACATCCTGGGGGAGGGGGATGCAGATGAATGACAATTGACTTTGAACCAGATTAAGCTGTTGGTGGTATTTTGGTGAATGCCATTATTTGGGCCAAAAAGCCACAGTGTAATTGATTACATTTTTTGTCAAATAGAAATGTATTACCTTGTTGACTGTTTGTATTTTGAGATGCAGACAGAAAGTGATCATGCTCCAATGACGCTAAAGCTGGACATTTCAAAGCCTGAACAATTAAGTAACTCGGTAATTGACCCTAAAATTATTCAAGAATTCAGGGAAAACAAAAACTAAGAATATACCCACCAAGATTAGGAAAAACTAAAAATCTTTATAATACACAATTAAAAAAAGTATAACAAATATTATGTATCAATACAATCCAATACAAGAGGAAAATGCCTTACAACAAATTTTTAACTCAATTAAGACACACATTTACACCCCAGCTCCCAACACCAATCAAGCAAATAAGAACAATTGGTTCGATGTTGCAAGTAAACAAGCAAAAATGAAATTAAAAATCATAGTAAATGTGGCAAAACATTATACAAACAAAAGCAATTTAAAAACCTTATCCAAGGCTTGGAAAACATACAAGGATTTCTTCAAGATGAAAAAAAATGAATTTGCAGAAAATCAATGGAACAAAATGTTGCAAATTATAGATAGCAAAGATTCAAAAGCATGTTTGGCATATGGTAGCCAAGGGCTCTGAACTTTTCACTTTATTAACACTAATACCTAAGGAAGTTTAGATAACACATTATCAACCATTATTCAACCACAAATGTAATTTTCCCGAAAAGTATAAATCTTTCCACTATCCAAATAAAGAACTCCATCCTTTAACAGTACATATGTCTGAATGTTCAATAACAAAGCTGCAGGGCCTGACACTATTCTGTTAGAAATCTACAAGTTCAGTGATGATTTCTGATCCTCTTTACTCATGAAATATTTTAACACTTGTCTTAAAAATAATTATATTCCAGTTCTTGGAAAGTTAATGTAATTATTCCACTACACAAAAAAGGTTCTCCTCTAGATCTGTCCAATTATTGGCCTATTAGTCTTCTAGATACAGTGTCCAATATTTTCTCTAAAATATTACTAAAAAAACTAGCAATAAGGATCAATCATACAAACTCAATTCCTCTCTTTCAAGCAGGATTTAGATGTCATTTTTCCACTTTAGACAATATCTATTGTCTAGCACACATGTTCAAAAATATATTCAAATTAAAAAGATGAAATTACCGTATACTCTTTATTTATATATTTCACCTCAGCATTCCATTCTATAAATTGTAGAATACTATGGGACAATCTAAGGTCTAAGGGCATTGATTAATCCCTTTTAAATCCAACAGTTACTCTGTTCTAACACATATACAAAAGTAAGGTAAGATGCCCAGGGTAATACAACTGATGTTTCCCCTCTACCAGAGGAGTAAAACAAGGATGTTTACTTGCTCCTGTCCCTTTCAATTCAAATGTGAATCACTTATTGGGGTTTAATAACAATATACACTATGACCCTTCAAAAATTAATGGGCTACCCTACCATATACTGGCATTTGCAGATGACATTGCTTCATTCTCTTTACCAAGAAAATATTTACAAAGACAAATTGACACTATCAATGAAAAATGTAAAAATCTTCAACTTAAAATAAATGTAACCAAAACAAAGTCACTGGTTTTCGATTTCAATAACACCAATATTTCCTTTTTTTATTTATTTTAATTTATTCATTCTGAGATTAAAAACACCTTTGAGCACAGTGAAGCTCATTTACAAAGGTTCCACATCAATGTGGAAGGGGGCAACAAAACAGACAGAGGAAATACTTTTCAAAATACAAAGCATGATAATGTTTCACAGTTATAAGCAGTTAGTTTTAGATAAAAAATTGATACTGTCAAGGAATAGGTTTATCTTGGGATTAAAGTAACAGCAAACACCAATTGGTTGCATCATCACAAAGCTGAAATAAAATCAAAACAAAATGGTAAAATGGTTAAAAGGCAAGAGCAAATAAGGAGGTTCAGCTTTAACTGCAGCCTTGCAAACTACAGATGCAAAAATTAATCCCTTGTTGGCATAAGGAGCAAATGTTTGGGCCACTGATCATTTCACCACACTACAGACCCCTTATTATATCTTTACAAATCATTAATAATGGAACCTTTATCAACCCTATCTGCAGTGGTTAGGGCAGAGACAGGGAACATCCCCATCAATATACTGATTCAATTTTGATGTGTATCAAATTAGTTGAAAATAATAAATAATAAATATATAGTTCTCCCTTTCACCTGTTTCCAAGAAAAATTAAAATGGCAGCAACTGGGCCTATGATCTAAATGGCTCTTGGATCTGATTATGAGTCTTTACAAAATTAAACTTAATCATATTTTGCTAGATTATCAAATGAATATACAATAGGCTGGCCTGCTGGCACAGCAGAAAGATTTACTGCTGTGATGCAGGTGACTCAAATTTTTGAAAAGACTCAGGATGCCTGAGGGCTGGCCAGGAGCAGGGAAGGATTCAGCAGTAATAGCACACTCTTCACCTCTGAGGAGGTGAGGGGGATAGAGTGACTCCAGTTCAGCACTCCTGGGTGACCACAGGATGGACTATGACTGGAGCACCTGTGAGCATTGCACCACAGGGGCTTGTGGTCGTGTCACAGCACTCACCTTGACATACCTCCCACAAAAAAAACTTGCCTCTGGTGCTCCTAGTAACCTCCCACCCACTTGCCAGATCCAGGGCTCCCCAGTACATTTGTTACTGAGCACTGATGGAGTTCTACTGGGGAGGCTCTGAAGGCTCCATCCTAGGGTCAATCCAGAGGTGTTGCATCCAGGGGGATGCTGGTCTGTCAGCAGGAAGGGCAGGTCAGCTGAGGGGAACCTGCTACCTGAAGATACTGCATAATAAGTAAATATATATATATATCAATTTCTATCCAATACAAATCCATATAGAGAAAAAAATATATATGCCTTTGTATGAAATAGGGATATGGAGGTGATTAGATCCCAGAAATGTGCCCATTGGCTTAGGGCCAACACAATTGATCATAATATGGAGGAATATTTTTTTGTATCACTTACTTCTACTAAAATAAATGTTCACAAAAAGCAAGTAGAAGTTCACACTAGGTAAAGGTGGTGCTACTAAACCAAAAGAAAATTAGAAAAATGAGAGAAAATTGAGCACTCACCAACCTCTAATTAAATCAAGGGCACAGGTCATCAATATGTTACAAAATACTTTATTACATCTATTATATAGAAGGATAAAAAGCCTGACACACTTTTTATGTGTCTGCATCCTTTCTCAAAAGCTAAAAACAATGTGAAACACAGCAATTTAATACCCCAGTTTAAAATACATCATCATGACATCATAAAAACTCAGCAGATTATTGGATGATATTTAATCATTTGGTGAAACATCAATACACGCATAGGCATTAAAATAAACTCCAAAACACTAAAGGCACTAAAAAACAGATGGGGGGGGGTCAGGGGAAAAGCAGAAGGGGAGAAGGAAAAAGGGGAGCATGTGGAGGCAGTAATAAGGAATAGAGGGTGGGGACTAGGGAAACAGAGCAGAGAAGGGGGAAGGAAAATGGAGAAAGAGAGTGAATGGGGAAAAAAGGAAAAAAGAAGAAAAAGAAAGTGGAGAGGAGAGACCATATGTACACAATTAATATTACTGATACACATAATCAATGTCTAATAACTATATATCACAAACATATGTGTGCAGCACCTAGGGTACAGCCATCAAAACTCCATTTCTCAGAGGGCACTAAATGAAAAGAATATAGCTCTAGCTAGACAGTCAAGTTCATACATAAAGTCCAAGCAAGAATTATTTGTTCTTTCTCAAAAACGACTTCAGCTCAAACCCTGCATTCAGCCCAGAAAACACACCTGTTCACTTTCATTTTCATATCTTGCATCATGTGCAGCAGTAGCATATGTTAAATCTCCTTTATTTATGGCTCTCACATGCTCATCCACTCTTGTTTTTAAGCTCCATTTTGTCTTACCCACATAAAACATACCACAGCTACATGTGGCAAGGTATATTACCCGTTGTGTATTACATGTGATAAGTTTGCATATCTCATAACTTTTCTCAGTTCTATGATTAACAAAGGTCTTATCCTGTTTATTATGAACACATGTATTACATTTTATAAATGGATAGCAGCCAACAAGCGTTTTAAGCCATGTGTCATTCCTTTTATTTCCCTTATCTACAAAATAACTGTATACTAATTTATCTCCCATGGATGTAGTTCTCCTGTATACCAAGTGAGGGAAGGGGGCACTAGCAATTTCTCTTAAACCAGGGTCACTTGCTAAAACTCCCTAATGTTTATTGATGATCTGTTCCATTGCATAGGGGTGACCTGAGTATGTAGTCACAAGATTGAACCTCTTGTCTTTCACATTCTCTTTAGTATGTCTGTTTTCTAGAGGTGTCATTCTATCCTGCTCTGCTGCATATTTCCAGCCTGCATCAATGGTATTTCTGCTATAGCCCCTTTGTCAACTGAGAGTGCCCCCCTCATGGCGTATATTACAATACAGCGCTTCTACATCTATAGTGACTAAAATGTAATTTTCTGTAACATTTAAATTCTTAAAAGTGTTAGAACATCTTTAGTGTCCTGTAAATACAAAGGCAGTGAAGTCACAAATGGAAGAATAAAAGCATCAACATATTGTGATAAACTTTCCGTGAGTGAGCCAATCCCACTCACTATGGGGTGACCAGGAGGGTTTTCCAAAGTTTTGTGAATTTTTGGCAGTAAATAAAATGTTGCTCTTATTGGGGATTTGGTTGTCAAAAATTCCTTTTCTTTTGCAGATATCTCCCCTTTCTCAAAGGCTTCATGGATACACTCATCAATAATAAATTTAAAGTCATAAGTTGGGTCAGAAGTCAGTTTTCTATAAAACTTCCCATCCCCCAGCTGCCTATTTACTTCTTTAACATAGTCAGTCTTATTCATTACCACAGTGCATCCACCTTTGTCAGCTCTTTTGATTACTATATCACAGTTTCTTTGTAACCTTTCAATTGCCAGTCTCTCATATTTTATTTATCATTTTTCCCGGGAGGCCTCCATCATGTCTCTGCCCTGTTCATGGCCCCGAGACTTCCACCAACCGCCAAGTGCCACAACTCCCAGTTACCCCTGGCTTGCCTTCCAGAGGGTAGGGCCACAGTTCCAGTTCCCCTAATTCTGGTGCTGTGGAACTGGTATCTGGTTGGGAGTGTGGCGGCGGTGGCTAATTGAACCCCCTGGGAGATCTTCATGTACACGGAGGCTCTCCCCTCCATTTTCTTTTAGTTTTCCTCTGAGGTGAGGACATGCAATGATGTCCAGCATCTGTCCTGCCTCCATTGAGTGTGAGGGCCGATATTGTGGGACCCCTGGCCTCCCTAGGGGTCCGTCATACACCGGCCACTTCCCCACCCTCCCCCCGGAGAAGGAGAGCTGTCCATAGGGTGCTCAATCCTTCTTCCTCTGGCCGGCCCTCCAGCGACCCGGGTCCATTTCTGAACCCGGGTCACTTGCATCGCAAGCAGAAATTCAACCACTGCACCTGTGGGCCTGCATCAGTCTCACATATTTTGAGATGTTATAGTATTTTAGAGGTGGTAAACCATCACAGAGGCTCTCTAACTCCTGTTCAATTAGCTGTTTAAAAACACTTACGGCCACACTAGGTACAGGACTGAAAGTGGAAACTGGTTTAAAGATGTTAATAATTTGGTTAGTGGCAGACTCACGGCAGCTGTTACTTGCTTCCGACGTCTCGTCCTGTACTTTTTTATTATGAAAGAAAGATTTAAGACTTAAATTGCAGGATGCAATATTAACATCAACTGTAGTGTTGAATTTACTGGTCGGCATTGTGGGGACAAAATATAAACCTTTCTTAAGTACTTTGATTTCATTTGTTGTCAAATTATAGTCAGAGAGGTTAATTACTTATGTGCTCATTTTTGTCCCATTTTTTACCATCTGCCTCTCCAGCACCTGTAGCACTCAAAGGTTTGGAAATTACCTTTGCTGTGTCTTCCTCCATCTCCAACCCCTCCTCATCCTCTTTCTCTTTCGTTGTTGTTTCTTTCTCCCCCCTGCAGTTTTGGGCTCCTCTGTTGTTCATGGGGGGTGGGTCTGGCTCTATTCGTGCCCTCTGAAAATGGTTCTACATCATTGATTACTCTCCCTCAGAATCGCTTATGCTGCTGAATTCCAAGGATATGTGCCTGCCTCATTTCAAAATCCCTCTAGGGTTCCTTTTCCAGTTAAAAACAGGTTCCATTCATAGTCATTTTTAGTTCTAATAAACTTAACTTGTTTGGTAGTTTTCAATTTGTTGACCAATCTTTCAATTAATTCCTTGAGCATTTTATTTAAGGTATCAAAGTCTGTGTGTTTGGAACTTCAACACCTCTTTTTGTTGTTGTTAATTACAGTTTCAATTTTTAATCACTCTTCCTTTTCTTTGCTAATTTTTATGATCAAGTCAATGAGATTAAAACTAGCCTCTACAAGAATATCTTCCCAGGTTTTCAGGAAGGCCTCATTTTCTTCCCCCTTCTCAATTCTGTTTCCCTAGTTCACACCCGCTGTTCCTTATTACCACCCCAACACACTCACATCCTTTTTTCCACTTCTCCCCTTCCACTTTCACCTCTTCTTCCCCAATCTGGTTTTAGTGCCTTTAGTGTTTTGGAATTTATATTGATGTATATGCATGCATTAATGTTTCACCCAAGGGTTAAATGGATTGGGAAGTATTGTATTTGGATACCATCCTATCACCTGCTGAGATTTTTATGATGTCATTATCATGTATTTTAAATTGGGATATTTAACTGCTGTGTTTCACATTGTCTTTAGCTTTTCAGAAAGGATGCAGACACATACAAAATGAGTCAGGCTTTTTATATATTAGATGTAATAAAGTATTTAGTAACTTATTGATGACCTATGCCCTTGATTTAATTTGAGGTTGGTGAGTGCTCAATTTTCTCTTGTTTTTCTCAAACAAATGTTCTAACATGGGCAACATTTGGCCTAATTAATTCAAACTACACTTAGCTTAACAAGAGAACTGGCACTAATGGAGCAAATAGAGAACTTTTGTGTTTGTGTAATCTGTCTACTCCTGAATCTTTAACACACCTGATAATATATTGTCCCTATTATACTGATATTCGCTCAAAATATTTGAACATCTTAAAACGTTATGATAATTCAACCTATGATGTCTTATTTATACTTCTACATCCTTTCACACTGAATTATGCAGATCAGATTTCTGCTTTTTTGCCACAGTTGTTAAACAGAAAACAAATAGCACAAAAGACTAAGCCAAGGACCTTTGCTTTGGCAACAAATGGGGCAAAATAAAGATGAATGAATTATCTATTCTTATACTTTTCCTCTGTGTACTTAATTGAACCTGTTGAACTAGGTCACTGGGAAACCTCTGAGCCCATATGAAGTTCATGAAAAATGTACTGTACATGTATTTATCCTATTCAAGGTGTTATGTTTTTGAATGAATGAAGTTTGATTTTCTTCCTGTTCTTAAATAAGAAAGAAACATGAATGTATGCACTGTATGTACTTCAAAAACATGCAATCTTTTTAATAACCTTGGCATATTTTTGTTACCTTGGTTGCTCAAATAACAAACAATACAGTACAATGGGTCTTACTCAGTTCACAAAAAAATGAACAGAAAACATGAAGCAGGCTGAATTTAAAGCTTCCAGTGGTGACACCTTAATTGTTTACCAACAGAGTTTAATGACATCATGTGCAGCTCATTTACTGCACACTGAGTGAGCTAGTGGAAACTCCTTGATAGCACACAAGTAGGCTAAGAGTATATCACCTTCTAACACCCTCTAAGAATCACCACACCAACCCATGATCACTGCAACTCCCACACATTGGAATTACCAGTGTCAGGTACTGTCAGACTCACCCCATCCTTAAAGTTGCTTTTATGGAGTTTTTTTCCTTGCCCCAGTTTCATCTGCTGTCAGCCCCCAGACCCATAATCAACCTTCTTATGGACTTACAAGTTATCCCTCACTTACCCAGGGCCACAACCTGGTGGGTGGCCAGCTGTGTCAGTCATGCGAGAGCCTACAGGGGTGCTGACTAGGATGGCTCACTTTCTTCTGGTCTCCAAGTCATCTCCCAAGGATAGTGGTTGTGCAGTGACACTGTCTTGCATGCCTGTGTTGGCACAGATGAATGATAGATATCCAGTGGTGCCCCCCATTCTGGTGCTCTTAACTGGGCTGCCAACTGGGCTCTATGCTAGTCAGTCATGCTGTGGGAGTAGTGTTCCTTTCTCCCCAATGAAGGAGAGGAGTCCTTGGAATGCTTGATCGCATCTTCTCCAGCAATCTAAAATAGATAGTACTTGTTCTTGAATGTGGGTTGCTGGCATATCAAGTGGTAGTGTTACCACTGTGCTGCTGAACTGACCCATATAAATTTGTTTAAAAAATTACCATCAACCTCTGTGCTCTGTACCACACTCCTCCCCCCACTCTCTTCCACCTCTGTCCCTTGTCAATAATCCTCTGTTTCTTGATGCCCACCTCTTAATGTTCCTCAATGCTCTGCTTCAACAGTGATTAATTTATAACTTTGTTCCCTTTTTAATATTTTTATCTTTTTCTGTTGAGGTCATTTTTAGCACCACCTTCAAGAACCCTACATGTGTCAACTTTCAAATACCACAATGATGAGTGTCTGCCACATGCATCAGCCACAACTGCAAACACCTATTTCATGGAGATTTGAAAGTTGCCACACATAGGGTTCATTAAGGTAGGGGTAAAAAAGTAGTGCTGTCCAGAATGTGGAATTCTGCCTGCAAAATTAGTGCAGAATGACCATTCCACTGGCTGAATTCCCACCAGAAATTTGCTGGTTCTTCTGCAGAATTCCACCTGCTGTGATCCATGAAATAATATTCCATGGAACAGTATTTTTTGACTGAAAATCATTCCACAACCATTTCCACAGAAAATATTGAGATCCACAGAATTGAAATAGAAAAACATATTCAGCATTTTTCTGCAACAAAATTCTGCCATTCTATTTCTGGTGAAATGTACTGCAGTTTTGGTGGAATTTCAAAAATTCTGTGAAATTACATTCTGCTGGGATTTGACAAATCCACACTGCACTATAAGTTCTTCATTTAAAAATGGTGAAAATATAAACCTAAGTGGGCCTGTTCAATTCATTTTTTTCACTTAGTTCATAAGTGTCAGTCGTCAGCAGGGAGCACACTCACATCTGAGGCCAGAAGATCAGAAGATGGTGGATTCTAGACTCGTTAGGGAGCAATCTTAGACATCATACTCTCAAATGGGGACAGTGAGAGGATTTCAGACCTAGAAGTGGGTAGCCATCTGGGAACTAGTGATCACCAACCAGTGTGTTCATGATAAACTCAGCTACAGAGTCAAGCCATATAAAAGTGAAAGTTCTGGAGTTCAGGAGGGCTGACTTTGGCAAGATGGTAGAGTGCTTTAGAAAAGCAGTAGCAAACAGGCTAGAAGGATGGGTGTAGCAACAATGGGGATACATCAAAACTGCCATCACAGAGGCAACAAGCCTTTGTGTGAAGCAAATAAACAAACCAAAATGAAAGAAAAAGCCACTATGGTTCTCAAAAGAGGTGATGGTAAAGGTTAGGGAGAAAAAGATAGCATTTAGGAAGTACAAGGAAACACAGAAGGAGCAGTACAGAGAACTGTACCAGTTAAGGCAGAAGGAAGCAGTGAATGTAGTCAGAATAGTAAAGGCAAAAACTGAGGAAAAGATAGCCAACTCAGTTAAGAGGGGGGAATACAACCTTTTATAGGTATATCAGGGAGCATAGAAAGACAAAGGGAGGGATAGTGAGGCTGAATAGAATGGACGGAGGGTGGGCAGAGAGGGACAGTGAAAAAGCAGAGATACTGAATGAATATGTCTGCTCAGTATTCACAAAGAGGAGGAGGGGGAGGTGCCTAATCCAATTAACAGAAGCACTCTGGATAGGGGGGTCGATCCAAGTCCTTTTACAGAAGAAAGCATTCTGAAAGAACTCCTAAAACTGAAGGTGGACAAAGCAATGGGGCCTGATGGAATTCACCCCAGAATTCTAAAAGAATTAAGGAAAGAACTAGTGACACCACAGACTACCCTTTTTAACAAATAATGAGAGGATGGTGTGGTAGCTGAGGACTGGAGGAAGGCAGATGTGATTCCTCTTCACAAAAGTGGGATCAAGACAGAGGCAGGAAACTACAGACCTGTCAGTTTGATCTCTGTGGTAGGGAAAGTGATGGAATCACTTCTGAAGAAAAGATTTGTTGAGTACCTAGAGGCCGGTGGTGCACAGGACCCAAGACAGCATGGGTTCACAGTGGGAAGGTCATGTCAGATGAATCTAATTGATTTATTTGACTGGGTGACCAAAGTAGTAGACAAGGGAGGGGCTGTGGACATGGCCTACCTAGACTTTTGCAAGGCATTTGACACATTCTCACACAAAAGATTAATAGTCAAATTAACCAGCCTGGGAGTGGGTCCCAGGGTGGTAGCCTGGGTAAAACATTGGCTGGACAACTGGACACAGAAGGTAATTATAAATGGAGTCCACTCTGAAGAAAGAGAGGTTACTAGCAGGGTGCCGAAGGGTTCAATACAGGGTCCACTCCTTTTTAATGTCTTTATAAGTGACATTGCAGAGGAACTGGAAGGAAAAGTATGCCTCTTTGCAGATGACACAAAGTTCTGCAACAGAGTTGATACACAAGGAGGTGTGGAAAGGATGAAAAGGGACTTGGCAAGGTTGGAGGAATGGACAGAAGTATGGCAGCTTGGATTTAATGCAATGAAGTGCAAAATAATGCACCTGGGAAACAAAATCCCAGGGGAAGATTACACAATGGGAGGAGAGGTAGTAACAACAACAAAAATGGAAAGGGGCCTGGGGTAATCATATCAGATGACCTTAAGGTTAGCAATCAATGTCAGAAGGCAGTAGAGAGGGCTGGGGGATACTGGGATGTATAGAGAGAGGCATCACCAGCAGAAAACAGGAAGTTGTTATCCCTCTGTCCATACAGTTGGTGAGATTCCATCTGGAGTACTGCATCCAGTTCTGGAGACCCCGCCTCCACAAGTACATAGACACGATGGAGGCAGTCCAGAGGAGGGCAACTAAAATGGTGCAGGGTCTGCAAGAGAAGCCATATGAGGAGAGACTATAGGAGCTTAATATGTATACCCTTGAGGAAAGGGGGGGACATGATATAAACTTTTAAGTACCTCAGTGGAATCAACAAAGTCCAAGATGGTAGCATCATTCAGAAAAAGAGATGTGCAAGAACAAGGGGACACAATTTGAAGATAGAGGGGGGAAGGCTCAGGGGCAATGTGAGGAAGCATTTTTTCACAGACATGGTGGTGGATGCATGGAACAGCCTTCCTGAGGTGGTTGTGGTTTCTAAAAATGTGGGAGAATTCAAGAATGTATGGGACAGATATAAGGCAATTCTTGTGGATGTAGGAAGAAATAGACTGTTGGTTAAATAGGATCTGCATCTTATCCTGTAGGTAGGGAGATGGGCAGACCAGGTGGGCCAAGCGGTTCTTATCTGCCATCAAAGTCTATGTTTTGTTATGTTTCTATGGGATAAATCCCAATATTGACACTGTAGTGCATCAAGAGGGGGATGCTGCACTCTTGATGTGCAGTCCTTTGAATGAGACATTAAACTGAGGTCCCATATGCCTGTTCTGGTGGTTGTTCAAGTGGACGTTAAAGATCCCATGGCACTTCTTGATGAGAGCAGGGGAAATTTTATCGAAGATTAGAAACTAACCTAGATCCAAAATATAAATCTTAGCAGAAAATACATCCAAAGGTCTGTGCCATGGACTATCCACACAATTGATAAGGAAAAAAGAAACAAAAATAATATATTCTCAAGTTACTGCCAAATCAGAGTCAATTATCCATATTAAGTGTTTCCAAAGTTCTAAAAATCTAATATCTAGGAAGTGTTGAACACTCTTTATACTATACATCTGCAAATCTTTGGTAAATTTCCCAACTAATTCTGGATAGGAAGCCACTCACACTCCCCAGAGCCAGGGGAGTGAATACCCAAGTGAAGATGGTTTAAAAAAATTCAAAGTTTCCAAGTTCCAAAAACAGATAATTTTTATTGTAATTCACTCCAACACAAATGGGTGATCTGTTAGCAGGTGCCTCGGCATATCACCACTTAAGGCTTCCTCTGGGAGTACCTGAAGTGTGAGTGGCTTTTTGTTTGTTTGAATTATAAAGGGCAGGCAGCACATTCACTCGCACCCTGCCCAACACTGCAGCACAGCACCAGTTCTGTTTTCTTAATTCTGGATTGGACCCTTCTTGTTTCTGTAATGTAAACATAAATCTTACAATCCATATGTGCCATTTTATAACAGTAACACTCAAACATAAGTTTCTTAATCCATTTGTCCCATAAACCCGAAAAGTGACCATACATTTGATTCTGATTAGAAACTGTCTGAAACAACTGTTCAGACCAATTTTGAGCTAAGTAAGCCCAAACATTTATTATAAAGAAACATGACAAAAATAAGTGCTCTTGTGTTTTAAGTATTTGGTTGAACTGGGGTCTGCTATATATTCTTTCTTTAACCTGTTTGTGTTTCTGATTTGATTTCACATTCAGTCTTTCAACACATGCAAGCCAATGCATATCCCACACATGTGGTGGGATTCTTGTGTTTTTTAACAATGTTTGTAATGAATGTAAGTAGATTGGTGGACATTTTTCAAACACAATAACTACAGGACAGACCATTTGGAATAAAAATCGATGCAGTCCTTTCCTAGTGATCATTATTTGTCTTATAACATGTTACTGTTTTAGTCTGCTAGAGTGTATGTAATATAATTTGGTATCATTATAGTTGTCCTTAAAACTTTTGATGAATCTCTTTCCCATTGTATAAACCAGCATTTATAATTGTTGTACAGTCAGGATTCACATCCTATGTTGTTGTTTAATAGTGGAGGTTTTCCATATTCTGTTAGAAAAATACTATTAAAGAAAAGTATGGGGTTGATCATATTAACTCCTAGTCTTTTGTTTAAGGGTAAATAGGTAATGTTATGTTTGATTGGATTAAGCCAACATCCCCATGTGGCCTGAACAAATAGGCTCAGTAAACTTGTTTCAAAAGTCTTAGTTGGAGGAAAAACAATACGTATATATAAAAATAATGGTATAAGATAAGTTCTTATGAGATAGACTCATTTTTTCTTTCCCAATTTCTACCTGTTTCAGTTGTCAGCTTTTTGTTTTCCCAGTTTCAGTTTATGTTCCCAATTTATAACATCCATGCATTGCTCTCCATATTGTATACCTAGAATAGTTATTGGGCCTTTTTGTACAGGTACAGCATGTTATTTATAGATGGTTGGGGATCTGAATTCCAATTTAAGTTCTATCCTATGCATTTATCTATGTTAAGGGAGACACCTGAAATATTACCAGATTGCTCACAAGGATTATTATATTCTGCAACAGATTGTCCTGTAGCCACTAATAGACATAAGTCATCAGCATAAGCCACAGCTTTATATGGAATACTTCGTAAGTTGTTTTGAAGGGAAGATATCTTGTGTGAAACATTTATTTGCTGCAATAAAGGGTCCTTGAAGAAAACATACAGAATGGGGCACAAGGAGAAGCCCTGTCTCACCCCTCACCTAATATGTATCATAGGTCCTTTCCAACCATTCACTAGTGGAACCACCATGGTGGTCCTATACCTTTTTTTTTTTGGTCAAACGAGGCCACATACCCATTTATGGTTTAATTGGTATTGCACTCCATAATTTCTCTATAGTAAGTAAATATAAGTTGGTCTGAGATTTGTCTACCTGGGAGTGAACAGGTTTGTGCCTTTGAAATTACCAGAGGGGCTAACATAAGAAGTCTTTCACTGATTATTTTTAAGGTTTTAATACCAGTATATAACATACTGATCAGTCTCCAATCTGTCAATATGGTTCTATCACCTGTTTTATGTAGGTAAATTAAGGTACCCATATTTATTTTTAAGGGAATGGCATCTGTTTGTAATAGACAAATATATATTGATGTAAATTTTGAAGCTATTTCTGAACCAATTTTTTATAGATTTTACTTGAAAGGCCATCTGGGCCTGGTGTGATCCCATTTTTATGGCTGTGGGAGGAGCCTATAGCCATCCTTCTTTCACTTGAAAAAAGGTGTTTCTGTGGAACACATCTTTTAGGAATTTTCAGTGTTTCCTTCCATTCTGCAAATCTCCATGGCAGTTATGAAATACTCCCTTCTTTCTGTTTAACTAGAATGATGGACACAACTCCAAGCTGCTTTTCTCGGAGAGCAAATGTGGACACCTTCTAAACAAATCTAAATATCTTTAAAACTATTCAAGGTGCGTAAAAACAGCCAGAGGGAAAGTCATTCAGGGCAAAAAGACCTTTCTCATGAGGGTAGTCACATTCACATTTGCAAGTGCAAAATCTTTATTCTACAGCATTAGCTATTACAACATACTAGATTTAATCATGTCCAATAAATGTATTAAAACTGGTATAGAGATACATTCCATAAACAAAATGCATATCTATTTATGTACTCATACTTAGAAAAGAAATATCCAAATGCTACAAGAGACCTTTTATCTACATATTCATTAGATTTGATTCTTAGAGAAATATAGATAACAGGAATTTGGCTACATTGTCCAAAATAATGTTCTCATTAGAGGTAAAAAGTAATTCTATAATCCTGTCGGGGGGGGGGCTACAGCCACTTAGCAGTTCACCCAACCATTTTTTTCTACTTTATTCAAAGAGAGGGTACAATAAGGCAACATGTTTTAAGTCATCTTCAAGTGGTTTGCCACACTTACAATAAGGAGACAGAGCATAATTTTTTTTTGTCTATGTGAGATATACTGAGCATTGTAGCTAACTGTTCTAAATCTACAATATGCTCTTCTGGATTTGGAACAAGTCAAGTGTAATAAATAGGGCTCAAGACCCCAAGTAGTTTTAAAGTGCTTAAAGTCACAGTGCAATTTTAACTGAGAACGTTTTGAGAATACTTGATTTACATCTAAATCTCGTAATCTATATTTGACTGTATAAGCAATCTCATCCCAGGGTCTTATGTAGATATCATATAAGATATGTCCCAATCCTGCTGGAAGGATAGTTTTGTTGATTAGATGCATAAGTGGATGTATATAACCCAGTTTATCTACTCTGATTTCATCCTCAAGACACTTTCTGGGAAAATGAAAATCTTGTAATAGAAAGACTTTAAGAAGAAACATAATATGTCTCTCCTTAATCAATGAATTTAGGGAATACTGACCAAGTTCCAATTTAAGAATACAATTTGGCATCTAAGATGGCAACATGAGGATGCAGCGATATAGTTTATTGAGTAAAGTTTCTAATGGATTAATATTAGTAAAACCCCACACTTCACATGAATATAATATGCTGGTTTTTATTTTAGCATTTAAGACCTTCAAAATCCCTTTAATTGAAGTCTTCCCCATTTTGGTATGGAATATTTTAAATGCGTTTACTGCCGAGGTCATTTTAATTTTAATGTATTCTATGTGCTTATTCCAATTTAGATTATAAGAAACATGCACACTCAAATAATCATAGGTGTTAACTTCCTCTATTTTGTTACCATCTATTTCAAATTTCAATTCATGTCAGGATTTGTTTCCAAAAATTTGAATTTTTGTTTTGTTTAGATTTATCTTTAGTTTTCTATCTCTGCATAGGGTTTCAAACAGTTTCAATTTCCTCCGCAAACCAAGAGCAGTAGTTGACAGCAAGACCAAGTCATCTGCATATGCTAGACTGTCTAATCTAAACTCTTTAATTTTGGGTGCATGAAATTCCATTTTTTTTAATTTGAAGTAAAATAGAATTTATGTAAAAATTGAAAAGGTTGGAGGCTAAAATACAGCCCTGTCTAACCCCAGTATTAGTCTGAAAAGCATCTGTGGTATGTCCATACTGGTTATATTGCATCTTTGCCCATGTATATTCATGTAATCTAATGATGCTATCCAAGAGAGTCTTTTCAATTGATAATTCTTTCAGATTAGACCAGAGGATTTTTCTGCTTATGCTATCAAATGCTGCAGAGAAGTCTACAAAACAACAGAATAATTTTGTTCTCTGTATTTTAGTATATTTCCAGGCTAAATGTTGTAAAACATAGCAATGATGGACTGTAGACATGTTCCCTAGAAATCCATTTTGGGTCTCATCCAAAACTGAGTTCTTTTCCAACCAGTCTAGTAATCTGTCAAGTATTATTTTGAGATGACTTTCTGGGACACATCTAGCAGACTGATGGGTCTATACATCTTGGGATCGTTTGGATTGTCTTTCTTGTATATTGGAAATATAATGCTACCTGACCAACTCCTTGGAAATTTAAGATTTTGTACAAATCCATTAAATATATGAAAAATAAATGGTACCCACCAGTCTTAAAATGATTTATAGACATCTCCAATGATTTTGTCAGTGCCAGGTGCTTTATTTGATTTTAAGGAGTTTAGAGAACTAAACATGTCTCTCTCTCTCTGTAATAAAGATGGGCTTTGGAAAGTTAACATCATATCTGATGTCAAAATCCATCTCTTCTTCATCTTTTATAAAATACAGTTCTGAAAAGTAGTCGGTCCAAGTACGTGGAGTAAAATAAGATTCTATTTTCTCTTGATATTTATTATAGCCTTGAGCTACTATTTTCCAGAATTGTTTACAATCTCTTTCAAGTACAGCTTGTCTTAATTTGTCCCATAGTTGGAAGGAATATGTATTCTTCTCTTCTTCTAATGTTTTCTTATATTTCTCCCTTTCCTTCCTCAAAATCAAATGGTCTATATTGTTTTTAATTATTTTCCTCCAATGCTGTCTTAATGTCTTATTGAAAGTAGCTTTAGCTTCTCTGCATCTCTGATTAAACCAAGTTTTAATAGTATTTTGGTGACCTTGTTTAATTACGCTATTTTTTCTTCAAAAATTACTAAAGACTATTCTGATGTTTTCCCAGATATCATAAATATCATGATTAGAATGATTATCTGTGTCATGAGAAGGAATTCCAAGTGTTGTTCCAGAATAATGTATTTTTTCCAACTGAGCATGATAAATTGGGCTCCACCTAATTCTTTTTTCGTTTATGATTTCCACAAGCTCCATCCTTTTCTCCTCATTTTGGGTTATCCTGACAAGATTATCATCCACTGAAAGAATCAATGGAAGATAAGCTGATTCTGTGTGATCAGTCATTTCCAGCTGGTTAATTATTTTAAGTGCCTCCAAATTTGCCCAGATTAAATCTGGTGAGGAAGAGTCCAACTGACCTATAAAAGTTGGTTTCCCGAGACTATCACCACTGGTTCTTCCATTTAAAATTCAGAAGTTTCTACTAGCAAGTGTAGGGAATAATTCTCTTCCCCTGTGATTAGTACCTCTTTCTAAGGTCGACCTTAAAGAAGTCAATCTAGGATTTATTAGTTCTATATAATCAGCAAGAGTTGAATATGTACTTTCTAAATTTCCGCTCTTAATTCTTGTATTAAAATCTCCATGAATAAAAACTGGCCAATTTATTTCTTCCTCACTAATTGCATTCTATTGTGATTTAAGTTTTAAAATGTAAACATTCTCTATTTCTATATTATTAGATGCAGGAGGAAAATAGACATTGCATAGTATTATTCTTTGAGAAACTTCTATTATTTCAAGAACTAAAATATTGTGAGTTTGAGGAAAATATTCTTTCACCTTTAAATTCAGTCTAGTTTTAACATAAAATATTAAACCTCCCTTAAACCTACCAAATTTTGTACCTCTTATAGCTGGATAAACATAAGCTGCATAGCCAGGAAGTCTAGGGGTTGTTTCTTCCATGCATCAGTTCTCCTGGAGGCTTATTATATCAAATGTTTCCAAAAAATTGCCCACCTCAGGATCTGTCATTTTCACATGTAAACCCTCAATATTCCATGGTAAGATACTTAATTTCCTCCCATTATGACAATCTTTCTGAGTAGATATACTGATCTCATATTGTCAATCTGATTCTAAATTTATTAGGGTCTCAAAATTATTTTGATCTCTCCAATTCTCAAATTCTGTTGGGGTGAACTACATCCTTAGTTAGTTCTTTGGAGCATACTTCTCCAACCTCACTTTCAAGATCTTTAGGGCGTATGATATATATGCCCAATTTATCAAGGCTTTCTGCCATGTTCAGGAATATTTTGGCAATCCCTGGATTTTTGAAAGTAACATCTATTTGATTGGACGTACATTGATATTTATAGGTTTTGATGTGTTCCACCATACTCCTGGATATTTTGAGGCCAGAAATTCTGGTAAGGAAAGAGAGCAAGTCTTCTCTTATACTAAGCTCAGAATCCTGTTTGGTCATTTCCCATCCAAATATTGTGATTGTTCTGCACAGCCAAGTTTTATTTGGTTTTTTCCCCATATTCATCAATTACTTCAATCACTCTAGCTATATCTTCTGCATCTTTCTTTTCCCTTTCTACGCTTCTTGAATTTAATGTGAAGTGATCTGTTTCAACATTATTAATTTTGTTTTTGTCACAAATTCTGAGGAACTAATTCTAGGAACTAAAAGAGGTATCATGATTTCATTTTCTTTTCCTCCAGTAAGGTTTCTTTATTCATAATACATTTGGCTGTATTATCAGTTTGGCAGTATAAAAGTACTGTATCATAAAAATCCATATTTGGTGGCCTCATAATAAATATTTCTTCTTTTATTGAATTTGACATTATCCCAAGCAAATGTATAATTTTCCCTGTTAATTCCTCCCTAGTCTCAGAAACAAGTCTGGGTATTCCTTTTATTTCTATCAGATATTCTACTTCTATAATTTCTTGTTTACCCTGTGCTTCTGTAGCTAAAGTAATATTTAAGGATGGGTTATAGTTATCCTCCATGTCCCTCCCTCCAGCTGACATCAGCATCTCTGAACTTGAAACTTCCTCATAAGTCAATTTAGTGATTTAATTTGGGCTTAAACTATTTAATTCTTGTTTTGATTCTATTTTTCTTCTTCTTAAAGATCTATTATCCATCTTTAGTGCTGACATAGCTTTCTCCTTTTTTGATCCTTGCTACTTTGTTTTATGGTCTTAACTTTCTTTTTAGCTGTTTTTCCTCCTTTCTCCCTGTGTCTGCTCAATTTTTTGTGGGTTTTTGAATTCACCATTTTAATTTGGTTTGTTGTTTTAGTTTGACAAAAGCAAATTTTATTTTTGTTTGGATCAAAAGGGTTAGGTAATTTCACTTGAACCCCTTTATTTTCCTTTTTAATTTTTGGTAGCAGGTTATCCTCACTTAACTTCTCTTCTTGTGTTCCCATATTTTTATTAAGATTTTGCAAAAGCACCTGATTGCTAAAAATATCTGTTCTGAGGCTGTTCAACTCTTCTTTTAGAGCTGCAATATTCCCAAGGACAACTATGTCTGCGTAGTATCTGTTCTTAATTATTTCTAACATTTATCTGGATATAGAAGAGCTGGCTATAAAATTTCCTGGTCACAAAAAATTTCTTCATCATGGTTAATAGTACCAATCTGAGGAACTCTCATTGTTTCTGATGTATTAGAAACAGGGCAATAGCTTTCCATTGGTATTTCTCTGTTTACTTTTGCCATCTTTTCAGTCCTTCTATTGTTGTACTGAGTTTCTGAATAATACCCCTCAGTTCTGCATTTTTCTTATTCCCTTTATTCAATGATCCGCCTACTGGGGCTGTGTGGCTGGGTGTTTGTGTTTGTCTCTGTTAGTAGTTTCGTTTTGTGGAGTTTCATGTGTTTCAGCTTGGAGGAACTGGACCATTTTTAGATATGAGATCTATGAAAGTTTCCAGGACTAAGAAACTGGAAAACATCACCAGCAGATATCGGGATTCTCATTATAAATCAAATTTTTTGGAAGCCATCACAATCAAAGTAAGTACAGCTAGAAAATTCTACAAGCTCTGACCTGGGGAGTGCAAACTAAATCCACATTTCTGTCTACCTTGTTGCTAAAGTGATCTACATGTCTTTGAGAACCTTTCACAACTATTTAAACAAAAGGAAGACACTGACAAAGGGTTTTAACTTCCTGCATATCCCCCAGGCCTGTGTTCCTGAAATTTAACACATCCTTTGTCTTGTAACTGTAGATCAAACAGTTTACTAGTCCTTTTCCTGTGGATTTGATTATTTTACATCATTTGGCAATGGGGTAAATCCTCCCCCTGGAGGAACACCACCAAAATTGATCTGTCCCTTCTCATGTGTGAGCCTTGGGCACATCTAGCCACATTGTATACAACTATTCCAATGTTGCATTTTCGACATTACCACCTGGCATACTACTGTTCAAAAAAGAAATGCAACCTTTCTCTGACTGAACTCCGCCTATGCACCCTGAAACTTGTGCTCCTCCCCCTGCTGCTATCAGGGACTGTTCACTCTAACCCTGGACCAAACACCTTCAACCGAAACAAGCCAACAGGCACTCTCTCAATCATGTGCCTGTACATCTGCAGTTTACTTCCTAAGCTTGTTGCACTGCAAGCCTTTACCACTCAACACAACCCGGATATTCTCTCAGTAGTTGAAACTTGGCTTACCCCAAAGATTCCTGATCAGGCAATCACCCTTCCTGGCTACAGTGTCTTCCGGTTTGATCGTAAGTCCAAAAAAGGTGGAGGGTGTGCCTTATATGTGAAAGACACTTTCCGAGGACACCCCATTGATTCCAATCTTCCAGCAACTCCTGCTCAGATTCTTCCCATCAGACTCCTATTAGGGTCCCATAATAAGGCCCTCATGGTTGTCACTGTTTACATACCTCCTAAGGAACAGGGACCTGGTCTAACCGCTGTCCTTGACTTTGTCAAATCTTACCTATTGGACTCTGAAATCATCCTTCTTGGTGACTTTAACATTAATTAGCTCTCAGCTGAAGGTGGGTCATTTAAGGACTCCCTTATATCAGCTAACTTGACTCAAATGGTTAACTATGCAACCAGAAAGAACTACAGAACTGGGACCTGCACCCTACTCGACTGGATCCTAACCAACCACCCCTTTCAAATCCTCAGTCCTCCCCAAATCACTCACTGACCAGTCTCCCATCAGCTGTACCTGGTCAAATAAATTCTATAAGCCCCCTCCAAAAATCATCACCAGCAGAGTCCTAACCTGTGGTCAGCTAGCCCACCTCAAATTGCACTCTGTCTGCAGGACTGGTCCCACATCTTCAAGGCAACAGATACTAATACTGCATTGGAGCAATTTATTCACATTCTCAATGAAGCCTGTAATAAATTTGCCCCCTCAAAAAGCGTAAAGTTAAATTGCTCAGTAACCCTTGGCTGTCAAGAGACCTCTTAAAAAAACTTAAATCCAGGGACCACCTCTGGGAACTGGCTAGAAACTCTGGTAAGCAACTTGACATCTAGAATTATAAATGGACATGGAACAACTGCACCAAATCTACTTGGCAACAGAAATCTGACTATTAAAATGCCCTCACTAACTCCTGGGGAAATGGGATGGATTTCTGGAAAAACAATAAAGATGTCACTGGGAAGTGGTCAAAATCTTCACCGAACATACTCAACATAAATGGGCACTCTACACTCGACCCTAAAACTATTGCAAACACTTTCAACATCACTTTCACTGACCTTAGCAGTGTTCTTCCTTCTGACTTCTTCCAAGATGCATCAGCTCCCATCCCTCAACTCCTCCACCCACACCTGTTACCCACCTTTCTACTTTAAAGCACTAAAGAAACATCAAGTCCAAAACTATGTTGCCAAAGACATCAGCAAATCTAGAACAAGAAATGACACACTTGACCTCAAGCTACTGGCCCTAACACTTGACGAGGTACTTGGACCCCTCACCAAGATCTTTAATCTCTCTCTTTCCCTTAGCTAATTCCTGGACAAATGGAAAATGGCCACTGTTACCCCAATTCACAAAAGTGTTGATAAGATTGACCATGCGAACTTCCACCCTATCTCCATTCTGCCTCCCCTATCGAAGGCATGGAATGTATAGTAGTGGACCAACTTACTGAGCATCTGGACAAATATAATATTCTCTGTAAACAGCAACATGGCTTTAAAAAAGGTCATAGTACATCCTCTGCTTTACTCAAATTCACTGGCACCATTCACAGCTCCCTCGACAATGGACAACTAACTGGTGCTAATTTCATTGACCTGACCAAAGCCTTCAATGCTGTCCACCACTCCCTCCTGCTGAGCCAACTAAAAAATGCTGGTCTTTCCAATGATTCAATCTCTTGGTTCAAAAGCTATCTTGAAAACCGCTCCCAGCATGTAAAAATCAGGGATGTGCACTCTGATTTCAAATCTGTCCTCTCTGGAGTCCCTCAGGGTTCAATACTGGGACCCCTACTCTTCAGTCTGTTCCTTAACACCCTACTGAACTCCTGCACTGAACATATCATCCTGTATGCCAATGATGCAGTAATCCTTGCCACACACCAGGACCCAAAGAAATTGCAAGAAAATCTCCAACTCAGCTTCTCCTTGGCTGAGAATTGGTTCTCAATGCACAAACTGATCCTTAATAAAAAAAACAAGGCCATGATCTTCAGCAGCTCCCATAATAAATATAAGCACTTCCAACTCTCCATTATCACCAGACAAGGTGCCGCAATGTAACAGGTCAAAAACTTTAAATACCTCAGGATCACCCTTGACCCTCACCTCAACCTACACTGCCCACATTGACAATGTCACCAAAGCTGCTAACTTTTGGCTAGGCCTGCTATTCCATCATAGGAAACATCTGACACCTGAAGCCCTTGCTGTCGCTGTCCAGAGCTCCATCATATCCATCATTGATTATGCATTATCATTTATGGCTCTGCTACAACCACCACACTCAAACATGTATCCACCTCCCTCAACAAGGCCTGTTGACTTGTCACTGGCTCCCAACACCAAACTCACACCTGTGTACTCTATTCTCAAACTGGATGGTTGAATCTTGCCAATCGAATAAAACACCAAACTTGTATTACTACTAAGAAAATCTTACTGGGCCTTGCCCCCCCGGAGTCTGTGCCCTCATACGACAGAGAATCCACTCCTGCCATACCAGGGGATCGAAACCTCAGCTTCTGCAAATCCCGCATTGCCACACAACACAAGGCCAAAGATCCTTTGCTTACCGGGCTGCTAGTTGGTACAATGGTCTTCCCAGTGACATCTCATCCTCACTATGGCTCAGCCCTTTTAAGACTCGGCTCTGCCTAACACTCACTGCCTCCAACCTCTGTGACTGTTGTGGCTAAACATGTCTTTTGGTTCCATAGCTGAAGATGCCCTATTGGATCCACATCTACTCCTGCACTTTGCTAGCACCCCCCTCCTATCTTCATCTCCCCTGCTGGCTCATGACAAATGCCACCCGGCTGTACTACCTCAATTCTTACCTGCCTTCCACCTCTCCTCTCCTCTCTCTGTTCCCCGCCCCAACTACCTCCCCTTTTCTCCCATCTACTTAGTCTCCCTGACTTCACCCTCCTCCTTTCCCATTCCTCGCCCCAAAGTTTCATCTTATTGTTCTTTTTTCCTCTACAAGACTATGTTTTTTTTTATTTTATAAACTGTTATCTTTGCTTAAGTTTGTCTCAATTGTACCAGTGACGTGGAACCTTTGTAAAAGAGCCTCAGCTCAAAAGTATTTGTAATTCTAGAACAAATAAATAAATAACAAATAAAATAAATGTGACAAGGGTTGGAGAATGTGGAGCTAAACCCTCAGGTCTCAGATCAAAATCATTTTGCAATCTAGGTGTACTGTAGTTATCCATAAAAGAAAAATTTAAAAAAGTATCAGGGGAAAAAGCTACATTTGAATAATTTAGACTATTGTTAACACTTTCTTCCTCTCTTTCTTCCTGGGAGAAAGTTTCCCATTCATAATTATCAAAAGAAATTTCTTTAGGATTACCAGAGGAATTTTTAGATAAATGTACACTAGCCATGTGAAGCTGATTTCCCTAGATCTGCTTTCCCAAGTTGGATTCAGGGAAGCAGAGCATGTTGGTATAGAGAGGTATTTTGGATCTTTCTTTCCATCAGCCCATAAGTCTGTTATCTTAAGTTGTGTTTTGGTTACTCCACTATCAGTTTTATTTTCCTTCAAATTATCAGAGAGATTTTTAGGTACAGAAATATCAGTTAAATAGTTCAGCAAGCATAGATGTAAACTATTACCATGTTTTGGATTAATACCTGATTTCTTTCTTTTGTTATACTGCTTAGTTTTTTGGACATTTTGGGTTGATTTCAGTTTCTGATCTGAGACACCATCATCCTTAATATCATTTCTGGTGTTGGCTACTATAGGTGTTGTCACCAGGATAGAATTTCCTTTACCACTCCTAGTTTGTACCATGGTAAAGCTAGAAATTAATCTAGAATATAACTTGATAAACTGTAATACAAGTCACACTACCAAAAAAAAATAGTATTAATTATTATCTGTTCAGAATTCAAGAGTTATAATCCCAGGATAAACGTTTATCAAGCACTAATTGAAGCTTGATACTCAAAATGATTAAGTTTCTGAGTTGAAAGGTCTTATGGAGTCCTCAAGCACAGACAGCAGTGGTCAAAAAGGTTTCAGAGAAATAACAATTTCAGAGAAATTAATCATGGCAAAAGTCACATTTAAACATATATGATGGCATCACCAGTAAAGGTTAGATTATTCCAGATGAAAATAGAGCTCGAGTAGAATATAACCAAAATAGTAAACCCCAGCAAGTCGAACAGGTTTTGCACCATTTCTGATATTGCAGTGAATTTATGTCCCTCTTTATAATGGAGCTCTGGAAAAATAAGCTTCATAAAGTCGAATAGTCTTTGCTCATAGTCATTCCATTTTTCTCCACTAGAAAAGGAAAAAAAAATATAAAAATAAAAATAAAAAGGTCAAGGTCTATCAACATCCAGTACTAAACCTCTCAATTTACTGGAGACGTTTGTTATTTAAAAATTAGTAAGTAGTAAATTAGATATTAACTGAATAGAATTTAGAATTAGAAGTACAAAAATGCAAAAGTTCATGCCAAACTTTAATCACTGTAAATGCAGAATACTGAATGCTATAATGCTAGGTAGTAGAGTGATATTCACTTTCAAAGTCATCTCTGTTAGGAGCCCAAGTGCCTCATTTAATTCTAGAGACCTTCAATGGATCCCTTGGATTTACTTTAGCATTGATCCAAGTCCCGACTATGAAAGATACTGAGAATACCAACCAATGCAGGCACATGATGTTTGAAATCTGTTTTGTGAAAGGTATCTAAAAAAGAGACAAACTGCACAAACGGAGTGCTTTAAAGTGCTTCAGTGCACTTGCAATCCCATATTCTCATTTGTGCCAAAACACATCCAGTGCAATTAAAATTAAGAGCAGATCGGATTCCGGATTTTGAGCTCTAAATTCTTAAGTTGGTTTATTTTAGTAGTTTATTTTTTTTAAATTACCAACGTGCTTCTCAATATGAAGCACAATGCTTGAGTATGATGAAGCCAAATGCTGCAGAGAGACAGAGCTTAGCATAAATTTAATAGAAGCTCCAGAGATCTCGTACTGCTCCTCCTGCTTACTTCAGCTTCTGTTATGCTCAATGTCATAAAACGCTGTGTATGCAGAGTGAAGACTTTGTCCATTAGATCCAATAGTTCAATAAGGATCTATCAATCTTATTATCAGTCAATCAATCAGTCAGTCCATGATTAATCAAGTGGACAGCAGCTATAATTAACTGACTGATAATAAGGTGGTAATGAGGTAAGCAGTACCTTCACATTTACCATCAATCCAAGAAAATTATCTGGTTTATCATTTATCCACCCAGCCTATTACTCAACTGCTCAGTTCAGTTATATGCTATTTGGAAGATTCAGATATAATTTAAATGATTTATATGTGATTTATATGTTTGAAAATATAAATACGCAGAAGAAATCGTAAATCAAAGAGGTTTGGAATGGAAAGTAGAAAAAATAATAAGTGAGGCTCTTGGGAATCCAACATACATAAAGTATGAATCACTCAAAATGGTAATACAAAAATGTCAGTAAGTAGGACAAGACTATAAATATATATATATATATATATATATATATATATATATATTTATAAAGACACATGTTAATGAGCTGGCAATAACACTGGTTTATCACCCTAGCTATAGCGCAAAGGACCTAACACCAAATCAGTAAATCAGTAAATAAGGAGCTAAAACTTAAAACCTAAGTCTATAACCTCAATCTTAAACTTAAACATCTAGAATGTTCAAAAAGAAGTCTTCTAAAAACACCTAAATAAAATATCTAAAACAAATATTTTAAAATACCAAACTTTATATGGAATAAAAATAAAATAAATCCAATCTATGTTTATAGAAGTTTTTTAGTCTCAGGATTTTGGTTTCAGGATTAAGTTTTGGATAAAGATGGACTGGAAAAATGCAGAGCAAGCAGCAATTAGAAATCCACGTTCCAGAGTTTCTAATACAAAATGTTCTTGGGGATCCCAATCCTCCACAGGACCACTCCAAGCTCCTCCTTCCTCCCCTATGGCTCCCCACCTGGACTCTAAATACCAGGAGATGGGGGCACAGACTCCTCAAAGAAATCTGATATGAACCCACAGCACAAGTTGGACTGGAAAGGCACCAGATCTAAGGCGCTACCACAGCCTCTCACAGTTCTACAGACTCTTGCAGATTTTTGTAGGCTCTCAATTATTAATTAAGAATCCTCCAGAATAGTCTGCTCAGGTAACGGTGGCATACCTGCTGTAGAACTATCGTTAGCGTTTCTGGTGCTCCTGCTAGAGTGCTTCTCCTCAGCTTCTCTAGTGTGCAACTGTGTAATCCAAAACCCCCATCAACCTCTCGAGGGTAGTCACTAATATGAATTCTTTATATTTTGTAAAATATGATCTTCCAAACAACCTCATTTTTTTTCTCTCTGAGTGAACACAGTAAGAATCATGCCAAACAAATGTAAATGTCTCGGACAGTATACACATTACCAATATACAACCAACATGAAAGTTGTGCAGGACAAATGACATTTCAAAGGAGGGTAGTCACTAATCTGAATTTAACAGATTATTTTAAATACAGCCATCCAAAAGGTGAAAAGTGTGATGAAAAATGAAAATTCAGGTAATCAGATGGCCATAGTTTAAAAAACATAAATAGTGCAGCTTAATGAATAGGCTCATTTGAAAGGTTGTTTTGTCATGAACAACTTTCATACTGATGGTTTATGCATAACTTGTATACTTTTAGAGATATTTATATTTATTTGGCATAACTGTTAAGAAAAATGAAAATTTAGGTAATCAGATGGCCATAGTTTAAAAAATAAGTAACATTCGGTAAGGATGGGAGAGAAGGAAAACAATGAGAGGTTAAGGGGGTTGGAGGAGGGACAGCTGCCTGCTAGGGAGCTAGTTGCACAATCGAGCAGACTTTGATAGACCGCTAGGTCAGTTCTGCTGGCACCTTCATATGTTAGTATCTATGCAAAATATAATTCTTACAGCTTAATGAATAGGCTAATTGGAAAGGTCGTGTTGTCCTGAACAACTTTCATACAGGCTTATTATCTGTAAAGTGTATACTTTTCAAGATATTTACATTTGTTTAGCATAATTCCTATTATACCTCTAAACAGCTTCAGCTTTGCATATTACTACACCAAGACAGGATTAGTTCCATCACAAGAAAGGTATCTCAAGTCAAATTTTACTGACTTGAAAATTTACTCCGTGACACAAGCTATAAACCTGGTGAAGATTCATTTT
Organism: Neoceratodus forsteri; assembly: GCA_016271365.2. Lineage (NCBI taxonomy): Eukaryota > Metazoa > Chordata > Ceratodontiformes > Ceratodontidae > Neoceratodus > Neoceratodus forsteri. Next base: position 999,445,630 of record CM057451.1, read on the forward strand.
AAAACCCTTTGTGTGTATCTGTGCTTGCATTAGTAAATGACAATGATTAAAAACATAAGGAAAAATAAGCTTAAAGAGCAACTAACACCTTCAAAAGAACTTTAAGAAAACATGATATTTAGATAAAGTTCAGCATGTCTTTGTCATTATTTCTTTTTTCCTCCTCCCCATTATTTATTGCTGAGGTCATTTGTATGAAAACAGATTTTTTTTTTCCTGATGAGTTCATCTATTTCTGTTGCTGTCTCCCTTTCTGAGGTCATAATGCATTGCTTGTGACATCACAGTGACTCTCATGGCAACCGATTGTGGTGTCACAACAGAGCATTACGACCTTAAGTAGGGAGTAAGCTATAGAGGCAGAATAACTTTAAAGGAACTGCAAGGGATAAACATAATGTATTCATGCACATTTCTCAGTAATAAATAATGGGGAGGAGAAATCTATAATATAAATGGAACACAAGCAGAATTTTACCTAATTATTAGCAGAACTGTTTAGTGAGTCTCTGAGCACAGGAGAGGTCCCAGAAGACTGGAGAAGGGCTCATTTGATCCCACTCCACAAGAGTGGTAGCAGGGAGGAGGCAGGGAACTATAGACCAGTCAGTCTTACCTTAGTAGTAGGCAAGATTATGGAGTCACTCCTTAAGGAAAGGATAGCGCAACACCTGGTATTCATAGGGGCACAGGATCCAAGAGGGCATGGGTTTACAAAAGGAAAGTCCTGTCAAACTAATCTCATAGATTTCTTTGACTGGGTAACCAGAGTGGTGGACCAAGGGGGAGCAGTTGATGTCACCTACCTTGACTTCAGCAAAGCTTTTGACACTGTACCACATAGAAGATTGATTAATAAGCTGGGTAGGCTAGGGGTGGGTCAGACATTGGTCAACTGGGTGGCAAACTGGTTGAAGGGCAGAAAACAGAGAGTGGTGGTAAATGGTATACAGGCAGAAGGGATGCAAATCACAAGTGGGGTACATCAGGGATCAGTCCTGGGGCCAGTCCTCTTCAATATCTGCATTAGTGACATTGCAGATAGACTAGAGGGTAAGGCTTGTCTGTTTGCAGATGACACCAAGATTTGCAACAGAGTAGATGATCCAGATGGGGTGGCAGACTGAGAAGAGATCTGGATAAACTAGCAAAATGGTCAGAAAAGTGGCAACTGGGATTTAATGCAAAGAAGTGCAAGATCATGCACATAGCCTAGGGAAGAGAAACCCTGAAGCCAACTATAGGCTGGGAGGGGAGTTGCTGGCACTCACAAAGGAAGAAAGAGACTTGGGCATCATTATCACTGATAACCTGAAATCATCCAAGCAGACCTCTAAAGTGGTAGGTAAGGCTAGGGGGATGTTAGGGTGTATTAGTAGGGGTATCACATGTAGTAAGAGGGAGGTAATAATCCCTCTTTACAAGACACTGGTCAGGCCCCATCTGGAGTACTGTGCGCAGTACTGGAGGCAACACCTTCACAAGGACATTAACCAAATTGAGGCAGTCCAGAGAAGGGCAACCAAAATGGTGCATGGACAGCATCAGAAGACATATGAGGACAGATTTACAGAGCTCAATATGTATACCCTTGAGCAAAGGAGGGAGAGAGGTGATATGAGCAAAACATTCAAACACCTTAAGGGCATTAACAAGGTGAAAGAGTCTAACATGTTTAAATATAAGAAAAATAGCAGGACAAGAGGACACAGCATGAGATTAGAGGCAGGCCAATTAAGGGGAATGTGAGAATTATTTTTCACAGAAAGGGTTGGTGGATGCATGGAACGGCCTACCTCAGGAAGTGGTGGATATGAATACAATGCAGGGCTTCAAACAGGCATGGGACAGGCATAAGGGAGCAATACAGATCAGTATGAATAGATAGGCCAGTGACAGAGTAAAGGCCGAAGGCACATTTATAAGGTAGAAAAAGAAATGGACAGACTGGATGGGTCTTGCGGTCCTTATCTGCCGTCAACCTCTATGTTTCTATGTTTCTATGTATTATATTTTGCAAAGTTTTGTTTGCGGCATCAGTAACTCTTTAAGCAATACATAGTAAATAATGTTAAAAGTCTTATACATATGAAAATATCTATGTGTTAAGTAAAGAATAGGTTAGAAGACAACCTACCCTACTGTAAGTTAAGCATTCACCAGCTGTTTCACTCAGTGGTGTCAATCAAATTTTACACAGTGTACTGTTCAGACACATTTTTCTTAAACTCTGTGTACAATAAGTCCATATTACTGATCAATAGTCAGACTTATACTATCTTAAACATGATATATCTGCAATTCAGTAACAAGTGATTATTATTTGTGTATATTCAAAACCCAACCCTAACACAGACCCCCTTGTAATTGAGATACTGTTATCCTAACATGTCCATGTATCAACATGTGTCCATATGTACCTAATCTGCTACTGTATTAAATAACAGTTCCATAAACCTAAAACCAAACCAAAACACAACTGACAGCTCCAGCTTTTATTCAGGCATATTTAAAATTGTGAACCTTTAGAGGTATGAATATAACTTATAAAAACAGAGACATTTCAAACAGCTGCACATAAGTAATCAAGTCCTGTCCCCTTTAACTCAAGAGGTCATTTCAAAAATGTGCAGATGAGCATGGGGACCACTTTTTTCAAAGCATGCCATCACTGGCAGCAACCACTTCAAGACTGCTACTACCATCTCCTAATGCAATCAGGGGAAACCAGAAGTAGTTCACCAGCACTGAGATCAATATGGTTAAGGCACATTTACCAGAAATTACTGCTTAGAAAAGAATGAGAAAGTGACTGTGATAACGTGCAAATCTGAGACCAGCTCTCTAGTTTGTTAATAGTTTCCTCCTGATTCTGATTATTATGGTTGTGTGGGCCAAGACCGGCAGATGTTATTCCATCATCTGATTTGTAAAAGAGCACTGTGGATGCACATAACCGGACTGCTGTCTGATGTTATGTTCCAGTGTCCCAGCATAGTTTTTAGTGATTCTATTTATGCAGCCCTTCACCTCTGCAGGCCACATAAACATACCCACTTTCTAGCACAGTACTTTTACTTTCCACAGGTGCAGACATGATGGCTGCCTTGTGCAACATGGTGGCGTATACTTAAACTGTGCATGCACAAGTATCGTGCACATGTCTGTAACCTCCACACCAGCTTTGGTGAGCTGGCACCCCTTATTAACAGAACTACTGACAACTACATGGCATACAATTTTCATTTGGCAGAACTACACTCTGGTACCACCCCTAGCATTGGAGTGTATACCAGGCTCATTATCAAGAGGATAGGGGTTGGGGGTACATACTAAAATGGACCTTTTTATTTATAGCCAGGTCCAGGGGACTGGATGCTAGGCATATGCTAGACCTAACCGCTGAGGAGTCCCAGTTATGTTCACACTAGAAGCAATAAGCTGAATATCCAAAGCAGTAACTGGGATTTTGCAGTATGGATTTATTTATAGATGTTAATTAAAGCAAGGGTGGTCTCCCAAATGTTTAGCATTGCAATACATGCACACTCTCTTTTGCAGGGCACTTTGATAAGCAGTACTGTTTTCCACAAAAAACATCTCTATCTCTATTCCAAAGTGTATATTTGTGGGATGCACCACACACTTTGAAATCCTCCTGGTGCATGGTCATTGCCCAGGGAACACTGGTGCCCATCCATTGACCACTTAGCCCTGCCTGAAACTCCAGATGGCATTCCTCATCCTTTGCCACAAACAGCCTCTGCTATTCCTTTTTTTAAAAATGTAATATTAAATTTTAAGCAGTCCATCGTGCAGAACACAATTAAATTACATAAGTAAGCTGCATAATACATATACAAATACACAAACATATTACTAAGACAGACAATACCCTTCTCCCAAGCCCTACTCACCTCCCTTCCCTCCTTCTCCTCCCCTCAGTGCCAGCACCTGAAGTAATCAGTAAAGATGGGTACAAAGTAGTGGCAAAAAGGAAGTGAAAATTCACAGTTTCCATAATGATAACAGAGTATAAAGTGGATCCCAAGTTGTGGCCTATTATACATGCAGGCTGTCTTCTCAAGTTTGATAGCCAGTAGTGTTTCACAGTACCATTCCATCATGGGAGGAAGGGCAACTTCAATCCAATGCCGCAGCATGGTCAACTTTGCTATGGCCACAATTAAGGTGAGATGGGCTTTCCAAATTTTGGGGGTACCAGAAGGGAATATATTTAGAAGACAACTCTCTGGGGTGAAGAGAGGTTAGAGGCCCAAAAGTGGGTCAAGCACTCACTTAATAGAATTCCAGAAAAGTTGAGACTTAGGACAGCTTCATAACAAGTAGTATAATGTTCTAGGCACCTCCCTATGGTTGGGACATAATGGGGAAGAAAGCTTACCCATCTTATTAAGCTTTGTTTAGATATAGCAAAGATTGTGTATAAGGTTAAACTGAATAAGTCGAAGCTCATCCTGCTTAACTAATTTACTGTATGAATTAAATGCCAGGCTTTTTCCCCAAAAGTCACTTCGGTGGGAAGAGACAATTCCTGAGTCCAACAGCAACAGGTACCAAAAGGAAGGCAGGAATCCAGGGATTGTAAATATTTATATACCTTAGAAACTGCATGTGACTGGTTAGCTACCTGGAAGAGTGATGATAATTCTTCTCTGGGTGGGGAGGGCCAGGGTTTCTGTCCCAAAAATGAAAGGATTGCTTCATTGACTTGCACAAATTTGAAAAAAATCTCTAACAGGAACCTGTAGTTGGAGCTGAAAGGTAGAAAATGGAATTATCTCATCACCAACCAAAAATGTGGAAAGAGTGCATTTCTTTAGAGGGGACCAGAAGGAGAGTGGAATAGATTGGTGGCCAATCTGAAAATGAGGGTTGTTTATAATGGGTTGCTCACGGGACCTATGCCAGCTTACTGAAAGGTGGATTTTGATCTTGTGCAAAAACCTTTTTTGACCATCCAAACGGGGAGTTTCTTAATGGCCGGGGAATTTGAGAAGGGGATGAGTAAACAAGATATGCTAGGGAGCTATGGTATTTATTTGCTAGGGATTGTTCAGTTTCAAGCCATAAGGGAATATACCCTTGTCATTCTGGTGGGACTGTTCTAGTTATCCAGAGTGCTAGCTTATTAATATGCTGGGCTCCATAATAGGTAAAAAAGGAAGGAAGCCCAAGCCACCTTGTAGTTTGGGCCAGTAAGTTTGTTATAGGCCCTGCACAGTCCTTTTTTCTTCCACAAAAAAGCATAAAGAGTACTTTGGAGCCAGGTAAACCATATTTTAGGAAAGTAGAAACCCAGCATACCCATCAGATAAAGTAAACAGGGAAGCACATTCATTATGATGATGCTAATTCGCCCCCAAAAGAAGAGGGGAAATAGCATCCCACCGGTCAAGGTCTAACTTCAAAGTATGCAGCAATTTAGTGAAATTTTCTTTGACCATGGCATGGATACTTTGAAAGACTATAATAACTAAATATGTCAATGATTTAGGTTCCCAAAAAAATCCTAGGTCACTCAGATCAGTTTGGGTGATTCAGTTATTCAAGATGAGAATTTTTGATTTAGAAAGATTTAACTTATTAAAGGATACTTTAGAGAAGTCACTTATTTCTGTTAGTAGAATAGGGATAGTGATTTGTGGATCTTCCTGATGTAGAAGCAAATCATCAGCATATGCAGAAAGAGTACACTGTTTACCCTCTACTTGAATACCAGTCAGACCAGGGGAATTAATTAGTCTATGGAGCAGGGGTTTCAAATAGAAATTAAATAACAAAGGAGAGAGTGGACAACCCTGCCAGGTGCCACGTTGGAGAGCAAAAGTTTAAGATAGGCAACCATTGCATCAGACCTGAGCTGTTTGGGAGGTAAACAGAATTTGGACCAATTTAATATAATCAGTGGGAATACCAAAATGGTGGAAGGAGGCAAAGAGGACATCCCAGGAGACCTGGTCAAATGCCTTTTTGGCATTGAGAAACCAGGGCTGCTGGTTTATCAGATTTCCCAGCCACTGAGACTAGATGAAGCAGTTTCCTCTTATGGTCCCCTGATATCCTCCCTGACATAAAGCCCACCTCTTCATGGCCAATTATATCCCCCATAATTGGAGAGAGAAGATTAGCCAGGATTTTGGCCAAGATTTTATCATCAGAATTAAGCAATGAAATAGGATGGTAATTTTCAGGGTAGAGGGGATCTTTCCCTGGTTTTGGGATGAGCGTAAATAGGGCTTCTAGGAAAGTGAGATCTGTTACTCCTTCCTCAAACCAAAAATTGAAAAGATCCACTAGAAGGGGAGCTAATTGCGGGAGACAGAGCTTATATAAGTTGTTGGAAAGGTCATCTGGTCCAGGGGCCTTATCCAAGGGTAATTGCTTGATGGCCTGCTGTACTTCACTTAATCTTATCTGGGTACCCAGGGATATTGTAGGATCTGGAGGTTTCCTGGGAAGATTGGCAGAGTTTAAATATGCAGCTATAGCATGGACAGTGGAACAGGATGCTGCATCCACCGAGTAGAGATCTTGGAAATACTTCCCAAAGACAGAAGTTATTTCTTTGGAGTTAGTGATTACAGCATCACCTCTTGATGATTGGAGACCAGATATGAACCTGGTGGCTTCAACTTGCCGTAGTCTGAGCGCTAGAAGTTTGCCGGCCCTTTCTATGGATTCTAAATATTTTAATTTATTCCAATGCAAGGCTAGTTCAGCCTTCTGTGCCATGAGATCAGAGAACTATGACTGTAAACGGTGCAGGTTAGCCCACTCTGAGGCAACAGAAGACCAATTAATATAGTGTTCCAGGTGAGTAATTTCAGTAAGCAAAGAGTCCAATTGGTCTCTTGTTTTACATGTCGGGGTTGCTGCCCCACGTATAAACTCACCTTGCAAGGTACACTTGAGGGCATACCAGATAGTATGTATTCTATCTACTGAGCCTATATTATTCTTTAAAAAAAGAAGTGATAAAGTCCTGGATATTAGTAAGGGATGCTAGGGATTGCAGGAGTTGAGTATTTAAATGCCAGATAGAGTCTTGTTGGATCCCAGGTCCCAACAGCTAAGAGATACTGATGGGGGAATAATCTGACAAGACTATAGCACGTATTGCAGCAGTCACAATACCCGGGAGACCAAAAGAGCTAATGAGGAAGTAGTCAATCTGGGAAAACGTATTGTGGGGGGGGGTAGGTATATTGTCTTTCTGTTGGGATTAAAATATGCCACACATCTATGGTTCCTGTACCCTTCATAAGATCCCTTACTGCCCGTTGGGCCAGGGTTAATCCTAGTCTCCTATGGTCTGATCTATTCATTTCAGTCTGGGGCACCAAGTTCCAGTCTCCTCCCAAAATAGTTCATTTAGGGTGGTCTAAGACAAGCAGGGAAAGTAATTGGGTGAAGAACTGAGGGGAGTCCAAGTCTGGTCCTTAAATGGAGCCCAACAAGACTGGATATGATTCTAAGATACCCTGAAGGATAATATAACGACCATCTGAGTCCCAGTTTTCATGTATTAATTTAAAGGGGACAGTTCTGGCAATTAATATTGCTAACCCTCCCCTTTTTGAGGAGGAACCAGCACTGAAAACCTGTCCCACCCAGTTTCTCCTGAAAAGCAAAATATCTGGCCTCCGAAGATGCATCTCTTGTAAGTAAACTATTCCAGCTTGAAGGTGGAGGAGATGGCACAAAATTACTTGCCTCTTATGCCTGTCTTGGGCCCCTATAATGTTCCAACTTATAAAAGTATAAGGACTTCCCATCTAGCTATTTAAGAAGGGGTTTAAGGTAGTATAGACGGAGACCATCGGCTACCCCAGAGGAGCCTTATGACAGACTAAAGGTTTAAACTAGTGTGGCACTTTGTTCCCCCCTCCCAATATTTAAAATGTGGTGTAGCATAATACCAGCAATAAAGCATCCCACCCTCCTCCTTGGTACAGAACTACATCATAAACTACTGGTGACATACTACCCTGTCCTTCCCCTAATCCCCTGCCACCCCCTCAAATTTCCCACACACAGCTAGCAACAAAACACACAAAAACCAAACCATACTATATAACCCCAGTTCTAACTAACTGCACCACCTTCAAAATACTGTCAGGTGTTGTTAATACTGTACTGCTAAACCGAGAAAGTCCATTCATAACCTCCCCCTCCCCCTGCAAACAATTTAAATTGAACAACAATGAAACCTTAGATAAAAAAGTTAGGGACAGATTGTGTTATGAATCACATATATCCTGAGATGAGTAGTTTCTTATCATAAGCATTACATCTGTACATAACAAAATAAAAAAGGTGTACAGTATTTAGGGCAGCCTATCCCCACATTCTGTGGGCACTAATAATACCTGCGGAGTATACTGGGTATACAAAGAAAAAAAAAGATATAGTCCACCACTGCAATTGCAGATAATTTCCAGACTAAGTCATTACGAGTCAATTGGAGTGCTCAGTGTCCCATTTTTCCATGTAAAAAAGTAATGAAAAACCTTTAGAAAAGGTTAAAGGAAGTAGCCATAATCTTCTGTGATCAGGGATAAACAAAAGAAGAGTGTTTGTCCATATGTGTCACTAATGAAAATTAAAATGAACCCAGTTGTGATGGCACAAGGAATTTACCTTCATGGATGAAAGCAGTTGAGGAGGGTCGCTTTTATATAGGTTGATCCCCTGTACCTGGTGAGTGAAGCCGAGCCTCGTTACATCCATTTTGATTACAAATTAAACATCTGAGATAGGAAGCCTTCATATTGTCAGTGTTTTTAGTTAAAAGGTAGAGAAGTTTTGCTTCCCATTTGCCTCATGGGGTTAAGAAAATGAAAATTGCCCATCTGGGCTGAAGGCAATAACTAGAGTAGTCCATGTACTCGATACTGCATTGCCAAACAAATACCTCTCACTGATTCTGTGATGCACTTCACTTAAACAGGTTGGGCAGTAGGGACTTTAATTCAGATATAGCCTGCTCCAGAGTTTCAAAGGAGATCCACTTTTCAGCATGTTTCACTTGCAGTATAGCTGGGTACCTGTCTCTGAATGGTATCCCAGCCACTATTAACTTAGATACTGTAGGGTGGAGCTCTTGTCTCTTGGCCCGCACGGTCTGGGTCAAGTCCTGTGTGGTCCTTATTTTGTGTCCCTCCCATAACAGGTCTTGAATTTCTTTGGATTTCTGGAGTATACGTTGTTTATCCTGAAAGTTTAAAAGTTTGGAAATCAGGGGCCAAGGAGGAGCACCAACAGGCGGAGGGGGTCGTAGAAATTGATGTGCCATCTTGATACTATATGTGTTGCCATTTGGTGAAGGCCCGGCTATTTTTTCACAGATCTTTTCGAGGAACAAAATTGGTGCAGTGCCCTCCTCTTTTTCAGGTAGGCCTAGTATTAGTAAGTTATTGCGCCTACTATGCCCTTCTAAATCTTCTAGCTTATCTTCAAGCTTCTTAAATCGGCACCTTGTAGTGCTGGAGGCCAGGTCTGTTCTACTTTGCCATTTCTCCACAGAGAAGAGTCTCGCTTCTGAGTCACTGAATTGCACTGAAAGTGATTCCACCCAGGAACTAAGTTGTTGGAGATCCATCGACATAACAGAGATTGTCTCCTGTAGTGGTTGCATTATTTCGAGGAACCTTTCCTTAGAAAGTGCAGTATTGCTAGGCTGATTTTTGGACAAGGTGGAGGCCTGCTGCTTAGGCCTCTTTGCGGCCTTATCTTTTTTGGGGGTAGGAGGAGGCGAGTATGGCAGGGGAGCCTTCTGCATGTCTATTTCCATATTCTGACTGGCAATTTAGAAACACTATGAGTCTTTGGTTAGCAATGCAATTTTAGCTTAAATTGCAGATCTCAGGATGTGTAGAAGTGAAGTTTATTTGCAGAAGGAGTGAGAAGCAGTGGAGACACGCTGTTCTCCCTCACATAGCCATCACATGACCATGTTAGCCTCTGCCACTCCTTCAGGGTTACACCAAATGAGTCTCCAAATCCCCAGTGACTTGCTAAAGACTAACAACTTTAACTTTAAATTCAGAATAGTTGTGTTGAAAGGGGTCCTGACCAGTGTGATCTAACCTTATCTAGGGCACACTCACCTCAGACAGAAAACTTCAGGAATCTCAGGGTATTGCCACTTGGATCTATAAGAACTACATTTCCTCTCACTCCCCCTGGAGTGAAACTAAAGAGTCCTGCAGGAAAACTGAAGATTTTACCAAACTCGGGTGAAAAATACAAGGGCTCCTTTTGACAGAGCCCCAATGGCAGACCTCCTGCCAATCTAACTGCCACACTTGAACTTACTGATGAACATACCAAGTTCCGTAAGAGCAGCTGACCTTAAAATGGTTATACTGTTGTGAGAGTTCTAAATAACATAATGATCCTTCTCTCAGGCTAGCTGATGTCATTATGTAGAAAGCCCCTAATGACCTCCCCACCAGCTGCCTTTTCCTACCTGCCTTAGACTAGTACTAATGGGATTCTTGTAACCCAAGCGGACTGGGTTGTTATACGTACTTGTGTCAGCACTGCCATGTTGCGCAAGGCTAATTCTGGGGCAAACTGCACATATGCGAGTATCATGCATGCACAGTACTGTAATCGCTGCAGTATTACAGCTGACTCCTGTGCATATTCTGTTCAATGCTCTAGCAGCTCCTAAAGGCTCTCCACAGCCATATTGGCTATGACCAGAGTTTGTTTAATGTAGAGATTGACTCCAGAACTTCTTGACTAGTTATAGGTTGACTGACTTATTCTAAGAGCTCCTTAGGAACATTAGGGAAAGAAAGGCTAGATCAAACCTGAGTGGCCTGAGGTCATACAGTGGACAGAGGGTCATACATTTGTCCAGTGTAGTCTGAAACTATGTGTAAAATAGCTGCTTTTGTATTATATACAATCCCTTGAGTTTCCTGAACACCATTTATTTCCTTCTTATTAACTTTCTGATAGCAATTTTCACAGAGGTTGTTGGACCTTGGGTCCTGAATTTCTGTTGCTTAGATAATATTTTGGATTTCTGGGCATGAAATTGTAATAGGTCTTGTTTTGGAATATGAATCTGTTGGAATAGGTCTTGATTAGTGTTGTAAGCTATGATAAATACTTTTGGAAGTTCTGTCATTTTTGTAAGTAAGTCAAATATACTGTAAATTTAAGCATTTTGATTTGCTAAATTATTTTAAAACCTTTTGTAATTCATACTTTGCATCTTCCCACCATGCTAAGGGAGTGTCAAAACATATGAATACAGACTTTCTTGCCAGACGAAATTGAGGTAATGAAGTAGCAAATACACTGTCCTGTAATAAAGATATTTTAAATTTCCATAAGCCAGGACTTTTACTAATAGAAGAAGAAGGTCCTACAGTAATGTGTAGCAAATTGTGGTCAGAGAATTTTGACAGATGTACTCATGCAGCTTTATGAGGTGCATGTTGAGATATTAAAAAAATAATCAATTCATGTTGCTAATTGTCCCTTATGGAAAGTGTGTGTGTGTGTGTGTGTGAGGGGGGGGTTATTTGTAATATTGAGATATGCATCTCGTAGCTGTGCCATCCTCAGCACTTGTGACAAAAAATTAGAGTCACAATATATTTTCTTTGTTTTTGAGTGTTTGCTTCTATCCAATGTGGAGAAACTGCAATTAAAATCCCCTCAAAATAATGTGGTATGAAGTATGTAAATACTGTTGAATCAGATGGAATATGTCAATTCATGATATTTTTGTTTGGGATACATATAAATTAATTAGTTTATAGATAATATTTTGAATTTGTACATATAATACTAAAACCCTTCATGGGACTAAGTCATATAATTTGAGTAATTTAAATTCTGGCATTCAGAATAAGATGCCAACTCCTGAGCACATTTCTGGTCCTATAGAAGAGTAGGAGGTGTCCATGTGCCAGTCTGCCTGGGCTTGATGTATTTCTTGTAAGGTATGAAATCTAACATCTTGCAGGAAAATAATACCTAATTGCAAGTATTTTAAAAATGAAAATACAAAGAGTCGCTTGCTTGGCCATTTCACAATGTTCACATTCACAGTGTAAAAGGAAAAATCAGCACACATTGGAATGTGAAAAAAGGACTGTAATTTCTTCCTGCCCTTTCTATATGATTTTTCTTAATTTTTTAGCTTGGTTTTTGCTTTTCTTTTTACTGGGATCCCGGAGACCTCTGTGTCAGTAGTTGCCTCTGTGACAGAGGACACCACTTCTGAGGAGTCAAAATCCTTATCTGAGTTTTTTGGGTAATCTGGTAATACCTCATACTTATTAAAGAGAAAGGTACTGTCTCTCTTAAATACCTTTGATACTGAAGTACCCATCTTGGAGCATTGCCCAGTGATTCTCCTGTGTAGATTTGTCACAGGGATGGGGGAAAGGCATAGCTGCTATCTCTTGTATCACATACTGTAGGTATTGGTAGTCAGAGGGTTGTCAACCATCATTACACCTAAAGAAGGTTCTTCAAAGGACTTTGCTGGGGGGGGGGTGAAGTGGGCTTGTCATTTGAGGTACCTTCTGTTGGAGTTGTTCAGGGGCTGGGATGTCAAGGTTTGATTTAGACTTTGTCCTTAATTTATTCTTTTGGGCCAAGGCAATGTAAGCCCTCTGTTCCATCCCATTTACATGTCCATGTCAGTTGTGTGCAGCCCAAACGCAATTTTGAAAGGTGTGCCCTGATTCATCTAACAAATTGCTTCTGCATTCATTCAGGCAGTCAGTTCCAGCATGACCCAATTCCCCACAAACTGTGCACTTTATTTGATCCCATGCACTGCTAAGGTAGGCTAAGGAGCCACACCTATAGCATCCTTTAAGCTGGCCAGGTGGAATAATACCCCCATCCCTGCCTAAACAGGAGTAAGGGAGGTGCACCACCCCATGTTAGTTGTTCTCAGAAAGACTTTCATCCTTCAACCCCCCATGTACATATGTTTCTGAGCCTATTATTGGCTCAGGTTCCCCTAAAACCATTCATCTTTGTTTGAGCCAATAAGTCAAGTCATTAGCACTCACACCTTCACTTCTAAATAATACAGTGACAGTTTTGTGAGCAGGCTTCATGAGAGGATTTGTAAGAAATGGTGTCCTGAGTGTCGTTTTCCTTAAAGTATTATATTTGACCCAGAAATGCTCCAGACCATTTGTAGACTTCAAGCTCACATCAAATATCATCTTACCTGAGACATGTATCAAAACAAAGATCTCGTTGGTGAAAAATGTCATCAAATCTTTCAAATGTGTTCAGGGTACAAACACCCTGTCTGGCAGTCCAGACATTCCCCCTATGTATTTAAGGTGGACTGCATTATGTCTCTTTGCAGGAGTATGGTCATTTTAAACAGTGAGACATAAGGTCTTGTCATCATTCTATGAGGTATATTTAATGGGGTATTATCCTGAGGTCTAGAGGGACCAGGTTGTTGGTCATCTAGGTCCATAGAAACATGCTTATCAGGGTTTACTTGTTGATTTGGGATGTTCAGGATTGGATTTTGAGTTAACACTAGCTCTGCTGGAACCTCCAAATTTGTATTTGCAGAGGTAGAAGTGTGCAATGCTATATCTCCCAACTAAGGAGAAGTTTCAGTGATTGGCATATGAATTGGAGAAGTGCTCGATTGCCATTCTTCTGTCATTAGATTTCACTCCCAGCCTGTAGCTTGCAGAGTGTTTTCTACAATCCAGTCCATAGGGTGCACTTGCTGACATGCAGGGATATCAAGGCATCTTAGGCTGGGACCTTTCTGGTCCATGTGTGCCATTCTGGACATTTCACCCATAATCATGCTGGAAGAGCAAACATTAACCACTATGTTACTTTCTGGAACATCCTCATGTGTAGAGGCATCTATTTACTGGTCTGTAGCTGCAACAGTCTCTGTCCAGTCTGTCAACTTTTGCTTTGATGCACTAGTGTCAGCATTAGTCAGCTGTGTGGGATAGACAAGATGTCTTTGGCTGTTATATTGTAATTGTCTAAGGAGTTTCTGCAAAGTCATTTGTTTAAAGAAGAACTTTCTTTCTTTAGCCTCAATTATGTCCTGTATCTTAGCCGTTTTAGCAGAAATACATGGTGAGACTTCTGCAGCAACAGTACCTGTGATTTGTTTTGGGTTCCCGTTCCATGGATTTCCATCTGTAGTTGAGTCAGTCAATTCCATTGCCATTTCTGTTGTTTATTCCATGCATACAGCTGTTTCAGGAGTCTGGATAATATCAGGTAATTGCTTTTGAATATTTTCCTTTTCCATTGTCGCATCAACTAGAACATTGGCCTCTACAGATACTGAGACATGGAAGGAGACCTGCTCCCCTACCTCCATGTCAATGTCCTCCACCTGATCATCCTCACTGGGATCCGCCATCTTGGCGGTGTGCCATAATGACAGAGAGTTCTCCCTGCAGGAAGACTAGGGTGATTTTTTTTTATTAATTGACAAAAATGAAAATGCACCAGTAGGGGAACTTTTCTCAAGACCAGACCAGTGATTCTACCATCAGAGTATTTGAAGGTTACTTCAAAAACAGTCAGGGATGGAAAACATTTGAACTAAAAATGATAACATTTTTTGACACTAAAGAAAAAGGACTTCATAAAGAGGTTAGTTTCTTAGCACATTACCAGTGATTACGCTTAAAACAGTGCTTCAGAGTTCCTCCTTAAAACATCACATCAGCACCCTCTAGCTCATTTAACATGTACCATCTAAAAACAATGGTATCTTTTTTCCTGTCTTGATTTTTCACAAACGTTAATTGATGATCCAGACATTTATATGCAGTAGCTGTCCTTTGATCTTTCAAGTTGAGCTTCTCAACAGACACACTACAATGAAAACTAGAGTCTTCCTGTTTGTAAGGAATGTGAATTGATTGTAATGATTTGATCTGTAAACTGCTAGTCTATGTCTTGAATCCACATCCAACCTTTATATCAGTTGTGCTATTCAGCTGTTTTCACTTTGACCTGAAGAAGAGCTTTATTTCTTGAAAGCTAGTCTCAGAAATAATTTTGTTAGTCCAATAAAAAGTATCACTCGCAACATATTTGTTGTTATTTTTCTCTACCTTATTAACATTCAAAAAAAGAATACAAAAATGAAACAAATAATATATCCAACACAAAACATTCTATAAACATATGCAGTTATTCAAGACCTACATTCATGTAAATGCTACTAACATTTGAAGCATTTATAAATTTGCTATACATATAAGATAAATGGAGCTACTAAATGTTCCCCATAATTCATTCCATTTGGTGTACCCCCTTCACATAAAATCATCCACTAGTACTTAATGTAATTAATTCAAAATAATTTGATGCAATTCTAACTGTGTAACAAGTTTTTGTTGTAAAATCATTCTACACCTACACTGCCAAATCCAAAATATAATGTTAGCTATTATAAGCTGCATACTACTAACTGTATACTTCTCCCAAGATTTAGGGAACAGATCCAAAAATATAATTTTTGGCTTTAAATTTGTAAATACATTTTTAAATAAATCAGTATTCCATTTTCAATTAAGTAAGGTCCCAAATTCTATTGTATAGGGGCATTTCAAGCAAAGATGTACCATCATTTTGATTTCTGAAGGGAAAGGTGTCTAGGACAAAACCATTCTGTCAACTCTTTGTGTTTTTGGTTTCCTTTTACATTAATTCTGCCATGCACTCTAAACCACACATTGTCCCTTGATCACCCCCTCTGAAATGATATGAATGTCCAGAACAGTTCATGGGTGCACAAAGGCAAAAGATTTATTGACGCCACTGTAACATTTGTAGTTTATGTACATCAGTAAAAGTCATTCATATTTACAACACACTTCTTTCTCAGTAGTTCATTTAATTTCTATACAATTTTATACCAATTCAGTCTTGCATTGAATTCCATTTTCTCTTCTCTCGGGGTCTGGATGCCGGATCCAAGCCCCCGCCATTGACATCAATCTTCCTTCCCTGCCATCTAGCTAGGTCCGGATGTCTTAGACCTGACTCCTTAGCCATTCTATCTACTCCTCCTCCCCCCTAGAGAACACATCCAGGTGCCTACCCCTGGCCCATGTACCCTGCCCCCATCCCCAGCCTATCCCCCACCACCTTTCCTCTAGGTCCCTCCCTCTTTTCCCCTATTACCTTCCATTGCTTCTCCACCTCAGTCCCCTTCTTCCTTACCTCATCCTTCCTCTCTTCCAGAACACCCTCAACATGTTCCTCCCATATTACCCAGTACACCAGGAGTTGCCACCTGCCTGGGCCCTCACCCTGTCCCACCAGGACTTTCCCTGCACTCAGGCCCCTTTTGTATCATACCACAGGAACTGTAAACCTGCTCCAGGACCATGGTCCTCCAACATTCCCCTATGCTTCTATGCTCCTTTAGCTTTGCAACCTCAGACTATACCAGGGATGGGTGGGTGGGAAATGAAAAACCCCAGCAGAACAAAGAAGAAGCAACCTGAAACCTGGACTAAATAGCCTCTAAGGACCCCTTGCAAGGATCCCTACTAGCAATGCCCCTAGCCAATCAGGTTCCCCTTTCAAGTGTATGCATCATCATCTGCCTCTGTCCGTCATGTCTTTCCTGCCCTTCCCCTTTCTGCTTTGTCCTCATAGAAACATAGAAACATAGACTTCGATGGCAGATAAGGACCACTTGGCCAACCTAGTCTGCCCATTTCCTTATTTAGAGGATAAACTGCAGATCCTATTTAACTAACAGCCTCCTACCTTATGATCTCACCGGGCTCCTCCCCTCCATCCCTGCCTGATCCTATCTCTCCCAACCTCCAACCCCTCCCCATTCTTTCTCTTCATTTCCTCTGGAGTGCCACTATATAATTCAAGTTGCCTTTTATGGCAACCCTAAATATCCCACATTTTCTCTGGGAGTCATTTCTCTGTTAAATACAGACAGATCAATTTCAGGCTAGCACTGGGATGTTGTATAAATGTAACCTCTACAAAATGCGTTTCCAAATCAGCACATATATTTGTTTCCTTGACATTGTGATAACTCCTACCTACGTGATATCCTAACTTTTAATAAGGAGGCAGTATAGCGCAGTGGGTTAAGACTCTGAGTTACAGATCTGGAGACATGGGTTGAATCCCACAGCTGCCTAGGTGCATACTTTGTGAGCCTGAGCAAGTCACTTAAATTCCTTTTGCTCCCAGGTTGCACCTGTAAACAAGCTTTCAGCCTAGTGTGTCTCACCTGGTTAAACAATTAAAAAAATAATAATATAATCAAAAATGTATTTCCATATGGGATTTAATTGTTGACGCTTTTATATTTACGTAAAAAATGAGTAGATTTCCATTCTTGGAGAATTCCTTTTAAGGATGGGACCACCCAATCCAACCAGAAAGGAGATTCCTGCTTTACAATTGGTTTCAAATTCGTAAATAAAAAAATGTAAAATAAAAAACATCAGATTCAGCATATCTACTCCTCCTTTTATCCCTTTTTAAATATGTTAACCCTCTTTTTATGGGATTCAACCAGTTCCCGCCAAACAAGAAAAAAAACTCTATATACTGCAGTACTAAGGATTAAGGATGGGATAAATATAACTTAAGTATAAAAATAAAGGGACCAGAAAGGTCCTAATGAAATATACACTTTTTAATTTACCCACATGCCATGCATTCCATTGTTAAACAAATTGCTTTCCCTGTTGTAATTTTAAATCCCAATTAAATTTTGCCACATCACCTGATCCAAGAAAGACCCCTAGAATTTGTGATGGTACATTAGTAATCAGTACTTGTGCTATCGCTGATAAAACTCAATTATGTTAGCCAATCAGTAAAACATTAATTTTTCCCACGTTGAGCTGAGTCCCTAATGCCTTGGAAATGGTACTCAACAAAGTACAGGCTTTATTGCCTAATTACTTATTTTTAACTAAAGTATGAGATAGACATCATCCACATACTCAATCATTTTAAATACAGGGGCCATCTTATATAATATTCTTTTTATCCTTGGAGACTGATGTAGAAGATGAATTACTGGATCAAGGGTCAAAATATATAAAAGAGAGCTTAAGGGACACCCTTGTCTTACCCCCACCCTAATGGGGCATTAGTTTCCTATCCATTTATTGTTGTACATTCTAACAAATGCTCCCATGTAACACATCCTTATCCATCTAATAAATTATGGTGGAAACCCATACTGTCTCAAACATTACCAGAAAAAATCATGTGACACTTGATCAAATACCTGTGATTGATCCAGGCTGAAAACATAACACTGTACCTCTCATTGACAACCTTTTTCAAAGAGCTCTCTAAGTAAAATGAGAGCATTTGTAATTTGTCTAACTTTCACTGAACAAAACTGAGTAGGATAGACAATTGTCTGTAAGAGACCTGGTATTCTAGTACCCAATAATTTTGTAAAAATTGTAAAATCTGTATTAAAAAGAGTTATGGGAACTGATCTGTAATAATGGGCTACTGGATCCATGTTGTTGCTGCAGTGCTTCATAGCATGCTATGTAATGGTGTTTTGGGTTTGTCTGTTGAATGGTAAACTTAATAAAGCTTATTAAATATGAAAAAAAGAGTTATGGGACTCGAGTTACTAAAGTTTGGCTTTTCTCCATTTTTAAACAAAAATATTAATAAACCCTCATTCATCTGTGTGGATATACAATTTTCTGATAGGAAGGTATTATACAAAATCACTAAATCTTCTGGTATAATTTTCCACAAAACCTGACATAGGTGTCCACACAATCCAGCAAACCCTGGAGATACATTACGCCATAAATTTAAAATGACTTCCTCTAATCCACTTTTTTTTATCCATTGTTAACTGTCCTGCTAAACTATTATTTAACTGGGGCAGAGCAGCTGCTTGCAAAACCTGTGTCATGTATTGATTTTCACATACAGGAGTCCCAAATGTTTTGAAAATATAATGTTCCATAACCTTCAGAATTCCTGAATTATCAGTTATTAGAAAAAGGGCAAAGACAATTCTCTGTTCTGATTGGCTGAGACACTTATTTAGGTGGGCATCTATCAGACAATAGATGCCCACCAAATAAAAAGCCCCAGCCCAAACCTGCCTGATAGCCAGCAAAGTATCCTTGTTCCCAGCACCCTGTTTCCTTATTGGCTGAAGCGCTGGGCACACAATTTCAAACTGCCACCATCTTTCACCATCACTTAGCAATGCGGAAGTACATCAACAGTCAAATCTCCTAGGCTGCTCTATACAAGAAAGAAGCACAAACCATGTTCAGCTGTATTTCAAAAGTTTTCAGTAAGCAGCAGTTTTTTTTTTAAATCATGACTTCCAGTACCCGGTAAATTATTTTCCATTTCAACTGCTCTTTCTTTGCTCTGGGCAATCTCTCCCCCACCCACCCTTCAGCACAACAGGACAAAGCTACCACTAAACAAACAAACTAAATTTTCTATAAAATGTTTCCACCCCTCACCAAAGTACTGTTCTTAAACGCAGTACTGGAGCCCCTAGCTCTCACAAAAGCCAGCTGACCTAGAAATCCTGTAAGCCAGAAGCGCATCTACTTCTTCAGGGAATCCACATTGCTTGAGTGCTGTCACCATATCTACCCGGATAATTACCCCAACTCAAAAGACCACAGCAAAGGCACTAACTGTAGCAATATACCACTTTTTACTCGTCAACATTTTTTTGTCTTCATCCAAGCTCGCTCAACATCTGATGCATGAATCCCCAAGACTTTTCTCTCCTCTAACTGACTGAGACACCATGCCATTTTTGATCCATCACTGAGGGGACTGCTCACATTATGCAGCAAAACCCACATTGCAATTACTATTAAAAAAAAAAACCTACCACACTATTCCTATCACTAAACCCATGGGGGGGGCAGAAAATATAGAAAAAGAACAGACACAGTAAACTGATATAAAATGGGTGTCACATGTATCAACTCCCTCTAGTGGAACAGGAACTTTTTTGCAGAAGTTGCTGTCTCTGATCATTATTATTATTATTTTACTTTTTTTAAAATAAAATCATTACACAAAAATAAAATTAAGTTGATGCCCATTTTCTAGGCTCAATAATACCCTCCAGGGTGGGCAGTATGGGCAATACCAGACCTTCCAGGGTCTTTAAGGCCCTCCACCTGTGGCATCGGGCTGGTATTGTCCAATACTGCCCACTCTGTCAGGTATTATTGCTTACCTAAATCTCCTGTCTCAGACTGTACTGATGATAATGTATTTTTAAAAGTGTGAGTTCTGCAGTCTTCATCTGGATTATCTGACATTTTCTCCCGTGTCCAAAAGCATTGTTCTGCCTCTAAAAGCTTACAGCGGTGTCCCGCAGGATGAAACCCAATTCTGTGGCATTTTGCAGCACTCTGCATAATGCTGCAGCAGACCTACTGAATAATGCATTGTAATTTCAATGATAATTAGTCCCTTTTGTCATTCAGGAAAATGTGACACTGCCAGGATGAAGTGAATGCCACAGTTTCCTGCATGACAAAATTGCATTGCTTTATTCAGAAGGTCTACTGCAGCATACTGCAAAGTGCTTTAAAAGTGAGTTTCATCCTGGGGATGCCACTGTATATCTATCATACTGGAAAATGAACATTTCCTGTTTCACATGCATTATTTGTTCTATGCAGTCAAACTGTGTAATTTCTTGTAAATAAATCAATTCATAAAGATGCTTCCTTAAATCCAAATATTTCTTATAGTTGCTGGCTTCTTTATTGATAGTATGTTGTTTAAAAAAGTCTACTAAACGTAATTTAGTGTCCTCCCACCAGCCAGTGGGGGAATCAGAAAGGCATTTTTTTTTCAGTTTTTGGTAACTAGGTAAGGCTCACTAGGCACAAGTGCTTCTTTTCAGAGGTGATCTGGGAGCACTTCTGAAGCAACAGGGATCGAGGGATGTGCAAGTACTACATCTTGTTGTATGGATTTGTCTGCTTGTAGTACTGTTCCTGAAGTCTCTGTAGAAGTAATGTCAATTTGAACAGTGGGAATCAGTTGAGTCTCCTCCCTAGACTCAGAAGAATGTGTGATTTCCTGCTCTTGTTGGATCACTGTGGTATTTTTTTAGATCAATGTTAACATGTTTTTAGAAAACTTTAAGATATTTGAATCAGTACTGAACTCAGCATGTGCCTCTCTTCGAGATGGAAATTTTGGGGCTGGAATGCTTGGAGCTGTAGTTGCTCAGAAGCTTCTTGTCACTTTATTTACATAAAATTCCTGTTCAGTCGTATCCGCTGTAACCATTGAATTATGTGCAGCCCAAGGGCGTGACTTAAATGAATGATCTTCTCCACAAAGATTGCACTTGGGGGGGTGACTATACATCAATTACCTGAATATCCCAGTTCTCTACACCAAAAATGTTTAAGCTTGTTGCAATCCATATTTAAGTGTTCCAAAGAACCACATCTACAGCAAGTCTGTGATTGTCCGGGATAGAAAAGAATCCCTGCATCCCAGTCCAAATAAAATAAATTAGGGAGATGCTGGATAGCATTCTCTGTTTGCTGCAGTTGTATCTTGAACCTCCAAACCCCCCATCCAGAATCCATTATCATCAATTATGTGGTCTGGTAACCCCTGTACTGAACATCTCTTTTCCAACCAATATAAAATATCATTGACACTGACTCCTTCATTACAAAAGAGCACAGTGATTGTCATAAATGTGGGGTAAGTGATGGGAATTGCAATAAATGGGCCCCACTCTGAAGAGTCTTTGACTGAGAAATAAGCACACCAGAATCTGTCCAATAAAGCTGCTGACTTAAAACGTATGTCATAATTATAATCCCCAGGGGCATAAATAAAAGCATAAACTTCTGCCGGTGTGAAATTTAGAAATTCTTTAATTAACACACTACCCACATAGTGTCTATCTGGTACCTGATCCAGACCCCCTCTGTAGTTTAGGCATACCATAAATCTTTATTTTGCTGCCTCAGCCAGATGTTTAAAGAGGCTTGCATAGCTAGCAGGTTTAGGCCCCCTAGATTATGTTTCTGGCTCAGTTATACTGTGTACTATTTCCATATCTGAAACAGACTGAAAATTGGATTGGCACTGTACCTGAAGTCTAGTTATCTGTATGTTGAAACTCCATTGCCCCTCCTGTGGCATCTGACATATTTGGAATTGCCTGTTCTATGTGACTGGCCCACATAGCAGGTATCCCTGCATGTTGTGAGCTAGTGGAAGTTGGGAGGTTTGATTCAGACAAGATCCATGTGCAAAATGTTAGTCTCCATTGTAGATGCAGTTGGTAGATGAATCAGAGGATCTAGTATACACTTTCCTGCTGCAAAAGTCCATCCTGCTTGTGCCAACGTTGTCTCAGGAGTCCAATCATGTGTGGTCATTTCAGGATTACAAGAAACAGAGTTTTGAGCTGAAATCTCCATGGCTTCTGTGCTGGGTCCTGATCCTGATAAGTCTATTGTTATTTGCTGAAATGTTTTACTGGAGCTCCCAGTGGACTGAAGGACCATCTCTTTCTTTGCTTCTCCTTCTCCAGTTTTGTTTTATTTTGTTAATATTCCTGTTCTGTTTTGACCATCATGTGTAATAAATGTTTTTTTTTCCTCCTCCAACTCGATCTGCAAAATATTTTCTTTTTCTTCTTCCATTGCTTCATCTTCCATTGGTGACATAAGAAGCATAGATTTGGTAGTACTCTCTACTAACATACTAACATACTAACATACTATTTGCCAGCAGATTAGGCCTTACGGTCTATCGAGTCTGCTCGAACCTAGATCCTTAGTTGGGTGCCGAGACTACCACTGCTGACTGCTGCTTCCCTCCAGCAATAGCTCCTTCTCCATCCAAACATCATTCCACACTGGGCTCCTCCATCTTCCAGCACGGAGGCAGCGCCCTCTGCCAAAAGAGTAGGGGATTTTGTTTATTAAGACTGGTACTCAAATCAAACAAAAATCATAATTTAATACATAATACAAATCACATAGAAAGCAATTGGTAATAAATATGCATCATAACAGAAATGGGTATTGTCTGTCATACCACACAAGGAAAAGAAAAATATATATATACTTATATATAGTAGTGTTCTTTCCACATTCGTGAACCAATGTACATAATGTATATATATATATATATATATATATATATATATATATATGTGTGTGTGTGTGTGTGTGTGTGTGTGTATTCTTATCTACATCTTGTGTAAAGCAAACTGAAATTAAGTTCATGTTAATATGCACATGGGAAATTAAAAGAATAAAAGAGAACAAGAAAGAAAAATGTTGCAGGCAGAAAAAGTTCACTCCACTTTGAAAACCATGCAAAATATGGGTCTATCTCCTGAAAAATAGTCTTTCCTAAAATAAAGCATAGCAAAATAACATTGAAAAAAAATAAATTCATTTTTTGTAATCTTTTTGTTGCTAATCTAGCCCCTTAAACTACATGAAAATAATATTGGATTTATTGTTATAAAACTTTTAAATCATGACAAGTCATTCTCAAGAATTACTACAAGAAAACAAACATAGAAAAAAGAAAACCTACATTCTATCCAAGATCTGTAACGTTCGTTATTGAAATAGAAAGAAAGTAAAATATTGTCAAACTGAAAAACTCAAATTTATGACTCATTCTATCCCAAGTATTCTTCCCCTACCCCTGCCTTATTTAGGTGGGGGAAATGTGTTGTGTAAAATGACAAAAATATCCAGAGGTGGCTTCAATCATAATGTAACATCCTACCCAGTAATCAACCAACTTAAAAGCGTCCATCTCCTGTTATATATGTGTGAGGCTAACTGTGTCTTATCTCTTCTTTTTATGCACAAGATAGTCTTGCACTGTCTAAAATAGTTGGTCTGGTGTAAAGAAGTGTTGTTGTTGTAGACACCATCTACACTGAGTGTGCCAAATATAATATTTTAGACATCCTAATATAACATGCATTGTACTTGCATCATATTTCTCACATGGTTTGGATAAAATATCTAATAGTAATATATCTTTAGTAATTAAAGTAAAAAGTGATGTAGCCTATCTAGTATACAACAAAGACCAACATTGCAAAATAAAAGGACATTGAAAATACAGATGTTCTATGTTTTCTATGGAAGCTGTACAATGATTTGTACAGGGACATGACTTCTCTTCTGGCCCTTAATGTTTTAGATTACCTTTTGCGTTAAGTTTTTCATTGGCTCCTAACCAAGTGACATCCCACATAAATGGTGATATATTAGGTTGTGTCAGCATTGCTTGAACATGAAGCAATTCTTGTAGTGACCTTTTTTCAAACTCTGGGGAAATATGTAAATGCTTATTTTGTAAGTGTTGATATATATATTTTCTGTTATGCTGGATAACCATAGCTTTTGTGATACTCCAAAGTTTTAATTTACTAAAACAAGACTGAAAATACCCAGGTAATCCTGAGATGTGTTTTAGCCTTTTTATGGCTGTGCCCCTGTACCAATTCGATATCCTGGGACAAATATTATCATAAACCGATGGGCTTATTGGAGGGATGTTTACATAAAGTAAAATACAGAAACAAAATGTTATTGGGTTTATCATATTCAGACACCCATATTCTTTTTTACAGTTAATCTGTTTATTTTCTGCTTTCAGAGTTTTACAGTAGTGGAACCTTTAATCAAATTGGCTGACCTTGTGGTTTACAACATTTCCACCGCATTACATTAAGCCAAGTTATTGCAGTATGGAACAGCTATATGATTCTAAAAACAATATATGTTATGGCATGGCCAGACAACAAGCGCATTGACATTGATGCAACTTCCAACACTTATCTGGTACCTTTTATACTTATGATCATTAACCTATTGTGATTACTTACTCAAAATGGCAGGAGGTATTTCGGCTGTCCCCAAGCTGCACCACCTGTTGTGAAGAAGGTGGG
Source organism: Neoceratodus forsteri (assembly GCA_016271365.2). Lineage (NCBI taxonomy): Eukaryota > Metazoa > Chordata > Ceratodontiformes > Ceratodontidae > Neoceratodus > Neoceratodus forsteri. The sequence goes on from CM057451.1 coordinate 999,470,630, forward strand.
AAGGGGAGGATGACCCAATTGGCTGCACTCAGAGTTGCACTCAAGATAGTTATCGAGAAAAAGAGTAAAATAACCTTTAATTATCTTTAGTCTGAAATAGTTGAAGAACGATTCTTCTGTGGAATCTCATGGGGGTCTAAGTTTGTTCTTCATATAACTGGAAGAGTGTGCAGTACAAGCAGCATTGAGAAAAGCCAGATGGGGGCCCACAAAAGTTCAAACTTATGTAAACAACCATTCTTGTAGCAGGATATCCTAGTTAGAGTGGCTGTGGTTTCCCGGGCCCCGATCCATTCTGCCACCTGAGGGAGCTCAGTTGTTCTCCATCATTTAATGATGACTCTTTTACATTCTACTGTGGCCTGTATCAGCCAAAAGAGCCGTATCTTGGATAATCCCAAGCATGGAGGCATAAGGCCCAGGAGCGAGAGACCGTGGTCAGCCGGTAAGGATCTCCCAAGAATCAGTGAGCAATACTGTGTCACAGGTGGCCATAGTGATTGTAAGGGGGGGCAGGACCATAGGATATATCATAGGTCATCAGCTGGGTTGTTGCATCTCCAGCAGACATCACTGTCAAGCAGACCCATCTTTTTCAATTGGAAAGGGGTACAGTACCAGATATGCATTACTTTGTTCTGCAGGAGCAGACTATTGGGGACAACACAGGCCTGATGAGTTCTTAGCCAGCATTAATGCCATTGCGCATCTGTAATGGGGGTACCCAGCATCAACACCCATTTATCCTTAGCAGGGAGTGAGGGGTAGGGGGCACTATCACATAAAAACCTCTGGATGGAACCTGCCCTGCCACTAGGGTGCACCATCTAAATTTTTATTGGAAGGTGAGGTGCTCTCTCAGATTTACACTTACACATTACGCACATGCAGCATTGTTTAACCTGAGAGGTAAAGAAGCTTCTCATCTGGGGATATTTCCAAAAATCAGTTTGCAGTAGCCCATACCTGGATTTTAACCAACAAAATGAATCCATGGTAGTGTCCCAAGGGAGAGTTAGGTCCCCCATGAATTTACTTTCCTTGGAAAGCCAATCTCTCCACTTCAGGGTTTCCTTGTCAATACACAGACTAGGGTTGTGCCACAGGCTGTATAAATCCCCAGGCTGAGGCAGTAGGAGGTTCAGAGCCCTAGTTTATGCCAAGCCAAATGTGAGTGATGAATGCTATGCCAGCTCTGTAGGTGTTTTGGGAGAGGATATGTCAGGAGGGCTGTTACCGAAGGGTAGTTCAGTAGGTCTTTTTCTATCTGCATCCATGCTGGAGATTGGGAGGGGAGTGAGTGACCTCCTCTTTTAACAACTTTGCCACCTGAAATGCTATGGAGTATTGGGAAAAATCAGGTAGATTCCACCCCCTCTCAGTTTTTGCACCTTCAATTTTGCTCTGCTAAACCTCGATCTGGATGGCCCCCATAAGAAGGAACTTATTAACATGTTTAGCTTGTTGTTCCATACATCTGGCAGAAGGAAGGGCAAGTGGAATATTAAATGGAATACCTTGGCAGCAAGCATCATTGTAATAGGGGCTGTGTGTATCCTGGAATGAGCACACTCTCTCTTTAAAACAAATCTGTTGCAACAGTAATTCTTTATCTTGTACTATTCTATCTCTTCTCCCTATGTTCCCCAACTATCAGGAAGGCAACCTGTAGTTGTCCTATGTATCCCTGTTTTCTTTCCTCCTTTCAATTTGTTTTGCTCTTCCGCATTTGCACTATACCCCGATTACATATCTAAATCATTATTGGAGCATAGCACAGCTCAATCGTGCGCATTCCACCTGCACAAAGATGCGCACAATCATCTGTGCAAATGTGCAGTGGTTCATCTGCACTCCGGTAGAGTCCATTTCTAAAATGGACTTGTATATCCTAACATTTAGCTAACATTTAGCTAGGATAAACCCAGTGAAAGCAGCCCTTATTTGCCTTCTTGTGTAGCTTAGGGGTTGAAATTACAGGGTGAAATGAAAGACAAGCTGAGTGTCCTGTCTGTTTCTGACAGCCTCCTAGCAAAATAAAGTGCAGAGATGATTTTCTAAACAAAATAGAATGTGTGCACAAGGTAACCTGTATTTCGGTTCTTCAATTAATGTTTCCTGCAGTTTAAAATCCAGTGCTAAATGAGGCTGCTTGGTGCTTGCTATGTTCTGTATGATAGACTGAAAATGAGCATGTTTGTCTCCTCAGGGTTTTGCAGCCCGTTTTGTTGTTTTGTTTCATTTTAAAACAACACATTTCTTACTGAAAAGAAACTCTTGTATATTAACAGGCTTATGCTTTGTATGCTATGTTTTAGGTAAAAGAAAAGTTGTACTGCTGTGCTAGAAAATATTGCCTAACCTATTTTAGCATTTCTTGCAGCCAGAATTCTCCTCCATCCCTCTGACTCTGCTCTAGGGCCAAGCGGCCATTTTCTCAGTTAATTTATAGTCAGAAGTGATGGGAGGAGTCTGACTGTTTGGAATTGCACACATAGAAAGGATTTGCCTTATTATTATTACTACTACTAGATTATGTTATTGTGTTTCTAACAATGTATTGTAGGCTTGCTTTAATTCTGAACTAAAAAAGTAAATGTTCTGGAAGATTTTAGTCTTTAGTTATAAAAAGGGGAGGAGCCTAATTGATCACCTGATCCTACTCCTGTATAAAAGGATCAGGTTTGGGAACATTTAGTTAGTTGGTGATAGGGTGCTGACTCTATCAGACCCCTAGCTCTTTTCTAGGTGGCATTTTGTTTCAGTTTGAAGCTATACTGCACCGTTATGCCTTTATTTGATGTCTTCTTGTTTATGATTATTTTCTTTTGATGAAATCAGTCTGCTTTTGTTTATTTCCATTGTATGAATACATTTTTTATTTGGCATCCTGTCACTGTGTTGGACTTCCTTACTACCCATGTTTACAATCATTTTAATAGCGTTAGTTTTCCCTGCCAAGGAAAGATGTAGGTGAGTCCACTGGTCTGTATGTTTCTGAAGGTGCTCCAATAAAGGTTTGAAGTTTATATCCACCAGGTGCTGAGCTTGGTAGATAGTTTTATCCCTTAGTATTTTATTTCTGCGGGAGCCCAGGCAAGTCACAAGGCCCCCAGCCACATGGGGAGGTCAGGGCATTAAGAGGGAGGATTTTGGACTTGGACACATTGGTCTGAAGACCTGAAAGTTCCCCATTCATTTTCAGAGTTGAAAGGATGTGAGGAAGACTATGAAGTAAATCCTGGGTAAGGATCAAGCAGTCATCTGCATATATCATTGTGGTATAGGATTTGCCACAACCTGAATCCCTTGTATATGGACGTGGGATCTTAAGGCTGCTGCAAGTGGCTCTATAGCAAGTATGAACAGCAGAGGGGACAAGGGGCAGCCTTGCCTAGTTCCTTTTAGCAGTAGGAAGGGATCAGAAATGTTACTGTTAGTGAGCACCCAGGCCATGGAGCCTGCATATAGTGTCTTGATCCACTTGGTGAAATAAGAGCCTATATTGAATGTGGCTAGGATGGTATGCAAATACTCCCACTCCACTGAGTTGAAGGCCTTCTCAAAGTCAATTGTCACAGCTGCTGCCAGGGTGGGCAGGGTCAGTGCCACTTACATTAAGGGGAGCAAGGTGCAAATGTGATCCGAGCTCAGCCTTCCCCCTGACAAATACCACCTGGGAGGGGTGTAGAATATCTGGAAGATATTCTTCCAATCAAGAGGCCACAACTTTTGCCAGTATTTTGGCATTAGCGTTTATTAATGAAATAGGCCTGTAGCTGGCAGGGAGGGTAGAATCTTTACCCTCTTTCAGCAGGATCATATTAATGGCCTCGGACAGGATGGGTAGGAGTGGACCGTGTTCATGGGCTTTGTTCAACATATTAGCCAGAGGTGAGATGATCAAGGGTTGTACCAGCTTACAAAAATCTACTGGGAATCCATCACCCTCTGGTGTTTTATGAGGGGCCATTTTTTGAATTGCTGTACCAATTTCATCTGCTGTAATATTGTATTCTAGGGCCTCTGTCTGGTGTGCATTTAGTTTGGAAAGGGGTAATCCAGCTACAAATTGATTATACTTGCTTATATCCCATTGACCTTGGGAGGAGTACAGGGTTTTATAAAAATCAGACATAATCTGGTTAGTGAGAGTAGGTATAGGGGTCAGCTTCCATGACTTTTCTCTTAGGTTAAGGCTGGATCTCTTGGCTTGTCTTTGTTTCAGTCGGTATGCCAATGACTTGCTAGCTTTTTTCCCTTCTGACCGGTATTTGTATTGCACCCTGTGGATATAAAGTTCTACCTTTCCGGTTACTAAGGTATTGATTTTCACTCTGATAGCTGATAGTTCTGCTATCCCAGTGGGGGACTGAAGTAGGGATAGGAACTTTTTGTAGTCCATTTCAAGACTACTTAATGTGGCTTCCAGTTGTTTTAACTCCTGTTCTTTCTGCTTCCATCTATGGGATGCAAAGCTAATTATATAGCCTTTTATGGTGGTCTTGTCTGCCTCCCAATTATTAGCAGTTGAGGTGGAGGTTGGAGGGTTGGCCTGAGAAAAACTTTCCGTTTCCCTCAAGATCCAGAAAGCAAAGTCCTTATCTGCCAGAAGGAGGGTGTCTAGTCTCCACATCAGTGATTTGGGAGTTTGCACGGCTGGAAGAAAGGTTAGGAAGACTGGAGTATGATCAGAAATGTATATTTGGGAAGTGTGGACCTCAGAGGTAGCAGTTGATATCCTGGCAGAAGTGAGCCCAAAATCCAATCTGCTTGCCATAGCCCGGGGCAGAGATAAAAAGGTAAAGTCCTTCTTTGAGGGGTGTAATAATAATAATAAATAATAATAATACCCACCACACTTCTGATAACTGATGGAGAGATATAAGTTCTTGCAGGGCGTGAAGTGATCTGCCATGAGTTTCCGGCCGAGCATTGGATCTATTGAACAAATGGTCCATCACTAGGTTGAAATCCCTCCCATTAAGATTTCTAGGTTATCATAAGAAATATCCGTTATTTTTTGACAGATGGTGTGGAAGAACTCTGGGGAGTCCTCCTTCGGGCCGTAAATCTTAACCAAGACCAGCAGGCCCACTGGTGTAGAAACCTTTATAATGATCCACCTGCCGTCCCCGCTCTGTGAACACCTCTTGGATTTGCCATTGTAACTTTTTGTGAAACAGTATGGAAACACCTCTTTTGGCAGAGATTGCTGAGCAGTGGCCCTCTTTACCCACCCATTTCCTTGCCAACTGGGAAGCCTCTTTCAAACTCAGTTTCATCTTCTGCAAAAAAGCAATGTGGGTGCCTAGTTTCTTTGGGTGGGAAAGTACCATTTTCCATTTTATCAGAGAGTTAAGCCCTTGCACATTCCAAGTCATGGTTGTTATATCAGAGAAGTTAGCCATAGTCATGGTGTTTCCTTTCTGTGTGCATACTCACGGGTGCTCTATTAAGAACCTTCTTGAGTGTTCTCACCAGTACATCATACCTAACACAATATAAGGTTCCCCTCAGAGAACAGTCTTGAGTGCCAGTCTTAGGGTAGTCTGGGAAATCGAAGGGGTGGATCCTAGTGGACCCTGAAAACAGATTTCTGTTTTCTTTATGATGCAGAAGCATTAATGTAGAGGTCACCACATTGATGGGTAGTTGAATAAAAGGGTAGGTTTGTGTGCAAGCAGTGCGTGCCATGGAGTACCTGCTTCACCACCAAATGGAGGGACCCCTCTATATACCAGATTGCTGAAGGATTAAGATTCAACTAGAAATGACAGGCAAGGTTACTTGCCAAATGTTTTTCCATGTTGGAAGTGTAAAGCCAAGCTGGCCAGGGAATGAGGTTTAGTATACCACCCAATGATCAGGTGCTACACTCCTGCGGGTGGGGGGATAGACAGGTTGGGTGTGCACTGAGCTGCTTCCAGCACTTGGAATGCTGCACCAATGATAGGTTTTGGAGGGCCAGCTACTTTGAACCTCTCATGGTTGTTCTGCACCGTATACCAGGGTAGGGAAGTCTGCACAGGTAGATAGGGTCATGGGCATGTGCCCTGTCTGTGGCTGTTGTTAAATGGCAGGGTGTAAATGAGTGCAGGGTTTGATTACCCTCCTGATTGCAGCTTGGGCTCATCCTATGCCTGCTGAATAGAGAAGCTGCCTTAGGAAAAAGATCCTCCTGAGGCCAGACTCAATATCTACATGAGGGGCCAGACTCAATATCTACACGAGGCAGCAGACAGTTTTGGTGTGGTGAAATCTCAAGTATCAGGAAAATATAGGGAACCCCACCGAACTGAGTTATAACCTTTCTGTGGCCATCTGTGATTCTGATACTCCCTCATGCAGGTCCTGGAAAATGGATGTAGGGGTAATGCAGCCTAAAGATGCTACTCATAATCCCTTATTCCTTATAATTTAATTACAAAAGGAGAAGCCATAACCTATAACATACATTTCTAATGGTTCTAAACACTGGACACTGAACATAGCAGAAAATCTGTAGCCGCCATCACGTCATTAAGGAGGTGACAATGTGATGAGGCCCTTAATTAGAGGAGAGGCTTAATATTCTCTCCAAAATCAACTCTTAGGTAGCCACAGGGATACCAGAGGTTGTAAAGTACTGCTTTAAGTCTATAACCTATACTTGGGGATAGGCGCATGAACAGGCGGATAGATTCGTGGATGTGGGCCCTGGCTATAATATGCAATTTTCTAAGAGTTAAGTACTATCTCAGGTATAACGTAAGCCAGTCACAAATCTGCCGAGCCCCGGGGCTACCTTAAGAGATATATCCATCACCCTCTAAGCCACTGGCCTATATAAGGCAACAGTCAGATTTGGATTGGGGAGATAGGTGATATCACTTCGTGGTGGTGTATGTCTGACTCCATCGGAACCGTCATGAAAACATGGAAAGCCCCTTAGGCTACCGATTGATCCCTTTCATTAGACAGCACTGAGATTTGCATTCCCTCATGGTATTCTCAGAGAGTTCTTTACGAGGGGCAGGGAGCAAGTAGTGTAACCGCTGATTAGACTTTATCCCTCATAACTCCTAATACCAAACAGCATTTATAATGACAATAACTTTTGGTTAAAATAACCCTGAACCCATTTTTTTTTATTTAGTTGTTTAACCAGGTATAGCACACTAAGCAGAAAGCTTTTTTACAGGAGTGACCTGGGAGCACAAGGAGGTTAGGTGACTTGCTCAGGGTCACACAGTATGCAAGTGAAGCTGTGGGATTCAAACCCAGGTCTGGTCTGCTGGATGTCACCAGATTTGCAGCTCAGAGCCTTAGACCACTGCTCTATACTGCCTCCATTTAAACTTTGCACAACAGCAATAATGGAACAAATAGCCCCCAGCCACTTTGACACCCTGCGGGGTATAGCAGAATTCCTCTATTAGAAGTTAAGCCGTGCGGCTAAGTGGGAGACGAGAGGGAAAGGCCCCCTAATTAGGAGTACGTACACTCAATATTAAGTAGAGGTCTAAAACATTCCTTGTCTGACCTGGAATATGTCACAATGGTCCCCAGGGAAATTGGAGATATGAAACTCCTTCCTTAACCAGGATCCCCATGCCTAAACACATATCCCTTACCAGCAGTTCATCTAGTAAATTAAATAATGCAGCCTTCAGGGAGCCTCATGGTCCAGTTGGGGGCCTCCCCACTCAGTTGGCCAGTCCATGTGAGTCAGGGCCCAGTCCTCACTCAGGTCCTCTGGTACTGCTAAAGGTTTACCCTCGATGTCCATGGAGCTTTGGGGCAGGATCAAAACCTGGGGTAACAGGTCTCACAGCAGCTTGTATTGGTTGGAGATTTTCACTGGTGTAGTGTAGCTGGATGAGTTGCTGCCACCTGAGAAGTGCGTCTTCCTCTGTCTGCTTCTTGATCTATTTCTCGGGGCTCTGGCAGGGGGTGTCGGGGAGTTCTTTCTGGCCAGAAGAGAGGCTTTCTTCCTCTGTCATCCTCAGTGCGGTGTCTACCAGTTGGAGGCATTCTCTGGTTCCGCTGGAGATGTGTCATCCTGACTAACTACTCATCTGCAGTGCTCTGCTGTGTCCATAAGAAACTGGGCCTCTCCGTGTGGTTCATGGGGTAGTGCAGAATGTGGCACAGGGTCTCCGGCGATATCCATGAGGAACATTTTTACCTCATTGGGAGAGTTGAAGGTAAGCTGTTCCCCTCAATACAGAACTCACAGCTGAGAAGGATATCTGAGTGAGGATGGCAAATTAAGTTTGTAGAGGGCCTGTTTGACTGGACCATAAGCCATCCATCACCAAGAGAGATAATATGAGTAGTCCTGATATATTTGGACTGGAGCTCAGTCTCACCAGAGAGTTTTTAGTTGTCTATCTGCCCACAGAAATAATTCCTTGATTGGTACCTTCTGAAGTCCATCTTCTTCCAAGTTGTGTACAGGAGTGCTTGGAAACAACTGAGAAGCTGCATGGGATATACTATTTTGGACGAAATATCTGTAACTAAACTCTCTCTCTCTCTTGCTTACATCTGAGAGAAGTTTTCCTCATTTTTAAAGTGGTATTGCTTGGTGTATGTTTTAGTTTTTAAGTCAGGAAGGGGGTTTTGAAAACTGCTTATCTTCTGCATATTTGATTTTCCTTTGTGGCTAACTGGACTGATTACTAGAATTCTGTGAGAATCTGCATCAATATATTTTGCAAATTTTGGTGGGGTTGTGTGATTCAAAATAGCAAAAGCTGCAGGTTGTAACTGGATGCCAAACATATCCTGAGGTGGGGGTAATTGTCTTCACAAGTCAGAGCTCAGCATCATAGCCATTTGTCTAGCTAGACCATTTCAGCATTATTCAATTACTATAAACTAGTGGTGTGATCCTGTTTGAGGCAGAAGTCTATCTTCTTCCAAGTTGTATACAGGAGTGCTTGGAAACAACTGAGAAGCTGCATGGGATATACTATTTTGGACGAAATATCTGTAACTAAACTCTCTCTCTCTCTCTCTTGCTTACATCTGAGAGAAGTTTTCCTCATTTTTAAAGTGGTATTGCTTGGTGTTTGTTTTAGTTTTTAAGACAGGAAGGGGGTTTTGAAAACTGCTTATCTTGTCAGCATCCTCAGAAGGGCTGAAATAACTGCATATTTGATTTTCCTTTGTGGCTAACAAACCACCAGGCTGTTTTGGGGCTGGAGAGGTTTACCTGTGTCTGACTTGGATGTCTGGATTTTTCTCTGTTTAATTAGCAGGGTACTTTCTCTGTCAAATTGTTGTGTAGGGTATCTTGCTGACAGGAAGGCACTCATCGCAGCGGTGGGTGACAGCTTTTAGTTGATTGTTTTGTGAGGACACAGTTTAGGCCCAACCCCTTCCCACCCCTCACCCCATCCACCCCTGGAAATAGTTCCTTTATACCTGAGGTTCTGACATCATTTCCTCGAGTGCAAGCTGCATTTCACTGTCATATCCTCTCTAGCACACTGCACTGATAATATAAGCATACACACTGTATAATATATATATATATTTCTATATAACAAATCACACACGCATGCATGCACACACACATACACACACACAAATATAATAAAAAAAACTAGATAAACATGTGGGGAGTAGTGCAATGTAATGGCTGTGGGGCAGCAGTCTTCCGGGAGTCTTTCTTGAGGCTGAGATGCTGCCCTATTTGCAGACAACTATCTGCCCTGAGGGAGGAAGTTGCCCGTCTGCAGGCTGCACTGGACAGTAGTAAGGAAACCTTCCCCCAGGCCACACTGGACAGTAGGAAGGGAACCTCCCCCATCCAGGGAGCACTAGCGCCACCACCACTACCTCAGAGGTTGCGAAGAAAGCACAGCAGTTGGACCACAGTGGGCTCAGGGAGGGTGAGGAGGGTGGAACAGAGGCACACCCAGTCAATTGTTCCACTCCACAATCCATACACCATTCTGGGGGAGCATAGCTCCCCTATGGATGCACCCGCAGAGAAGACTGATGATAACTGTCACAAGGGAGGCCCACAGGAAGGAGGCAGAGGACACCACAGGAAAGTAAGCAACTCCTGGTGGGAGACTCGATTATTAGGGGTATAGAACTGGGGGGAACTGGGAAAAATGAAGTAAGGTGCCTGCCTGGTGCCATGACTTGGAGGGACAGGAAGCACATCCTCAGGATCACGAGAACAGCTGCAAGGGATTCCGAGCTGGACATAATTGTCCACCTAGAGACAAATGACTTGGCTCATCATGAGATTAGAGCAGTGCAGGAGGACATTGCAGAGTTGGGCAGGGACCTAAGACAAGTAGCACACACAGTTTCCTTCTCAGAGGTGCTGCCTGTCAAAAGCATGGGGGAGGCGAGGGTAATTGGCACCATGCAGTTTAATGAATGGTTGAAAAAATGGTGTGGAGCACAGGGGTTTGGCTTCATTGGGGACTGGGGTTCCACCTGAAGGGACACCAGCCTATACTGGCAGGATGGTATGCATCTATCCAGGAAGGAACAAGTCTTTTGAGCAATCGGTTTAAATGCTTCATTGGCAAGCTTTTAAACTAGTCAAAGGGGGAGGCACTGACAAGCAACAGGAAAATCCCAGCCTCTCCCTACAAAACAGGGTATTAAATGAGAAAAAGACTGAGGTAGAATGGTCAGTGTGGGATGCTGCAACAGAAGGTAAAGCCATCAAAAAATGGAGAGCAATGAGTACTAATGCCCGTAGTCTGGGTAACAAGCTTCCTGAATTAGTGGCCTTGATGGAGGAGGAACATCTGGATATCGTGGCAGTCACAGAAACATGGTACACACAAAACCATGACTGGGACATAAACATACCAGGATGCACTGTCTACAGGAGGGACAGGGAGGGTAAAAGAGGAGGAGGAGTAGTTCTTTACATAAGGGAAGGAATAAAAGCAACAGAACAAAAGGGTAAACAGGGAGGATAAGAAGCACTGTGGGTAAATTTGGAGACAGGCAATGGCACCACAATACACAGGGGTTGTATACAAGACCCCTTCTCAGGGGGAGGAAATGGACAGGAAATGATAGAAAGTATACTTAGAATGGCAGAAAAAGGGGAGATATTGCTGATGGGTGATCTGAATATGCCAGATGTTAACTGGAGTGCAGTTGCAGCTGCCACTTCGAAGAGTGCAGTTATTCTAGATGCCCTACAGGGGGCATGCCTTAGACAACTAGTACTGGAGCCCACTCGAGAGGGAGCAATATTAGACTTGATTCTCTCAAATGGAGATGGAGAGAGGATCACAGATGTAGAAGTGGGTAGCCATCTGGGAACTAGTGACCATCGAACAGTACGGTTCACAATAAACACAACAATAGAGTCAAGCCATACAAAGACAAAAGTACTGGACTTTAGGAGGGCTGACTTTGCCAAAATGGGTGAGTGCCTAAGAAATACACTAGCAAATGGGCAGGGAGGAGGGGTGGAAGAACAAGGGGGAATAATAAAAACTGCCATCACAGAGGTAACGAGCCTTTGTGTGAAGCAAATAAACAAAACAAGATGATGTAAGAAACCACTATGGTTCTCAAAGGAAGTGGCAGTGAAGGTTCAGAGAAAAGAAAGCATTCAGGAAGTACAAGGAATTGCAGAAGGAGCAGGACAGAGAACTGTATCAGTTAAAGCAAAGGAGGCCGGGAGGCAGTCAGAACAGCAAAGGCCCAAACCGAGGAAAAGATAGCCAACTCAGTTAAGAAGGGGATAAAACCTTTATAGGTACATCAGGGAGCAAAGGAAGACCAAGGAGGGATAGTGAGGCTTAATAAAGGGAGGGAGGGTGGGCAGAGGAGACTGTGAAAAGGCAGAGATACTAAACAAATATTTTTGCACAGTATTTACAAATGAAGAGGCGGAGGTACATAAAACAAACAGTAGTAACACTCCGGATACAGAAGTTGATACCAGCCCACTTACAGAAGAAAGGGTTCTGAAAGAACTCTTAAAACTGAAGGTGGACAAAGCAATGGGACATGATGGGATTCATCCCAGAATTCTAAAATAGCTAATGGTAGAACTAGTGACACCACTGACTACCCTTTTTAACAAATCATGGGAGGATGGGGTGGTACCCGAGGACTGGAGGAGGGCAGATGTGATTCCCCTTCACAAAAGTGGGAGCAAGGCAGAAGCAGGAAACTACAGACCTGTTAGTTTAACCTCAGTGATAGGGAAAATGATGGAATCACTTCTGAAGGAAAGAATTGTCGAGTATCTAGAGGCCCCCCATTGTGTACTCTTCCCCTGGGTTTTTGTTTCCCAGGTGCACTACCTTGCACTTCTTAGCATTGAATCTAAGATGCCATACATTTGACCATTCCTCTAACCTTGACAAGTTCCTTCTCATCCTTTCCACCCCACCTTGTGCATCAATTCTGTTGCAGATCATTGTGTCATCTGCAAAGAGACATACTTTTCCTTCCAGTCCCTCTGCAGTGTCACTTATAAAGACATTGAAGAGGACCGGTCCTAATACTGGACCCTGCGGTACCCCACTGGTAAGCACCCTTTCTATAGAGTGGACTCCATTTACTATTACTCTCTGTGTCCTATTCTCCAGCCAATTCTTTACCCAGGCTGTCATCTTGGGACCCACTCCCAGGCTGGCTAACTTGTATATTAATCTTTTGTGTGGGACTGTGTCAAATGCCTTGCTAAAGTCTAGGTAGGCCATGTCCATAGCCCCTCCCTGATCTACTACTTTGGTCACCCAATCAAAGAACTCTATCAGATTTGTCTGGCATGACCTTCCCACTGTGAATCCATGCTGCCTTGGGTCCTGGGCCCCTCTGGCCTCTAGATACTCGACAATTCTTTCCTTCAGAAGTGATTCTATCATTTTCCCTATTACTGAGGTTAAACTAACAGGTCTGTAGTTTCCTGCTTCTGTCTTGCTCCCACTTTTGTGAAGGGGAATCACATCCACCCTCCTCCAGTCCTCTGGTGCCACCCCATCATCCCATGATTTGTTAAAGAGGGTAGTCAGTGGTGTCACTAGTTCTACCCTTAGTTCTTTTAAAATTCTGGGATGAATCCCATCAGGCCCCATTGCTTTGTCCACCTTCAGTTTTAAGAGTTCTTTCAGAACCCTTTCTTCAGTAAATGGGCTGGTATCAACTTCTGTATCCAGAGTGTTTCTACTGTTTGTTTTAGGTACCCCTCTTCATTTGTAAATACTGAGCAAAAATATTTGTTTAGTATCTCTGTCTTTTCACAGTCACCTCTGCCCACCCTTCCTCCCTTTGTTAAGCCTCACTATCCCTCCCTTGGTCTTCCTTCACTCCCTGATGTACCTGTAAAGGTGTTATCCCCTTCTTAATTGAGTTGGCTATCTTTTCCTTGGTTTGGGCCTTTGCTGTTCTGACTGCCTTCCCAGTTTCCTTTTGCTTTAACTGATACAGTTCTCTGTCCTGCTCCTTCTGAGATTCCTTGTACTTCCTGAATGCTTTCTTTTTCTCTTGAACCTTCACTGCCACTTCCTTTGAGAACCATAGTGGTTTCTTACATTGTTTTGTTTTGTTTTGTTTATTTGCTTCACACAAAGGCTCGTTACCTCTCTGATGGCAGTTTTTATTATTCCCCATTGTTCTTCCACCCCTCCTTCCTGCCCATTTGCTAGTGCATTCCTTAGGCACTCACCCATTTTGGCAAAGTCAGCCCTCCTAAAGTCCAGTACTTTTGCCTTTGTATGGCTTGAGTCTATTGCTGTGTTTATTGTGAACCATACTGTTCGATGATCGCTAGTTCCCAGATGGCTATCCTCTTCTACATCTGTGATCCTCTCTCCATCTCTATTTGAGAGAACCAGGTCTAAGATTGCCTCCTCTCAAGTGGGCTCCAATACTAGTTGTCTAAGGCATGCCCCCTATAGGGCATCTATAATAACCCCACTCTTTGAAGTGGCTGCTGCAACTGCACTCCAGGTGACATCTGACATATTCAGATCACCCATCAGCAATATCTCCCCTTTTTTCTGCCATTCTAAGTATACTTTCTATCATTTCCCTGTCCATTTCCTCCCCCTGAGAAGTTACTGTGAAGTTAAACATAAATATGATTTTAGTGCTTAACACATATGTCCTGAGCTTGCCATAAATGTCAAGTTGGGTCCTTCCTCCAGTCCCCACATGATAAAAATAAACCACACAGAATTAAAACCTAATTGTTGTTGAACTGCTGAAGCCCACAAGAATATAAAGTTGTAGCCATAGAACAAAACTGCTTTCATCCTGTTGCAATATATTTTTGATGCAGCAGTCTGCCACAGGCCATGTAAGTCAAGAAATATCATGTGAGATATTTAACAGAGAACTGAGACATAAATCTGGTCTCAGTCATGAAGTTTTAAAATGCCACACCTCCACCAGGCCCAAAATGTGCATTTTTGTCCACAGTGTAATACACTGCTTTTAGGATGAATCTCATTGCCTCTTGCTGCTGTGCTGTGCAGTACAGGCCTTAGAAGCCCACAAATGTCACATGAGATATTTTACATAGAAGTCAGATATAAATCTGGTCTCAATCCTGAAGTTTTATACTGTCATCCCACCACCAGGCCCAAAATGTGCACTTGTGTCCTCAGTTTAACACTGCTTTTGGGATGAATCTCATTGCCATTTTCTTCCGTGCTATGGAGAACAGGCCTTATAAGTCAAGAAAAACCGCATGAGAAAAATGTGATGAGAGAAGGGAGACATAATTATTGTGGTAATCATGTTATAGCCAAAAATGGCAAGTGGGAGGCCATGTTGAGAAAATTAATTCCTCCTGAAAAATGCTTTTTATGAAGCAATTGCAACAAGTCAGAAAAGACATGCACAACCACATGAGAAAATAGTGATGAGAGAAGGGAGACACAATAATTGTGACAATTATGAAAAAGCTAAAAATGGCAAGTGGGGGCTTGGTCAACGCCGAGAAAATTAATTGCTCCTGCAAAATGCTCCTACTAGTTGCACTTGCTGCCTCCTGCTGCTGGTTTCACAGTTGATTGTGAAATCTTGACTTAACATTTGCCAATGCTGACCTGTTTTGCTGTTCGCTGTGGTGATGCTGTGGTAGTAACGGGTACTGTGTTGAGAGATTACAAGAATGGAGATTTTGGAGTGCTGTAGCTTACTGCCTGCTGCTCTGATTGGTTGCTGTGAGAAGTAATGTTTTGGCTGGTATTGATGGATTATCATTACAGATATACTGCTACTGCTGCTGCACATGTAAGTATTTCTATATATTTTTTTTCTATGCAATAGTAGGGTGGGGTGGGTTGGTATTGTGGCCTCTTGAAGTATGTTATGTTTGTACTGCTTTTCCATTATTTTCCAGTTGGGTGAGAATTACATCATAACGATGCCAAGAAATCTTCATCAGGGATTCGGATGTTGGAATTAGGATCACCACCTTTGGGTAAGGTAAAAACTGGATGCTAAACCACAACCCAAACTCTGTCTCTGGCTCCATTCCTTTTTATGACTGACGAGTATAGCGCTTCTTCTCCCAAACCATTTGTAAAGTTGGAATAGACATTAGTAGTGATAGGAAATTATTTTTATTCTGTTATTTTATTAATTTATTTTTATTCTTTGGCAACCAGGTTAACTCTCATAGGACACATGGCCCATCTTACAGGAATGACACATGAGCACAGGAAGGTTAAGCTCAGGGTCACAAAGTATGCAAGTGGAAGGTGAGAATCAATCTCAGGTCTGCTGGATGTGCCAAGCTCATTCACAGCATTTTGCTCAAACAACTGTTAAACACTCTCTCATATTCCATCCCATGTCAGTTAGTGTTGATATGATTTGACCAATTTTTGATAACTTAATTATTGAAGCTTGTGGTACCCTCAGTACTGCCTTGTGTTCCCTTTACCTCAACAGCTTCTACTGTTTCTTTTTATATTTATAAGACGTCCCACAATTTCAGATACACCATTCCATGCTTTTTATCTGAATAACCTGTAAAAGTGCAGCTAATATCATGGAATGCTCAGGTAGTACAAAAAATGAAAGCAGTAACTGTTGAGAACTCAGAAGAGAAGTAATCAACATAGTGATAAAGACAATAAAAATTAGATCATTAATTTAACAAAAAATGGATCTAAAACACAACAGAATATAGGACAAACAAAAAGAAACCCATGAAAGCATATAAAGGTGTAAAAACTGTTTCCTGTCATAGCGGTAAAAGACCATACTTAAAATTTAGAGTAGAAAAGATTAGCTTAATTTACTGCTAATAGTCTTAATGACCATACTTTACACTTCTCAGACAGACTGATTTTACAAACAAAGGCATGTCTACATGACATCAGACTTTCTTTGTGACTTGGACATGTAACGCAGGCAAAACAATGGATGATTTGATGCATCAGTTTTAAGAGCATATGAGCACTCAAAAACCAGACTACATATAAACAAAACTGGATGACCGGATAAGGACCCTAGAAAACTGATTATCTGGTCTAAAACTGGATAGGTGGCAACCCTAGTTGGAATGCACCACATTTTCCAACACCGAAGGTAAGCAATTGATTTTTCAATGCTGGGGTTACTGCACTAAAGACGTGTGAGTTTGACAGCAGTTGTGTTCTGCTTGGTGTTGTCAACATTCAAGAACTTTCCGATGCATGTGTTACCTCCCACTCCTGCTGCTGCTAATCAAAATGTGGGTGCTTCATTTGGTGGTCAGACTGTTCCAGTTTCAGTCACAGCGAGTCCTTGAGGTAAGTATTTCTTCATTTTTAATGAGGTTGGGGAGCTACCTGTAACAATTCTGAAAATGTTTTCTTCTTTTTATCTTATTTCCAGGTATGCTGTACTCTATGGGGAATTAAGATGCCTGCTACTGTGCTGTAGTTGCCCAGCATATTCCTTCCATAGGCAGTTTCTGCAGTTTACATTCACCGGGTAAGGTAGCTTTAACTGTTTTCTGATTGTAATTTGCTAACACCAGTTATGCAGATTTATGAGTATTCACCATGTTTCCTGTCATTGTTCCCGTTTAGGTCATTTCCCTCTGGTGTGTTTCCACCCCATGTCTGTGCTATGACTACATCCAGGCCCTGAAGGAGCTGGTGTGTGGAAGACAGAGCAGGTTGCTTGAACCACAATGTAGGCCACTGGTTTCATTAATGATTAAACAATACATCGATGGAGGAGGTATATCTGGAAATGATGGAGATGGTGTTTAGTAACTATAGGTAGAGGGGACCAGTGTCTATTGACGCCTGAGGAAGCAGAGCTGGAGTAATTAGAAATATTTACACGACAAACTGCAGGCAGCAAACTCCTCTCCCCATAGGGATCAGCACTGTTTCTGTACAAGTACCTTGGTAGTACTTAATGTAATTACTCTTTTTGTGTGGAATATGGATATTGTTAAGCCTTTTTTATGATTTTTTTTTGTAATTAATGACTAAAGTCATTAAAGATAGCCACCAGTTACCATTCAGCAAAATCTCTTTAAATAGTATGTCTGTCAACTGAATGTACTACATTCATGCTATGGTTGTACTAGGAGGGTTCTTCTACATGCCACAGAAAGTAAGCAGCACAAAATATTAAGTTTTTGCATGCTGTGAGTGAGCATGGCAAGTGTCAGGGCTGGGTGTGACATGTGCCTGCATGTGCATTTTTAAAGACTTTAAGACAACATATCTTGCTTCACAATGGAGTTCATCTAAGTGAAAAGTAAAATGTGTATCTTGATATTTTTGGCAAAGGAAATTTATTACTACAATAATGCAATATGTTTATGGTTATGGTGACTTGACTGCTGCTTTAACATAGAGTGGGGGCTAAACAATGGTTTAGGGCAAGGGTAATCAAATTAAACTGGTTTACAGCAGATAACACAACCATCACAAATCCAATGTTAAATCTATAAAAATAATTTATAACGCTATACTGAGCTGAAAGTGGTTGGGGGGGATTTCCTACTAGCAACTTCAGCCTTGTTCCACAGCCACTGTCACATCCCCCAAGAAGCAGCCCTCACTGTTTTCAAGACTGGAGTTGTCACCAGTTGTAAATTCTCTCAGAATTACTGCTTCATCCACCTTGCTGCTGGTGGAAGCCTTAGCAGTGCTGACATCTTCACTGTCATCATCACCGAGACACAGTTCATGTGGCAACACCATTGACATCACTTTGTTATGTGAAATGCGCCCCTCGTTCATTTTGATGAATGTTAGCATAGGCATATTGTTGGGTAAAAAATTGGTCCTCCAGTCATGCACAATGGCCCCAGCCAAACTAAACACTCATTCCATACTGACACTGGATGGTGGTCAGCGGAGGTATTTAACAGCAAGTGATGTTATTACTGGCCAATCAGTCACTTTGCTACTCCAGTGCTGCAATGGCTCATCAGTAATGCTAAAAAGCTTTGGTTCCCCCTTGCAGGCCTTCAATCATTTGTTCTGATGCCCTGAGCCTGGCTGCCTCACCAAGCTCCTTCTCCTCCTCCTCCCCCTGTTCTTCCACAGTTTCCACTCCCACCTGATAGACAACATCCCAAATGGGATTACTTGCTGTTTTCTGCTGTAACTTGACAATTTTTTCAGACTGTGTTGCCTGTGAGCTGCTGGTGGTGGTAACAATACCCATTCTCTGTACAGTTTGTATCTTATGTGCCGTTTTCATATGTGCACCAGTTACCCATCTAATTAGGTACTTGGTCAACTTCTGCAGTCACTAAAGACTTCCTTCAATTATTGATGGCAGGCAATGTTTGTAGCGTGGTTCAAGCATGGTAGCAATTGCAAATCTATCTGACTGTACAATGCTAGAAATATGGGCATTGCTGTCCATCATGTGCAGCATGTGATCCATTAGATCACAACCACTATGATCCCCACTTGCCTTTATCAGGTGTCTGACATTAACCAGTGTCTGCTTCAGTACCCAGATAGGCGGTCATGATTGACTTATACAGGCAGTTTGCACACTCACTGCTGTGTTGCATGCTCCAATGGATGGAGAATGCATATTAGCCCATCCATTTGTCACCACTGCTCTGTTGTTAGAGAAATGGACACTTCAGCACTGTCCCAGGTGGTGTGCAACAGCAGGTATTCTGAATCTACCTTATACTGTTCATAAAGCTGGTCAATCATGTACAGATTGGAGTTCCACCTGGTCACAACATCAAGCTTCTTATGGTGCTGAGGTAGATGGTTATTACACTGTAGCTCACATAGATGGTCACTGGTCTTTGCAGAATGGGCAAAGTGCACATAGATGTGATGGGCTATAGTCACAGTTTCCTTAATGTCTGCATGGTTTAGAAACTGTTGCACAATAAAATTGAGGCAGTGTGCCAGGTAGGGCACCCTGAAAAAAAAACACCATTGCTAATGCACTTTACAACATTGGAACCATTATCACTTACAATAAATCCTGCTGTAAGTGAGTGTGTGTATAACCACTTATCAGTTTCATCCATCAGAACATTAAACATTTTCTCACCCGTGTGAAAGCCGGTAACACTTTGCACACTCAAGGTTGTATGCTGCCGGATTCCAGGGGGTGTTTCTACCACCTCAATTTTGCTACAGGTAGGTTTTACCAGGCCCAAAATCAACTACTACCTCAGGCACATGTGCTCAGTGTGCCATTATGCATAGATATGAGCTTGCCACTCTTTGTCCACTGGTTCAAATATCCATGCTAAGATGGATATATTTTGTTGCAGAATGCTTCATTGCATGTCTTGTAGAATCAGCAACTGTACCGCACAGCACTGGCATGGCATGCTTGGAGAAATAAGTTTGCAATGGAATGTGGACTCCAGCATTCTTCACAAATGAGAACGGCAACAGATCAATGGCCAGCATTTCAGAGGTAGTAGAATTTAACTCTCATGCAGCAGCATAATTGTGTGAAGGGGTACTTTGAGTGCCTCTCAAGGATGGTCTTCAGTGTGGGCTGCATCTTTTTGGCTGTTCAAACAGAACGCAGCACTAGTGGCACCAATGTTGTTCTTGTAGGGGTAACAGTTGACTCTTGGGGATCTGCAGACTGCATGAAATCAGTTATTTTGGTTGATTTTGGGTATGGTGGTCTACTTTTCTGAATCAAGGGAGTGGCTTCTCCACTTCTATGCCTACTACTCGAGAGAGCATCATCCTTCTCCACCATCCCACTCTGACCTCTCTCCTCCTACTGTATTGCATTGCTCTCAGTTGCATTTAACTTGCCAAGGGAAATCCCATCAACAGCTGTGGTGTCTTTGGTGTTGCTGCTAGCACAGCTGGTGCTTGATTTTCAGGTGGGCATGTTTGCCATCAGTGCCTATTTGGCTTCCCTTTTTCCCCTGACTAATACACGCTTGACTCAGTTGACATATCGCTATGGTCTCATCAGCAGGATCAAACAAGTAAAAGTCCAAAACTAGGGACTTTTGACCTCTGGACTTAACATGGTACTGGGACTGGGACAGCTGAGAAACAGGCATTGAAGTTTGTGCTTTTTGGGCTGCTTTTATCACTTCCATATAACTACTTTTGGGAGGGGGTGAATTGACTGCTTGAAGGCTTGCTGATAAGCTTGCAGACAGCCTGACCTATGGGCTGTGCATGTAAATGGCCTACATTACCCTTGACCTTTTTAACCTCTGACTCCCATTTGGGATCATCTCACACATCGTCATCATCAGCACCAATACTAATGATGTCCATGTCCTCGTTCTACTCCTCCTGCCTATCACTGTCTTCTTACACAGCAACTTTTTCTTTCTCTACAACCATCTCCTCAGGGGGCTGACTATCCATATCTCCAGGATTCTCAGACTCTGGCTGAACACTATCACCACCACCAAATCTACCAGGAACAGGGATATTCCCACCAACAGATTTAACAGCCTCCTCCTGGACCACTGTCCTTGTACTGGTGTCAGTGTCTTCCTTCTTCTCACTATCATCCCTCATCAGCATGGATGCAAGTTCTGGCTGTTAAAACTGAGGAAACTCTTATGCCAGTACTTCAAACAGCTCCTCTGCTGATACCTGCCATGCCACCAGAGCCCACAGTTGCCTTTCTCTGGGAATATATGAGGAAAGGATTTATTACTTATTAACTGAGTGAAAAATACATCACACCTGCAGTACTTGCTTCCAAGTCCAAACAAAATCAGGACAGGTGGCAGCACGCTGTACAACTAATACGGTAGGCTATTCCAGTAAAAAAAAAAAGTACGTTTTTTTCTTTGTCAGAACAGTAATTAAGTAACATGGGGAAAAACAGCACAGGTAACTTACTTTAAATAAAGCAAATACAGCCAACAACTCCATCAGCAAGGATTGGAAGTGTCTCTGAAAAAATAGTGATGTATTTCTTAACACAATTATAGTTTCTTGGGTGTGGAATGGGATAGGTATTGAACAACTCTATAATAACTGAGTAGGTACAGCTAGGGTTAAGCTAAACTGAATTGTAAAATAACAACACAGTACACTTCACAAAAAGAGCTACAGATCAGCTGTGTCTGGAGAACTGAAGAACTGTAATGTGTTAGTACTTACTATTACATTTTTGTTTTGTTATATAAGAGGGCCAGGGGCATCAATATAATATCAACAAACAAAGACACCTACGACAATCTGGACAGGACCAGCAATCTCTTGACAACTATTATATTAATATGTAGCTTTTTATAGTGCACAGGTCAGGTAGTAAACAATGCTGTAACAGGGAGATAGCAAGTAAATTAAACTGAAACAGGAACATCGCAAGGCAGAGGCAAGCTCCAACAAGAAAGTACAGCGGACTGTATATGGACAAGTGGTCAGTTAAAGTATTTTCAGTAGAAAAATACATAACTGTTGCTTTTCACAGAAAAAATGAATAAACAAGTAGGGTAACACAGCAGAGTAAAGAGGTTTTAAGAGACCCAAGTTAACAGTAAACTGAACTGACCACAAATCAAAACAAACTCTGGCCAGTGCTGATACAGCTGCTCAGAGTTATGTGACTGCAACGAGTCTGAGTAAAGAAATACTTGTACCTCTTGCTGCACCAGAGTCAGTGTTTGCAAGATGGCAGTGCTGACAGAACTGTGCAAGTGTGGTACTCGTGCATGTACAGTTTTAGTCGGAGCTGCCATCTCAAGCATGGCAGCCATCACTTCTGTAGTTTTGGAAGAAAACGTAGAGGTGCCACCAGGGTGATATGTTTAAGCAGCCCACAAAGGAGAAGGGCTGCATAAACAGCACCACTGGACTTTTGCTAAAGCACTGTGGAAGCACACCAGAAAGAGGTCTTGTCACATGCTTCCACAGTGCTCTGCTTAACCTCCTATGATGCCATAACATCTGTGGAGCTCCACCTATGCAGGTGTAATAAAGGCTAGACCATGACAAACACAAATGCTCCTCCCCACATGTCAATAGACCATTAAGTTGCAGGACATACAGAATAAGCAACCTGTATCTTTATTGAGTGCTACAAAATTGTGTGGCCCAATGGTTTTAATTGTTGTAGGAACCATATCAGTGCAAATTTTTATTTTATTTTTTCATTTAGTCTTTGGTAACCAGGTAAAGCCCACTAGGCACAAGTGCTTGTTTTCAGGGGTGACCTGGGAGCACTGGGCAGTTACGTGAGTTGCTTAGAGTCACACAGTATGCAAGTGGAGGTTATGAGAGTCAAACTCAGGTCTGGTCTGCTGGATGTGCCAAGCTCATTCACACCTCATTCCTCTAACCTCTAGGTTATACTGCCTGTCATATCACCAGTATGCCAATCCAACAGTGACACTAACACAGTGACATACCTCACTATTGGCAAAACTGACACTTTGCTGACAGTTCAATGTGTTGGTGCTCCCAAGACAGGGGCACACTGTCTCCTGGCCCTGCACCCCTTCCCTGAGTCAACTCCAAATGGAGTTGACAATCTATAGTATGGGGGATGCAGGGGCAGAGCCCCCTGCATGGGGGGTTGGGGGGTGAAGCCCCCTGATAGAAAAGCAGAACCAGAAAGCATTTGGAATTTGTCTACCTCAACTTGTGGTTGACCTAAAATCCCATCGCTGTGATGCCAGTCGATGAAAGTGTTGTTGAATCCACCTCATATATCCCATTTCATCAACAACTTCAATACCTGTGAGAAATATCTAGAAAAGACATGTGTTCCAAATCTTCAATAAATAAAATGTTAAAGTAATTTTCCAAGTTTCTGAAAAAAAAGATTGTTTTCATTGGCAGGACTGGAATCTCATAAAACTGTAAAAAATGTTTTCGATTTCTGGACCTTCTGTTTGTTTTTGTTTTGGAAGACATCATCTGACCTTGCTGCTTTTCTTGCTCTGAAGTTATAATACTTTGCCTGTGACATAAGACTCATTTCTACATTTATGGGTTGTGACATCACAAGCAGAGGATTACTGTATCACAGCAGAACCAAGAAAATGGAACGCAAGATTAAATGTAATGGAAAAAGATATTGTTTTAATGAAAAATGCACTCAGTACTAAAAGAAAGGAAAGGAAGATGATGAAATGTACTCCAGTAGGGATAAAACCCTATATGGACAATAGAATCCAGGGCAGACAGGGAACTCTGCCAGACTAGATGGACCTTTGATCTTTTTTTGCAATCACTGTTTATAGGCATGCTGCCATTGCTTCCTTTGCACTACTGCAATTAAAGTATGCTGCAGCAGTACAAAATGTATTTATTTTTTTATATTTTTGTTGACAGGGAAAGGAGGAATAGACAATTCTGCTTATTTTCAGCCTTGTCCGGGGGAGGGGGATACAGATGGTTGTCAACTGACAGTGAACCAGATTAAGCTATTGGTGATATATTTTTAGTGACTGGGAGAACTTTGGCAAGGACAGTGGGGACATTCCTTTATGCAGCTGGTAGGGGGAGCCCACACACTGCTCAGATGACAGATCAGAGTGATGGTGTGATAGAGTTGGATGTGTCCAGAGAATAATCCCTCCCTTTTGTTACAGAAGAAATTGCAGTTACAATGGAGCAGTCTATAGATCCTACCTCAGTTCTGCAGGAAGAATCTACAGAAAATATGGAAGCACAAAGTCTGGTGGAAGATTTTACCAGAGGATTACTGGTGATCCACAGATAGAGGCAAACAAGGCCTCATTTGAGCCTGCGAGAGGTCTCCCTGTCGATGCAGGGAAAGATTACACTACCAAGGATGCTGCAAGACTAAAGCAGTGAGTGGGAGATACAAACATCTTGCCGGAAGACACAGGAGTTCTTTCGGCTACTCAGCAAGTCCATCTACAGTTTGGGCTAAAACAAGATTCTTCAGATTTCTTCAGCAGGGATTGGTGTGCTAAAGGAGCTTTAAGTTTAACTGGATAGAAAAGGACTGAACAAGGTCAATAGATACCTGACCCAGACTTGGGTGATGTCCCTGATTTCAGGCCTGCATCAGAGAACAAAATAGCTGCTGCACAAACCCTGAGCTCAGGTAAAATCCTCTAATTCTTAATTGGGATCCCCAAAATGTATCTGCACAGAATTTAGCTGGCGAGACACAGGCAGCTGCAGTGTCAGGCTCGTCAAGATGGAGGGAGGGGGAGGAACAAAATACAACTAAAAATAATAGATAAATGCTGCATACAGAGAAGGAGCAACCAAAACAGCAGAGTAAAAAAATGATGAGAACCCTAGAAAGGTTCCAATGTCAGAATTATTTAAAAATAAACCTGAACAGGCACCTAGGAGAAATGCTATCAGATTATCTCACAAAGAGGGGTTATCAGAGCACCCAGTAGCTATTACATTGCAAAACAACTTTTGAAAGGATCTATGAAGTTTTAACCTACAGAGATCTATGCTTTAATATATGTATCAAGGGGGGATACCTTCAATGATAGTTTTAAATCCAACATTAGCCTTGAAAGATTTTGGGAAAAATGTAACAACCTCAAACAAACCTCCCTTTGGACCCCTTTTTAAGCCATTCCTCTCACTAAACCCCAGATAAGATTTATCACCATTATGTTCATGAATGAGGGGGTCAATGTTAATGATATATACTATTGGTTGCCATATCGTTGCAATATTTTAGGACCTCCAGAAGCTGTCATAGATCCCAAAGTAATCTGGACAGGAGGGTGGAGATTCAAAGTAAAATTATTTCAAGTAAATTCAGAAATCATCCATCTCCCAAATAGCTTCTTTTTAGGTAAGGATAGTGGGGGTTGTTTTTATGGAGGGCAACCTAGAGTTTGATATAAATGTGGCACTAAAACTCATCTAGGCAGCTCTTGTGACTTACTTAAATGCTATTTGCCTGGAGGGTACAGCCACTCCACTAACTTGTGTGAAAACATCTTTCAGTGTAATCTCAGCGATGAGAAAAGTCATGCTCTTCACCAGTGTCCCTGGGCAAAAAGAAATAGATCAGGGAGGTGGGATCAAGATGACTTACAGTAGTAGATAGAGCTCAAGGAAAAAGAAGTAGTTAATTCCCTGCAAATTCAATGTATGTGAAGTACTTAGGTTATAGAAATCAGTTATATAAGCTAATGTAATTTCCTCAAAAAGATCACATGAAGGTGGGGCGTGGTCTGGAATCGACAGTAATGGCAGCCTAAAATGTTAGCTCTGTCCAAACCTGGCACATAATCATCTACAATCTGCCAGCATGCCAGACTGATCTTGTTCAAAAGCACCTGGAAAATTCCTCCCCACCTCTGCCACGCTGGCACTGATGAATTGTGGATGTAGGAGATGTGGCAGGTTGACATTATCCTGCAAACTTACTCCAGAAGCCAGCACTCCAGATAGGCTGCAACAGCCTGAGTGTGTACTGGGTCCAGACACCCTCATCCTGCTCTCCATCCCTTGAGTACTTGGCACCCGACGCTAGTGGAATGGGTTGTGATTACAAGCTATTAGAGCATTGGTGAACCGATGAGGACACACAGTAGTCCCTTCTCTCTCACTGCCCACAATCCATGCCATGAAGTAGGACGGAAGCTCAAGAAGTCACCGCACAGGAGATCGGTGGGCAACAGGCCTCCATAACTCCGGATCAACCCCAGCTGGGAGACACACTAGACAATATTATTAAAACGTTAGAGGCCCTCTTGATGAGAGTGGATAGCATAGGGACATCTCTGGCAGGCAATGTAGCGGATGTCCAACGGCTTGCGGACAAACAAAATGTGATAGAACAGAGGACAGAGGAGCATGAAAAGCAGCATTTAGCTGTACTACAGCGCTTGAGGGATCACAAAGCCAAACTTGCGTGGCTGAGGTATCAGGCGGAAGATCAAGAAAATGGGGGGAGTAGGAACAATGTTAGGATCCTAGGGGTGCCTAAAGGAACAGAAGGGCCTAACATGGAACAGTTCCTAAACAAATGGATACCCCAACTCCTGGGGGACAAATGGTGGGACCCAATCAGCATAGAGAGGTCACACAGAGTCCCAGGCAGAACAGACTGTAATGCTCCAAGAACAATAATTGCATATATCTTGTGATATTCGATCAAAGAGAAGCTGCTTCGGGTCACCAGAGACATAGAGGAGATTGCGTGGCAGGGAGGCACCATATCATAGAAACAGAAACATAGACTTTGATGGCAGATAAGGACCGCTTGGCCCACCTAGTCTACCCCTTTTCTTACCTAGAGGATAAGCTGCAGATCCTATTTAACCAACAGCCTATTTCTTCCTACCCCCCACAAAAATTGCCTTATGTCTGTCCCATGCATTCTTGAATTCTCCCACAGTTTTAGACACCACAACCACCTCAGTAAGGCTGTTCCATGTGTCCACCACCCTCTCTGTGAAAAAATACTTCCTCACATTGCCTCTGAGCCATCCCCCCTCTGTCTTCAAATTGTGTCCCCTTGTTCTTGCACATCTCTTTTTCTGAAAGATGCTACCCTCTTGGACTTTGCTGATTCCACTGAGGTACTTAAACATTTCTATCATGTCCCCCCTCTCCCTTCTTTCCTCAAGGGTATACATATTAAGCTCCTTTAGTCTCTCCTCATATGGCTTCTCTTGCAGACCATGCACCATTTTAGTTGCCCTCCTCTGAACTGCCTCCATCCTGTCTATGTCCTTGTGGAGATGGGGTCTCTAGAATTGGATGCAGTACTCCAGATGGGGTCTCACCAACTGTCTGTACAGGGGGATAACAACTTCCTGTTTTCTGCTGGTGATATCTCTCCCTATACATCCCAGTATCCCCCAAGCCCTCCCTACTGCGTTCTCACATTGCTTGCCAACCTTAAGGTCATCTGATATGATTACCCCCAGGTTCCTTTCCATTGTTGTTGTTGTTATTACCTCCCCCCCATTGTGTAATCTTCCCCTGGATTTTTGTTTCCCAGGTGCATTACTTTGCACTTCTTTGCATTGAATCCAAGCTGCCATACTTGTGACCATTCCTACAACATGCCAAGTCCCTTCTCATCCTTTCCATGCCTCCTTGAGTATCAACCCTGTTGCAGATCTTTGTGTCATCTGTAAAGAGGCATACTTTTCCTTCCAGTCCCTCTGCAATGTCACTTATAAAGACATTAAAAAGGACTGAACCCAGTACTGAACCCTGCAGTACCCCACTAGTAACCCCTCTTTCTTCAGAGTGGGCTCCATTTACAATTACCTTCTGTGTCCTGTTGTTCAGCCAATGTTTTACCCAGGTTACCACCCTGGGACCCACTCCCAGGCTGGTTAATTTGACTACTAATCTTTTATGTGGGACTGTGTCAAATGCCTTGCTAAAGTCTAGGTAGACCATGTCCACAGCCCCTCATTGGTCTACTACTTTGGTCACCCAGTCAAAGAAATCAATTTGATTTGTCTGACATGACCTTCCCGGCGTGAACCCATGCTGCCTTGGGTCCTGTGCCCCACTGGCCTCTAGGTACTCAAAAATTCTTTCCTGCAGAAGTGATTCCATCACTTTCCCTACCACAGAGGTCAAACTGACAGGTCTGTAGTTTCCTGCCTCTGTCTTGGTCCCACTTTTGTGAAGGGAAATCTTCTCTGCCTTCTTCTAGTCCTCAGGTACCCCACCATCCTCCCATGATTTGTTAAAAAGGGTAGCCAGTGGTGTCACTAGTTTTCTGCTTAATTCTTTTAGAATTCTGGGGTGAATTCCATCTGGCCCCATTGCTTTGTCTACCTTCAGTTTTAGGAGTTCTTTCTGAACCCTTTCTTCTGTGAAAGGACTGGGATCGACCCCCTCTCCAGAGTGCTTCTGTTAATTGGATTAGGCACCTCCCTCACTTCTTCTTTTGTGAATACTGAACAGAAATATTCATTCAGTAACCCTGCTTTTTCACTGTCTCTCTCTGCCCACCCACCATCCATTCTATTCAGCCTCACTATCCCTCCCTTTGTCTTTCTATGCTCCCTGATATACCTATAAAAGGTTTTATCCCCCTTCTTAACTGAGTTAGCTATCTTTTCCTCAGTTTGTGCATTTGCTATTCTGACTACCCTCCCTGCTTCCTTCTACCTTAACTAGTACAATTCTCTGTCCTGCTCCTTCTGTGTTTCCTTATACTTCCTAAATGCTATCTTTTTCTCCCTAACCTTCACCGCCACCTCTTTTGAGAACCATAGTGGCTTTTTCTTTCATTTTAATTTGTTTATTTGCTTCACACAATGGCTTGCTGCTTCTGTGATGGCAGTTTTGATATTTCCCCATTGTTGCTCCATCCCTCCTTCTAGCTTGTTTGCTAGTGGTTTTCTAAGGCACTCTCCCATCTTGCCAAAGTCAGCCCTTCTGAGGTCCAGAACCCTCACTTTTGTATGGCTTGATTCTGTAGCTGAGTTTATCGTGAACCACACTGTTTGGTGGTCACTTGTTCACAAATGGCTACCCACTTCTAGATCTGAGATGCTCTCACTGTCCCCATTTGAGAGTACTAGGTCTAAGATTGTTCCATTATGAGTAGGTTCCAAAACTAGCTGTTTGAGGCATGTCACCTGAAGGGCATCAAGAATGGCCCTGCTTTTGGATGTGGCTGCCACAAAGGTGCTCCAGTTAACATCTGGTATGTTAAGGTCCCACATGAACAGTATCTCCCCTTTCTCTGCCATCCTAAGTATGCCTTCTATCACATCCTTGTCCATTCCCTCCCCCTGACATGAGGATCTATATACAACCCCTGTGTGGATTGTAGTGCCATTTCCAGTCTCTAAGGTGACCCACAGTGCCTCCTCTCCTCCCTGTTTACTCTTTTGTTCAGTTGCTTTTATCCCTTCCCTTACATAGAGAGCTACTCCCCCCTTCTGCCCTCCCTGTCTCTCCTGTAGGTTGTGTACACTGGTATGTTAACATCCCAGTCATGGTTCTCTGTGTACCATGTTTCTGTGACTGCTACAATATCAAGGCATCCCTCTTCCATCAAGGTCACCAGTTCAGAGAGCTTGTTGCCCAGACAACGGGCATTGGTACTCATTACCCTCCATTTCTTGATGGCCTTACCCCTTTTTGCCCCATCCCTGTCCTTATTGCATTTGTCACTTTCTCCATTTACTCCTGAGTTTTTCCCTATCGACATCTCTATGTGGATGTCTACCTCACTTAATACCCTGATATTTTGGGAGGGGGCTAGGATTTCCCTGATCCTTTCCAGTGTCTCCCCCCTTGGCTAGTTTAAATGCTTGTCAATGAAGTATTTAAACCCCATCACCTAGGATCCTGTTTCCCCTCCTGGACAGATTCAGACCATCATGCCAGTATAGGCCTGCATCCCTCCTGGTGGACCCCCAGTCCCCAATGAAGCCAAATCCCTGAACACTGCACCAGTTTTTCAACCACTGATTGAATTCCATGGTGTGGAGCACCCTAGTCTCACCCATGCCATAGACAGACAGCACCTCTGAGAAGGTTACCATGTGTGCTGTTTGTCTAAGGCCCCTCCCCATCTCCATAAACACTTCTTGCACTGCTCTGATCCCTTTCTTAGCCAGGTCATTTGTCCCTTTTCCTTTTTCTTTTACAGAGACTTTTCTCAAGAAGTAGGTGCCAAGAGGCGAGAATATGGGCCCATCAGAAAGTGTTTACAAGCTAATGCCTTCCAGTATAGATTTAAAAATCTTACAGAACTGCATATGTACAAGGACGGCAAAGCCTTCTTGGCAGAATCTCCAAAGGAAGCTGAAGCATGGCTTAATCAGCACTGGCCAGGCCTCATACCTAGAATTAC
Source organism: Neoceratodus forsteri (assembly GCA_016271365.2). Classification (NCBI taxonomy): domain Eukaryota; kingdom Metazoa; phylum Chordata; order Ceratodontiformes; family Ceratodontidae; genus Neoceratodus; species Neoceratodus forsteri. Next base: position 999,500,804 of record CM057451.1, read on the forward strand.
AATTCCAAAATGTCTCTGGGCTCCCAGGGACCAAGTAAAAAGAGGAACAGCGAACAAGAAGAAGTGAGCACCAGAGGAAGAAAAACATAACAGGACTGTTACAGCTCGAACAAGGTCCCCCATTCTCTCCCTCCAGGAATTGCTGAGAGCTACAGAGAACTGTACAGGGAACCAGACTGCTCCTAGCTCACAAAAAGTAAACCACCCTTCACCAACAGAGGTACAATCAGTAGACAAGCTGGAGAGGCACTCACACCCTGCTAATACCTGAAACCGCCAACGCTCTAGAAGCCCAACTCAGCCCAATGCCAACAACCTATCTGCTTTCCCTCCAGCCAGACTCTTTCGAGCAGCAGAAACATGAGTGGCTAGACAGGTTGGATCAGACTCAGAATCTGAAGAGCTGACGGAGACTATTACATCACTAGACTGGTTAACTAGGGTGGAGGAAGATGAAGCAGAAAAAGCGACAGCATGCAGGCTGCTAAAGCCTAGGAATAAAACCTTTACAGAAGCTCTTGGTATCCCCTCCAGACTGAGTGGAGCTTATAAACCCCTTGCAGGAAGACAAGCGGCCACAGGAGCTGATGACTGACATTTAGAACATTGCAACACTGGCTAAGCTCTCTCTCTCTCTTTAATTTTCATTACAGTTTCTACCTCGAGTCAAAGACTTCATATAATGTTCGGGGGGGGGAGGTGCAATTTGGGTAGCATGCAGAGCTTTGAAACCTCTGCTATAGCACCCCCCCTGAGATGCCCTGAAGCTACGAGGTACTCACACTGCCCATCAAGATATGAATCAGAGCATTACAGTTAGAGGGGTATCCCCTCGCTCTTACTATATGTCTCAGACTACAGTGAGATACTTATTCAAGGCTCCTACTCACTCCTCATTATCGAGAGGCATGCTGGGGCTCAAGATCAACAATCTATGCAGGGGCTAGTCGAACACCAGTCTCACTGGCTCCCCTGTATTAAGGCCTACACGCCGAAAATTTAACATTTGATATGTGGAGTAAGAGGTCCCCCCCAGTCCACCCTTTCCGGTTGCTTATGGTCTCCTGTTTATGGGAGGGTTCCACAAATGGAAGGCTCTGGTGGAACCCACTGGCCCACAGATCCGGTCATATAGTGACCTTAAAAGCCAGGTAGGGATGGATCACCCTCATTGGTTGTGACCCATCTCCAATACTTGGTGTTAGAAACAGTGTGGCTTACAGCTTAAATAGCTTGATCACATGATTACTTCTACATCATTAGTTAATTTATACCTAATTTTGGTAAATGTTCCATTTCATAAATAAAGAGTTGTGTATCTTTTTATACAGTAGTATAGTTAATCTAGGTTAACAAGTGTTATCTGTTATTTCTTCTATATACAGTTTGTTCTTATCTATGTGGCTCATGCTGCAGCAGTCCCGTGACCTTCATATATTTCCACGCATCTGCTTGTGACAACAACTAGCAGAGGAGAGAACTATTGGTCAAAATCTGAGAGGTAACTTTTCTATCTTTTCCTGCTTTCAACGACACCTGGTACTGGTGGGTGAGTACTCTACTGACTCATGCCTGTCACCTTCCCTTCTGATTGGCAGATAACTACAATTGCTGGCAGCTCACCAGCTATCCAGGGCTGGAAATGTGTTTCCTGGAATGTGAAAGGGCTTAATCACCCGGCTAAGTGCATTAAAGCACTTCATTTCTTAAAATCTATGGGGGCAGATATAGCTCTACTCCAGGAGACACAGCTAATGAGCAGAACAGTTCAATAGTTGCAAAAGCTCTTGGTGGGCTCATTAGCTTCAGGCTGCACAATCTCCAAATCCAAAGGGGTAATTATTTTGCTCCAAAAGGCCTCACCATGGGTTATAGGAGATAAACGCACTGACTCCCAGGGAAGGTGGGTGGTGGTCAGACTCTCTTACCCAGGAGGTAGGGTAGTTATAGCAAATGTCTATGGCAGTAATACTGACTCAGGAAACCTCTATCCAGAGGTCAGCCAGGCCCTCACAGACCTAACAGAGAATTTTTCACATACACCAATTTTGGTGGGTGGGGATCACAACTTAGTTCAAGATATCTTCCTGGTCAAATCCTTCCCAACCCCACAAACCCACACTAAGGCCCTAGCAGGAATGACTGAGATGATGGAGGAATGGGGAATGTCTGACCCATGGAGGAGAAATAATCCCAAAGGGAGGGATTATTTCTTCTGTTCTGCAGTTGATCTTGCTAACAGTAGACTAAATTTCTGGCTAGTCAACTATGTGGTAGCACCTGGTATTTTAGATACCTCGATTTACAGTATAATAATTTCTGATCATGCCCCTGTGTTCATTACTTTTCTCCCACCTGGTCAAGATGCACCAGACACCAGATGGAGATGTAACCCACTACTGATCCAAGACAAAACTTTTCAATCTTTCATAAGGGAAGAGGCCCGTTTGTACTTCTCCCTTAACACGATGGATGATGTCTCACCCTCCACACTTTGGGAGGCTTACAAAGCTGTCATCCGGGTGAGAATTATAACTTACACAGTTGCCAAAAACAAGGCCCAGCTGGCAATGGTGCACCACCTTCAGGAAGAACTCACGAGTTTGGAGGTGCAGTTTAAGTTTACTGCCCAATGCCCACTAAAATCTCCCCTATTACCCAAGATCACAGGCCTGAAATATTAGATCAATTCATTGCTACATAAGAAGGCAGAATGGCAGCTGCTCCGAGCTAAACATAAATCATGGGAGGGAGGGGACAAAGGGGGGAAACTACTGGTTTACCAGCTACATAAGCAACATACCTTATCCAGAATACTAGCACAAAAGAATAGAGAGGGCAAGATAGTATCCACACCCCAGGACATTAATGATACATTGTGAGATTACTACCAGAAGCTCTATCAAGCTCAATCTGATTTGACCTCAGGTGAGCTAGCTGCATACATATCAGACTTTTGCAGGGGGACCTCCCGTCCAAGACTCTCACAAGTGGAATGTAGCACCCTAGATGCCCCCATTTCCTTGGAGGAGCTGCACTCAGCCCTTTTCCAAATGGCGAAGAGTAAATCTCCAGGACCGGATGGTATGACGGTGGAGCTTTGCCATCTCTCGGAGAAAGACATTACTGCTCTACTGTTACAACCTCTCCCAGAGGCCCAAGCAGTGGTTTTACTCCCCCCACAATGCGAGAAGACCTGGTGACACTGATTCCCAAAAAATCCTCTGATGCCTTAGACTGTGCTAACTTTTGGCCCATTTCATTGTTGTCAGTAGACACCAAAATACTGGCCAAAGTGCTGGCTAATAGAATGAACCAGGTGCTCCACAGATTACTACACCCTGCACAAGCTGACTTCACTAAGGGCAAGTCTGGAGCAGACAATTTCTGTTTAGTCCTTAATCTGAGATGGATAGCGCTCCACTCCAAGATGCCAATGGCAGCATTAGCAATTGATTTTCTGAAAACTTTTGATTCCTTGGAATGGAACTATATCCATGAGGTCCTTGTCCCATATGGTTTTGGTACCCACTTCTTTACATGGGTTTCCACCCTATACCACCTGCCCACAGCTAGGATTGCCACAAATTGTGACACCTCTTCCCCTTTCCCCTTCAAAGGGGTACCAGACAAGGGTGTCCTCTCTCCCCTTTACTATTTCTCATAGCCCTTGACCCCCTGATCTGAAAGCTCACTGATGCTCCCGATATTTCAGGTATCCCTGTTAAATGAAAGACCTTCCTAGTCAACACGTATGCAGATGATATGCTGCTCACAAAGTCCAACCCTGAATTATCTCTCCCCCCAGTTTTAAATATGTTTCAACACTTTGCCCATATCTCTGGATTAGTAAAAAACCAAAAAAAGACAATTCTCTCTCCATTGAATGCCAAATGTGGCAGAGATTGCCTGAAGGGCACTGATATTTCATGGGCCCCTCAAGGGTTCTCCTACCTAGGGATATATATCTCTGCAGGATGGAGTGATCTTGAGAAAGTGAATTTTTCCCCACTCATAATGACGCTGACAGTAGTGGTCCAATGTTGGAGCAAGCTTCGGCTATCACTAAAGGGTAAAGTTGAAGCTACTCGTATGTTTATCCTACCTAGAGTTTCACATTTATTGGATAACCTCCCTATCACTGTCTATAATAAGTTGTTCTTCTCCTTGGACAAACTCATCTCCTCTTTTCTCTGGGAAGGTAAAGCAGCATGCTGCGGACAAGCGAAGCTACGGGCTCATTGGACTAAAGTTTGTCTGGGACTACCCTGCTTCCTAGGGTACCACCTAGCCTTTCAAATGGCCCAAGCCACTGCCTGGTTTGTCCCCTCAGCCTCCCACCTGCCACAATGGGTCAGTCTAGAAGCCACTCTGGTGGAGGATAGCTCCTTGTTTACACTACTTGAAAACAAGAAAAACCTGGGACACCAGCTGACTCCTATAATGACAGAGACCTGCACTGCATGGCATACAGCAATGGCCATTACTGGTACACCAGGGGCAGATAGATCCCCCCAGTATGGTATGCCCCACTTTGGCACAACAGGTGCATTACGGTGGATCACAAGCCACTATACTGGCCATGCTGGGACAGGAAGGCGATCCATACAGTGGGTGATCCCTCCTCCCACATAGTAAAACCCTTATGTCATTTGAACAACTACAAAACAGCTTTGCTCTATCCAAACAGGATTTCTGGTAGTACCTGCAGATAAGGAGTGCTATCCAAGCTGCACTGCTCAAATCCAAGGATGAGCTAACATGTGGGTGCCTAAACTTCCTTCCCAAACCAAAACAGGGCCCTGGCCTGGTGGGTACCTTTTATAAGGTACTATGGGATGCTCAACTGGACACTACCATAATTGTTGGAGGGCATGGGAAAATGAGCTCCAGACCTCCATCCCTCAACAAAGATGGGATGCATATTTAAAGGCAGCATACACAATGTATGAGGATGCCAGGAGCCAACTAATACAGTTGAAAATCCTCCTCAGATGGTACAGGACACCTGCCTTTCTGTTCAAAATAAAAGTGCTGAAACACGACAAATGCTGGAGATGTCAGCTGTCATCTGTACACCTACTTCACATCTTGTGAGCATGTCCTTACTTTAAGTTTTCTGGTCCACAGTCCTGCAGGACTGCTCCAGAATCATGGGTAAGCCTATAATCCTATCACATGACTCTCTGGTATTGGGATATGACGCCTCCCTACAGTCTTATCAGGCCCCCTCATAGCATGGACTATGACTGCCATTATGGAGATGAAAAGAGCCATCCTGATGAAATGGAGACAGCCCACCACCCCCTCGGTCCATAACTGGAGGGCATCCATGTCCAGACTGGCAATTTTTGAGAAATGCACAGCAGTAGAAAGAAGGCAGCTCCCAAGATTCCACAGGAAATGGGATGCATATCTCCACTCTCACATTTGCATGGTTCCTCCTACCCCCCCCCCAGCCAATTCTCCACTGGGCTAATATTTCCTCCTCCCTACCTCTGGTAGATACCACCCAAACCAGTTTGGAATACACTGGAACTCCCACCTCATGCTCAGATACTCCTGTAACTCTTCTCTTTTTTCTACTTTCTACTTCCTGTTATGGGACTGCTGTAAGTATTTAAGTTTGTGAAGTTGTCATAGAGCATAACAAACCAATCTATGAAGTAATGTCTACTTTTAGTTCAGAACTGTTAAATGCTTATTAATCTTCTGTCTAGATGGTTAACAGAAATAGAACAACTAATTATACCTAGTTAGAGAAAACTCTTTTGTGAGATATTTACTTCAGGAACAGTCAAATTGCATGCTGACTAGTCTGATAATAGAGATATGTTGATGATCAAATGTTCATGTAGGCCTGTACACTGATATGATTTATGTCCAAGCGATATGATGTACAAAATAAGAAAAATCAATAAACTCTTATATGATAAAAAAAAGATCACATGAAATACAAAGCACAAATCTTGGAAATGCAAATGAAAACGTATTAATATGACAGAGCAAAATCATTAGATATGGAAATGAGATTTGGAAGAGTCAACCTGCTTCAGACCTCTATAAAGCCTGCAAACAAAGATTAGAGAAAACTATTATGTGTGTATATGCCTATTTACTCCCAATAACTATTAGATACTAATTTAGGAATGCTTTTACTTGTACAGCAAAGTCTAAAAGAAAACTTTTTTGAAAGCCACCTAAAAAATGATGATTAGAAGGAATTTTTAACTGCACCAATACTGCATTCAGAAAGTTCTGCAGAATATGCTTTATTGCAACCAATTACTTCTGAGGAAGTAAGTGAAGTAATGAACAAATTAAAAACAGGTACTTCACAAGGTTTAGATGGCCTATCTAATGAGTTTTATAAAAAAAATTTGAACCTCATTTGAGCCCCTTGTTGTTGATCATTTTTAATTTTATGTTACAATCAGATCTAAATTTCAGGGATTTTAGCACAGCCATTATATGTTACATCTTTAAAAAGGTGACAAGAAGATATTATCTAACTGGAGGCGTATTAGCATTCTTAAATTATAAAATCTAAGCAAAAATCTTGAACAACAGTTTAATAAAAATCACTGGCTCATTAATTGATACAGCTCAGACATGCACTATTCCTGAACATAAGATTCAATATAATCTTTTTTTTTTACTAAGAGAGCTCTTTGAAGCTAGTACAAACCAAATTTTGTCAGGATATAATCTAGCTTTGGATCAATCTAAAGCTTTCAACCAAGCTGAACATCATTTTCTATGTAACACTATGGAGACATATGATATTCCAAAAATCTTTCTAGGATAGAAAAAAGTTATATGAAAATGACAGTATTATTCCTACAGTCAATGGTCTTTTTGGGGGGATGTCCCTCTCCTAAGAGGAGTGAGACAGGGAAGTCCCTTAAGTCCCTAGCTTTATGCCTTTGTCTTAGATCCTGTTATATGCCAGATAAAGTGGGATATGCAAATCATAGGACTAACAACCCATGTGACTTTAAACCCAGAAATGGTCACAGCATATGCAGATGATGGCACCCTTTTTGCTCAAAATATTAGTTCTGTTGAAAAAGCTATTAGTACTTTTAGCTCTTGTGCAAAATTGTCAGGTGCTCAATTAAATACAGTATTGTTATAGCTTTGAAAGACCCCACCCCAATGATAACAGAGATAAGTGGTATAGCTATTTTCACTACCCCTCACAAAATCTTAGGCATCTGGGTGGGCCCAAAGGATATGGTCTCTTTTCATTGGGAGAAACAGTTAGCTGTATGTGAGAACTAGGTTAATCTTTGGAAAACTTGGAAGTTTGGGAAAAAGTGGTCCAAATTATCAAAACATTTATAATTCCCATATTTTTATATACCAGTTATATATATATATATATATATATATATATATATATATATATATATACACAGACATATATTTATTAGTTATTGAAATGCTTCACCAGGAGGGCACACTAAAAGCAAGTTGCTCATCTCATGGTGTGACCTGGGGGGAGGGGTTACACAGGGTTGTGAAGGATGATCAGTTACAATAGTATGTGGATAATACAAACAATACAACATTGTAAAATTGTGCAACAGTTGGAACACAAGATATTGTACAATAAACAGTAGTGGAACATTGGGTAAATTACATGTCCAAAATCATACAAAAGAACATATGAACATGCAAAATACTAATAATGCAATAGAACCATTTATAGTGCATGAGTGTACCAGCAGCAGGCTCAAGGTAGTACGCAAGTGCTTTTGAAGTAAAAAGGATGAGGTTAGGCTGTGCACACTGGTGACCAAGAAAGGCAGGAGAAGAAGAGAGGGGGGAGAAGCAAGAACTGAATTTGAGAAGGAATAGCCATTTCTTGATTATATATGCTCCCCCGGTGCATCTGGAGACAAGACTACTTAATGTTTTCTTCCAGATGCTCTAGGGTAGCAGACTGAACCCAGTAAAAAGAGACATTACTTATATTCCACAAAAAAGATGGTCTTTACATGATAAATCCTGTGGTGTTCAATCATTCTATTTTTTTATTTAGCACCTTCAAATTTTCATGGGAGAAGTGTAGTTCATCATGTCAGTCATAGAATTAGTATGCTCTGCAAAAGTACTTCATAAAAGAGGTTAACACCCCTTCAAAACTACTGCCTCTACTATTCATTCCAACTTATGCAGTCCCTTCCATTAAGAAGCTTCAGCAATGGAAAATAAAGAAACAGACCCTGATTTCTTTAAACAGGAAAAGCTTTTATTCCCATGTAGTTTATATAGTTCATCAAACTACCTTACTATTCCCTGAATATGTTCCAACTAAAATGACCTGGACTTTAAATAAACTTACTGATCCCAGAATTCCCATTCAAATATGGGATATTGTTTGGCTGTGTTCTCAGGGGAAGCTGGGAATTAGAGGCAACCTCCAACATAAAGCAGTTACAGAAAGATTTTGTCCCAAGTTAACATGCACGAATGTTGAAGAAAGCATTTCTCACTTTTTCTTTGATTGCCCATCAAGTAAGCAGATGTGGACAGATCTTGCCACCAAGTGGAAAATGCCATTTTTTTTTCACAAGTTACTTACAACACTTTAATTCTGGGAGACTACTCTGGTATCTGGAGAACTTTTCACAAAAGCTCCCTAAACATACTGTTTGCTTTAATTCAATATTATATGTGGCAAGGTTGATGTCAGTATGTGTTACAGCAGCAACAAGTTTTTAACAATGTATTAATTTCACAGATTGACATAATACTAAAGGAATAATGCACAACAGGGTGTGTGTCATGCTGGGGTGATGCCATGACTGGGAGAAGGGGTTGGGCATGCGGCTGTTGGTCGAGTGCATCCAATGCCCCAGGAGTAGTGTTATCCCATCACAACTCACACCCTGGAGTGCATTATTCCTATTATGCAATGGCTTGGTGTTATATACAGAAGACATAAAACATTTAAAGAATGTTTTTGGTAGTGTTGAATAATATTTTTGTTCCTTAAGAGAAGACACAAGCAATGCAAATGCAAACAATAATGCAAGCAATCAGTCAAGAGGTTCACAGTGCTGAGACTAGACCAGTGATGTTATGCTGGGAAAACACCACAGGTCCAGCCCCAGACTAACCAATCACAATCCAAGATTCTTTCTTGTCATTGTATAATATATAATTTAGCTGGATCCCATAGTTACTGCAGACTAAAGCAACTGCATTATATTAAAAACAAAAAAAACTTAAGATGCAATTATGTGACTAAGTCTATCAAGTATGGAGCAATAATATCCCAGGATGTACTACTGTCCAGAAAGACAGAATTGGAAAACATGGGAGAAGTGTTGCCTTTTATATTAGAAACAACTTAAAGTATAGACACATCAATAATATTAATATAGATGACACTAACGAAATAATATGTGTAGGGATTCAAAGACATAAAGAAAATGCATTACTGCTGGGGCTATATTATCAACCACCTGATATAAGGTTACTGAAACAAACAAACTTATTAACTAACATAGACAGTAAATTGGGACATAAAGAACTAATTTTAGTAAGTGGCTTTGATACACCTGGGATAGACTGGTTAGAACATACAGCAGATACAACACAAGATAATTTACTACTGGACACATGTATAACCAATGGGTTACAGCAATTAATAAACCTACTAGAGGCAAAAATATTTTGGGCCTTGTTATAACTCATATCTCGGATAAAATTCATGATATAGAGATTCATGACCCACTACTCCATAGTGACCACAAGATTATTACATTCACTTTAAAATCAGGTTTTATAATGATAGAAGGTGAAAGAATAATCAAAGATTTCAAAAAGGCTAATTTCAGACAAATCTTGCTGATATTAAGTGAGTGGGACTGGGATAAGAATTACACAAATGTAGAACAATTGTTGCTTAGAGTCAAAAACAAGATACATGAACTCATAAATGAATATATACCTTATAAAACATTATACAATAAAAATTGGAAACTGCCACTATGGTTTACTACTAGGGTAAAGCAACTCCTAGCTGTAAAAAGAACTACGAAAGGGACAACAATGAATACAATAGACACAAATATGAGCATGATCAAAAAACTGTAACATTAAAATAAAAAAAGAAAAACATAATATTGAATTTAGATTGGCACATATAAAAGATGGGGGTAAAAGTTTTTACTCCTATATAAACAACAAAAAATGTACAGATAATATAACAGGGCCCCTTAAGATATATAGTAACACTGAAATAATAGAACCCTCATCAATGGTGCAGGAGTTTTATGAATATTTCTGTTCAGTTTTTGGAATCAGGAAACCTATTACTTCTCAACCAAACTCTGAGAATCAATCTGAAACACTGCTTGAAATCTCAAGAGATGAGTTTAAGGAAAAACTAAAAAATATTAAAACTAATAAATCACCAGGACCTGACTCTCTCCATCCTTGAATATTGAAAGAAAATGAATCATGGCTGATTGACCCATTGTACACACTCTTTAATATGTCTATAAATACGATAGAGGTACCATAAGATTGGCAAAAAGCTGTTGTGATCCCAATCTACAAAAAAGAGAACATGGGTCAACAGCAAATTATAGACCTATCAGCTTAACATGAATTCTAGGGAAAGTAATGGAATCTATTGTGAAAAATAGGCTAGAACATGAAATGACTATCAATAATGCTAAGGATAATACTCAACATGGATTTAAAAATAAAAGATATCATGCCTTACAAGTAACATGGTATTTTACAAAAAATTAAGTGCTATGTTGGAAACAAAATCACCAGTGGTTGTGATCTACCTGGATTTTTGAAAGGCATGAGATAAAGTCCCACATGGGACTTTAATTAAAAAGATGTATGCCCTGCACATAAATAAAACACTAATGAAATTGGTTAATCAGTGGTTGAGCGGCAGAACACAAACTGTCATAAGCTACAATTCTGGGAAGGGCCCTGTGACAGGTGGGTTTCTGCAGGGGTCTGTGCTTGGACCCACTCTATTTACAGTATTTATCGACTTAAATACAAACATAAATATTTACATTATCAAATTCATGGATGATACCAAAATAGCTGTTGATGTTGGTTCAGAAATGGTGATAAAAAAAACTAAAAAATGATCATATATATTTGGAACAATGAGTTGAAACTAATGGTATGTCATTCAGTATAGAAAAATGTGTGGTATTGCATATGGGAGATACAAACACTTGTAACACGTATTGGTTAGCAGGGAACATCTTAAAGCCCATAGACAGTGAAAAAGACTTAGGGATATTAATCACAAATGATCTAAAATTTAAAAAAGCAATGCAATGAAGTACTCAAAAAAATTAACAAGATCATAGGCTGCATTAAAAGATCAATTACTAGAAGAAATAGGGCTTGTATTATCCCTCTGTTCAAAGCATATGTATGGTCACATCTCAATTATTGCTCCCCATTGTGGAGCCCAAATCTGCAGACAATATAAAGTGAGTGGATGGGGTGCAGAGGAGGGTAAAAAGGATGGTTGATGGTCTGCAAGGCATGGATTATGAACAAAGATGTAGAGATCTAGACATGTACACACTTGAGCAATGGAGAATTAGGGGAGACTTATTACAAATGTTTAAGATATTGCATGATACAAAGTTAATGACAGATCTTGGGATAATACATAACCATAGGGAATTTAGATTTAGAAGTCATAACCGCCAGTTTATACTATCATATCCCAAGAGGAATACTAGAAGAGCATTCTTCACTCAGAGGATTGTGCCCACATGGAATTCTCTACTCTGTGAGGTAGTAGAAGAAGACTCCTTTGATATACATAGAAATGTAGAATTTGATGGCAGATAACGACCGCTTGGCCAACCAGTCTGCCCATTTCCCTACCTAATGGATAAGCTGCAGATCCTAGTTAACCAAAAACCTATTTCTTCCAACCCCCTAGAATTGCTTTATGACTGTCCCATGCATTCTTGAAATTCACTACTGTTTTTGACTCCACAACCTCCTCAGGAAGGCTGTTCCATGAATAAATACTTCCTCACATTTCCTCTGAACCGTCCCCTCTCAATCTTCAAATGGTGCCCCCTTATTCTTGCACACCTCTTTTTCTGAAAGATGCTACCCTCTTGGACTTTGTTGATTCCCTTGAGGTACTTGAAAGTTTCTATCATTTCACCCCTCTCCCTCCTTTCCTCGAGGCTATACATATTAAGCTCCTTAAGTCTCTCTTCATATGTCTTCTGGTGCAGATTCTGCATCATTTGGTTGCCCTCCTCTGGACTGCCTCCATCCTGACTATGTGTTTGCAGAGATTGGGTCTCCAGAACTGCATGCAGTACTCCAGATGGGGTCTCACCAGCTGTCTGTACCGAGGCATAACAGCTTCCTGTTTTCTACTGGTGATGTTTCTCCCTATGCATCCCAGTATTCTCCCAGCTCTCCTTACTGCCCTCTCACATTGCTTGCCCACCTTTAGGTCATCTGATATGACAACCCCCAGGTCCCTTTCCATTTTTGTTGTTGTTAGTATCTCACCACCACCCCCATTGTGTACTCTTCCCCTGGGTTTTTGTTTCCCAAGTGCATTACTTTGCACTTCTTAGCATTGAATCTAATCTGCCATATATTTGACCATTCCCCCAGCCTTGCCAAGCCCATTCTCACTTTCCACCAGAACTTGTGTATCAACTCTGTTGCAGATCTTTGTGTCATCTGCATAGAGACATACTTTTACTTTCAGTGCCTCTGCAATGTCACTTATAAAGACAATAAAGAGGACTGGTCCAAGTCCTGAACCCTGTGACTACCCCACTAGCAACCTCCCTTTCTTCAGAGTGGACTCCGTTTACTATTACCCTCTGTGTCCTGTTCCCCAGCCAGTGCTTTACCCAGGCTATCATCTTGGGACCCACTCCCAGGCTGACCAGCTTGTATATTAATCTTGTGTGTGGGACTGTGTCAAATGCCTTGCTAAAGTCTAGGTAGGCCATGTTCACAGCCCCTCCTTGATCTATTACTTTGGTCACCCAGTCAAAGAAATCTATCAGATTCATCTGACATGACCTTCCCACTGTGAATCCATGCTACCTTTGGTCCTGTGTCCCTCTAGCCTCTAGGTACTCAACTATTCTTTCCTTCAGAAGTGATTCCATCATTTTCCCAATCACTGAGGTTAAACAAACAGGTCTATAGTTTCCTGCTTTTGTCCTACTCCCACTTTTGTGAAGTGGAATAATATCTGCCCTCCTCCAGTCCTCAGGTACCACCCCATCCTCCCAAGATTTATTAAAGAGGATAGTCAGTGGTGTCACTAGTTTTTCCCTTAATTCTTTTAGAATTCTGGGATGAATCCCATCAGGCCCCATTGCTTTGTCCACCTTCAGTTGTAAGGGTGCTTTCAGAACCCTTTCTTCTGTGAATGGGTGGATATCTACCTCCATATCTAGAGTGTTTCTATTGTTTAATTTTGGTACTTCCCCATCTTCATTTGTGAATACTGAGCAAAAATATTTGTTTAGTATCTCTGCCTTTTCACAGTCACCCTATGTCCACCTGTCCCCTTTATTAAGCCTCCCTATCCCTCCCTTGGTCTTCCTTCACTCCGTGAAGTACCTATAAAAGGTTTTATCCCCCTTCTTAACTGATTTGGCTATCTTTTCCTCAGTTTGGGCCTTTGCTGCTCTGACTGCCTTCCCTGCTGCTTTTAGCTTTAATTGATACAATTCTCTGTGCTGCTCCTTCTGTGATTTCTTGTACTTTCTGAATGCTTTCTTTTTCTCCCTAACTTTCCCTGTCACCTTCTTTGGGAACCATAGTGGTTTCTTACATCATTTTATATTTAAATCAAAATTAGATAAATATTTACTAAAACATTTGGATAAAATATGAGCCTTCTATGTGGGAGATGTACCACTATGGGCTTTTGCCTTCTATACATCTATCCTCTCCTGGAATTACTCCTAGTATAAAGTCCATTTTCAATTTCCTTCTAAAACCTCATTACATTTATGTACTTAGGTTAAAGACATGCTATAAGCAACTCTCTATACAATGAGATCTCGGGAGTAAACTTTGCCTGACTCATTGCTTCAGCAGGATGTTTTTTATCAGAAATAAATTTGTCTGCATTTCCACTATCCTGTCACTGTTGTACCCACCCCCTTCCCCATGTAATTATCTGCCTCCCTACTAACATGTGCTGCCTGGAGTTCATTAACATATGCCAGTAGGAACACATACTGTACCTCTGAGAATTAAGGCTCTGCAGCCAGGAATAAAAACCCTGGAAAGAGTAATCAACTGCTTGAACATCAGTATTGCCACATCAATCAATTAAAAAAATGAAGTAACTAAACTGACGACTGTTTATTCTGCGTATAGAACCATATAAAAGAGAACCACACAGAATGATTTCATTGCATGGCTTGAGGTCCTTGGAGCAGAGTGTTTAATAATGCATCATGCAGTATGGACTGTTCTGTCTCTCTCTCTCTCTCTCTCTCTCTCTCTCTCTCTCTCTCTCTCTCTCTCTCTCTCTCTCTCTCTGTCTCTCTCTCTCTCTCTCTCTCTTGGAAAGGAAATACCGACAGAGAAAAGATAGGGAAGAGCACAGGTCATCACTTCTTTAACTGAAGAAACAATTGTATGCTAACCTACCAATGTAACAATGACATATTGAACACCAGTTTACAATGTAAGTGAACGTTATAAACAGACAGCATCCCTTAAATATTTACGGCAGGAGGGAAAAAAACTTGCAGCACTAGCAATAACGGAGTTGAACAACTGACATATAGAGGTCTTCAACTGCAATAGGAGCCAACTTATCCCTTTTATGGAAGTTGCAGTTTCAATCAATGATAATGATTTACTACATCAGGTGCTCATCTTTACCCTCGTGGTTTGCTTGACTTGTTAGGGATAAATCAGCTTCTATTACAAATGCAGATCTCTATGTGGCAGTTATGTATCTCAGTTCCTAAAATTCTATTGTTACAACAATGTTCACAGGGGCCCAAGTCTTTCATGCACCATTCAGCCTCCTTTTCCGAGAAGGTTTGCTGAAGTCTGTGGAGAGAATGAGAGAGAGACATGAGCCTGAAAATGCAATGAGAAATGCTCCTGAAGCAAGGAGTCAAGGCATCAAAAGTCTTTTAGCCTTAGCTACCCATCATATTTGTTTTTATAAAATCAAATGTCAAGCAGTGACCAGAAAAACATTTTTACTTACAGTGAAAGTGCATGATCTATGTGCATTCTGCAGAAAAATCTTTTCTGGTCACTGTTTGGCACTTGATTCTATAAAAATAAATATCATGTATAACTAAGGCTATAACACTTTTGATGCTTTTCCTCCTAGCTTCAGGTGCATTCTTTATTACACTTTGTGAAACAAAAGTGAATCTAGTTTTGCCAAATACAGTTCCTAAGTATTTTGGGTGAGGACATGTGAACTCATTTCTGCAAAATACAAATTAGGTTTTCACTAATTTAACTTCAGACAGCGAAACAATGAAGTTCATAGGGGCCCAAGGCTTCCATGAACCATTCAGTAGTTCTTTCCTGAGCAGGCTAGCTGAAGTATGTGGAGAGAGAGAGCGAGAAAGAGAGAGAGAGAGAGATGGGAGTAGAGTTTGTCACTACTTTAAGTCCTGTAACTACTGTATGCTAACCTGCCAACTGAGGTTGTCGCCACTTTAACTTCAGTAACTATTGTATGCTAATCTACCAATATCCTGTCCCTTACACTTGCGGGGGATATCAAGGCTAATCCTGGTCCTCCTCAGGTACCCAACCTAACACTGCCTCCCCCGGTGCTTTGCCTCCCAAAATCCAATGGCCTCATCTTGGCTCAGATAAACTCTAGGAGCCTTCTAGCCAACCTCCCTGACCTGCAGGTTTGGGTGAGTGTGAACTGCCCGGACATCTTAGCCATCACTGAAACATGGCTAAAGCCCTTAGTTGCTGACTCCCAGTGCTCCTTTCTTGGCTACAATATGCTCCAGGTAGACCGCATTGGGGCAAAAAGAGGAGGTGGCCTGGCGGTCTACTACAAATTGCACCTAAACATCAACCTCATACAGGACCCCCCACTGCCTAATTGTGAGGTCCTCCATTCCCTCCTTCTGCTTGGTAGAGTTAAGAAACTCCATATCTTCTGTATATATGTTCCTCCCAAAAATTCCATAGATGGTATCTCGGAATTCATGGAAAACTTGTTATCAGTAAAAGGCAAAAGCAACATTATCTGCCTTGGGGATTTCAACCACGACTGGTCAGAGAATAGCTTAGCCCACCTATACTCCCTGGTTAGTAAGGCAAACCTATCTCAGCTCATCCAGGAACCCACCAGGGTCTCCGGGGGGGGTTGCCTGCGACACCCTATTCGACTGGATCCTCACAAATAGGAAGGAATACGTCACCACGGCAGGTGTGCTCCCTGACACTATTAGCAATCACTATCCAGTTTACTGTGTCTGGGACACCTCCACACCCTCTTTCTCCTCTAAAGTTGTTTCCTTCCCAAACGTCTCCCACCTAAGCATGGATGCTTTCACAACTGATCTAGGCTTTGTTGACTGGTCTCCTCTCTCCTTAACTGAGGACATTAACTATGCAACTGATTATTTCAACTCCATCCTTCTTTCTCTGCAAATCTACATATCCCTGTCACCATATGCAGGGTGGCAGGGAAGGTGACTAAGTGGCTCATGCACCCCCTGCTTCAACTGCTGAAATGCAGGGACAAACTTAGGTCTGTGTGGAAGGTCTCTCATCTACGCACTGACTTTGAAGCCTATAGACCCTTGCGGAACAACTGCAAAAAAGAAATACTCGTGGCTTAAAGCACCTACTATAGGAACCTCCTAAAGTCCTCTTCTGACAACCTTCAAAAGTACTGGGCCCAAATCAAGGAAATTCTTGGCAATAACAAGCCACAGACACCAACGGACATGAGTATACAAGGTGTTCACTATAACACCCCGTTCACCATTGCCAATGCTTTTGATTATCTCTTTTCCTCGCTACCGGCTGAAGCACCAGCTGGGACCCTAGCTGACTGACCTTCTGTTCCCTCAATGACCCCCACTCCACCCACCCTGGTGCTGGCTCCAACCACATACTGAGAAGTACGTAAGCTTTTCAATACCCTACTAGTCTGCAGGGGCCCAGGCCCCAATGGCATCCATCCTGGTATACTTAGGCAGATTGCACCCTGGCTGGCCAAGCCGGTCACCAGGCTTTTCAACCTTTCTATCAAAACCTCCTCTGTCTCACCTGCCTGGAAAATGGCCAGAACTATCCCAATTCTCAAAAAAGGGTAATGTCAAACTTATGTCCAACTATTGACCCATTTCTCTCCTTCCCACTCTCAGTAAGCTTCTTGAGAAAGTAGTCCATCATCAGCTCTCCGAACACCTCACCAAGTTCAGTCTTCAAACCTACTGCCAACATGGCTTTAGGCCTGGACACAGTACCATCACGACTCTGACCCAACTCACCAGTGATATCAAAAGCAATATGGATATCGGCCTACTCACCGGTGCTGTTTTCATTGACCTGTCCAAAGCTTTTGACATGGTTCATCACCCACTCATGCTGGCAAAGCTCCAATCTGTTGGTGCCTCTGACCTCACTCTATCATGGTTCCATAGCTACCTGGACAATTGCACTCAGGTGGTAGCTTTCCACAAGGCTCTATCCTCCCCCAAAAGGATCACCCGTGGCGTCCCACAGGTGTCCACTCTCAGTCCTCTCCTTTTCTCTCTTTTCCTAAATGACATTCCCTACCCTTCCTGTCACAGCTGCACTCTCATGTATGCTGATGACCTGGTTCTCTACTTGGCATCTAAATCGATGGAGGACATCAACCTCACTCTCTCAAATGACTTTCAGGTCCTTCAACAATGGCTCTTGAACAGCCATCAATATCTTAACCTGGACAAAACACGTGCCATGCTATTTGGTTCTTCAAAAAACTGCCCTCCATGGCTCCTAAGCTCTTGGTTCACTGCCAGGATGGTTCCTCTATCACCAACACGTCCTCCTTCAAATACCTGGAGGTCACACTAGATCCCTCCCTCGACTTTTCAATACATGTCAATGCGGTTTGTAGTGCTGTTAACAAAAAAATTGGTGGTGCCTACCGAGTGCGCCACTCCCTCACACCATGAGCCAGATTATCTGTAGCACGGTGGGTGCTTTTCCCTCAGTTCCAGTATGCTCTACCTCTTATTTACTCTGCCAACTCCAGTGTGCTCAGCAAATGGGACACTTCCTATAACAATATCTATAGATTTGCCTTAACTGTCCATTGCCTTACTCATCACTGCATCCTCTACTCCGGTTTAAACTGGCTGTCACCCAAAGATCTCCAGGCCTACTCCCTGGGATGCTTTATTGACTCCCTAACTAGACCTCCTAGCCCGGACTCCCTGGCCAACTTGCTGACTCCCGCTTTCCAAACCCGTACCCTCAGGTCCTCCTCTGTCCCTTTGCTCTCAATTAGACCTTGCGCTACAAAAATGGGTGAACAGGCATTCTCTTACTTTGCCCCTAAGTTCTGGAACTCACTCCCCCTACAGGTCAAAAATTCTGCCTCCCACCGGGTCTTTAAAAACTCACTGTTCACTCACCTTCACACCCTTTGTCACTGCAAATGCTCATAACATAACTTCTCTTGACTGCCGGCCTGACGCCCAGACCTACTCCCATTTCTTGCTACATTATTGCTTTTAATGTGTTTTGTATCCTGACGTACCAGTTTTGTTGTTCTTATCCACTGTGTATTATGTTAAATTATTGCTTGTTACCTTATGTTTTTCTTTGAATTTAAACTGTACTACTGTAATATGTGTACCTTTGTCCTATGCTCTCCTGGATCATTCCTGAAAATAGGCAGGATTCTTGCCTAGTGCACTTACCCGGTTATCAAAAACTAATAAATAAATACATAAATATTTACATCAGGAGGGAAAAACAACTTGCCGCACTACTGTAGCAATAATGGAGCTGAGCAACTGACACAAAGAGGACTGCAGCTGCAACAGGAGCTGATGTATCCCTTTTGTGGGAACTGCAGTTTCTATCAATGATAATAATTTACTATGTCATCAGGTGCTCATCTTTACCCTTTTGAAAGAGATACTTTTAACGAATGAGAATTTTTTTCTGTTTTTTTATGTATGATCTAGGTTGAATGGATTGTGACTCTGAACAATTGTCATAAGTCTCTGAGGAAGGACTTGGCTGGTTTGAAAGCTTAGACACTGTTTTCTTTTTGTAACATCTATGTTTGTACATTAAAAGGTATCAAACCATTTGCTTCTGGATCCATCTTTACCCTCATGGTTTGCTTAACTTGTTAGGGATAAATCAGCTCCTACTACAAATGCAGATCTCTATGTGGCACTTATGCATCACAGTTCCTAAAACTCCAGTGATACAATGAAGTTCCGGAGGCCCAAGTCTTTCAGCACCATTCAGCTTTCTCTCCAGCGAATGCTTGCTGAAGCATGTGGGGGGGGGGGGGAGAGAGAGAGAGACAGACAGTCAGATACACTAAGCAGCTGGACCTCTATCTCCATCTCTATCTCTCTCTGTCGCACCAAGAGGAAACACAAAGGTCTGTGAGGCAGCTCAATGAAGTAGTCACTGAGTAGTTCAGTCCCCATATAGTAGTATCTTTTGCTATAAGTATTTCTAATAAATAATGCTGTATTTCTCCACATCACATCTTATTTCTTAACTAACCCTAAATAAGTTAGCTGCATGTAAGCACATATCTATAAGAACACCTGCCCTTGTTCTGAATAGTTTTCTTCATCCAAATGACCTGTGCAAATCATTTTGTCTTTGCCAGCAAACAGTTCTCTGGAAATTGTTAAAGTCTCTCTGCAAACTCTAACAAGTTTGCAAATATCATGTTGAAACTGGTAGTAAAATGAGTCTGTGGTAGTGTTTAATACTTTTCTTGGTCGAAATATTGATGTCAATTCCTTAGCCCAGGGTCTGCTTATTTTCCAACATGATAAAGGGTAGGAAGCGAAACTTCAGAACTGGTGTACCATTAGTCTGCTTAATGCAACCTGCAGAAAAAAAATCTCCATACTCTTGGATCAAGTGAGGGATGCACCAGGATTTGTTGCTGTTGTGTGTACAAACAACTGAGTCCAAATGTGCAATGAGAAATGCACCTGAAGCATGGAGACAAAGCATAGAACATTTTTTTAGCCTTAGCTGTCCATTGTATATATTTTTATAAAATCAATTGTCAAGCAGTGACTAAAAAAACATTTTTACTTTCAGTGAAAGCACACGATCTACATGCATGCTGCAGAAAAATATTTTCTTGTCACTGCTTGGCACTTAATTCTATAAAAATAATTACCATGTACAGTATACAGCAGCTCAGGCTTTAAACATTTGGCACCTTTCCTCCTTGCTTCAGGTGCATTCTTTATTCACACCTTGTGAAAAAGGTGGCTCTAGTTTTGCCAAGTACAGTTCCTAAGTAATTTGGGTGATGACATGTGAACTCCATTCTGCAAAATACCAATTAGGTTGTCACTAATTTAACTCCAGACAGTGAAACAACAAAGTTCACAGGGGCCCAAGGATTTCATGTACCATTCCTGAGCAAGCTTGCTGAAGCATGTGAAAAGACAGAGAGACAGTGAGAAAGACAGAGACAAAGAAAAGTCAAGCAGCTTAGCTATTGTCTTTGTCTCTTTGTCTCTTTCTCTCTCTCTCTCTCCAAAAGGAAACACTAACAGAAAAAGATAGAGGAGAGCAGAGAATATCACTACTTTAATTCAAGTAACAACCGTATGCTAACCTACCAATCTAACAATGACATATTAAACACCAGTTTACCATGTAGGTGAATATAATACAAAAACAACATAAATATTTACATCAGGAAAATAAAAAAAAATTGCAGCATTAACAATAATTGATTTAAACAACTGACACAAAGAGGTCTACAACTGCAATAGGAGCTGATATATCCCTTTTATGAAATCTTCAGTTTCTTTCAATGATAATGATTTACTATGACATCTGGTGGCCATTTTTACCTTTGTGGTTTGCTTGACTTGTTAGGGATAAATCAGCTCCTATTACAAAGGCAGATCTCCATGTGTCAGTTGTGTATTTCGGTTCCTAATGCTGGATTTTCTTTTGCCTTCCCAATGTAAATATTTGTTGAATAAAGTGGACAGGTTGAAATATATTTATGTAATCCCACTACAAGTACAAGTTTAATTATCTAGACTAACTGGGGGATGTAAGATTAGTTTGGATAATCAAGGGGTTCTTAAAATCGAGGGTCCCTCACACCATGTTCTTATTAACTCGGGGGACATAGCACAAGTTCAATTATTCGAGAGGTTTGTTTAATGGGGTTTGGATAATAGAGATTATACTGTATTTCTGACACTAATACAGTGTCAGTGTGTGTTTAGGACTTGTTCATTAGCTGAAATGTGAAATTGTGGTTCTGTCACAAGCAGCTTTGAGATGTGACATTGCAATGAGTTAGGCATGCATAATTCACAGTGCATTGAAAAATCGTGTCTGTCTTGTTAGCAGGTGCTGGTGGTTCATCAATTTCAATGCCTGTGGAGGAAGTAGGAACAAAGATCAGATCTGCTTCTTCAATTGATTTAGCCCTGGACACAAGATAATGTTTTCTTGTCACTGCTTGGCACTTAATTTTAGAAAACTGAATACCATGGATAGCTAAGGCTATAAAACATTTGGTGCTTTTCCTCATTTGCTACTCAAAAACAATCTACTTGTAATAAATGCAGACTCATCAGCGTTTCAGCAGTGAGTGCAATGCCCTGTGAATTATGTAAGCCAGACTCCTTGCAATGTCATGTCCAGGAGCCCTTTGTGACAGAACTGCAACCTCAGATTTCAGTCAGTCAACAACTCCTAAACAGGAACACACACTGACTGTTCAAGTTCAAGTTCAAGTTTATTGCAGGAAAGACTCCATTGAGCAAGTTCATTCACAAGGAGGTCCTGAGGCACATATACATACAGTTCACAATTACATAGATTGGAGATATAAAATGTAGAACAACAAAGAAAAAAATATATAATACAAGAGGTATGCACAATAGAAGTCCTTATGCTATATATGCAGTACATTCCAGCTTTAACCTTGCCCTAAATTATGCAACACATTTCAGCTTAATAAATACAGGGCCAGTTGATACCTATGAAGTTGACTTGGTGTTGGGGGCCTAGTAGCACCTACATATTTCTTTTAATTTAGAGATAGCTAGTGTTTTGTAGGAGTTAATTGATATGATGCTGGTTAACTTCAGCTTGTCTTGTAGTTGGTTCAAAATGTTTGGGAGGGTGTATGAGACAGCTCTTTGGCCAGCTGTGGTACTTGTCCTGGGAACATCTAGTAGGATAAGGTCAGATTTCCTTAGGGAGTAGGTGCTATGCAAGATGCGTATGAGAGACGTTAAATAGACAGGCAGTCTGTGGAGTAGTAATTTGAAGATCCAAATGCCAGCATGCAGGAGGTGTCTGGTGGCAAGAGAGGTCCACCCAACTGCTGCATAAAGATCACAGCAGTGGGTCCTGTACACAGAGTTAGTAATGAAGCAAAGAGCACGGTGATAAGTGCATCCAGTTTAGATAGACTCAAGGTTGGGGAGGAGATAAAGATAATGTCTCCGTAGTCAAGCAAGGGAAGGAATGTTGCTTGGACAAGTCTTTTGTGGGTCATGAGAGAAAAGAGGGTCCTATTTCTAAATAAGAAACCCAAGCGTGCTTTAAGCCTCTTTGATCGATCCTCGATGTGCTCGTTGAAGGAAAGCTTGTTATCTATCCACATACCTAGATATTTAAATTTAGGTATGACTTCCAAGTGTTCACCTAGGGAGGTAACTATGAAGTTTTTAGGTGGGGTAGGTAGGGCACCAGACAAGGCAAGTCTCAAGAAAAATCATTATCTTGTTTTTTTGGCATTTAAGAGAATCTTGGCATTGATAAGGTTGCTTTCAAACTGGATAAAGTCAGCTTGGAGTGCTTCCCTGACTTCAGTTAAGGACGAGCCTGATGCATACAAAACCATATCATCCGCAAAGAAATGTATGCTAGAGTTCTTTATGTGGGAGTCAAGGTTGTTGATGTACAGGGAAAAAAGGATTGGTTCTAGGATGGCGCCTTGAGGGACTCCTTTGGCAATTGGAAGGGGGCAGATTGTAGGCCATCAGCTTTGACTTTTTGCATCCTTCCTGTGAGATAACTGTTAAACTGGTGTAAGGTAAGTGGAGTGGCACCAAGGTAGGCAAGACAGGTGATTAGGAGGTGATGGTCTACAGTGTCGAAGGCCTTACTGAGGTCTAGAGAGACTGCACCAGTAACCTTCTTGGTGTCCATAGCATGGATCCAGTCATTAGAGACTTTAGCCAAGGCTGAGATGGTACTGTGCTTCAACCTGAAGCCAGGTTGGGCTGGGTTTAGGAGTGAGTGCACTTCGAGGTGATTTTTTAGTTGGTTGTATATAAGTTTTTCCAGCACTTTGGAGAGAACGGGCAAGATAGAGATAGAACAGTAGTTGTTTAAGTCACAAGGATCTCCTGATTTGAAGAGAGGAAGAATATGGGCAGACTTCCAGCAGGATGGAACAGTGGCTGTAGTAATAGAGAGGCTGAAGATGTGAAGGGTGGGGGCTGTGAGCTGGGCATAGCCTAACCACAAGAAAAATGATTCAAGGCCATTGTCCCCTGCACTTTTCTTTGTGTCAAGGCTAAGAATTATGTTTTCGACTTCTTTGTAGCTAAACAGGCACAACTGGAAGGGATGAGGTGGAGTAGCATGTGTAGTATCTGGGCTAGTGTTGCTATTCACTCGGCTAGCATATGGGGAGGAGTTGAATGCCAACCCAGCAGTGGCAAAGTGAAGGTTAAGTTCTTTGAGGATTCGCAACCATCCCGTCCTTGGCCAGAATCTTGGTGGGAAGGGAGGAAGCAGCAGGATGGCCTTCAATGGATCTCAGTGTCTTCCAGATTTTTTGGGAGTTTCCTTTGGCCTGCTCCAGAGTGGAGATGTAGAGGTTTGCTTTAGTAGCATGTACACTTTTAACACAGGCATTTCTGGCAGTTCTAAACACCTGCCAGTCTGCCGGGTCCCTTGTGTGCCTGGCCCTAGCCCATAGCTTGTCTCTATTGGTAAGTGCAGATTTGAGCTCTTGTGTGACCATGGATGCGAGATTTTCTGCACCCTCATTTTAATAAGAGGAGCATGCTTGTTAATTAGGGTGGTGAGGTTGTCATTTAGGACAGAGACGGCGGCATCAGCTGATTTGGCAAGATATAGGTCTTGTCACCTGATCTTAGCTAGATTGGTTAGGAAGTTTACTGAGTTGAATTTATGGAACGAGCATTTGATTCTGAATTTAGGGTGCTGCTGGGTTTTAGATTGGAATCTTGTACATACAATGATACTGTGGTCACTCATGTCGTTATGGAAAACTGCAGAATGTGAGATTTTATGGGGATGCGAAATTAAGATGACATCTAAGAGTGAGCTGTTGGTAGAGTTAGAAGCATTGATTCTTGTGGGTTCAGTTACTATCTGTGTAAGACCCAGCTCATCACAGATGGCTTTTAGGGAGTGGGATTTAGCAGTGAGCCAATCCATATTGAAGTCCCCTAAGATTATTGTTTCCGTGTTAGCAGCCAAAGTTATGGATTTCAACATGTTAAGAATTTCTGTGCCTCCTGACAGGGGTCTATAGCCACCAATGATTGTGACGCACTCTAAGGATGGAAGGTGAAGTTTTAGAAAGACAATCTCATATTCCTTGGGCTTAGTTTTACAGGAAATGCTGCTAACATCAAATTTTGATTTGGCGTATACAACCACCCCCTCCCCCCGAATCCCTATCAGCCCTAAAGAGCTTGAAGCCCAGTATAGTAATTTGGGGATTAGTGTTGGTCTTTTTTATCCATGACTCGGTAATTATAATCAGATCTGGGTCAGTGTGGGCTGCCCAAACTTGAAGATGATAAAGTTTTTTGAGCAGGCTTAGAATATTGACCATCATCAGTTTCATCCAGGAACAGTTGCAAACTCCGACGAGAAGTGACTTGAGTTGGGGGACCTGGATTTAGTTTGACATTGCCTGAACTGAAAAGGAGAATTAGAAACATTTTCTTGAGGGCATTTATCAGGTAGAAGTGGGCTCTTTTCGTATGGGTTCTTGTGTGGTGTTCAGTCATTGAGGTACGTCTAGCCAGGGCATAGGAGATGCTGACATGGCCATTCAAGGCTAGCAGGGGAAGTGCACGGAAATACATTGGTGAAGGGAAGAGGGCCAGAGGAGAGGGATGAGAATTAAAATGAAAATCTGACAGATTAAGAGTAGGGAAGCAATATGAAGATGCAGCAGGAACTATGATTGTGGGTTCCCAGGCTGGGATGACTTTTTACTTAGCATGGATCAGTGCTTTATGAGTCATGATTTTTGCCAGGATAAGAAGTAGAATGATAATGCAGGCCATATTGCCCTTGATTGAGTACAGTGATTTGTGTAGAAAGACCAAGAATCCCTCTAGTGGCAGGTCTGTATAACCTGCAAATGGAAAACTAGCCAAAGCTTATATTACACAGTTGAAATGTACTTTGTTCTATCAAAAATCTATTTGTAAAAAGTGCCAGGTGGCTGAAGCAGTGGAATAGTCCTGGCCAATCAGAGTGGGTTTGCTGGAAGTGCCGGTGTTCTGATTGACTGCACTGTCCCATACCTTCCAAGGAGCTGCAGATGGGCGTCCTGGTCTTGGTCTGTGGCTGACTGGGTGCCGGCCAACCATGGGGGAGCTGAAGCAGCCCTGTTCAAGGGCAGGCAGCTTCCAAAGAGCTGCAGGTGGGTGTCCTGGTCTCGGTCGGTGGCTGGCTGGGTGCCAGCCGACTGTGGGGGAGCTGAAGCAGCCCCGTTCAAGGGAAGGCAGCTTCCAAAGAGCTGCAGACAGGCATCCTGGTCTCGGTCGGTGGCTAGCTGGGTGCCGTCCGACCCTGGGGAAGCTGAAGCAGCCCCGTTGTGGGACTGCATAAAATATTTCAATCAGAACACATTATTCAGTCATAAAAGGCACCACATAATAAGCCTGGATACAGAATATGGCACTCAGTGAGACACAAATATTTACATCAGGAAGAAAAATAAAAACTTGCAGCACTGGCAGTAACTGAGTTAAGCAAATAACACATGGGCACAAAACAATAATAAACAAAAATAAAACTAATGTGCCATATGCATTTCTTGGGGCTATTCTGGACAGGGCCTTGTGGCTGGATTAATAATACATCAGACTGGACAGTTGCACAGGGCCCCAAGTTTGAGGGGGGGCCCATGAGTTATAATTTTTCCACGTGTTTATTTTCCTTCTCTTTTTCTGTTTTACATTCATGTGTGCCTTCTTTCAGTCTTGGTCACTTTTAGGCTTGGGAGGAGGGATATTTGGGTTTTTGGAAGCCACCACTCAATTGTTGACACATGCACACATTAAGTGGATAATTATGCTGCAGGCACTCTGATAATCGGAGCACAATAGAAACTACCAGTGATCGGACTGTCTCCAGCATAATTACTGACTTCAGTGTATCTCTCTGGCACTAAAAACCAATTACCTGTCCCCACGTCAGTTCATCATAATGCACTTTACATCTTCTCTGTTCATTCATTCAGCAGTGCACTTTGATATCTGGTACGGGCACCTTCCTCCAAGTTGTTAAAATATCTCATTCACTTCTCTTTAGTTATATGCTACAACAAAAGAGCAGTGATGAGATCTAATGCCGCCCTGCCTACGCTGCTACCCCAGTCCCATTACCAAAGTGCCTCAAGATTGAATTTACATTTGCATAATTAGTAACACCATTTTCATCTAGCAGTTCAGTAAATTAAATTTAGAGACAAACTTGGAAAAAGAGGAATGGGACAAAGCTGTAAGGAAGATGTGTGACAAGAATAGCATGCTACATTATTCTGCAGATCTTTGAATGGCAAGCATTTTCAAACTGTGATAAATGGTAATGTCAGGATCACTACTAGAAGTAGGCAGTACTGAAGTTGCATACAGTTGAGAGTTAATTTTAGCAAAAAAGTAGATTGTATAATTGGCAACAGCCACTACAATAATTTTGTGTTCTGCAGCAATTATCTTTTATGTGTGGGGGTTACTGCTATATTTCAGTATCTATTGATCTGCCTTTTCTCTAAGTGTTCATTCAAGGTTTGACCTTTAAGACTGAAACTGTACTGTGTGTTGGTGATTTCAAATAAACACACTGAACCTGAAACCTTGACTTACACACAATACAGAAAGGTACAAAAAACTGAGCCTTCTCTTACATATAGTACCTGAACTCTGGAATGAAGTTTGACCAAAGTCCATTAAAAGTTGCTGAGGTTGTCAGTAGCCAGTGGGGGTTGTAATTTCCATATTCACATTCCAGGTAGGGCAGGGACCACCTAGCTATATCTTTTTCATGATGATCAGGATACTTAAAATAGTAGCAGCCTGAAAGAAAGTATTTAACTGGTTCTCTTTACTATGGGCAAACATAATTAAATAAAATAACATCTGTAGTGAGTACACTATAACCAACAGTTTAGTGCTGGGAATATGAAAGCAACAGTCTTGGTCCGACCAGCCCACATCCCATCTTAGAGATTATAGTTAGACTGCTAATGTCTCCATCATCGTTCACTGGCTCACATTGCTTTCACTGAGATATTTTTATAGATGTATATGTAAATACTTAGTTACTGGAAACAAAGATAAATTCCCACTCCACGTTGTCAGTTCTTCGTTTATTGCGATTCCACTTGGCTTAACAGAATTTCTGCAGAATGAAAATATAAAACAAAACAAACAAAGAAAAAAAAAACAGAGGATTCCACAGTGTGACACTGGGAGATATATACATTACTGGATGATCAGGATACTTAAAATAGTTGCAGCAAAGTAAAACAAAGTATGTACCTGTTACTTTACTATGGGCAAAAACAACTAAATGAAACAATGCTTGTAGCAATGAATATACTACAAACAACAGCTTAGTGCTGGGAATATGCAAAGCACTGTTTTGGTCTGAACAGCCCACATCCAGTCTTAGAGATTCTATAGACTGCATATGTCTCCATCACTGTTCGCTTGCATTGCTTTCATTGAGATATGTTTAAAGATGTGTACATACATCTGTGCAGAAAACAAAGACAAATTTCCACTCCAGTTTGTCTGTTCTTTGTTCATAGTGATTCCAGTTGACTTAAAAGTATTTCTGCAGAATAAAAATATAAAAAAACTGGAAAGTTATCACATATAACTGAATGCCTTGTCATGCCTCCATCTCAGCACCCTCCCTCCCTCCACGAAACATAGCGCAGAGCCATAGAGAATACAGGCAGTGTGGGGTCTGACATAGGCAGTCACAGAAATGTGCTGCAGCAAAACAGTAGGGCAGGAACTATCTGTTATAGTGAGCAGGGACACAGGGTCCAGGGAATGGTGCCATGTGGCAGAATGGAGGAGCAGGTAGGGAGAGAAACAGTCGGGCATGGTGCCAAGACTTGTGCAGTGGCAGTCTGATGCAACTTGATAAATTGATGACGGTGATCTGAACATGACTCTGTGAGTGTGGCATTACTATTTTTAAAGTGTATGTGGCTACTGCTTTTATTCAAGAAAAAAAAACTGAAGAGACAAACAAAATCATCCCTTCTCTATTTCTATCTTTCTTTGGCTACTAGCAGAATACTCTGGACATCTGGAGTATCTGCATGCAATATCTTGCACACAAATTAAGCACTGAAAGGGCCTCGGGAGGGTAATATATCCACAAGATACAGTATTTACCAAACATTGTTTTCAGAATAAAAAAGGTTGTTTTATTATTAAAAATCAACTCAGTAAAGGTCACTAAACCATCTGTATTCAGTCACCTATCCATTGTGGGGAACACAAGACTCTCTATCTACAGAAGGGACAGGGAGGGAAAAAGAGGAGGTGGAGTATCTCTCTACATAAGGGAAGAGATCAAAGCTACAGAACTAAAAAGTAAAGGGGGAGGACAAGAGGCACTCTGGGTCACATAGGAGACAGGGAATGGCATCACAATCTGCACAGGCATTGTATACAGACCCCCGTCTCAAGGGGAGGAAATGGACAAGAAAAAGATAGAGGGCATTCTCAAAATGTCTGAAAAAGGGGAGATACTGTTGATGGGGGACCTGAATATGCCAGATGTTAACTGGACGACATGGACTGCAGCCACATCCAAGAGCAGGGTCATTCTCGATGCCCTATAAGGGCATGCCTTAGACAGCTAGTGGTGGAACCCACTTGGGAGGGAGAAAAATTAGACCTGGTACTGTCAACTAGAGAGAGGATCACAAATTTAGAAGTCAGTAGACATCTGGGAACAAGTGACCACTGCACAGTGTGCTTCACAATAAACACAACAATGGAGACAAGCCATACAAAGACAAGGATACTGGACTTTAGAAGGGCTGACTTTGGCATAATGGGTGAATACCTGAGGAATGCATTAGCAAATGGCCAGAAAGGAGGGGTGGAAGAACAATGGAGAAAAATCTAAACTGCCATCATGTAGGCAACAAGCCTTTGTGTGAAACAAATAAAGAAAACAAAGCAGAAAAAAAAACACTGTGGTTCTCAAAAGAGGTGTCAGGGAAGGTTAATCAGAAAAAGGCTGCATTCAAAAAGTATAAGGAATCACAGAATAAGCATGACAGGGAACTGTAACAATTAAAGTGGAAAGAAGTGGGGAAGGCAGTCAGCAAAGCAAAGATCCAAATCGAGGAAAAGATAGCCAACTCAGTTAAGAAGGGGGATAAAACCTTTTATAGGTACATTAAGGAGCATAGAAAGGTTAAGGGAGGGATAGTGAAGATTAATAAAGGAGAGAGGAGGTGGGCAGAGGGAGACAGTGAAAAGGCAGACATACTGAATGAATGCTTTTGCTCAGTATTCACAAAAGAAGAAGAGGAGGAGTTACCTAAACCAAACAGTAGAAGCACTCTGGGTAGTGGGGTTGATGCCAGTCCATTTACAGAAGAGAGAGTCCTGAAAGAACTCCTAAAACTCAAGGTAGACAAAGCAATGGGGCCTGATGGGATTCACCCTAGAATCCTAAAAGAGCTAAGGGAGGACCTAGTGAGACCACTAATGAAACTTTTTAACAAATCATGGGAAGATGGGGTGGTACCTGAGGACTGGAGGAGGGCAGATGTGACTCCCCTTCACAAAAGTGGAAGCAAGGCAGAAGCAGGAAACTACAGACCTGTTAGTTTGACCTCAGTGGTGGGGAAAATGATGTAATCACTTCTGAAAGAAATAATTGTTCAGTATCTAGAGGCCAGCGGGGTACAGGACCCAAAGCAGCATGGATTCACAGTAGGAAGGTCATGTCAGTCGAATCTAATCAATTCTTTTGACTGGATGACCAAAGTAAAAGACCAGGAAGGGGCTGTGGATATGGCCTACCTAGACTTTAGCAAGGCATTTGACACAGTCCCGCACAAAAGATTAATAATCAAGTTAGCCAGCCTGGGAGTGGGTCCCAGTCTGGTAGCTGGGGTAGCAAACTGGCTGCACAACAGGACACAGAAGGTAATAGTGAATGGAACACATTCTGAAGAAAGGGGAGTTACTAGTGGAGTGCCTCAGGGCTCAGTACTGGGTCCAGTCCTCTTTAACGTCTTTACAGGTGACATTGCAGAGGGTCTGGAAGGAAAGGTATGCCTCTTTGCAGATGACACAAAGATCTGTAACAGAGTTGATACACAAGGGGGTAGAAAGGATGAGAAGGGACTTGTCAAGGTTGGAGGAATGGTCAGACATATGGCAACTTAGATTCAATGTAAAGAAGTGCAAAGTAATGCACCTGGGAAATAAAAATCCAGGAGAAGAGTACACAATAGCAGGGGAGGTACTAACAACAACAATAATGGAAAGGGATCTGGGTGTAGTCATATCAGATGACCTAAAGGTGGGTAAGCAATATGAGAAGTCAGTAAGGGGAGCCAGGGGGATACTGGGATGCATAGGGAGGGGCATCACAAGTAGAAAAAGGGAAGTGGTTATCCCTCTGTACAGACAGTTGGTGAGACCCCATCTGGAGTACTGTGTGCAGTTTTGGAGACCTCATCTACGCAAGTACATAGACACGATGGAAGCAGTCCATAGGAGGGCAACTAACATGGTGCAGGGTCTACATCAGAAACCATATGAAGAGAGACTGAGAGAGCTTGATATCTATACCCTTGATGAAAGGAGGGACAGGGGGGACATGATAGAAACTTTTAAGTACCTCAGGGAAATCAACAAAGTCCAGGAGGGTAGCATCTTTCAGAAAAAGAGATGTGTAAGAACAAGGGTGCACAATTTAAAGTTAGAGGGGGGATGGCTCAGGGGTAATGTAAGGAAATTCTTTTTCATGGAGAGAGTGGTGGACACATGGAACCACCTTCCTGGAGAGGTTTTGGGGTCTAAAACAGTGGGGGAATTCAAACATGCATGGGACAGACATAAGGCAATTATAGTGGAGGGTTGCAGGAAGTAAGCTGTTGGTTAACTAGAATCTGCAGCTTATCCAATAGGTAGGAAAATGGGCAGACTGGGTTGGCCAAGTGGTCCTTATCTGCCATTGAAGTCTATGTTTCTATGTTTCCATTGTTTCCCTTCACTTATATATCAGTCTCATTTACTTTTGGTGATCTGCCTGCCCCTTTTCCAATGGGAAAGCTTCCCCACCATTCTGTTCTAATTTCTAGGTAATTACCATCCTATATGATATTTTTTTTATTATTGTCCTTTCTACTTTTTTAATGTATATATTTATTTCTTTTGCTAAGTCATGGAGTACTGCTAGTGCCCTACAGAGTGTAGAGAGATGGTGCCATCTAAAGCCATGTTGACAGTCAGGTGTGGGTGTGGGGGACTCCGACTTCAGTAATTCTTCTAGTGGGGTAAAGGGATTGTATATGAGCTGTGTTCTGTAATTATCTGACACTTAACCTCAACCCCGGTAAATTTATTGCATGTAAATTCCTTTTCAGCTCTGGTATTCAATTCCGATATTGTTCCTACCAGTCAGAATTCAATTATGGGTAATCAATGTTTATTTTAACTCCATTGTCCCTACCCTAACAGGGCCTCTACCCATCTTGGTACCTGTGCATCCTACCATGCATTTTTTTTTTTTTTTAATCAAGGGCCTAACTCTTGAACTGCACATTATGGGCTCTGCTTTATTGTGGGAGTCTTATGAAACCAGGACTCCCTGTCTCTATTGAAACCACAGCATCACTCTACCTTACAAGTTAGACAGTTCATTTACTTCACTTTTCTGTGGCTGGAAACTGGGAGGAGACCATGAAAAATTGATTTTAAGGGGGAAAGGCTTTTGTATTTAAGAATTAGGAGCTACAAAAAATTTGATTAACCATTATCACTACATTATTTTTTATTATTTGGTAAGGAGGTGTATTTTGCTATTGTAAGTATGCTACACATTGACCTTTCATGTTCATGTAGACCTATCAACCGATTTTTCACATAAAAGTTACAAGTAATTGACTTTCTCTTTAATTTCTACACTAAGAGGCTCAGTAAAAAAAAAAAGGCTGCCATAAAATAAACACATTAAATAACTGTATGTCATGTTAGGAGCCTCAGAATTTCCAGCCTGTTTTGTCAAAGCATATGGTAACAACTAGGTGCCAGCACAACACAACACAGATTTTAATTTTGTGGGCTGGAAAAAGTAACATTGGGGATTCTGGGCAGGGACCTTAAAATATGAATATTTGAGGAGAGACATTCTAGATTTAGCAATTACTGCCTAAAAACATGTGATTACATGATAATTGTAACATTGACTCCTTCCAATGGACAGTAAATGCTGACCTCCTCTAACAGTTCAATGCATAATTTTTCACTAACCCTTAATGACGTTTATTTTGCACTTGTAATAATAACACACATACCCATTCTGTGGTGATGTACTTCCAAAACAAAAGATTTTTCAGACAAAACTGAGAAAGAATTACCTTTTTTCTTCATTTATGTACTAAGAAGATCTCTAACACAAGGCTGTCATAAAATAAATCACTTAAATATCTGCATGTCATGTTCAGAGCTGCATAATTTACATACTCACAACCTTCAATTAATAGGAGGTCATGGAGGTGAAGAGGAGCTGATATGCTCCTGAAGAAAGTTAATTGGCAACTCCATTACAGCTGCAGTTTTCATTGTATAATATTAAGAACATACAGCTGCTTCACCAGCATATTACTTAATCTTGACCTCCATAACCTCCCATTAGCTGAAGCCTGTGATGATGTGAATTATGCTGCTCTGAATAAGACACAAATAATCTCTTTACTTTATGACAGATATTTTTTACTGATCCCCTTAGTACAGAAATGAAGAAGAAAGTTCATTCTTTCTAAGCTTTCTGTGAAAGATCTGTTATAGGGCTACATGAACATGGGATTACACTGCACAGCATAATTACTATCAGGAAATACATGTCCTTACTAAACATTAAAAAATAATATAGTGATAATGCTTAGTCAAGTGTTTTTTTTTTTTGTAGCTCCTAATCCTTAGATATAAAAAGCCTCTCTCATTGCAGTCACATTTTTAGGGTCCGCTCCCCCTATCCCCAATGTTTCTTTTAATGTCACAGATTGGAACACTGCTTTGACAAAGACTGTCATGTATTTCATTATAAATTTGCTTTTGTAAGCAACAAGTATATTGAAAGCCTAAGTAGTCCTGTGCTGCAACTACACTTTGGATTGTGTTAGAAATTGTGCAGCGTGAATAAGCTCCTCAACCATTAATTGGGACTATCTTTGTTTTTATTAAATCATACTCAAAAGGGACTATGATTAATTGTGGGACCTTTTTGATCCCTATTAAATTGCTATTAAAACACTTGATTAATGTGGGGTTAATGACTTTATATCAATGGTGCAGACATTGATGTTCTTTCTTAATGGTCCTTATTCACTTTGCACTTGCTTTTGTGCTTCCTAATGTCTATAAAGAACACCTCTACTACATTAACTGCTGGGATTACTGAACACTTTTTTACTACTAGAGTCACATATTTAGTGATAAAAGCCCATTTCAGATTTATCATTTGTTCTGATTTTGCTTTCTGCATGCAATTTTCCCTGCAAAGTACATAGGTAAGTGTCCTTGTTTTTATCAGAAGTTGAAAAAAAGGCTTAGAATTACAAATATCAGTGGTGATGTTTCTGTGTCTTTCATTTAAAATGCTGAACGAGCCATTTACACTTTGTGGCCACAAACCTTTGGCTGCATTCATCACTGTAATGGGAAAAAATAATTGTAAAAGCAAATATTTTTCTCAGGAGAGAACGTTAAAAAAGGAATTTTAACACAGTAAAGATAAACATAATTGTAAATATCAGAGTAAAATGTTTGAAATTTAAGTAGTAAGGTGCTCTTTAAACTTCCAACAGTAACTACAGGACAGTGTATATAAAATGTATCTGTTGAACAAGGCAACAATCAAGACTATGCAAGACTCAGAAGAGACATGCAGCATGGGTCCTATAAGGAGTGGAACTAATAAGTTGTTTTATTACACAATATGACCATGTAGGACCCAACACTCTGTCTAGTAAAGCAGCATACTCACCAGTTCTTGTTGCATTTCAAAATTAATTTATTGTGAAATACAGTGGTAAATGACTGTGATGTAGCTCAGTGAGGCCACCTGGGCTACACCACAGTCTTTCACCACTGTGCTTCACAAAAAATGGCACCTGGGGGCAGCAGCAACACTAATTAACTCACATTTTAAGAGTGGGAACTGGAGTAACCAAGAAAACTACAGCCCTGTGACTCTGACATGTAGCAACAGAAAATTATGGAATCCTCTGACAAAAGGACCCAAAC
Organism: Neoceratodus forsteri; assembly: GCA_016271365.2. Lineage (NCBI taxonomy): Eukaryota > Metazoa > Chordata > Ceratodontiformes > Ceratodontidae > Neoceratodus > Neoceratodus forsteri. The sequence continues at coordinate 999,535,810 of CM057451.1, forward strand.
AGGCAACAGACTCTTCTGCAAACTTGCCCTAAAATGTCTAATATGATTAATATTTAAGCCCAACTCTAAGGACTTTAGGGGTGATCAAATGCAACATGTTAACATATATGAATGCACACAATATGTCACGATTGCAGGAAAAGGTGTACAAAAAAATAGTGGGAAACTTTTTTTTTTCCATTTCATCACTCTCTGTAGATCTAGATCAGTAATATTTTCCCTTTTTGATGTAGTCCACCCCTTCCCCAAACAGTTTAAAACAATTCTATGTAGTATCTGATCTCTTTCTGCTTTGCACACTTTCAGGGGTGCCTTTGCGATCACAGATGTAGTTGTCTTGCTATCTGTATCAAAAATATCACTGAGAATTTGCTGTTCTGACACAAAGGCAAAGTTATAACAAAATGTCTTGATCATATTCTGACGTGTTTGTTCACAGAGCTAGGGGATGTACTTCTTTCAGTGGTGCACTGCAAATATATGTATAATAAAATGGTAGTATTTTTAGTATATACTAAAACAAATAATTTAAATTATATTCAAAGTTATTTATTTGAGGATCACACAGTGATTTTTGCAACACCCCTTACCAATATAAAATAAGAATTAAATAATAAGAGTCAGGAGCCCACGCATGTGTTTGTGGCATACAAAAAATGTGTTTCTTCCCTTTGTGAAGTTACCTAAGCACAGTGCAAAAAAACCCCTAAAAACATTAATTTACAACTGGGGTGACTACTATTTCATAAATAAAGACTGCTGCTGCTTACAGTGAAGAGTCGGTTGTGGGATGGGAGTAACGGGCAGGATGGGTTATAGTTGGATGAGAACTAGAATGTTTGTGTTGGGAGCAGAAAGGTGGTGGGGGATTTAATTCTTTAAGCAGCCTGTGCTGCTGAAAGTCAATAATTTAAATCCCACATCAGTACTGCAGATTGCTGTTCTATCCAAGGAGAGTTTTTTTTAAACTTTTTTATGAATGAGCAGAGGCTCCTTCATCGCTGTCTTGAAGTGCTCCTTCAGGGTTTAATGCAATTCAGAAACAAACATTGCGGCTCCTTCTGCTTTGTTCATTATGGGGGGGGGGTGTTACTTTGAAGAGTTAGATGGGGGCTGTGGTGTAATGGGCAGGAAAATGGGTACTAGACGGTAATTTTTGTATTGGGAGCAGAAATGTAGTGGGGGATTTAATTATTTAAAGCAGCCTGTACTGTTGAAAATGAATAATTTAAATACCCTGTTAGTACTGCAGATTGCAGTCCTGGGGAGGCATTTTTATTTATTTATTTAACGTATGAAGCCAGAGGCACCTTCAGGGCAGTTTTGTTGTTTGTGTTAGGGGAAAAAATACAGGAAATAGCCAACAATACAAAAGAATTGCACTTTGGGATTGAGACACTCAATTACATCCCCATTGGTATTGCAGGCTTGTCTTTCTTGTACAGGAAACAAAGACATCAGGAGAAATGCTTATAAAGACTTAGTGTTACAACCATTTGGTTTCAGGAGCCAAAAATGCAATTAAATCTCCTGTTGGTCAGAGAAAAATACTTGCTTTTACAAGGATTTTTATTTTCATTTCAGTGATGAATGCAGACAGAGCTTTGTGGCTGCAAAGCGTGAATAGCTTGTTCAGCCTTTAAATGAAAGACACAAAAACATCCCCTTTGATATTTGTAATTCTAAGACTTTTATTTCAACTTCTGATAAAAAATTAAGGACACTTACCTATGTGCTTTGCAAGAAAAATAACACATGAAAAACAAAATCAGAACAAATGACTGAGGGTGACAAGAAAGGCTTAAATGCTGAAGGAGCGACTGGAGTCAGGGAATTTACTTTTGGCTAGCAAAGAGTTCATATTGACATAGGATTCCTCCAGCTCCTTGTCAGGGTGACCACTACAAGACCTGATGTTTATAGGGCTCTTGTCTGCCTTAACTTTAAGTGTGGTTGAGTGACTTCTATGTCTGAGGAGTGTGGGTGATCTGCCATCAAAGTAGTTTTACCACATCCAGTCTCTTTTACACCAGACAATGCTGCCAGCCAGGGAGGGACCTGCTCAGACAGGACTGAGCACAGCATTCATCTGTTAGCCTATCAGAACATTCTCTGCTGTCAGCCTATGCATGTTTGGTCTGTTGGGGGAGGGCTCAATTAACTCATCAGCACATCGGCCATACTGTATAGTGCTCTCTGACTGCTATATTACATACAGACAGCCTACAGCAAAGGTAGAAGCTGAGGGGTCAGCAAACTCCATGGAGGTGTGGGTGGGATTGGATTTACTCCATTGGGGGTGGGGTTGGACATACTCTGTTGGGGAGGGCACAATTAACACATCAGGGCATGGGAAAAATAGCACTCTCCAACTCCTATACTATATACAGACAGTGCAGTAATTCAGCTGTCATGGAGTCGACCATATTCTCAGTCTACCATGTTGTTTGGTTACAAAAATGGTATCAATCCTTTTCTGACAGCAAGACACCTGCAGGGCTATGCTCACTGCTGCCATAAAAATAAGGGATCAGCACTATGTGTTCAAAACAAGAATTTATAACTAAAAGCAGAAGATAGGTATAATGCAGGGTAACAGGAGCAGGAACTTCCAGTAGAAGTAACTTTTCAGATGAAGTGAAAAAGACAGGCAAAAGACTGTGCTAGAAACAGCCTGCATGTGCTATTTGACATGCTTACCCATAGTGCATTGCAAATGTCTCCTTTGGAGCATAATTTCATCACCAAAATCTAAAGTCATGCCAGAGACATTTTCCCCACAAAGTGACATTTAAACATGAATAGGTAAAATTGCTCTCTCAGACTAGTCCACGAAATTGTGCAGTTATGCGAAATCAGAATGCCAGGTGAAATCAAATTTCATGGATCTAAGAAATTAAGTGAAAAATTTCACAGAGCAAAATTTCACATTATGCACAACACTAATCCACACACATGTGACACACTCTCCTGTGCAGCAAATACATGGCGCATGGGAAGGGTCTGCCATAGGCTCCATGCCGTAAGGGAAGGCAGCCCCCTATTTACAATAATAGAAACAGTACCTGTCCTGGTGGTCTAGTGGTCACCCCTCCCCGAACTCTGATTGTACCCATTCTTAAACTGATGCATATATTACCCCATCCTGGTGGTCTAGTGATCCCCTTCTCTGAACTCTGATAGCACCCACTGTTAAATTAATGAATATCACACCCCATCCTGGTGGATTAGTTATCCCCCCCTCCCTGAACCCAGATTGTGCCCATTGTTAAATTAATAAATATTTTACCCTATTCTGGTGGTCTAGTGGTCCCCCCTCCCTGAATCCCAAGTGCACACATTGTTAAATTAATACATATGTTACCCCATCCTGGTGGTCTACTGGTCCCCCCAAACCCTGATAGCACCCCATGATAAATTAATAAAGAAGTTACCCCATTCTGGTGGTCTAGTGCCCCACCAGCCCCACCCAAGCTGGTAGTGCCCACCACCCCCATCCTCCCCAGTCCTGGAATGCAGTTGGTGACTGGCACAGCCCACTTCTGATCTCCATGGCCATATGCCAGACTAAACTTTCAATGAGCACCTCTACTGTATAGTGTACATGCTCATGAATAATCATGAGCACATAAACTATACAATAGAGATGGTCACTGACAGTTCAGTCCGGTGGCTAGCCACAGAGATGAAAGGTGGGCTGTGCCAGTTGCCAGCTGTGTTCTGGGACTGAAGAGGAAGCAGGTGGTGGGCTCTACCAGCTGGGATGGGTTGGGGGCCACTAGACCACCAAGATGGGGTAACATCTTTATTAATTTATCACTGAGCACTATCAGGGTTTGGGAAGGGGGGAGCACTAGACCATCAGGATGGGGTAACATATTTACTAATTTAACATTAGGAGCTATTGGGGTTCAGGGTGGGGGGACCACTAGTCCACCAGGGAATGTGTGTGTGTGTGTATATATATATATATATATATATATATAGATATAGATTTAGATGTGTGTGTGTGCGCATATATATATATATCTAGGGGGGAATCAGGGCTGCAGCAGGAGAATTTGGCACACTGAAACACAGTGTTCATCCCACCCAAAGATCAAATTTCTAAGTACCCATAGACCAGCCCTGGCTGGTCTTGGGGTACTTATAAATTCACCCTCTGGGTGAGATTTGTGAATCCTAATTGTGGAGCTATGGCAGCTAGCATCATTCCCTAGCCCCATGTTGCAAACTGTGGTTGATGCAAACTGCCTTTGTGAATTGCTAAAAGGGCAATATTTGATGTAAGGTTCCACTTGTGTCATATATCTTTTTGCAATTAATCTTTTTATTCATATTTTCCAAAAAAAGAAAAACTTCCAACCATACAGGACATAAAAGGCACAGCAGATACAGCATGATAGAATTAAAGGTGGCATAACAACTTCAAATAAACAATATAGTAATATGAATAATGTGGTAGTGGAAAAGTAAGATAAGTCAGTAAACAATTATGCTTATGAAGGTAAAAAGTTCCACTAAATTCAAAGGGTGCAAAAAGAAGACCTAAATCATAGTTAACAGACTAATAATCTGGTGTGAAGTGATGTACACATTCTTGATGTGTAGCGCGAAAGGAAGAACACAAAAAGGTAAAGTTATCAAAGAACTAACACACTCCTTAATTATACCAACAAAAAGAAGAACTCTAACAAATCGAGAGACATCATCATTCTTAACTGTCATGTATTGATAGAAACAGGAAATGTAACATATGTAATTGTACAATAATTGTCTCTAGATACTAGATGAATTTAAATAATTAAAGTAGTCCTGCCAACATAGTTTATACACACATAGTCGGACCATAGCAGCATAAGTTAGCCATTCAAAAGAAGCATATTGTCATAGATTATTAAGGCTATCCAGTGTCATTTACCTTTGATGCAGGCACCTTGTGTCAATCCAGAGCTTTGTGAATTAGGCCCTGCATGTGAAATGAAAACTAATGCGCAAATAAAAAAAATGAACAACTAAGTCCAGATTCTCCTTCTATGTGAAACAGCTGTCCAAAAGACCATACTGAGAATGCTCAAAACTGAAATTTCAAATCCTTATAACTTTGGAATGGATTCATATTTTTCACAAAAACAATAAAAGACACCATTCTGGGGTAAGTCCTTTCTACCCTGAAAATGTTAGACCAAAATTCCAAACCATCTGGGCGTTAGGAGATGAGAAAAATAGCAGGAAAAGCTGATTTTCTTTCACTTTTTTCACCATAAAGATCTCATAATCTGCACATTCCACTGGAATGATTCTTGGCATATCAAAAGATCCTACCCCTGAGATTGTACATGCATAATTGTGTGCAAATCCTTTCAATGGGAGCACAGCTAATAAAGTGCAAAGTTGTGGGGTTAACATTAAACTGAGTATTCAAGCTTAATTACTGTTATGTCACCATGCTGAGCCCATGCTGCTATAATAATAAAAATATAATGCTAGCATGAGCAAATGCAGGCAGTTCAGTTAAACTCTTGCACGTAATGGGGACTGTTCTCAAAAGGATCTGCTGGGTGCAAGGTGACTTGTGTCCAACATGAATGACACAAGTACCACCTTGCACCAATAACTGCACCCAGAGCCATTCACAAAAGCAGCCTGCAACAACATGCAGGCTGCTTGTGCCAAGGAGGACTTGCACCATCCTTGTACCAAAAACTGGGCTGCAACATGGCACAGAGGGGTTTGTGGCAGCCTCAGGTCCCTATTCTCAAAGAGCAGTTGCCACATCCCCTAATTTAGTATTCTCAAAAAAAAAATGAGGAGAACTGTTAAAGTACATTTACAGTCTAAGTGTACCATGGCATCCTTTGGAGGTTGTGCCAATATGCTGCCAGACCATCCCCTAGACCACGTAGCCCCACCCAGCCCTGATCCCCAATAATAATTATTATATAGTCCTGGAGGGCTATTGAACCCCCCCCACCGGCCTCTATCCCCAAAATAAATGATAATTGAGCCCTGGTAGGCTAGTGGATCCCCCAGCCCCCGATCCCCAAAATTACTTTTAAAATAGCCCTTGTGGGCTAGGGAGCCACTATTCCCTTGTCCCCCATGTGGCAAAATGAAAAAAAAAATCAGTGGTGGTCCAGTGGAGCCCAAATCCTTATCCCTCATTACATACATCCCTAACATACCTGGCGGCCCAATGGACCCCCACCCAGCATTGCATACCACCCCACTCCCCCCAACCTGTACCCAGCTAGCGACTGGCACAGATCACCTCTTGCCATCATGGCCAGCTGCTGACTGAAATCTGCATGAGCATGTACTGTAAATAGTATGTGCTCAGTGAATGACAGCTGCTATCATTCACTGAGTGTGTACTATATTTTTTATTCACTAAGTTTTTGGTGCCTGATCCCTGGTGGCTCAGTTCCCTCTCCCCTGGACCTCTGCCCTCCCCTTGGGACTTACCTCATCAGTGTTCCTCCCAGGCTTTCCCCCATGGAGACTGGCAACTAGGTTCCTGGAAGACCCCATACTGCCAGTGTTCCTCCCTGTCTTACTCCACCCCAGAACAGGGCTGTAGGGTTGGACTGTTCCCATTGCATGACTGCACTCGGTCATGGATTGAGAGTTTCGGGTGGGTGCCGAGGAAATGGAGGTGCAGGATGTCAGGGTTTTAAATAATTGATTAGCAGTTTTTTTCTTGGGACTATACTAACTGTAGAGAAAGTATTTATATAGAATTTCTAGAAGTGATGTGTTTGTTAAACACAATAAGGCAAGAGGTATGCATTTTCACAAAGATTTAGCACTTTTATAAGCAAAACGCTAATCAATTTTTTAGAGTTAAATAAATCCCTGGAGCCAGAATTTTCAAGTTCAAGTTCAAGTTTATTGCAGGAAAGACTCCGTTGAGCAAGCTCATTCACAAGGAGGTCCTGAGGCACATAAACATACAGTTTGCAATTACATAGACAGGAGATATAAAATGTAGAACAACAAAGAAAAAGACTTAGGGCCCCGGGAGGTGTGGCATACAATGACATAGGGCATCAAACCATGGATGTTCAGCAGTCTTCCCCAACATCACAGTCTTAGCAGTGGTTCCCCCTGGCCTCTGCCAGGGGGCAATCTCATGCTGACTGCTCACCTACCCTCCCCCTGGAAGAGGAGGGCAGTCCATAGGATGCTCAAACCTCCTACTTATGGCCAGTCCTGTGACTCCTCTGGTCCATCCATCCTCCCCCTGGAAGAGGAGAGCAGTCTATAGGATGCTCAGTCCTCCTACTTTTGGCCATCCCTTTGACTCCTCTGGTCCATTCCCGAACCCGGGGCATATCTGTTTCAAGCAGTAGCCCCACCACTGCACTGGCAGGCTGACTGTAACATTACATGTTTATGCAAATGTTTGTGACTAGATGAATAGCTAGATTTCTGCAAATTAGCATGCATAACCATCTTAGAAGGGTCACATAAACTGCTAAATATGGAGAGATTTGGTTACACAATTCTTAAACTGCAAAGTTTTATAATTTCATGACTCATTTGTGACATTTTGTGAAAACATTCTAAAAATGTGGGTTTTTCTAGTGTCTGTGCTATTGCTGAAATAGACATGGAATTTGACATGTCTACACAGTGTTAATGGATCTGAGAATTTATCAAGCCGGATACATTTCGATCAATAGTTTTACATTTACAGTGGAAGTAGTACAAATAACTAATTAGCAAACTGTTCTCAAAAATTCAGGATAGTGTGCTAAGTAATTCCATCAGAATTCCACTTTTGGAATTTATGTTTTGCAAAGTATTTATCAACTCTTCCTATGATAACTGATCTCAGCTGCTTACAGTCCTGCAGTTCCTTCCTGGGTGACTATTTTTCCCTCCGCTTTTTTCTTAGCATAACCTGATGGACTCAGTTGAACTGCTTGGCCCTTCATAGCCCATCTGTTCTTTAAAGTCACACTCTCCCATAAAAAGAGATACATCCACTTTTTTTCCTGTCAGATGTATCCCAGTGGAATAGATGGAGTTCCTTCTTCTTGGTGCCCAAGTCATTTTCTTCCCCACTAGTCTCTCTGAGTGCCTCTAAGTCCTAGATATAAAAATACATCATGCTCTATGGCCAGTCTGTTTGGCTGGGTGTGATTCTTATATGACATATGTTCAAGCCAGAATTGTTTTCCCACTGTGCCTTCTTATTCCAACTTAGGGTCCACTATTTTTGTGCTGCCTAGTTCTATTTCCTTCCCCTTGGTGGTGAACCTGTGCACCTAACTACTACTTCTGGTGACCTCTTGTACTAACTGCTGTCCCAGCCTCCTAGTCATTATTCAAAATCCCCAGACTGCTCTGTTCCCTGGCATGATTAGTACCCCCTCACTCTCGGCACAACTGCTGCTCATCCTGAACATGCAGGCATTTCTTGCCCCTGAATGCCATATACTGGTCCAAAAATGAAGACCCTCCCCTATTAACAAAATAGGAGGATAGATTTTGCTAGCCATATTTTTGATAAAGACATAGCAGTAAAAATAGATACAGCATTAACACCATGTGGCACACATGGAATATTGTAATATTGTCCTTATTTATAGATGGTGTAAAGCTTTTTTGTCTGTCGTGGGTAGAGGTTTATGACCTTAATATTGATTGGAAATGTAATTAAGTACATCATTTTGCATAGTTCATCCAAGGACAACTATTGACTTAACATATTGAATAGTCTTTGTATTCAGAATCACAGACGTCCAAGTGAAAGGTCACCTGGGGTCCAGGAACCACCACACAGTGTGGCTTAACATCAGTATAGGGTCACAATCAAGCCACAGGAAAGTGGGGGTCTTGCATTTCAGGGGAGTGGCTTTAGCTCTGATGAAAATATGTACCAAAGATGCCCTGGTAAGGAGGAAGTTGGGGGAGGGATTGAGGAGCAGTGGGCACACCTAAAAGGAGCTACAGTGGCAGTGACAAACCAGAGCATTAGGCTGAGAAAAAAGGCAAGACATGGAGGAAACCACTATACTTCTCAAAAGATGTAGCAGAAAACGTAATGTCCAAAAGGTTAGGTTTCCGAAAATACAAGGAGACACAGAAGGAAGAGGATCCAATCTGGAGAGAGGGATGGGGGTGACCAGTAGGAATTCTCAAGGATCTGTCCTGGGGCCAGTCCTTTTTAAGGTCTTCAATAGTGACATTGTGGAAGTGCTGGAGGGGAAGGTTTGCCTGTTTGCAGATGACATCAAGAACTGTGAAAGGTTGGACACTCCAGATGGAGTGGAGAAAATGAGGAAGGACCTAGGAAAGCTGGAAAAATGGTCTGAATTGTGGCAACTGAAGTTCAGTGTGAAGAAGTGAAAAATCATGCACCGAGGATGCAAAAACCCCAACAACAGCTACAGGATGTGGGGTGGAATTGCTGATGACAGTCACCAGGGAACAAAGGGATCTAGGGGCTACCATCTCAGATGACCTAAAGGTGGCCAAGCAAGGTGCAAAGGATGTAGGGAGGGCCAGTGGCATGTTGTGGTGCATAGGAAGGAGAATCAATATCAGAAGGAGAAAGGTGGTGATTCCACTATAGAAAACACTGGTGACACGTCATCTGGAATACTGTGTACATTTCTGGAGGCCGCATCTTTGTAAAGACATAGACATGGTGCAGGCAGTTTAGAAAAGACTGACTAAGATGGTACGGGGCTTGCACCAGAAGACATATGAGGAGAGATTAAAAGACTTCAGTATGTATACACTGGAAGAGAGAAGGGAGACGGGAGACATGATAGAAACCTTCAAATATCTTATAGGCATAAACAAGGTGAAATAAGGTGACATCTTTCAATATTGGAGAAGTACAAGAATGAGGGGGCATGATATGAGATTGGGATGGGGCAGGATAAGGAGAAATGTAAGGACTTTTTTGATGGAAAGGGTGGTGGATGCATGGAATAGCCTGCCACAGGAGGTGGTGGGAGCAAGCACAGTGGGAGAATTTAAACATGCATGGGATAGGCATAAGTTAACCTTAGCGTTGGAAAGGCAAGGCTAAAGCCGATGACCAAGTTGGGTCAGTAGCCACTAATAAAGGTATGGTATAAAGGCAGACTGGATGGCCTAGTGGTCCTTATCTGCCATCAATTTCTATGTGTCTATGTTTCAGAAAATCACTTCTTAGCACAGTGATGTTTTAATATTGCTGCAGGTGCCTTAGAGTCACTCTCTGAACTGGTCACAACTTTCCGTTCCTGTGTTTCTTAGGAACTCTGTATCAGTTCCCACTGTTTCACATTGATCAGTTACGAATACAAATCACTGTTAGTGGATGTCATTGAATGTCCAGCAAACCTAAAACAGATTGAGAAAAACACATGACACTGTCTGAAACAGTAAACAAGTAATGCCATTAGAGATGCAGCAAATTTAAAATTCAATGGTGAAGTGGGTACTTCGCGTTGCCACTCCGCTATGCGGAGTGGGCAATGCAAAGTGCTCACTTCACCTTGTTATTACCACTTCGCGTTGGCATAATGAAAATGCAAAGTAAGGTGAAGTTATTGTTTTTAATGGACTTCCTATTCCTCATTATTATTCTAAGTGATCCACTTGGTGTTTCAGACTTGGCACCCCCCCCCCCACCACACACAGATCACATAGCTTACAGTACTGTAAGTCACATGCTCTCTAGCCAGGCAGGAAGGAAGTGAGTCACACAGACAGTTTCACTTTCTCCTGTGCAGACTGAGAGACAGGAGGGTGGGTGTACTAGAGAAAGGAGTGTTTTTTTGATTGCAGAGAGAGTTAAAATTTGATACTTAAACCAACAGCTTTTTTAAAAGCTACATTTTTTGTCTTTTCTGTACTGTTTTTTACTTATTTTGTTCTTTCTGTAAATTTTATTTTTCTTACCTACTTAATTGTCTGTGTGTGTGACTATGTGTGTGTTGTGCTTGTGTAGTGAGATGGAGCAGGGTGAGGGAATGTCTGGGGCGGGGGCAGCTCTGGGAGAGCGTGGTAGTGTGTGTCGTCATACCATGTGCATGAGTGGGGGCCATGGGCACCCATTTGTGTTGGATCGCTCTAAACTTCTGAGTGTCCAACCCCCGGAAGCAGGAGCAGCACCGCCTCCTGACTCTGAGGCAGTTCAACCACCACCACCACCACCACCACCAAGTCCAGCACAAGGTCCTTTGGAGCAGGATGTGCCTGTTCCCCCAGGCCCAGGTGTGGATCCCACCATCAGAACTGTTGAGCAGTGGGAGCTGCCTACTGCCAGTTCATCTGGCCCTCCACTGCCTGTGCCTGGTCATCCCTGCACCTCCATTGTTTGGCAGTTTTTTTAGTGTGTTGGGGGGACAGCATTGTGGTTAAGTGTCACCTATGTGTGGTGGAGGTGCGCCTTGGCCCCCGGTGGAGTCACCTGGGGACTGGGGGCCAGCACACCCATATGCTTAATCACCACCAGTTGGAGTGGCAGGCTGCCACAGAATGGACCATGTCTGCACCTGCTGGCCATTCTGTGGCAGAGGGTGCCGCTGTGCATAGCGGGCATGGCATCCCTAAGAAGAGGAGGGCCACAGCAGCACCTGTTGCTCCACCAGCACCCCCACCACCACCATCACCACCACCAGTAGGTCAGCCTTTTGAAGGAGTGGATGCCAGAGAAGTGCATGTAACACTGTCTGACTTAGTAGTTCTCTGGAGTGCTGTTAAGGTGAACAGCGAGAGGATGAGTGCTGTGGAGCAGCGGCTGGATGACATACAGGGACATCAGCTTCAAATTATGTCCATGCTGGAACTGCTGCTGGATCACCATAGGATCCCACATTAGTTTTGTTTCCTCACACCTTGTCCCCCCCACCTTCCTTGCTGTGCCATAACATGTATTCCTCCACCATCCCCGACCCTTGTATGTAATTATGCCCTTTTTTTGTTGTCTTCAATATGCGTTACACTTTGTAATCTGGGGCACCTTCCTTCTGTTAAGTGTCTGTGTGTTTTGTGTATGTGTGCTGTTTTGGTGCCTCATTTTTCTGCATCCACAAAAGGCATCTGTCTTGTGTACAGAAAATTGACAAGTGGTAGCACAGTGAAATGAGACTGCTTCAGCACATACAAAGTCCCCAAGAGTTTATGGTGCAGTCAGTCTTGTGCACAACAGTGGCACAGAGTCCCCAAATTTTTTCTGCAGTCCCAGAATGCATCCTCAATGTGTCCAGAAAATTGACAAGTGGTAACACAGTGAAATGAGACTGTTTCAGCACATACAAAGTCCCCAAGAATTTATGGCGCACTCAGTCATGTGCACAACAGTGGCACAGAGTCCCCAGATTTTTTCTGCGGGCCCAGAATGCATCCTCCTTGTGTGCAGAGAAGTGAAAAGTGATCATCTCAACTGGATTGAAAGGTGCCTTTTGGATGTACAGTAATAGTAGCCTTGGTGAGTAGATATATATATATATAGATATATGGTTGTGTATTTTGTAGGTGATGATGAGGGGGGTTGAACTTGACATGGACATGTATTCATGCTATTGTTCTGCACCACACACAGGTGACTCCATCTCCAAACTGTTGCTGTCCACCGTCCAGTGCTCAATGAGAATTTTTTGCATTTAAATGGAACTGGATAACTCTCAAGCACATGAAGGTAAGTATTTCTTTTTTTGGGGGGTGGGGTCATATTTTCAGTTTTGTCTGTAATAGTTTGTTATTTTTTTATTTCTTCACAGATTTCATCAGCATTCTTCTGAAGTCTGGTTCTTAATGATGGTCATGGTCATGGAATGAAATGACTTCTGCGTGTTGCATGTGTGCCCAAGCTCAGGTCAGGGAGAGGTGTGCCTGATCATGTTGATGAACTTCTTTGGATAAGGCCACTTTGACAGAACAACAAAGTATCATGGAGAGAGTGGTGGACACATGGAACCACCTTCTTGGAGAGGTTGTGGGGTCTAAAACAGTGGGGGAATTCAAACATGCATGGGACAGACATAAGGCAATTATAGTGGGGGCTTGCAGGAAGTAGGCTGTTGGTTAACTAGAATCTGCAGCTTATCCAATAGGTAGGGAAATGGGTAGACTGGGTGGGCCAAGTGGTCCTTATCTGCCATCAAACTCTATGTTTCTATGTTTCTATTGCAAATTTTCCTAAAAAAAGAAATGAATGACTTCTTAAAAGTTACAACTTCATTGTTATGTATCCCTCCCTGGTTCTCAAATCTCAATCCCTATTGTCAACTGAGTTACATTTCAGAGACACATCTGGTCAAGTACTAAGACAACCTGTTATTTGCAATATTTGCAGCAGTCTTTACAAAGCAATGAAATGAATGAAATAAAATCTTCATACTTACCAGAAAGGATTTCACATGGACATTACATCGCTTCCTCTCTGCCTGTACGGTATAGCTACAGCATCTTTCCCAACAAGTAATATTACCAATGCAGCCTGTTTTTGTTCTCCTGTAAAAGAAACAAAATAAGTGTACTGTATGTGTTTTGCCCCTGTGGCTCAGAAAAGCTGCAGAAAACAAAACAGACAACTTAAGGAAGTGAGGCAGCATAACAAACATGAGTGCACATACTCACTTTATGGTTTAAATATTAAGAAGCTGATGGTGCACTGGTAGACTGGTGGTCCATGGGGGGCAGACAGACTCATGGTGGCAGCAGACTTGGATAACATCAGTCCTGGTGGTGGTGGTGGTGGTCCATGGGGGCAGACAGACTTATGGTGGCAGCAGACTTGGATAACATCAGTCCTGGTGGCGGTGGTAGTCCATGGGGGGCAGATAGACTCATGGTGGCAGCAGACTTGGATAACATTAGTCCCGGTGGTGGTGGTCCAGGGTGGGCAGACAGACTCATGGTGACAGCAGACTTGGATAACAGCCGTCCCAGTGGTGGTCATCTGGGGTGGGCAGACAGACTCATCGTGGCAACAGACTTGGATAACATCAATCCCAGTGGTGGTGATCTGGGGTGTGGGGGAGGCACACCACCTTTTAAATACTGCAGTTAAAACCTGCTAACATTAACCACATCATCATCCTCAAAAAGAAAACTGCCCTCACAGTCGTCGATGTCTGAAGTCTGACCACTGGGAAATTCTTTCTCCATTGTGTCATCATTTACATCAGTGATGGGCCATTTCAGGCAGCCACTGCCAGTGCCACCATGACTAGGCCGGGGTACAAAATACCGAGGTTGCAGTCTGTGCTGGTATATGCCTCTCATTCATTTTAATGAATGTTAGTAAACTAACATTTGCAGGAGAAAGGTTTGTCCGACGATCCCTGACTATTGCACCTGATAAGCTGAATACCCTCTCAACACTTACAATGGAGGGTGGGCATGTGAGGTACTTCAGTGCCACTGCAGTCAGCGCTGGCCATTCACTGACCTTCCCACTCCAGTACAAAAGAGGATCTTCACTTATTGTGAGATGCCTGTTTTCAGACAAATATGACTCAACCATTCTCTGTGCCACACTAAGTCCAGTTGTTGATGCATCAGCCTGTTCCCCGGAATCACTGATGTCACAAATACCCACTTGGGACAAAGCCTCCCAAAGTGGGTTGATGCCAACCACTTTGGATGACAGACCACCAGGAACTACAGTCCCCTTACCCTTGCATAATATGCTTGCTGGTCCTCCAGCAACATCTTCAGCTGGATTATGCTGCTGAGGTTTGCAAACCTTGGCACGTGACTTCTGTGCCCCATGAACCAAGCGAACCAGTTGACCACTGATATTTTTTACCTGTTCAGGCCCTCCCTCCAGTACTGATGCAATTCCACGTTTGTATCGTGGGCCCAGCATTGTTGCCATGGCAAAGTTGTCACTGCGCTGAATGCTCACAATGTGACGATTCTGGTCGAATACTGTCAGCATGTGTTGCAGCAATATATTGCTACCTCCGTCTCCGACAACATCAAGGCTATGCTGTACATTCACCAATGTCTGCCTCAGCACCCGCAGCAGTAGAAATGATTGGCTAATGAAGGCAGTCTCGCCACTCACTGCCTGTGCGGCATGTTCAAAAGGCTGCAAAATTGTTATTACAGAGACCATAAGGTGCCACTGTTCAGTCATTATAGACATGGAGGCCCCAGAAGTGTCACAGCTAGTGTGCATAACAAGATATTCTGTGATGGCTTTATATTGTTCATACAACCTCTCTGCCATATATAACGTGGAGTTCCATCGGGTGACAACTTCCAGCTTCAAGCGGTGCTGAGGCAGGCTGTTTTGTATCTGCAACTGCTGCAGTTGGTCACGGGCCTTTCCAGATCTTGAAAAATGAGAGCAGATATGTTGTGCAATGGTAAGCATTTCCTTTATGTCAGGGTGCTGCAGAAACTCCTGAACCGCACGACTTAAACAGTGGGCCATGCATGGAACATGAAAAAAAACACCATTTGTGATGCATTTCACCACATTTGACTCATTGTCACTTGCCATGAACCAAGTGCTCCGGGACAGAGGGTTTAGCCATCTGTCAATTTCAGTCAGTACCATGTCCAACATGTTCTCACCAGTGTGTAAACAGGTCACACTGTGCATAGCAATTGTTGCATGCTGGCAAATTCCAGGAAGATTGCTACCATGACAATCCACCTTCCCGCACTGATTATTCACACTACCAGCATCACAAACAACCCCTGGCACCTGCGCCCAGTGTGCAGTTATACACAGATATGAACTCCCCTCTGTTATGCCACTTGTCCACATATCCATACTTAAATGGATGAATAGAGAGGAGGAATGTTGAAGGGCATGTCTTACTGAGTCTGAGACAGTGCGGAACAGCTCAGGAATAGCACGAGTAGAAAAGTATGTCTTGGATGGGACTTTCCATTTTGGACAGGCATGGGCAGCAAACCGCCGGAACCCAGAATTCTCCACAAAGGAGAAGGGCAAATGATCGATTGCCAGCATTTCAGCTAAAGCAGCATTAAGTTCACGTGACACTGTATGATTGGGGGGGTACTTCAGCTTATGCACAAAACACTTTGTGATGTGGGCTGTCTTAAACATTTTACAGGGTGTGTGTTGGTCACAAATAGTTGTGCTCTGTGATGAATGGCATTGGCAGGGGGTGGAGTGTGGACATTTGATGAAGACGGTTGCACAGGTGATGATGACAAACCCAGAAATGATGTTATTTTTCCGGATTTGCCAACCGGGGTTGATGTACCACTTGCACTAGACATACTGCATTCACCACCACCACCTCCACCACCACCACCACCACCACAAAAACTGCTACTCTCACCAGCACTGGACAACATTTCAAAGTCATTATGGTCCTCCACCTCATCTTCATCATGCCTGTAGTGATCGTCTGTTCTTATTGCCACACTACTGCACACGTTTAATTTCCTACTGGACTTAACAGTCATGGAAGGGGATAACATGCTGGCTATGGTTACCGCCGGTGATACGAGTGAACGCCTAAGTCTGGTATTAGCTGCCAGTTTGTGCAGGGTCCACAGAGCCAAGTGCCTATTCTTAAGATGTGTATGCTGTCCTCCTGTCCCAAGATGGCTCTCCTTTTTACCTCTACTCACATGCACATGGCAAACCTGGAAGATTGCAACTGAATCATCATTTGCCCCCATCCAAGCACTCTGCCTTGGCTCCGATAAGTCTAACTACCTTTTGTCTTACTAAGCTGCTCAAATCTAACCCCCTTCACCTCTATGCTATTTAAGACCTGCTCTGTCTTCTTCTCTCCAGTTGCCTGCCCCTGAACAGGGCTGCTCAGCTCACCCACGGTCAGCCGGCACTCAGCCAGCCACCGACCAAGATCAGGACACCTACCTGCAGCTCCTTAGAAGGTACGGGACAGCGCAGCCAATCGGAACACGGGTGCTTCCAGCAAACCCACTCTGATTGGCCAGGACTTTTCCCCTGCTATAGACACCTGGCACTTTGTTAGATTTTCAATAGAGCTAAGCACATTTTAACTGTGTTATTAGAAGTTTTTCAACTGTATTGGCTAGTTTTCCATTAGCAGGTTATACAGACCTGCCACTAGAGGGATTCTTGGTCTTCTACATAAATCACTGTACTCACTCGTTGGCAATATGGCCTGCATTACCATTTTTGCGGCCTCACAGCCGATTGGTCCCCTTACTCCATTCACTTGCATTGCTTGATTTTTCATGGCAAAAGCTGTTGTTGGGTTAAGTTTAATTTGTTAAATCCTGCCAAAAAGAGCTGTTTTCATGTACTTGTGAAATCCTTGGGGCTTTTTGTTAAGTTTAACTGTGGTTAAGTGATTACAGCATCCTGTTGTTAACTTAAAGTGGGACAGACGCTACGGCGCCCAGCCCCCCCACAGCCTTTTGTTGTGATAATTTAAGTCTGAATTGCCCAGCAGAAACGCTTGTTCCTGCCTAAATATTAACTCCTGTGCCATCCTCTGTCTCTTCCCAGTCGAAGCTCCCTGTTGTAAGCCCTCATTGTGAGCCAGGGTTACGCTCTGCCAGCGGGCGGGCAGCAACTGCCTAGCCGCCTCCAGGGACCAGAAAACCGGGAGGAACAGCCAGGGAAGGTACAGGAAAGCCGCAAAATTTATGCCCGCCAGCCCTGCCCCCTCCTCGGATGTTATTTTTATAGGCATTTTCCCGCCAAATTACAATTCCTGCCCCCAACGCCACGCTATCCAGTAATCTGTCTCATTGCCACTGCTGTACTGCCAAATCAGCAACCCTTCCTTGTTGTTCTCCCTGCTACTACACTGTTGTTTCCTAGTTCCATTTAATCATCAACCTTGCTTTCATAATGGGGGGATCCCTTTGGATATTCCTGGCTATGTTCTTCATGTTGTTCAGGGAAAAAGACATCCTCCCTGCCACTGTCACACTGAAAAGTGCGTCCCACCTTCCTAGTCTCGCTATTTCACCATTATTAAAGAAGGACCGGATCCTTATCTATGCACTACCTATACCACAATTTAACCAGTGGGGTAACCTCCATGTAGGGACGCAAATTGCTTTATCAACATATCGCTCGGTACCCCATTATTGGGTATACAGTTCCCCATTATGCCTGACCACCAGATTGCTATTGAGTGTATTGGCACAAACCCATAACCCTGACTGGCTTATCTTAAAACAGAAGCCCCTTAATAGAAAAAGGAGGACCAAAGATAGTCTCCTCATTTTCTCTCTTGAAGCCGTTATGAAACTTTTAATTTTTTTCCTGATCTGTGTTGGAAATGTGGAAATTAACTCCAGACCTCCACAGTGCATTACCTCACCAGCAGACTTAGCCTCGACCAAAGGTCTAAGCTTTCTACATATCAATGCCTGCAGTCTGCTAAAAAAGCTCACGTTGATACAATCCTGGGTTGCCCATACTTTGCCAGACTTTCTTGTGGTATCAGAGACATGGCTCAGACTCGCCATAGCAGACAGAGACATAAACTTACCCAATTATCAAATATTCAGAGTGGATCGCCAAACAAGGGGTGGGGGAGTTGCTATATATGTCAAATCCAATATATCTGTAACTTGCTTACATGCAACATCTATGCCCAAAGAATTCGAATGTCTATCTCTCAAAGTGGCTCTCTCCAATACTGCAGCATTTCGGCTAGTTGGCTGCTACAGGCCCCCTTCAGCGAATCATAAGCTTCTAGCCCACCTGGGGAATCAAATCAAGATGGATACTGAAGAGACCATAATACTAGGTGATCTAAACCTTAATTGGCTATCCAAGACCGCGGCTCCTTTGGTATCATTTTGTGATACATATGGTTTTTCACAACTTATATATGAACCAACAAGAATCAACAAAAAAAATCTGAGCAACAGCACATTACTTGACATCATGCTGGTGAACAAACCCCACCTCTTCACGCATGCTGGAGTGCTGTTCAGCGACATAAGTGACCACTGCCTTATTGCTGGAATAAGGTCATCGGTAACTAACACCCCCAGCTAAATTCCTACTGAGGAGATCCAAGAAAACTTTCAACTCTGAGGCATATCTTCATGATCTAAATCACTCTACAAGATGGCAAGAGTTCTACCGAGCAGACTCAGTGGAAAAAGCTCATCAGGTGTTAAATAGCATAATACTAGATGCCCTTAACACTCATGCACCAATTACTAGAGTTTGAATTAAAAACAAATCTTGTCGTTGGTTTTCACCTGACCTTAAATCAGCCCTGCTTGAGAGAGATAAGCTTTGGAAAAAGGCAAGGAAGACTAAGAACCCAAATAACTGGTTGATATTTAAGAAAGCCAGGAATAGCTGTACCAAGAAAGTACAGGATGCTAAGGCTGCCTACTAAATGTCTGAACTCGACTCCTCATACCACAATCCTGCCAGGTTCTGGAGCACTATTAAGGGCATAACGGGACAAGATCCTAGCACTTCACTACCAGCTCAAATGCACCACAACAAGGTGACAATCTTGGACAGAATGGAAATACTGGATGCATTCAATAATCATTTTACAACCGCTGGCCTTGCATTTGATACCTCTCCAGCCAATCACCTTCGTGCTCAGTTAAGCTCCCAGTATACAGGATCTCAGTTAGCTGAATCCTCCTTCTCCTTCAAACCGATTCTGTTGAAAAAGTGGAGGATCTAATCTCGCAGATGGATATAAAAAAAAGTGCAGGTGCTGACTCCCTTGACCCCTACTTTCTAAAGATTGCAATGCATGCACTTGCAGTTCTTTAACACACCTTTTTAACTTGTCCTTAAAATCTGGTTCTATTCCTGCAACTTGGAAAACAGCCCAAGTTTTCCCTCTACTGAAATCAGGGGACCCCATGGACCTTAACAACTATAGGCCAATCTCTATCCTTCCAGTACTATCTAAGCTGCTAGAAAACTGGTAAGCATCCAATTAAGAGATTACCTTGAAGAATCTAATCTTTTAAATCCAGCACAATCCGGGTTTCGGTCTAAGCATAGTACTATTTCTGCACTGGCTAAAGTTACAAAGATTGGCAAACCGAACTGGATAAAAGAATAGCGTTTGTGCTGTATTCCTTGATCTAAGCAAGGCATTTGATACGGTGGACCATGAGCTTACTCTCTTTTGCACTCCATAGGCTTGGATCCATCCTCCCTTACATGGTTCAGGTGTTACCTAACAGGAAGAACACAGCAAGTGAAAGCTGAAGGAGACCTATCTCCACTAAAACCACTTCTAAGAGGAGTTCCACAAGAATCTATCCTGGGCCCTATCCTTTTCGCCATTTATATTAACAATATTGATTCGAATCTTACCAAAGCCACTGTACACTTGTTCACAGATGACACTGTTTTATATGTCAGCAACCCATCGCCTGCTACAGCTTGTGAAGTTCTACAAACAGAATTCTCTATACTACAACATCAATTATTGGAAAAAAAGTTTCTTTTAAATGCAAAGAAAACAAAAGCAATGTTTTTCTCCACCCAAAGCCATACAAATCCCTCATTACTAAACAACCTCCCCCAGCTATCCACTATCCTTGGTGAAAGCCTTGATTATGTAGAAAAATTCAAGTATTTGGGGGTGTGGATAGATAGCAAACTTGACTACACAGTTCATATTGAAGAACTTTAAAAAGCCTTCAGAGACTTGGTCTATTTTTAGAATAAGGCACTTTCTAAACAGAGATTCCAAAATGAGGTTGGTCCAGGCCACATTTCTCTCAGTAATTGACTATGCAGACTTCCTCTATAGTCACTGCCCTATCTCCTACCTATGCAAATTGGATACACTATACCACAGAGCTCTGAGGTTCATAACAGATCTACCATTTAACACTCACATTGCTCTCTATGAAGCAGTTGGTTGGACATCTCACATCTCAGAAGAAACAGAAATGCTGCAGTGTGGACATACAGAATTTTGACTAAGATGCTTCCAAACTATATATTAGACTGCTTCGCACAGGCCACAACTGGCACCTACTCTCTAAGAAGCTACAATTTCATTATGCTCAAAGTGCCTAAAGCCAACACCCGGCATGGGAGATCTGCTATCAGCTATAATCTAGCTATATCATGGAACACGATTCAAAAGTCCTTGAAGCTGATCAACCGGGTATCCTTAGCATCCTTCAAGCATCTATACCTAAGTCTCTTCCCTGAAAAATGCAATTGCTTCCACAAGTTCTAGTTTATTCACAGTTCTTTCCTTCCCCCTCTCAGGCTGCCATCATATCATGGCAATTCACTTCCCTAGAATTCATCTCCACAGATACCTCACCCCCTGGCTATAATATTCTCCCATTAACTCCAGGCTCCTCCCTTAGCCCTTATCACTGCCTTTCACCTCCCAGTTCTAGCACCAGCCCCTGCTCTAGTCATGCGTACCCCTTCCTACCATGTCACTTGTCTCAGTCTATGACCACCTCTTTCAGTCATCCAATCACTATTTCTCTTTGTCCACATTGACTTCCCTTGGATCTTTGGAATCTTGGGTATATCATGTTGAATGTATGCCATGTTTACTGCCAATGTTGATATGTATATACTGGTTTACCTAGAGTGCATCTCATATGTTCCTACCATATCCTGTTATGTTTAAACAATTTCTGTTCTTGATTTCTGTATATAAGTGTTTTAATTATTCATGTACATATACCAATTATTGAACCTTGATTACTGTATATAAGTATATATGTGTTTTAAATCTTCATATACATGCACCAATTATTGAACCTTGACCTTATCAGGTCCATCTTGCAAATGAGCCATGCTCAATGATGTTCGCCTGAATAAATAAAGATTTGATTGATTGATTGATTGATTGATTTGCATCTTGAACAAAGAAATCCCAAACAAGGGACTGTGAAACTCTGCTTTTAACATGTCCATGATGATGTGGCTTATTTAAGTCTGTTATTTTAAGCACTGAAGTGGGGGAGGCAAATGATGTTTCTGGCACTGCACACCTGGACTGCAACTGACCACCACGACTACCTATCATATTGAGTACTGGGTCATCATCATCATCATCATCATCCACTAAAATTGGTACATCACAAGTTTTTAAAGGGGGAGGGGGGTGATTCCTGCAAACAGATTTAGAAATTTCAGACACAGCCACTTTTAATTTCTTTTTCTCTAGTTCCCAACTGGGGTCAATTAAATCATCATCATATTCATCAACATCACTGTCACACACATCCACATCTTCCGCTTGGATGCTAACATGTGGACTGCATGTCGCAACAACAGCAACATCATCATCATCAGCATCACCACATTCATCATCAGCATGTACACCACTATTACCTAATATTTTTTCACCACACTGTTGCATGGAAAATGAGTGACATTAAGTGCCACGGTGGATGGAATATCACATTGTATGCTATCGTTGACATGATCATCAGAATCATGTTCAGTTAATGGGATGTTACTGGGAAGTATGACTTCATCTACGCTGTCACTCACTTGCACTGCTTCACACTCAATATGTTTGGATACGGTACACTGGTCGAAATTAGAACTTGAAGCAACAATGCTAATACTACCTCCACCACCACTAACACCAGTAACACTAACACCACCAGCTAGGAAAACATCATCTCCTCCAACTATCAGTAAAGCTACTGATTGAGCTGTAAAAAACATTGCAGGAGAAATACCTTTCCTCACATCACCAATGCCCTTCTCCAGTCATGTACTACTACCACGCCCACAGACCCTCTTACTGCCAACATTGCCATGGCCAGAAACAGCTTTACTTGGACATCTCTTTGCAGGCATTTTGGGGGATCAACCACAAATATTATTACCAAATTCAGATTTTGATACGTTCACTTTCAGACTGGAGGGTCGCTACTCGTTACTATCGCTAGCTGGATGTGAAGCAAAATAAACAACTGTGGCTTCAGCAACAGATAAGGGGACTACTGTGTTGTGACACTGTCATGGAATTAAAACAACTTCAGTAACCAGTGGTGCTGATGGGGTCACAAAAACAATCCAGCCTGGTAAAAAATATCTTTTCAACTTTGGGGGGGGTTACTGAATACAGACAGTGCTGATTTTTACAGCACTATAAGCAGCAACACTAAGAACAGAGAAGACAATCGCAGTACAAAATCAAGCAGCTGCACTGGATAGCAGGATCACATGCTTTGCTTAGTTACACTTACACACTGATCTGTGTCCCAAATTCTGAAAGGTGTATTATATTTGATGCATGCAACACTGCACACACAGCACAGAACACTTTGTGTACAATGCTGAATGAGGAATGCGGTGCAAATGCAAAAGTTCAGTATACTCAGTGCCACGTAATGTAAATTTGTAATTTAAACAACCTGACCTTATGAAATGTTGCACCACATTCACGCAGCAAGCAGCAAGAAAATTTGTACTATCACTGACAATTTTACTATGTGTACAGTAACACAGTCAGGTATATAACAAAAATATTGCCAAAACACAAAGAAATCACTAGTTCTTCAACTTAAATCTACCTACACACAGATATGCCCCTCCCCCACACTGCACACTTCACTGTCTTTCTCCACACACACTCAATGTTGTAAATTTACATTCAAAATCTACACACAAACAAAAATGCTTGATGATGTGAGCACAGGAGGGTTTCCTTCAATCGATGAACTACAGTTGGATCCCCCCCAAAAAAGCAAAAATGCTTTTAGAACAGCTTTTACAAGATTCCTACAGAAGATATCAGGGCACACTGTCTCCTACTCCTTTCTACTCATACTACCTTGAACTGCAGTTGTGCAGATCAATATAGAGCCCGTGTGACCCGAACTCCTATGAATCACTGCAAAATCCTCCTTCGGAGCTCAAAAACAAGGCGAAGTGAGGTGAAGTGAACTGCCACCAATGTACTTAGCCTTAAAAATTGAAAGAGAAGTGACCAGTGGAGGTGGAGTAACACGAAGTAATTGTTTTCAATGCACTTCGCATTCCTCATTATAACGCGAAGTACTCCGCTTCGCATTGTGGAGCACTCTGTGAATCCGCCTTTGCTCTACAAATCACTTTGTGGAGCGGATTGAGCCCACTTCGCCCACCACTAAATACCATTCTTTTTTTTTCAAGTAAAGAAGCAGCAAAACTATCATGACTAACTAGGGCTGAAAGAAAGGAACAAGGAACCCCTCAAAAATACAAATATTTTAAAAAAAATTTTATATCACATTAAAAAGAGGTAAAGGGGAGAAATCATTAATTAGACAAATGCATTTAAACCACCAGCATATGGCAAAATTAACATTCCTGATGACTATGTTAAACTGCTGACTGTTGCTGTCCTCCCTGGGACCCCCATGAAAATGATATGGTGCATCTCATGGGGTTATCCTGGTTGATGAAATTTCAAAGAAATAAATAAATTGTATCACAGCTGTAGTAGTTCCCTGTAGGAGAGATTAGATATGTATACTCTTGTGCATATTGTGACAGCCCTCTTTGTGAGTGATTATTGTGCCTTGAACACATTAACATACTGTACTTACTAACGTACCATTTAAAAGGCAATTTTATTTAACTGTGGTTGTATATAAAGGCATGTTGAGCTAGCTTGTTATCACACAACCCTTATACATTGTTGACACTTCACACACTGTTTTGTATGCATGATAAACAACTCAGGGATTTACTGTACATCTGTGATCCCTGTAAGAAAATCCACTCAAAGACTAATTATCTGATGACAGCTACAGTGCCTACAAGCTTAGCTCTGAATCCTCTGCCTCTCAGGTCAGGAACAAGGCTTACAGAATTAGGGCAAATAATTAAAATCAGGCATGCATCATAACAAATGGTAATTTCAGCTCAAGAAGCTATTGCAATATGTGGCTTTGTGTCAAAAGTCATTTTTATAAAGGAGAACCAAACTATAAGTCTTATGTCTGGCATAATTTTATTCTTCAGATCCTTCACACAAAGCCCCATATATATTTAAACTAATCTATTAACTCTTCACAGTGTGGGATAAATATGTAACGATTTACAATAAACTTGTGTTAAATGAAAATAAAGCCAAAGTTTGCTGTTTTGTTGTTCTAGAAGGCATTCTGACCTGGACATTTTAGTTACCAGTAATGCAAACCTCAAATATATCAGTGTGTTTGATTACACAGTGGTATGGCCTGATAAGAACTCTAGTAAATGCGGTAATAAAGTAACCAATCAAAAAAGTGTACTTTTAAACCTGAGATGCCAAAAAAAAAAACTTACAGAGGACAGGAAATTTGTATGAGTGTTCCTATTGTCAGACATTGTATTTATATGCTACTGTAACTTAGTAAACGAGCACCTGTGCTCAAAGGTCACCAAAATATCGAAGTACTGAATAAATAAATTCCACAAATGATTCAAATTTAACTGTATCTCAATGAAAGTTATTGCTGTAAACTTTTAATTGTTTTATTTATATGGACAACTCTATGTACTGTTTTCTTTACAAAAGTAGAAAGATTGAGATTTTTTATAAATACTTTTGTCTACTGGACTGCCCAGTTCTGGACCTGATCCCCCCTTCCCGCCCCATCACTTGGTTTTCCTGGGACTTACCATTTCATCCATCATCACCAGAGCACTTGAAAACCCAGCTGCTGCTGTAGGGTCTGTGGGGGATCAGGCCTTCATCCTGCCTCACTCAGGGATTTTTCTGTGTTTCTCCCCAGGTCCACAGTGCATGCCATGATTCATTATCCAAGCTCCACCTTCATGGAGATGCCCTTCCCCCACATTAAGCAGGTCAGACTCCTACCTTGTCACCCAACTGTACTGCCACCCAGATCCTCAAGGCTGCAGTGCCTAGCAAATTGTATGCACCCCTCCCGTGGGAGGAGAGTGGTCCTTGGGACACTCAATCTTGCCTCCACAGGTCCTTGGGACACTACATACTCTGTTTCCAGGCCAGCCTGTGAGCAACCCATGTCCATTCCTATACTTGGGTAGCTTGTATGGCAGAAAGTGAGGCACCTTGTGCTTCAGTTCTCCACACCACTGGGCCAAGGAATAAGGATATTTAACTAAGTCACTGCATGGATTCAGAATTCTGATCACAAGCCATTGGCCTATTACAGCAGTGCTTAAAATTCTGATTCTATACAGTGACATAAGGAAACTCCAAATTCTTGGTCCCATAAAGAGAAATTTTACAAAATGTTACCCATGAAAGAAACACAAGAACCAACACAAAACACAGTTTTTCACATTGATGTTTAATATTTCCTGACTGAATTAACTATAATTTAATCACGATATCCGAGTCTGGCTGAAAACTTATGTTCCCAATGCTGTTTGTTCTTCACCCAGATATAACCTAAAAAGATGCAATAGGGAAGGCAGAAAAACAGGGGGAGGCATTGCCATTTGTTTTAAAGAGCATTTAGAATTGAGAAAATACAAAGTCACACATGCCCCCACAATGCAAAGCATCATGGGCTGCATATGCAAATCACCACAGAATGTTATGCTGGTCCAACTTTAAGCAGAATTGCATGGTGCCGAAAGGCCTCTCACACAGTTTGCAAAGGGTGCTAACAGAAGACATAGACACGTGTTTCGGTCCTACCAGGACTCATCAGTATGCCTCGTCTGTTTAACACCCCAGTGGACTGGACCAGCTACCCCTAAGGCAGTGTGCCTGGGATATATTGTGGTGAACCCATTAAAATAAAAACATTTAAAGACAAAGAACCTCTGTGCTAAACACTGAGGCAAGGGTTACCCCAAAGGGCATTTGGCTGGGAAGCCAAGTTTCAAGAAAATACAAAGTCACACATGCCCCCACAATGCAAAACATCATGGGCTGCATATGCAAATCACCACAGAATGTTATGCTGGTCCAACTTTAAGCAGAATTGCATGGTGCTGAAAGGCCTCTCACACAGTTTGCAAAGGGTGCTAACAGAAGACATAGACACGTGTTTCATCCTACCAGGACTCATCAGTATGCCTCGTCTGTTTAACACCCTAGTGGACTGGACCAGCTACCCCAAAGGCAGTGTGCCTGGGATATATTGAGGTGACCCATTAAAATAAAAAACATTTAAAAGACAAAGAACTCTCATAGTGCGTAAACACTGAGGCAAGGGTTACCCAAAGGGCATTTGGCTGGGAAGCCAAGTTTCAGAAAATACAAAGTCACATGCCCCCACAATGCAAAGCATCATGGAGGCTGTATATGCAAATCACCACAGAATGTTATGCTGGTCCAACTTTAAGCAGAATTGCATGGTGCCAAGGCCTCTCACACAGTTTGCAAAGGGTGCTAACAGAAGACATAGACATGTGTTTACGTCCTACCAGGACTCATCAGTATGCCTCGTCTGTTTTAACACCCCAGTGGACTGGACCAGCTACCCCTAAGGCAGTGTGCCTGGGATATATTATGGTGAACCCATTAAAATAAAAAACCATTTAAAAGACAAAGAACCTCTGTTAAATAGCTTACTGAGGCAAGGGTTACCCAAAGGGCATTTTGGCTGGGAAGCCAAGTTTCAAGAAAATACAAAGTCACACATGCCCCTTTGTAATGCCCCTTTGTATTTTCTTGAAACTTGGCTTCCCAGCCAAAATGCCCTTTGGGTAACCTTGCCTCAGTGTTTACGACAGAGGTTCTTTTTGTCTTTAAATGGTTTTTATTTTAATGGGTTCACCACAATATATCCCAGGCACACTGCCTTAGGGTAGCTGGTCCAGTCCACTGGGGTGTTAAACAGATGAGGCATACTGATGAGTCCTGGTAGGACCAACACGGTTCATGTCTTCTGTTAGCACCTTTGCAAACTGTGTGAGAGGCCTTCCGGCACCATGCAATTCTGCTTAAAGTTGGACCAGCATAACATTCTGTGGTGATTTGCATATGCAGCCCATGATGCTTTGCATTGTGGGGGCATGTGTGACTTTGTATTTTCTTGAAACTTGGCTTCCCAGCCAAATGCCCTTTGGGGTAACCCTTGCCTCAGTGTTTACGCACAGAGGTTCTTTGTCATTTAGAATTGAGGTTTATTTTAGGTAGCGATTAAATGGAATCCAAGAAATATTCTTTGTAAATTTGGAACAAACTGTTAAAAAATCATGACCTGGTTGTTATAGTAGATATGAATATGAGCTGGTTGTCTGACAGGGGTCCTTATTTCAAGTATTTGCTTCAAAAATGTTGGTTAACCCATATTGTTCCTTCTTCTTCAAGGTTAAATGTATTCAGTACCAGCCATTCTCTGCTTGACTGGTCATGAATAATATAATTTATGTATTTAGTTATGTATTTATTATACTTAAGATCCTTTAGGCAGGGCCTATGCTCGAAGGAGCTTGTGTCACAAAATATGGTACAAATAGGTCAGACAATAACACAGAAGTGCAACAAGGAATATCACGGATTATATAGATTCAGTAGTGCATATTTGAAATGATTACAACAATGCAAATAGTAGTGGTACAACTGAACTCCAATTCATAAGTACAGAGGTGGAGGGAAGATAATGGTGAAATGAGGGACTGAATTAGGGGAAGTGGAAGTGGGGAGAATGAGAGAATGTTGAGTTGGCAAGTCACCTAAAACAGCCACAAAGGTTAGGCTGGGTAAGTGAGGCAAGCAACTAAGACTTACCTATAAACAAAGACTTTGACAGCAGATAAGGACTGCTTGGTCCACCTAGTCTGCCCATTTCTCTACCTGTTGGATAAGCTTTTAATCCTAGTTAACTAACAGCATATTTCTTCCTGCCCCCCACCAGAATTGACTTATGTCTGGCCCATGCATTCTTGAATTTCCCAACTGTTTTTGACCCCGTAACCTGCTCAGGAGGGACTTGGGAGTGAGTCAGTGGTTTTTAGAGTAGATAGAATGGTATTCCACAATTTGGGGACGCTGAAGGAGAAGCAGGACTGACTGAAGAGAGGTTTTCCTTTGGGGGAGCACCATAGAGTTTTTTTTTCTGCCCCTCTAGTGGATAACTAATATAGATATCATCAGGTTCAGTAGGGAATGGACTCCTGGAGACAGTTGACCAAGCAGGGCTATTTTATCACTAACAAGTGAAGCATATTGAAGATGAGAGAATCTAAGTCTAACCACCCCAAGACACAGTAAAGTGTGCACTTGTGAAGTTGAGTTTTTGAGAGAAAGCAAAGTGGCAGGCACTTGCTAAAAGACCAGTGAATCTGTCAAGGGTTTTGCTACATGCTGTGCCATAGACCACAGATAGGACAGTGCATGGGGAATGGTTGACAACAGGGCTATTCTTCCACTGAGTTGGCACTATGACAATGGATTACCTCGAGAGCACAGTTGAGAGGTAATCTGTCATCATAGTGCCAACAAGGTGGAAGATGCCCTGTTGTCAATAGTTCCCCATGCACTTTTCTATATAATGTATGGTGGAACGTCGTTCTCTGAGAAAAAAAAAAGCAATCACTACATCATATTGCTGCTTAAGAAAATGTTTACTTGGTTACTGGAAGGAAAAACTTAACTTTACATTCTTTACGTTTTCACGCTTAACATGCTTACTGTTTTATCACTTTAGATTTTAAACTTTTAACGATTAACATTTTAACTTTTGAAACACTCACATACAGCAGCATCTGGAACAGCAATTCACAAATCTGTGGGGAAGAGCACAGAAAAGGTAAAATTGGCTAGCAGTGGCTGTTGAGGGAATGTCATGTATTGCCCTGTGCTCATCGTTGTCTTTGAAGAAGCTATGTATCTGCCGCATGTCATTTCTTGTTTTTTGGCTGTTTTTTTATTCTCCTGCTCAAGGATGAATGTATCCCACTCGGAAAGTGGTTTTGAAAGTACCACCACCGACACTGCTGCTAACACTACGTGTCCTGTCAAGGGAATGAGCCCTAACTGTCAAATGGTGCTCGAGGACATGGTTTGTGATGTGCGCAGTGCAGTGAGACAAATCGTTCTGCTGCTCTGCGATCGTCACTACTGTGTGACTAGAAGGTTTCGAGAATGATGGATTTCGGTGGAGAACGACATTCCACCATACACTATAAGCCCATAGTCAATGAAATTTAGGATGTAGCTTTTGATAAGGAGCTGCCTAATTTCAGGCAGGAATGAATTGTTGTGCCAATATAGCAGACCGAGCCTCACATTGGAAACTTTGAGGAACGCATCACCATGATCTAAATAAGTCAGACATGAGCCAAGAGAGAGATCCCCAAGAATTTGAAGGTTGATACCTGTTCCATATGAGTACAAGACCCTGCGGTGATGTGAGGGGAGGTATGGCATGAGCTTTACATCTGGAGTAATAGAGCATGGATTTTGTTTGAGGTAAGGACTAATAGGTTGTCAGTAACATAGAAATGTAGAAAGTTGGCCCACCCAGTCTTCCCATTTCTCTACCTAATGGATAAGATGCAGATCTTAGTTAACCAACAGCCTACTTACTCCTACCCCAACCCCGTAGAATTACCTTATGTCTGTCCCGTGCATTCTTGAATTCTCACACTATTTTTGAATCCACAGCCTCCTCAGAAAGGCCATTCCATGCATCCACAACCCTCTCCATGAAAAAATACTTCCTCACATTACCTCTGAGCCATCCCCCCCTCTATCTTCAAATTGTGTCCCCTTGTTCTTGCACACCTCTTTTTATGAAAGATGCTACCCTCTTGGACTTTGTTGATTCCCTTGAGGTACTTGAAATTTTCTGTCATATCCCCCCTCTACCTCCTTGCCTCAAGGGTATATATATATTAAGCACCTTAAGTCTCTCTTCATATGTCTTCTGGTGCAGACCCTGCACCATTTTAGTTGCCCTACTCTGGACTGCCTCCATCATGTCTATGTCTTTGCAGAGATTGGCTCTCCTGAACTGCACGTAGTACTCCAGAAGGGGTCTCACCAGCTGTCTGTACAGAGGGATAACAACATCCTGTTTTCTACTGGTGATGCCTCTCCCTATGCATCCCAGTATCCCCCCAGCCCTCCTAACTGCCCTCTAACATTGCTTGCCCACCTTTAGGTAATCTGATATGACAACCCCCAGGTCCCTTTCCATTTTTGTTGTTGTCAGTATCTCACCCCCCATTGTGTACTCTTCCCCTGGGTTTTTGTTTCCCAGGTGCATTACTTTGCACTTCTTAGCATTGAATATAAGCTACCATACATTTGACCATTCCTCCAACCAGTTAACTAGTTACAGATAGTATGGACATCAGACTAGAGGCTATGTTGGATTACCAAATGGTTTTGCTGGGTAACAGTAATGGCTGTATCATTATCTTATAGGAGAAGTTTAGTGGAGTAGCATATTTTAGGGAGTTCATTCACCAATAGACTAAAAAGTAATGGGCCAAGCATAGATCCTTGGGGAACATCCACCATCACAATCAGAAAATCAGAGAGGGATGACTGGCATTTGACAGCTTATGTTCTGCCAGAGAGATAGTTTCATACCCAGCCAGTATCCTCACCAGAAAGATCGAGATTGGATAGCTTGAGACAGATCAAGTTGTGATTCACAAGCTCAAAAGTCTTGGTGAGGTCGATGAAGATTAAGTCAGCAAGATCCCATCTATCAAGGGTGCAATGAAGTTGATTAGTGTATTCAGTAAGGGCTGTCAGGCTACTATGTTTTTTTTTGAAGTCATGTTGTTCTGGGGAAAGTATGTTATAGTTGTTCAGGTACTGGGATAGTTAGTCATGTACAATTTTTTCAAAGTGTTTTTGAGAGGGAGGATAGGATAGATATTGGACAATAGTTTGTGGGATGGTCAAGGGTGCCCTTTTTGTGGACGGGAGTTACATGAGTTATTTTCCAAATTCTAGGCATGCAGCTTGTACTGAAGGACATATTGAAAATTATCTGAAGGGGACATGTGACCTCCTATAGAGAACATTTTAGAAGCTTAATGTCAGTGTTGTCTATCCCAAGACAAGTTTTAAGTTTCATGTGGGAGAGATATTTATAGGTGTCAGCCCAGGATAGTCTTTTAAGATAGCATTTGGGGACTGAGTTATTGTCAGGGGTGGAGTAGTCAAGGATGATGGGACTGGACTGAGGAAGAATGTGGACAGAGAGGTCACTGAAGGTATTATTGAGGGTGTTGGCTATGTTACTGTCCCCCTCAATTTGGGATCCACCTGTTAGGAGGGTGTGGGGAAGAGGTTTATGCGCTTGTCAAAGGATAACATTGTCACCAGATGACTTACAGAATTGATTGAATAACATGTTCAGGTGTTACAGAGGTTACAATCAGTGATCACTTCTTCACTCATCATGTTCTGAATTTTTTAACTTTTGATAATGTTGTTTGATAATTAGTTAAATCATCATGGGTTAATTTCATAGAATGGTCCTTCCTTGACTGAATTCTCTTGGCTGATTGTGCACTCAACTTTTTTATGGGTAGTTACTCCCAATTCAGGATACGGTATGTTTCCCCCATGGGAAAAAGGTCTGAGAGATTAGAGAAATATAGGGTTCATTAAGAAAATTTAAGATATGATTAATCACTGGGATCTCATTTTTCAACAATATGTAAATTTCCCTTTCTACACTTTGTTAAATATACACTGGCAAATTAGAAATTGGTGTAAGTACCTAATCCAATCTACAAATGGAATTTAGAAAAAAAATCTGAATTAGATTATAGTTGGGCTAGCCCACCAAAAATCTGCTTTGACTAACCCGAAACAGTTGTCATGTCACAAAGCTTGTTATTAATGACTGATCACTGTGACACTGCCAATTTTCTTAACTCTAAATTTACAAACCTCTGTGTTAATGATTCTACTGCTCAAAATCAAGGTATATGAACATACGGACATACAAAATTTGGCAGCAGATAAAGGCCTAGAGGTCTATCAAGTCTGCTCGAATGTGCAGCTAGCACTCCTTATTCTGCAATATAAACACTGATCAGTATCAGAAAATGGCAAATTGTAGTCAAGTGTTTCTGTATTTTGTTGAGCTGGACAATTTCCAGTGCATCTTTAACCCAATCATAATACACAGCATCCAATTACTTATAGATTACTTCTTATGAACTCTTGCACTTTAGAACTGTGGCTGGCAGTATTCTGTAGCCTAGAGATTACAGTAATGAGCTGTGAATGAGCTTGGGGCATCCTGCAGACAAACCTGGGTTTGATTCCCTCAGCCTCATCTTGTATACTGTGTGACTCAGAGTAAGTCACTTAACCTCCCCAGTGCTCTCAGGTCACCCCTGAATATAGGCATGTGTGCCTAGTGGGCCTTACTTGGTTACAAAACAATAAAAAATAAAGCTGCTATTACAATAGTGTTTTACATAATAATGCCTGTTTTTTTTTTTTTGTTGTTTTTTTTATAGCAAAGCAATTCTATTGTATTCCCCAGGTGACATATCTTACTGGACCAGCTATCTTTGTAAGCATTGTTTTATATGAGCATACAAAAATGCCAGCAGATTAGCCTTTAGGTCTATCACGCCTGCTCAAGATACAGCTCACAGTTAGATAACTGCTGCTGCTCTCCTTCTCTCTCCCTTCCATCCCTCCACTTATTCCCATTCAGAGTTCTCCCTGGTCTGTAACCTCCCTACCTATACTCTACCCATGCATCTATCCCATCTCTTCTTAAAACCTCCCACTGATTTTGTTGAATGTTCAAAGGCACCACCACCCTATTTGTGAAATAATGTCTTCTGAGGTCACTTCTGTACCTCCCCCCAACCAGATTTAGACTATAACCCCTCTTGTCCATTCCCCCTTCAGTATGAACAAACCCTCAGTGTTTACCCTGTTAACACCCTTCAAGTAGTTAAAGGTCTCGATCATGTCCCCTCTGTCCCTTCTGTCTTCCTGGGTGTACATGTTTAGCTCTCTAAGTCTTTTCTCATAGGGCTTATTTCCCATTCTGAGGATCATCATTGACACCCTACTCTGGATGCTTTCCAGGAGCTTAACATCATTCTTTAAGTATGGGTGCTAGGCTTACACAGGTTTTATCTGAAACTACGCATCTGATTGTCCTCTGCACATACCTGGTTACCAAAAACAAACAAATCAATCGATAAATTTGTATTTTAATAATTTCTCTTCTCCTTTTTAACTTTCATTAAAGAGTAGATCTACTTTAAACAGAGTTTAAACATACAGTAACTAGATGTTATTTGATTAGCTGTCTTTTTTATCTGGGTTAGTTCATTGCAATATATATTTCTTTTACAGGACCAACTCAAGATTTATCAAATAGTATTACTTATGAAAGCATTATATCACTACATCAGTTAATTCAAACCACTTACAAATTAGCAAATTAGCAAAACACACGTACATCCAGTATAATAAGCTCACTCATGAGTTACAGCTGTAGCTCAGTTTTTCAGAAATAAATGATTACAGCTTGGCTCTAAAGTGCCTTATGTTATTCATAAATATCTGGTGATATAGTTGTGAATTTTGAGCATAAGGGGTACTAAAAATAAATTAGGGTTGGCCTTCAACACCGTGCCCCATAAAAGGTTGATCTATAAGCTGGAAAGCCTAGGGGTGGATGCAAAATAACCAGATGGGTGGAAAGCTGGCTATCAGACAAGACCCAGAGGGTGGTGGTGAATGGGGTGCACTAAGGGACAAGGGAAGTGATGAGTGGGGTCCCACAGAGGCCAGTGCTGGGGCTGCTCCCTTTCAACATCTGCATCTCAGACATAGCAGACAACCTCAGATGATGTGGCCCTATTTACAGATGATCTGAAAATATGCCATAGGGTGGACACAGCAGGAGGTACAGAAGAGATGCGGAAGGACCTGGGACTCTGGAATGGTGGGCAGATGCCTGGCAGTTGAATTTTACCACCAAAAAGTGTGCAATAATGCACATGGGCAACAATAACCCGCAGGTAGAACACATAACTTGGGGGGAGAATATCAGGAGCATGGACCAAGAAAGGGATCAGGGGATAACAGTCACCAGTGACTTAAAAGTGGGGAGGCAGTGCACCAGGGCCATGGGGAGGATGTATGGAATGCAGGCAAGTATAGGTAGGGGAATTACAAGCAGGAGAAAGGAGGTCCTGATGCCCCTGTATGAAGCCTTGGTGAGGCCGCCCCTTGCATATGGTGTCCAGTTCTGGAGACCTTGGGCAGAAGTCACAGGAGGAATGCACCTAGTGCATCCAAGATGCACCAGGGCATCCCCAAGATGTACCCAAGGGTGATTCTGGCAGGGTACTGATGTGCCAGCGCAACCTCGATGCGCCAGTGCATCCCCGATGCACTGCATACCCCCAGTAATGCTATGCGGTGCTTCTGGAGGGGCTGTGATGGGGGGAGTGCCCATGCATACCGGACGCAACCCCGTTCACAGCCCAATTCTGTGGCACAATCCCAGGGCAAGTCTGGGGACGAGTCACAGAAAGATAAGTTTTGAAAACCTAGACTTAAGTAGGTGGCCACCTACAGGCAGGTTGCCACACTGCAGGCATCAGCATGGCAGCCTGTCCACCCTGGCAGTCCAGTGTGCCCCACACCACAAGCCCCCCTGTAGAATGCTGCTCCTGGTGGCAGGAAACAAAATGATGACCCGCCCGAGTCCCTGTACAATGCTGCTCCTGGCAGCAGTAAATTAATTGTTGCCCCTCCGAGCCCCCGAATGATGCCGCTCCTGGCAGCAGTAAATTAATTATTGACCCCTCCGGCCTCCATATGATGCCGATCCTGGCGGGTGAATGAAAGACAAACCCCCTCCCAACCCCAAGCCCTCGGTAAAGCCGCCTTCTCTGGCAGTAGGCTGGTGCAGACATCCCCCCAAGTACCCTCAACCCACCCCTCTCCCCCCACCTCAGCAGGGTCCTACTGCTGGTGGGCAGCTCAACCCACCCACATACCTCCACAGCTCCCCGCCGACAGAGCTGTCTGAGAATGACAGCAATTATACAGCCTGAGCTAAGCCCATGTTTCAGGCTGTATGATTGCTGTCATTCTCAGACAGCTCTGCTGGCAAGTGGCCGTGGTGGTATGCAAGTGAGTTGAGCTGCTCCGCGAGCAGTGGGACCCTGCTGGGGTGGGGGAGATGGGTGGGTTGGGGTACTGGGGGATGTCTGCACCGACCATCTTAGTGGAAGGTGGCTTTACTGAGGGCTTAGGGCTGGGAAGGGAGTTCATCTTTCATTCACCACTGCTGGGAGCGGCATTGTACGGGGGCTGGGGGGATCATCCTTCCTTTTACTGATGCCGGGAGCTTCATCGTACAGGGGCTGGGTGGGTGATGTCATCCTTTCTTTTACCACTGCCAGGAGCAGCATCATATGGGGCTGGGGGGTGTCATCCTTTCTTTTACTGCCACCGGGAGCAGCATGCCTCAGGTTGGGGTCAGGCCAGGGAGGGGAGGTGGCTACAGGTCAATGCATTCTGCTGGGGCATCCCTGCAGGTACAATGCAAATGGGGCTACAAAGGCCCCATTGTGTCATGCATGCCTAATGGCCTCATTTGCATGCCCCTGGTTGTGAATCACATTTTGGGGCACAGGGCATCCTGAGATGCCCTGCCCCAATGGGTTCACAGTCTGACATGGGGGATGCACTGGTGCAGCCTGGGATGCTCAAGGGCATCCTGGGCAGGGCGCACCTGTGCTATTCACAGAGGGGATGCACTGGGGGCATCTCCCTGTGCCTTCTCTGTGGATCACCCAACATGCACTAGGTGCATCTCCCTTGCGCCAGGGCAGCCGAGATGCACTGAGCGCATCTTCTTTGTGAATCCTGCCCCTTACTTCCAGAAGGACATAGAGTTGATAGAAAGGCTGTAGTAACAGAAAGGCAGGGATTTGGGGCTATACATATTTGAGACCAGAAGGGAGAGGGGAGACATGATTGAGACCTTTAAGTACATCAAAGGGATCCATAGAGTGGAGGTGGAGAGATTATTTCAGAGGAAGGTAGTCTCCAAAACATGTGGGCACAGCCTGAAACTACAAGGGGGGCACATTTAGGGGAAACGTGAGGGAATGTTTCTTCACTGAGACAGTGGTGAAATCCTGGGAACAGGCTGCTAGAGGAGGTGGTGGGGGCCAATATTGTGGCAGGCTTCAAAAAAGCATGGGACAGGTACATGGGGTTACTTGGAGGAGCCCAAAGTGGGGTGAGGGTGGACTAAGGGGGAGAGTGAGGGGCAGACTTGATGGGCTATAGGGTCCTTTTCTGCTGCCAATTTCTATCATTCTATGATTCTATGGATACTGTATTATTATGAAAAAAGGGATCAGTAATTTCATACTATTAGAATATTTAATAAAATAGTTACTGCTTTAAAATTTTAATGGGTCAAAGTTTTGGGAGTACCAGACAGTATTAACTTGTGTACAAACAAACCAGAGTATTCAGACAGCAATGCTCAATGGAGAGTCATTTTAGGTTGGAGAAAACAGGACAAGTTTGATTAAGCTTATCTACCATCATTGCAAATTGCCAGTTCAATCCTATAAAAATGTGATTATTATTTATACTGAGATTTAGGAACTGGATTAGCTGTAATGCCACTATATTTCAAAATAACATGCAGATTCTGTTTCACAATTATAAAACTTGATTTGATTGTCAGAAAACTCATCTGGCTAGATAAGATTTCCAATTTCAGAGGAATCTTGGTTGTAAGATTATTGGAATGAAAGTTGCTTAGTGGGGGCTTAGATCTGCACCTAAACATTTAAAAAGTTCTGAGTAACCTGCTCCAATTTTAAACCTTCTTTAACAGATACTGTTAGTCAAGATTCCAGACCACTTGCTCCAGAAGGCATGCCAAACTGCACAAAAAGGTAATATTAAGTGCATGCTGAAAATAGAAAAATAAAGTCAGAATCAAAGTTTCAACCATATCCTTTGCCTATAGGGCCCCCACCTGGCTAAATGGTTTTGCTAGTGACACTGCCTCTACCACCTTGCTCGGTGCTTTCGAGTACAGGATCTGAGACACCCTCATTGCCTCTAGCACCTGTGACTGCCTTGGCTGGCAAAACAGCAGTCCTCTTGCTACCCGTTGTGTGGGGCCTTGGCTCTACCTTGGCTCCATCTTGCACTTGCCTTCCCTGGGCCCCCTTCTCATGCTCTTACCCCCCTGACAATGCCACTTTGGCTGCTTGACCCCTCCATCCCGACCTCACCATCCCCCTGTCCTCCCCTCACTGCCCCATCCCATCCCTTGTTTCCTTCTACTCTCTCCTGCTACCCTCCATTTCCTTTTTCCCTCCCATCCTCTTTTTTCTTTTTCCCTTGTTCCTCCTCCTAGCACAGTATGGTTTCTGTCATGTCTCTAAATCAGTCCCAATGTTTTGTTTTTCTGTTGCAGTTTGTGTTGTCTACTGTAACATGAGACATGGAACCTTTGTAAAAGAGCCTTGGCTCAAAGGTACTTGTAATCCTAGATTCAAATAAACAAATAAATATGTCATCCTCAGGAATTATCTAAATGAGACAAAAGCAAAGTTTTCTCTTTTAGATAATTCCTTAAAAGACATATGATCAAAATGTTAGTTCTAACATTATTTTTATGCTGCTTGCATGCATGTGCAAGAAACATAGTGCCATCATTCGAGTTTTCGGAGGTGTGGCACCCATCTTCCAATTCAGTCTGTGTGTTTGCAGGCACAGCCCCAGTTCCCTAATCACTGCTGCAGCTGTCTATGACAGCAGTTGAAAATGCAGTGGTCATACAGTTGAAAGTGAGAGCTCTGCTTCAGTGAGCAGAGCTCCCTCCACACACAGCAGTGTACGCATGCATACTGCTGCTCATGCACCTTCCCCTCCCCCATGCACACACTGTATGGCTGATGGGGTGCCAACCTCCGCCAGCTCCATGCCCTCCTCAAAGCTTTCAGATGCCATGCTGGGAGCCCACCCCAGCATGGCAAAATGTGTTATGGCTGATGGGGTGCCCAATCCCCATCAGCTCCAGCCCCCCAAACAGCTCTTCGCTGCCACACGGGAGCCCACCCCAGCATGGCAAATGTCCTCATCGCCTTATTAAAAACAAACCTGTAAACACAAAACTGTCCTCGGCGCTTCTCCTGCCCCTCCCACAACCCACACCTACCCACTGTGCACCCTGCCTCCCATGCCCCCCCATCCCATACTTACCTCCAGACCTTGGTGCGACGATCATCGTGGACCGGAACACATCTGCACTCTTCAAAGCCGACCGCGAATTCAGGAAATGCCAGTAAGCTGTATAATGGGATAGATAAGGTTTTTTCAACTTTGCTGCATATCTCAGGCATTTTTTTGGAATTTTGGCACCAAATTTTCAACATGGGGTTTTTGGGATGCCTTCTCATGAATTCTGTCACTGTCATGGCGTTAATCGGGCCGAGATGATTTGTGGTCACTGTGTGAAATCACCTTTCAGGACTGATTAACAAAATGACAGTGCCAGTGTGTTCATACGGTGGGCTCTCAAAAAGCCTATGTTGCAAATTTGGTGAAAGAATTCTTAAAAATGACTGTTTTACGAGCGTACGTTGTGCATTTCCTACACACGCTTGTAAGTTCAAGAATTTGTAATATTTGCACTCCAGATTTTCAACACTGCCATTTTACCACACCTCCTTATGAGCAGTACAGCTGTCATTTTTCACATCATGCCCAAAATGTGTTTCCACACATGTAGCGCACAATGACGCAGTCAGTGTGCGAAATCAATGCATGGGACACATTAAGAAAATCACAGTGACACTGTTCATGAGCAGAGGTCTTCAAATGGCTATGTTGAAAATTTGGTGAAACAATTCCTAAAAATGACTGTTTTACGAGTGCGCGTTGCGAGTTCCTCACGCACACTGTAAGTTCAAATTTTTAATATTCTACCCAAATTTTCTGCATTGCCATTTTACTACACCTCCTTATGAGCAGTACAGCTGTCATTTTTCACGTCACCCAAAATGTGTTTGCATGCATGTAGCACACAATGGCGCAGTCAGTGTGCGAAATCAATGTTTGGGACAGATTAAGAAAATCACAGTGACACTGTTCATGAGCAGAGGTCTTAAATTGGCTATGTTGAAAACTGGGTGAAACAATTTCCCAAAAATGACTGTTTTATGAACTTTTGTTGCACTGATCCTATGCACACTCGTAAGTTTGCGAATTTTCAATATTTTCACTCCAGATTTTCAACATTGCCATTTTACCACACCTCCTTATAAGCAGTACAGCTGTCATTTTTCACATCTTGCCCAAAACATGTTTCCACCCATGTAGCGCACAATGGCACAGTCGGTGTGTGAAATCATTGTATGGGACACATTAAGAAAATCACAGTGACACTGTTCATGAGCAGAGGTCTTAAAATGGCGAGTTTGAAAATTTGGTGAAAAAAATTCCTAAAAATGACTGTTTTACGAGCGTGCATTGAGCAGTTCCTATGCACGCTAATAAGTTTGCAAATTTTTAATGTTTGCACTCCAGATTTTCAACATTGCCATTTTACCACACCTCCTTATGAGCAGTACAGCTGTTATTTTTCGTATGTCACCCAAAATGTGTTTCCGTGCATGTAGCGCACAATGCCGCATTCGGTGTGCGCAGTCAATGTTTGGGACAGATTAAGAAAATCACAGTGACATTGTTCAGGAGCAGAGGTCTTAAAATGGCTATGTTGAAAATTTTGTGAAAAAATTCCCTTCAGACATTCTGCAATGTTACTAATGAAGACATTGAACAGGACTGGCCCCAGGACTGATCCCTGCAGCACTCCACTGGTGACCCCCTTTACCTAGACTTCACACCATTTACCACCACTCTCTGCCTCTTGTCTGTTAGCCAGTTTCTAACCCAGTTTACCACCCTTTCCCCCATGCCCAGCCTACCCAGCTAGTTTATCAGCCTCCTATATGGGATGGTGTCAAATGCTTTGCTGAAATCAAGGTAAGCATTGTTCACTGCCTCACCCTGATTCATTTCCTTTATCACCAAGTCAAAGAAATCAACCAGATTTGTCTGACATGATGTCCCCACTGTGAGTCCATGTTGTCTATGGTCCTGGGCTCTGATGGCTTCTAGATGTCCCACTATCCTTTCTTTAAGTAATGTCTCCATGATCTTCCCCACTACTGAGGTGAGGCTGAATGGCCTATTGTTCCCTGCCTCCTCCCTGCTGCTGGACTTGTGTAGAGGGACCACATGTGCCCTCCTCCAATTCACTCATGTTGAATGACTCAGTGAGCATGGCTGCCAGAGGTACTGCTATTTCTCTTTGCAGTTCTCTTAATATCCTTGGGCGTATGCCATCTGGTTCCTTCACTTTGTCCACCTTCAATTTAGTGAGCTCCTGCAGGACTCTTTTGCCTTTGAATGGACTATTGTCCACCTCTTCACCCCTTGGCAACTGCTGTACTACTGTGCCCCTTGCCCCTTCCACTCTTCTGTGAATACAGAATGGAAAGACACAGTGGATGCCTAGGGAGGAAGGCATGGAACTATCACTTCCAAATACCTAAACTGCACATACAAGCAAGCAACATTCAGCATTGACAAATGCTTGTTTATTTTCAGCATGTATTTAAATATTACTTTTTTGTTTTGTTTTCAGCCCATACATTGATTCAGCACCTTTTTTTTCTCTTACATTTTGTGTGCCAAACAGCACGTTATGTGTGTTAAAAGAAATAGTCAGCACTAACAGCTCCATACCCAAGTTGAGGGGTCTGATTCCAATTTGCACATTGAGTACAAAAACATATTTTACTTATTGTTTACTGTAGTACAGTAGATAGTACCAGATTAATTTTGCTTACTTACAGGTTGACATTTTATTTAACTACAAATCCCAGAATCCTCTGCAGCTGGTATCAGAGCATAACTGCAACAGTGAGAGATGCAATAGCCTGCATTCTATATTCAAGTTTATATAAGCTCTGGTCATTTTTTTGTTGGTTCAGCATTCTGCCAGGGGCTAAATACAGTCACAGAGGACTGTACATAGCCTCATGAGAACAGTGGGAACAACAAACATCTAGTAGGAGCTTACAGAAGATCTAACATGCACTGTAGGCTATTGACTCTCCCAGTACTGAAGTCATGCTATGACATCAGCTGCAGGGGATTATGGAATTTGTAACTACTAAAAATGTCAGCCTGGAAGTAAGCACAATTAGCTGATACAATTAATTATACTACTGTAGTGAGAGAAAAACATGTTTTTGCACACAAACTACAAATTAGGACCAGCCCCACACTTGGATGTGGGACACTTGGTTCTGACTGTTCCTCTTTTAATATATTTGCTTCTCTTTTTTAAATTAAAATTTATGTTTTTACATCATTTTTTACAAACCTTTATGTTGATGCACATTCAAATTGAAAGGGATAGTTGACTGCTCTTAAAATATGCCAATTCATACTGTATGGCCAAATCAATTTAAATAATAATAGTAATTATTATTATTATTTGTATGGTGCCTTTCAAAAAACCAAGGTGCCTTAACAATAATTAAAATCAACAAAAGCTAAATAAAAATAAATAAATAAAAAAATCACATTACACACAAAAAACATCTCAGCATAGAACAAAATAATAATACTGAGAACATCCTTTAATCACTCACTAAAAGCTTGGTTCCACAAGTAGGTTTTTAATGCTTGTTTAAATTAATGTTGTGCAAATATGTTGTGTAAATACTAATGCTGTGTAAATATTGTTTTCAGAAAGCATTTTTTGCATTTCAGTAAATAGTTTTGCATATTTTGTACTGGTACACAACACATATAATATTCATTATTTAACTTGCAAAACTGAGTCATGTAATTATGACAATGCAAAATGATTTCATAATATCAAAATGTTTTATAACTCATTCTGTAATGGCTCCCTGTACTCACTACTACATCTCATGGTCAAATGGTGCAGTGAGCACTGCTGATACCCATCTATATCATTGTCCATTTGTATCACATGAATATTGTTGCCTGAAACTGTGTTGTCAAGCATTTTCTGTACACACACACACACACACACACTATTTACAAGTGTTAAGTGGAACTGTGCTTTAAAATATTTAATGCACAATTATACTTTAAAACTGTGTATCTGAACCACAATTTAAATCATACTAAAACCACAGGTACAATTTCAGACTGACAGGCCATTGAACTGATTCCAAAAGCTGCTGTGCTGCTGTAACAAACACAGGAACCTCTATTGCAACTACAAATACAAAAATGCATATACAACATAATAGTAAATGGACAAAACTTCTACAACAGAGCAATACAACACTATTCCTCCCAACTGAGACCTAAAATACAACAGAGCAGGAAAACCCAGAGTAGAAAAATGCTGCAAGTACTGCCTCAAACCCCAAACTGTAAAGACCTGCAAACACTGCAACGTCTATTTTGAAAGACAATGCTGGAAAACACTGTAATAGTTATAACTACTATTTCTAAACACATAGTAGCTAGAAAAATCTACAATTCCTACAGAGTTCAGGCTGGAAATTTCACCTACTACCAACTGTTTTCCTAAACAAATATTCATAGACAAAGTGTTCTGCATTTAAATTGAATATTGTCTAGTAAAACAAACAAAAAAAATAATTTTTAATTGGTGTTACTACACAGAAGGCAGCAAAATGAAATGTTTTGCACAGTGCAAAGTGTGTTTGTGCAGTGCAAAGTGCAAACACCACTGTGAGTGGGTTTGAACCAACAGGGTCATACTAGAATGCATATAGTAACTGCACAGAGCAAGCTGTCTGCTCTCTTGTGCAAAGGCAATAATTTGCATGGGCAAACAAAGGGTAGAGTCATACATATCATGTACAAATATATAACTGAAACAGGTTTGGGATATGCGAAGTGCATGTTACCACAGGCATAGAAACATAGATTTTGATGGCAGAGAAGGACGGCTTGGTTCACCTAGTCTGCCCATTTCCCTACCTACAGGATAAACTGCAGATCCTATTTAACCAACAGCCTATTTCTTTCTACCCCCCCCCCAAAAAAATGCCTTATGTCTGTCCCATGAATCGTTGAATTCTCTCACAGTCTTAGACCCAACAACCTCCTCAGGAAGGCTGTTCCATGTGTCCACCACCCTCTCTGTGAAAAAATACTGCCTCACATCGCCCCTGAGCTCTCCCCCCATCTTCATTTTGTGTCTCCCCTGTTCTTGCACATCTCTTTTTCTGAAAGATGCTACCCTCTTGGACTTTGTTGATTCCACTTAGGTACTTAAAAGTTTCAATCATGTCCCCCCTCTCCATTCTTTCCTCAAGGGTATACATATTAAGCTCCTTTAGTCTCTCCTCATATGGCTTCTCTTGCAGACCCTGCACCATTTTAGTTGTCCTCCTCCTCTGGACTTCCTCCATCCTGTCTATGTCCTTATGGAGATGGGATCTCCAAAACTGGATGCAGAACTCCAGATGGGGTCTCACCAACTGTCTGTACAGAAGGATAACAACTTCTTGTTTTCTGCTGGTGATGCCTCTCCCTATACATCCCAGTATCTCCCCAGCCCTCTCTACTGCCTTCTCACATTTCTTGCTTACCTTAAGGTCATCTGATATGATCACCCGCCGGTCCCTTTCCATTTTTGTAGTTGTTACTACCCCCGCCCCATTGTGTAATCTTTCCCTGGGTTTGTGTTTCCCAGGTGCATTATTTTGCACTTCTTTGCAC
Source organism: Neoceratodus forsteri (assembly GCA_016271365.2). Taxonomy (NCBI): domain Eukaryota; kingdom Metazoa; phylum Chordata; order Ceratodontiformes; family Ceratodontidae; genus Neoceratodus; species Neoceratodus forsteri. The sequence goes on from CM057451.1 coordinate 999,580,407, forward strand.
TGAATCCAAGCTGCCATACTTCTAACCATTCCTCCAACCTTGCCAAGTCCCTTCTCATCTTTTCCATGCCTCTTTGTGTATCAACCCTGTTCCAGATCTTTGTGTCATCTGCAAAGAGACATACTTTTCTTCTAGTCCCTCTGCAGTGTCACTTGTAAAGACATTAAATAGGACTGGACCCAGTACTGAACCCTGCGGTACCCCACTAGTAACCTCTTTTTCTTCAGAGTGGACTCCATTTACAATTACCTTCTGTGTCCTGTTGTCCAGCCAATGTTTTACTCTGGCTACCACCCTGGGACCCACTCCCAGGCTGGTTAATTTGACTATTAATCTTTTGTGTGGGACCATGTCAAATGCCTTGCTAAAGTCTAGGTAGGCCATGTCCACAGTCCCTCCCTGGTCTACTACTTTGGTCACCCAGTCAAATAAATCAATTAGATTTGTCTGACATGATGTTCCTGCTGTGAACTCATGCTGGCTTGGGTCCTGTGCCCCACTGCCGTCTAGGTACTCGACAGTTCTTTCCTTCAGAAGTAATTCCATCACTTTCCCTACCACAGACATCAAACTGACAAGTCTGTAGTTTCCTGCCTCTGACGTGCTCCCACTTTTGTGAAGAGGAATCACATCCACCTTCCTCCAGTCCTCAGGAACCTCTCCATCCTCCCATGATTTGTTAGAAAGGGTAGTCTGTGGTGTCACCAGTTCTCTTCTTAACCTTTGCAGGACTGCAGACTGATACATCAGTCCAAAATTCCTAAACGTTCTAATTCTGTCAGCTGCTTAAGGGTTAATTATTTCAGAATTCTGTGGTGAATTCCATCAGGCCCCATTGCTTTGTCCACCTTCTGTTATAGGAGTTCTTTCAGAACCCTTTCTTCTGTGAAAGGACTAGGCTTGAAGCCCCTATCCAGAGTGCTTCTGTTAATTGGATTATGCACCTCCACATCCTCCTGTTTTGTGAATACTGAACAGAAGTATTCATTCAGTATCCCTGCTTTTTCACTGTCCCTCTCTGCCCACCTATCATCCACTCTATTCAGCCTCACTATCCCTCCCTTTGTCTTTCTACGCTCCCTGATATACCTATAAAAGGTTTTATCCCCTTTCTTAACCGAGTTCATTATCTTTTCCTCAGTTTGGGCCTTTGCTATTCTGACTACCCTCCCTGCTTCCTTCTGCCTTAACTGGTACAGTTCTCTGTCCTGCTTCTTCTGTGTTTCCTTATACTTCCTAAATACTTTCTTTTTCTCCCTAAGCTCTTTTGAGAACCATAGAGGCTTTTTCTTTCATTTTGATTTGTCTATTTGCTTCACACAAAGGCTTGTTGCCTCTGTGACAGCAGTTTTGAGGTTTCTCCATTGTTGCTCCACCCCTCCTTCTAGCCTGTTTGCTAGAGCTTTTCTAAGGCAGTCTCCCATCTTGCTAAAGTCAGCCCTCCTGAAGTCCAGTATCCACACTTTTGTATGGCTTGACTCTGTAGCTGAGTTTATTATGAACCACACTGTTTGGTGGTCACTTGTTCCCAGATGGCTACCCATTTCTAGATCTGAGATCCTCTCACTGTCCCCATTTCTGAGTATGAGGTCTAAGATTGCTCCCTCATGAGTGGGTTCTGAAACTAGCTATCTGAGGCATGTCACCTGAAGGGTATCAAGAATGACCCTGCTTTTGGATGTGGTTGCAGCAAAGGTGCTCCAGTTAACATCTGGCATATTCAGGACTCCCATCAACAGTATCTCCCCTTTCTCTGCCATCCTAAGAATGCCTTCTATCATATCCTTGTCTATTTTCTCCCATCAACAGTATCTCCCCTTTCTCTACCATTCTAAGAATGCCTTCTATCATATCCTTGTCCATTCCCTCCCCCTGACATGGGGGTCTGTATTCAACCCCTGTGCAGATTGTGGTGCCATTTCCAGTCTCTAAGGTGACCCACAGTGCCTCCTATCCTCCCTATTTACTCTTTTGTTCAGTTGTTTTTATCCCTTCCCTTACATAGAGAGCTACTCCGCCCCCTCTTCTCACCATCCTAGGGAATAAAAGGAGTGCAAAAAATAACTTTTAACAGAGCACTGAGTGTGGAACAGAAGCAGTAAGGGACCCAGAAAAGCAAAAACAAGCTGATAAATAGGGTAGCCACTAACAGGCAACCAGAATTGTCAGATGGCATGAGGGAAATGAGTAGGGAAGAGGGAGGTAGGGTAGGAGGCAGGGCTTGTGAGGTCATGGGATGAGTCATTGAAGTGTCATCTGATGCACTGCAAGGGCATGATCTGATAGGCAGGGGTGAGGGGTCAGGTGCGATCCTGACTTGAGGTCCTGAGAGGGTTTAAAAGGCAATGCATCCTTCAGGTAGGCCTCTTTTGCTGGGAATTTTATATCGACATTCTTAACACTTCGTGGCAGCAAGTGAGTCAAACACCAACATAGGTAAGGTAGAGGCCTACTGGCTTCCATTGGGCCTAATGGCCAGGTGAAGCCTGGCATGGCTTGTGAGTTTGATCATTTGTTTGTAGTTTTAATTCACCACCAGCCACAGCTGGCTAGTCTGTATGATAAGCATCGCTGTAATGTAATTCACTACCAGCAGCAGCTGGCTATTAATTTTATTGACATTGTACAAGCGCTGGTCACCGATAGAGATGATTAACCTACTTAGGGCAATTGTGTCATAAATGGATATGGGTGTCAGACTCACACACTGGGTTTGAGGCAGCCTCAGTAAAATTCACTCAGCCTTGGCTGGCAGTTTTGGTTCAGGGAATGGCATTTTGCAATATAGGTCCTTCTGTTGCTCGGTGGTCAAGTTTGGTGGGTGGAGGTCAGAGATGCAATGGTAACACGGTGGATGGCTCCCTGGCTTAGGAGTTATAGATGGGGATCTGGGACCAGCAGCTGGGATTTAAGGTTGGCCATGCGGTTAGAGGTCCAGTAGAAAGAGAATAGGCTGCCCAGAGTGCAGTTTTGTTGTGTTTTGAATCAGGACGTTTGGTTTAGTATCTTGTGCAAGGCTTGATGATGGAGGAGCTGAGCCACATAGTGATCCAGCCATGGGAGTTTGGTGAGGCGATGCCAGGGTACTGGAAAAGGGGGGCCCTGTATTTGCAAGATGCAAGGAAGCTGGAAGCTGCAGGCAGAGCAGAATCAAAAATAAAGGGAAAAAAAAGGAAGGAGATTCTGGGAGATTGTAGGGTACAAGGGGTAAATGCCTGCAACTGGAGCCCAAGATGGCATGGGGAATCTGCTGGGAGAAGGAAGGCCAGTGCTGCCAGCATGGAACAGGCAAAGGGGAGAGCCAGCATGAGGTAGGCCTGACTGGGAGCAGGTGGAATTTGTGCATGGCATGACTGTGTATCAGACAAGGGGGCAGGGTGGCCTATTTGAAAAAAGGAGGAGGGAGAGAGTGTTTTTTTGGAGGGGCACTAATCTGGGGGACTGGAGGGATGGCATTTTCTGTGGGAGGGTGAGAAATGATTTGGGCTTCCTGGGCCAATGGGGAGTGAGGGCTATAGAGCCCTGGAAGGGGTCCAGAAGGAAGGGTAAAAGAGTGGGTAGCATGGCCGAGCCTTTGACAGACTGCGAGCAGAATCTGGGTGCCAGTGGGGGCAATATGGGGAGGGGAGGGTTCTGTGACCACATGGCTCAGTGTCAAGGGGGCCTAGAGGATGGTACAGGGAACAAAGCTGATGCACTCTCAGGAGTATGTGAGCCTAGAGAGCCACAAGCAGCAGCCTGGGTAGCGACCAAAAGGGCCCATGGATGAATCAGTCCCTCCGGGGATGAGTGCGCTCACATTCACATGTGGGCCTAGTGAGCAGCAAGTGGCTGCCTGGTTAACAGTTGAATGGGCTCATGGGTGAATCGGGGCCTGAGGGGTGATTCAGACAATGGCAATTTGGGGAGGTGGGTCACAAAGCAGGTGTACTTGCACGCACATTTGGCCCTTGTAGGCAGCAAGCGGCTGCCTGGGCAGCAGCTGAATGGTCCTGTGAGTGAAATGGGGCCCTCCACCTGGGGGGCCACACAGACAACAGCAATGGGGGGAGGTGGGGCTCTCTTGAACCAGAAGAGGGAGAGTTCCCAGGCTCAGAGAAAGTGGCAGGTGGGCAGAGGCAGGATGCCAGCCCAGCGTGAGGCTAACAGTGAGACCCAGAGGGGCACACGAGTCAAGTGGCTGTTTTAGGCATGGCTGTCAGATGGGGGAGCCTGGGCTGGGGTGCATAGGATACTCATGGCCATTTTTACTTTCCTATATATCCTGCAGCAGGGAAGATGGCACCAAAGACAGCTCTAGTTTCCAGTGCCAAGCTGAGGGAGGAATTGTCCAAATTGACTGACAAAATGAAGGAACTCATCGAGATAGCCCTGCAGTGGGAGGAAGAAGAGGAGATGATGAGGAACAGAAAGGAGTGGGAAGAGTGGGCGGGAGGGGGCAGGGGAGGGAAGAGGCCATGAGGAGCAGGGCCCAGCCCCTCACCTGTCCCACCACCAGAGCCTGTACTAGCACCAGCTGGACCAGGCCTGAATGGGGGTAAGGGTAAAGCAGATTTGACAAATGAAGGTGACTTGAAGTAGTACCTGGAAGGACTACTCGGGAATATAATAATAATAATAATTTTATTTATATAGCGTCTTTCACTATATCAAGGCACTGGACAAATCAATAAAAGCATCAACAAACAATACAAACGACAAACCATAAAATTATAAAATATATTCTAAAAGCATAATAAATTACAGTAAAATTTCACACACGAAACAGTGCATTTAACTTTCGAGAAAGGCCATTCTCCATAGATATTTTTTTAATTCCTTTTTGAAAATCTCCACGGAGGAGCATTCCTGTAACCGGCAAAGAAGAGGTTAGAGAAGATGGAGAGGGCACTACATGCAATAAAGAAAGGGGCAAGGTGGATGCGGGGGTCACCAATGAGTAAAAAGGGGGAAGGAAACTATATGAAAGACCACCGGGTTATACATTAGGAGACCATGTGCCCTCATCAAGGATATGATTTGGAATAGGAAATACATGGATATTTTCGAGCTGGTGGATGAGGATATGGCTAAGAAGCATGAGCAGAAGAAGTTGGTAGGAAAATCTGAGATGGCGGTAGCTCTGGTAGTAGTGAGGCATAAGGAAATGGAGGCCAAATATAAAGGAAAAAACAGACACGTGGCTGGTGTGGTTCCTGATATACAGCACGCTGGTCCTAGAAAAGCAGCCAGCATTAACAATTCCCTTCCTGATATACACGTCCATCATTAGGGATACTAACAATGCAAAACTGGGATATGGGTGGCTAAAGTTCAGCAAGGCATTCAGGAAGCAGATGGCGGCAAAAGAGGACATCAGATGGGACTGCACACACTCAGAACTGTGGGTGTGAGCCTTGTCAGGTCCAGCTGGGGGGCCTGTGAGGGACCACACCAAAAAGTATGCACTCACCATGATAGCTAAGACATGCCGGAGGTACAACAGGGCCTCGTGCACTTGGGCAAATTGTAAATTCAGACATGTTTGCTCACATTGCTTAGGCCTGCACCCAGCAGTGAGCTGCCGAGCAGGGGGGGACTGGGGTATCTAGCAAGGGGGGGCATGGCCTTGAACAGTTCTTTCAGGGAGGTCAGGGAGGGGGAATTGGAAGGGGAAGAGGGGCCATGCAGAGGAGGGTACAATTCCAGCCTGGGAGGAATTGAAGGTGAAAAGGGGGAAAGGTGCTGGTGCTTTTCCTTGGTGTGAACCCCCATAGTCTGGGAGGTGGTTGAGGCCTGGACACAGGGGTACCCAGATGCAGCAAAGGCAGTTTTCCTGCAATGGGGTTTCAGACAGGGTTTTCAACTGGGTTTTGGGGGGTACAGAGAGCGATGAGGGTGCAAAATTTGGGATCGGTGAAGGAGGATATAGTCCAGAAGAAAATCTGTAAGGAAGTACAAGTCGGGAGGGTGGAGGGCCCTTTCACTGACCGTCCTTGTCCCACCTTCTGCATATCTCCATTGGGAGTGGTACCAAAGAAACTGGACAGGGAGTTTGGACTTATTCACCACCTCTCCTACCCAGAAGGGGCCTCAGTGAACGAAGGGATCCCTGATGACTTATGGGTGGTCTCAAACATGTCATTGGACCAGGTGGCATTAATGATCAATGCGGTTAATGGGGTCCTAGTTGTGAAGACAGACATAGAATCTGCTTTTTGACTTTTGCCAGTCAAGCCCAACAATTGGGATCTTTAGAGATTTCAGTTCAGGAGTGGGTTGTATTTTGACAAGTCATGCTAATGGGTTGTTAGATGACATGTTCAGCATTCAAGGCTTTTAGATCCTGGGAGCAGTGGGTTTCTGGGTGGAGATATGGGCATAGGCTGGTGGCCCACTGCTTAGATGATTTTCTGGTCATTGGGGGTGACAGGGTAGAGAAAGGCGGCACTGGGGTCATACTGTTGCAGACATTACACCACATGGCAAAATCGTGCTGCCAATGCATACGATATTGCCATGTGGCATCTTCTTTTTCTGCCAGGGCTCCTGCCCCCATACCCCATACCCCCATTATGGGGGCTGGCCCCTGGACCCCCTACTGAGGATTTTCAACTCCGGGGGGGGGGTTCAACTCGAGGAGTGCAAAAAATGTTTAAAAAAATAAAATGTCTGGGACCGGGAATCAAACCCTGTCCCAGACACAACACCAGGGTTCCTGCTGCTGTGGCTCAGTCCAGTGAGCCACGGCAACTGCTCAATGGAACCCAGTCCCAGCAAGTCTTATCTTCTGCCTGGGGTGTATGAATAGTGCAATCCGTACAGCAGTATCATTACTCGTGTATCCTGGACAGAGCTCTTTCATGTTAGCCATAATGTTGTACGCTATTAAGCATACCACATTATGACCTGCTACAGAGACGGAGGGGATGTTGGCTGATTTTAAGGAAATGTATGGAGTCATAAATATCCCACGGGCTGAAAGTAAGACCGAGGGCCCAGCCCACTAGCTGGAATTCCTGGGGATAGATGGTGACTACGTACATAAATGCTTTCGCCTCCAGGTGACCTGATTTAGGAGACTGCTGGAGCAAGTCAAGGGGAGGAGGGTGCCACTGGTATTGGTGCAGCAACTGCTAGGACACCTTAATTTTGCTTGCAAGGCCATACTCCCAGGCAGGGCTTTCACCAGGAGGCTGGCTAGGGCAACTGGGAAGACAAAGATGCCACACCACTGGACATCACAAAAGGGGTATGGGAAGATTTAGGAGTGTGGGGGAAGATCCTGGAAAGTTACAATGGGGTCACATTTTGGTAAGAAGAATAGGTCTGAAAGCCAGACCTCAAGCTCTACACTGATGCCTCAGGGGTCTTGGGGATGGGAGCCTACTTTAGAGAGGAGTGGTTTTCAGAAGACTGGCTGAGCTCTTGAGGTGAGATGGGGCTGCTGAAGAACATTACATTCCTAGAAATGTTTCCCATCCTCATGGCCCTGAATGTTTGGGATGACAGGATGAGGGGGAAGCACATCCTGTTCTGGTGTACCAATAAGGGGGTGATGGAGGTGATAAATAGACAAGAGGGGATCATGGACAAGGTGGGAAGAGTCATATGACAGCTGCTTCTGTTGGGGCTGCAGCTGAACTTTTCATTTAAAGCACAGCATATTGAAGGCATTCAGAATGACATTGCTGACAGTCTTTTCCACTTACAGTCGAACAGGTTCCAGGAATTGGCTCCACGAGTGGCAGTATACAGGACCAAGGTTCCAGACCAGCTATGGGAGATTAGAGGGGGAAAAGCCAGATAGCTGTATCGGAGCTGTTTGTCAGCCAACACGCTGAAGGCATACAAAGGAGCATAGGTGGCCTTCCAGGAGTTCTGGGCTAGTGAGGGGCTGGAAATAGATGAACCAGTCACAGAGAACCAGGTGAAACAATATATTATAAAGCATTGGGAAGAAGGACTTGCCCACACCACCATGGGAGTGCAGTTGGCAGTGATAAGCTGGGTATGCAAGGACAGTGGGTGGCCAGACAACCATGGGGAGGGCCATGAAGTGAATGGTCATGGACTGGCAGAGGGGCCATGGGGCGAGGTTGGACAGGAGGTGGCCCATCATGGGCAGCTGCTCCAGTGGGTGTTGGGGTGCTGCAACATGTATGCACATCAGCCAAAGAGACTTGCCTGTTCTGGGCAGTCTTTGCTGTCATGGCAAAGGGGGCCTTCAGGATCAGTGAGGTAGTGGTCCCGAGGAAGTCAGACTGAAATGGGGGTCTGCAAGCAGGTGATGTTGAGTTTGGGCAGGACAGGGTGGTCATATGGTTGATCCAATCAAAAACCAAACAGCTAGGAAAAGGGGAGGCCGTGGTGTTATGATGGCAGACACTTGGACAGATGTGCACCATTACAGAGTTGGAGGAGTATGGAAGAACCCAGGGGGATGAAAAGGGGGCTTGATTTTACCTTGGGGATGGGAGATCCATGATAGGTTTCCAGGTTGGGGAAATCCTTAAGAAGGCACTAAGGTTTGTCAGGGAGGACCTGGACTTCTTTGCCCCCCATTCATTCTGCATCGGGGCAGCCTCAGAGGCCTCGACCTGAGGCGGGTCTAAACAGGAGGTGAAGAAGGTTGGGTGGTGAAGGTCCAGCTGTTATAAGATATATGTAAGGTGTTGACAATTATGGATGTCCCATTTTGTTTCCCCTTTCCCCAGCAGGAGCATAGAGGCATAGCTGGATGGTGGGGCACTCCTTTATTTATTGGGCTGAAAATTTGCAGCATCCCAGAGTGGAACACAGCTGTGGATGGAGGCAGAACACACAAAAGTGCATTGGAAGGGATTAAGGAGCATGAGATGGGTCCAGTTGATGCCATTGTTGGAGGAGCTCGGGGCCCTGTTGGAGCAGGTGGACATGCTCATCAGACATTTGGTGGGTAATGATCAGGGAGAAACCCTGTGAGGGGTATTAGTTCAAGCCATAATGGCAGATCTAGAAAGAGTAAAGGGATGGTGGCTGGGGGTGGTGATCACGAGGTCTGAGATCATATCCCTGAGGGTATGGAGACATGTCAGGGAGGATAGGGCGGTGGAGAAGGGGAGATAGTATCTCAACAGGAAGATGGCAAAGATGGTGATTGAAATGGGAGGAGTGCATATATATAGCACAAGGATATCTCTTTTGAGGTTCCTGAATTTTGTAGGTCAGACGGGGTCTACCTGTAGGAATTTGGCATGTGCTTGTTCCTAAGGCTTATAATAAACCTGGTGGCAGAGGTGGAAAAGAGGGGTCAGACGTACTAGTCCACAAAGGGGAAGCCCCATTTTCCAAAGCTAGCTGAAGATGGGTCAATGGAAGAAAATGGGGGTGAGCAAGAGAGGGGGAAAAAGGGGGGAGGCATAAGGGAGGAGGAGGCAGGGCATCACGGGCTGGGGCAAATGGCACCCAGGCATGAAATTAAAGGGGGAGGGGAAGGGGATAGACTAGGGTTTGGATCTTAGTATCCATACAGTACCTAGGAGGGTGGAGGTCTTGTTGAGTTGGTACCTGGTACTAGTGATGGTGTGAGGGGTCAGATCTGATTTCTGAACCCTGAAGGAAAGAAATAGAAGAAGAAAAGGAGGACCAGGAGGAAGATAAAAGAGTCTGAAAGAATGGACTGCTTTAAGAATGTATTTGGATTGTAACAGTAAAATGCAGAATTGATAAATGAAATGTAAATATTAACTTTGGTGTTTAAATAAACTGTTGCCAATGAGCATTGCTGCTAGCAGGAGTGGGACATTTTCATTCCCATAGGTGCTCAGATGACAAACAGGGTTGCCACTAACAAACAACCAGAATTTTCAGATGGCCCTGAGGAAAATGAGCAGAGAAGAGGGAGACAGGGTAGGGGATGGGGGCAGGACTTGTGAGCTAACAGGGTGAGTCATCAGAGTGCCATCTGACGCAGGTGTAGGGGCACAATCTGATAGGTGGGGAGAGAGGCCTGGTGGGGTTATGACTTTGGGTGCTGAGGGGATTTAAAAGGTGATAAATTCCTAAGGTAGCCCTCTTTTGCTGGGAATTTTATCCCACCCACACTCTCTGGAGGACAAAGTGGGGGGGTGGGGCTTAGCATACAAGGGGCTGCAGCAGTGAGAATTGGGAATAAGGTACAAAGTGAGCCCTGGGGGTAGGCAGAGCAGCTGCAGAGAGGAAGTAGTGGTTGCACTAACAGAGACTGGTGGGCAGCAAGTGTCCTGTGTATGAGAAGGCAAGGGGAAGGGGCAGGAGAAAAAAGGTTGTGGGAGCAAGAGAGGGGAAAAAGGGGTGGTGGGCAGAAGAGGGAAGGGAGGCAGGGCAATACAGGCTGGGGGCAAATGGCACCCAAGTCTGGAATTAAAGGGGAAGGGACAGACTAGGGGGGTCAGATCTTAGTGTCCGGACCTAGGAGGGAACAGGTCCTGGTGAGTTGGTACTTGGTACTGGTGATGGTGTGTGGGGTCAGATCTGATGTCTAGACCCTGAAGGAAAGAAACAGAAGAAGAGGAGGATGACCAGGAAGGAAGACGAAAGAGTATGGAAGAATGGACTGCTTTAAGAATGTATTTGGGCTGTAACAGTAAAATGTGGAATTGACAAATGAAATGTAAATATTAACTTGGTGTTAAAATAAACTGTTGCCAATGAGCATCCAAGCTAGTAGTAGTGGAGAGTTTTCATTCCCAGAAGGGGATAGGATGACAATGGTTGTTTACCTAGCATTACTGTGACACATTACTGTATATTTCTGTAATGCTGCCTATACCTTTGAGCCCCAACATAGTCCCACATCATACTGGATTTGGAAGGGACTAGGAGGGGATTTGAACCAAACACTTCTTGCTTAAGTTTTGGCTCCATGAAAATCTCAGTCATCTGCATGCTCTAAATGCTGACTGTTCCTCAAGAAGAGGGGGAGGTCTGGAGGTGGAGTGTTAACAAGCAACACCTGAGCCCAACAAACTCTGGTCAGAACCAACACAGTTGCTATATATATATTAACATGACACAAAGGTCGTTCTTTTTGGACTGGATTCACAAAGCTTTCTGAAGGAGCAAAACCTTCCCTAAGTCCCCCAAACTGCTGTAGCTATGGAAACAAAGCAGAATTTGCACTGAGTGCTATTCATAAAACCCTCTGCATCTGCGGGAAAAAACACTACGGAATGTGGAAAAATATGCAGCTGCAGAAATCGCTGAGGAAAAAGAGGTCTAAGATAAGTAAGGCACATCCCCTGAAAGGCTATTCACAACCAGTTTTTTTCTGCAGTTGCTGAAAAAATATCACACACAGTGGAATGAGGTATAACTCTCCATCAGCAAACTGCAGTAGTGCCCCAAAAATTGGAAGCAATTAAGGTGGAGGTGAGGCACAGGTAACAGCATCCCAGTGAGTATAGCAGTGGCTGATGTTACAGCCACAAAAGCACACATTGCCATGATATGGCAACAAACAACAACCACCAGACCCAGTGCAGCCCATGACGGAGCCCCACAGGCAATAAAGCCTGTCCAGCCTGCAGAGAATGCTACACCTGCAGGCAACAGGAACACACCAAGGAGGGAGGACCAGCAGTGGCAGTCAGCCACTCTGGTGCCATGGTATTGCTGGTACCTGTGGTGCTGCAGTGGTCCCAGTTGAGGGACTGGTTGCTGGTCTCTTGTGTGTGCTTTCAGCTTCATGCTATGGCAGCAATGTTAATGTCTGCTGCTCTAGCTAATTAGGTTCACTGTTGCTGTGCCTCCTAAGCTATTTCTGCAGCTACGGATCTGCAGTTGCGGATTTTCAGCACTTACTCAATTTCTGCAGCTGCTGAACTTCCGCAGCTGCGGGGATTTTACAGAATTCTGCACCTGCTCAAATTTCTTTATGAATATCACACAACTGAATATCCGTAGTGCTGCAGGCCTTTTTCCCGCAGCTGTGGGATTTTTGGCTTTCTTTGTGAATCCTGCTCTTTGTTTGTTACTGAAGTCCTTCAAAAATGTAATGCTTTAATTGATATAGTCTACTTTGGCTGTTTATTTTGTTGAAGTATGATGTGACACACTTTAGGGGTGCAACCACAGAGCTATTGTGTCCAATATGCAAAGGTTTAGCTGCAACACGACCTGGTTAACAATGTTTTTTTGTTTGTTTTTTTTCCTGATCCCCTGCATGCTCCAGGACCCCACCACTCCTTCGAGCCACCATGGTCTCCACTTACTTCCTGCTACCCTCACTTGAGCTTTCATCCTCACATTGCAACAATCCCCAAGGTAACCCAGCATAACCCTTTGCTGGATGGGTCCCTGTCCTTTGAGAGGGGAGGCACTGGAGGGGTGACCAGCACACTCTCTATTTGGCCCCAGGGTGCTGCTGAGGTGGACATGGCTCCTTTAGGGGCTTCAGTGGCATCGACAGACCAGCAGCCATCATCCAGAAGATCCTGGAGCTGTTTTCTGCTTTCCTGTGGTTCTCCATTGTGTCACTCATGCAATCCCCCAATCTCCATTGGGGACCACTGCCAAGTGAGGCTTCCCTGCAACCCAGCCCCGGAGAGGAGAGCAACCCCTTGGATGCTCAGCCCTCTCCTTTCCCTGCCAGCCCCCAGCGTCCCAAGTCTGTTCCTGAACCCAGGTCACCAGCATGGTTCGAGGAAAGGAGAGAGCACCTCAGCCCTCTGTGCCACAGGGCCGGTGGTTATCAATATTTTGCAGGGCATGACCTCTGATGGTAAATCATGCACACATCAATGTGTGACTGTTGTTAGACTGTGTATGAGGATATCTACAGCTTTACAGCAGCAGTGACTCAAACCTACTCCATCAGACAGTTTTGCAAATCTGCCTTCCTCAATTCCCCATATACAATTTAACAATAGTCACACATTGATGTATGCATAATTTACCATCGGAGACAAGCCCTGCAAATCATCAGTAACCAGGTGGTGTTGTACCTAAACCTATACATACTGGAACAATAGCTCTGGTGTTGCACCCCTAAAATGTATGACATCATACTATCCAGTAATAGTCTTCATACCCCAATGAGCTCCTCTGTTCTCAGTCACTGCTTCTAAGTCACTCCTATAACCTGCCTGTGACAACTCTATAAGCAGGGGTGCCACAAAAGCCTGTACCCAGGTTTCCAAGGGTTGTCCTGCTTTGTGCATGCATTGACAATTTGACCTTGCCCTTCCCCACATGGCCCTCATAGTGATAATCCTAGAACTGTGTCTCTTTTAAATTGTAAGTGCTCTGGCTGCATTAATAAACCAAACACAGCACTTCAGTGTTTCAGGCATGAAGCATTTTGCACATTAGGATTCTAGATTGGCTGCCTTCTCCTGCCGTCCCTTGTGCCGTGTCATTGATGGGAAATCAACTGGATTTGATCAATCAGCTAAATTATAGTGAGCTGCCCATGGAAGACCCCACTGGCATTGAGAAGTATGAGTTATGGGTCAGGATGACCAACGACAGGGTGATGACCCAGGTGAATGTGAAATTTGACCAGAAGACAGGTGCATGGGAAAAATATGCAAATTAATTACCAACACAGATTGCTAGAATATCTTGAAAACAGCAAACAATAAACTTTATAGAAACTTATAATCCTCTAATGGCATGCACATTTTTTCCCTCTTCTAATGGCCTTGATGGCAGAGGTTCAACGATGGTGAAAGCTCAAACTAACTTTGAAGGGCAAAGGTGAAGCTGTTCACATTTTTAGCTTGCCAGGGGTTTCATATCTGCTAAATAATCTCCCAGTTGCTCTCTCCAATAAGCTTCTCTGCTCCTTGGACAAACTTATTTCCTCCTTTCTTTGGTAAGGCAAGGCTGCATGTTGGGGATGAGCCAAACTAAGGGCTCATTGGACTAGAGGAGGTCTGGGCCTCCCCTGGTTTCAGGAGTATTACTTAGCCTTCTGAATGGCCCAAGCTACTGCTTGGTTTTACTCCCCAACCACCCACCTGCCACAGTGGGTCAGTCTGGAATCCACCCTGGCAGCAGAGCACTCTTTGTTCACTCTACTTGGAAGTAAGAAAGTCCTGGGGCATCAACTGACCCCTATAATGACAGACACTTGCAGCACATGACATCGGGCGATGAACCTGACTGGCATGTAAGGTGAGGCTAGAATCCCCTCCTATCTTCCATCCCATCCCATCTCCTATGCTCCTCTCTGGCACAACAGGCTCATCACAGCGTACCATGAGTCAGTATACTGGCCTTGCTGGGTGAAGAAAGGAATTTATACAGTGGGCAACCTTCTTATTCCACATAGCAAGATGCTTATAGCCTTTGAACAGCTACAAACCAGTTATGTCTTGCCCAAAAAGGACTTTTGGCATTACCTCCAGCTAAGGAGTGCATTTCAAGTCCTGCTGTCACAACCCATAGATGTGTCATCATGGGGGTGGTTAGACTCCCTCCACAAACTGCAACATGGTCCGGGTCTAGCCAATACTTTTTGCAAAGTACTGAGAGACATGCAGCCTGTTACCACCTCAGCCTGCAGGTAGGCCTGGGAAAGCGAGCTCCAGAGCCCAATCTCCCAACAGAACTGGTCTGCCTGCCTCAAGGCAGCATGCACAATGTACGAAGATGCTAGGAGTCAACTGATACAGTTGAAAATCCTCCTCAGATGGTACAGAATGCCTGCCTTCCTGGCCCATATTAAAGTACTGAAACACGCTAAGTGTTGGAGATGCCAGGCATCACCGACACATTTAATCCACATTCTCTGGACATGCCCTGTGCTTAAGGTTTTTTGGTCCACAGTACTAAAGGATTGCTCAAGAACTGTAGGTAAGATCATACTCTTGTCTCAACACTCTCTTGTGATAGGAGATGTCTCATCCCTATACCCCCTACAGGGGCCACTTATAGCCTGGATAATGACTGCAATCATGGAAGCGAAATGAGACTTACTGATGAAATGGAAACAACCCACTGCTCCCACAGCCTCCACCTGGAGAGCGGCTATGTCAAGATTATCAATTTTTGAGAGGTGCACAGCAGTAGAGAAGAGCCATCTCCCCAGATACCATACAAAATGGGATGCATATCTGCACTCCCACATATGTATGGTCCTGCCTACTCTCCCTGCTAACCCTCCCCTGAGTTACTACCTCTCTTTTTACTCTTTTCCTTCTGAGCACCACCCAAATCAGCATATGGCACAAAGAAGGAATCACCCTTTTCCTATACCTTTCTGTACCTTTACTATCCAAATCTGCTTTACAGTAGTAGCCACAGACATTGCCAGCTATTTCCAGAAATTTCACGAAATTTCTAAAGAATTTCTCTCTGCTGCCCCTACTGTAGAAATGGAGAAAGCATTAGATATATCTGGAAATATCACAGAAATTTTGGGAAATAGTTGGCAGTGTCTGTGGCTGCTACTGTACACCCTTGGACGCGGAACTGTTACAAGCAAATAAGTTAGCACATTTAGCACAACGTGCAGTAACTCTAAGTTGTAATCATGTTGTTATTCTAGTTCAAAATGGTACACCAGTATGAAAAGATAATGTAATAAAAAATTTCAAGATATAATAATTTGATTAGAAATGTATTGATAAGTTAAAGCGCCTTAGTCAGATAAATCCTCTGTAAGAAGCAAACTGACTACTAGTTAGACTCCTACTTGATATGTACCTTGTTTTGGTTCTGCATGCTACGTCATAGTTTGGTGTAAGGCAAGACAAATGTTGTGATGTATTTGTGTATATGAATAAGAAAACTCAATAAAATCTTATATGTTATAAAGATTATGCATGGGTAAGTAAATATCAGAAATAATCTGACAGCCTGTGACAACACCCAAGTGTGAGGCTAATCGTAATTAAGCATTTCTGTGCAGCGACACCATTTTACTTACTGATTACTGCAGCATAATACATGAATCAGGCTAAGTAATGTTGTTAACTTGTTTGATGTAATTTCACGTAACCAGACATTCTAGAATGCCATAATGCTGACTTCAGAGGAGATTTGCAGAGCCGGTAGATTCAATTGCCTTTAATAGCCAGCCTGCAGTGAATGTCAAAGTGTTTTGTAAGCTTTAATCTTCAATTTGTTGGACAGCTGTTTGTGTGGGGTGGCTCAAGCTAGGTGCAGTGAAGTCAGAGGACTGTACAAAGCAGCATGAGCACAGCAAAATCTGATTTTAGCTTGCAAGATAATAAACATGTATACTACAGGGTGCAGGCTACTGAAGGATGTATATCCCATCTGAGTAGTTTTCCTCTGATGGAAGCATCATGGATTCTGGGATTTATGGTTACATGAAATTGCATCTTACAAATCAGTGTCAGTTAAATTAGTCTAGTGCAATCTGTTGTGCAGTAAACAGTAATTAAAATGAAATCTTTTTGTTCACCAAGTGCAAATTGTGATCAGTCTCACATCTGGGTGTGAGGCTTTGTTGACTGTTCCCCATTAATCTATCCTACTTGCATTAAGGTAGAGTAGTTTCACGTATTCCACCTGGCCAATAAGGAAACGTCCAATCCTCTTGACTTATATAATGCCAGCTGTGTATCATTTAAGTTGGAACTATGATATTCATCAACATGTAACCAGAAAGGTATCCAGAATCAGATATAACCAGAAACATATCCAAAACCAGAAAGTATTTAAGAAAAATCTTAATAAAAGCTTAGCATAAGCAGATGTCTTCTGTTCCTACCCCACCCCCATCCCACAGTTTTAAACAGTTTTACTGTAATTATGTGCTGCATAATCCAATCTAGGTAGCTTATAAGAAGCCATTTTCCTTTTCCATTGGTGCCAACAAGAAGTATACCATATTTGCAGGAATCTCATGTTGTGGTCTAAGTAAGCAGACTAATTATATGTTCCATGTTCAATCTATCTCCATGACTGTACAGATCTTCTTATCTTGGTTTATTCAATGGGGATACCAGCAACATCTTCTATGATATAAACCACATTACCATAATATACCTACGCATGTCACTATATAACACAAGTGTGCATAGTCCTACTACCCAAAAACAATTCTGATTTCTTTGGCTGTTCTTGTCTATGCTGGACATCACATCCAGGTTCACATTGTCATTACTCCTTACAGTAACAAGTTGTGTAGAAATTTATAGAGAAAGTACATTAATTATGATCATAGAGAACAGTGAGAACATGGATGGACACAGAATGCCATGGATTGGTGAACTGTCCTAATTTATTTGTTATGTTGAGGCAAACCACACCAGTGTGAAGGGAAGCAGTGGCACAGCATGTCCAGAGAATGGTCATCAAGTCCAAAGAGCAACAAAAGACAAAAAAGTGGCCATTGGCCAGACACAGTTAATGATTGTGGCAAGGTTTTTGAGACTGATGTGAACTTTTGGTAACAATGAGTAAAGAAATGAGTGAGAGGAGCACACCCACCATTCAAGGAGGCTTTATGTAATGTAGAAGAGTTGTATTGTAATAAGTTTAACCACTAGACCCTAATTTTATTTGAACTTAACTGAGCCTTTTTCATGGCAAGAAATAACTCATCTCTTGATTTCTACTATGTTCTGTGGGACGCCAAGCTGGAAATGGCATGCACCCTATCTGCAAAGGTCCTGATGATGATGATGATGATGATGATGATGATGAGCAGCTCCCATTCATGAATCAGGGAAACTGATCTGCACTACCTATTTCTGAAAAAACATGTCTGTCAAGTCAAGTGACAATGTTTTAGTATTATGAATTTTCTTTTTGAACAGTTTTTTGTTTATGATAGCATCATATGTTTTGTTTTAACAAAATTGTGTTTAATCACAGCTGTCAGCCTCTCTGGGCAATGATTGTAAGTAACAGTTTAGCATATATCTGTTGGTTACAAAAAACTATTGCATGACTGTCCAGTTGTCGCCATGTCCAGCCTTTGGGTAACCTGATGCCTAAACCCCAAGCACCACTCCCCCCACTGTGACACCAGTGGGGATCAGCATGGTGAGAGGTCCTTTGGCACCTGTTCACCATCAGCTGAGTTGACTGGTGCACATCCCTTCCACCAATGTATTTGCTGAGTCCCTCAAGCTGTCATATGTGCAACACAGTGGGCCAGGTCTAGAAATGCTGACAGCTGTGAACCAGTATAACTTGGTCAAAAACAAATACAAGAAGCTCAATCAAGATAAAGCTGTTTCATGTCTGGGTTTGTTCAGTGAAATAAAGTAAAACATTGGTTTATTTAATTGTTGAATCTGTGTTCTAGTTATACCAAAATATGTCTATTTCAGTGGTGAATTTGGGGCAGATGCTGTATATCACCAAGTCTAGAGACTCCTTAACTTCTGATGTTCTGATAGATGGTAGTCAGGGAGGGGTCCAGCCTGCAGGCATTGATGCCTCTACCTCAAGCACCACTCCCCCCACAGTGTCACCAGTGGGACTCAACATGGTGAAATATCCTATGGCAGCTGTTCACCATTGTCAGTGAGTTGACTGGTGCACATCCTTTCCACCCATTTATGTTTCCAGTCCCTCAGGCTGGCATATTGTGCAATGGATCAGGCAAAAAATATTGACAATGACAACTCTTGAGTGATCCATTCCATCAAGAGTCACCAAAAGATAAAGGAAGCACAATCTAGGGCAACTGTTCCATGTCAGAGTGTGTTCAGTTAATTAGTACAGTTGAAACATTGTTTGCTTGAATGATAATGAAATACTTTGGTATGTCTTTAGAAATTAGACCAGATTACATGTGTTTTGTTGAATTCAGGGCAGCTGCAGTATATTACTTGACTCCTGGCTTGACTTGATAGTGGTATGGGAAGAGTCCAGCCAGCCTTTGGGTGTTGATGCCTCAACCCTAAGCACCGCTCCCCCCACTGTCTCACCAATGGGGATCAACATGGTGACAGGTCCTATGACACCTGTTCAATGTCAACAGTGAGTTGGCTGTTGCACATCCCTTCCACCCATTTATTTTTCCAGTCCCTCAGGCTGGCATATTGTGCAATGTAGCGTACCAGGCCAAACAACAGTTACAGACAGTGGCTTGGATCTGATCCATCATGATTTTTAAACAAGAGTGCACATTAAAGGTCCAACTTGGTGTCCACCACACAGTCTGAGTCAGATCGCTGGCAATGAGAAAGTTTTATTTTGTGAAGAAGAATTAAATATTGGTGATAATAAAAGTACACTACAACCACTACATGAATGAATGTAATTAAGTGACGGTTGGTAGCATGCTATTATGTCCAACTCCCTGAATGACATGTAGACCAAGAAGTAACTTTTGGGACAGTTATTTCCAGAGTTTAAAAGAAGGAATTTTATTTTCTCATTAAGTGATCTTAACTGTATTGCATGATGCTGTGCTTAACTACACCATCCCCAACACCCAAAATAAATCAGCAAGTGACCCATGATGAATTCTGTATGACTACATTAATACAGTAGTACAATCACATATAAGTAAAAAAGATCATCACACTGTGTGATAGGAAATTCAGCTGTGGCAGCTGGGTAGCCAGAATAGACAGTGGCCTACCAAGCAAATTAAGAACTTGGTATTGGATATTGAATTTGTCTGTCATGAGTAATGTAACCACAGCTTTCTAAATCTGCTATTAATACCAATCACACTGACATACAAGAATAAATCACATTGCAAAATTAGAGAAATGCCCAGATGAAGGTTTCAAATTCAAAATCTTGTTACAGATTTTTGACCTGACGTATATGGCTGAAACGGCAAATTAAGCACCATCATTATATTACATTTCAGTACCTGAATGATGAAAGAGCACCGTTCACAGCCTTTTTACTTTCCAGCATGAATAAACCATTATTTAACCAATTTTGCCACTATATTTCAAACAGTAGTATCATCTGAAGTTAGTTTTAGCATTCAGAGCTGCAAAAAACTATTATGTGTGCCACAGATTGTATAGCAAGCAGCCTGGTGTGACTGTTGATGTAACCATGGCTGCAGTGCTGACATCACTGTAGGGCAGAGGAGTGACTCACTGTCACTGTGCAGCACTGTGCAGTGGAAGGCTTGGTTTTGCAAGAGTAAAGTAACAGTAGCCAACCTATGGCTCGTGTGCCCCCCCTTCCCCCAGACACCCACCTGTTAGCAATGCATTATGCTAAAATCCAAAATGCCTCCCAATTTTTATTTATTTATTTATTTTTTTTAACTGTTTTCTGCTTCTGTAGCAAAGCAGCATGGGGACTGAAACATAGGTTACTCACCCCTAACAGTAGTTCTAGGAGTGGTATAAGTTGTTCTCCTTCTACATTTGTGGGCATGTTCCTTTCCCTTTAAAGAGGTTCAACAAGTTTGTAGATTGTAAATCCAATGATAAATTCAATGATAATTCCTCATATTGATTATGGTGATGCTGTGCATAATGGAGCTGTTAGAGGCATCTTGGGAAGGCTTGATGTTATTTACAATAGATATGCATATTTTGTCTTGGATGCAGCCTGGAATATATATCATTGCACTCTTTATAAGGCCTTAAATTGGATATCCTTGATGGAGAGATGAAATATGCATGTGCAATGTTTGACTCATTGCTGCTATTTTAAAAAAAGCATCAGGATATTTCATAGAGATTTTGGAGGAGTGAAATGTTAAGGAGGGACTGTGATCTGCAGGGGAAATAAAATTTAGGGTACCATTTATGATAACAATGAGGGGGCAACACTGCTATGTATATAAGGGACCAAAACTGTGGAACTCATTGCCAGGGCACTTGAGGTCATGTACTAACAAAACATCTTGGAATGTAATAAGATCTTGGCTTCTGGAACTTCTGGTTGGGTCAGGGACCTAATGGCTGCCTAAACAAAGCACTGAATGACTGACCAGAAACAATCCACGTTATTCCATAAAGAAAACATCAATCCTGTTGACCAAGAGATCAATAAAAGACTATCTAATGGGACCCAAACACCATTTGAAGGAGATTCAGTTGACTGGAGCTGTAAAACAAAAGATAGCTGAGCAGGTACAGAATGGCTGAGTGGAGGCCTATGCAGAGCGCAAATCCATGGCACAAAGTGCGGAGAAGGCCTCGAGCATGGATCAAGAAACAGAATGCATGATTACTTCTCGGCAGCTCTGTCAAACCCTACAACAAATAAATGATACTCTGCAGAGATTGGAGGCTAAAGCACTAGATCAGTTCCAAGACATTGCAAAATTACACCAGAAAACACAAGAAGTTGAGACGGTAATGACAGAATATACCCATACCACAGACGTGCACAACTCGGCCTCACTGGAGCTGCATCATCGCACCCCGCTGCTGGAACAGAAGTTTGAAGAACTAGAGAATTGGAACCAGAGAAACTATATTCAGATCCATGGAGTACCAGAAGGCACGGAATTGGGGAACATGATAGACTTTATCGGCTCATTTTTAAGAGAGATCCTCAATTTACCTACTGATAAGTGGCTGGTCATTATTAGGGCTCACAGATCACTGGTACCGCAGCCACGAGATCAGAAGGCCAGACCCAGATCGATAGTGCTTGCGTTCCTTGATTACAGCACCAAAGAGGAGGTGTTAGCCCTAGCTTGGTCAAGAAAAACTATATATTTTGGAGATGTCAGACTGTTTTTTGACCATGACTTTACCCCACAGCTGCTTGCTAGGAGGAGGAAGGTGCTACAGGTCGTTAAATTATTACAGCAAATAGGGGTAAAGGCCTTTGTTGAATACCCTGCTAGGCTGAAAGTTCAAACAGAAAAGGGCATTTTGAGATTTCAAGAGCTGGCAGAAGCTAAGGAGTTCGTGGAGAGAGTGGTGTTGCACCTACCTGAGAAGCAGGGTCGGCGGATTCAACAGCAGCTGGGGAAGTGGAACTGGTTCAAAAAAGGCCCAAAAAGAGTGAATGGTGGTTCAAGTAAGGACATGTTTGGGGTGTGGGACAAGGTCCTAGCCAAAAGAAAAACCCCAGACACAGAACCAGAGCAAGGAGAGCAGGAACAAGGCAACCCTCCGAGAGAACAAGACGTCATGCTGAATAATAACTCAACAGCTGAAGGATGAAGACATGAAACGGGAATACACTGCAAGTATTTACTTAAAAGAGACTATGATGGGGACTAAAGGGAGTACAGTGTGCTCAGAGTGCTTGAAGAGAAATGAAAATGACTTTAATAACTGGGGACTATGCCTGCATATTCAGACTACATGGCACATGAATAATAATTAAATGATCTTATGGGATTGCGGGGGGGGTTAACGTCTCCCGACTTCCTGTAGGAGTTATAATGCTATGTAGACATTGGATGCCTCAGGGAAGCGGGATTTGATGTGGAAGGGTTTATGAGCAGATATAAACATGGATGTAGTGGAAGGAGGGTGAAGGGAAACAAAACAGAAGTGCAAGAATCATATCACCATCAGGAACTGGGTTATTTTTTACGTGACTGGTGGGGCGAGGTTGGAAGTGGAAGGGGGGAATATAAAGGGGCTAATCTTTGGTTTGACACTGGAAAGGGGTCACTGTAGTGGATTTGTGGTAAAAGTAAAACAAGGGCCCCAGTTATGGAGCTGAAACAGAGGAAGATTAGGGTATAGGGTCTTATTTAGGGTTAAAAAAAAGAAAGAAAGTCAGTGTGTGTTCTGTGCAGTGAAGGGTACTGTATCAGCTGACTTTGCTAAACCAGTAGGAGGAAGGAGAGCTTACCTGGGGGTGTGGTTTAGACACTATAAAAGCAGGTGAGTCAAATTACAACTTCCTGTTGCTAGCCTTTTTTCTTACTAATTGCCTCCATCCCACCCCTTCACCCACCCACCCACGCAAAGCCAGTTCTACTTTTATAGCCATTGGATTTGACTGTCAACAGGAACTTCTTGTTTGGCAGTGGGAAGGAAAGGATCATAGAGAAACATTGGTTTTGTCAACTCTAAAGTAAAAAAGTAGCTCACTCCCCCCCCCAGCTGCTGGTGGTCTGATTTTGAGCAAGGAAGAAGGAGGCTACTGAAGAAGATAGGAAGTTGCAGCCCCTCTCCAGGCTGACCTGGCTAGGATTTGTGAAACCTCCTCCCCCATCCAGGGACCACCAGGGCCAATGCCACTACCTCAGAGGTTGCCAAGAAAGAGGAGAGGCTGGATGAGCGTGGGCTCAAGGAAGAAGAGGGAGGTGGAACAGAGTTGCATCCCTCCAGCTGTACCTCTCCACAATTCATTCTCTCTTCTGGTGGATAGTGGTTCCTCTATGGAGGCACCTACAGTGGAGACCAAGGAGGATGTTGGGAACCTTCACAAAGAAGACCCACAGGAGGGTGGCATGGGACCCCCAAGGGGAAGGAAACAACTCCTAGTGGGGGACTCAATCATTAGGAGGGTAGAAATGGGGGAGGTAGGGGAGAGGGAGGTAAGGTGCTTTCCTGGTGCCACGGCTTGGAGGGACAGGAAGCAAATCCTCAGGATCGTGGGAGGAGCTGCATGAGGGAGGGAGCTGGATATCATTGTGCACCTAGGGACAAATGACCTGGCTAGGAATGGGATCAGAGCAGTGCAAGAGGAGTTTGTAGAGTTGGGAAGGGGCCTTAGACAAGTAGTGTATATGGTAACCTTCTCGGAGGTGCTGCCTGTCTATGGCAAGGGAGATGATAGGGCACTTCTCACCAGGGAATTCAATGGGTGGTTGAAAAACTGGTGTGGAGCTCAGGGTTTTGGCTTCATTGGGGACTGGGGAGCCACCTGGAGGAATGCAGACCTATACTGGTGTGATGGTCTGCATCTGTCTGGGGGGGGAACCAGGATCCTAGGTGAGAGGTTTAAATGCTTCATTGGCAAGAATTTAAACTAGCCAAGGGGCACTGAAAAGAAACAGGAAATCCGAGCCTCCCCCCACAAAACATGGTGATTAGTGAGGTAAACACCAAGGTACAGAAGTTATTAGGGAGCAGAACAGATTTAAATGTAAAAAAAGACAAAGGCATTAAGGACAGAAATGGGGCTAAAAGGGGTAAGGCTATCAAAAAGTGGAGGGTGATGAGTACCAATACCCGTAGTCTGTGTAGCAAGCTCCCTGAACTAGTGGCCTTGATGGAAGAGGGTTGCCTGGATATTGTGGCAGTCACAGAAACATGGTACTCAGAGAACCATGACTGGGATGTCAACATACCAGGATACACAATCTACAGGAGGGACAGGGAGGGTCAAAGAGGAGGAGGAGTAGCTCTCTATGTAAAGGAGGGATCAAAGCAACAGAACTAAAGAGTAAACAGGGAGCAGATGAGGCACTTTGGGTCACCCTGGAGACAGGAAATGGCACCACAATCTGCATGGGGGTTGTATACAGACCCCCATCTCAGGGGGAGGGAATGGACAAGGAAATGATAGAAGGCTTTCTTACAATGGCAGAAAAAGGGCAGATATTGTTGATGGGGGACCTGAATATGCCAGATGTTAACTGGAGCACCTTTGCTGCAGGCACATCCAAGAGCAGGATCATTCTTGATGACCTACAGGGGGCATGCCTCAGACAGTTAGTATCAGAACCCACTGGGGAGGGAGCGATCTTAGACCTGGTACTTTCAAATGGGGATGGAGAAAGAATCTCAGATTTAGAAGCGGGTAGCCATCTGGGAACAAGCGACCACCAAACAGTGTGGTTCACGATAAACACAGACATACAATCAAGCCATACAAAAGCAAGAGTACTAGACTTTAGGAGGGCTGAGTTTGAGAAAATGAGAGAGTGCCTCAGAAAAGCACTAGCAAACAGGCAAGAAGGAGGGGTGGAGGAACAATGGGGAGTGATCAAAACAGCTATCACAGAGGCAACAAGCCTTTGTGTAAAGCAAATCAATAAAACACAATGAAGGAAAAAACCTCTATGGTTCACAAAAGAGGTGGCAGGGAAGGTTAAGGAGAAAAGGACAGCATTCAGGAAATATAAGGAAACACAGAAGGAGCAGGACCAAGAACTTTATCAGTTAAAGCAGAAAGAGGCTGGGAAGGCAGTCAGAATAGCAAAGGCCCAAACCTAGGAAAGGATAGCCAATTCTGTAAAGAAGGGGGATAAGACCTTTTATAGGTACATTAGGGAGCGAAGAAAGACTAAAGGAGGGATACTGAAGCTTAATAAAGGGAAGGGAATCTGGGTCGAGGGTGACAGTGAAAAAGCAGGGATACTGAACGAATATTTCTGCTCAGTATTCACAAAGGAAGAGGAGGGGAGTTACCTAAACCAAGCAAGAAAACACTCTGAAGATGGGGTCGATACCAGTCCATTTACAGAAGAAAGGGTTCTGAAAGAACTAATAAAATTGAAGGTGGACAAAGCAATGGGGCCTGATGGAGTTCACCCAAGAATTCTAAAAGAACTAGGAGTGAGAACTAGTGACACCACTGACTACTCTCTTTAAAAAATCATGGGAGGATGGGGTGGTACCCGAGGACTGGAGGAGGCCAGATGTGATTCCTCTTCACAAAAGTGGGAGCAGGACAGAGGCAGGAAACTACAGACCAGTTAGTTTGACCTCAGTGGTAGGAAAATGATGGAATCACTTCTGAAGGAAAGAATTGTTGAGTACCTAGAGGCCAGTGGGGCAGAGGACCCAAGGCAGCATGGATTCATGATGGGAAGGTTGTGTCAGACGACTCTAATAGATTTCTTTGACTGGGTGACCAAAGTAGTAGACAAGGTAGGGGCTGTGGACATTGCCTACCTAGATTTTAGCAAGGCATTTGATACAGTCCCACACAAAAGATTAATACACAAGATAGCCAGCCTTGGAGTGGGTCCCAAGGTGGTAGCCTGGATAAAAAAATTGGCTAGACAACAGGACAAAAAGGGTAGTAGTAAATGAAGTACACAGTGAAGAAAGGAGGGTTACTAGTGGGATACCACAGGGTTCAGTACTGGGACTGGTCCTTTTTAATGTCTTTATAAGTGACATTGCAGAGGAACTGGAAGGAAAAGTACGTCTCTATGCAGATGACACAAAGATCTGCAACAGGGTTGATACACAAGATGGAGTGGAAAGGATGAGAAGGGACTTGGCAAGCTTGGAGGAATGGTCAAATGTATGGCAGTTCAGAGTCAATGCAAAGAAGTGCAAGGTGATGCACATGGGAAAAAAAAAACCCAGGGGAAGTGTACACAATGGGGAGGTGAGATACTGACAACAGTAAAAATAGAAAGGGTCCTGGGGGTAATTATATCAGATGACCTAAAGGTGGGCAAGCAATGTGAGAAGGCAGTAAGGAAGGCTGGGGGGATACTGGGATGCATAGGAAGAGGCATCAATAGTAGAAAACAGGAAGTTGTTATCCCTCTGTACAGACAGTTGATGAGACCCCATCTGGAGTACTGTGTGCAGTTCTGGAGACCCCATCTCCACAAAGACATAGACAGAGTGGAGGCAGTCAGAGGAGGGCAACAAAATGGTAAAGGGTCTGCACCCGAAGACATACGAAGAAAGACTAAAGAAGCTTAATATGTACACTCTTGAGGAAAGAAGGGAGAGAGGGGACATGATAGAAACTTTCAAGTACCTCAAGGGAATTAACAAAGTCCAAGAGGGTAGCATCTTCCAGAAAAAGAGATGTGCAAGAACAAGGGGGCACAATTTGAAGATAGATGGGGGACGGCTCAGGGATAATGTGAGGAAGTATTTTTTCACTGAGAGGGTTGTAGATGCATGGAACAGCCTCCCTGAGGAGCTCATGGAGTCAAGAACAGTGGGGGACTTCAAGAATGCATGGGACAGGCATAAGGCAGTCCTAGTGGCAGGTAAGAGGAAGTAAGCTGTTGGTTAACTAGGATCTGCAGCTTATCTGTTAGGTAGGAAAATGGGCTGACTAGGTGGGCCAAGCAGTCCTTATCTGCCATAAAATTCTATGTTTCTATGAAGAGGCCTGGCTTGAGAAGAAATATATAAAGTATGGACCATTATATCTGAAACTGTACAATGCTATGGGCTTAAGATATTGGGAGTACAAGAATGGGCATTAATAACACAAAACATGGGGATGAAAAGATAAGAAGCTTATGAGGTATGGGAAAAGGGTAATACCACGGAAGAATTAATGAACAAAGTAAACAAAATTAGTCGGGTTAGTGAATTATGGAGAACGGGAGGGGGATTGGGGAAGGGGGCAATGATTCTTGTTTGGTTGCTGTGGTGTTTGCTTCCCTCCCACATGAAGGGGGATTATCGATCGTCTCCCCCTCTGGGGGGGTACCCCAGTTGGGGAAGTGGTGGAGGGAGATTTATCCAGCCCTATAGAAGACGTGAAATTGGGATTAGGTCAGGAGTCAAATGTTTATATGAAAGACAGTTAGATCAGTGCAGCACATCATTTTCTTTTGGAAGGTGCTTGGGCACGCAGTGCTCCAATAAAATGCTTTTCTGATCAATAGAGTAACTGGTCACACAGGAAAGCGAAGAGCTTCAAGTTATGAACAAGAGCTCTCTAGAGGGGGTCTCCCGTTGTAGAGACACTGGTAACCCCCTCTGAACTTGCCTCCATCTGTTTAAGGTGGAGGTAGGGACTAAACTCAAAAGTAGGACTTCTACCTTGGAGGTCAAAGATCATGCATTGGTTACTAGCCAGTTGGCTGTAAAGTTGAGCTACTGTTATCAAGTAATGGTTTTTATGTTGTTTCATATCTGGGATGTATTCCGTCGTAAGAGAGTTAAATGAAAAAAAGAAGGGAGATGTGTGGGGGGGGGCTCTCGAGGAGGAGTCCGGGGGGACCCTGAGAATATATTTCTAAATACAGACCCTTTTGATGGCAGGTAAGGGTATGATTGTTTGTTCCTATAATGTTAATGGCCTTACAAACCCTGTTAAAAGATCTAAAATACTGAGCCAGTTAAGGAAAGCTGTGGCAGATTTTTTATTGCTCCAGGAGACCCATTTGTCGATGAAGGAGCACAATAAGTTCCTAAAATTGGGTTTTGGGGAAATGGCTGCATCTTCCTATAAGAATGGTAGAAGGAGGGGTGTGATGGTGTTGGTGCCATCTAATTCCCCATTTGAAAAAATGGAGGCTAAAACAGATAAGGAGAGATGATACACGATGCTGAAAGGTAAACTTCGGGGCAATGTTGTCACACTGGCATCCGTGTACTTTCCCCCTGGCTCAACACTACATGAGTATCGTTCCTTTCTAGCCATTCTATTAGAGTGGGGGGAGGGAGTCATAATTTGCCTTTGAACCCAGATATTGACTCCTCCTCCAGGGTAAGAGGGGAAACCACACAGAATGGCTAGGAAAATCCAGAAATTGATAGGAGAAATGGGATTATTAGACACTTGGAGACACCTACACATTAGACAGAGGGACTATACCTTTTTTTCTGCGGCCCACAACACATATTCAAGGCTAGACTATATTGACTAAACAGAGAGTGGTGGTAAATGGTATACAGTCAGAAGAGATGCAAGTCACAAGTGGGGTACCTCAGGGATCAGTCCTGGGGCCAGTCCTATTCAACATCTTCATTAGTGACCTAGCAGATGGACTAGAGGGTAAGGCTTGTCTGTTTGCAGATGACACCAAGATCTGCAACAGAGTAGATGATCCAGATGGGGTGGGCAGAATGAGAAGAGATCTGGATAAACTAGCAGAATGGTCAGAAGAGTGGCACAGGGATTTAATGCAAAGAAGTGCAAAATCATGCACATGGGAAGAGAAACCTGAAGCCACTTATAGGCTGGGAGGAGTTGCTAGCAGTCACAAGGAAGAAAGAGACTTGGGCATCATCATCACTGATGACCTGAAATCATCAAGCAGACCTCTAAAGCAGTAAGTAAGGCTGGGGGGTGTTAGGGTGTAGTATAGGTAGGTATCACAAGTCGTAAGAGGAGGTAATAATCCCTCTGTACAAGACATTGGTTAGGCCCCATCTGGAGTACTGCGTGCAGTATTGAGCCACACCTTCACAAGGACATTAACCAAATTGAGGCAGTCCAGAGAAGGGCAACCAAAATGGTGCAGGGACTGCATCAGAAGACACTATGAGGACAGATTAACGAGCTCAATATGTATACCCTTGAGCAAAGGAGGGAGAGAGGTGATATGATCGAGACATTTAAACACCTTAAGGGCATAAACAAGGTGAAAAAGAGTCTAACATGTTTAAATATAAGAAAAATGCAGGACAAGAGGACACAGCATGAGATTAGAGGAGGCCGATTAAAGGGAGTGTGAGGAAATTCTTTTCACAGAAAGGGTGGTAGATGCATGGAATGGCTTACCACAAGTAGTAGGGCTATGAATACAGTGCAGGGCTTCAAACAGGCATGGGATAGGCATAAGGGAGCAATACAAATGACTATGAATAGATAGGTCACTGACATAGCAAAGGCCGATGGCACATTTATAAGGTAGAAAAAGAAATGGGCAGACTGGATGGGCCTTGCGGTCCTTATCTGCCGTCAACTTCTATGTTTCTATGTTTCTATATTCTAGTCATGAAGACTGAGGTACAGAGAATTGAGGATACTTGGATAGGGGGCTTAATTTGTCTGATCATGCACCCATATATATAAAAATAGACCTAGGGGAGACTCGCCAGAATATCTTATGATGGCTGAACACCTCTTTTTTGAAAGATAAAGAAATTAGGGACCAAATAGTAGAAACTTATAGGGCTTTCCTTCTAGATAATACAGCGCAGGATACCAAACAGGCCATCTGCTGGGATGCCACAAAAGCTGTCCTGCGAGGTAAATTTATTCAACTGGCCTCGAGGAAAAAGAGGGAAAGGGAGGCCAGAGGACTCAAGCTAATGGGGCTGATAGCAGATTTGGAGGGGTAGCAAAAACAAAAGTATGACAAGGAGCGGAGGGGACAGTTGTTGGACTATAAAAGAGAGTTGACAGGAATTTTGGATTATCAGGTGGAACAGAGGCTGCTCTTTCTGAGACAACAACATTATGAGGGGGGATCTCGATCGTTGCACACCTGGCTTGCAGGTTCAGGGCAAAATGGGAAAGAGCAACAATAATGAAGGTGTGGCATCCAGAGATAAGCAAAATGGTCCAAGGGGTTCATGAGATAGCAGATGCCTTTAGAACATATTATATTAACTTATACGCAGAAGACACAAAAGATGGAAGGGAAGACATAAAGAGATTCCTGAGTTCACTTAAACTACCGTGCCTAACCAGGGAGCAAGGTGAAAGGTTAATGAGACCTGTGAGACCAGAGGAAATAAAGGAGGAGATTAAAAGGCTTAAGGTGGATAAATGTCGGGGTTCGGACAGACTCCCTGCAGAGTTCTATTAATGCTTTGGGAACCAGATACAGACACTTCTGGGGAAGGTTTTTGATGAGGTCATGAGAGATGAAGCTGCAGCTCCTCCTTCTTGGGCCCAGGCAGTGATTTTGGTGATACCCAAGCAGGGAAAGGACCCAACAAAATGCCCTTCATATAGACCGATTTCCCTACTGAACACTGATTATAAAATACTTACATCTCTTTTGGCTAGGCGTAGTCAGGAGCACCTCCCCTTTTTAATACAGGCAGACAAGCACAGGATAATCTCCCTAGAACAACACATATAATTTTTATCAAATTTCCATACAAAAATTACTGTCGCTGATAGTAAGTCTTGATGCTGAAAAAGCATTTGATAGAGTATCGTGGTTGTTTCTGAAGGAGGTCCTTTTCCAGTTTGTATTCCCGAGGCAGCTGATAATGGCTATATTTAAGTTAGATGAGTCTCCGAGAGCACAGTTTATAGTGAATAGACATATCTCTGGGACTTTTAATTTAGAAAGAGGAACGCGACAAGGATGTCCTCTCTTTCTCCATTACTGTTTGCCCTGTTCGTTGAACCTCTTGCTCAGAGCATCCGTCAGTGCCCAGAGATAAAAGGGATTAATATGGGGGGACAAACCCACAAACTGGCTCTTTATGCTGATGATGTTCTTTTATATGTGGCAGACCCCGTGGAGTCTTTACCAGTGGTATTCAGATGGCTAGATAAGTTTTCTGGGTTATCCAGCTATAAACTTGAATAATAATAAAATGGAAATTCTCTGTTTTACTTTTACCCCAACTGAGGAGCTTAAAAGTAAGTACCCCATGTTATGGGACCAGACAGACATAAAATATTTAGGGGTAAAGTTGGGTAGGAACAATTCACAATTGAAAGAGCTGAACTATCCTCCTATAATAGCGCAGTTTAAAAGTGACTTTCAAAGATGGTCCCTTCTACCCATCTCACTTAGTGCTAGGGCTCAAGCCCTTAAGATGAATGCATTACCATGCCTTCTTTACTTATTTCAATGTGTCCCATGTCTGTTAACTCCGGCAGATCTGGAGACCTGGCAGGGTATATTTTTTTCCTATTTATGGAAGGGTAAAAAACCCATATTAAGAAGATCCTTGCTTTATCTTCCTAAGGAAGAAGGGGGCCTTGCATTCCCATGCCTGCAGGGCTACTGAGTGGCAGCCCAGATGAGGGTTGCACTACTGTGGGGCAACCCAGGATACGACACCCATTGGAAGCAAATAGATCTTTGGAAATAAAGGGATCCCCCTTTGCGGGCGGTGATGTTCGGGCCTCTGGACACTGGAAAATGTTTGATTTCTCAGGCACAAAGGCGGTGTTGGAAGGATGGAGAGGGGAATAAGTAAGGGGGTCACACTTGAGAATCTATGGAGGTATAGATGGTGGGCATATGACCGTCAGTTTACACCAGCAACGCTTGATAAATGGTATCAGAAACAAGCTAGAAGGGGTCTGTGCTCACCTTATCAAATAATGACGGGGAATACCCTGCTCTCCTTTGAAGCAATTCAAGAAAAATATGGCCTGAAGCAGACAGATAAAATCAGGTTATTGCCAACTGAGAGACTACTTGAATATACAAATTAACAAAATAATGCTGGAGGAGCCGGTGTTGGAAGAGAGAGGGCTGTTTCAAAGAGTGTGGGGGGCAAGGGGGGTAGACCACGCCATTTCGTTGCTATATAATAACTATGTGGCAGATATGGCCAACTCATCCCAGCATATAAAGAAAAAATGGGAACAGGACTTAGTAATTCTTATAACAGATAAACATTGGTCTCTGATGTGGAGAAGTACATGGTCAACTTCTAGTTCTTTAGTGTGGAGGGACTTCTGCTGGAAGTTGAGAACCAGATATTTCTTAGTACCAACACAAATGGCTCATGTGAATGGAGGGACCACAGCTGGGTGTTGGAGGGCTTGTGGAGAACAACATGCCTCTCAGGCACATGTTTTCTGGTCATGTCCGGATATCACCGTATATTGGAGGGAGGTTATGAAATACCTAGAACAGATATTTGCAATTGAGATGCAGTTAGGACCTGAACATTTGGTTTTAGGACTAATCCCATGGGAATTTAAAGATAAGGATCCCAGATACCTATGGAAGATCCTGGTTGTGGCAGCCCTAAAAATTATCACAAAGAATTGGTTGCAGCCGAGGGCCCCAGGGGTAGGGAAATGGAAGGATATGGTTGAATCCATACATTTGATGGAAAGGTTAACGATCAATCTTAAGCAAAAGCCACAGATATATCAACAGAAATGGACCAGATGGTTACTCCATGACAGTGGTTAAGAGAGAGAGATGCCTGAACTGCACTAAAAGAGATATTTACCTTCTACACCAGAGTTAGAGAATGTCCCCCAATTAACTCCTGTTATAGATATTTTCTGGATATGAGACAACTAGTTATAGATAGTGAAAGGACTGAGCACATCCCAGACAATAGCACCCACTGTTACTGTTCTAGCTAGATTGTAGTAAGGTTGACCGCTGTGAACCAGAAGTACTGTATATTTCTGTGATGTTGTCAGTGCTAGGGGGTTTTGCCCCAAAGAACAACATGTGAATCATGAAAATGATGTAACAAATGCTGACAAATGAAAGATAATAAACTAAGTATAAAAAAAAGATCTTGGCTTGTAAGGGTGGCACTTTCTCCAAAAAGTTGTTGTACTTGAGAGATGTGCACATATTGTTGTTTTTGTTTATGTATGAACTCAGCTGCATGTATATGTAGTATTTTTAAGAATGAAACTGATATTTTTGTACAGTAGGATCCCATTGTTAATTAGCTGCTGCTAAATTGGGTTATCCTGTTTCTGATATCAGAAATAAACTTTTTACTGCTACTACTTTTATAAGTTAATTAAAATACCATGTATGGGTCAGCCAAGTGGTGCAGAGAGCTGAGGCACTGGTGTCTTACCTCGAACCACACCAGCAACCTGGGTTCAGAAACAGACTCAGGGCACTAGGAGTCAGCAAAGGAGCAAAGGATTGAGCATCGAAGCCATCCATTGCACTGCTCTCCTCTCCTGGGGTAGGTAGTGGGATCACATCGCTCTGCAATAGCCCCTGGTGGAAACCAGGAGCACTGAATGAGTATTACAACAGAGGAACATGCCAAGAAAACTGCAAACTGCTCAGGACTGGCTGGATGATGGCAGCCGGCCTACCACGCCCCCGAAGGATCTCCAGTGGAAGATCAATGTGCCTCAGAAGCACCCTGGGACTGAGAGAAAGAGTGTGCTGGATGTCCCCACCTGTGCCTTCCCCCTCAGAGGAGTGGGACCCACCCGGCAAAGGGTTATGCTGGGCTACCCTAGGGTCAGGCTACAAATATGAGATAAGGGGGGCTCCAGGGGGAGGAGTAGCGGGGGGAAGTCAGAGTCCATGGCTGCCTGAAGGAGTGGTGGGTCCTGGACAACAAGAACATCATGTGCACCTCATGGTATGGTGCCTTACCAGAGCAGCACCCCATCTGGCTATATTTAGCCCAAAACATAATCCATATTAATGAGTGGAAGGGATTGTAAGTTTGTGAGCAGATGATTCCTTCAACTTCCTGGTGCTGGGAGCTGACTGAAGACCCACCCCCATGCTCAAGAATGTAATGACATGTGCCCAGGGAGAGTGCTGGGCTGTACTCCATTATTCTTTATGGGGGTTGACTTTTAAAAAAATTTTCAAGATATTCGTTGTCCTTTTGTCATTAACCATGACCTTGTTAGTCGACCGGTGCTCATGGTTAAAGACAAAATGACCGCAAATGTAAAAAAAAAAATATTTTAAAACTTAGCCCCCATAAAGAATAATGGAGCTTCCAGCACCAGGAAGTTGAAGGGATTGGCTGTTCACAAATTTACGATCCCTTCCACTGTTTAATATGGATTATGTTTTGGGCTAACTTTACCCAGACGGTGTGCCTCTCAAGTACAGCACCACACCATGTGGTGCAATGCTTTATCTTGGTGAATCACTTCAAATATTGCCTGAAGGTCTAAAAGCTGGCTCCTCCTACCCACCCACCTGGGTTGTGTAGGCCTCTGTTTCAACCCATGATGGCAGATCTTGCCTGCTGGAAGCAGGGGTTGTACACTGAAGCTGTGGAGGTCAAGTGGAACAGAGATTTTAGAACTGAGGCCCCAAAACCAGCATCCCAGCATGACTCTAAGTTGATGTGGAAATGAGTAATGATGGTGTTTGCTGACTTCCAGGTAGCAGCCCTGCAAATATCCTGGATAGGGTTGGATGCCCCTAGAAGCAGCCAATGACGCAGTAGTATGTCAAGAAGAATGAGCTCTTTTCCTGTGAGAGGCTCCTTGCCAGCCTACCAGTAGCAGAGATCAATGCAGGATATTATTCATCTGCCAATCATCCACTTTGTTGCAGCTTTGCTAGGTGCAGCTTCAGCATATGGGACAAACAGCTGGTGATCCTCTCCCTAAACTTCAGCCATTCACTCCTTACATTAAGAGAGCACCTGTCTGAGGTCCAAAGTATGGAGCCTATACTCTGCCTCCGAGATGCAATTATGGTAGTACACCAGCAAAGTCAACACCTGGTTCAGGTGGGACTCTGACACCACATTCAGAAGCAACTTTTTGGGGTGCACAGGACAACCTTGTCCCTGTGGAAGACCAGATAGGGAGACTCAGGGAGCACCTGTAGTTCCCCAGTCCTTCTGGCTGATATGATAGCCACCATGAAGGTAGTCTTCCATGACAGATGTGACATCTCACACCTGTACATTGGTTCAAATGGTTTATCCATGAGCTTTGCCTAAACCAGCAGTAAATCCCAAGAAGGTGGTGGTTCATGCAGTGGAGCAGAAATGTGGCCGAGGCCTGTACAACTTGGGTGGGTGGGTAGGAGGAGCCAGCTTTTAGACCTTCTGGCAAGATTGAAAGGGATATGCCACAAGAGTGGATAAGAACAACATATCCACATCCTTAGGAAGAAGAGTTACACAACAAGTTACCATAAACAGTAGATCTTCGGGCCAGGTGCCTTGCCTTATACTGTGCCAGTGACCTGGGTTCAGGAATGGACTTGAGTGCCAGAAGTGATGAGGTAAGCAAGTGGAGGACAGGATTGAGCATCCATAAGACTGCTTTCCTCTCATGGGATGGGTTGTTGGTGCTCCTCACTGCTCTAGCAGCTCCCAGTGGAAGCTGGTAGACTACAGCAAGATGCACACATTGGTGATATGGGAGCAATGGCAGACATCCTTCAAGTGGGTTAGGGAGCTTGCTTGCATTGCACTGGATGTCATTGCACATTCATGCTCTCATGGACAACACACAAGGAAAAATCACAGGAGGACTGAGGAGGTGATGAGGGCCTCAGGGACCAGGCCGCACATCCCCAACACCAGACTGCTGCACCAGTGATTCACAGGCACCACCTGCAGAGATGAACCATCTAATTTCAGATAGATGCCACCAAAGGTAGGAGGGGCCGCCCCTCTCTGGGATGGGTGATCCGGCGGGCTGGTATGTCTATTGGAGGGGGTCACTTGGGGGGGAGAGTCTCAATGGGGAGTAGCAGGTCTGAGTCAAGCAGACTCCTCTGAGAGATGCCTTAGAAGACAGAAGGAACATAAAAATAGTTGGGTGAGAAAAAAAAATCCTCGAGGGGATGTTAGACATCAGGTACCATGTAGGAACAAGTCCCAAGCATATACAGCAAATAAGTGGGGAGGCTGTGAGGTGTGATCTCTTTAAACTTAAGACAGGAGATGTGATGATGTATAACAACCTTCTGTGCACTCGATGACTTTCATAAACTTAAAACAGAAAGCCTTGATACTAAGCTAGCATCTGTCCATGCAGAAGCAGTACAACCCAAACCCTCCATGTGGAAGCTGCAGAGAATAGCAGCAGTGGTACCTGATGTCTGAGATCCCCCTGAAGATGATAATTCATCAATAGTTGCTGTCAGTGTCAGCCTACCCAGCTGTCAGTTTATCCACTGTTGTGATTACTGTCTGTACGTTGATAAATGAAAAGCAATAATGCCTCCTGAATCATGTCATTTTAATAGTGCCTCACATCCACATTCCATTGTGGTAACTGTCACATTTTACAACAGAGAGACAAGTAAGGCTCTGCTATGGCATGGGTATGAAGGAGGCTTTACTGCTGTCAAACTATTAGGGTAAATAATATTCACAGCCATGCAGAGGCAGTGGAAAGCTTTACAAGTAAACTGAGTGACAAGACATATGGATGATTTGGCAGGCACATTGCACAGCTGACAGCAGCAGGTGGGTGTGTTGGGGAAGGGGAACACAAAGTTCATTGACTACTGGTAGTTTCCCTTTACAAAACAGCTGTGACAGTGTGTGGTATGCTGAACATTGTTACTCAGTACTGTGCCCTAGGGTGATGTATCCAATTGTGGAGAAAGCAGTCCACCACAGGTACATGTGATGTAAAATATTGTGGCCAGTCGTGAAAGGTGCTCTTTAAATCAAGTGGTAACAGGAACTCAGGGTAGACAAATTAAAGACTCAGGTTGCTGTTGTCATATTTACACGGCCAATATTTATGTTGCTGGCATGTGTATATATATATACAGTGTGTGTGTGTGTGTGTGTGTATATATATATATATATATATATATACCTTGCAGCATATGAATAGTAACAGGTATAGTGGTTCAACGTGTTGTGGAATGCTGGGTGTATGGGTGATGTCAATTGTGAGCAACTGCAAGACAAATAGTTAGTTGACGGGAGACAGTATTGGCAGTAGCCTGCAGCCACAAGAACCTTTGTAGAGTTGTACTGCACCAGGTGTCTTATATCCCCCCACAAACACACACACAGACACAGACACAGACACACACACATTTGTTGGGGTTGGGCTTATTTATTTATTTTTATTTGGCAATGGGAAAAAAGAGTAGATAGTTATCATGAATAAATGACATATAATTTAGGTGATATGGGGCAATGCTCAACCATTTACCATTCAGCAATAACCCAGTCACTAAGAACATTCATTCCACTGGCACACTGGATGCCATAATGCCAAGGTACGTTTTTGCAAGCTGAGCCAGAGTACAGTATCTATGTTCATTATTCTTCCAAAATGTCAGTGGGAAATCTTCCTCCTCACTTGTAGGTTTCACTGTCAAATATCTGTTTATTTTGTCTTCCACAGCTGAGCTATCTTCACTGAGATGCAATCTTACTTTGAGCTTTTGAAGCATTTTCCTCTTCTTATAGGAATGCATTTATCCTCATCAGCATGAAAGTTTGGATTTTCATCCTCTGCCTCTTCATCACTGATAGAGACACTTGAAAGTGGTATTGTCACTGATGGTGTGCTGCAGGCTCAGGAATATTTACTTGGAGTACTTGTTGAAAAAGCTGTTGTCATAGTTTCAAATTCCATCATTTCTTTCACTGCATGTTTCAGTATTGTTATTTGCTCCTATCTAGACAGCTACAAAGCATCTTTGGTGGCTGGATCCAGTAAGCATACCAGTTTGACAGTATCACTTTCTCAAAAGTACCTCTTGACATTTTTCAACACTAGCCATTTCACCTGCTGCACAGTGGGATGATCTTTTTTACTTATCTGTGATTTTTCCACAATCTCATTTTTTATGAGTGGTATTAGTGCCAGGTGTGGTTGATTACTACTGACCAGATCAGTCAGCTCCTTAAATGGGAGAAGAAAATGTCTGAATTCTTCAACAATATCAAACTCTTCAGTTGTGAGGCACAGCTCACTGTGTCCAGTACATTTCAAAGCTTACTCAGCCTCCAAGAGAAGATCTACAATGCTTTCAAACATAACAAGTACTGAATTCCACCTAGTCACAACCCTTTGTCTTAAAGTTATGTGATGCCTTTTTTTGTGTTGCACAATTCTGGTGGATGTTGCTCCTCTAACAGGGTCACTCATACAACTGTGTCTTTCCTTTGTGCCACTGCCTCTGATGTCACCGATAATGGGTTCTGGTGCTGCATCATCATCATCATCATTATCACTGAGGAAGAGTCCAAAATCTGAATACATATCCTCATCATCTATTCCACTCCCACCGTCTTTAATTGGGTACTCTGAATCCAGCGCCAGAATGTTTTGCACATTAGCAATCTTCTCCAGGAGGCTGTCCATCATTTGTCGGTCACTAGTGTTGGTTACTTCCTCCTCAACAAAATACCCTTTGAAATGTAATGTGTTTACTATGGATTTGTATTTCTCAATCAAGTCTGGTACATCATTGACACGATTCATGGAATCAGTCATCAGCAACAGATGCAATGCTTGTGCAACACAGTGATTACACTGTTCCAACTGTAGCATGCAATTAGCCTTCTTCATGTTCTCTGCTCCATCATGTATCGAGAAAAGTTTCACTCTTCTGTCAATGGCAACATCCTCAAGTTCTCTGCTGACATTCTGTGCCATGGCTTCCCCGGTGTGGTTAGGCAACACTTTACAAGACAATGTAACAATGCGAAAGTCCCAACCCATTTTAATATAGGCTAGGCGGATACCAAGGTAAGGGTGACACTGGTATTTGTTGGTCCATCCATCAAACATAATACAGATGGAACGCATTGCACAGAGGTTGTCCTTTACTTTGGTTTTTAAGAAACTGTATACATCATGTAGCGCTACCTTGTAAGCTTCCCTCATTAGGTATTTTCATACTTGGGACAATTTTTGGAAAAGAAAAGTTGGAAGCCCTCTTTGTTGACTGACTCAAAAGGCATCATATCCAAAGAAAACCATACCAAGACATTGCAAACCAGCTCAAAATCAGAGGAAGCTGACTACGAGTGCCACCACCAAGACTCAAATTAATAGTTGTTTGCTTCAGTTTCTGTAGTTTGTTACCCTCATGTACATCTACTTAAAGAATGTGGATTAAATGTTCTGTTAAGGATGTAGTAGCTGTCTGCAGGGCATAAATTTTAACTTTGCTAATGTGCGCATTAGTCTGACCTTTTGTGTTCATTGCTTGCTGTGTGTCTAAGCAAAGGGAACAGAAATATCTACTCTCATCAAGCAAGAGCAGAGAAACTGAACCTGGGTCACCTGAAGATGTACCTGGGACCTGTGTTTTAACATACAGTGAGCCAAAGTACTTCCAAACAATGGACTTACTATTGCCGTGAAACCTCAATTTTGGAGCAACAAACAGGTTGCATGTTTCAGATGTCTCACTTCACGTAATTAGTGATGTACTTACATACTTGTTAGTTTTATGACAAGGTGATGCAAGAGCCATATTTGACTTTGGCAGCTACTACACTGTTATTACTCAGTATTTGCTTTTCTGTAATAAACTGGTAGAAAAGAATGAATTCGTAACAAAATCACAGTATTACGATATGGGATAATGCACATGGTATAAGTAGTGGATATATGTATACAGTAAAATACCACCAAGTCAACACTTGAAAAAACAAGAACAAGATGCGATGTCCAGCATAGACAAGAAGACTGTTATTCAGCCAGGAAGTTAACACACATTTTAGTCAAGATAACACAGTTCCATGACAAGGCATGGCATAGTGCATACATAGAACTTTAACAGAATGATGTTGCAGTGCAGTACCAGTAGCGCACAACACATCAGCACTATGAAAATGAAGGTTACAACCTGGTTGTGACTCATGCCATGACCACCAATGTGTTCATGGTTACCTGCATACATGCTGCAAGTTCCATACAGTGCCTGGCCTGCCCAACCCCACCAAAGTAGAACATACACCCCAGTAAGGGAAGGGGTTGTGCCCAGCTTGGTCTGCAACACCAAGTCTTACTGGATCTGATTCATTCAGAAAACATGTATTTCTTGATGAATTAATGTTGTAGACTCTGGGCCTGTCTTTGCCACTTCACTTCCTTAATACAAAGTGTCAGTCCGATCAAGAAGATGAGCCTTGATTGCTTCCACCAGCTTACTTTTCAAGTAATCTGCCTCATCCTGCAATACAAAAAGTTTGTGTAAGGCCCAGGTGTAGGTAGTATACGTTCCAATATTCCTGCAGTAGCCAATTTCATAGCTAAAAATAAGTGCGTAATTGCATTAAAATGTCACCTATACTTGTGATATCAGAATTCTGTCACATCACTAAGGTATGGAAAAAGGTAGAAGCCAGCAATGCAACAGTTTATGTACCATAATTCTGGACTACACCCATCTGCTATGGAACACTAAGTGAGATGATGACAGACAGCAAGGCTGCATGGCATCATTGCTGTAATGTGCATCCCTTAAGTAACATAGAAACATAGAAACATAGAGGTTGATAGCAGATAAGGACTACAAGGCCCATCCTGTCTGCCCATTTCTTTTTCTACCTTATAATTGTGCCATTGGCCTTTGCTTTGTTAGTGGCCTATCTATTCATACTCATCTGTATTGCTCCCTTATGCCTATCCCATGCCTGTTTGAAGCCCTGCACTGTATTCATAGCCACCACTTCCTGAGGTAGGTCATTCCATGCATCCACCACTCTTTCTGTGAAAAAAAATTTCCTCACATTCCTCCTTAATTCGTCTCCCTCTAATCTCATGCTGTGTCCTCTTGTCCTGCTAGTTTTCTTATATTTAAACATGTTAGACTCTTTCACCTTGTTAATGCCCTTAAGGTGTTTGAATGTTTTGATCATATCACCTCTTCCTTGTTTCGATCATATCACCTCTCTCCCTCCTTTGCTTAAGGGTATACATATTGAGCTCTGTTAATCTGTCCTCATATGTCTTCTGATGCAGTCCTTGCACCATTTTGGTTGCCCTTGTCTGGACTGCCTCAATTTGGTTAATGTTCTTGTGAAGGTGTGGCCTCCAGTACTGTACACAGTACTCCAGATGGGGCCTAACCAATGTCTTGTAAAGAGGGATTATTACCTCCCTCTTACGACTTGTGATATCCCTACAAGTAGTATGTACCGTTAAAACATGTTCTCATAAATTCTGCAATGTGAATCACACATCACTGAACCTTGACCATCGCTACTGCTGCTTCAGTCTGAAACAAAAATACAGAACTGAAAATAAATGGTGAGAGAGCTAAGAAGACATATGAAATAAAATACATGAGGATAATGTATAGTCTTAACCATTCTGTAAACACTTCAAGAGGTTGCCAGCACATCATGGTAAACATCAAAAATGTAGCTCCAGAGGTTTACATGTCATGGCAAGCAGCAGCTAAAGACTTTTCAACATGGTAATTACTGTCAAAAACCCACTCAGCATGTCAGCCCTCTATTCCCAAAGTGCCACCCTTCGAGTGTAGTCTTGTGAACAGTTAACAGAAACAGGGTAACCCTCAAGTCTGTTTTGTGGGTTCGAATCAACCTTTGGTCTCAAGTTCTGGAGGGATTCAAACTGTAAACTTCTTGCTAGCGTACTCAATGCACAGGCTCAGATAATTCTGTCTCCAGGGGGCCAGATATCTTTGCCTACAGGCACCTAACCAGGTGTAAAAAAATAACCTTTAAAAACTCTAATTAAAGACCTCAGATTTAACTCTACCTTTTTCGAGTTTGGTATCACTATTCAAGCTTATGCACAGTGTCTGCTTTAATCATATATACTTCACTTGTTAAAGAAAAGAAATTCAAAGACAGACCAAGTAGGCTCTAAATATAGAGTTTTACTAAAATAGATAAAAGTACGTAAAACATAAAATACAGAAGCATATATCACAAGAACCATACAATCTTTTAAAAGAACAAGGTTTTAACAGTGCAATTCCTGCTACAGTACTTAGATTTTGTCTCTCTCTACCTGTATACTTTCTTAAAGTGATCAACGATGTTTCTTTGTCAGAGTGTAGATAAAAGTGTCTCTGAAGGAAAAAATACTGTTTAAAAAATTGTCTTCGCCAACCCCTCTGCATGAGGTCACCTGGCTCCTTCTCTGTTTATGAAAAATCATACACCCAGGAAGTTTGATCAATTTTAGAAGGAAAGTTAATTAAGGTTACATCAGCAGAAACTCCTTTCCCCATGTGACTTCCCCAATCAAGTCTGTAAATTTCCATTCATCTATGAGCAGTATCCCCCTCTAACATATACATCAAAGCATTTTTGTTTTTGCATCAGTGTGCCAAACCTGGTTTCTTGCTTGAAGCACTATAAAATAGATATTGATTTCCCTCTTGGCAGTTAAAGTTATATTTAACTTAGATAAACAGGAGATTCTTGATTAAGGCCTGTTCTAGTCTATAATTAGCTTCTGGCTTTCCAGGTAACACCTTGTATCTAAAACCTGTGTGTGTGTGTGTGTGTGTGTGTGTGTGTGTGTGTGTGTGTGTGTGTTATCCCACATGCTGTCTCAGCATCTCTCATAAGAGACAGTCAGTAACACATTTTTATATTTCAAAATCATAGAGTACTCAGAACTGTCTGTCCACATTACAATTACTATATCCAAAAATGACACACTGTGTCATAGTGGATATAGGCTACCAAGAAAAAGTAATTGCAGACTGAGTTACTTTTATTATTGATTCTTAAATTGCCATTCTTAAGGCAAATGAGAAGATTGATTCTTAATTTATGTAGCAATGCTTATTGAGATGGTCTTGTCTTACGCATTCTTATATGAAACAGAAGGATTGATTCATCATCAACAGTGTTTAGTGAGTTGGTCTTCTTAAAGGAAAGCTGACCAAATTGGGGGTTCCCACCCACAAAAAGCTTACCCCGGTTTAGCTTTTTATGATGAAAATGGCATTGTTCTTGTGCCACAACTTACTGTATTTTAATTTGGAAAAGTCTGTGACCCGGAAGTATGGTGGATGGGGGGCGGGAGTGCTCCATTGACTGTAAAGGTGTGGCACGCACTGTCTGCATCAATACAAATGAATGGAAGTGAGCAGTGCGGCATCACAACTTTACAGTAAATGGAGCCCCCCCCGATCCGCCATACTTCCGGGTCACAGACTTTTCAAAACTAAAACTCAGCAAGTTGTGGCAAGAGAAAAAAAACAGTTTTTACTATAACAGCTAAACAGGGAGTAAGCCTTGTGGCTCCAGAGGCTGGAACACCTTATTTTAACAGCTTTCCTTTAAGCAGTCTGAAATCAAACAGGAAGATTGATTTGACAATATTGTATACTGATTTACTGCTCTTCTTAAGCATTTCATCATCAAACAGGAAGATTGATTCATCAGGATGTTTATTGAGCTTGTCATCCTAAAGGAAAGCTGACCAAATTGGGGGTTCCCACCCACAAAAGACTTATCCCAGTTTAGCTTTTTATAGTGAAAACGGTGTTGTTCTTGTGTCACAACTTACTGTATTTTAGTCTGGAAAAGTCTGTGACCCAGAAGTTTGGCAGATGGGGGGGGGCAGCACGGGTGCTCCATTGACTGTAAAGATGGGGGCGTGCTGTTACTTAAATACAAATGAATGGAAGCAAGCAGTGCAGCACCACACCTTTACAATAACTGGAGCCCCCAGTCCACCATACTTCTGGGTCACAGACTTTTCAAAACTAAAAATACAGTAAATTGTGGCATGAGAAAACACAGTTTTACTATAACAGCTAAACGGGAGGGTGGGGGTAAGCCTTGTGGGGCTCTGAGGCTGGAGTACCTTATTTCAACAGCTTTCCTTAAAGCAGTCTGAAATCAAACAGGAAGATTAATTTGACAATAATGCATACTGAGTCGACTTGCTGGTCTTCTTAAGCATTCCCTCATCAAACAGGAAGATTGCTTCATCAGCATGTTTATTGAGCTGGTCTCCTTAAAGGAAAGCTGATCAAACTGGGGGTTCCCACTCACAAAAGGCTTACCCCGGTTTAGCTTTTTATAGTGAAAACTGTGTTTTTCTAGTGCCACAGCTTACTGTATTTTAATTTTGAAAAGTCTGTGCTGTGACCTTGAAGTATGGTGGTGGGGGGGGCTCCATTGAATGAAAAGATGTGTCATGCACTGTTTGCTTCAATACAAATGAATGGAAGTGAGCAGTGCAGCATTGCACCTTTACAGTAAATGGAGCACCCCCCTTCCATCTGCCAGTAGTGGGGATGACGGGTTCAATGGGCTGGAGGGTGGTGGACAGCTCCCCCTGGGTGGAGGGATCCCCAGCTGCAATGGATGGCACAGCAGCATCATGACACCATCGCACAGAAGCACTATGGTGCACACAGGTAGGTGGCGCAGTACCCGTGCAAAGGCCACTCACATGGTACAGTGCACAGGCAGGGGTGTGCATGGCACTGGGCATGCACACACAGTGGTGTGGTGCAGGGGTAGGGGAGTCAGTGGCACACAACCACACACAACTGCACACAGCAATACACACACACACACACACACACACACACACACACCCATGCAACCACTCCCCCTAGGTGCTGGCATGTGGTGGGAATCAAATGCAATGCACCATTGCACAGGCACAACTGGTGCTGAACTTCCCTCATTACACCCATGCCACAAATAAGCTACCCATGCATGCACAGG
The DNA here is from genome assembly GCA_016271365.2 of Neoceratodus forsteri. Lineage (NCBI taxonomy): Eukaryota > Metazoa > Chordata > Ceratodontiformes > Ceratodontidae > Neoceratodus > Neoceratodus forsteri. The sequence continues at coordinate 999,625,127 of CM057451.1, forward strand.
GCAGCAGCTGCAGGCAGTGGTCAGGGCATCACGCACATTAATGCTGCCGTGTGGAACCATGGCCACTGCGGCCATGGGTATGGCCACACTGGGGTCAATCAGCAGCCACAGGCTGCTCATCAGCCACAGGGGGTGTCAGCAACAGCCCTCCAGTGGTTGAACTGCTGGACCATGACCAGGTCTGCGAAGGGGTGCATAGGCACCCAAACAGACCAACCCCAGGAATGTCTGGGATGCTAACAGCAGAGCACGGGATCGACAGTGAGGTTGTCACCAAATGCCAGGATTGTGGGACAGACAGTGCACTGCATGGGGTCTGTGATGGCCAGCCACACCCTGTGGCAACCAGCAGTGCAAGGGCATCGCATTGGCTGTGTGATCCTGGGATTCAGTCGTGGCCTCCTGCATGTGCTGTATTGCTGCAAGAAGCTAAGCAGTGCCCTTCTGGTGCTGCTTGGCCACCTGGCACAACTCCACATGGTGCACCCCAGCTATAAGCAGCACCTGTTGCTCCATGGAGGCCTGCAGCAAATGGGTGTGCTCTGCCAGCAGGTTGGTGTCCTGGGGTTCCCAGGTGGGACACCGACCCTCCTGTGGTGACTGGCTATGCTGCACAGCCCCCCTCTCAGGTGGACGCTGTACAGTGAGGTCCTCATGGGGCATGATCCTTGCTAGTGCCCCAATGGCAGACCCTGCATCTGGCTGCCCTGTGGCACTTCCAGCTTGCTGCCATTGTCTGTCCTGCTGCTGACCGCTGCCCAGCACCTGTGCGGGTGCACCACCACCACCACCCAGCACTACTGTGGCAGTGCACACAGCTGCACCCACAGTGGCAGTTGGCAAATATTTCTCTGCTGACAGGTCACTGGGTGCACTGCCTATGTTTGAATCAGGTATGGACGTCTCCCCCACTGCATCACCCATGCTGTCCAGGATTATAGTGAGGTAGTCATCACATTGGACCCCATCCTGATCTGTGTCTCCATGCACAGGATGCCGAGACTGTCATCTGGGAGAAACACATCCAGGGCCTCATTTGACCCAACGCACAGGACATCTGGCTGGATGCTGGTAGTGTGCCACAGCTGATTAGGCCCCCAGATGCCCATGGAGGTTGCTGGCTGGTCGTCCAGGACTGGTCCTGCCTCCACTGCTGCCGCCAGTGCCCCATTCTCTGCATGCAAGCGTGCTGGTGCAGAAAGAGAAAACAGGTGTGTCAATGCTGCAATGCCCACATGTGCCCCCTAAACACAGCAGCTGCATGCTGTGCATGGCCAACATATGTACCATGCAGTGATGGGCTGCACCTGTTTGGAATCCTCCACCAGGCACACCCTCCATGGTGCAGAGGTGCATGGTGGCTGCCACCAGCTCCTCCTGTGCCATGAGCTGTGGTGTATCTGCAGGCCTTTCTCCTATGGTAGTAGGGTTGCATGGATGGCCACCACCTTCTCTTTATTCTGCTGCTTGTCCATGCCCACCTTCTTGCAGCACTCCTGCACTGAAAACTGGTGGCTGCTCTCCTGGTTCACACATGCCACCTCCTCCTCCCAGGCCCCAGCCCTGGCCCGTGGTGTGCCCAAGGCACCACTCAACAGTGTCTCACTGTTGAGGTAGGCCTCAAACAAGGCCTCTGCTTCCACCTATGTGAAGTTGGGCCTGAACTTCTGAGCAGGCCCATGCTTTGCTCCCTCCTCCCTTTCTGACATGATGCTTTCTGTGGACAAGGAGGGCACAGCACGTCAGTGACAGCAGCACCCTATACCATCCCTCCTGCTGTGCTGGCTGTGCTCTGTAAGCTCTAGCAGCATGCACAACTCACCTGAAAAGGATGCAATACCAGTCCACGGCCTGTGCCTCACCGTGGTGCTTTTATAGCACATCACATGCAAATGAGCTTGGGCGCAATGTTAATGACATGCTAATTTCCCCAGTGTGCAACGCATAGGCTGATGAGCTCATTTGCATGTAGCAGCTGAATATCATATATTTGCTCAGTGCACAATGGAATTGCTCTGGAGCAAGTCACAGTGTAATGTGCATGCATGCACAGTGTGCAGGAATGCAGTATGCATGCACCTGACAGTGTGCTGTCACCTATTGTGCACTGTGGACCCACTGTGCAACAGGGAGAATGGCGCACAGTGCACCATGCCTGCTATTGCTCACATGTGCCCCTGACCCCTGCTGTGACCTCTGCCCCTCAGTGACTCCTGCACACATGACCCTGCCTAGCCATGCCCATGCTGCACATCTCCACGACTGTGAAATGGGTGGACACAGCACATGTCCCCTCAGCCCATGCATCTGGCACATGCAGTGACCATGTGTGCCTCCTGCTGCCATTTTGTTCCCTTGGTCCAACTGGTGAAATGTTGCAGCAGAAATGGGGATGAGCAGCAAACTAGACACAGATCAAGCTGGCCTACCTTGTGGCCTGCATCCAGCTACATGCACCCTGGCTGTTTGGGCAAGTGCCACTGCAGCAGCACTGGGTGGCTATATGGCAGGCATTTGCTGCCTCACTGACCCAGCACACAGGGGTGGCCAGAACCAGAGATCAGTGTCACAACAGATATGAGGACCTGGTGTGGAAGGACCCAATGCACCTCAGGAGGCTGGAGGCATGTTCCAGTCATGGGGCTGTGCCACAACCAGGTGAGTAGGCCAGTCATGCATGTGTGCCCCTGGTGCTGTACTGTAGTGTTGGCTAGGTTGCCTAGCATGTCCTGCAGGGTGGAGTACTACCATTGTGCACAATGTGGGGTGTCATCACCCTCCACCACTTGTGTTGTGCTGCCACTCTGTGGGATGTGTCAGGCAGGGGCTCACCCTCTGCACAGGGGTGGTGCTGGTGGGCAGCTGATGTGGTTGGTTACTGATGTGAACTTGTTTCTATTCCATTCCCAGGACCTGAGGACAGACATCAGGTGGTGCTGCAGGACACCAGGCTGCAGCAGCCCAGGGTGGAGAAGCAGCTCCAGTGCCAGTGGAGCCACAGAGGGCAGGTAGGCACTGACATTGTTCTGTGCACTATCATTGGGGGTGGTGGGGGCATGGGTGCAGGCATGACTACCTGTGCCATGTGCCATGGCAGCTGTCTGTGTTACACTGTGTGTGGTGCCCGCCACTGTGACACATCCATTGGTTACATGTCCCAACTGCTGGTGGGGTGGGTATGCACATGAACGTCACTGATGTCCCTGTGGTGCTGCCGGGGCACTGTGACATGTGACTGCCATGGTGCAGTTGGATGTCCACTGTGCAGTGGGGACCAATGCTGTGCACTGATGTGGTGTGCCACCTTGGCATTGGTCCATACCCCTGTGGGTGGCCTGTATGGGCCCTCCGGGAGGGTGTTCCCCTGCCCATTGCACACTATTGTTGGGCTATGTTTCTTGAGACATTGCACTGATCCCCTGTCCTGTCCCTTGTCCTAGGTGTCCGCTGACAGAGTGGGAGGCTCCTGTACTGCTGGCTCCCAAGGTAGCTCATCTTGATTACCTCATCGATGATGGAGAACATGTTCCAGGTTCAAAGAAGGCTCCTGGCAGCCAGGAGACATCAACATCAGCAGGGGTTGGCAGGCCATGGGCCACCACTAGGCCAGCTTTGAGTTCCCGTTTCCACAGCCATACCTCCCCTTCCAGTCCCTCATCACACTGTACAGTCCCTGTTCCCTGTCCCCTTCCCTCACTATACCTATCCTTTCTCAGCCCCTAGTTATTGTACATAGTTTCTGAGTTAATCTAGTTTTCTGACTTACCTGCCTGTGTCTGTGTCTGTTTCTGCTTTGCAGGTGGTTTGAGGAGCATTGCTGCAGTGGCCCAGTGCCTATCTGTGTGGTGCGCATCTGTTGGCGCACATGTTGTGCTTCAGTGGATCACTGCTGTGTGCTGCAGTGTGTCCTACAGTGGTGGTGTCCCTCTCCTCAGTTGATGACTGTGCCTTGGGGTGTCCTTGGGGTGGCTGTCAGGGTTGTGTGGTGGGTGTGTCTGCTTGGCTGCATGATCCAGGGTGTGGTCTGCCCTGGTCTGGATGTGGGGGGGGGAATGGCCTGCTGCCTGTTGGGAGCTCCCTTGGTGGTGCTCTGTCCCCCACTGGCACCCTCTGTTGCCTACTATCTGTGCCACTGTTGTGTTCTTGGGAGGGGATCTGGCTGTCTGTGTGCACCATTCTGTACCCAGTCAGTTGTGTCCTCCTGTGGCCTGTCACTCTGCTTCCCTGGCTCTGTCCCTGAGTCTCCTCTATGTGCCATGCCCCCCTCTGTTACTCTGGTGCTCTGCTCCCATGGTTGCCCTGGGGCTTCTGTGTCTGTCCATGGCACACCGGTGTTTGCCCCATGGTGCACCTGTGGTTGCACCATGACACATCCACAGTTGTGCCATATTTAGCCATGTTATGCTGGTGCAGTGCAGCCAACACATCCTCTGAATATGGCTCCTGTTGCACCATGGCTCATCAGATTTGCTCTGCTCTTGACTTGCGCCAACTTTTGGCACATTTCTCAATATCTGGCCCATAGTGTATAAAGCAATCACTGATAATCCCTAAGAGTCCTCTTATCAGTGATTAGGTAGATTATATATGGCATATATGTAAAAGACAAACATAATGCATTATAGTGGGTATAATAATAATCTTGCATGATATAACCCTATAAAGGATGGAAACATTAGCATATATTAGCAGCAAAGCACATTCCTGGGGGATGATAGGAGGCATAACATGGGCACAACAGTCCCCTCTTTGTTGCCCTAATTGGAGAAGTGGCAACACAATAAAAAGATGATGGTTAGGCACCATTTGTCTGTAGGCCTGAGGCACGAGCCTGATAGAGGAAGTTTAACACTGTCATGGTGGTGTTTTAAGATTTTCCTTAAACAACAAAATGTAATTATAAGGGAAAATGTTAGTAAACCTTGTATTACTATAAACAGTTGTAATGAAACTCACAGTGTGGTTTCCCAACATCAAAATGATCAGTAATTATTGATATATATTAAGTGTGTATCTGTCCTATTGGGAAGAGATTGGAGAGACAAACATACATTGCCTCTATGGATATTAAAAACAAGTAAAAATTAAGACACAGCATCAAGATAGTTAAGACTAGACTTAATGGTATCTGGTTCCCGGATGGGAACAGGTGTGCTCACATATCATAACCTGTTTAGGAAGTGAAAATAGAAGTTAGAAACGTTCATTATGCATAACTTTAATCTATATCAGAAAAATTTATAGTTGATCACTGCACAATGTTCCACATCTGCAGAATATACCACCTTGAGGATGGTATTTTTCAGTTGGTAAATTGAACAGGACATGAAATGTCAATGTCCACAAGCCATAAACTATGAAGAGTTCCAGGGATAAATCCAGTGTTTCTTCAAGTGGTCAACAAAGATTCATATTTCAAATTATATGCATTTAGACTTTCCAATGGCAGATCCAAATGTTCAGGAGGCTGCAGTATTTACTGAGGCCTCAACAGGGGGTGCATTAGAGTGCACATTAAGTTTTATAATGGAATAGTTACAGTGTTCAGTGGAAGATGATCACTGACTGCACAAAGTGTAAATGTTTATGACAGTGATCAGTTTGTATGAGGTGTCAGCCAGGCTTGGAAAACAAGCAGTGCAGAAAATGGATTTCTTGGTTGTAGATCAAATGAAGAAGAGTCTTCTTGCTGATGTTAGGGGATTGTCCCCACCCCAGGCTTGGCACCATAGTATGCATAACAATCAGCTTGATTGTAGGATCTGAACTGGCTGGACCTAATACAGTTTATTTAAGAGTTCAGAAGAGGAAGCCTAATTTCAGTTATTAGGCCAGTATTCACAAGTTGGTAAGACAAGTTGGAAGATGTCACATCTGCATAAAAGGTGATGATCCTTTTAGTTATGACAGTCAAAGTTCAGAGTCAGTCATGATTCCAGGACCTCAAGGTTAACAAACAAAGGAGGTAGTTTCCACCTTTCATGATAAAAGTTCCTGTCAAGATGACCAATAGAGTGGATGGTTGCCAGATGATCAGAGATGGATGAAACTGGATGAAAATGCAGCAATGACACTGTCAGAGTCACAAACATGGCTTCCAAGATTGTGCAGGAATAAGTCTTGACACATGGACCAATACTGGTGTGTGTGATGACATACTCACGGTTCTTTGCCATTGACAAGGGAATAATGCTAGATTCAAATAAACCTTTGTTAACACACACAACAGAAGTGCAAAATGTGGCAATACCACTGACCCAGATGTCTGTCATGTATGAGATCAAACATAAGTCCTAATTCCAGATCCCGGAAGAGATAACCAAACAGTTGAAAGAACATAATAGCTGTAGGCAGTACAAATGACTTCCCTAGCTATGTGATGCTCATCTGCTTTCTTAATGTAAGCAGAAATTAATTCACTATTCTTTATATTTGTCAGCTCAAACCCCTTCACAATATCCTTAATATTGTAAATGTAAATAACTCTCCATGAGCAAGATCGTGATTATCATGCAGTAGGGGAGGTATGATATTGTATTTCATACTATTATGAACCTTTAACATATGCTTGAATAATGGCTATATCAGCCCTATTTTTTCATTTAATTTATTCTTTGGTAACCAGGTAAAGGCACTGGACCAAAGGTTCCTTTTCAGGCCCGACCCGGACAAAATAACTCACAAAAATACACAAATACATTTCAAATAGATATGTCAGAGCCAAATAGGCCTGAGTCTAAATCTGTGTTTTTTTTAAATAAAAAAAAAAAAAAAGAAAATGCTGTGTGGGTTTGGGTAGGTTTAATTTTATAAGATGTGCCACTAGCTGTCAGGATACATAAATCCTGTGTGTGTGTGTGTGTGTGTGTGTGTGTGTGTGTGTGTGTGCTATCAGTCTCTGTATAAGGGACATTACTGAGTACCTGGTATGCTACCAGGGTATCCAATCACATCATTATTAAAAACAAAGTGGGAAATGTTTGTTGTGAAACATATAACAAATCATTCCAAGTTTTAAAGAATAAAATTTAACATCACTGGGATGTACATGAACTGCACATTATTAACTAGGATACCTGGTTGGGAAGTGGCTACTAGGTCACAGGGTGGGACAGGTTCTGTTTTGGGCACTTAGTATTGAGTGTCACAAATCATGGGGCATCATAGGGTAAAACCTTAAGGTGTAATGGCTTTTATTGCCATATATAATTTTGGATGCAAAAATTCCTGATTATCAATAAAATGTAAACAGGAGTCCAGATCAAGTCTAGCTGCTAGGATTGATCTGAAGCAATGACAATGATTATAACATTCAATAGGGCCTCACTACCCTCCTGGATGATGAACATGTCTTTTAGGACTTTAGTGTTAATTCCATAGGATGCAATTAGATCATGTGGGCTTGTGAGGTACTCTGCCTCAACAATCTATTTAGGTTTAGGTCACTGGTTCTTATCTGCAATAAGATGTGCAGTTTGGGCTTGTAAGAAGACCCATACTTCTAAAAAGAAAAATAAGCATAAAAGCAAGCATCTCTCTCTCTCCCTGGAACCTAAAAGGAAAGAGAAAAGAAAAACATAATTAGTTTAGTGCTATCCCACCCATTGGGGTATGAAAAAGTAATTTAATCTCCTTTAAACAGTTTCACTTGATTGGCATGTAGCCATTTATCAATGACTGCTATTGTGAGGCAGTCTAGTTTGCTAGACTGCTGTACTGAGTTTGTTTACAGTGGGGTTGGGCCTGTTGTTGGGCCTTTCCAATACATTGTGCAGCAAACAAGTGTACCTTTTGGATGTCTTGTTTGAGTTATTCAACATATTTATCTACTGATGCTCCATCAGCAGTGGCAGTACACAGGTCCAGCAGTAAATGTTCTGGGAGTCTCATGGACTGTCCAGTCATGATTTTGAAATGGGGTACACTGTGTACCTACAGAGAGTGTCCCTCTTTTTGCCATAAGGAGCAATGGCAATAATGAATCCCATCCTTTGGGATTTTCCTGAAAAAGTTTTTATTACCTGTATAAAAATAAATTTTACCTACCTAACATAACTTTGAAATGCCTGTTAGCCCATTCCACTGGTCCTGATAACTGTGGGTGGCAAGGAATATGAAACTTTTGTTTTATCCATAACAAATCCAGAATTTCCTGCATTACTTTGGCTATAAAGCTGACTCCCTGTAATCAGAATCTACCTCTAGGGGTAAACCCCACCTAGTAAATAGCTGGTTTACCAAGGCATTGGCAGTCACTTTGGCTGTGTTGCTGTGTGTTAGGATAGCCTTGAACCATTTGGAAAATAGGTCAGTGATCACTAGTGCAAATTTATTGTTGTTCTTAGCAGTTGGCATAATGCCAATGTAGTCAATCTGGATGCTGTTCCAGGGGCCCAATAGCCTCTGGGGTAAATATACATTTTTCCGAGCTGGCATAGGGTTGTTCTGTGCACAGATCAAACAGTTACTAATGTAGTGTTCTACATACTTTCACATGTGTGGTCAGCAGACAGAGGATTTCAGTCTTTCTAGTGTTTTATCAACTCCCTGGTGTTTAACAGCTGGAGTATCAGGTACTTGGTACAGTAGATAAAATCTACCCTCAGATGTTCAGAAACTACCCATAACTTTTCATGAGTGTTAAAGCAGTGATACAAAATGAGTAGACCACCACTGGATAGGTAAAGGTCATTTTCACTTTCTTATAAGGGCTTATTTCTGGAAGTTTTTCCTCAGTTCCTTTATTAAGGAACCTATACACTGCCCTCAGACTAGGGTCCTTCTTTTGGAGCACAAGATTCATGTTTATAATATGCTTGAACCTTATGAATGTACAGTTTTTATTCAAACTGGTTAGTGTTGTGATGTACACAAACAAGTCTCTGTATTTCACAGGGGTACTATTAGAGTATTGGAAGTTTTTTTTTTCCAAAAGAAATTCAGTTAGAGAGGAATAGACCCAACTAGAAACTGTAAAAAAAAAAACCAGTGTCTGCAGTCCTTCTGTAATTAGATCAAGGCCGTTTCTTAAAGCGTGCATCACTTAACCCTGTCATGGAGTGCAGGTGTCATTTTACGTAAGGAAAAAAACATGTATTCCTCATTATCACAACCTGTTTCACTGAAGGACTTACCAGCTCTCTAAACCATCCAAAAACATTTGTGGTAATTATAAGGAGACTCCTCACCTCCTTGATTATTTTATTTTTCCTCAGGCATGTTTTAACAATACCTATGAATCGTGCATAAATGAAGATGCACACTCTGTCATCACTAGAATGTACAATAAGAATTCCAAGCCTTGCTATCTGACCCTCATTGGTGTGTGTGGCTGAGTCATCAGTCAAAACATAACACACTGTGGTGTCTTTAAATACTTTCTGGGGTTCTGTCAGAAAGGCCCTGGGACAGGCAGGTCAGTGGGTTGGGGTGAACAATCATGGGTCTGTCCTGTAAATTGTATGCCATGGGCCAACAAGGATAAAGCTTTGATTGGAAGGACAGTGATCTCATGAGTCTATAAAATGAGAGACCAATGTGTAAGTCTGGCATTGGATACAGAGTCATTTTTTACTGTGTCTGACAAAAGAAAGTTAGTTGGCAAATGATTGGAATCCAGCACAATGGGTGCATATCCAATGATGCACATAAAGTATCTTACTACCCAGTATATAGCCAAAAGATTCCTTTCATAAAGGTCGCATTTCAGCTCCACTGGGGAGAGCACCTGGATGCATAAGCAATGGATCTGATGTGTCCATTGTATGTTTGGGTTAAAACTGCTGAGATTGCTATATCTAATGAAGCAGTTTCAAAATAATACCCTAAAGCTTGGTTAGGATTAACCAGTGCTGGGGCCATGCTTAGTGATGCCAAAAGAAAAGACAATGATATCAATATTACAATATATTGCACCTTCTTGCCAGAAGTACCTGCTATTTTCTGTACTGGGAATAACCCAGACTGTTTCTGGCTTGTGCCTGCTAACATAGCAACAGTATGGGATGATCCAGGTGTCACTGGTGGAGGGGGTTCTGCATCATGTACAGGGAGTGCTGGTAATATCTGGGGTGCCTGCACAGTGGAGAAAAGTGGTGTGCAAGCTACACATAGTTCTCCAGCTACAGATTGTGGGTTAGTAGCCATCTGGGGTGGAGAAAATAGTACTGGAACAGCTGTCAGCAGAGGTTCAGAAATCAAACCTGTAACTCCTTCCCCCCCCAACGTGGCTTGTGATGCTGAAAATATCACAGCCACGGGGCTTTCAGAATCAGGGTTGTCCCCTCCCCCATCAAACGTAAAGTGGGTTTCCCCACTGGATGGTTCCTGGATGGTAGTACCATTGTTTTTAATGTGACAGTTCAAGTTATTAGTGCACTGCATGTGCCCAATGCTGTCAGCATTAGGAAAAACAGCACATTCAGTCTTCTCAGGGAAAGCTGATGTTAAATTACATAGGGAAGAATCATAACATTTCACATAATTAACAGCAACATTTTCCTTATCCAAGGATGCTGTAGCATAGTAAACATTGCTAACAGCAGCTGCTGCTGCAGCATTAGACACTGACTTCATGACCGGTAGCATACCAGCCTCATTCAAAAGTACATCAGCATCATTTTTTAATGATAATTTTCTGTCCCTCAGAAATACTAGTCTTACTGATAACATTATAAATCATGCCCAAAACCTCCGGTATGTTTTGTTTGGTTAAGACAGCAATCACTGGTCCCTGGACTGCATGGTCCAACCTCCGTGATGTGGTAGTTGGTGATTTTGAAGTACCTCATGGGCATCTTGAGTTTCTGTATTATGATGATCGTCATCACATGACTATAAGTGGTCATCTTGGGGATGGTATGGGGATGCAACGTGATGACATGCGTGTCCACCATTTTGAGACTCTAATAATTCTCCATTTTGTGAATCACAGAAAAACAAGTGGCTAGCTTTTGTTCTAGTCCACCCCACAGCGCCCTATGAGTGTTCAAAATCAAACACAATATCAGGATAGGCAAGATCTATGGGCATTAAGGTGGTATGCCCTGCCAATACCTCTGGCTGATGGTGCTAGTTCGCCATATCTGACTTTTTACTCCTACATTCTAACTGCTCAGATACATGAGTTAGCATGTTGTGAAGTACCTTGTTTTCAGACCTTAAGGCATTCTCTTTGTGTAAAACTTGCCTATTATAAAGAAAAGCTCAATCACCGTTTATATTCAAAGCATTCAATGTCGGTCTGTTGTAATCAATACATAATGAATCACATGGATCAGTTAAATTCTGATGTTGAAATACCAGCACATTAACTCTATCAGCAATTACTTCAGACTTTTCATCCCTAAGTTCCTTATTTTCAACACAGAAGGAATCACTAGTATTAGCCAGAACACCATTCGTTTGAAAAACTTTTTTTCAAATAAGTTCTGCCTTTTCACAGTTGTCTCCTAAGACATGCAGTTCTTGGCTGCTAAAATTATTAAAGAAAAACTATTTTTGCTAAAGGAGGGACTGGACCTGACACTGCAGTTATTTTGTTCTTGTTACAGGCAAAACTCAGAGTGTGGTTTCGGGGATTTTTTCCTCTGACCCATTCTCTCTGCCATGCGGGGTTCCTCAGGGCTCAGTGTTGTCCCCCATATTGCTCATGGTGTACATGCAGCCCCTTGGAGACACTGTAAGATGGCATGGACTGATGTTTCACTGCTATGCTGATAATGTCGAGCTCTACTTGTCTTTTGCACCCAACCAGGATAGTGCATATTTGGTATTTAATAACTGCCTCACAGAAATCCAGGACTTGATGAGCTCCAGCTGGTTGAAGTTGAACTCTGGAAAGACTTAGGTGATGGTAGTTGTTTTGGGTCACTGGACAGAGGGGTTAGGGGCTGGTCAACTCTCCAGACTTTGTGTTGAGAATATCAAGCTTCCATCCCCTGAACAGGTGCAAGACCGGGGGTGATTCTTGATGATGGACTGACACTGCATACATAGGTGTCAGCAGTCATCAAGTCCTCTTTTACCATCTGAGGAACATTGCCAGAGTTAAGCACCTTGTTCCATCTGGCAACCTTCCAATGTTGATCCATTCCTTTGTAACCTCATGCCTTAACTACTGCAACTCCCTTTACCTAGGGCTTCTGGGGATTGATATTCACTGCTTGCAGCTAGTGCAGAACTCTGCAGTGCAATTGCTGATGGCAACTCCTCATTCAAGTCACATCCTGTCAGTGCTGCACAAACTGCACTGGCTGTCTACTCAGTGGCAGATGACCTTCAAGGTCGGGCTTCTGACATATAAGGCCCTGCATGGACTGAGCCCAGACTACTTGCAAGAGCTCCTGTGCCTGTACTTCCCCAGGCAACCACATTGCTTAACTGATATGGGGTTGCTAGAGATTCCAAGAGTACATCTTAAGACATCAGGGGCCCATGTGTTTATGTATGCTGCCCCAACCATGTGAAATTCTCTACCCTGTCAGATACATGACTGCATGACTGTGGAGAGCTTTAAAAGGGCCCTGAAGACACATCTGTGGCTTAGCTCCTACCCTGACTGATTATTTTAGCTATTTTATCCATTTTTGGCACATGACTGGGCACTCCCTCCTCAAGAACCCACTCTCCCTGCATTGCTGGATGGCTTTCCTGGCCCATTCACAGATTGCACACAGCAAGCACGCCTGCCCTCCCAGGAAGCAGTGTTATCTAGATACCAGCTCTAGAGTAAATAATAAGATTCTTGTATGTCTTCGGTGTCAGCCAAGAAACATTGTACACAAGCAGGAGTAATAATAAGTTTATTATAAAACTTACGCCAAGCATGAGACATAGAAAATCACAAGGGAGATGGGTTTCTCACTACTCTCCTGAAGAATGTACATGATCTCCAGAATTTCCAAGATCTCCATGCAGAACTTGGTTGCACAAGGTTATATACTACAGATTACATCAAACAGTAGATATAAAGAACATGCTATATTGGTTCTGTACTGGAATCACGATTGTATAAGATAATGACTTACAGGACAGAATTACTAATGAGTATAATGTGAGACAAAGGATTTGTCTCTTATAGCATAAAGCAAAAGTGCTGACTGGCTCGGACTACATGTGGCATTACTTGCCTATGTACAAGACATAATAGAGTCCTTCTCTCTGTCAGCTTGCTTAGACAAAGAGAAGTGCTGGCAGGTTCTATTACATATGATTATATGAGAATACATATAGTGTATAAAGTAATCACTGATGATCCCTAAGAGTTCTCTTATCAGTGATTACGTAGATTATATATGGAATATATGTAAAAGACAACATTAATGCAATATAGTGAGGTATAATAATCATGCATGATATAATCCTCTAAAGGATGGAAACAATAGCATGTATTAGCAGCAAAGCACATTCCTGGCACACATGCTTATATGATGGGTGCCTAAATCTACATATTAGTGCAAAATAGCAGCATCACAGTATAATAGACCAGGAATACAGTGTAAGGTTACGTGGGATAATAGGGGAATAACCCATGTGCAACAGCAGGAGGCCCACTTGAGGGCACTGATACTACGCCTCATTCTGACTTGGTTAATTGCTGATTACTCACTACTTAAATTATGTCAGGATGATCTAATAGTGCCACAATGAGTTAAGTGCCTTACGGATTGTAATATCCACATATTTCGTATCCCTCATAAACTTAAAGGTAATCCTGAAATCAAAGGTGAGACTCCAACCACTGTGCTAATCAGGCAGCCTCCCTCATTGTAATTTCGTCTACCTTCCTAATCTTGTGTCTACCCTGACTTACCTTCAAATAGTTTTCACGCTAGGCCTGCCCCCTCCACCCCCCCCTTCTATGCGTAAAGTGTCAGCATCTCTGAGGCTAAAGCCAGTGTCTTCCATGCCACCTTATCTGTGGCAGTAGTTATAGGCAACACAACTATTCAGTTATTCCTCTATAATGGGTCCACTCAGCATCCAGCTCCTGTTAGTTCTCTTATCTGTTATCTCACCACTCCTGGACACTATATCCCAGTCTCAGATGTCTGCCAGTTTTGATTCACCACCTGATCTCATATTATGCCAAAATATTGCCTCCACCCCTACCATCACTACTTTCAGCCCTGCACTGTCCTTTACAATGTGGTATTAGCCTGGGGCTGTCCCCCTCTCCCCTCCTTCCCTTTGCACTAGTCAATATCATAATCTCTGACAAATGCAGGAAAGTTCATCCCACTCGTCCAAAACCACATGCAGATGCTAAAGCTCCTCTAATCACATGCAGTAAGGATAGCCTGGCTACTTCTGTTACTCTTGGGTAACATCCATCCCAAACCCGGCCTCTCGCTCCCTACATCAGATAACCTAAAGGGATCTAGTGGCTTGACAATAGCATCTATTAACATCTGCAGCCTCATGGTCAAATCTGATTCATTACAAGTCTGGGCATTGCAACATAACCCTAATGTGCTCTCTATTGTAGAAGCATGGCCATTAAGCTGGAGAGATATACCTCCTTCAGGCTGGATAGGTTTTGGAAGTGGGGTGGGGGTTGTGTCATTTATACCAAGAACACCATCCTAGGATGCTTCCTCTCATGCCCTCACACCAGTAGAAATGCACAAATGCTGACAATTAACCCTACACTAGGTGGTCACAGCAAAGGTCTAACAACTGCTATGGTATACATGCCCCCAAAGAGCAATCAACAGGCTTCACTGAAATCCTCAACTACCTCTCCAACTGGACCAGAACTCAAAGGTTCTTGTCTTACGTGACTTCACTGTCAACTGGAATTCACCTGATGCAGCACCTTACTAAGATGCTATCTCTTCCCTACACATGTCGCAGCTAGTAGACTCGCCCATGAGAAGGATTTTTTTCAAACAGTTCCGGTTCACTACTGGACTGGCTGATTATTAACTGGCTCAAAAGAGTTACCCACCCAGTTGTCCTCCCTGACTCTATCAGTGATCATTCCCCTATAATCTCTACCTGGTCAAATAAATCCCCCAGAACACCTGCTAAAACACGTATTTCCAGAGTAATAAAAAAGGGCAGCTGTCATCTTTTAGAACAAACCTTTTGCAACTGGACTGTCCAAATCTTTTTGCAACTAAGGACATCGATTCCACACTCGATCACTTCATCCATACCTTCAATATGGTCTGTAATATTTATGCCAGTCCCATTAAGCACAAAACTAAGGGGTGTAGCAAGCAAGCAAGCAAACAAACTTTATTTTTATAGCACCTTTAATAACCAAGGCACTGTACATAATATAAAATGACAGTGTAAACCATAATAATTTAAAACAGCCATTCAATTTAACAATTACTGTAGTGAGGGAATGCCAATGTAAATAAATATATTTTCAGAAGAGATTTAAAACTTCTGACAGTCAGGCATTCTGTTAACCGACGAGACAGAGAATTGCACAAGATTGGTGCTGCAAATGAAAAAGCATGAGCTCCTGATGTTTTAAGACAAACCTTGGGAATCTCTAACAATCCCTCATTGGTGGATTGGAGAGGGTGACTGGGGGAGTAGGGGGTCAGGAGATTCTTTCAGGTAATCAGGTCCCTGTGTAGGGCTTTAAAGGTAAGCAAACCCACCTTATAGATGATCCGCCACTGAACTGGCAGCCAATGCAGTTTGTGCAGCACAGGCATGATATGACTAGTCCTAGCGGTACCAGTCAACAGCCTGGCTGCATAATTCTGCACTAGCTGCAGGTGGTGGATATCAGCCCCAGGCAGCCCCAGGTAGAGGGCATTGCAGTAGTCAAGACAGGTGGTAATGAAGGCATGGACCAATGTTGGAAGGTCACCCGGTGGAATCAAATGTTTCACCCGGGCAATATTCCTCAGATGGTAAAATGAGGATTTTACCACAGCTGACACCTGAGACTTAAGGGTCAAGCCGTCATCAAAAATAATGCCCAGGTTACTCACTCGATCTGAGGTAATAAGCTGTAGTAAGTCTTGGATCACCTCAGCTCTCCTCAAACAGATTAAACTTTTTTTCAGTCCTTCAGTAAGTGGACAGTAATTCCTGAAGCAAGAAGGATTTCAAAATTCAATATGCAGTTTCCCTCTTGAAGTAGTCCCATGGTGAAATAAAAGTTACTGTATCACTTTCCTTAAATAGCTGGACAACTGGTCACTTGGACTGCAAGAGTTGGCAGTGGATCTGGTGCTTTTGATCCTTGGAGATGACCTGGTTGCTTGAAGCAGTCACAATCTTGCGGGATCAAGCGGAAGACACTTGTGGAAAAACAGGCACTCAAAGCAGCAGGCTACTCTCTTCTGTCCCTGCTCTCACTTCAGTGCCCCCCTTCAGCTCGACACCCCGACAGAGAAACATGAAAAAAGACTATTACAACAATAGTCACTGTAATGGTCTTTTCCAGTGTTTTGCTTTCCCCCAGTGTTCTGCCCCCTCTTCAGACCAAGTCTGACCTGGAATTGATAATACTAAAGTCCGGGGGTGCAGGGGCAGAGCCTTCCACATGGGGGTGTGGGGGCACAGCCCCCCCCATAGAAAACACTCGGACATGGGGAGGCACAATACCTGCATTGGTACTGTGCCATTGCTGTGTGGGAGGTCGGCATTTTCACTGTCGACCTCCCTTGGTGCTTCCCTCTCACTTATTGCTCTACTATCCCTAACATATGGATGCAGGTGATCCCCTATAGTCTGTACACTTATTTGAGGGTTAGACCACCCCAGATCCTATCCACTAGTAGTCATCAGTAGATTGGACTCCCTGTGGACATGTCTGGTCCTTTCAGGTCAGTCTCCCTGATCTAGTTCCATGAAAATGAGCTGTGCAGCTCGCTTTATGGCTACTCAACATTCCATTTCTCAGAATCCTGGTTTTTTGAGTTGACAGGACCCTGTTCCAGACCTCAGTACCAATCAGCTTAAATTCCACCTTGGAATTCTGCAGCAGTATAAGCCACAATGGAATCCTAAGTTTTGAGCTTTTAACTGCCCTTCCTAAAATTCTGAGCCTGCTCTGCTCTGTCAGTTTGGATTCATTGTAATGATATATCACTTTAAGCACAGATAAATTATGGCAAAATAAAACGTAATCACTTTTACACATCTCCCAAATGAATGCTCCTCTTTCTGACTTTCTCCTGTGCTTTTTACTACTTATTTGAATTATGAGATCATGAAGCTGCTAAAGCTTAAAGTTTTCCACCATGTGGAAAAAGACAGCTTTCAGAGTAACATTCCACACTAACAAGGACAAAAATACTTTTAAAATTAGCCATTTCCTTTTAAATAACCTATTACCTTTTAGTCTGGAGCTCCAACAAATTAAATATTAATGTGGGGGTTCTAAGGCTTCTCCCTGGGGCTGCCCCATGGGCATCAGTAACACCTCCTGCCAAAGACCAAACACCCTCTCTTGGATCCTCCACCTTACCTGCCTGCAGGGGTTCTGGGCCACAGCTACTCCTCCTTAGCAGATTAGCTACCCCACTTTCTTTAACTTTTATTTAAAATAAGTCTTTTATTCTGATTGAGCATCCTTTCCTCTATAAAACTGCCAAGTTTAGTGAAAATCTGGCTTAAAATGGCTTGGCAGTGCCATTTAGTAAAAGATTTACATATTGGTTATTGCACATTATGCTGATTCATTTCTCTGCATTAGTACATAGATACATAGATACTGTCAGTAGATAATGGCCTATGGCCCACTCAGTAGGCCCATTTGAGCTCATAAGATCACTTTAAGTTTTTCTAGAAGTCTGTTTTCCCTTATCCCTGATCTCCAGGATTCCCTTATGTCTATCCCATGCATTCTTAAATCTTTTGATTGTTTCAGCCCCCACCACTTCCTCAGGCAGGGTGTTCTACTTCCCCACCACCATTTCTGTTAAGAAATTCTTCCTCACATTTCCTCTGAATTGCCATCGCTTCAACTTCATCCCATGCCCTCTAGTACTGGAACATCTTTTTCACTGGAAAATAGTGTTTTCCTGTAACCTGTTCCTCCCCGTAAGAGGCATACACTTCACCCCCCCCTTAGCTTACTTCTACCAGCACTAACTAAGATAATGCTCACAACCTTTTCTGTGCTTTATTTACATATGGTCTACCCTGCCTTCTGGCAGATCCCTAGCTCTGGACATCCTGCCAAGTGACCACCTAGTAAATAAGGTACCCAGTTTACTATTTTGTGGAAGAGACATTCCACTACTGTTACACCATCACATTAGTGAGGACTGTGATGTGTGATGGCACACAATGGTGCCCCCAAGGTGTAGCATGAGTAGGCATCTTGGTGGCTTGAGGAGGCAGCAGAACAACAGAAGCAGGTTCATACAGTAGTCAATGTGTCAGGCATTTAGGCAGGGTTAAGAGTCGAAGTTTTTCTGGAGACATGAATGAGATGGATGAGAAGGAGATCCATGTTGTTCCCAAGTGAGGAAGACTGGAGGAAGCTAGGGAGTGATGCACCATCTATGGGGATAGGCATGGCAGCAAGTTCACATTAGGCTGGTGTCTGGCATTTATGCTAGGTTAAGAGTCCAGGTTTTTCTGGAGGTATGCATAAGATGGATGAGGAAGAGACCCATGTTGTTCCCTGGTGGGGGAAGACTGGAGGAGGCCAGAGTATTGATTTACATTCTCCTCCTTCTTTCTGTGTCCTCCAAATTAATTAATCTACTGCTCCTTATCCCCCAGAGCAAATATATCCGCTGCATCCTCAATATTTGAATTTTCAGCACATGGGAATTCTGCATGCATTACTCCCACATCTACTTCTGTGGTGGGTGAAGGTTGTTCCCCTTTTCATCCTGGTAGGTCAGTGGTGTCCACAGTGATGCAACTCAGTTTGAAGGTATATAAGCACTATTCATTTTAATGAATGTCAAAGTAGTGACATTTTGGGTGGGTAGCTTTGTACATCAGTCTGTGATGATTGCCTCTGCATCTGCACTGAACACACATTCAGAACTAGCACCATCTTGTGGACAACATAATTATTTAAAAGCCACATCTGCCAGTGGAGGTCACTCTTTAACTTTGTTATTCCAACATAGAAGGAGTTCATCATCATCTCCAAGGTAGTTGGGTTCTGCCATATATGCCTCAACAGATCTGGCTGCTGCATTTAGTCTGGCATCTTCTTATGGTTCCTTCTCCTTCTCCTCTTCACAATCTGCAACACCAGCCTCTGCAAGAACAGCCCATAGAGGATTAGATTTTGGAGCTGGTTTTCTGGCTGTCTTACTGATAGAAGTAAAAGCTCCATCTCTACATCTCTCAGTTCCCTTGCTGACTGTCGGTATGAGTGACACCTTGTGTCTTATCTCAATATACTTTTTTTTTAGCATTTCACAAACCATGTACAGCACAACTGATTAGCAGTCTTTGCAGATTCTAAACTTTCTGACTACCACAGTCAATTATGGCTGAAAGCCCCAATTTGTACCATGGAACCAAAACTGTTGCAGTACTGAAATCCACAAATGTCAGTATGTCAATATTATGTCTGTTATTCTCCAATACATTAATAGAGACAAGCAAAGTGGCCAAAATCTGCTATGCAGAGCAATTTCCATATTAAAGCAGAATCCATGGAGTAATCTGCAACTTGAAGCAGAGTACACTGCCTTCTGATCATTATGGCGAAGTCCATTGGAAGCACTGACTTCACGTTACTCTGCATTTCCCCAACCACTTCAAAACCAATTTTAACGTGAAGTACATTGATTTCAATGTACTTTGTATTACTTTCACCTTGTTTGTGAGCTCTAAAGTGAATTTTACCAAGATTCATTGGATTGCTGGTCACATGGCCCTAGGTTGTTCTGCACAGCCTCAGTTCTGTGAAGTGTGTGTAGTGGTAGCTGGAGACAATTTGCTCTCAGAGCTCTGTGATTCAGACCTACTAAAAACTGTTCAAAAAGCTTTTTTGAGTCATTTCATTTGCTCAAAATTTAGTACATAGATCGTAGGAAACCATCCTGTGCTCATATCATAAAGTGTTTATTGTTTTTATGTGGATTTTGAATGTAAATTTAGAACATTCAGTCTGTGTACTGAGAGACCTGCTTTAGTCTGCTAGGTGGAGGGGCGTATCCATGGTGGAGATAGATTCACTTTGAGAAAGACAATCTTTCTAACGGTTTTGCTTGTATTTTTGTTGTATAACTGTGTTCATGTACACACAGTAATATTTTCAGTAATTCTTGAAATTTTTTTTTGCTGATTGTTGTGGTGTAGTGCATAATTTCAGTTTGTTTAAAAGATTTGATTATAATACTTGAAGTTTTTAATTTGCTGTGCATTACCTGTAATGTGTGTGCGAGTATGTGTGCAATGCATGCCATCAGATCAGACACATTTTATTATGCCACACAATAATTGCAACACTGTGAACCTGATATCCGTCTACGTTGTTTTGTACTGCTTAGTGGTATCTTGGTAGTGGACTGTTACTGCAGTGCACTGCCACCCCCCCAAAGGTATTATTTTCCAGTTTTGGATTTGTGAACACTGTTTAAGGTGTTGTTGTGCCTTTGCATCTGCATCTCTTGAGTGCACAGCGCAATCTTAATCTGTCTGTGTGTTTGCATCTGTTTAGTGCCCAATCTCCATCTGCAAACCGCAGTTGGTGTTTTTTGACTTCCCGTCCACCACACATTTTAGAAATCTAAATTTTTTGTGAATTTTCTGCATAATCCCAAAAAATGCCTGCAAAGAGAAGTGTGTGCAAAGATGCTTCAGGCCACGGCGCTGCTGCCTGTGGCAAGAGTAGCCATGATCGTAGTAATAGTACACAGCAGAAGGGCATAGTTGATGCCAGTAAAGGGATTTCTCTGACTATGTTTTTCACAGCACAATCAGTAGCTTTAATCATGGTTGGATATTTTGTTGTCCCCCACTGGTGGTAGTGAAATTGCTGCTGGCATGAGTATTGCCCCATGTTCAACCCATGCCAATGGCAACACTTTAACTGGTTTCATAAACACTGTGGAGTCTAAAGGTGTGACCATGAGTTAGAGTGTAGTAG
This sequence comes from Neoceratodus forsteri, assembly GCA_016271365.2. Classification (NCBI taxonomy): domain Eukaryota; kingdom Metazoa; phylum Chordata; order Ceratodontiformes; family Ceratodontidae; genus Neoceratodus; species Neoceratodus forsteri. The sequence continues at coordinate 999,646,170 of CM057451.1, forward strand.
ATGTCACACTCTCCAATGTCCCCATCCCATCCCCACATTGGATAAACATGATTCTGAGGCTGACAAAGAGTCATCGCAATCTCATGTTTCCAGTTCTGTTGATGGGGTCATGCCTGTGCCATCCAATGATTAATTTCCTGCCTGCCTGAAGCATGTGACTGAGACTGTGTAAGTCATGTGGTGTGTGTGGGCTGCTTGTAAATTCTCACTCTGCCTTTAAAGTGAAGGAATGCAGAGTGAGAAACCCAAAGTCATTTTCATCATTATTACAAGGTAAAGTGTCGAAGTAATGGTTTTCAATGGGCACGTCGTGTAGCGTCGAGTAACGTGAAGTGGATTATTTTGCGTCTACTTTGTGGGTGGAATTTAAATTCACTGCATCTCTATACATTAAGCATATGTTCAGATAATGCACAGCTATAGAATCCCCTGCTGCCTCAAACTACTGCTACACATGACCCTGCCTCAGCACCTAGAGAAAAGCCATGGCCTGGCTAATAGAGGCAATGTCCCCACTCACTGCCTGTGTCGAATGACCAAAAGGTCTCATGCTCAAAATCAACCTATCTATAAACCTCCACTGTTCAAATGTCAGTCACATGGAAGCTCCAGAACTGTCATGGCTTGTATGAAGCAGCAGATACTCTGATAATAAGACATTATGCTTTCCATACATCTGTTCCAGCATATATATAGGGCCAGCTTCAACCTTGTGAAAACCTGCTTTAATCAGTGCTGAAGAAGGCCATTGTTACAACTGCAGTGTGTGTGTAGTTGGTCCCAGGTTTTTCCAGACCATGCAAAATGGCAACAAATTCAACAGCACAGGTGAGCACTTATTTAATGTCACATTGTGACAAGTATTCTTGCACAAGCAGATTTTTTGACAGTGTGCAAAGTAAGGCACCTTAACAAAAACCCATCTCTTATAGCCTCAACAACGTTTGCACAATTGTTAGTAATTATGAAGCCTGCCTTTAAGGATAGTGAGTTCAATCAAGTGTCAAGTTGCTAAATATTGGTGCCAATGTGTTTTCCCCCAGTGTGTGAATCAAGCATGCTCTTCATAGCCAGTGCTTCACACTTGTGAATTCCAGGCATGAGGGTTCTATTATGGTCAGGTCACTTGCATTTACTGCCAAGGTAATGGTCAACCCCCTTTAGTTCTACCCAGTGTGCTGGCATGCACATTAACAGACTAGCAGCTGTTGTCACACTGTTCCACATATCTGCGGTAAGATGGATGTATGGACTAGAGGAATGCTGCAGGGCATGTGAAACTTATTTTTTTCAACAACACCCCACAGTTCAAGAATTGACCACTGTGAAAAGTAGGTCCTGGATGGCACTTTCCACTTGTGGCATGCTTTGTATGTGTAGTGAAAGAAATAGTATTAAAAAAATGGGACAATAAAAGAAAATGGGAGATAAACAGCAATCATCTCTACCATGGCAGAATTTAATTCCCTGGCCACTGAATCATTGAGGGGGGGTACCATGCTTAAATAGAATACTAGTAATACTGTAGTTGGTTGGATCATTAATAGGTGGGTGCTTTTGGGAACAGTTTTGTGCCAGCATCATGTTGCTCAGATGTCACAGATGAAAACAGTGTCAAGAAACTTGTGACTTCATTGAGCGGTTTTGTCAAGGTGACACTGCTGCTGTTCCTCTTTCTGCTGATGCTCATCATTGATTTCATGTAATGTCCTCTGTCTCCTCTCTACCTCACAAATCACCTGCAGACATTTTCCACTGATACGCTTGCCACCTAGTTATATGTTGACTTTAAGATGGGCATGCTGTCCAGCTGTGCTAACACAAGACCTTTTCTTGCCATGGATTACTTGTGCTGGCAAAGTTGGCATATTGCCACAGTGTCCTCATTGGATCAATAATACAAAATAAAGTCCCACACAAGGGATTTTGAAGGATGGAGCATCAGTTATGGTGGCCACCATACCCATACATTTTCTGTTCTGTGATATATGTCATCATATATTAACTTCTGTGGCAAAGGTTGCCTACCTTTCAATTTGAACAATGTGTACACTTTGTTGTCACTCTTTGCTCTTTTCTTTTCAGGGTCCCATGAAGGACTGATGATAGTGTCATCATCACCTTCACTCTCCATTTCCTTCTCCTCCTCCTTCTTCTTTACCAGGTCCTCATTTTCCTCCTTTTCCTTAGATGGCAGTGGCACACACAGGTTTGCCACTGCATCACCTGCAGACTCAAGTCCAGTACCACTAACCACTGGTAATCTTTTTGATGTTTTTCAGCACGATCATGTTTACTCATTGGTGTTGGCAGGGATGAGGGAATGTCAAATAACTGATCATGGCGCTGGTTGCCAACTCCTTCTACTAAGACAGCAGACAAATCAAGTGCTCTAAGCATTTTAACATTGTCTCTACCATTACACACTACAGATACACTACTACCTCATTCAACCATACCATGCCTTCATCCATCTTCACCAGTGGTCACAGTGCAGAATTTTTACCATTCTTCCCTGTCTACCCTTTCCTTTCCCCCTACCACTCATTCTAATGTGGTAATGTATAGCAGACTCAGCCATTTTACGAAGTCCCAGTGAACTTCATAACTTTTTGAAGTTGCCAGTACCTTGAAGTTTGACTTCATGAAGTTCTAATAACTTCATGAAGTTGTTTGGGCTTTGCAAAGTTATTGCCAGTCAAAGTTTTCCAAACACTTTGCACATCACTAGCTCCAGTCCAGAATGGTGACTGTCAGAACAGATGTGGAGTAGCACTTCATTCAGGCAGAATCGAATCTGAATCAGATGGCTTTGCTGTCATGTGTTCTAGCTCCTCCCATGCACTTGGCTCTGTTGCCCTGAAACAGAAATGCCAATGCATAGTCACTCTCCCACATGAGGAACAGCATGTTAACATGACAACCAGAGCTCAGCATATTTAAGTATGAATGGATTTTTCACTTTGTTGTAAAAAAACCTTCAAGTTCTAAATAGTTTTGCTGTTTGAGGACTTATTGAGACACTTAGGAAATTTTGTTTGTATCACAACAGTATCCTTAGGACATTGGGACTGGAGGTTTTTCAGTTGGAGTGAGGAAAGGGAGGTGGTATACCCAACAACCTAAAGTTTGAAGTAAGGGACACTTACTTTTTGTTTATTTTATAATACAACAAAAAAAAATGGCATTACTAATACACTGACTTTATCTACAGGCAGTAGACACTGTGTAGTATATGCTACTGTACTTTTAAGATTTACAAGGTACAGAGTCAGGATCATGTGACTAGGGGAAGTATTGGTGAGGGTGGACATGTTGTTGTATTGTTTTGTATGGAGTCTTGTGTGATGCAGTTAATAAATGAAGCAGCTAGAAGATACTAGATGTTAACCCAGCATGTGGTCTCAGTCATTCTAAAAGTTAAGAACATAACACAACATGGTGTCAGAAGCAGTGAACCAAAAGACGTCTCAGTAAGATAGCTGAATTCTGCAACAAGAAAAACAAAGAGGAAAAGAAAACAAGACAATGGAGCAATTCAAACCACCTTAGCCATTGGCCCTGCAAGGAAATCTGTCACAGAATTGAAGAAGATGGAAACAGAGGTTTAAGCTCTACATGGAAGCATTTGGTGCAGTTGGAAAATCCCAAAAAATGCAAGCAGTAATTTTACTTCATACTATAGGGGAGGAAGCCCTAGAAGTATATAACACTTTCAGCTTTGAAGGGGAAGATAGCCGTAAAGATGTAGACACTGTGCTAGAGCATTTTAAAGCATATTGCAACTCAAGAAAAAATGTTGTTTTTGAACACTACAAGTTTTGGGACATACAGCAAGAAGAAGGTGAAACTGTTGATCACTACCTGACAGAACCTAAAACCCTAGCTAAGAACTATGAGTTTGGTACAATTCTAAACATCATGTTAAAGGGCAAAATAGTGTTAGGGATTTCGGATGGAAGATTAAAGGAGCATCTCCTGAGAGAGACAGGATTAACTTCGGAGAAAGCAGTTGATATTTGCAGAGCTGCAGAGGTCACAAAGACACAGCTCCAAGCCATGACATAGGGTACCTCAGAGTAAGTGCTGCATGCTATTGCACCACGGAAAAAAAGGCTAACCACTGGAAAAAAGGCACACATCAGGTTGGGAGGGCAAGCCGGTATCTTCAGAACACAAACTGCACTCAGCTCAGACATGCCATCATTGTGGCAAACCCATGTAATGTAAAGTTGTGCAGCCTATGGAGACACTTGCCACAAATGTAAAAAGAAAAGTCACTTTACAAAAGTATGCCGTGCATGAACTGACACCAAAAAAAGCAATAACTTGCATGAAATTAATATGGGCAGACTGTTTAAAGGACAAATAATTCGTACAGAGCAAGCACAAAAAGATCATGATGCAGATGCCTGGTATGCACACCTGGTGGTAGAAGGAACACCCACAGAGTTCAAGCTGGACACAGGGGCCTAAGCCAATGTGTTGCCAATCACTGTAGCAAGACAAATACTGAATAGCAGAAGCCTGACAGAATCATCATCTGTACTGGTGGCATATGGAGGAGCACAAATAAAACCCAAAGGTGTGATCAACTTAAAATGCAAAACACCAAATAAATAAACTGATCTCCAATTTTACATTACAGATGTGTCCCCCATACCACTGCTAGGCAAGGCTGCATTGAAAAATCTGATCTGGTGCACAGAGTTGAAATTGTGGTACTTCCCAAATCTCTCACAAAGGAAAGCCTAATTGAAACATATCAGGATGTCTTCACTGGGGTAGGACAGTTCAAAGGGGAGCATCATCATGTCAACTGTGAAGTACCACCAGTGATACATGGCTGTAGATGAGTACCATTTGGAATCATGGACAAGCTAAAAGAAACTCTAGACAAGCTAGAAATGTCTCACATAATTATCCAAGTCCTTGAGCCCACCGACTGGGTGAACAGCCTAGTGATTACTCCAAAAAAATGGTGAACTGCGTGTTTGTCTTTACTCATGATAATTCAATTCAACAATAAAGAGGCAACATTACAACATACCAGCACCAGAAGAAGTGCAAATCCGACTTGCTGGAAAGCAAGTATTAATCATTCTAGATGAGAAGGATGACTACTGGCAAATTAAGCTCAATGAGGAGTCGTCTCACCTCTGTACATTTAACACCCCATGGGGCAGCTACAGATTTTGAAGACTTCATTTGGCATAAAGTCAGCCAGTGAAGTTTTTCAACAAAAGAATGAAGAAACATTTGCTTACATTGAGGGAGTGTACATCATTTCTGATTACATCATAATTGCTGCAGACAGTCAAGAAGAGCAAGATGACATTTTCTTTTTTGGGGGGGCAGAAAGTTCCAGTCCCCGACTCCACCTACAATTCCCCACATCTCCAGGCTTCCCCCCTGTGCGGGACCACCAGGCAGGAGACCCCTCCTTAGGAACATGGGTTGTGAAGCCAATGCTTTCCCCCAGGCTGGGTTCACAGGAGCAAGACCCCCCAGCACACAACGGTCTGAGTGGGGAGTGGCAATAGAATGGGGTCATCATTTGCAGCCATGATTTTTCAGTAGTTTTTCTCCCTGGTGGCAGGAATGTGCAATGACCCTAGCATCCACTCCCACCCACTGAAATGTATGGTGCCAGCCATGCAGGACCCCAGCCTCTGCCAGGGGTTCTCATTGAGCTGGACACTCTTCCCCTCTTCCACCCAGAGAGGGAGAGCTGATCATAGGACATTCAATCCCTCTCCCCCCGGCTGGCCTCCAACTCCCTGGTCCATCCCTGAACCCAGGATGTCAGAGCCACAGACGGAGGCTTTGCCACTGCACCGGTGGGGCCAGCCCATGATGAAATTTTAAGGAGGATCATGGACTAAGCGAGAGCTGAAAATGTAAAATTCAATAGACAAGTTGCAATTCAAAGTTTCAGAAGTCAAATACATGGGTCATGTGGTGACTGCAAAAGCATACATGTGATATGTCCAACTTGCTTAAGAGGGAGATTTGGGTCAAATTAGGAGGGAGACTCACCTGCCAACTGCTTAAGAGGGAGATTTGGGTCAAATTAGGAGGGAGATTGGCCTGCTAGTAGGGAGATGCCGTAACGTCATGAGTTTGTCCTTAAATGGCATCAAAAAAATAAGAAAAAAGTCACTACAAAAATGTAATGTATTTCATTTCGTCAAGAATAAGTACTAAAAAGAATAAACAACTAGCTATATAAAGTTATCAGATAAATTGTTCATCACTGATTTAATTTTTATGTGTCTATCTGCCCAAAAACCATGGATATTTTGGACAGAATTTTACTTAAGCAGGAGATTTTGTTTCCCAGGAGGGAGGGAGGCAGTTCAGTCAAAAAAAAACAGGAGTCTCCTGCGTAAAGAGGGAGATATCACATGTATGCAAAAGGGATTCACCCTGATGAGACCTAAGTGAAGGCAATTGTGGACATCCCCCACCAACAGATAAATCAGGACTGTTACATCTACTGGGAATGATACACTTCCTAGTCCAGTGCATCCCAAGGGAGGCAGACATTACTACCCTACTAAGAAAACTTCTTCAAAAGGATCCTCTATGGCAATAGGAACATGAGCATCAGCAAGTTTTAAAGCAACTTAAGGAAGCCCTGTGCAACCTCCAGTACTCCAGAACTTCAATGTGAAAAAGGCTGTTGCTATCTAAGGAGATATGTTGAAAGATGGACTTGGTGCAAGTATTCTACAGAATAGAAACACAGTTGCATATGCTTCTAGAGACTTGAAAAGCATGGAGCAAAATTATGCCCAAACAGAGAAAGAACTTTTAGTGGTAGTTTCTGCTACTCACAAATTCCACCAATATGTGTTTGGCAAACAAGTGCAATCAGACCACAAACTGCTAGAGTCCATTTTTCACAAACCTCAAGGACAAGCTCCAGCTCAACTTAAAATAATGCATTTACAGCTCCAGAAATATGATCTGCAGATCCAATATACACCTGGGAAACTGATGCACATTGCTGACAACCTCTCAAGAGCACCATTGTCAGTTATTTCTGAAGCAACTGTAAGTGACCAAGACAAGAAAGTAATTCATTCCATGGACAGTGAATTAGTCAAGGAGGGTCAGCTGCTGTGAGAATTCAGAATGACTACTCAGAGTGATAGTACACTGCAGGTACCTGAAGGGCTAGTCAGACAAGTTTGGCCACAGTACAGAAAGAAGGTTGATGTCAGAGTCAGACCGTATAGGCCATTTCATGATACATTGCCATGTGAGGAAAGACTTCTATTTCAAGGAGAAAGAGTCATACAGTAACTCCAGCAAACATGAGAAGTAACATGCTAACAAGAGTACATGAGGCCCACCTGGGCATAAAGAAAAACAAAACCCAGAGTGAGGACAGTGATGTGGCGACCAGGAATGTCAAGCAAAATAGACGACGTGGGGGAAGAATGTAACATTTGCACAAGGCATCATAACAGGAACCAAAAGGAACCACTGTTAACTCATCCGGTCCCTGAACTTGCATGGCAAAAGGTAGCAGCTGACATTTTTGATTTCAAGGCCTGCCCATTCTTAGTAATTGTGGACTATTTCTCTAAGTACCCCGGGATTCTGAAAATTACAGACAAAATGACATGGTCAGTAATCGCCAAGAGGAAAGCTGTATTTGCCTGACACAGTATACCCAAAGAGCTCATTAGCTATCACGTACTGTTTGCCAGTCAAGAATTCCATAACTTTGCAAATGAGTGGGAAATCAAGCCCACTACCTCGAGACCCATATATTCTCAGTCTAATGGAATGGCTGAAATAGGAATTCAGACTGTAAAAGTTCTACTCAAAAAGTCCAAGAAAGCAGGTACAGATCCTCACTTGGCTCCGCTAGAGTAGAGAAACACACCAGTAGCAGTAATACCATACTCACCAGCTCAAATGTTGATAGGCAGGATGCTGAGGGCACAACTTCCAGTGACCAAAGACCTACTATGACCAAAGATTCCCATCAGAGCCAGAGAAAGTCTGGTAATAGCACAATCCCATTAGAAAGAATATTATGATCACACAGCAAAGCCATTGTCACTATTGCACCCTAGTGACCTTGGCTAAGATGGAAACAGATCATGGATGGCAACCTGCCAGAGTAGAATTGAACTGTTCACAACCTAGGTCCTTCACAGTGGTCACTCCTGCAGGAAGCATTTTCAAGAGAAACAGAAGGCATTTACAGAAATTTAAATGGCTGCCAAATAATGGAACAGCTGAGGCAGAAGAGCCTTATCCAGAAGAAACTGAATCTCACTATGGTGCAGCGCTGCATTGTGAGCCAGTGGAGCCAATTGAGCCACTACCAGAACCAGTGAAGGTTACAACCAGAAGAAGACCAGTGCATCTACTAGAGAGATTGAAAGACTATGAGTTATAAAGAGACAGTAACACAGACTGACTTAAAATGTTGAGCCATTCTGTAAGGCATGGTTCCTAAGTTACTAAAGTTACAAGAGCTACATAATTTAATAATTACTAATATGCTATAATGCTTGTTATTAGCTTTAAAACTAAAGAGGGGAGATGTAGTATATGCTACTGTACCTTTAAGATTTAAAAGGTACAGAGCCAGGATCATGTGACTAGGGGAAGTCTTAGTGTGGGTGGACATGTTATTGTACTGTGTTGTATGGAGTCTTGTGTGATGCAGATCATAAATGAAGCAGTTAAAAGCTACGATATGTTAACCCAGCATGTGGTCTCAGTCATTCTAAAGGTTAAGAACACAACATAACACACTGCATTACCCTTATACTCATTTAGAGTCTTAGAGGAAGAGAGATATTAAATCTGACCTAAAGTTATATAACAGAACAGAGAAGACTCTTGTACTAGAGTTCTGAATGACTAGAAACACTTTGGTATATGAGAGATGAAATAAGCTAAAAAATGAATCACAATTTAAATAATTATTTTGATTGAGGATTAGTATTCAACTGAGTTAATGATGGCTCACCAGTAATACCGAGCAGTACTTACATAACAGGAAAAAGTATGTTTCCAGGAGTCATGTAAACAGCTTTGCTATGGAGCTCCATCAAACCCTTGCTAAAATGTCATATTTCTTATCCCAGTAACTTTCAATTTTGTGAAAATACCATCAGGAACACAAAAGTTACCAGCTGTGGATGTGGATGTAGAAATATCAAAATTTTTCCTACTTCAGCTGTAACCATTTTGGAAGTATAGTTGGTGAGCCAAAACAGATTGTAGGCCTAGAAGCTAAGAGAATATGCTAAAAGTGCCTCTCCAACTCCTGTTATGGAATCCATTACATCTGAACAGATGTATACAGAGCTTCATACTATCAAAACCATTGTTTTCACTGTCATCGAGGACTCCAAAGAATGGGAGATGATTATAAATGATCTGGCACAGAGGGTCTTTCATACTGAAGTCAGACTGTCATCCACAGAGGATAAAGTAATGAAAATGAAGCCAGACTCATCCCAGTTAAACAAAGCATAAAAAAGCTTGAGGGCAAAGTTGATGATCTGGAGGGTCACTCCAAGCATAACAACCTGGTGTTATTGGGACTCCCCAAAGTGGAAGAAGGGTTGTCCCCATTCCAATTTCTCCAAAAGTTGTGCACTGAAGTAGCAGCCCAGCATATATCATTGAGATGGTACACTGGGTGATCTGTTCTAAGCCTGCTGAAGGAGTGCCACCATACCCAATCATTTTTAAGGTATTAAACTATCTGGACTGCGATCATGTTCTTCAAGCTACCAGGAAACTTGATAAAGTGGAATGGGCTGGGAAGAAAATCAGGCTCATACCCAATTTAACATACAAGGTACAGCAGGAGTGGGTGACATTTTGGCCCATCATTTCAAAATTGTGGGCTGCTAAGATTATGCACAGGATTATGTACCCCACATGTCTAGAGGTCTCCTTGGATTTGGACACCTACAGATTTAGGACTGCAACTTTGGGTACAACTGAATTAATCAAGCTGCTGCCTGATCTTTTTTGGAAAGTTTGAAATTTGAAGTTTATTGTTCTAGGAATTAATACCTTCCCAAAGGTTCCACGTCATTAAGTACAAAAACATAGTAGACAGTTTTACAAACAATCAGTAAGCCATTTAACAAGGCCACAACTTAAACAGTAACATTTATGTACAGAAAAGAAAAAGGAACTCAGAGGCAGTGTCAAGGGCAAGGAATAAGGATTGGAGAGCTTGAGAGGGAAGAGAGGGAGAAATACGAAGTTTAGGAGCAGACAGAACCAGGTTAGTGGTACTCAGGTTGTCTTTGTCAAAGAGGAAACCATGGTGGTTGAGTGAAACAAATGTAAGTGCACTCAGTGGGATGAGACTTTAGTCAAAGCAGTCACAGGAGCTGGAGGCTGTGAGGTAAGCGTAAAGTATGGATTTGAAAGCTTCCAATGTCATGTAGGATAGGGAGGGCAGGTTAAGGGCATTGTACCAGGTAAGGGCACAGTATGTAAAAGATCTTTGTCCCTGAGCAGTTCAGCATCTAGGGACAAGGAAAGGTTGGTGGTCAGATCTTCTGGTGGTACGAGTGCCATTGTTCAGGCAGAGCAGGTCCCGGATACATGGAGAAGTGAGTCCCAAGATTGAATTTTTTGCCATCATGCAGGTGAGATACATGAGGCGATTGGAAAGATGCAACCAACCAGTTTCCATGTAGAGGTCACAAGTGTGAGTCCATCTCTATGCTCCAGTGAGGAGTTGACAGGTTTTGTTTAGTGCTGTTGAGATGCGCTTTAGTGCAGTGGTAGTAGCTGAGCCATAGACAATTAGACCATAGTCTATGATTGAGATAATGGAGCTTTGAACAGCAATCCTCAAGGCAGCATGGTTGAAAAATTGACGGTTTCGGTACAAAATTCCAATGCGTTGGTGCACTGTTTTTGCAGTGTTATCGATATGGGCTGCAAAAGTATGACATTCGTCAAAAGTGATACCAAGGTATTTGAAGGTGTTCACTTGTTCTAATGTATTTCCAAGAGAAGTTTTTATGACGAGTGGAGTATGCCTATTTCTGTTTTGATGACTGGCGAAAAGCATGACTTTTGTTTTTTTTTTATTTAGGACCAGTTTGTGCTCAAGGAACCACTTTTCAACACATGAGAAAGCAAGCTGCAAGCTCTGTCATAGTGGATTTGGATCCTTATGGGAGGAGAGAATTACAGCGTCATCAGCATAGAGTATTAATTTTTCAGGGCAGGATATAGGAAGCAAGTTTAGAAATAGGCTGAAGAGGAGAGGACCTAAAATTGAGCCCTGGGGGACACCAGAGAGGACTGGTTTGGAGTCAGAGAGAACATCAGAGATTTTTACTGTTTGAGAACGTTGTGCCAGGTAACTTTTTACCCAGGCTCCATGTCCCTCGGCTAGCCCAATATTGAGAAGAAGAAAGATTAGAAGGCTATGGTGAACAGTGTCAAAGGCCTTTGTGAGGTCTATGAAAACAGCTCTGGTTAAATAACCCTTATCCAAGGCTTTGTGAGTTTCACTAGAGAAATCAAGTAGGGCTGTCGACGTACTGTGTCCTTTCCTAAATCCGTGTTGCTGAATGCAGAGTAGATCGTACTTTTGCAGGTAGTCTGATAGTTGATCTGCCACGATCCATTCAAGAGCTTTGGAGAGGGGTGGAAGTATAGATATGGGCCGATAGTTCCCTGGTGTGGATTTGTCGCCCCCTTTATGCACTGGTGTGACTATAGCGGCCTTCCATGTGTTGGGGAATTGACTTTGGCACAGGGAGAGGTTGAGAATTTTGGTGAGGGGGTGGATCACTTCTTCCAAGGTGAGGGACAGAAGTTTTAGATCAATGATGTCACTGCTATTTCTAGATTTAGAGCAGGCCTTTTTTATGTATCTGTAGGCTTCATATGTCTTAACTATTTTAAAGTGAAATAGTGGTTTGTCTGGCGAGGTGGTTTGGGATACGAGTTTTGGAATTGACAAGTCCTGGAAGAAGTCTGGTGAGAGGACACCACTGAGGTCAGTGAAGGTTTTATTTAGGGGCATCGGCCATAGTCTTAGGGTCACGGGTAGTGGATCCATCAATGTTCAGTGCCATGGGAGAGGATTTAGACTGTTTGCCCATAATATTACGTATATTGTTCCAGAAGGATCTCCCGTCACCCCAGGTGGTTTCAGAGCATTCTTGAAATAGGAGCTCTTCATTTGCCTCATTTCTGAAGTGCATAGGTTGCACGCCTGTTTATAGTTAAGTGAGTTTGTTTTGGAGCCTGTGGCCCTGGCTATAGCCCAAAGATGGTCACGTGCTTTAAGCTGAGCCAGTAGTTTGGCTGTTAGCCAGGGATTAGAGAGGGCTTTGATTTTACGTTCTTCGAAAGGTGCGTAGGTGTCAAAGGCAGTGTTGAAAGTTTAATGAAGAAGTTTAGGGCAGCGTCCACATCCAGCGTATTGTAGATAGGGGACCAGTCTTGTTGTAAAAGGCAGGTCTTTAGCTTAGCAAGGTTTCCATGCAGTAGCATTCAACTTAGGATGCTTTTAGGAGGTGGTTTGTGGAATTTATTTGTCCAGATACAGATTACAGGGGAGTGGTCACTGAGGGAGTCAGAGAGAATGGTGGTGTTTTTTATCCGGTCCGGGTGATTAGTAAGAATCCAGTCAATTAGAGTGCTGGTTCCAGTCTTGTAGTTTTTTCTAGTAGGGGAGTTGACCATCTGTGCTAGGTTGGTTGCTAGGATAGTATCCCTGCTGGGTCCGATATCTGAGGCAAGCCAATTTATATGAAAATATTGAGAAGGAGGAGCTCAGAGTCAGGAGGTTGTAATCTTGCAAATTCATGGATAGACTGGAGCCCAGCTCATGGGTCTTTAGGGGGGTATAGACTGCAGCCACAGTAAGCACTTTGTTATGGGCACCAAGGAGAAGCTTGACAGGGAGAAGTTATACTAGGGTGTTTTCTGGGGAGGATCTGGCAAGGTGGCATGAGAGGTAGTCCTCTATATAGATAAAACATCCGCCCACCTTTCTTTTTACCCAGTCAAGTCTGAAGAGGTTGTAGCCTTGGAGCGAGAGTGCATGATCTGGAGTGCTAGGTGTTAGGGGGTGATCCCTAACAATTGTTTGCCCAGGGCGTTCCCTTACCAAATACACATGTGAAGTGCTCCACAAAGTTTTCAGTTAGCTACATCAACCTTTACTATACAAGAAAACAACTCCACTTTCTTTTCTTCTGTTCAGCTGTGGACAACAGACTGTGAGTATCTTTGATCAAGCTTTCACTTATGTCAGAACAGTTTGGATCAGCTTGACTTGAAAAGCTGGTTCATTTTTGATGATTGCAGGCTTGGGGATTACTATTTGATTTGCTGTATACACATTCTGTACAAGGCAGCATTTGGAAATCTAGATTTAGTGGTCTCAACCCATGGAGCAGGGTTCCTTCTGTCCCCAATTTACTCCTTTGTTCAGTGTTTTTCCTCTGAGACTGCCTGAGGTAACTAATTTGTTTTTGCTTTCCCAGAGGCCTAAGGCATTTTAGTTCATTGCACTGGAATGACATATACATTTCTTGACGTTTCTTCTATGCTGACTGGAGCAAGACATTCTGGAGTGTTCTCATTTTGTTTTACTGTACAGTCGGCTTACTGTCCATGCCTAGCCAAAATCAAACTGTTATGGTACACAGTGTGCTGGACTCTTCAGTGGGTTCCTGACTCTATCTGGGTATTAGTGGACAGCACCAGAGAAGTGGTTATTCTCCAAAGTGTTCATGCCCCTGAACTTTCTCTGTTAATTGCTTTATTTGAACAGTGATGCAGTGTTAAACTAATCAGGGGCTGGGACAATTGTGTTCAGCAGTGGGGTACATGTTGCTTGTTCCTGTTTGCCAGGAAAAGGTTATTTTTTCACTTTCTTTTTTTTAACTTAACTGGGTTCCATGTAAAGGCTAACTAGGCAGCCTACTCCAATTTCTATAAGCTCCTATTATTCCTATTGATACAAAGGGGTTATTGCAAGACTGCTAAGTTTTTACTGTTCCTGCCAATAACGAGATATGTTCTTTTTCAGTCTTACAGACTCTGCCTCTTTCTTTTCTGGGGTTGGGGGTTTCAGGAGGGGGCAGTGGAAATAGATGAGAAGACTGCAAATTTTTTTTTCCTGCTCTTTTTTTTTGTAAGCTTTAAATTAGTTCATTTAAAGCCTACAAAACATATGTGTGATTTTGCATTTCTTTGAAACTTGACTTCCCAGCCAATGCCCTTTGGGGTAACCCTTGTCTCAGTGCTTGCGGACTAAGGTTCTTTGTGTTTTAGCTTGTTTTTTTGTTTTTATTGGGCTCACCACAACCCAACCCAGACAGACCAACTTGGGGTAGCTGGTTAATTCCTCTTGGGTGTCATACAAATGATGCATACTGATGAGTCCTTGTAGGACGAAACTCATGTTTGTGTCTTCTGTTGGCCCCCTTTGCAGAGTGTGTGAGAGGCCTTTCCGCACCATGCATTTCTGCTTAAAGTTGAACCAGCATAATACTTTGTGGTGATATACAGACCATGATGCTTTGCATTATGGGGTAAGTGTGATTTTGTATTTCTTTGAAACTTGGCTTCCCGGCCAATGCCCTTTGGGGTAACCCTTGCCTCAGTGCATGTGCACTAAGGTTCTTTGTGTTTTAAATTAGTCATTTACATATGTATTACATTCACTACTTCTGGCATTACCAAGGGACCACCCAAAGTACGACCATGGCAGCTTATTTATTTTCTAAATATTTATGTTATATAGGTAGTTATTGTTTTGGTGGGGTATATTATGAGACAGGCTTCTAACTTTATATCATTAAGAATCTATAACTTTTACTCTGATGTTTTCTTTTAGAAAGAGGTTAACTTAATTACCTTCCTACAGATTTTATATTAAATATTGTTCTATAAGTGCAACCAGGTTCTCTTCCCTTTCATATTTCATTGCTATGGGGATCTTCTCCCCAAGCTCGATTGGGAAATTGTTGGGGTATGGTAATTAGACTAAACTGTTTCGGGAGTTTGGGGGAAGCTGCTCAGTCTCAGACAACTTGGACCACATATTTGGGTGTAGGCTTGTGTTGAAAGTTCAATAGAGGGAACCCACACTTGTATTTCAATCTGTGAAGCTGAGAGATAAGCTGTTTTGTTTTTGGGAGGGCAGGCGGGGGGCAGACAGACACTTAGGCTCAGGGTAGGCAATTACCAAGTTACTATATTTTGATCTCTTATGACAGATCTTTGGAATGTCATATCTTGTAACATAAAAGGGGGAAGGATAATAACAAGAAGTATTGTATTCTTTGACATCTGTTTAGATACCACCCACATATAGTCCTGCTTCAAGAAACTCATTTACCAACTGAACAAATTGACTATCTAAAAAAGCTATAGGTGAGTAAAGATTTTGGTGCCTGTTTAAGTGCCAGACAGTGTGAGATAGCTATATTGATCCATAAATCTGTTCGCTTTTCATTAATTAGGGAGTGGAGAGACCCAGAAAG
Source organism: Neoceratodus forsteri (assembly GCA_016271365.2). NCBI lineage: Eukaryota > Metazoa > Chordata > Ceratodontiformes > Ceratodontidae > Neoceratodus > Neoceratodus forsteri. The sequence continues at coordinate 999,661,694 of CM057451.1, forward strand.
TTGATATAGTTTGATACATGGCTCGCTTGCCAACGTGGAAATTGTTTTAGGTATCATATATGGACCTAATGTGGACTGTTCCTCCTTTTTGCTTCCCTTTGCAACTATACTGAATAATTTTTCTGATACCTCATGTCTCCAGGGCAGGGATTGGAATGTAACATTTTCTAATAATTTGGACAAATCCTTTCTTAGGAAAGTAAGTCTGTCCCCTGTACAATGTGCCCTGTGGGAGTTTATATCTGACTTAGGCCTAGTAGATCCACGGAGGCTATATCATCCCTAGGTGCAGGAATACTACTTCTACTCCCCACCCCATGGAGTCTACTCACAGATAGATATTTTTCCTGATTAGTAATTCTATTGTGCAGGGGGAAGATAGCATGGGATTTCATCATTGGGTGTTGTATGACCATTCCCCCATTTGGATTAAAACCTTCATATCTAAGCTGTCCTCACAGTCTGACACTTGGACCCTAAACATACAACTTCTGAATGATGCCAATATTGTATCACATATGAAACATTTCAACTATCAATCCTGGTCTGAAAATAATAACTCTGTTTCTTTTAAGGACAATTTATGGGGTGCATTAACATCAGTTTGGAGGGAGACTTTATCAGACTGGCTTCTGTTAGAAAAAAGGAAATGAATGTTCAGGTTGAGGAGTGGTTGTCTTGAATCAGGACTTTGGAGTCTTAACTATCTAAGTTGTCATTCGATCAGCAATGGGCAGAGCTCTATTACCTGAAGGCCAAATATTCAGCCTTCCATTTGGACAAGGTGACTTACTCCACCACAAAATGGAAGGCCAGTTTTACTTGACAGGGGGGAAATAGTGGCACACTGTTTGCTTATCATTTCAAGAAACAAACAGCAGCCAGATGGGTAAATGCCATGGTGGATGCCTGCTCTGGGACCCTCAACTCAGACCCATCAGCTATTGTAGATATTTTCAGACATTTTTTACAAAATCCTATACAATGCCCCACAAGTAGATCCTGGGTACTCAGAATTACTAGATAATTTCCTTAAGGTTATGGACTTTCCTAAGCTCCCTGACTCTGAAGCAGGCTCTCTGAAGGGTCCAGTATTGGAGAGAGAAGATTTAATGGCCATAGAACATCTTTCTGCTGATAAGACCCCAGGCCCTTGATGGGTATTTCCCTCTTTTTTACTTGTTTCAACACTCAATCACTGAAACAAATCTTTTCGAGGGTTGTATTGTCGTAATACCAAAACCAGAAAGGGACCCCACCTTACTGGATAAGTGTAGGCCAATTTCTCTTCTGATCATAGATGTGAAGATTCTAGCATATATAATGGCTTCAAGACTTAAAGGGGAACTATCATCAACAGGATTTCTTATTGTCTGAAAGCTGACAAAAGGCTAATTTAATTGAGCTAGTGTGTTGATTTGTGAATCTTTGCAGTCCAGAGTTATTCATATGTAAATCATCCTGCAATTAAGGGCTGGTGGCAGTCATATGTTTTGGGCTTCTGACAGGAAATGGTGTCACTGACTGTCTAGATTCTGCTTTGACTGTATTCAATCCAACAGGTTAAATAGGAAATAAACTGTTTTATTAAGTGTATTTTAAGGTGTTATTATAACACTTCCTACATCTATAATAATTGTTTTGTATGTGCATTGAAACTAGTGAGTCATCACGTTCACATTTGAAACTGTTAGTAAAAATCATCTATCTTCAGAATTCCTTTAATCTCTAGGCTATACTGCCAGTGTCAGCAGGTCTGTTTACCCAGCATGTCATAGTTTTAGAGTTATTCTCTAGAGATGCATGTACCATCATTAAATAGGCTTCAGTATAATTGGAAAATAAGAAAATGGTTATCCAAGTTCCAATAATACTTTTTTTTTTAATTTACTTCTGTAGGTAACAATTATTCATACAACTTTCATACAGTATATTGATATATTGAATTGCAAGGTACTGTTGGTCATTAAGCAAGAAAGAGATCTTTGGATTATCATATCTGATGACCTCAAAGTTGCAGGGCAGTGTGACCAAGCAGTGGGTAGGGTCAGTGGAATGCTGGGATGCATAGGGAGAGATATGTCCAGCAGGAGAGGGAAGGTAGTGTTGCTACCATATCATGCACTAGTGAGATCACACCTCGGGTTTTGTGTCTAGTACTGGAGGCCACACTGCAGAAATGACATAGACAGGGAGGAGGCTGTCCAGAGGAAGATGACTAAAACAGTGCAGGGTTGTATGAGAAGCCCTACAATAGGAGACTGGGGGATCTCAACACATACACCCTGGAACAAAGGACTGGAGAGCCAAAGGAGACATGACCGAGACCTACAAGTACCTCACAGGGATGAACATGGTGGGGGGGGGTCTCTTTCAAATGAGGAAGAGCACCAGAACCAGTGGGAATGTGGTGAAGCTGGAGTGGGGAATTTTGGGATGCATGTGAGGAAATACCACTTCACTGAAAAAGTGGTAGATGTCTGGAATATAATGCCAAGAGATGCGGTGGAGGAAAATACATAGAATGGAGTTTTATGCATGCATGGGACAGATAAATGGGAATATAAGGTAATGGGCTAGTTCTGGAAGCTGCATCTTCACAAAGACAGACAGGGTGGAGGCAATTCAGGGAAGGGTGATGAGGATAGTGCAGGGTTTGCATCAGAAAACATATAAGAACAGATTTAATGTCTCAGTATATATACACTTGAAGAGAAGAGGAAACAGGGGGATATGACAGAGACCTTCAAGTATCTTAAAGGCTTGAACAAAGTGTAGGGGTGCTGACATGTTTCAGTACAAGAGTTGTACAGGGATGAGGAGGCACAATATAAGATTGGAGGGGGAGCAGGACAAGGGGAAATGTGAGGATGTTTTTCTTCACAGAGCAAACATAGAAACATAGAAACATAGAGTTTGATGGCAGATAAGGACCACTTGGCCCACCCAGTCTGCCCATTTCCTTACCTATTGGATAAGCTGCAGATTCTAGTTAACCAACAGCCTACTTCCTGCAACCCCCACTATAATTGCCTTATGTCTGTCCCATGCATGTTTGAATTCCCCCACTGTTTTAGACCCCACAACCTCTCCAGAAAGGCAGTTCCATGTGTCCACCACTCTCTCCGTGAAAAAGAATTTCCTCACATTACCCCTGAGCCATCTGCCCTTTAACTTTAAATTGTGTCCCCTTGTTCTTACACTCTTTTTCTGAAAGATGCTACCCTCCTGGACTTTGTTGATTCCCTTGAGGTACTTAAAAGTTTCTATCATGTCCCCCTGTCACTCCTTTCATCAAGGGTATACATATTAAGCTCTCTCAGTCTCTCTTCATATGGTTTTTGATGTAGACCCTGCACCATTTTAGTTGCCCTCCTTTGGACTGCTTCCATCCTGTCCATGTCCTTGCATAGATGAGGTCTCCAAAACTGCACACAGTACTCCAGATGGGGTCTCACCAACTGTCTGTACAGAGGGATAACCATTTCTCTTTTTCAACTTGTGATGCCCTTCCCTATGCATCCCAGTATCCCCTGGCTCTCCTTTCTGACTTCTCACATTGCTTACCCACCTTTAGGTCATCTGATATGACTACAACCAGATCCCTTTCCATTATTGTTGTCATTTGTACCTCCCTGCTATTGTGTACTCTTCTCCTGGATTTTTATTTCCCAGGTGCATTACTTTGCACTTCTTTGCATTGAATCTAAGTTGCCATATGTCTGACCATTCCTCCAACCTTGCCAAGTCCATTCTCATCCTTTCTACCCCCCTTGTGTATCAACTCTGTTACAGATCTTTGTGTCATCTGCAAAGAGGCATACCTTTCCTTCCAGACCCTCTGCAATGTCACCTATAAAGACGTTAAAGAGGACTGGATCCAGTACTAAGCCCTGAGGTACTCCACTAGTAACCCCCCTTTCTTCAGAATGTGTTCCATTCACTATTACCTTCTGTGTCCTGTTGTGCAGCCAGTTTTCTACCCAGGCTACCACCCTGGGACCCACTCCCATGCTGGCTAACTTGATTATTAATCTTTTGTGGGGACTGTGTCAAATGCCTTGCTAAAGTCTAGGTAGGCCATAACCACAGCCCCTCCCGGTCTATTACTTTGGTCACCCAGTCAAAGAAATCGATTAGATTCATCTGACATGACCTTCATGCTGTGAATCCATGCTGCTTTGGGTCCTGTGCCCCACTGGCCTCTAGGTACTGAACAATTCTTTCTTTCGGAAGTGATTCCATCATTTTCCCCACCACTGAGGTCAAATTAACAGGTCTGTAGTTTCCTGCTTGTGCCTTGCTCCCACTTTTGTGAAGGGAATCACACCTGCCCTCTTCCAGTCCTCAGGTACCACCCCATCTTCCCATGATTTGTTAAAAAGTGTGGTTAGTGGTGTTACTAGGTCCTCCCTTAGCTCTTTTAGGATTCTAGGGTGAATCCCGTCAGGCCGCATTGCTTTGTCCACCTTGAGTTTTAAGAGTTCTTTTAGGACTCTTTCTTCTGTAAATGGACTGGCATCAACCTCCCTACCCAGAGTGCTTCTACTGTTTGGTTTAGGTAACTCCTCTTCTTCTTTTGTGAATACTGAGTAAAAGTATTCATTCAGTATCTCTGCCTTTTCACTGTCTCCCTCTGCCCACCTCCCCTCTCCTTTATTAATCTTCACTATCCCTCCCTTAACCTTTCTATGCTCCCTAATGTATCTATAAAAGGTTTTATCCCCTTCTTTACTGAGTTGGCTATCCTTTCCTCAGTTTGAGCCTTTGCTTTTCTGACTGCCTTCCCCACTTCTTTCTGCTTTATTTGATACAGTTCCCTGTCATGCTCCTTCTGTGATTCCTTATACTTTTTGAATGCAGCCTTTTTCTCCTTAACCTTCCCTGACACCTCTTTTGAGAACCATAGTGTTTTTTTATTCCGCTTTGTTTTCTTTATTTGTTTCACACAAAGGCTTGTTGCCTCCATGATGGCAGTTTTAATTTTTCTCTATTGTTCTTCCACCCCTCCTTTCTTGCCATTTTCTAATGTATTCCTGAGGTATTCACCCATTATGCCAAAGTCAGCCCTTCTAAAGTTCAGTATCCTTGTCTTTGTATGGCTTGTCTCCATGGTTATGTTTATTGTGAAGCACACTGTGCAGTGGTCGCTTGTACCCAGATGTCTACTGACTTCTAAATTTGTGATCCTCTCTCCATTTGAGAGTACCAGGTCTAATATTGCTCCCTCCCGAGTGGGTTCCACCACTAGCTGTCTAAGGCATGCCCCCTGTAGGGTATCGAGAATGATCCTGCTCTTGGATGTGGCTGCAGTCCATGTAGCCCAGTTAACATCTGGCATATTCAGGTCCCCCATCAACAGTATCTCCCCTTTTTCAGCCATTTTGAGAATTCCCTCTATCATTTTCTTGTCCATTTCCTCCCCTTGAGATGGGGGTCTGTATATAACCCCTGTGCAGATTGTGATGCCATTCTCTGTCTCCAAGGTGACCCAGAGTTCCTCTTGTCCTGCCCCTTTACTTTTTAGTTCTGTAGCTTTGATCCCTTCCCTTATGTAGAGAGCTACTCCACCTCCTCTTTTACCCTCCCTATCCCTTCTGCAGATTGTGTACCCTGGTATGTTGACATCTCAGTCATGGTTCTCCATGAACCATGTTTCTGTGACTGCCACAGTATCCAAGTGTTCCTCTTCCATCAAGGCTACTAGCTCTGGAAGCTTGTTTCCCAGTCTATGGGCATTGGTACTCATTGCCCTCCATTTAATGTTGACTTTATCCTTTTTTACCCATCCCTGCTCTTATTGCCCTTGTCCATTTTCCATTTACCCCTGTCCTGCCCTCTGTCAGGCTCTGTACCTCAGTGTTTACCCTACTACCTGCCATGTTTTGTGAGAGGAGGCTTGAACGTTCCTGTTTCCTATCAGCACCTCCCCCCTTGGCTAGTTTAAAAGCTTGCCAAGGAAGCCTTTAAACCTGTCACCTAGGAGCATGTTTCCCCTTCCTGGACAGATGCAGGCCATCATGCAAGTACAGACCTTCATCTCCCCAGGTGGACCCCCAGTCCCCAATGAAGCCAAGGCCCTGTGCTCTGCACCAGTTTTTCAACCATTCATTAAACTGCATGGTGTGCAGTACCCTAACCTCACCCCTGCCATAGACTGGCAGCTCCTCTGAGAGGGTTACCGTGCTTGCTACCTGTCTGAGGCCCCTCCCAAACTCCACAAATTCATCCTGCACTGCACTGATCTCATGCCTAGCAAGGTTATTTGTCCCGAGGTGGACAATGATATCTAGTTTCCTCTCCTGTGATGCTGCTTCTGCAATCCTGAGTATTTGCTTCATGTCCTTCCAAGCCATGGCACCAGGCAGGTGCCTTACTTCCCTCTCCTCTCCCTTCCCCAGGTCTACACCCTTAATAATTGAGCCCTCTATCAGAAGCTGTTTCTTTCCCCTGTGGTGTCCCTTGCCACTCTTTTGTGGGTCTCCCTTGTGGATGTCCCCAACTTTCTTCTTGGTCTCCAATGAGGGTGTCATCATAGAGGAACCTTGATTTGCCAGAGTGACATATGATTTGCGTAGAGGTACAACTTGGGGGCTACGCCTCTCTTTCACCACTCTCACCCTCCCAGAAACTACTGTGGTCCATCTGCTCTTCACAAATGGCAACCTCTGAGGCAGTGGTTGTGGAACTGGTGTTCTTTGGGTGGGGGAGGCCTCCTTAGTCCTTGCCAGTTCAGCCTGGAGCTAGGCAACCTCTTCCCTCAGAGCTGAAAGTTGCCTGCAAATAGGGAAGCAACACAGGTTCCATAATGTCTCCTGGAAAATTGCTTCCCCACAGCCAGTGCATTGCACCACTCCCCACATGTCCCTCTTCCTTATAATATACAATGAGTAATATATAAAAATTATTTTTTTGTGTGTGTATGTGTACTTACCCTTTATGCACTGTGCTGGGTAATTAAGAATATGACAGTTCTGCCCCAAGACCTGTTGAGGAAGTGATGTCAGAACCTGGCTATAAAGGAAATGCCACCCCTGGGGTGGGTGGGGTGAGGGAAGGGTGGGTGGTAGGCCACAAGCACTGCTGACTGTTAGAAACAATCAAATACACCACTGGTCCACCACCATAGTGAGTATTGCCCTTTATAGTAAGTCAACCAACACCACAATTTACTAGACCACTGCTCCTACACAAACCACTCTACTGAGTCCAGGGATAAAAATGAACTCACTGCTCAGCCATCTGGACACTTCTAAAATATTGCACAAATATCCTTCCAAATCCTATGCGTCTAGCACAGAAATCAAGCAATTTCAGTTGTATTTCACCCGCTCTGGTTATAAAATTACTACACTTTAATGGAATTCTGCAATTCTTAATGCCAATAAGAAAATAATGGAACTTTCTGTAGAAAGCATAGCTTACCTTCCTATCTAGTCCCCAACAAAATTATGTTTTACCAGGTTCCCAGTTCCTCAAATGTGTTCTAGTTTGTTCTCTGCGGTATAGCAAGTTTTTCAGCTTCCAACAGAAGCAGGCATATCTTTTCTGATTCTCCCTGTGTAGTTTTCCTAAGACAGCTCAGTGATAAAAGCCCAACCCAGAATCAATTGATTGACAAGTGACACCTGTGATGTAAGCAGGCCTTTCAGTGAAGTCAGTTTGCTACATCTGCTTCTAATACACACACAAACCCTTTATCTGAAACCAGGGATAAACTCACTGCTCAGCCAGCTGGATACTTCTAAAATATTGTACAAATATTCTTCCAAATCCTATGTGTCTAGCAGAGAAATCAAGCAATTTCAGTTGTATTTCACCCCCTCTGGTTATAAAAGTACTACACTTTAATGGAATCCTGCAATTCTTGATGCCAATAAGAAAACAATGAAACTTTCTGTAGAAGGCGTAGCTTACCTTCCTATCTAGTCCCCAATAAAATTATGTTTTACCAGGTTCCCAGTTCCTCAAATGCATTCTAATTTGTTCTCTGCAGTATAGCATGTTTTTCAGCTTCCAACAGAAGCAGGCAAGTCTTTTCTGACTGGCTTCTCCCTGTGTAGTTTGCCTAAGACAGCTCAGTGATAAAAGCCCCACCCAGAATCAATTGATTGACTAGTGACACCTGTGATGTAAGCAGGCCTTTCAGTGAAGACAGTTTGCTATGTCTGCTTCTAATGCACACACAAATCCTTTATCTGAAACCAGGGATAAACTCACTGCTCAGCCAGCTGAATACTTCTAAAATAGTGCACAAATATCCTTCCAAATTCTATGTGTCTAGCACAGAAATCAAGCAATTGCAGTTGTATTTCACCCCCTCTGGGTGGTCGATGCTTGGAATAGCCTATCCCAGGAAGTGGTGGGTGCTAATACTGTAGGGGGATTCAAACATGAATGGGATTGACATATGGGAACCCTTGATGTGGGGGAAGAGAGGCAAAACCCAATGACCAAGTATGGTCAGTGGCCGCTGATGCAGGAAGGGAATTTGGGCAGACTAGGTGGGCCTAGTGGTCCTTGTCTGCCATCAGTTGTTATGTTACTACTGTATGTTACTATGGGCTGAGAGGGTTGCCAGAAACTGGTTTGGGCCTGTGGAGACAGACTAGACAGGGGCCATCTGAGTAGAGTGGATGGGCCAAGCACTTATTTTGTGCCAACACATTCTATGTTTCTATATGAACACTGTAGAAATACAGATTGATACTGCTCTTATTACAAGCTTGTGTTTAGGAAACAACTGAGGTTCTTTATCCACAGGTTCCTGAGTTATCCACCTATGAATAAACTATCTTTACAAAGTGCTAACTTTGGAACTGTTCTGGATAGGAACTATTTTTAAAAATAAATAATTGTAGTAAAATTGTAGTAAAATCGGTATGTTGTATAGGTACAATGTTTACTCATGTATTCAAATTGTATTTATGTTATATGTTATTTAGTTTTTGTTGACAAGGAAAGGGGGACTAGGCACTTGTGCTTATTTTCAGTCACATCCTGGGGGAGAGGGGGAAGATACAGCCCCCCCCAAGCCATGTCTCTGTCCTCTAATTTAAATCTGTAGTGGCACTAACCCTGAAACCTCCTCTAAGCTTTCTTACTTCTCTTAACTGCTGTCCTTTGTCCTCAGATCCTGCCCACCAGTTAGCAGTTAAGCTATTTTTTTTGTCAGCTGCATAAAAATAACACCTGCCCTCTCTTTCCTCTCTTTTAGGCTGCCCTTGATTGGGCCAAACACTCCTGGTTCTGAGCAGCATGGCCGGAGAAGCCAGCCAGCCAGCTGCTCTACACCTCCTACCCACTGCTGGAGCATCTGTCATCAGGTATGATCCAGGACTCTGTCTGGGACTGCAGTTGGAGCTCCTATTGGTCACAGCCTTTTGCTTCAACTGATGATTGGCTGAAGCAATCGCGACTTTCCTCAGATTGGCTAGTGGGCTCCAGCTCCAGCTCCAAATGCCCTGACTTTTGTACAGCTTTTATGGCTTTTCTTAAACATGTTTTCTTCCTCATTTAGCTGCTCATTGCTTCCTAAGCCACCTAAATTTTCTCCTGTCCACCCTTTCCCACCCCCTGCACTCTTTAAATACACTGTTTCTCCTCCCTTTTGCCATGCCATCTTTCCCATTGGTGGCCCCATTTATCACAGTCCTTAAAGTAATACTTACATTTACACTGTCCCTGGTATAAACGTGCTCAGATTCTCTCTACTGCTGTCCTTGTGAAGCTCTCCTTGTCAAAATCAAGGGCTGCTGTCACTTGCTTCTGTCTTGCTGGCTGCAGAAGATCCATTACTTCAATTTAAACTAATCACAGCCTTCCCTTCCTCAATACCAAAAATGCAGTTTGTACTGTGGCTTTGCTGCTTATCAGGCTTGACTGCTTGAATCCTTGATCAGAGTACTGATCCCTTATATTCTGCCCCTCATTTTAAGCTAAACTTAAATTAATATTGCCCTGACATGCTTATCTTCCTATCCTCCTTCATAGAAACTCCCTTCAGTTGTCAAGGTACATTCTTTGTATGTTCCATGTGGGCATCTTACTATCTCAGTCACTCCTGTCCAACCAGACCTCTAAAATAAATGAGGCTAGGTTGCTGTTTTACACTTCCCTGGTTCCTCTTGGTCTGAAATTAAATGACCCCTCATCACCCCTATCCTTCTAAGCAGACTTGACTGTTTAGGCTGCTTCTCAGCACTCTTAAAAAGCTCTTGTTGCTGATTCTATTCTGCTCAGGCAATGTCGAGCTGAACCCAGGTCCCATTGCCACTATTACTGCACCCTCAGATCTGGCCCATCTCAAAGGGTTGTGTAGTCTTCATATAAATGTCTGCAGCTTCCAGAGTATATTTGATTCTCTTCAAACAAGGATGCACCATACTAAGCCTGATGTATTAGTGGTCACAGAGGCCTGACTTAGGCCTTCTTCACTAGATCATGAAATAAACCTTCCATCTTAAAACCTATTCAGAGCTGATAGGCATTCCAGAGGTGGTGGGGTAGCCATCTATATCCAAGACAAATTCACAGCCACTATAATTGACTCCTCCACATCACCTAAAGAATTCGAGAGTCTGGCATTAAAGGTGTTGTTGTCACCCTCTTCATCACTCTGCATTATTGGCTGCTACAGACCCCCTTCTGCAGGCCTAAAGGTGTTAAACCATGTGGGTACAGTGCTCAAAAACTTATGCTCTGAAGTTGTATTTCTGGGCTACTTCAACCTCGATTGGTTCGCCACTGCCTCCAGACCCATGAAAGATATGTGTGACATCAGTGGGCTGACGCAACTCATTATGTAAGTCACTCATCCTAACAAAGAGAACCCTGATAATAGAAACTTAATCAACCTTATATTAGTAAACAAATCTCACCTTTTTACCCATTCAGGTGTATTCTTTAATGATCTAATTGATCACTGTTTAATAGCATGTGTCAGATCTGTGCCTAAACAGGTGTCTTCTAAATATATTTTCAAAAGAATTAAACACAATTTTGTCCCTCAAGCCTGCCTCTCTGACTTGCAGCACTCAAACTAGCAAGAATGCTACCTTCCCCCTACTGTGAGCAAGGCCTATGAGGTTTTTCAGAGCATTGTACTTGGGCATAAAAATCGGCATATGCCCCTAGTGAGAGTTCACACAAAGAAGAAATCGAACCCCTGGTTCATGGCCAGTCTAAAAGCTGCCTTACTTATCAGAGTCCTTCTTTTGGAAAAGGCCCAAAAAAACAAACTTTCAGATCGGATTGATCAGGGAAGAGAAGTCCAAATTTTACCGCAGAGAATACGTGTCAGCCTCTAACTGTTCAACCAACTTCTGGAAAACCGTAAGGGATATTGAGGGCTACACCTCAGCTAAATCCTTCCCTGCCAAAATTACAATTGGTTAGTCTTCAATTACCAATAAATATTCAATTCTTGAGCTCTTGAACAATCAATTTGCTACCTCTGGGCTTGCATTCAAATCCTCTCCTATGAATAACCTCCGTTACCAACTCTGAGCCAGGACCTGACATACACTTCAAAGGATGCCCCTGTTCCAGTCACAGCTTTTTCATTCAGTCCAGTCTCAGTGAAATAAGCTGAAGACCTCTTGTTATGACTGGTCATCAGGAAAAGCACAGGTGGGGAGCAGATTGATCCTTATTTCTTAAAGCTCAGCCTATTTGTCTTGTCTGCTCCTTTAACTCATCTTTTTAACTTATCACTTGTCCAGGGTGAACTCCCCACAACCTAAAAAAAATGCTCATGTTATCCCTTTATTTAAGTCTAGCTACCCAAGTGACTTATATAATTATAGGCCGATATCCTTTCTTCCCATTCTCTCCGAATTACTTGAGAAAGTTGTTAATATCCAGCTCAGGGAAAACCTGGAGATCAACAGCCTCATAAATCCACTCCAATCAGGTTTTAGACCATGTCGTAGCACAATCTCTGCCCTTGCTAAAGTCACTAATGATTGGCAGTTACCATAGACACCAAACATTACATGTGTGCCCTATTCCTTGTGGAGTTCTATGAATGGGTAACATCAGAACTGGACAGGGGAAAGCTGTAGGATGTGCTATTCTCAGACTTCAGCAAGGTGTTTGACTTGGTCATACACAGAGGCCTTCTAGAGAAACAGAGGTTGATGGGAGTAGGCCCATTGATGGTCAGACAGATAGGAAACTGGCTGTCTGAGTGCACCCAGAGGGTAGTGGTTGGTGGGGAAAGCTCAACCCCTAGAGGGGTCATGTGTGGGGTACCACAAGGCTCGGTCCTGGGCTGATCTTGTTTAATGCCTACATCTCAGATATCATGGAGGGTACAGGGTATGCAATGAGTCTCTTCTCTGATGACCCGAAGCTGGGAGCAGTGGTTGAGGGGAAGGATGGGAGGGTAGCCTGCAAGGGGACCTGGAGACCCTGGATAGGTGGGCTTACACCTGAAAATTACATTTTTAACTCCTCAAAGTGCAAGATGTTGCACCTTGGGAGGGGAACCACAAACATGAGTACACCCTTGGTGGGGAGGTGTTGGAGGCCATGTCTGGAGAAAAAGGCCTAGGGGTCCTGATGGATGCAGGTATAAATAACTCTGAGCAGTGCAGGAGGGCAGAAGTCAAGTCAAACATCATGATGGACTGCATTGCAAGGGGAATCACCTCAAAGAGTAGGGAAGTGTTTCTGGCTCTGTACAATGGTCTGATTAGACCACACCTTGAGTATCGTGTATAGTTCTGAAGACTGCACCTGAGAAAGGACATAAAGCTCCTGGAAATGGTCCAGCAGAGGGCAACCAAGATGATATGGGGCCTGGGGTATTTTATGTATAAGGAGAGACTGGAGGAGCTTGGCCTGTTTTCATTGGAGATGAGGGACTGGGGGACATGATTGAGGTCTTCAAGTACCTCAAGGGGATATATAGGGTAAACAAGGAGGGGCTTTTTAGATTAAAGGAAGGGGATATCACCAGAGGGCATGGTTTGAAGTTAGAAAGAGGAAAAATATGTGGGGGAAGAGGAGGATGTATTTCACTGAGAAGGTGGTGGAACCTTGGAATGCGCTCCCTGTCAAGCTGGTTCTGGCTTCTGTGGTGGTGGGGTTCAAGATAGGGTGTGGCAGGTTTAGGATAGGAATAAAACAAGGGTGAGCCTGTCCCAGGGTGGCCTATATGGACGTCAGAGGAAACAGAAATGCGATGGGAAGGGGAGGTCTCGGTATCCACCTGGGGCCATGAGGCATGAGCAGACTTAACAGACCATAAGGCCTATTCTGCTGGCTGTTAGTATGATAGTATGTTAAGCAAAGCATTCAACACAGTGGACCATGACCTACTCCTTGTAACTCTTAAAAACATCAGCTTAGCCAGCCCAGTAGTGCTGAGGGTTGAGGCGTTGGATGCCATACCTCGCGCCATGCCAGTGACCTAGGTTCAGGAATGAGCCCAGGGGCCATCGGTGGTTGGCAGGGGAATGAGACTATTGAGCATCCTCTGACTGCACTCCTCTTCTGGGAGGGAGGGAGGGAGGAGGGGATCTGTCTCAGATAGATAGTGACACCTGGTGGAGATCGGGTGTACTACAACCATTGGGACCAAGTAACCAGGGGATGATGTTGGGCGGCTGCCCTCCGAGCATGAGTAGGAGTGCTCATGCTATGGGCTAGGCGGCATTGCATCTCCCATGTCGGGGAAAGGAGTAAAGCAGAAAAATCCCAACCTCAGCTCATGGAGATGAAGGAGGCTCCAGGGACGTAACTCATATCCCAACGTCGGCCCAATGCCTTGGGGGACTCCATGGCCAACCCGGCCAACAGGTAAGACCTATTTAACTTCAGATAGGCCATTGAGGGAGGATGGACCCACCCTGGGGGGTGATTCAGGTGGCTAGGCCTGCCTGTGTGGTCAAGCGAGTCCTGCCAGTGGGTTGTGGGGTTCAGACAGGGAGTAGAGGTTCCTGTCAAGAAGGCACCCCAGAAAGATGCCCTGGCAGAGGTGGCACACAAATAGAGTAAAAAAAAAAACAACACTGGCATTGAATCTGTAGCAATTAAATGGCTTACTAGCTACCTTACCAGATGGTATCAGCAAGTTAAAACAGATAGAGATCTTTCTCCTCTGAAAACTCTCCTGAGAGCTGTGCCACAAGGCTCTATTTTGGGGCCATTGCTCTTCACTTTCTTCATAAATAATATTAACCTAGGTATTAACTCAGCAAGCATCCATCTCTTTGATAATGATACATTCCTGTATGTTGACAGTCCCTCTACAAAATTTGCCACTAAGAACCTTCAAGAGAATTTCAGTCATTTACAGCTTAACCTTCTGAATTAAACACTCTTATATAAAATGCCAAAAAAAACAAAGGCAATGTTCTTCTCTCCAGTCGTTACTGTACCTAACCACCGAATACTATGCCTAGTTCCCTGAATAACAACATTGTCAGGGCAGTCCATAGACTTTATGGCTAAAATCAAGTACTTGGGGTTTGGATTGACCACAAACTATCATTTGCCAACCATATCGACGAACTGACAAAAAAACTTAGAGACTAGCTCTGTTCTTTCGGAAAAGGCATTTTTTTGACCCAAGATGCAAAAACTAGATTAGTTCAATGCATTTGTACCCCACTTCTGGATTATGCTGACTTTATTTATGCTCAGGGCACTAGCTCAGCATTATCAAACCTTGTCATTCTCTATCATCAGGTAATAAGATTTATAACAAGTGAACCATTCTCCATCACTCATTGCTCCCTGTACTTCCTGGTAGGCTGATCATCCCTCAACTTCAGAAGGCAAAAAAATGCTGCACTTTGGACCTTTAGAGTGCTCACTAAGAAACTTCCACAATACATAACCGAGTCTGCCTATATGCACTGCAGTTAGATATTCCTTAAAGGGGAAGTCTCCCATAGTTTCACACCAATATTATCCCAGCTCCTCGTGTGTAACTGTTGTGTGCCTCCTCCAGTTGCTAACAGTCCTACTGAAGTCCAAATCTAAATTATATATCAAAATATACAGCCCCTAGAAGTTATCAATGTGTTTGTCCTCCATTTTACCATTAATGTTGCTGGAGGATGATGCCATCAGAGCAGCAGATAATGGTGCTGCACTAAATGCAGTTCCACCAGTAAACCAAATCCACAATGGCTGGTTCCCTACTTGAGTAATGGAGGAACCCTTTAAGTGTTGGGCACATCCTGAAGTGCAGGTCTAATGGGGACTAGGACCATGTGAGTGTGATGCAGCACTGATCTGAGGTATATACAGTATTCATATAAGGAAGTACCTGTATGCGTTTTGTTACTGTTTCTGTTAGCAAAAATACAGTTTACCCAATAAATGACTCTGGGTGCAAAAAGAGTTTTAAGTGGTATAATACAGCTGTTGTATTATTTGTTCTGTGTGTGTTAGCATTCTCTGTTTTGATTGACGCCAGCAGTGAGAAATAATCTTGCAAATATGTCCCTTTCCCCTTTGTAAATAGGCAGTCAGTGATTGGTTGGCTGCTGTAAGGAAATAAAGAGTTCAGCTGTAACAAGGGATAGGTTACCAGGAAAGCATCAGCTGCAGTATATGGATGAAGGATAATCTAGTGGTTAAAGCACAGGCACAAGAACTGGGAGACTCTGGTTCAAATCCTACTAGAGTCCCTTACTGTCTAACCCTTAACGAGTTCCTCTTACCTCCTTGGGAACTGTTATGGCCCCTCAGGTCCATGACTTTAAACATGCCCCCATTCTCATTATAAATTATTATTATCAGCAATGTAAGAGCTATAGCATTTCACTTTGAAGGTACTGAGGACAAACTATGGCAGCACCCCCACACGCACTTTGTAATGCCAGTATTTGAAGTAGGATGTCCCTTACAAATCAGATGCCACACTATAGCTGTTGTGGGTAAAGAAACTAATCAGTCTTAGTGTTTACAGTGCTCTGTATTTGCTTATCACATTCCTCCCATGTCATATGTATTCTGAATCTTGGTATTTCCAGTCAGAAACTCCGATTTAAGGAGCATTTGAAATGCAAAACAATACAGTTTATAAAGTATGTGATCTAGCTCTCCACTTTCAGGCTGCTGAAAGGGGGTGTTTATCTTTTGTGCAAAGGAGGAATTCAGTCTTGTGTGATCCTTTGGGAAACTGCACATGCCCACCTTGAAAATGAATATTCTCAAGGGTGTTCACCTAGTCTAATACAGATTGACTGATTGGCTGCTTGATTTACTAATTGATTGACTAACTGACTGATTGGTTCAGTCTACTGCTCTCCACAACATGTTACAACTGTCTCACAGAGAGAAATGAGCAGCACAAAGAAACATATTTTGTTTCCTGGGAATGACATACTATTAGATGTATTATTTGCTCTACACATACAGTATTAAGGCTACAGATACTACTCCCTGTGTGAGTTGCATGACAGAACTGTCTTAAGCCATTACAAACTTAAACTAAAATCAGGGTAGACAGCATTGATACCCTTATGTTTTCTTCTGCACTGTTGCTGCAGTGACATCAATGAATGGGTGGGGCTGTATTACAAGTGACTCATTTGCATGTAAACGGAGGCTTGCTTGACACTTTACTACCTTGTGTCAGAGCCTCAGAATGTAGATATGTGTTGCAACAGAAGAAATGACTGATCTCTTATTGACATTTGTACAGTACTTGATGTAATGTATAATAAAAACATCAGACATATCCAAATCATAAATATACAGGAGTCTTCTCCTTTATGAAGCCTCTCTTACACCACATGCATAATTCCTAAAGTGAATACGTGTTTTGGTCAGGCGTCACTAAGCCATGCTCTTTCTTCCTTATGGAACAAGCTCCAAAAAACTTTGAGTATGGTGTTACCTACAAAACTGTCCACCTTCAAAACACTATTTGTACAATCTTTCAAAGAACACTGCAGTAGTTCTCCCTAGTTTCATAATATCTCAGACTATGGTCTTTTCACCTTCTGTGACCACTGACTGTCCCCCTGCCCCCACTCCCTCTTTCTTTCACTCTTGTTCCCTTCTTTCCCCTTACCATATGTTTTTGTACCATCTGAACATTATCACTGCATTTTGCACACATATATATTGCATATATTGTACTTTTGTACATAATTACAGTATGTATCAATGCTATCTTCTACCAACTGTACCTTTATTTTATTGTATTTGAGCATTTATTGTTACACTGTCTTGTATGTACAGTCCAAGCCACTTAAACAGGATGCATTTAAGTGGGTCAACCGCTTAAGTGAGATGTTCCCTTAGAAACACTTTTATGCTGGTGTTAAATATAGGTGTGATATTCCCTTTAAGAGGGATGCAGTTAACAACCAATTTTGGTTTGTTGGGATGTCTGACAGTGGAATTCTGTAGCTTTAAGTGGCTTAAAGTAGATGCAAATTACAGTAATTACATTAATCATCTGAATCAGCTGAAAACAATGAGCATTAGCACATTAAACAAAGGTCTTTCATGGTGCATCTTGCTTACTCTATCTGTGCTGTTGCCTTTGCCTTTTCTCAATGATGTCTGTGCCATGCAATGATCTCACTCTCGCTAATCGTGTTCGGGTTGTTGAAGCACTGAATGACTCCACCGAATCGTTGTCCTCCATAGCGGCTGAGTTTAAAATTTCAAAAAGTCAGGCAAGGAGGATCAGCAAGAACCAGAACTCTATTGTCACCAAATGGCATGTAAATTCAAACCCCAGCTGTAAGAGAAAAAGGTAGGGCAAAGACAGTGATGTTGATGATGCCCTCTTACTGTGGTTTTCACAAGCTCTTGAGAAAGGAGCTCGGATATCTGGCCCTATACTAAAATCAAAAGCAGATGATTTAACTAGACAAATGGGTCATGTTGGGTTTGAGGCAACTGGTGGCTGGATGTCTAGATCGAAGCAATGACATCAAATCATCTTCAAAAGGGAGCATGGTGAGAAACAGGATGCTGATGCAACAGCAGCAAGCTCCTGGGTAGCTGACATCCTGCCTGGTCTACTCGATGGTTTTTCACTGGCAGATGTATTTAATGCAGATGAGACAGGCTTGTTTTTTTCACAGTTATCCTGACCATGGGCACTCCCTTAAAAGTCAAGCATTAGTGGGTGGCAAGAAAGTGAAAGACAGAGTCTCTGTCATGTGCTGTGCAAATCAAATGGGGACCAAAAAGCTGAAGCTTTTAGTTACTGGTAAGAGCAAAAGCCCCAGATGTTTATCAAAAGACCTAAAAACACTTCCTGTGACATACACACACTCAACTAATGGTTGGATGATGGGATCAATTTTCCAGAAGTGCCTCTAAACATGGAATTCTGAGCTCCGTAAGAAGAAGTGTAAAATTCTCCTTCTTGTTGATAACTATTCTGCCCACCCCCATGAACTTGCTTGATGACTGAAATTTATTAAACTCATGTTTTTTTTCCGCCAAACACCACAAGCATTATTTAGCGTATGGGCATGGGGGTCATTAAGAAGCTGAAGGGCCACTATAGATCACATGTTGCTGGCAAAATCATAACCACAATTGGCGAGGGGGAATCTGCTCATGCTGCTGAAATAGCCTGAAAAGTTAACCTTTTAGATGCCATTTACATGATCCATCAGGCATGGCAAGCTGTAAAACTGTCAACCGTAGAGCACTGCTTTAGAAAAGCAGGTTTCTATGGCTTCCATGAGCAACAAGCTGAAATTTGTGTGACTGGCCTGGAGGATGTCACAATTCTATCCTTCATGAACTCTCAGAAGTTCACAGAGTTTGTGGAGATGGGTTTGGATGAGCTGACTGTGGGGGAGCTCAGTGATTCTGATGTTGTGACCACTTTGGTGAGCGAAACTAGAGGATCGCTTCAGGACAACAGCGAAGACATCTCTGATACCAAAGCTGTACTCCTTGCCAGTGAGACTCTCACCGGACTGCATTCAGCAATGCTGGGGTGTGTGCAGCATGGGAAAGTACAATCATGGGAGTCTTTGTTTGAAGCTGAGGGAACAATCCATGCACATGCTGCACAGGGAAAAAATAGAAAAGAATTACAGATTTTTTTGGCATCCACCAGTACATCAGTCTCTGTATGAGAACTAGAGACTCAAGTACCATCCACTTCAGGAACAACTGCCCCTGTCCCAACATTGCACCCAATGTACCCGATGTTCACTGAGTATGCTCAGTTTGCCCAGTCTGACAATTGAGATGAAGGAGAGAATAATAAAGAGACATTTACAGTGCTCTAAAATAAAAACAACACACTATCACTGTCACAAGCATTAAAATAAAAAATAAAAAAACACTATCACTGTCGCAAGCATTAGCACTAAAAAAACAAACAAAAAAAGGACTGTGTGTCATAAATGAAACAGTAGGAGCGATTTCACCAGCCCAATACATGGACTACAGCTCCATGTACATCCAAATCAGGGCTCCAAGAGGACGGTCCTCAACTTCTCTTTGCTGGGACGGTTGCTTAAGCGGGATGATTTGCAGTCCAGCATGACATCCCACTTAAGCAGCTTCTACTGTAGTTGTACTTCCTGGGCTACAGTTTTCTTGACCAGTCTTGGTTACTGTTTTCATGACCTAAGTCCAGGTCCACCTTGCAAATGAGTTTTCCTCAATGGTGCTTCACCTGGTTAAATAAACATTGATTGATTGATTGATTGATTGATTGATTGAAAACTGGGACACACAAACACACACCACTTTCTTGTTCAAGATTAATTTTCCCAATCCTGCTGCCTGCTCTGGGACTGAATGAAGATGTTTTAAGCTGCCCCCCCCCCATATCCGTAGTTTAAAGGTTGCAGTGATGGGTGGGGTCTGGGTGTTATTCTCCTGATACAGTTGGAATCTGGTTTGTATTGGGAGAAGAAAAAAATAAAATGATGTCTGGTTTGAGGCACTGAAGCATGCTTAGCTCAGTGAGTTTGGGGCAGACAGTGAGAGTCAAGTCGATGGCAGTGATGGCTTCATTGGAATGCCTGGTTTAATTAACATTTCTTTCTTTTTTTCAGTGTCTTCTTTCTGAGCTGGTCTAAATTTGCTACAGAGTGGGGGTCACATCCTCCATAGATACCTAAAGGAGAAAAGGAATTGCATGGGCCAGATAATCTGGACCAAAATGGCAGGGAGTGGGTGGAGAAGGAGGAGGAACAAGCAGAAGTACTGAATGAATACTTCTGCTTTGTATTCCAAAGGAGGAAGGAGATCTGCCACCCATGGGCTGGGAGGTGGGATGGAGGATGATACTGGAAAGGAAGGTATTGGAGGGCCTGAAGGAACTTAAGCTGAATAAGGCAACATGTCCTGTTGGCATTCACCCTAGGGTATTGAGGGAGATGGTGAAGGTGTTGGCCGTGCTGCTGGCTGACCTGTTCAACACCTCCCTGGACACAGGATGCATGCTGCAGAACTGGTGGTTGGCTCATGTGGTGCTTTTCCATAACAGCAGCCTAAAGGATAAGCTAGGTAATTACAGACCTATCAGTCTCACTTCCATAGTGGGAAAATGTATGAAAGCAATCTTGAAGGAGAGACTGATAACTTTTCTTGAGGTCAATGAGCTCCAGGATATGCGGCAGCATGGGTTCATCTCTGGGAGATCATACCAGACCAGCCTAATACAGTACTATGACTGGGTTACAAGGGAGTAGGACAAGGGCTATGCAGAGGATGTCCTATATTTGGATTTTAGCAAGGCCTTTGATTCAGTCTCTCATGCGTGGCTGGGAACAAAGCTGAAATACGTATAAGTGGGGGCTAAGATGGCTAACTGGATCAGGAACTGGCTGCAAGGTAGACTGCAATGGGTGGTTATGGGGGGGGGACTCATCTCCTAGGCCAGTGACCAGTGGTGCAGTAGTGTGCCATAGGGCTCTGTGCCGGGGCCAGTGTTGCTTGGTCTGTTCATATCAGATATCGCACATGGGATTTGAGAAGGATCAGTTTGTTTGCAGACAACACCAAGATGGGGGCAGTTGTGGATGACAGACAGGGGTGGCAGAAGCTACAGGGTGACCTAACCAGACTTGAGGAGTGGTCAATGAGGTGGAAATTGGGTTTCAATGCAAAAAAAGTGCAAAGTTATGCACTTCGGGATGAAGAACCTGATGAGGGAATATTGGTTGAATGGGGTGTGGTTGGGAGTCACTGAGGAAGAAAAGGATCTAAAGGCGATAGTAATGGGGAGCATGAACAAGTCTGCCCAGTGCAGGAAGGCTGCAGCTAAGGCTAATAGGATAATGGGGTGCATTGCACGGGGGTTCTCGTCCAGGCACAAGGATGTGATCCTGTTCCTGCGCAGGTTCTAGGTCAGGCGGCATTTGGAGTACTGCTTGCAGTACTGGAATCCTTATCTGATGAAGGATATCAGATAGCGAGGTGGTGCAATGTAGGGTGACACAAATGATATAGGGGATGGAAGGCAGAACCTATGAAGAGAGGCTGAGACACGTGGGTCTGTACACCCTGGAGGAGAGAAGGGATTAGAGGGATATGATTGAAACTTTCAAAATACTTGAGGGGGATCAACCAATTTGGTACAGATGGGTTGTTTAAGCTGAGGAAGCAAAGGGGCATGAGAGGGCATGGTCTAAGACTGGAGGGGAGCAGATTCAGGAGGGAGATGAGGAGACATTATTTCACTGAGAGGGTGATGTCAAAATGGAACATCCTGCCAGAGGAGATAGTATCTTGTAGGATGGTTGGCAGTTTCAAAAGGGCATGGGATAGGGCAAGGGGAAGACTGGGTAAACAACACTGAGCAGTTCCAGGATTTGAGAGAGGCAAGGGGAGGGAGGAGCAGCTGCAATATAAGAGTGCTAGCTGTGCATTCAAGCAGACTTGATAGACTATTAGGCCTGTTTCTGCTGGCAAATTTTGTATGTTTGTATGTGCTGCCAAGCAGGGTCACTGAAGTTGGCTCCTGTCTGAAAACAATGAAGCCAATAGTGCCAATGACTTAACTTTAGTGGAGTGATTAAAAAATATTTGATGCAGTGATAAGTGTTCTAGGACTAGATCAGTGATGTTATGCTGGGATAACATCATGGGTTGGTCTCAGATTGACCAATCAGAGGCCAACATCTTTCTTGCCATTTTATGATACCATTTCACTTTATAGTTTAAAATTATCAATAAAACTTGATATAGAAATACAAGAGCAGTGCATTAATAATACGTATTGTTATTGCCTTCATTTCTTTTTTTTTAAACAAGTCTTTATTGATTTTAGGTTTTACAGACAGTAAACAGACATAAACACATAGCCCGGAACCCAGGATACACCGCCCCAAAACTGGTCGTGCAAACTATATACATTTAACTATATACATATGCAGAGGAATCATCACCCCTCCTCGTCCCATTTGTCATAACTTCGTCCCTAGTTAAATTTAAGGCCTATAGGCTACCTAGTTCCTTACTCCCTAGTCTATATTTACTTAGGCTCTCTGCATCCTCATAGGCATTCCTTTTCTACATTGTCTGCATTAATACTAGCCCAGGTAGGAGTGTGTTCCTCTGCATCCCCCGGGAGAGAGTCCTCAATTCATCTTTAAGTCTGGCAGACCCTTATCTATATTATCCTCTAAGCCCCCACCATTTCACCCTTCATCCATTAGTAACCCTACTAGACTTATCCAAGAAATTAAATACCCTTTGATCTAATCAGCCAAGATACTTCAGCTAGTCACTGCCCAGCAGACAGACCTGCGCCAAACCATCTACTTCTTGTAGAGAATATATTGCCTCCAGAGCTGCCCATCTTTTAGTATATACCTCTATTTTCCCTTCTGCATATAGATGCCTCTTGATTCCAGCTAGCATCCCAGTAAGGTCCTTTAACCATTGACCATAACCATATAATTGACCATCCTTCCAGTGCTGGACTACATAGGATTTAACTACTCCTGCCACAAGGGATATGTGATATTTAGCATTAGCTCCAGCTACTAGTGACAGGTCCCCTAGGATGCAGATCTCTGGTTTTATAAACCTTGAGTAATCCATTAATGGGTCCATTCGCTCTTTATCTCAACCCACACCGTGATATTTGGTACAGCTCACAATACGTGTATCAAGTCACCCCTCTCTGTACCACACCTAAAGCACAGGTCTGTCTGCTTTAGGCCTCTCTTACATAGTTTCACAGGGGTGTAATATATATTTGAGACAATAAAAAAATGTAAGTTTTTATACTTGGGTATCACAATATACCTGGCATTATTCCATACATTAGCCCAGTCAATTACTGCTGGGGCTAAAACTCTATCCCAATAATTCACTGCCAGAGGTGCCCTCGGGCCCATGAAGCTAAGAATGATTTTATAGACCTGTGATAAGATCCTTGAGCTTGGATCAACCCCCTCCAGATCTTCCCAACTAAAAGAATCTTCTATGAACTCCCCTAACCTTCTTAGCTCTCCCTCCAACATGCTTGTGAGTTGTAATCTTGGAAAATACGCCATTCCGTGGCATTGTGGAGGGAAAATCACCTTAGAATCTCGAATCTTCTAGTTTCAGGCCTAGAACCCAGTTAGCCCACTTCACTTTGAGTACCTTATTCCCTATGAGCAAGTTAGGATTGCCCAATAAAGGCTGCTTTATGGCCTTCTTCTGATCTCTTTCTGAACCCTAGTCAAGCATGACCACCAGGCTTCTACTGTCTTCACTACTGGGTTTTCCTATCTCGCTTGAAGCACTTAGCTATATCAGCATACAGTGGGCCTCTAGGAGAGTCCTGCCTCCTTCATCATTTGAGTCTCCAACTGAAGCCATTCCGGATGTAAGCCTCCCCTGTTCCCCTTTATTCCATCGAGTCATGAGACCCAACTGGCCTGCCACATAATACAAGTGGAGGTCTGCAGCTTAATCCCCCCATGCGAAGCGGGTAAGCACAGGGCGTTATATTTTCTCCTGGGTGGTTTAAATTTCCATAAAAAATCTGAAATTAGCTTTTTAACCTTGCTAAACCATTTTTTGTGGATATAATATGGGGCTAGATAAACCGGGTATAACAATCTTGGCAATAGATTCATCTTTATCAGCCCAAGTCTTGCCATGAAATTCAATGACTGCTTATTCCATCTTGGTTATTGCCTTAATTTCAAGCACTCATTAAAAACACATAAATATCTATCCCTAACAGTTCTAGTGTAAGTCTTTTCTGAAGATAATTTGTTCAAAATGAGAGGTCTCGGAAATTGGAGGGGTTAAAAAGTTATTTTTTTTTTTTAAATGAATGCTTGTAGTAAGGGCAGTATTGATATTTGACTGTGGTAAAGTGTGCTTATATTGATATAAAGTAAAATCAGAAAGTTATGTAGAAAAGGGAAAGTGGTCATGGTGGGGGATTTCAACTTGCTGGGGGTTGATTGGAACACTTTAGATCTAGTGTTATCAAATGAGGAGGCAATAAGGGAATTAAAGGTGGCAGACCCACTAGCCGACAGCGATCACCAAACGGTGTGATTTAATATCATGGTGTGCGGGAAGCCAGAGAAATCAGATACTCAGATAGTAAACTTCAGGGGGGTGGACTTTGGGAGGTTGCAGGAAGTACTGAAAGGGATACTAGAGGGCACAAGGCTGGAGATGGAAGAAGAGCAGAAATGGGATATTATTAAAAGGGGGATTATAGATGCAACAGAAGCCTGCACCAAGACACAGAGTAAGAGGAGCAGATCAAAGAAAACTATGCTGGATGAACAACAAGGTAGTGGAGGTGGTGAGAGCAAAATGAGAAGTGCACCAGGAGTATAGAAGGACAGGGAAAGAAGTGGACAGGGAGGAGTATGCAAGATGGTCCAGGGAGGTGACCAGAAAAGTGAGAGAAGCCCAGGCTCAGAGGGAGCTGAGATTAGTGCAGGGAATTAACTGGGGGGGGGGAGACTTTTTCAGATACATCAGGGAGAAAAGGAACTGCAAGGAGACAATAGTAAGGATAAAATGGGTGGGACTGGACAAAATAGGGTGAGGAGCAGGCAGAAGCACTGAATGAATACTTTTGCTCAGTGTTCATGGAAGAAAAGGGGGACTGCTACCAACAAGGGCAGGGAGGGTGGGGACAGGGGAGAGGAGGCAACAGATTGAAGAATTGAGGCAAGTAGAGTCCTAGAGGGAAAGAGGGCACTGATGGTAAACAAGGCACCAGGGCCAGATGGTATCCACCCCAGGGCTGAGGGAGATGGAGGAGGTGTTGGTGGAGCCAGTGGCAGATCTGTCCATCACCTACCTGGAGTAAGGATGTGTGCCATGCACTGGAGGATGGCACATGTAGTACTATTACATAAGAGCAGATCAAGGGATGAACCGGGTAATTATCGCCTGGTAAGTTTCACCTCCATAATGTGCAAACTCATGGAGACAATACTAAAGGAAAGACTAGTGTCATACCTGGAGGACAATGGCCTTCAGGATGTGAGGCAGCATGGGTTTGTTTCATGGAAGTCTTGTCAAACCAACCTGATACAATATTATGACTGGGTGACAGGTGAGCTGGATAAGGGTCATCTGGTGGATGTTCTTTACTTGGACTTCAGCAAGGCCTTCGATTCTGTGCCTCATGGGCAGCTTGGGGGGAAGCCAGCTGGTGTAGGGGTAGGGACAAAAATGATGAACTGGATTACAAGCTGGCTGAGTGGGAGGCTGCAAAGAGTGATGGTGAGAGGGGAGCTCTCAACTCCAAGGCCGGTGATGAGTGGGGTGCCACAGGGCTCTGTGTTGGGGCCAGTATTATTCAGACTCTTCATATCAGACATTGCACATAGGGTGGTGAGCAAGATAAGTCTGTTCACTGACAACACCAAAATCAGAGCAGTGGTGAATGGAGAAGAGGGATGAAAGCAGCTGCAGGGGGACCTGAGCAAGTAAGAGGAGTGGTCAGAGGTGGCAGCTGGTGTTCAATGCAACAAAGTGTAAGGTTATGCACTTTGGGGTGAAGAAACCAAGGAGACAATACTGGCTGGTAGGGGTTAAGCTGGGGATCACTGAGGAAGAGAAGGACCATGGGGTAACGATAACAGGGACCACGGACAACACTGCCCGGTTCAGGAGAGCGGCTACAAAAGTGAACAAAACGCTGGGGCGCATAGCGAGGGCTTTTTCATCCAGGTGAAGAGAGAGATGATCTTGTCCCTCTACAGGTAGCTGGTAAGGCCGCACTTAGAGTATTGTGTGTTGTTTTGGAGGCCATACCTAAAGCGTGATATCAGGCTACTGGAGGGGGTGCTGAGGAGGGCAACAAAGATGATATGTGGAATGGAAGGGACAGACTATGACAGCAGGCTGGGATACCTGAATATGTACACCTTGGAGGATAGAAGGGACAGGGGGACATGATAGAGACATTGAAGTATCTGTGGGGAATCAATAAGGATGGAGCAGATGGGGTCTTTAAGTTAAGGAGGGGGAGGGTCACCAGGGAGCATGCACTAAGAATGGGGGGGGGAGATTTAGGAAGGAAATGAGAAGACACTATTTAACAGAGAGAGTGGCAGCAAAATGGAACACCCTACCAGAATGGGTGGTATCATGTAAATCTGTGGACAGTTTTAAAAGGGCATGGGACACTGAACAGGGGAGAGTGAGGGTGGGGGAGGTGGTGGTGGCAGTGGGATGACAAATGGGAGATGAGGTGGGGCAGCTGCAAACTAGGGGTGCTAGCTGCACACTTGAGCAGACTTAAATAGACTGGATGGTCTGTTTCTGCTGGCACATTCGTATGTTTGTATGTGCGTATAAAGTGTCATTAATAATTATAAACTATAATATGAAATCGTCTCAATTTAGGTTAATGATAAAACTTGAAAATATTGACAAATAAACATGGTGACAGGAATTTTCAAAAGGATCTGTCCAAAATGCATCTTCCCCATTCTCAATGCAAAAATGCATCCAAACCTGTTAGAACAGCATCCAGAGTTTGCATTCAAAGTCAGATGCTATTGCAACCAAAATGGACACAATTGCAAATTGCATCTGTTTTGTGCCACAAATTGTGGCTTTCTGTCATAAACAGATGCAACTTGTGAAAACAGCTGCAAGGCCACCTGGATGCAGATGCAGGAACTGCATGCATTTTTGTCTGCATCAAAACCTTTAATAAAAAAACTCCCCAGTAACTCTACTGTACATCCTACTGGCATTGCTCCAACTATAAGCTTTTATTTAAAATAAATACTGCAAGTTCCTATTCATAACGGTTCCAAAGTTAGGCCTTTAAAAATATTATTTCTTCAAAGGGAGATAACTGTGAAAATGGCAGGACTAGGAAGTCAGAATTTTTAAATGAAAGCTTTGAGTTGTCAATACTGACATGTAACTGTAATAAAATATTCATGTACTGATAAAAAGTTGTACTGATAACTGGAGACTATAATATGAAATGGTATCAATACAGGTTCATAATAAAACTTTTTGATATGAATAGATAAATCCTATACTGTACCTTTACAACATAGCACTATTACTTTAATTACAAATTTTCTTTTTAAAAAGTTACTAAACCCACAAGTTCCATACTTATTTCCTTTCAAATAAATTATCATTAGCAAGGGATAACTTTGGAACTATTAGGGAGAGGAATTCCATTCTGTTAATGAAAAGTTTGAGTCAGTTTAATACCGATATGTAACTGTGATACAGTGTTCACATATTGATATTCAGTTTTATACCTCTTGAATATATCAATACTGAGATGACTCCAGCACTTTTATTATACAAAAGATTACTTTTCAATTCCTTTCTATTCCGTAGATATTAGACTTGATTCACAAAGGTCAGGGCAAGCAGTGCCGAAGGCAGCTTGCATTGACTGACTGTGTGCCAGGGACCCTGCACCAGATTCAGTATCAGGTAGGGTCCCAGCAATAAAGTCCCATGATTCACAGCAACCCTGACCCTGCACCGAACAGACAGTGCATCTGGAAGGTGTGCTGCAAGCTCCAGGGTGGTCATGCACCAAAAGCAACATGCACAGCAGTCACGGTGGCTAGCGCTCCCCAAGCGCCGCTCCCCGGTAATATATATCAAAAAAAGCACATCCTTGGTGGTAAACCAGGCCCCCCCTCCAGCCCAGATCCCAATTTATAAAAAAAAAGTAATAGTCCCTGGTGGCTAGCAGTCCCCTGGCCAGCCATGATCCCTGTTTATGAAATAAAAAATGTCCCTGGTGCTAGCAGTCCCCCCCCAGTCACCATTTATTATGAAATACCGATGTCTCTGGTAGTCTAGTGGAACCTCCCACCCCAGCAAGCAGTGCCCCACCATCCCACTCCCCCCATCCTACCCCAGAGCTAGTGCCCAGTATAGCCCTCTGCTGACCACCATGGTCGGGTGCTGACTGAGCTGTTAATGAGTGTTCTGTATACTGTATGCATGCTGCGTACTGTATACAGTATGCTCATTGACAGCTTAGTTGGTGCCCAGCCATGGTGGGGAGCAGAGGGCTGTGCCAGAAGCTAGCTCTAGGATGGGATGGGGGAGAGCAGAGTGGTGGGGCACTGCTTGTTGAGGGGGTCCACTAGACCACCAGGGATGTAGGTATTTAGTAATAAATAGGGAGTGGGGCTGGGGTGTCTCCTAGACCACCAGGGATGTTGGTATTTTGTAATAAATGAGGATCGGGGCTGGGGGGGGTCTGCTAGACCACCAGGGACTTTTTGTATTTCATAAATGGGGAGTGGAGCTGGAGGGGGACTGCTAGCCATGAGGAACCTGATTGTTTTTTGTATTACTAGGGGATTGAGGCTGGTGGGGACCGCAGCACATTGCCACAAATGTCAAATCCCTACCAGAGGACACATATCTACAGTATGTACCCTTGTACTATCCATGACTGGCCTAAGGATACTTTGAAATTTCCCCTTTGGGAGGGTTTTGTAAATACTGGCTTGGGGATATATCAGTCTGCGTCTGCTGCAAGACCCCTAGTGCCATGTCACAGCCCATTTTGTGGTGCAAGGCTGGCAAATACCCCATCTGGTACAGATAGCCTGCATTTCACACAGGCTGCCTCTGTGAATTGCTCCCAGCATATCTTTTGGTGCAAGCTGCACATTGAGTCATTCTTTGGATTACAAACCCCTTGCACCATTCAGGGGAGCTTTCAGAACTGGGCCCAAATGTATCTCCTTTCAAGGAAATTATATTCAGAACTGTTTCACTTTGGAACAGTTAGAGATAAGAACCTTATTTTCATCTTGATAAATTGGAGCCAAAGTGTTATTTTTTATTTATTTATTTTAAGTTGCAAACCAGGAAAGGCACATTGAGCTGAGGCTCATTTCCAGGTGCAACCAAGAGAATAAAGACACACACAAGGGAGGAACACACATGGTAAAAAGCAGAAACAGTAAAATATGTATTATACAGAGGCAAAAGTAATTACAAGAAAATACAAAATCATCATGGATAATACAGAGTACAACAGTGTTAACATAAATAAATACAACATAAGTCAAACTACTCACAGAGCCAAGTTGGAGAAGTGTGAAAACATTAAGTGTGATAAGGGCAGTGGATGCTAGGATGCATTGGTGAGAAAAATATAGTAGGGAGGATGTTGGATCAGAGAGGATAGTAAGTAAAAATGTGGTTATTGGGAGATGCTGGTGGTGTTCTGTAATAAAGGCCTGCACTGTTGGGCTGACCAGTTGAATCTCTTACACCTGTGTTGTTTTGCTATTGACTGATCACCCTTAGTTGATATCTCCAATGAACTCTCCTAGAGAGGAAGGTTGACCAACCTTTTATTCAAGACCTGCCAGGTGAGAAGACCTGACTTAAAAATATAAGATTTTACATCACCTCAGTCAGATTTGAAACAGGATACACAGTATTATAGTATTAGCTGTTCTCAGGGAGTAAACTCTCTAATGTCATTGTGGGATAACACAATCACTCCACATGTGCTCATGGATAAGGGGTTTAAAATGTGGAGGCAGAGAGAGATTCACTTGGTGAGGCATCTAATCAAGTATAAGTCTCTGCTGACCTTTGAACAGTTGCTAGCCCAAAACAGAATTCCAGCATGCCATTTATTTAAATATAGGCAGGTCCATCATTATTTGCTTAACATTATAAGCAAGGTGTTAACACTTGATGATCCCTTGGCCATCTTCACTTCCATGGACTGGGTTTGCCATATCAGAGAGATAATCTCAAGAATATATGATATATTGCTACATCATTTTGAATGATGCTATCGGGTAGCCTCTTTGCAGATGACACAAAGATCTGTAACAGAGTTGATACACAAGGGGGGGTAGAAGGAATAAGAAGGGACTTGGCAAGGTTGGAGGAATGGTCAGACATATGGCAACTTAGATTCAATGCAAAGAAGTGCAAAGTAATGCACCTGGGAAATAAAAATCCAGGAGAAGAGTACACAATAGCAGGGGAGGTACTAACGACAACAATAATGGAAAGGGATCTGGGTGCAGTCATATCAGATGACCTAAAGGTGGGTAAGCAATGTGAGAAGTCAGTAAGGAGAGCCTGGCGGATACTGGGATGCATAGGGAGGGGTATCACAAGTAGAAAAAGGGAAGTGGTTATGCCTCTATACACACAGTTGGTGAGACCCCATCTGGAGTACTGTGTGCAGTTTTGGAGACCTCATCTACACAAGGACATAGACAGGACGGAAGCAGTCCAGAGGAGGGCAACTAAAATGGTGCAGGGTCTACATCAGGAACCATATGAAGAGAGGCTGAGAGAGCTTAATATGTATACCCTTGATGAAAGGAGGGATGGGGGGACATGATAGAAACTTTTAAGTACCTCAAGGGAATCAATAAAGTCCAGGAGGGTAACATCTTTCAGAAAAAGAGATGTGTAAGAACAAGGGGGCACAATTTAAAGTTAGAGGAGGGACGGCTCAGGGGTAATGTGAGGAAATTCTTTTTCACGGAGAGAGTGGTGGATGGATGGAACTGCCTTCCTGGAGAGGCTGTGGGGTCTAAAATGGTGGGGGAATTCAAACATGCATGGGACAGACATAAGGCAATTATAGTGTGGGGTTGCAGGAAGAAGGCTGTTGGTTAACTGGAATCTGAAGCTTATCCAATAGGTAGGGAAATTGGCATACTGGTTGGGCCAAGTGGTCCTTATCTGCTGTCAAAGTCTATGTTTCTATGGGAACAAATGTCTGCGCTGCTGGCGTGCACTTTGTCATAGGAGGAATGGTCCTTAATTTTGAAAGAGGCTAATTGTCTTCAGATGAACAGCAATCTGCAGGATGCCACAGTCCTTCTGCATCCATCAGGCTTATTATATGCCTCAGAAACTGGGCAGATGTTTCCTAAATGTGGGTAGTTAATGTCCTCTTTGTGAAAAAGGCAGGAGAGATATATTGCATATGTTCTGGGTGTGCCAAAACTACAGAACTACTAGGTGCAGATAGGTTAGAGGAGGTTTTAACCAGTGTTACACAAGTAAAGGTAGAATAAACAGATCAAATAGCTCTAATGGGGGATATATCCAGGTGAAGGAGTGGCTTAGGGGGATCATGCATTGATTTATCTAACAATAATTATAGCTAAGAAGATTACACTCTCACACTGGAAAGCTGAAGATCCAGCAGTCTAAAAAGAGTGGCTTAGGAGGCTGCCACTTGCAGTTTCCTTAGAAAGACTGGTTTACGTCTCTAGGCATAGGCTGTGAGTCTTTGAAACCATCAGGTTGACATGATAATAAATAATAATAATAATACTTTATTTATAAGGCACCTTTTAACTAACCAAGGCACCTAACAACAGCTTGAACAGCATATAAAACAGCAAATATCTATCCTTATAAAATTCAGATTACTAACAAGATAAAATCAAACAGTGAAAGCTTGATGCCACAGGTATGTTTTAAGGGCCTGCTTAAAGCCCTCCCATAGCTGATGGGGAAGTGAATTCCAAAGGGCTGGGGCCAAGTACATGAATGCCCAGGCCCCCAAAGATTTTAAAGAGACTGTTTGAATCTCTAGCAACCCCTTTTCAGCCAAGTGGAGTGATTGCCCGGGGCAGTAAGGGATCAGAAACTCTATCAGGTAGTCTGAGCCCAATCAGTGTAGGGCTTTATAAGTTAGAAGTCTGACTTTAAAGGTGATCTGACACTATACCGGCAGCCAGTGCAGTTCACGCAGCACCAGAGAAATGTGACAAGACCAGGGCATCCCCGTCAATAGTCGGGCTACAGCGTTCTGCACCAGCTGCAAGTGAAGGATATCCACCCCAGGTAGCCCTAGGTAAAGGAAGTTGCAGTAATCAAAGTGCGAAGTCACAAAGGCGTGGACCAGTGTTGGAAGATCAATGGACGGAACTATGTGCTTAACCCTGGAGATGTTCCTCAAATGGGAAAAAGAGGATTTGACAACTGCCGACAGCTACCATCAGAATGTCAACCCCTCATCAAGAATCACCCCCTGGTTTCACACCCATTCAGAGGTCAGGAGCTGGGACCCACCCAGGAAAAGTCCAGAAGGCAAATCTGCCCCTAGCACCTCTATTCAGCGCCCCGGGTCAACAACCAACACCTCCATCTTTTCTGAGTTCAACCTAAGCCAGCTTGAATTCATCCAACCCTGGATTTCAGTGAGGCAGTTGTTAAATATCAAGGGGGCTCTATCCTGATCAGGTGCGAAAGAGAGGTAGAGTGGGTATCATCAGCATAGCAGTGAAACCTCAGCCCATACCTTCTTACAATGTCTCCGAGGGCAAGCATATACACTGTGAACAACACAGGGGACAACACCGGACCCTGAGGGCTCCCACATGACAGAGAGACTGGATAGGGGGCAGTTTCCTGGCAAATACATCATGTGGAACAATTGCTTTGAGTGCAGTCATTAAGGTCTGCAGTAATGCATGGGCTGTGGTATATGTAGCTGAAGCAGAACCACACCCATTGAATTGCTCTTCCCACTTAGGGGTTAATTGATTAGAAACTTAGAAAATGTAGACATATGCCCAGTTCTTTTAGGTATCTTGACTAACTGTACTTGAGAGGCTGTGTCTCTCCCAGAGTTGCTGCTGGGTCTAATTTGTATGTAAAATATATGCACCACTCTGAATGTAACCCTTTTTCTTTTTTACTGTTGAAAAATTAATAATCACTTAATTAATAAAAAGAAGACCTGTTGCTTTATTGCATGTTCCAATTTCTACAGACCCTTCTGCCCTGATGGGAAGAGGAGTTCTTACAATAACTAAACAAATAACACACACAGCTCCACAACCAAGACCGAGAGTAGACAAAAAATTAATTATCAGCTTTCCTCAATAAAGACATTTCTGAAGTATATATAGATATGGATTAAAACTGATAATGCTCAGCAATTATACTATGCTATTTTAGCATCTGGTATGTATTTTTTTTTCCATGACTCCTATATAGAATAATTAACATATGCACATTAAAGGTCAATGTGTCTATGTTCATCATTATTGTGTTGTTATTCTTTAAATTCATCCACCCAAATGCCTGAGGCTGACTGACAATGTCATTCTTTTGGACTGACTAGCAGGAAAAATGTAGTATATAAGGAGTAAAACCAGAACTAAACCAGCACTCTGATCCCTAGGAAGACAAGTGGTGAGTACAAGATACCAGTCTAATCTTGACTAGAGTGAATTTTAACATTTGTTTTAGTATCATTTAATTATCTATAGATGCAAATAGAGACTGGTATTGTTAGACTTGTGGAGAAGAAAAGGTTAATAGCTGCAAGAAGCCCTTAACTCTGAATCACTAGTATTAGGGAATTATTCTCTTTTTCAGCACTGCTGTGCCAAGATGCATTTCCCTTGTGTAAGAGGAAGCAAGTGTAATGATCATATAATGGAAAATATGCACTGTTGGTATTGTTTACTATACTTGCTAATCAATAGAAGCAATCTCTTTCGCACAAGTAGCAGACACCTGTGTTTGCAGCCAGAGGGTCACAAGCCCCAATATTGAGTTCCGTTGTTGAGAATGATGATCTAGCACCATGGAGATTCCATCCTGTAGAAGTGCAAATGGATCCTATACATACTGCATCACTGCTTGCGGTTTGCACATCTATGAGGTACATAGCTACCTAAGCATTTGATGAGATAAAGAAAAGCCCAACAGTGACCCATCAGTTCCATTCTTCAGTCCATCAGCTTTTTTAGCAGTTTCATCCAGTGATGGTATTTCTCTTCAGGAACTCAACCAGTTATCACTTCCAACACCAAAATAAATGAATGTGAGTGCCTTCTGAGTGTGATCAAAAATATAGTTATGGGGACTTACTGGAAAAATGCTCTTTGGAAAACCATTTATGAGTTAACATTTCAAAAGCTTCCAGTTATTGCCCATATTGCTAACATGGTCTATCCTATTTTATGTCAAAAGACAAATCTTTAAAGAAGAAGATCCTGTGAGGGGATTTAGAAAAATTGTAGGTTTCATTGTCTGACTTCTGTTTCATTTAATGGGGATTCAATATACTTGTACCATCCCAGAAAAGTGCCATGCCATGCCATACCATATGTCAGCATGGTTTAGTTGGTGTTCCAGAAGGAAATGGCTTCCAGTCCTGCACTGAGATTGGGCTCATACCATAAAGACTGACACCCAAGTGCACTACTAGGGGGAAGCTATACTGTCAGGTTGTGTTGTGTTTCAGAGACATTAAAATGAGGTCCCATTTGCCTTTTCTGGTGGCTGTTTAGGTGGACATTAAAGATCTCATTGCACTTTTCTAAATGAGATGGGGTGTTTTTATTGAGGACATAGTTCTTGTACAAAATGTATAAATCAGATGTTATAAAATTCACATCTTTTGAATATTTTAACAAATCATTATAAAGAAAAAAATGAAAAAATGAACAAACACTAATTATATATCACATTTTACATAATAAGAGAGAAAAAAGAAGAAAAAAGGTATACATTGAAATTAGCTAAATTCCAAATACTTAGTTTATGGGGGTTCATGACTCCATCCTGTTCAATGCTTCCATCTGTCTTTCATTGCTTCTCTAGGTATAGTCTGCTGTTATTTTGCATAAATATATGATAACTGAGTTTTTATACAATTAAAAATCTTTTGTCGAGTACAAAATGTTTGTAGTAATATCCATTTAACATTAAAACATATAAACGTAGAAGTTGATGACAGATAAGGACTGCTTGGCCCACCTAGTCTGCCCATTTCTCTACATAATGGATAAGCTGCAGATCCTAGTTAACCAACAACTTACTTCCTCCTACCCACCACTAGAATTGCCTTGTGCCTGTCCCATGCATTCTTGAATTCCCCCACTGTTTTTGACTCCACAACCTCCTCAGGAAGACTGTTTAATGTATCCACAACCCATTCCATGAAAAAATACTTCCTCACATTACCTCTGAGCCCCTCTATCTTCACATTCTGCCCCCTTGTTCTTGCTCATCTCTTTTTCTGAAATATGCTGCCTTCTTGGTTTTATATATTCCCTTGAGGTACTTGAAAGTTTCTATCATGTCCCCATCTCCTTTCTTTCCTCAAGGGTATACATATTAAGTTCCTTCAGTGTCTCTTCATATGTTTTCTGGTGCAGACCCTACATCACATTAGTTGCCCTCCTCCGGACAGCCTCCATTCTGTCTATGTCCTTGCAGAGATGGGGTCTCCAGAACTGCACACAGTACTCCAGATGGAGTCTCACCAACTGTCTGTTCAGAGGGATAACAGCTATTTGTTTTCTACTGGTGATGCATCTCCCTATGCATCCCAGTATCCCCCAGCCCTCCTTTCTTCCTTCTCACATTGTTTTCCCACCTTTAGGTCTTCTGATATGACTACTCCCAGGTCCCTTTCCATTTTTGTTGTTGTTAGTATCTCACCTCCCATTTGTGTACTCTTCCCCAGGGTTTTGGTTTCCCAGGTGAATTACTTTGCACTTCTTTGCATTGAGTCTAAGCTGCCATACCTTTGGCCATTCATCCAACCTTGGCAAGTCCCTTTTCATCCTTTCCACCCCAAATTGAGTATCAACACTGTGGCAGATCTTTATGTAGCCTACAAAGAGACATACTTTTCTTTCCAGTCCCCCTGCTATGTAACTTACAAAAACATTAATGAGGACTTGTCCCAGTATTGAACCCTTTTGTACCTGCTAGTAACCCCCCCCCCTTCTTCAGAGTGGACTGTGTTTACTATTACCCTCTGTGTCTTGTTGTCTAGCCAATATTTTACCCAGGCTACCACCCTGGGACTAACTCCAAGGCTGGCTAACTTGTATATTAATGTTTTGTGTGGGATTATGCAAAATGCCCTGCTAAAGCCTAGGTAGGC
The DNA here is from genome assembly GCA_016271365.2 of Neoceratodus forsteri. Classification (NCBI taxonomy): domain Eukaryota; kingdom Metazoa; phylum Chordata; order Ceratodontiformes; family Ceratodontidae; genus Neoceratodus; species Neoceratodus forsteri. The sequence goes on from CM057451.1 coordinate 999,697,989, forward strand.
CATGTCCACAGCCCTTCCCTGGTCTACTACTTTAGTCACCCAGTCAAAGAAATTGATTCAATTTATTTATTTATTTTATTTACTGAAATGTTTCACCAGGAAAGGCACACACTGAGCCAAAAGATGCTCACCTCACTGTGCGACCTGGGGGGTACATAGGAGAGCAACTGAGTACATTGATTCATGGAAATTAAATTACAGATTGGAACATGAAGTAGGAGTAACATAGGATACTTTGCAACAAGGAATTTATACATTGGTACATGGAGTGAGAGAAAATTGTACAAGGAATTATAATGACATACGGTATAAAATGTAACAACATACAGTACATGTCAGTTACTAATCTACGGTAACACGTTAGACAGAGAAATGAGGCTAGAAGTGCAGTAGGGAGTAAGTGCAGCAGTTTGTGGATATATGCCAGCATTTATAACTTTACTAATGCTGCTGGTCAGGCCGCATAGGATCTAGAATGGGGCAGTAGGGAGGAGAGAGAAGAAGTGGGGGGAAGGGAGAAGGTTAGGCAAGATGAGGAGGTGAAGGGGAAGTCAGATACATGAGCAGTTTACCAAGTAAAAGCTTGTCAGGGCTAAGGATATGGAATGCTTAGAGGACGAGTGATGGATTTATGCCAGCAGGTCATTCCAGAGCCTCAGGAGGAGGTAGGAGAAGGCCGATTGGCCTGCTGTGGTCTGGCGGTGAGGGATTACCATCAGCCTGGAGTCACTAGAACAAAGGGTGTGAGAGGGAGTTGGGGGGAGTGATAGGGAGGAGGAGAGTTAGGGTGTAAGGGATCCAAGCCAGTGGTTGGAAGAAAATTTTGCACTATGGAGTAGGCACCACCTGTCAAGGGAGGGGAAGGCCAGCACATGGTAAAGCTAGCAGTGGTGCGTACGGGGGGGGGGGAATTTGTGTGGGCAAAGCATCAGAAAGCATTGAAGATGGGGTACAGTCTGGATAGAGTAGACTTAGGAGTGGCACTGTAGACTACATCACAGTAGTCAAACATAGGTAATATCATTTTCTGCATAATTTCACATCTCACTGGTAGCGGGAGGCAACTGAGGTTCCTGTAGAAAGCACAGTTTTTTCAGTATAGTGTCCACATGGGCAGAGAAGGATAGATGTTGGTCAAGCCAGACACCAAGGTACCTAAAAGGTGTCACATCCTCAAGGACTGTCCCATCAAGAGTGTGGCAGTTCAGGGGTGCGGTAAGCCTGGATAGTCTCTGCCTAGTGCCGAAGTTCATAGAGACTGTATTCTTGGCATTAAGGGAGAGTTGGTGGGAGCTAAACCGGAGCCGAACTTGTATCTGAAGATTCATCTGACATGACCTTTCCTCTATGAATCCATGCTTCCTTGGGTCCTATGCCCAGCTAGCCTCTAGGTACTCAACAATTCTTTCCTTCAGAAGTGATTCCATCATTTTCCCTACCACTGAGGTCAAACAAACAGGTCTATAGTTTCCTGCCTCTTGCCTCTACCTTGCTCCCACTTTTGTGAAGTGGAATCACATTCACCCTCCTCCAGTCCTCGGGTACCACCCCATTCTCCCATGAATTGTTAAAGAGTGTAGTCAGCGGTGTCACTTGTTCTACTCTTAGTCCTTTTAGAATTTTCAACTGAATCCTATCAGACCCCACTGCTTTGTCCACCTTCAGTTTAAAGAGTTCTTTCAAAACTCTTTCTTCTGTGAATGGACTGTTATTGACTCCCCTATCCAGAGTGTTTCTATTGTTTGGTTTAAGTACATCTAGATTGCAATATGTAATATTTTAAATACCTACCTATTAACATGGATAAAATTGTTAAAAAAAGAATACTATTGGATTAATCATGTCTAGGCCTCCTTTTTGTATCAGTAAATAAGTATGATTTATGTTAATTGAATACAAACAACTCCCCCATAATGCTTGGAAGAAAAGGCTATATATTTTTGTTTCCAGCTCTAAAGGGGATAGAAAACTGTACTGATGTATAGGAAAATAGGTAACAACAGCATTTTAATAAGGTATATTCTTTACTTCTTTCATATCTGTATATTTTTTAATTTGAGCATTAATCTATTACTTTCCTGCAATTTCTCTTGCCAGTTTACTCTGTCCATATTTTGATCTCTGTATGTTACACCTAGTGTTTAAGATTAGAAGTTACAACCTGTATATTCCCTAGTCTTTGGAGGTTTAGGGCAACCTTTTCTCCTAAGCATAAGGCCTTACTTTATTGTATGTTAATGTTTTGCTTTGAAATTTTAGAGAATTCTGAAATAATATTCCATGCATGATTATATGAAGTTGAGTCAGCCAAAAATTAACAGATAAAATCTGCATAAGCGGTAATTTTATTTGGGGATGTACTGTAGATTCTATAACTGTTAAACCTTTAATGTTCCGTGCCTCATTTTTAAGTTGGCTTGCGTGCATGCGCAAGAAACATCTTGCGGCAGTGCGGGTCTTGGGGGTACGACTGCTGTTGGGCGAATGGGAGCACGCATCAGTAGGTGCGTCCCTCATTCCCAATCAGCCTGCATGCCACCACCACACCACGCATACATAATGGGGTGAGCACATCAAAGCAAAGGTCCCCTGCAATCCTCATATGCAGCGGTCCTTTGCTGGCATTTTCGCCACCATTATAAGCCATGGTCGATGGGGTGGTCGCCTCACCTCTGTCGATGTCGGGGTGCCCAATCCCTGTCAGCAACCCCCATGTCTGTGTGCTGCACGGGAGCACCCATAGGCACCCCCCAAATGTGGAATGCCAAGGTGCCAACCCCTCAGCTCACGCCCGCTTTGTTTTATCAGCCGACGGGAGCCCACTCCCGTCAGCATCACGCCCCAACTGTTGAATGCCGAGGGGGTGCCCAATCCCCTCAGCTCATGCTCCCCCGCCGACTTTGTTTGCCAGTAGGGTGCCCAATCCTGGCGGCATTACCCCCATGTTGTGTGGCTGATGGGGTGCCCAATCCCCGTCATCTACTGACCTCCCCAAAACCCACTTAGGTGGCATGCTTGGGAGACCACCCAGCATGCCAAATGCTCTGCAGTGCCAAACTGTCCCACAATGTTTCTTTTTTACCTAGAAAGCGAAAACGTCCCTCATAGTCTAGATCCCCTCCCCACCCGTGACTCACCCACTGTGCACCCTGCCTCCCTCACCCTCACCCCATACTTACCTCTGGACTCTGGCGCAACAATCTTCACCGGACTCGAGAATGCTTGCACTTTTCAAAGCCGACCGCGAACTGAGGAAATGCCGGTAAGCTGTATAATGCAATGAATAGGGTTTTTCAACTATATTGTGAGATCTCAGGCATTTTGACGGCACCAAATTTTCAATATGGGTTTTTGCGCCCTCCTGCGACTTCCTGTCACTGTCATGGCGTTAATCAGCCTCGAAGGTGATTTTGCAGTCAGCTGAAATCACCTTTCGGGACCCATTAACGAAATGACAGTGCCAGTGTTCATGAGGTGGCCTCTCAAAAAGCCTATGTTCCAAATTTGGTGGAAAAAATCCAAGAAATGCCTGTTTTACGAGCGTGTGTTGCGCAGTTGCTACGCAGGCTCGTAACTTTGCGCATTCGCAATATTTTAATGTGGTAATTTCAGCATTGGCATTTTTCTGCACCTCCTTGTGAACAGTGCAGCTGTCATTTTCCACATCCTGCCCGAAATGTGTTTCTGCACTTCCGTCACACAATTGCGCAGTCGCTGTGGGAAATCAGTGTTTGGGCCAGATTATGAAAATGACAGTGACACAGTTCATGAGCAGAGCTCCTAGAATGCCTATGTTGAAAATTTGGAGCTGGTAGTCCATAAAATGACTGTGTTACGAGTGTGCGTTGGCAGGTTGCATATATGCTCGTATTGTCGTGCATTTGTGATATTTTCACTCTGGACTTCCACCATTGCCATTTTTACACATCTCTTGATGAACAGTACAGCTGTCACTTCACATATCCTGCCCAAAATGTGTGTCCGCACTTCTGGCGCAGAATAGTGTGGTCGCTATGCGAAATCACTTCTTGGGACACTTTGAGGAAATGACAGTGACACTGTACATGAGCAGAGATGCTAAAATGCCTATGTTGAAAATTTGGTGTTGAACACCCACAAACTGCCAGTGCTGCAAGCGTGCCTTGCATATTTGCCACGCACCTTGCAACTCCACAACTTTCATATTTGTATGCCACATTTTCAGCACTACCATTTAATTACACCTCCTTATGAACTGTGCAGCTGTCATTTTTCACATCCTGCCCAGCATGTTTTCCCGCACTGCACTACCAAACACCCACAGGGACACCCTAATGCCTCCCACTCTCTGTAGGGTGGGGGTGGGTTAGCATCAGTCCAATACTTAACTGCCACTCCTATGCTGCATCTCTCTAACTCCTGCACTGCCAATGGCAGCAAGACAACATTCGGCATTGACAAATGCTTGTTTTTAATTAATACATCAATACATAGAATGTATAAAAGGGGGCTTAGGGGACATCCCTGCCTAACTCCCTCACCATTTACTAGTGCTTTAAAATATGCATTCTGGTATAAAAAACTTAATCCATAGATTAACCTTTGTAGGCATACCATGAAATTGTGGTACTTGAAATAAGAAATTATGAAATATCCAATCTAAAGCTTTCTCTTGATTAAGAGAGATTAAAAATTTATGTAATTGTTCCATTTGTCCCTTAGTAATAATTTCTGTAAGTTGTACAAGATTTACATTTATATTCCTGCCAGTTATTGAGCAGGTTTGGTATGCTGACACAATATTTGTTGCAATTTGACTTAACCTTTGAACCAAAATTTTAGTTAAAATCTTTAAGTCAGTATTTAATAGTGAAATACTCCAGTTACCTATCTCAGTGGGATCACCCTTTTTAAAGAATAGAATCACGATGGCTTGAAACCAGTCCTGTGGTGATTGCTTTGTTTCCAGAGTGGTATTATACACTTCTGTCAAGATTATTCTAAGTATATTCTGGAATTTTTTTATAAAATTCAAAACTTAAACCATCAGACACTGGTGCTTTCTGGAATTTATGAGAATTAATTGCTGTATTAATTTCCTCTGGATTAACTGGTTTGGTAAGATTCTCCATTTCTGATTTAGTTAGCGGAGGAATATCACTGTTGCTCCTGCTTCTAACACCTAAATGCCATGTTATATTTGCTGTAAATTTCTACAGTATCTTAGACTCCAATGTTCTGTATTAGGAGTATCTAAAGTATGGACAAACTCTTTAACCTCTGTTTCCTTTTTGTATGCTAAAATGAGTCCTTGACTCAATAATCCTAAACTTAAATAAATAAATAAATAAATAAATAGACTCGGGGTTGAGGGTGTAGTCAAAAAGTTCTGTATCTTCCCCATTACTAGGTCACTGGTGTTAAAATATCTTTCATAAGTTCTTTCTAGGGTTGTAAATACAGTGTAAGATGACTATCTGTGTCTGAAAACCCTAGAAAATTTTCTATTGAAGTGATACATTTGTTTTGTTCTTCTCTTGACTGTGTTTGAAAACATTTAGTGACCACTTATTTGTCCGGATTCCAAATTGTAGTTCCATCAGCATGGATTTAGCTCTATCATAAATATACGTCTTCATTTCTGTTTTAATTTTATCAGTTTGTTCTTTATACAATATTTTTCAGTTACTTCTAGAGACATAAGTTTAAACAACTGTGTTCTTAATTGCCAGTATTTCGTGAAATCTGACTGCCTTTTTTACTTTCCTAAATGTTGTAATAATGTTTTTACGTGTATTTTAGTATTCCATTATTGAGTCATAACAACAGATTACAGATTCTCCAGCTTTTAATAATTCTATATATTCAGTCTGAATAATTTTATTTTCCAAAAGAGATGCATTAAGCTTCCGGTACCCTTTCCCAAATTTCTGTGTGTTATTCACACTTATTTTTGTTTATTTCTGCATGGTTTGAAAGTGGGGATATCCAAGTTTTGGCATCTAGTACCTTGCCCCTTTGAGAGATAAAAAGATAGTCAATCCTTGTAGAAATAGTATTTCTAAAATATGTATGCCCACCTTGAGGGTGGATTTTTCTGTATGAGTCTTTTAAGTTTGTAGTTAGTATTACTTGTTTTAAGAAATTTGCATCACAGATCTTATTAGTCTTCCATATTGTATCTTTGAGCTCCCAAGGTCAATTACCCCACCATCACAAATTTGGCAGTGTGTAAATATGGTTGTACCAGCTTTAATAGCTCTGTTCTAGCTGTTTTAGTTTATAGAACATAAATAATTCCTAATCTAATGGAGGTATTTTTAGTTATAATGTCTAAAATTAGCAGTCTCCCTGGTACTATGTCCATTAATTTCAATATGTGTACATTAATTGAGTTAGATAGTATTCCAACACCTGAGCAAACATCCTCCCCCCTCCATAGACCACACTGAGGGGCCCCAATGCCATGTTTTTTACACCCTGATAATGTCATTATTTGTGTATAGCCTGGTATCTTGCAATAGCTTAATCTGGTCTCCTGGAGTGTAACGGGTGGAGAATGTGATCATCCTCCCTTTTGTAATTTTTAATACTGTTCACATTTAAAGAAAGAATAGTTAAATCAGTTATGTGCTGCTGAGTCATACGTGAGATAGTGGACAATTTCCTTCATGGCCATTATGTTTGTTTTTTCCTAGTCCTTTTATAAGTTTTCTTTGCGTTTTTTACTTCTCTGTCTGTATCAGAAAAATCTTTTTGAGATGACATCATAGATGAAGCCTCTTCATCTGTTTTACACTGCAAAACTGAATAGCTATTCATAATCACCATAGTGTCTCGACTAGATATGTTTGATTTTGGTGTTTTTTTGGTGCTTCTGCTTTTTCCTCTCAGCATGTGATATTTATCATGTGGGTTAGCAGGTGGTGGCATTGTAGCTACACTGACTTTCGATATTATTGCAGGCTGGGTTGCTGTTGTAGTAATGTTGTTGTTTACCACAGAGGCTTCTGTGGGGTTTCCATGGTTTTTCTTTGGAAAGAGCTATGCCTTATGTTTATTCATTAGACTGTTCCATGGATTCCATAACATCCCTTTGTACTTGTTCAGGGGCATCATGCCAAGTTTCCTGTGTTTCTCTTTTTTGCTGTTTTTCCAACACCATTTCCTCTTGATCATAAAATGATCCCTTGTTATGAGCTGACCAGGGCCAAGTTTTATAAGAATGACCAAAATCATCACACAGGTTACATCTTACAGGGTTTGGACAGAAATGACTCAGATCTCCAGTGGCTAAACAAAGCTCACATACTGCAGTATTTCAGGCATTACTTAGATGTGACAAAGATCCACATCTGTGGCAGGATTTTGGCTGCCCAGCATAGAAACTAAAGCACCTATCTCTACCTATATAAAAACTACATGGAAGATGTTGTGGACCGGTGTCTGTTGTTTTTAGTTTCAGTTTTATTTTCCACCACCACCATCCCCGCCATCCAGATGTTCTCTGTATCGATAACTGGTGGTGGCCTTTCTGTAATATCTGCTCTTTGTTTAATCCAACAGTTCTCAAACTTTGTCATAGTGAGCCTCCCCTAAGCCATGGAAAAGATCTTGAGCCTCCCCCAAAATACTGAAAAATTTTTGGGCATCCTCATAGAAAAATAGCCTGCTTTTCACAGTACACCTGGAATAAATTGAAACCTCTTTGCATAGCTGGCTCTCATGTTACTAAGCTTATTGTAACCCTCCCCAATAGGGCAACCTACTTGCTGCAATATTTTGACCGAACAATTGTTACCCTTACTGCCATACCTTCATGGGTCAGACTGCTTTTTCTGTTCCTCTATTTAGCATAACCTTCCTGCTGACCTCTGCCTCTCCCTCTCACCCTGCTCTTAAGCAACTTCTCAGGGATCATTTTCTCCCTCATGCTCTTATTCCTAGTACCTGTATGGTTAACTCTTGTATTTGGACAGTTCTGCTGCCAGTCTAATTGACCAATTGTTCCTCGCATTGTTAGTTTATTGTTCTTAATTTGTTTGCATGTTTATTCATTTTGTATTGCTTGAGTGTTTTGCAGTTACATTCTGAATTGTATTCTCTCACTACCCTTCCCTGGGTACACCTGAAATAAGCCATGGCTCAGTGTACAGTACCTTCCCTGGTCATTGGCTTGTGAATAAATACATAAATTCACCTACTATTATCCTCTTTCAGTTTGCCTTATCCCTTCACACAAAATCTATAAAGTTCAAAACTGAAATATAATACTTTTTCAAGACTTGCTTGAGCCTCCTCTGGAACAGGTTGGGGCCTCCCAAGGGAGGCTGGCCTCACCATTTGAGAACTTTAATCCAATACAGGATGTCTGAGACATGAACTCCTTTGTTCTTGAAATGAATGGTAACGTTTTTCCACATTGGCTTTTGTTAGTTGGATTGCAATGAAATATGACCATACTGGAGAGGTTTTAACATTATGGTATTTTAACCAGAATCTTTCTAGCAACATGAGTGTTCTGAAGCAGATATCAAATTGAGTGCCCCCTGAAATGTGGATCAAAGCAAAATCCTCCTTTGCTAAATACTGCATCAATTCCTTAAGCAGTTTGTGAGCCACATATATGCTGTCAGGTGGTTCCTCTAATCCTCCTCTATTTCTGAGTCTTACTGCATTTTTATGTTTTGCTGGTTCTCCTAAGTTAGAAAATAAGTCTGCCATTCTAAACACAGGGGATCTGGTGTTTGGGGTTTGCACAGTGTCAGATGTGCATTTTTTATGTTGTTCCTGTCAGCTTTCTTTTGGGGATGGGTTACTCATATTTTGCATTATTTGGGTATCTGTCACATCAATTTGTTCTGCCAATGAAGTAGATGATGTTTTGTCCTATATTACAGGTTACTGAAGATGATTTTTTGTTTCTTTTGTTTGAATACTTTCACCCTGTTCGAGTGCTTCATTAGTCTGCTGTTTATTTCTTAATTCTGCCACTATTTCTTCCATGCATTTTTCCATATCTGAGCTATTTTCTTTTCTTTTTGGGAATACCTGTTTATTTATTTGTCAGTAGTATTATTTATGTCTTGTTTCAAATTTGTAGCATTCTCATTCCCACTATTCTCGGTTGCCACAGTAATGTCTTCAACAGTGTCACAGCTACTGTCAAATTCAGCATCACAGTGACATACTTGTTTAAAGTGTAAGGGGTCTTTACCTTTTGAGTTTAAGGTTGCTCTCGCTGTGTCCTGTGTTTCTTTGGCTGTAGGTATTTTCTCTGAAATTCACACTTCTCTGTTTTCTATTTTTGTTCAATCTGCTGCCTGAAGGGCCTGTTCTGGTGTACAGTGTGTCCAAACTGATCCCATTCTGTATGTTTATCTTCTTTAAGTGTGCAGTCTATATTTTCTGATGACAAAGACAGTTTTGAATTATTGCTAGCTGCTGATGTCTTTTGTGATGCTTTCTCCATGTGTAAGGTAATATTGTGCAGCGCTGTGTCTTCCGTCTCCAAAAGATTATATAACTTGTATCTCTGTTCTTGTATTGCCGCAAGCTGGCATCCTTATTTGGTTATTGTGATGGGAGTTGTGTAGAGGTGTTCCTTAGGTGGTCTTCATTCAATTTCCTTTATGCTGGAGCTGCAGCAGTTTTTTCTTGGAAATTAGTGTTACTGGGTTGTCCGTGTACTGTTGCTCGTTCGCCACAATTTCTATTCCACCATCTTGATTTTCTGGTATGTCCATAGAGCTTGTAAACTCCAGTTTTCCTCTTTAGTCTCCACAGTAGGAGAACAATCTCCTCCCCCTTCACTCCAGTTGTTGTGCAAGGGTTCCCCCTACTGCAAGAGTTGGGGATTTTCCACAGTGTCGTAGTCAGATTTCCCCAGTTCAGTAAATACCATCAACAGTATAATCTGATACAGCTTCAGTTGGTTTGCATCTGTACCCCCACCCCTTACCTGGGATGATGCTTAAAATAAAAGTATTGCACAACTCTCCTTTCCCAGTCAAAAAAAAAACTACTTTAAATAAATAAACAAAATATGTTTGTATTTATATAGCATCTTTCAGGCAGGTTCTGGGGTGTAATGCACAGCTACTTTAAATCAGCTCTCTACACCCTAGATTTCATTCCCAGTGCCTAGGGCCCAGATATATATTGTTTAATATTAAACAATGCTAATCTGCTATCTGTTGGTGGGTTAGTGAAAGAGTGAAATTTGTCCAAAACATCTGGAAAATTCCTCTGTTGTTTTCAAGAAGTGCAAAGGGATCATGCACTTGAACAACCATCAAAACAAGTGTCAAAAAGAAAAGTGTAAAATGAACAAGTGATAAGACAAAAGAGGGCATGGGTTAGGCTAGGATTACTGCCCATGCAAAGCAGTAGTGAAAGTCAATGTAATGTCGCAAGAAGAGGACCCTACTGCCATACAGAATGGGTGTCATTAGGGAGATGATGAAGTCCATTTAGCATAGGACAAGCATTAGTCTTGTGGTGTTATCAGAGCACAGCACTTTAACCTGAAAGGCTTTTTAACTTGCTTGCTATGAGGTCTTGCTGGTAAAATTCTATAAATTTGATACGTGAATTGCAAGGTCATGCAACAAGTTCTTCCTACTGAACATAGTGCAAGGTGAATATGTGGGTGTGTCATTTGGAGGTTGCGAGTATGCTTCCTTAGTAACATTGTAACATTTTTTTCCTTCTGATAGAAGGGACCTTGTCTACCCCTCCTGCTACATGTTAATTGAATCTGTTTCCTTGCAAGTCAATACTACTTAAGTATCTAAGGATATCATTTTTGTTATATAGCTGTTTGACCCCTAAGCAAGTACCTACACCTGCATCATTTCTTTTTGCCAATGAGAACTGATCCCTGTCTGTCACTTCCCTCACCATCAAAGCCAGTCTGAGCAAACATGAAATAATGACACCAGGTACCATTGAAAATCTTTTGCATTGCCTGGTGGATACTGTTTTTTCAGTTTAATACTGCATTGTTTTTCTGGCTTTTCTCTCTTAGCCTGCCCATCTTTGGCATGGCACCTAGTAATGTGCAGGTAAGCCACAGAAGCATGCCGTAATGGTCTGTGGAGAAAGCTAGATCCTCAGCCCACCCCAAGAGCCACTGTGCTGAGGAACCACAGCACCATCCATCCCACACACACACACAGAGTACGCATCCTCCAAATGTTGTGTAATTTATTCAGATTTGTGTTGGGGGAACTCATGGATTTTTTTTCTGTTTTGTTTTGAGAACTATATACTACAAAAATAATGGGTAGGAACTATGCACAAACAAGGCATGTGTTTTCATATCAGGTTCTAATGACATCAGAGGCCCTTAATTGGAAAAAAAATGCAATAAATAAATGTCTGCACTTAATTTAAATGCTTAAATTACTACTAACCCTGCATTTATAATATTTGCATGATGTAACTGACTCTACTGCTGCCACTGGGACAGTCTTGCAAATGAGACACCTTATTTCAATTGGGTTTGTGTTACCCCAACACCGTCAGTTACTGACTTCTTAATTTAAAAACTTATCTGGTTGATCTTGCTGTTTTGTGTATTCTTATGAATTGTAGCCACACGCTTATGCTGTGCTTTCCACTCACTGAATTAGTGATCAGCTGTTTAATGCTCTTTGTTACCTGGCAATAATGATTTCTAGTAAAAACACTCAAGCATTGGTTGAAACACACCAGGTGACCCAGTTTCAACTGTGCATAAATTCCCTAGAAATGCCCTTCTGTGTAATACCAAGATCATCAACAGTTTCAGAAATATATTTGATGTTCCCACCTACACACCCACCCGCCCAGTGGACAAAGTAGATCTCCTTGTGAGTCATGCACAGTTTATACCTGAAACAAACATTAAAAAAGCAATATCTGAGATGCACACTAAACCATCAGCCACATGTACATAAATGTCTTCTTCCACCTGTGCAAAGATAGAATCTACAGGATAAGCATTATATTACTGCACAGCACAGCCACGGTTAAAGAAAAATAGAAATAAACCAGTTTTTATGATGTTATAGCCACACAGTGTATTCTGCGTCTAAACGGCTCCTGGTTTGTGTTTGACAACACTGAGATGGGCAGGTGTGGAAGGGAGGAGGGTGAGAACTCACAGTCAGCAACCCCCAAACAACTATTTTCAGTGTGGGAAACCTTATACAAGTGCACTACACCTCCAGGTTTACAACCATCAGGTCTTGAGAGGCAAAACTGGTGACATGTAATATTTTAAAGAGTGAGTACTGACCTCGTGCAACAGCTGGGAAGCACCAAGAAGGAGAGGGAAAGATACATGTGGTGCTGGCCCTTATCCCTGAACAAATGTCCCAGTTATAAGATTTCACCAGATAAAACAGTTTATTTTGTATTGTATAGCGAGCAGCACCAAGGTATGCAAATGATGATTTCTGCACACAAATCTTAGTGTTTCAGTATAAGAAATATAGCAAGTGATTTTTTTCAGCAAGATAATACAAATTTGCAAGTTTTGAACATGCCCATAGTAATATTTCAGCAGTGGTAAAGTAACAGCAGTTTTTTGTCATTAATGAGTAGTGCAGCAATTAAAATATTAATGAACACTGGTAAATTGTTCCATTGTTTTTATTTTAAAATGGCTTTGTACATACAATGATATAAAAGTGTCTTGCATTATTTTAGTTTTCTAACAATATTTCTGCCAACTGATTGCCATGTTACACGCACATTAATCCCCTCGAAAGGATGCATTTCCTAGGAATTGATGCATGGTTGTCTGGTGGGAAACACTCATCCTTCAGCATTGTACACCCTCTCCAACCATGCATTAATTCCTAGGAAATGCCTCCTTTCGAAGGGATTTGTGCTTACTTATAAAATGGGCAGAGAAAATCTTGTACTTTGATTTGTTGCTAGACGTGCATTAGAAGTGTCTACTGCATGACTGTTAACAAGATCAGGTAAACACAGCCATATTTTAAAAAAATGATGTATTAAGAAGCCAAACAGAATGTTCACTTTTGAGTAACCACATATATTGTTGCTGCTAACCACGGTCTTGCCCAAATACTGGAAACATCATACGAATGAAACCTCTTGCTGTAGACTAGAGTTTTTTTTTTCTTAACTCGCAAACTGTTCCTGATATTCTACAGACACATTTTGTCCCCACTATTCCACACACAAAAAACAAAATCAATTAGCACAACTTTTAGTTTTCTTCTAAGTTCAACAGCCAGCATTTCAAAAAATTAAAACAGCCCCCAGGAACAGTCTGACATCTCACAGACGCAGTGTCTCAGAATCGTACCCATCGCCAAGAGTGACTTATTTGAATAAATGGTTCATACAACAAGATAGAGCCCAATGAATGCTGCCCCCCCATCAATCTTTTGTTAACCTGAACATAACACTGGAGATACTGCCGACCACAGCATATACTCTGCAGGATAGTCAAAGGTGTCAGCAGTAAAGCTTAACTAATGCGATTAAACATTGATAGATCAGCTCTGTGTTTTTGTTTCTCTTATCCCTTACCAGTGGTCTTCATTCCATGCCTTCATAGAACCTTTCCTTCCACTCAACAATCCTTGCACTCAGTCTGATCACTTGCAGGTTGGCTACCCCCTCACCTCTCCACAGTCAGGAAATGTTATGATTATATTAAAACAATGGCTAAAATTTGATAATGAAAAAGAAGAAAGATCTCAGTTTCAAAGGACATTGTGTGTGTATGGTGGGGAGGGTGTTGGGAAACTACAGCTATGGTGGCCACATTAGAACCAAACCCCTAATGGCAAAAAAAAAACAAAAAACAAACACAAGAGAGCTGTGTACTGGAGGTGGAGAACTGCTTTATAAACAAACATCTTAATTTCTCTCTATACAAACATAACAATCTAGACTTTTATCTGCATATAAAATACAGAGACACATTTCTGATGCATAGCCAGGGGCTGAAGACAGTCAGCCTGCAGTCATGTGCCTCACTATACCCCGGCCATGAATTAGAAATGTTTAATGCACATCCCCCTCATGTCTTATTGCTTACTTCACTCATCTCAGGTGAGTGAGTGTGAGGCTGTTGAATGCTTAAATCAAAAAAGTTTGTGGGTTTATTTTATTATTTTATTTATTTTATTTGCTTTTGGCAACTGGGTGGGTACACTAGACATAGAGATGCCTATTTTCAGGCACGACCCGGGAGCATACAAGTAAAAAATACATGAGCAGTACAATGTGACACAGCACATGGGAGAGGTAGACAATGAGATTATCTGCAATACAAACAATATTGGCAACTAGATGTTATACAGAGATTAGACAATGTTAAACAATATAGACAGTACAGATCGGAAAAAGTAAAACTAAAACAAAGCAAGTGTCAACAGGTCTGTATTGGGGCTGTCAGGAAAGTGCAGAAAACAGTAAGTGCCATCATGAGAAGCAATATAGAAGAAGGAAAAGATCGAGAGGGAGGGGGAGGGAGGTGGGAGGCCAGGGGTGAAAAGGAGATGTGAGGGAAGAAAGGTGCAGGAAAGAACAGGTTGGAAGGTGGAAGGATTGAATGGGCTAGGGTGGATGGAAGCATGTGAAGGGATTTGAGGCCAGTAGATGTTCATAGTGGAGTTTCTTGAAACTGGCATGGGTGGGAGCTAGGTGAATAGCTTGAGGGATAGAATTCCAGTACTTAGGTGCAGAGTAAGAGAAAGCACATGCACCCATAGTGGTTTTACATCTAGAGATGAAGAGAGGGGCATAGTCATTAGATCGGAGACCATAGGAGGGGGTTTGGGAGTGTAGCAAGGAGGCAAGAGATTTGGGGAGACCTGATCATGTTATGCCATCTAGTAGGCAGCCAAAGGCTAGCAGCCAGTGGGCAGAAGGGCTGGGCCATTTTAGGTCAGCATAAAGCAGACAGTGATGTTTGAAACGTGGTGATCCAGAGACATAGCAGCAGATGCTATTGTAGGTGATGTCCCATCTATGGAGCAAGGTATTAGAAGCTCCTAGGTATGTGACCGAGCCATAAGCCAGGGATGGAAGCAGTAGGCCTTGAGCCACAGTAAGCCTGGCAGATGGCTTGAGGGCATAGTTTGTATGGTAGGCACCTCAGATTTTTGCGTTGATGGATTTGCAGGTGGGGGTGACATGGAGGTCAAAGTCCAGGGATTCATCAAGGAGGATACCCAGGTATTTGAAAGAGCTGGTGCTAACTACTGGGGAGCCATTTGCACACAAAATTTGAAAGGAGTTGCGAGTCGATTTAAGTCTAGCTGGAGAGCCGAAAAGCATGGAGTGTGTTTTGCTTGCTTTAAGAACAAGATTGTTTTCAATTAGGCAGGATTGAATACTGAGGAA
The DNA here is from genome assembly GCA_016271365.2 of Neoceratodus forsteri. Classification (NCBI taxonomy): domain Eukaryota; kingdom Metazoa; phylum Chordata; order Ceratodontiformes; family Ceratodontidae; genus Neoceratodus; species Neoceratodus forsteri. Next base: position 999,713,343 of record CM057451.1, read on the forward strand.
GCCTTTGGTTAGGGAGCGGTTAATATCCACACTATTACTTCCACTATGGTAAATGACAAGGTCATCCATATACAGCAAGGAAGAGCAGTCTGGAGCAGCCGATGGGAGGTGATTTATAAAAATAGAGAAAAGTAGCGGGCTAAGTATGGAGCCTTGGGAAACTCCCATAAGTATGGGAGAAAGATTGGACATAGCTGAGTTAAAAGCTACAACCTGCATCCAGTTGGTTAGGTAGCTACTGAACCAGGCAACTGTTTCGGCAGAGAAACCGAGCAAGCGGAGTTTGGTAAGGAGAAGGGTGTGGTTTACCAGGTCAAACACCTTAGTTAAGTGAATGAACATAGCACCTGTCAAGAAGCCAGATTCCATTGTACCATAATTGTCATTTGTAAGTTTTAGGATGGCAGTGGTAGTACTGTGGCCTTTGCGGAAGCCATGCTGGGAACCAGTGAGGAAGTTATGTTTCTGTAGGTATGCTGTAGTTTGGGTTGCCAGTAATTTTTCCAGGATTTTGCCAAGCACAGAGAGAGAGAGAGAGTGGCAATAGGTGAATAGTTAGATATATCTTTAGGATCACCTTTCTTAACTATGGGAGTGATTCTGGCTATCTTCCAGATGTTGGGAACCGTGCCATGACATATCGATAAGTTAAAGATTTTCATTAAAGGGGAGGCGATGAGAGGGGCAGCAATTTTCAGTAGCTTAGGTTCCAATCCATCAGCACCAAGGCTAGTGCTATCACAGATGGAGAGTAACAGCTTTAGAACTTCTTTTCTGGTGATGGTCCGAAACCAGAACAGTGGGTGAGAAAGTGTCAGTTCTGTCTCCATGGAACTGGAGCTGGAGGGACCAGGGGGGAAGGAGGCTGAGTAGCTTGGAAGATCATGGAAATGACAGTTTAGTGATTTGGCTATGGTCACTGGATTATTGCAATGTATGTTGTTTATCAACATGTCATTACTAGTGGATGTTTTGTTGGCTCCAAGGAGAGTTTTTATGACGGACCAGAATTTATTGGTGTCACCAGCAGATTTCATTAATAGGTCCTTACAGAAAGAGCTTTTTGCTAGATGAATATTCATTTTTCAGGAGTTCCTCTGGACTATATAGTCATTAAGATCTGCTTGAAGCCATGCGGCCTTGAAATGCCACCAACTTTTATCCCTTTTCCTAAATTGAGTAATGAGATTTTTGGTGAGCCACTTTGTTTGAGTTCCCCATATATGGCATGTGACTCAGGGGCATGGATGTCCTGTAGGCATCCAAACCTTGCCAGGAAGTAGTCAAGGGCTGATTGAGCATTAGAGGAGGCAAAGATGGGAGACCAGTCAATCATTGAGAGGTCAAGCAAAAAATGTGCCTGATTAAGATTAGCCAGATTACGGAAGGTGATGAGTTTGGGAGGAGGAGATGGCGGTCTAGCGGAGCACCAGATGCAGTAAATTGGGAAGTGATTGCTTATAGCATCTGCCAGGGTAGCAGCAGAGACTATGCTGTCGAGGCAGTTAGTAAGACCCCAATCTATTAGTGTACTAGAACTGGGGGGGGGGCCAAAACCCTTGTTGGGTCAGTGATTAGCTGGTGGAGGTTATGGCCATGAACCACTGTGTGGTAGAACTGATTTGATTTGCTAGTCCAGTTGAGATTTAGATCTCCCATGATGAGGACCTCATTTTGATCAATGGCTGTATTCACTTGGGATAACAGTTCCTTGAGCCCAGTGGTTCTACCAATAGGGGGGTTGTTGGGGGGGTGCAGAGTCCTTTGAGGTGCATTGGTGAAGTGGGATCATCCACTAAGAAGGCACAGTTGATTAGCTGCCACTGATCAGCTATGGTAGAACATGGGAGTTACCTCCATTATGCACACAGACAATGATGTCACATTTATGTACGGTATAATAAAGAATTCAGTGAACAGGTTTCTGGTTGTAGTCAACACAAAATAATAATTATTTAAGCAATAAGGCATGTGAGGGATATGCATTATTGTGGGACAAGTAAATGCCTTACGCATCCAAGAAGTACAGTTATGCCACAATTACGCATACCCTGGAGTGCCTTATTGTGATCATAAAATGGTCTAAATTATTTCTATTTTAAAAACTGCATAATAAGGGTCACAATATTAATTCTGACCTGTGCAGCTATGCTGGACTTATACAAAGTCATGTGATCACATTTGACCAATCACAGGTCTTTGTTTCTCTTACCCATTTAATAACACACATTAACACATTGGTAGCTGACATAGTACATTAGAAAGAAGAATACATAGCTGGCCCAGTAGCTTTGAGGGATCAGATGCCAGCACCTTGCTTCCTGCCATGTTGGCATCCAAGTTTTGGGAACATACATGGATAGCTCAGGGTTTGGTCGGGGGAAGGAGGATTGAGCATCCGTGGGACAGCTCTCCTCCCTTTGGATATGGGGGATTCCATGACTTGCTGTAATACTGCCACCTGGAGACATCTGGGTGGCAGTACAGGTCTGGGTGTGTCTGTATATAGGGCCACAGCTAGATGTATTAGGACATCTCTGTGGAGGTGCAGCTTGCCCACTCATGCACTGTACAGTCTGGGCTATAGGGAAAGCCTAAAACCAAGGTGGAAAAATTCCCTTAGCCACAGAATGAATTCTGGTCCTTAACAGGCCCCTACACCGGAGACCAGGAACCTCAGCACAGTTCAGAAAGACAAATTTTGGTGTGAAGGTTAGTCCCAGAGAAGCCAGGTCTGGGGGGACTGGATGGAAAGAGGTGATCCAAGGTAAACAAGCGTTTGTCAATGCCGAATGTTGCTTGCTTCTATGTGCTGTTTAGGTATTTGGAAGTCATTGGAGTGCAAATATTGAAAATTTGCTAACTTACGAGAGTGCGTAGGAACTGTGCAATGCACGCTAGTAAAACAGTCATTTTAAGGAATTTTTACACCAAATTTTCAACATAGTCATTTTAAGACCTCTGCTCATGAACAGTGTCACTGTGATTTTGTTAATGTGTCCCATACATTGAGTTTGCACACCGACTGCGCCATTGTGCGCTACATGGGCGGAAGCACATTTTGGGCAGGATGTGAAAAATGACAGCTGTACTGCTCATAAGGAGGTGTGGTAAAATGGCAATGTTGAAAATCTGGAGTGAAAATATTGAAATTTTGCGAACTTACGAACCTCATTAGGAACTGCTAGCAACATGCTATGAAAACAGTCATTTTTGAATTTTGGCACCAAATTTTCAACATGGGTTTTTGGGACCCCTTCTCGCGAATGATATCACTGTCATGGTGGTATTCAGGCCCAAAGGGTGATTTCGCAGTCACTGTGCGAAATCACCCTTCGGCCCGAATAACACCATGACAGTGACATCATTCATGAGAAGGGGTCCCAAAAACCCCATGTTGAAAATTTGGTGCAAAAATTCCCAAATGCCTGAGATATGCAACAAAGTTGAAACCCCTATCTAGCCCATTATACAGCTGACCGGCATTTCCTCAGTTCGCGGTCGGCTTTGAAGAGTGCAGACGTGTTCCCGGTCCACCGAAGATCGCGCGCCAGAGTCCGGAGGCAGGTGGGGTGAGGGGCGTGGTGGCTGGGTACGCAGTGGTGGGTGCGGGTTGGAGGGGGCGCCGGAGACGCGCCACAGGACCGCTGCTTTTCAGGTAAAAAAAAAAAGACATCAGGACTGCTTTGCCACACTGGGGTGGGCTCCCAGCATGGCACAAGGATGTTGGGGGAGCGCTTCAGCTGACGGGGATTGGGCACCCCAGTCGGCCAAGGACTGATTGCCAAGCTGGGGTGGGCTCCCAGCGTGGCACCTACAACTGGTGGGGAGACGCAGCTCAGCCGACGGGATTGGGCACCGCCGGCTACACAGCATGTGGGGCGCGACGCCTGCGTGGTGGGGGAGCTACGCTTCATCGCTGCTCACTGGAAGCGTGCTCCCTTTCAACTGCATGCCACTGCATTTTGGAGCTTGTCATAGACAGCTCCAGCATGCATTAGCTTACAGGGGCCGCGCCTGCCAGCTCACTGACTGAATTGGAGGAGGAGGTGACACACCTCCGATATCTCCGATAATGGCACTATGTTTCTTGCACATGCGTGCAAGCAACATAAAACTGTATAGAATAAAAAAGAAAGAAGAATATATAAATTTATGGAGTATGAATAACTGGTATTCAGGGTGCAGAAGGCAAAATGGCAAAATCTTTAGACTTGCACAGTGGACTGGGGTGGGAGGATGGGCATATATGTATATGTGTGTGTGTGTGTGTGTGTGTGTGTGTGTGTGTGTGTGTGTGTGTGTGTGTGTGTGTGTGTGTTTTGAGGGTGGAGGAAAACAAAGGTAACTAAGGTTAGTAAAACAATAATACAGAAGATTTGTAAGATGTAATATATCAGAGAAAAAAACAATTCTTTGAAAAGAAAAATGCAGACAGTGGGACAGGAGTAAGACAATTTACAAATTTACATACTAGTCTAGAAACTACCTACCATTCATGTGATAATGCCTCAAACTGAATATCCATTTCAGGAGTTATTGGTCCCATTGATTCTAACTGGAACAAAAGGTTAGGAACAGGATCATGATAGCCAGGACTCTGACAGCAGAAAAAGACAAATGGTCCAACCAGTCTGCCCTGTTTTACCATACTCTATGATCAATTGGTTAGACAGGAGCTTTACCTGGATCTTCCCCTTCTACCTGCCTTACTGTTGCCCTCTGTATAGCTATGATATCCCTTACTGTGTCCTAGACATGGCCAAATACATTTATAGTTTTTGCTACCACCACCTCAGGGCTAGGCTTTTTCGGGACTGAAGCTCTCTCTCAGTGAAACAACATTTTTTCACATCCCTTCTGAATCCACCACTGCCAGCTTCCTTTCATGCCCCCAATTATTGATCCATTAGTTCTGTTGAACAGTTCCTCACAGTTTTTCTTTCTTTCTTTCTTTCTTTCTTTCTTTCTTTCTTTCTTTCTTTCTTTCTTTCCCATGAAATCAGGGCTACACTGTACTGGGCGATTGTAAAGAGAGTTGGACCAGCCAGATTGCGTAGCGTAATAGGCTATGGGAATCGCACGCCGCCTTCCGCTGAAAACGTAGGTTCAGCGTCTCACACACACACACACACTAGCAGACTTAATCAATGAAGGTAAGTTTTCATTGGGGGGCTGTGACCCCGGTAGTCCCCCTTCGAGCTCTGTCCATCCTTACATCCTTCACATAACCATATGATCTGTGTTATTTATGCAGACAGCGAGTTACGCAGTAAGTGTAGCTCCTCGGCTGGTCCGACTCTCTCCACAATCACCCTGTACTGCATTCCAGAAGAGAGTGGCACCAACACCGTTGTAATGACAAAAGTAATTTATTTCATAATTGCTCAAAGTTCAAGTCCAACACTTCAAACTTCAGACAGGAGATTCAATACACCACCAAACCAGGGCAACTAAAATGGTGCAGGGTCTGCACCGGAAGACATATGAAGAGAGACTTAAGGAGCTTAATATGTATAGCCTCGAGGAAAAGAGGGAGTGGGGGGACATGATAGAAACTTTCAAGTACCTCAAGGGAATCAACAATGTCCAAGAGGGTAGCATCTTTCAAAAAAAGGTGTGCAAGAACAAGGGGGCACAATTTGAAGATAGAAGGGGGGCGGCTCAGAGGTAATTTAAGGAAGTATTTTTCACAGAGAGGGTTGTGGATGTATGGAACGGCCTTCCAGAGGAGGTTGTGGAGTCAAAAACAGTGGTGGAATTCAAGCATGCATGGGACAGACATAAGGCAATTCTAGGGGGTGGGGGTAGGAAGAAGTAGGCTGCTGGTTAACTAGGATCTGTAACTTATCCATCAGGTAGGGAAAAGGGCAGACTGGGTGGGCCAAGCGGTACATATCCGCAGTCAAATTCTATGTTTCTATGTTTCTATGTTTCTAAACACCCCCGACCGGTTTCAACTTTAGCTACCTCAGGGCCTTTCCAGCACACTGCAGCATTCTGGTTTCATTGCTATAGGCCATTGCATTGGTTAGTTTGTTTTAGGGAGTCACTTATAATGACTGTCAGGACCCTTTCCTCTGAAATACTGTACAGGACATCTTAACCCCTCCCTTCCAATATTGTTTCCTGAAATCTGTATTACCTATGTGGATTACCTTTCATATTTTGGTATTCATTTTCAACTGCCAAACCTTAGACTACATCTCTAACCTTTGCAAGTCTTTCTGCAACTACCTCTCACTCCTCACTGTCTACCCTGCCACAGAGATAAGTGTCATCTGTGAAGAGACTCATCTTCCATGTATTCCTTCCCCTAGAGTCCTGATAAATGTGTATACCCTTGAGGAAAGGAGGGAGCAGGGGGACATGACAGAAACTTTCAAGTAAAATACCTCAAGGGAGTCAACAAAGTCCAAGAGGGAAACATCTTTCAGAAAAAGAGATGTGCAAGAACAAGGGGACACAATTTAAAGATAGAGGGGGGATGGCTAAGGGGAAATGTGAGGAAGCTTGTTTTCACTGAGAGGGTGGTGGACATATGGAACAGCCTTCCTGAGAAGGTCATGAGGAGAAAAACAGTGGGGGAATTTAAGAATGCATGGGACAGACATAAGGCAATTCTAGTGGGGGGTAGGAGGAAGTAGCTGTTGGTTAACTAGGAGCTGCAGCTTATCCAATACGAAGTGAAATGAGCAGAATGAGTGGGCCAAGTGCTCCTTATCTGCCATTAAAGTCTATGTTTCTATGATTCTATGTACTGAAAAGGACTGGTGACAAGACTGACTGACTGATAATGCAGAAAGGGGTTTTAAGCATCATGAACAGAACACAAATTCAGTCTTCTGATTAATTTAATTGATGTCAACTAAATATATGATTTTGTAGCTAATTCTTAATAAAAACATGTTCCCACAAGTGGAAAGCATAGAAACTTCAAAGCAGCTGCCTTTACTGGTTTCCATTGGACCTTGGAAGGATTCATTATAAAAGATGAAGGTGTTGCTTGGAATAATCCTGATAATCGGAACTACACAAGGTAAGGGGGGCATCTATGTTGGAGCTATGTGGAATAGCGTTGGACTGAAAGACATTTTCACTTATGCCACCAAGCCCCCTGCCCAACTCTCTGGTATGTTTTTGTAATGATAATCTTCATGGTTGAGGTGGTTTGGTGGTACAGAGGGCTGAGGTGCTGTAAGCATTTTGCCTCTCGTCATGCCAGTGACCAAGATTCACAGGTTAACTCGGGGGGGTGGAGGGAGGGTCAAGAGAGGATCAAGCAGCCACCTGCAGCTGTCCTTTCTCTGACTGGGGAGGTGTTTTTTTCAAGCTAGAGGTCAGGTGGTAGCACCAATGCACAGGAGGCAAGATGTAAGTCTGGAGGGGTGGAAGGAGCCACAGTTCCAGAATGCATGTGCACCTCCATGCACATGAGTCCTCAGTACTGCTACAGCCTGGGGACACAGAGAGAAAAATAGGAGGAAAAGGAGCGGCCAAATGCTTTGTGAAGCCCTGCCCAGTATACCTTGACCTGCCTTTCCACTCTGACTGGCGGGGGGCATTCTAGATGTGAGTACATCATGGGAGGATGATAGACATCCCTTCCCTGACCTTACTATAGAGCAGGGGATTCTGCGGATGAAGTAGCCCACCAGAATTGAGGGAGAATGGGATGGTCAGAGTTGCCTGGAGTCATGGCTGAATAGCTGCTTGGTCAGGCTCAGAGGATAAAAAGAAAACGTTTATGGGAAAAGTAATCTTCAGGGTTTTGTACTGCATTTGAGTGTATACAATTTTTCCAGCCACCTCCCTCCTATTTGGGTGGCTATTTCAATTTTAAAAGACAAATTATGGCCTAATCTGGTGCTGCCAGCTCAACTGAATTGCACTACTATAGTATGCGAAAGACCTTGGTTCAGTTGTTTACCTACTCCAGGTCTGTGGGGTCTGGGGTGCAATGCAGAGGAATCTTGTTCTATCCTTTGGGAGAGACATCATGCTCCCTGACTCCTGTAATGCCTCTAACAGTGGAAACTGGGATGGCTTTGATGTCTTAGGTGACCATGCAACAGCAACTCCCTCCTACCCACACAAGTGACATTATTGGGGCCATAACTCACACCTTTTGTCACTAAATTGAGGGACAGATACACTGACAATGAGGGGCAAAGAGGGACACTGACCCTCATAATGAGGGACACATACTGTAGAAACACAGACGGTGACAGCAAATAAGGACAGCGTGGCCCACCTAGTCTGCCACTGTCTGACACATCCTCAATCATGGAGGTACAAGTTGAGAATATCTGGAAACCATTGTGTTTACTTGAATGAAGGTTATTTTTAATTTATCTTTTTAGAATATTATAAATATCTTCTTAAAATTCTAAATTTACAGCACATTCTCTATGTGGGCAGCACTTTTTTCCATGAGGAACAGATAAGGGACAGCATAGTTCTTAGGGGTAAAATGAAGGATGTCTCTTGTAATTAGTGACATTGTAGAGGCATAACTGGGGTCACAAATTAGAGTGGTGGAAAGACCTAAAATGGGGAAAAATGTCTTAGCTCTGCCTACATGATGGTGATCAATCTCACATTGACCTCAATGGTTATAAATACTCTGAGGAAGCCAGCCCATCGGCACAGTGGTTG